>CM065817.1:46005230-48505230 GCA_033398695.1 Orobanche coerulescens | reverse complement strand
TTCATCTTCATCTTCTTCTTCACTTTTGTTCTTGAGTTTTCTTGGAAAATTCAAGATACATTGAGAGAGACATATTATACACTTAGAGTGTAATAATAATAAAAGCTTCACCACTTGATTCTAGCCGTAACCTTAGAGGTTAATCGAGTGTTGTTGTTCAGTCGTTTTTCCGGCGTGGCAAGTAGAGACGGTGTTTTCGGCGTTGGATCGTTCAAGGGCTTGGAGCGGATTGAACTCGTAGAGATCAAACTAAAGCTTGGGAATAGCTCAAGAGAAGGTTTCCATTTAATCAACGGACTTCGAGGGTTAGTTTCTTACGACTCTTGCTTTTCGTTTATATATTCGTATATACGTAGCTCGATCGATCCTCGTAGGGATTCGGATCGAATTAATTTTCGTTTTACCGCTTCCGCTGGGCCTTCGTTTTAGGCACCGAATCCCAACAGTGGTATCGGAGCGTAGGTCTTGCGATCGTATATACGATATTGGCATTTGGAATGCTCGATTAGATGGTGAATGATTTGGAATCATTTTAGTCATAATCGTGGTATATGTTTTTCGTTCGTAATAATTGTATTTTTCGTAAGTTTATGTCTAAATATAAATCTTAAATTTCTGGGAAATATGATTTATATTGAAGATATGAAAGTCGGAAAATATTGATATTGGATATTCGGTCGAAAATCTAGCCCCGAATCGTCGTCGGACGACTTTTTGGACAAATAGGGAAATTTGGCCGAGAGTGACTCGACCGTGTCCTGGGTGACACGGTCGTGTCCGGCGATGTGGAGCCAGCTGCACAGAGACCCGGCCGTGTCGGGCGACACGGGCGTGTCTGGCCGGAAGGCTTCGAAGTTACTCGGCCGTGTCGGGCGACACGGCCGTGTCGGCGACACGGCCGTGTCGCGTAAATGCAGGACACTGCCGGCATGACCGGCCGTGTCTGGCGACACGGGCCGTGTCTGGCCGGCAGTGCCAGCGATGACTTCGGCGAGCGAGCCATTTTTCACCCGGCTCGATTTTTTCATGTATTCTTATAAATTAATCTCCCGCATGTTAAATTGGATTTAATATGATTAAAATGATTTATAGTATATCATTTTATAAGGAAAATTTGATTAATTGGAATATTTATGGTCGACTGAATTATTTTGAACGTTATCAAATTACCGATTGTGTGAATCGATTGGATCGGTTCGTATTGTTGATTGGATCAATGTATCTCTACGCTTTCCATTTATATAGTATTTATTGGATGAATGCTTTTTGAATGGGGATGTGGTTCATGGACTTAGATTTGAATCGTTCGTTTTATTCGATTGGGTTGTAAAGGCCGTTTTGAGCCTATTTATTTTACTAGAAATGTTTGTATCTATGATGCAATTTTCGATGTAAAATTTATATGTAATGACGAAGACCGGAGGAAGATCCATTTCGAGAAGACGAAGATTCAAGACGAAGACTTGTAATTAGATTACGGAGTTTTTGTTTTCTAGGAACGGTCCATGAACCACATGTTGGTAGCAACTAGGTTGTGAATGGTTGTTTCATATTGTATGAATGCCACAAACGCGCTAATATGATTAATGTGCAAAGTGTAACATTAATCGCGAAAATTCTCCCACGATAAATTATTAAGTTTATAAGGTTTCAAGGTTTTCCTTCCCTCCATCGAGTTTTCGGGAAATTGAAATCCAAACCGGATGTGCTATGCTTCCGAGTTATCGGGGTAGTCGTTCGGGGAGGACGGATAAATTACCGGGAGCGCATTGGATGCCTTCGGTTGGAGCAAATTTTATCCCTAGAAACCTGATAGGTTGCCGGATAAGATTCAATTGTAAAACTGATTTGCGTCGATGGTATAAACTTAACTTGTTCACGAACCATAGAAACCGTATAGGTTGAGGGGAGTGAACAAAGGGAAAAAGAAGATCGAATCATCCATTAGATGGGTTGGTGTTGGACACCACTTTATGAAAATTAATAGACTAGAAACACATTCGGTTGCCCTCTATTAAGATTTATAAAGAACTCGATCACCACTATGAAGTAGAGCGACGATACTTCCGGATTTCACATGGGAGTGTGTTATTCCGATAAAAATAGTGGGAGATGGGTAACAAGAATAGAAAAGACCTTAAATTCTATACTCAGAACATAATTGAATGAGTCACTAATTAATCTGTTATACTTAATGCAGACAAATCTCAATATGACAATGAATCCACTCGCAATTCTACTCGAAAAGAACACCTTAATGGGACCTAACTTTGTGGATTGGCTCTGCAATCTGATGATTGTCCTCAGTATAGAGGCACTGGGATACGTCTTGGAGACGGACATTCCGGCGCCTCCTGTGCGGACCCGAGCCAATCAGGAAGAGATTGAAAACCACGAAAAGTGGGTTAAGGATGACGTGAAAGTCCGTGCTTATATGATGGCTTCCATGTCTAATGAGCTTCAGAGAGCTCATGAGAAAATGACTTCTGCTAGGCAGATTCTATCTCACTTAACCGAGCTTTATGGTGAGCACAGCAGAACTGCTAGATATGAGATATCCAAGCAACTGTTCGGTGCAAGGATGAAGGAAGGTGAGAAGGTTGGGGAACACTTCCTCAAAATGATATCCATGATCGAGAGATTGGAGGCTCTTGATTTTAAAATGGATACTTCTCTCCAAACCGACCTTATCCTACAGTCTCTCCCTGATTCCTTCTCACAGTTTGTTATGAACTTCAACTGCAATGAGATTGCATGTAATTTAGCTGGGCTAATGAACAAACTTGTGACCGCTCGGTCTTATATGAAGACTCGCGGATGAAGGAGTCTGCTCTTGTGATTTCTTACGGACCTCGGAGGTCTAAGAACAAGAAGAAAAAGACCAAGAAGCAAACTGGACTACAAGTTAAGGACCTTAAGGGAAAGGGCAAGGCCCCGATGGTTCGAAGAACAAGAAGAAAAAGGATACTTGTCTCAAGTGCGGTGAGTGGGCCCTTTGGGCTAGAGACTGTCCGATTCTTCATGGCACTTCGTCTGAGAACTTTTAGTTTTGGAAACAAATTGTTACTCTTGTATTTTCTACTTCTGAATCTTGGATTAAGGTGCTAGTTCTCATATTTGTACCATGAATCAAGATGCGGAACAAAGTAGAAACTTGGAGTGGAGAAGTTATGATCACGGTCGGAAGCGGGCATAGTGTCGAGGCGACAGACATAGGATCACTTCTTTTGGGTTTAGAATCGGCTTTGTTTTGACTTTAGAAGATGTACTTGTTTTGCCCAAGGGGCACAAAAACATTGTATCCATTCGGTCATGGACCGAAAAGGCTTTTCATTTTTCATTGGTGATGGTTCCTGCAAAATTTATTTTAGAAATAAACTAGTGGGTACTGCTACATTGTTGAATGGATTGTATCATCTAAATCTAGCAACAAAGTAGTTGTGAATACTATGACTAGAAAACGTGGTAGGGATGAAACCAATCAAGTTTTGAAATGGCATCTTAGACTTGGTCATGTTGGTCAGACCAAGGTTTACAAGATGGAAAAAGATGGACTTATGGGTCCATTGGGATCGGATCCCTTTCTACTTGTGAATCTTGCCTTAAAGGCAAAATGACTAAGTCCCCCTTCACGAGGACTTTTGAAAGAGCCGATAAATCGGGATTAATACATACCGACGTATGTGGTGCTTTAGAAGCGGCACGTGACGGATATCAATATTTCATTACGTTTGAGATGATCATACTAGGTATGGTTATGTATACTTAATGAAACATAAATCCGAGGCCTTTGAGAAATTCCAGAATTCAAGGCCCTAGTCGAGAAACAAACCGGTAATCATATCAAAGCACTTGGTCGGACCGAGGTGGCGAGTATATGAGTACGGAGTTTGATGAGTTCCTTAAGGAACATGGAATAGTTTCACAACTAACACCTCCAGTACTCCTCGGTTAAATGGTGTGTCGAGAAAGAAGGAAGGACCACGTTGAACATGGTCCGTTCCATCTTGGGCTATCTTGACTTGCCGATTTACGTGGGGTATGCACTCTGATCGCGCGTATATCTTGAACAGATGTCCTTCCAAATCCGTTCCTAAAACTCCACATGAGATGTGGGAAGGAAGGAAACCAAGTCTTAATCACATTAGGATTTGGGGATGTCCCGCCTATGTCAAGAAGACTAAGGTGGAAAAGTTGGAAGCTAGGTCTGCGAAGGGACGTTTCATTGGATTCCCGTCTGGGACGATGGGATATCTATTCTACATGCCTGAAGATCGAAGGATCATTATTGCTTTACAAGCACACTTCCTGGAAGATGAGTTCATTCAGGAAGGCGGAGTAGGTAGAAGTATTTCTTTAGAAGAATATGATGAAACTCCTCAAGAGACACCTGTGCAAGAAACTGGAACCGAACCTTCTAAAACACAAGTACAACCACCTCGTAGGTCTAGTAGGGTGTCTCATTTACCTGAGAGGTATGGGCTTGTGCACTTGGAGGAGCTGGGTCTCCATGAGGTTCCAAGTGATAGCGAGGCAGGCAGACGACCTATGACCAAGCGATGGTGGATGTAGACTCCGTGAAATGGCGTGAAGCTGAAGCTGAGATAGACTTGATGCATGTCAATCAGGTTTGGACTCTAGTAGACCGCCCCAAGGGCATAGTGCATATTGGGAACAAGTGGATCTACAAGAGAAAGACTGATGGTGATGGCAAGGTTGACGCCTATAAGGCCAGGCTAGTGGCAAAGGGTTATACCCAGAAGGAAGGGATCGATTACCACGATACCTTCTCTCCCGTAGCCATGATCAAGTCTATTCGCATGATGCTTGCTATAGCTGACTACCACGATTATGAGATATGGCAAATGGACGTAAAGATGGCTTTCCTTAATGGATTCCTCGAGCAGGAAATCTATATGGAGCAGCCTAAAGGCTTTGTGTCCGAAGTCGATATTCAGAAAGTGTGCAAGCTTCAGCGTTCCATTTATGGACTGAAGCAAGCGTCGCGTAGTTGGAATCTTCGTTTTGACGAGGCAGTCAAAGAGTTTGACTTCGTGCAAAATGAAGAGGAACCTTGTGTATACAAGAGGGTTAGTGGGAGCAAGATCGCATTCTTAGTACTATATGTAGATGACATTCTACTAATAGGAAATGATGTGGGAATGCTTAGTTCTGTGAAAGCTTGGCTTTCGAGTAATTTCTCCATGAAAGACTTGGGAGAAGCTACCTATATTCTTGGTATTCGACTCTCTGGGATAGAGCGAAGAGAACAATAGGTCTTTCCCAAGCCCTCTATATAGACAAAATCTTAAAGCGATTTAAGATGGATGATTCTAAAAGAGGGTTCCTACCGATGCGACATGGAATAAAACTCACCTTGAAGATGTGTCCTCAAAGTGAGGAACAACGAAAGGAAATGAGTAATATACCATATGCTTCGGCCGTGGGTAGCCTTATGTATGCTATGTTGTGTACAAGACGACATCGCGCATGCTTTGTAAGCGTGGTGAGTAGGTTTCAGGCAAACGCAGGTAGGGAACTTTTGTCTGCTGTTATGAAAGTTCTCTATTACTTAAGAAGGACTAGAGATATTGTTCTTATGTATGGCGGTGGAGAATTGGATGTTGTGGGATTCACTGATTCGGACTTCCAAGGCGAAGGGCGACTCGATGTCCACTTCGGCTACATATTTACTCTTAATGGAGGAGCGATATCTTGGCGTAGTGCCAAGCAAAGCGCGACCGCCGATTCCACTGTCGGTGAGTATCAAGCGGCCTCGGAGGCTTCGAGGAAGGGTTACGGATTAAGAAGTTTAAGGAGAACTTCAAGTGATACCATGTCTTTGCTGCACTGTTGTCTTTGCGACAACGACGAGTAGCGCGCGAGCCAAGGAGCCGAGGTTTCACAACACCAAACATATTCAGAGGAAGTATCATCTCGTAAGAGAATTTGTTCGCAAGGGATACATTGTCTTTGCCTGAGTAGACTCGGCCGACAACGTCGCCGATCCACGACAAGCCACTTTCTCGAGACTAGCTTGGAGCGTCATCCGGAGAATATGGGTATTAGATACCATAGTGTGTGGCATTGAGTGCAAGTGGGAGATTGTTAGGAGTATGCCCTCGAATGCCACTCGAGAGGATGTTGAGTGAGGGCATTGTACTTGTTATTATGTAAATCATCAATATAAGGCAATGGATGTTTCTTTATTTCTTGGTAGTTCTTGGCATTCCTAACTCGTAAATATACATGTAGAAACTAGTCCGTGTATTTGAGAGCAAAGCGTTCCACTCCTTATTGGATAAGGGGGTCGGCCTTTGGAAAGGTTTATAGCTCAAATACTTAATCGTTCGCAAGTCAATGAAACTTGGTAGGCGTTAAGTTTATGTGAAGACTTGTATGACGTGTTCTTTGACAAGGAGAGTGCCTCGAACACTAATGGTTAGTGGGAGCACACGTTATAGGTATGCTAATTGGATTAGTATACTCAAACCGACTCACCCTCGATTCGTCACATGGATTTCACTCAGGACGATCAATGACGGAATCGAAAGATTGTGATAGGTATTCGTGAACCTTCGACTTGAGGATTTAGTAGGGATGTGCTTGTGACGTCAAGATTTTCATTAGAGTAGTTCGACCACGTAAACGGAAGGCGGGGTCAACCTCGGCGTGCATCTTGACCAGGCAAGTAGCGAGTCCTATCGAATACCAAGATAGAATTCTTTCTCCCGTTAGTGAGCGGGTTATATGTCTATGCGGTTATTGCGATTAGATCATAAGTCTTTGGCCAAAGCATTGGAGCGATTGTATTAGATACACGGCTTTCGATGATCTCGATTTGCATTAACGCATGCATAGCGTCAAGTACAGATAGGGTTTGGTAGCCGTGACCCTATAACTTGATCGGGACATTTAAAAGAAGGGTTTATCGTTCTTGGTATTCACGACAGAATGGTTCTTGAATGATCCCAATCATTCGTTCTCGGTTAAGTGCAGTGTAGGCGCAGTGGCTAGGTGGTGCTACTACTCTTTGGTTCCTCCCATTCTTGGCCGAGACGGACCTACCGAGTCGCGCATTAGGATTGATGACGGAATGAATCGAGCTTAATCTCTCATTATAAAATTAGATATTGGATATCTAATTTTGGGACATCGGATGTCTAAATTGATTTATTGGATAAATTAATTTACGGCCAAATGAATTAAATATATTACTCGGTGATTAATTTAATTCATGAATATAATTATTTCTTGGAGAAATTAATTATGTTATTATGTATTTGATATGATTAATTAATTGGATTAATTAATCAATATAAATACATCGGAGCGGAATCGGAGTTTATCTGTTTGGACTCACGGAGTGCGAAGCGGACCGAACTCTTGGCTCCTTCTAGATGGCCACCCCTCTTTCCTTCCCTTTTCCTTGGTCATAGTCTCCACATGTTGGTGGAAGACTTATGTTCAATCAAGGGGACAAATATCACACCTTGGTGATATTGTCTAAAGTAGGATATCTTGGGGAGTTGAATAAGAATATAAGTGGAGACAAACTCTCACTTGCTACTACACAATTCCAGCCGTGAGCTTTGAAGAAGTGAGAGAGAAAATTATTTTTCTTAGTCTTCATCTTCATCTTCTTCTTCACTTTTGTTCTTGAGTTTTCTTGGAGAAAATTCAAGATACATTGAGAGAGACATATTATACACTTAGAGTGTAATAATAATAAAAGCTTCACCACTTGATTCTAGCCGTAACCTTAGATGTTAATCGAGTGTTGTTGTTCCGGTCGTTTTTCCGGCGCGTGGCAAGTAGAGACGCGGTGTTTTCGGCGTTGGATCGTTCAAGGGCTTGAAGCGGATTGAACTCGTAGAGATCAAACTAAAGCTTGGGGAATAGCTCAAGAGAAGGTTTCCATTTAATCAACGGACTTCGAGGGTTAGTTTCTTACGACTCTTGCTTTTCGTTTATATATTCGTATATACGTAGCTCGATCGATCCTCGTAGGGATTCGGATCGAATTAATTTTCGTTTTACCGCTTCCGCTGGGCCTTCGTTTTAGGCACCGAATCCCAACAGGTTATTGGCAGATGAGATCATAAGTCTTTGGCCAAAGCATTGGAGCTAGTTGTATTGGATACACGAGAGCTCGATGATCTCGATTTGCATTAATTCATGCATAGAGTCAAGTGCAGATAGGGTTTGACTGACCGTGTCCATATAACTTGATCGGGACATTTGAAAGAATGGTTTATATGTATACTGATATTCACGATATAATGGTTCTTGAATGATCTCAATCATTCGTTCTCAGTTGGGGTACGGTGTAGGCCGCCAGGCTGGCTAGGTGGTGCTACTACTCTTTGGTTCCTCCCATTGCTAACTGAGACGGACCTACCGAGTCGCGCAATAGGATTGACGACGGAATGAATCGAGCTTATATTCTCATTATGAATATTAGATATTGGATATCTAATTTATTAGGACATTGGATGTCTAAATTGATTCATGGGATAAATCAATTTACGGCCTAATGAATTAAATTATTTACTAAGTGATTAATTCAATTCATAAATATAATTATTTCTTGGAGAAATTAATTATTTTATTATGTATTTGATATGATTAATTAATTGATACAACTACATCGGAATGGAATTGGAGTTTATCTGTTTGGACTCACAGGAGTCCGAAATGAACCGAACTCGTTCGTTTTCTTCATGATGGCCGCCCCCCTTCCACCAACCTTCCTCTTGGTCTTTTGTTTCCATTTTATAATGGATGACAATGACTCTTGTAGGGACCTTCTCATGTGTATGAGTTGTAGGTGTGGGTTGGAAGTGTATAAAGAATGGAATGAAGACTTGACATCTCCCACTTCATTTTGGTGCATTCACACGGTTCTAAGTGAGTGAGAGAGAGAAAATTGTTTTCTCAAAAGTCTTCTTCTTCCTCTTCACTTCTTCTTGTTTTTCTTGGAGTAAATTAAAGACATATATTGAGAGTTTGTGAGTTATACACTTAAAGTGTAATACTCACATTTGATAGCTTCGTCATCCGATTCTAGCCGTAACCTTGGAGGTTAATTGGGTGATCGTCATTCCATTCGTTTCTCCAGCGCGTGGCACGTAGAGACGCGGTCTTTCGGCGTTGGATCATCCAGGACCTTGGAGCGGATTGGATTCGTGGAGAGCAACTAAAACTTGGGGAATCGCTCAAGAGAAGAACACCATTTAATCAACGGACTAGAAGGGTATGTTTCTCGTATCTTCTTGTGCTTCGTTTTATATTCTTATATACGTAGCTCGATAGATCCTCGTAGGGATTCAGATCAAATTAATTTTCGTTTTACTGCTTCCGCTGGGCCTTCGATTTAGGCACCTAATCCCAACAGCCAGTCCCAAGAGGCACCTGGAATTCTATATAAAGACCCCCATCTGAATGATCAAAACACTTCATAAAACATAAAATCCGAAATTCATAAAATCATTAGCATTTGAGCATCTTGAGTTCTTCCGTTCTTTGAATATTCGAAAGTTCAAAACACATAGTTGTTCGCTGAAGGTTTAAGTTTTACAAGTGCTGCTAACTTAAACTAGGAAGTCGTTGTATCTTAGGGACGATTGTCAAGAACCGTTAGCACTTTGTATGGGGTAATTTCGTCTTACGGAGATAGTATCCAATACTAGTGTTGTTGCCCAAAATATTTATCCGAAGATTAATACTGCTGGAAGACGGACAACAAACAAAGTTGCGGGAGCACTTCCGAGAGAAGATAAATAAAACAAGATTTGCCGGGTTTGTTAGGCCCGGGCTTGAATGCTCTCGCGAGATGTTATTAATACGAATATTCGTGGATACAAGTATTAATGAGAGAAATCTAAATACAATGAGTGTAAAAAGACTCTGTTAATCCGGCTCTTGAGCGAAGCTTGGTGTTCTTCGTCCACTAGATAATGCTCGAGGAGAAAAGTAGGAGAAGTAAGACCGAAAGAAAGCTGTTGCCAAGAGTTGGAGATTAGCCAAGTGCTTGATGTTTGCTCCTGTATTGCGTATGTATTGCAAGAATGTCAGAGAGTGCAGAGTGTTTAGAGAGTCAAAATCTCGGTTCTGTGCAGAAGAGTTTCGGTCCTTGGACAAGTGCTGGGAGCCTTGTTTATATAGGGGCAGCCGGGTCCTGTCCTGTAGTGGCCGATCGCCTGCCGGCCATTAAAATAATCTGCCGACCGCCTGCCGGCCAATATAATAATGTGCCGATCTCACGGGTCGGTGCTAAAGTCCAAATAAGATCTTGTTGTCGGGCTAAAGTCGAAGGAAGAGGCCGGCACGGCAGGCGGTCCAATAAGGAGCCATCACGTGTCCGAGTCGATCGACATGTGGCCCTACCGACAAGCTTTCGGCTTTGTACCGGCAGTGGAGGGAATCTGTCAGGTTTTGGTCAATGGCCCGAGATTCGCGGATCTTGTCTCGGCCTTTTGCACATGGTGCCAGTCTTGAGGCTCGGCCTTTGCCGACTTGGATGGCCATCGGTGGTGATCGACCTGGATGGTCTTCGGAGGTCGACATCGGCCAGTGGATGGAGGTCGCCAAGGGTCGGTCGCCAAGGGTAGGTCGCCAGGTGCCGAGAGACGGTCGATCGCCAAGGGTCGGTCGCCGAGTACTGAGAGGCGATCGTCTTGATGTCGATCGCTCGGCACCGGGATTCGTCCTGGGCCCTTCGGTTGGCCAGTCTAGCACGTCCACTGGGTTAAGGCTCGGTCGCCTGGTCGCCGATCGGCAGGCTTGCCTTGGTCGCTCGGCAGTGACACGGTCGCCCGTTCTCCTAGTCGATCGCCGGTTGGAAGGTGTTAATTCTTGACACAACAATTGCCCCCCAGCTTGCTCCTATGTTGAAGACATGGGGCGAGGTGGTTCTTTGCTGGTGATCGTGTATGGATGAGGACGGGTGATCTGAGCTGACTTAGGACTCGGACTTGGGCTATCATGGTCGATTGGCTTAGCTATCTTTCGGTCTTGTACCTGCAAAAAACAACATTGGCCGATCCCCCATGGAAACTAGGTGGTTTCGCTTGCTTGAGGAATCGTGCACAGTCGCGGAGATCGATGGACCGACCCCATGACCGTGTCTTGGTGCACAAAGACAATGAGTGCCTCGTGACTCACTTTATTATGAGGGTCCTCGGTTAGCCGCGCCGCCTTGTTTTTAAACGAAAGGCGTGCGGTCTCGCCTAGAGGAGTCCTTGCGGGGCAGCGTCGGATGAATCAACTCCACGCCCGCGGCTTGTTAGCTCTGCTTCCACCTCGGCCAGCCATGGAGATGGCCGACCTCGACGGTGTACGTTGAGACGGGGTTTGTGGAATGAGTCCACTGATTAATGTTGGAGGGCCCTCCGACTACGCCGGCCTCGTATTTAAACGAAGGGCGGGCGATCTCGGTCGAAAGGGACCTTGCATGACCAAGCGGCCGGTTCCATCGATCGCCAGGGCCATGGCTTTATGATGTGCGGTGGAGGCGATCTTAAGCCTTAGTCCGTCATGTTATATCCGGATGTAGATGGCGATCGTGTCCACCGGGTTCTTGATGATGTTGCGATCGCCGGTAGGATGGTAGCGATCGTCGCTCGGCCGATCGCTTTATTCGGAGGTCGGATATCGGCGCTCGGCGGGAGTCGATCCCTTATCTAGAATGTTGGGTGTGGCGGTGAGCGAGTCCTCGGCTCTTCCGGATAGTAGCGATCGGGCCGGAAGGCGGAGGTCGTCGACGGCGCCGACCGATCTACTCCTAGCCGAGAAGAAGCCTTTGCTGACAGGAAATCTGCGGCTCTAGCCGGAAGGCTGCGTAGGTCGTCGGCGGGGTCTTCGTGAGATGCCCGAACATAGGCGAGAAACCCCGAAAACCTCCTAGGACGGCGTAGAGGCGGTCTCATCGCTACGGGCTCGCCGTTGAGGATGATCATGTCAACCCGGTCGATGTAGTCCGAGTCTGACTCTGTTCTCCTTGCACGATTTGCATCATGCGATGGCGACCTTCTGGCCGGGCGACCCTGGTGGCGAAGTGTTCCGTGAAGACGTGCGCCAGCTCGTTAAAGGAGCCAATGGACCGAGGTGGCAATGAAGTGTACCACCGGTGGGCGAGGTCGTCCAGTGTCAGAGGGAACATTCGGCACCTGGTCGCGTCCGATGCCCCACACCCGGTCATGTAGATGTTGAACTTGTGCAGGTGTGCTTGGGGGTCCGATCGCCCTTGGTACACGGGTGTCTTAGGAGGGGCGATCGTGTGCTGCACCGGCGAGCTCGATGTCGATCGCGAGCGGCTCGCTCGTGGGGCGATCGTCCTCACGACGGCCTTTGCCGGATTGCAGGAGCGCCTTCATGTCGTCGATCGGCGTTGCATTGCGGCGATCGCCGCGGCTCATTGCTTGCGGATCGGCTTTGGGAGCGGGGCCGAGGAGATCGTGTGCGACCTCCCGGACCCCACCGCCGCCGACCTCGGGAATCTGGCGGCGGGAGCCAGGCGGCTGGATCGTCTTGTGGGAGCCGGGTAGGCCGAGCTCCCGGTGACGGACACCAACTCCGTCGTCTCGTAGCCGGGCCGGGCCGCCCGGTCGCTGAGTCGGGTCGCGCCAGCGATCGAAGACGAGACGTGCCCGCCGCCGAGCGCCTCTTCTTGCGGGCGAGAGCCTCTGGCGCTTGCTCGGCCAGTAGTGCCTTAAGCTTCCGCTTGATCTTCCGGCGAGAGACCGGGGGGGCGGCAGCAGGAGGCGCGTCGAGAGCACTCCGTCGCTCCTGAAGGACGGCTAGGGCCCCTTCGATCTGTTCCTTGGTTCGGAACCGATCGAGCGAGAGGCTCGGGCCGCCTTCTCGGGACGTGGTCGAGCGCCTCGCCGCGGCGGCGCCTTCCACCACCGGTGCGGCTCGGGCCGGGGCCAGGCAGTCAGCCGGTGGCAGTCGGCTTTCTTCGACGCGGAGGCGGAAGACATGTTTTCTGAAGGATTTCTTTTGAAGTGCAGTGAGTGTCACTTCAAATATCTGCCCCGAGAACAGTGAGTGTTCTTCGGGACGGTGGGTATATAAAATCGAGGGTTGGATGCCCCTTCCTCTAGCACCAATTGTTGTTGCCCAAAATATTTATCCGAAGATTAATACTGCTGGAAGACGGACAACAAACAAAGTTGCGGGAGCACTTCCGAGAGAAGATAAATAAAACAAGATTTGCCGGGTTTGTTAGGCCCGGGCTTGAATGCTCTCGCGAGATGTTATTAATACGAATATTCGTGGATACAAGTATTAATGAGAGAAATCTAAATACAATGAGTGTAAAAAGACTCTGTTAATCCGGCTCTTGAGCGAAGCTTGGTGTTCTTCGTCCCGCCGATAATCTGCTCGAGGAGAAAAGGCCGGGAGAAGTAAGACCGAAAGAAAGCTGTTGCCAAGAGTTGGAGATTAGCCAAGTGCTTGATGTTTGCTCCTGTATTGCGTATGTATTGCAAGAATGTCAGAGAGTGCAGAGTGTTTAGAGAGTCAAAATCTCGGTTCTGTGCAGAAGAGTTTCGGTCCTTGGACAAGTGCTGGGAGCCTTGTTTATATAGGGGCAGCCGGGTCCTGTCCTGTAGTGGCCGATCGCCTGCCGGCCATTAAAATAATCTGCCGACCGCCTGCCGGCCAATATAATAATGTGCCGATCTCCTGGGCTGTCGGGCTAAAGTCCAAATAAGATGTTGTCGGGCTAAAGTCGAAGGAAGAGGTGGCCGGCAGGCGGTCCAATAAGGAGCCATCACGTGTCCGAGTCGGGCCAACATGTGGCCCTACCGACAAGCTTTCGGCACTGTCTACCGGTGGAGTTAATCTGTCAGTTTTTGTTCAATGGCCCGAGATTCTCGGATCTTGTCTCGGCCTTTTGCACATGGTGCCAGTCTTGAGGCTCGGCCTTTGCCGACTTGGATGGCCATCGGTGGTGATCGACCTGGATGGTCTTCGGAGGTCGACATCGGCCAGTGGATGGAGGTCGCCAAGGGTCGGTCGCCAAGGGTAGGTCGCCAGGTGCCGAGAGACGGTCGATCGCCAAGGGTCGGTCGCCGAATCGAGAGGCGATCGTCTTGATGTCGATCGCTCGGCACGGATTCGCCCCGAGCCCTTCGGTTGGCCAGTCTAGCACGTCCACTGGGTTAAGGCTCGGTCGCCTGGTCGCCGATCGGCAGGCTTGCCTTGGTCGCTCGGCAGTGACACGGTCGCCCGTTCTCCTAGTCGATCGCCGGTTGGAAGGTGTTAATTCTTGACACAACAACTAACATCGACTTCATTCTCATCGCTTCAATTCAAGAAAACCAGCAGATCACGATCAATTCCAAACAACAAGTACTTATATTACTATAATTATTTTATATAATTTTTATAATTTATGGTCAAAGTTTGTAAATTTTGACTGAAAAAAATAAAAAATGAGATACATTTTCGTGGATGGAGGAAATACCATGTATTAGATCACATGTTTGACAATATTGTTTGGTTTCGGATCTTTATCCTATATAATAAAACTAAATTCAGGTTAGTTCTTCACACGTTATCCATGGACACCCATGCATTGTAGGGAGTGCAAAACTAGTCAATTCTATATGGCCTTATCAAGAGATATGAGGAGGAAAGATTTGAAAATTCACAATCAAAATAGTGTATTCATGAATAAGTTAAATTGTACTTTATAAAAAAGTATTTTTAAATTTATGATAAACATTCCGTATCATACAGCTAGAGGTGAGCTTCTATTTTTCTCGTACTAGCAAGACGACAAAGCAAACGCACACTGCAGATTTTTTCCATAGAGAATGGGGTGCAGTGCACTCCCTCTCTTCTCTACAAATCACGACGCAACACGTGTAATGTATGCTACACGTGTCGCACCGTGAATTTCGACCTAAATGCTTCGGCTATTGAAATATTCCTTGAATCCTGTCCGTCCGATCACTTAATCCAACGTGCCCAACAAAAACCCTAATCTCCCGTATTGAACTTCATATATAAATCTCATTTCCTGCTATAGTTGCTCTATCTTTCATTTCTCGTATCCCAACCTCACTCTTCAGTCGAGTGGTGAGAGAGCTATTTGCATTCGGCTGATAGGTGAGTCTCTTGTTTATTTTTTTCTTTCCTCTTTCTATCTCGATCTCTAAATTTTTGTATATGTGTGTTTATGGTGGTTATGCGTTTTTATTTGCTCGTATGGATTTTGCACTTCTAGATTTAATTAGCTTAATGATTTCTGTTTTATGTTGATTATCTTTTCCGATATTTGCATGAGTATTCTGGCAGGTCTGCTACATTGATATCTAATTTCGATGAATTTTAGCCCCATGTTCATTTGATGTGAAGAAACACTATTTTCAGGATCTCAACTTTTTTATACGTATTGGATCTAATAAGGGGAACGTCTGATTGATTTGGTAAGGAAAAACTATGATTACCCCCACGGTTTTTAGGATTTGTGTGATTTTCTCCCCAACGTTTTATTGTAGCACTTCACCTCCCCAAGGTTTCTTAGCAGTTAACCTCCCTAAGGTTTCTTAGTTGGTGAGATGTTTCCATCCACTCTACTGTTTAAGTTCATTTTCTTTAAGAATTGTTTTAACAAAATCTAGATTTTTTAATAAAAACCAAAAAAACCGAAATGTAAAGACCAAATTAGAAAATTATCTAAAATAAATCTAAAGATGCTTTATAAAATCTAACAGTTATGTAGAATCTATAAGAGCTTCGATAATAAGAATTTAAAAAGATCTAAGATATTTAATAAATCTCAATTTCTATATGAAAACGGAAAAAATACGTCTTGCAAAAACAATGATAAAAAAAAATTATTCAATAAATATGAGAATTGCTACATGAACCCCCAGAAAAATAAAAAGATACAAAATTATTGATGAATTTTGGAGGAAAACTTTATTGACGTATTAATGGAAACATCACACTTAGTTTTATTTAATAATATTATCTAATAAATTTTATTCATAAAGTTTTTTTGCAACTAGAATTTTCCATGTATATATAGAAATTTAGATTTGTTAAATTTCTTTTATCTTTTGTAAATTTCTAAGGAAATTCTTAATTTGTATTATGTTTCTTCAAGATTTTAGATAATTTTTTTAGATTTTATAAAGGTTTTTTATGTTTATTCTAGATAATTATCTAATATTGTTTTTACATGTCAAATTTGTTTCTTCAATTTTTTAACTAAAAAATCTAAAATATGTGACTTTTAAAAAATCAAACAAACTTAATGGTTAAAATGGATGGAAACTTAGCGGCAAATCACACATACTAAGAAACCTTAGGGGGTTAACTGTTAAAATTGAAATGTTGGGGTAAATCGCACAAACCTTGAGCCTCGGGCAGTAAATGTAATTTTTCCATTTTGTAAAGTATATTTCGTTTTTCCTGTATTCAGTCATGTGTAGAGTGTAGACTATATATCTTGGGCACATAAGGATTATCGGTAATTTTTGTTACTGATTTATCTGCTTTGGTCACCTTTCTTTATTGGTGGTTTGTTGAATGGATTCATCTCTTTTTTTTTTTTTTTTTGGTTGCTAAATATTTGAAGCATCATGTCATTATGTTGTATTCTTTTTGTTATTTAAAATTGTATTTGGTGTAATAATAGTGGGTGGTTCTTAAATATTGCTTGAAAGTTATTGTTAATTTGAGCTGCACAACTTTTTTTTGCTTATACCTTTATGACATTTTAATATTTGGGACTGATGCACCTTAGATCACAATTTGATCACTCATGCAACTTTAACTTTCTCGTGACAGCTCAATTTGAAAGTTCAGCATGGGTAAGGAGAAGTTTCACATTAACATTGTAGTCATTGGACATGTTGACTCTGGAAAGTCGACCACCACTGGTCATCTAATCTACAAGCTTGGTGGTATTGACAAGCGTGTCATTGAGAGGTTTGAGAAGGAGGCTGCTGAGATGAACAAGAGGTCATTCAAGTATGCTTGGGTGCTTGACAAGTTGAAGGCTGAGCGTGAACGTGGTATTACCATTGATATTGCCTTGTGGAAATTTGAGACCACAAAGTACTACTGCACAGTCATTGATGCACCCGGACACCGTGACTTTATCAAAAACATGATTACTGGTACTTCACAGGCCGACTGTGCTGTCCTCATCATTGACTCCACTACTGGTGGTTTTGAAGCTGGTATTTCCAAGGATGGTCAGACTCGTGAGCATGCTTTGCTTGCTTTCACCCTTGGTGTCAAGCAAATGATCTGTTGCTGCAACAAGGTTATATAACTCACTCAATACACTTGACAGTATGCTTTATTTTTGTAGATGTTGTCTTTTGTAATAATGTCTAACTTAGTGATGTAAATACTTTGCAGATGGACGCTACCACACCTAAATACTCAAAGTCTAGGTATGATGAAATTGTGAAGGAAGTATCGTCATACCTCAAGAAGGTCGGATACAACCCTGACAAGATCCACTTTGTCCCCATTTCTGGTTTTGAGGGAGACAACATGATTGAGAGGTCCACTAACCTTGACTGGTACAAGGGCCCAACTCTCTTGGAGGCTCTGGACATGATTCAGGAGCCCAAAAGGCCCTCGGACAAGCCCCTTCGCCTACCACTTCAGGATGTTTACAAGATTGGTGGCATCGGTACTGTCCCTGTTGGCCGCGTTGAGACTGGTATTATAAAGCCTGGCATGGTCGTCACTTTTGGCCCGTCTGGTCTCACCACTGAAGTTAAGTCTGTTGAAATGCATCATGAAGCCATGCAGGAGGCTCTTCCTGGTGACAATGTTGGGTTTAATGTGAAGAACGTTGCCGTCAAGGATCTAAAACGTGGTTTTGTTGCCTCCAACTCGAAAGATGACCCTGCTAAGGAAGCTGCTAACTTTACTTCTCAAGTAATCATCATGAACCACCCGGGACAGATTGGACAAGGATATGCCCCGGTGCTCGACTGCCACACGTCCCACATTGCTGTTAAATTTGCTGAGCTTGTCACCAAGATTGACAGGCGGTCTGGTAAGGAGCTTGAGAAGGAACCCAAATTCTTGAAAAATGGGGATGCTGGTTTTGTTAAGATGATTCCCACCAAGCCAATGGTTGTGGAGACTTTCTCCGAGTACCCACCACTAGGCCGATTTGCTGTACGAGATATGCGCCAAACCGTTGCTGTTGGTGTGATAAAGAGTGTTGAGAAGAAAGAGCCATCTGGTGCCAAGGTCACCAAGGCTGCTGTCAAGAAGGGTGCTAAGTAATTGTGTTGCGTTTGTATCAGTTTTATCTCAATGCTTTAGTTTAAAAAAAAAAAAAAATTCTGGGTTGGGAGACATTTTTTGAGATATTGATTACTGTCATTTTTATCTTTATTTCTAGAGTTGAGATGTTTAGTCTTTGGTCCGACAGCTTTTCTGTTTGTTTTGTTTGAATTTTATTGTTACTATTTCGTTCTTAAGATTATAGTAGCAAAGAGTAGTTGCCCGAATGCCATGATCTGATATGATTACTTGATGCTCTTGGAAAATTTTGTGAAGAATTTTGTCATGCTCTTAGAATTTCTGTTTTTTTTAGCCCTTAGGAATGAGTAAAAACTGAATAAACGATTGCTCGCATTTTAATATTTCTTCACATTTATGGCTAAATGATCTTGAGCTTATTTTACCACGGTCGGCAACAAATGTAGTTGAATTATTCTTTCTCATATGAAAACAGAATATATTGCTTTAGATATTAAATGGGCTAATAGAAATCCAGCTCATTTTTTCCGGGCCACATTATTAGAACGATAATCAATAGCTTCCTAGAATAACCAATTCTATCGTTGACATTATGTCTTAATTCTGATTATATAAGGTATCATAGATGGTAGAGATTGCTTTTAAAGGTATTCAGATTCTTTATTATTTTTTGTTAACACAATGCTTGTGTTATATCTTTGTCTCTTAGGCATGACATTGCCATGTTATGCACTCCGATATACATAAGACTTAAATCCTCAACTTTTGAATAATTTATAAATTCTGAACACCATTTTCAACTTTCCAGCTTGATTATTTTATGATGTTGCTATTCTGAGTTGAGAACTTGGGAGTTTTTGAATTACACTATAGGATTTGGGTTCTTTTGAATAATTTATAAATTCTGAACACCATTTTCAACTTTCCAGCTTGATTATTTTATGATGTTGCTATTTTGAGTTGAGAACTTGGGAGCTTTTGAATTACACTATAGGATTTGGGTTCATTTGTTTGCGTATGAATTGTTGAAATCGTTAGTTTGCTCCAGTCATCCTCTTCAGTTATTTATAGGGATGGAGAATTTGTCGTTCATCAATATGGTTATTGCTACATTTTTTTATTAACGACTTCCAATTTTAATTAGATTCTCCTTTTTGTCTCGGCATTAAACGCGGTCTCATTCCTTAGTCATCATTAATACTCAGATACCATTCTAAACTGCGGCGCCATAAATACAACATTAGTCTTCATTAAATGCATCCAAGCTTCTGAATATTAGGAATAAAATATTCGTTTGTGTAAACGACTTTGTGATGTTGGAACTACTTACAGTAGAAATGATATGATATCAGTGTGTGGAGCCTACAACTTGATGTTATATCTTCGATGGAGCTCTGTGCTATATCTTCGACTCCTAGTTGTAGCTTGCCGTTTGCTGTAGGATGCTGGAGTGTTGTAGTTTTGTGTTGTCAAAATCTTAGGGTTTGTTTCCTAATAATTTTCCTACTAGTGATAATGCCAAAACCAATTAAATTTATTTCTCTAACTTATGCTAAAAATTGAACAACTCGCAGACATATTCTAAAATTTTGTAAGAGTCCAACATAATATTTAGAATATACAACTTGATCTATAAATTCGCATGCATGCATGTTCGTATAGCAGTCTTATAACAACTTAATCTATAAACTGTTCATCGAAAGTTCTTACAACATGTCTCAAGGCATTTAGAATTTAAGCTCATAACAGAATATGCTCATGAATTGTAGTCTTTTGAAGTGTAACACTCCCAAACAAGACGATTATTACAGTGCCATGGAGCCCAATTAGGACCCACAAGGCGAAACACAATAATAATCAAACACATAATAGATCGTAGTACCAGACCACGTTACATTACAAGATACTCCGATAAGGAGTTAATATATTATTTGGGAAACTACATCAATCAATCAACACGATAATCTAGAATACAAGTATGATCCATATGAAGTTGGAATATATCGGATCAACACAAATCAATAAAATACAAGGAGTACAATACAACAGAATGAAAATACAACACAACAGGAATCAAGACGACTTGGGGCCCCATACTAGTATACTAAAGACTCTTTACTATCACCATGTTCGTCCTGTGCCTTTACCTTCCCTCGATCTAAAATATGATATAAAAATATATTTCGCCGAAAAGCACCGGGTCAGATATACAATATAACAACCCTCAATATACTAAACATATGAAATACAACATGAGCATGACTAAACGATAATAACAAATATCGAACACACCAAATCACACATAGTGTGTGAACGACCAAAAACAGCTCGAAGGGCCAATGTCATGTTACGTCCGAGATGAAATATGTCCGTGCACAAGCCACCAATGTATATTTATCGAATACCCATGTGGTTTTGTACCTAATTAGTCTCATGGAGTAACCATCCCGTGTGCAAAGTCTAATATGAGACAAATTATCAACACATGACTATATATGACTGACTAAAAATCTCACACATACCAACCGGCACGTAAGTGTGAATGTAGAGACGTCATGATATTAACATGACAACAAAACTAAAAAATCAAAATATCCAATAAGGATCAAAAGTAACTCACCAAAACGAAAGAACAATATATTAATGATAAACGATCGACACAATCAACGATATCAAAACAACGGCCTTCAATCATCAACCCTCAATGAACGAACAATAATAATGCCTCAACATGAATCAGAATTCACAAAATATAAAACAACAGACAACAATATGTACAACATTCATAGGCTCATAATCTTCATAACCAAGCAAGAATTAACTTGCATTAATACCGAAAATGAAATGTCCTTCTACGAACAAACTTCCTCCAACAAAATCAATAATTTCTCGAACAACCTTGAATGAAATATAATTCATTCAATAGTAAGAATCCACATAAATAATTGGTTTCTTCAAGAACACCAAGAACAATTTATTACCTTCCTTCAAAAGCATGATAAACACTAGTTCTACATCAAGCTTTGATTATTTCAACTCATAAACGAAAACATCATCATATATATATATCAACAAATAATCGAATCCTTGAAGTTCATAATCCAACAATCAAAGTATTTTTCAACAAAATTTCAAGAACCTCAAGGAACAATCATTCCACCTTATAATAATATATATAAACTCATATACATCAAGATTATAACTTCATACACATCATAATCCCTTCAAAAAGAAAGTCCAAGTTGAATAAAAATTACATCTTGAAGATTCGATAAACACCAACGGTTGAATCCGCTCAAATACTCTTCCCAAACTCAACAATCATTATAAACGACCGACTTCATGAACGCTCAGGTGTTTGGAACTCAAAATATCTCCAAGAACTCCCTTTCTCGGAAATTTGAAGAAAGACCGAAAGTGAGTAAAAGGATCTGCCTGCTACCTTAAGTACTGTCACGAAGGACAGTCATATCACTCAGCATCACGGACGTAACTTATTGATGTATGGTCATATAATACCTTCATCCGATCGTATGCTACACACCTGTCATCCATTCCCAATGAAGGTTAACGGTCACACAGTCGTACCTCAGCCATTTATCGTCGGATGGCGACTACGTATGGTTGTATACCTCCATGTATATGGGCGTAACACACTTGCACTGAAATATTATGAAACTAAAATACACGATCATATGGCCATACCATCAATCCTATAAGAGAGTACATGTACGACATACGATTGTTACAACCATTAGTGCGACCGCACTCCTTGTTCCACGAAAAATATAAATACTTCCAGTAGCTCCCATTAGCCAAAATATGGGAATATATAATCTGTTACACGACCTTGCACCTCATTTTTATGGCGATAATTCACCTCACATGACCATACAAACTTTACATCAGCGAGGACAAGACATACGTCTGTACCGTATCAGACATACGAATACCAATGTACGAAATTAATAATCCAATAAAATCACCAATTTGCAAATACAATATGGATACCAACAGTACAAAAATGGTAAATTACACCTGCATATCACACGAAGGCACCAAAATATAACTATTTGTTAGTGAGGAATAAAAAAAACAATTATATAAGTGCAGCAAAAAGATCAAGAACATAAGTAATAATGATACATCAGTCAAAAGGATAAATCTTTCTGCAACATGACTGTTGTCGATGGCGTGTCCGGTCATATCTTATGTGGCTTGGACTGAAGGGAATGTCTCTCCACGAGTTGAGAAATTGATTCGCAAATGATCATTGTTCCAGTTTCTCCATTTATTTATCTTGTCGTAACTCAAGATACGATCCTCGAGATGAGTCAATTTATCTCCCTTCATATATTTTGATTTAATCGATATTTATGCCGGAATGTTCCTACATCAAGTAGTGTAGAAATACCGATTGTTGAGGGTCTTGAACTGCTAAAGATCTTGGACTCTTTCAACAGGGTCTTGAACTGCTAAAGTTCTAGAACTGCTAATGTTCCTGCCAGTTATCATTTGTTTGAAGCTCGAATCTCTTGAACTCTAGGGCCTGTATATAGGTCTGAGTACTGTATGTGTCCTTCAGAATGTTTTCTGACAGGGGACGAGGGCTTGGCCGTGGTCGTGGACGCGGGCGAGGACGTGGCGCAGCTGTTTCCTTCAGTTCCGTTGCAGGGTCGACCACCTGAGATATTCGGAATAATTACAGCGTCGTAAACCCTTTATACAAGAATTTACAAGGCTAAATGAAAAGAAATGCTGAATAATACGAATGTACCACCAATAGTTGAGAGATTCAATAACCGGTTTAATCAACCCAAGTCGGTCCATTTATTACAAACTTCTCAAATCATCAAAAGAACACACGTACTCGAGTACTAAATACCAAACCAGAATAACAAAATAATACAACGGATAACATCACTGAGCCCCTTCGTCATCATGTCAGTACTGTGGTTGCTTCCCCGCACCTCGGCTACCTGAATATCAAAACAAATGTCCACCCCCGCAGGGGTTAGCAAAACGATGCTAGTAAAAGTATCATAATATACAAAAATCAGATATGCAATGCCGATGCATAGCAGAATACAATACGCGGACTTCCTCTACCAGAATCCAACGATGCGAATCCACATGATTTCATCAACACAACACAGGGTAATCCAATGATCCAGCGCCCTCAGCATAGATCCCAAGATGATCTCGTTGGACCAACACGAGGTGGAAAACCCGTCCAATGATCCAGCGCCCTCAGCATAGATCCCAAGATGATCCCGTCGGACCAAAACGAGGTGGACAACTGATCCAGCGCCCACAGCATAGACCACACGATCCCTTAGGATCAATACAACATATACAATACAACTATACATACACATATGCAAATTGATATGTCCATCAACATGAACAACCTATGAATCAATAACCTGAACATCATCATGACAGTTCAACTTGAATGATCTCATGTTCAGCAACATGAATAACAATATGCATGATCAAAAGCATCAACATTAAACCAATAATCAAATTACGATACTTGCCTTAAAGATGGAAAGAACTAAATACTCCAACGACTGTCAATATGCCCGAAGGTCGCCGCCTCTCGATCGATCACCTTGCAAGGCTCAAACCTTGTTCAAAAGAAATAACAAGGGATTCAACATACTTTTCAAAAATAACGTACAAGCACCGAACACCCTAAGTCATATTCTAGTTAACATTAACGTAAGGCCGGTTCACGGTTTATCCACTCGATGAAGGCTAAGCCGGAAACAATGACGTACTTCATATGAATCGAACGACCATATCGAAGATGAAATGACGACGTCTATGGATTCATGGATATACATGTTACCACAATCCAAACCTCAATCTTGGTTTCTAATTCCAATGAATGTATGGTTCGGCTAATCTTACAATTCTTAACAAAGGTGTGATTCAAGAAACAAGAATACCAATCGTACTATGCAAGGGAACGATACTGTGGTGTTCCGGATTTGATTCTATCAACAAAGCCAGTTCATTTCAAGCATGAAAATGAAGAAGTTTGTTAAACCGAACACCTCTATCAAAAACACGAATTATTCTCGGTGAAATATCTTAGTAATCTCAGAAAACTCACTAGAATCATGTTCATAATTCATAACAAACTCAGGACACTACATCCTAGGGTTCTATCTCAACAAGGTTCGATTAATACTCTTAACAACGAAGGAGAACCAAAGTATAACCGAATCTATTCTTCTAAAAACATGGTGTTCGACTCCATATGATAATAATGAACTTGGTAATCTCAAAAATGGGTTCAAAACATCATCAAGAACATGTAATCTAGTTGGTGAAAGATCAACATACCTCAATATAAAGAAGAACAACGAAATACTTGGTGAAACTCAACACCGGAAGCTTGAACACCAATCCTCAAGGGTCTACGATCCTCAAAATCGAGCTGAGATGATGAAATGAGAGAATTTTGGTGCTGGGGAGTTCTCAGGTTGCAAAAATCGGCCAAGGAGTGAGGAGGAAATGAAATGGAGATTGAGGTCTATAAATAGATTTTAACATGTTACGTACGTTAAGGGCAAAGCATTACGTACGTTATTGCCTTAGCATACGCTATTCTCAATACTCAGCGTACATTAACGTCCGTCAGTAGCTCACTGCCTCGATTCTGGCTTCTCTTATGTACGCTATCCAAACCCGTTTACGTACGTAAAACCATGTACCTAGCGCACGTTAACACCCATACCTAACGTACGTTAAGCCTCGTTGACCTACTTTATTGAAAAGCCGTCCAGGTTCACGCAGGGCAATATTGACGAATCTCCCTCTGGCCCCCACACGCCGACCTTATTCGATTTGCCTCTGACTGAAGTTTACGTACGATACGCTACAACTATAACGTACGTTATATACAACACTTAGCGTACATTATGCTCAAAGTCTAGCGTACGTTATGACGTGCAGATACATGCATGCATGAATGTGTTGGAAACTCAAAAACGCAGGAATACGAATACGGGGAACCACACTTCAATTAATAATACCACATAATAAAATGTTACAAGTTCGAATACAGGTAAATACATAATAATTATCTAGGCATTACATACTACCCCTCTAAAAAGAAGTTTCTTCCCGAAACTTAAGACGAAAACAATTCTGGGTATCTCGACTTCATACTATCCTCAGTATCCCAAGTTGCTTCTTCGACTCCATGTTGAGACCACTGAACTTTAATTAAGGAGATAGGTTTATACCTTAATTGTTTGACTCGACTCTCGAGTATCTTGATTGGATTTTCTTCGAACGTGCCATCATTAGCCACTCCAGTCTTGCCAAAATCGATGATATGACTGGGATCCGGTACATATTTCCGTAATTGGGATACGTGGAACACATTATGAACGTGACTCAGCGATGGCAGTAAAACAAACCTGTACGCCAACTCCCCAACTCTTTCAAGGATCCTGAATGGTCCGATATATCTCGGACTCAGCTTTCCCTTCCTCCCAAAATGAAAAATTCCCCGAGTAGGAGAAACCTTTAAGAGCATGTGGTCCCCAATTTCAAACTCTAACGGGTGACGGCGCACGTCTGCATAAGACTTCTGTCGACTCTGAGCAGTCAACAACCTTTCACGAATCAGAGCTACCTTCTCTTGAGTCTGTACTATCAACTCTGGTTCCATCCCGATCAAGTCAGATGAATAATACCAACACAGGGGTGATATGCATCTTCTCCCGTACAACGCTTCAAACGGTGCCATATTAATGAAAGCATGCCAACTATTATTGTAGGTGAATTCAATCAATGGCAATTGAACCTCCCAATCAGTCGACCAATCCAAGGCACAAGCTCTTAGCATATCTTCTACTGTTTGAATAGTCCTTTCGGACTGTGTTGTTGCCCAAAATATTTATCCGAAGATTAATACTGCTGGAAGACGGACAACAAACAACAATTGCGGGAGCACTTCCGAGAGAAGATAAATAATACAAGATTTGCCGGGTTTGTTAGGCCCGGGCTTGAATGCTCTCGCGAGATGTTATTAATACAAATATTCGTGGATACAAGTATTAATGTGAGAAATCTAAATACAATGAGTGTAAAAAGACTCTGTTAATCCGGCTCTTGAGCGAAGCTCGGTGTTCTTCGTCCTCGCTAATCTGCTCGAGGAGAAAGGCCGGGAGAAGTAAGACCGAATGATAGCTGTTGCCAAGAGTTGGAGATTAGCCAAGTGCTGGATGTTTGCTTCTGTATAGTGTGAATTCCGAAGGAAGTCCAAGAAGTGTCCAAGTGCAGGGTGCCTTGCTTATATAGGGACAGCCGGGTCTTGTCCTGTGGTGGCCGATCGCCTGCCGGCCATTAAAATAATCTGCCGATCGCCTGCCGGCCAATATTATAATGGGGCGATCTACTGGGCTCTCGGGCTAAAGTCCAAGAAAGATGCTGGCTGTCGGGCTAAAGTCCAAGGAAGAGGCTGCCACAGCTGGGCGGTCCAATAAGGAGCCATCACGTGTCCGGAATCAGTCAACATGTGGCCCTACTGACAAGCTTTCGGCGGCTTGTCGGCTGGTGGAGAGATTCTGTCAGGCTGTGGTCAATGGCCCGGGATTCGCGGATCTTGTCTCGGTCCTTGCACGTGGTGCCAGTCTTGAGGCTCGTCCTTCGCCGACTGGATGGCCATCGGTGGTGATCGACATGAGCGGTCGTCTCTAGCTGATCATCCAAGGTCGCCATCGGCCATGGAGGGCGCCAATGATCGGTCACCAAGGGTAGGTCGCCAGGTGCCGAGAGACGGTCGGTCTCCAAGGGTAGGTCGGCAGGTGCCGAGAGATGATCGTCCGGTTGTCGATCGCCAAGGGTCGGTCGCCGAGTATCGAAAGATGATCGTCCATTAGTAGATCGCCAGGAGTCGGTCGCCGAGTATCGAGAGGCGATCGTATCTGAGGTTGATCGCTCGATACCGGGACTTGTCCTGGGACCTTCGGTTGGTCGATGCAGCTTGTCCGCTGGGTTAAGGATCGGTCGCCTGGTCGCTGATCGGCAGATCTGTCTTGGCCGCTCGGCAGTAAGTCGGTCGCCAGTCCTCCTAGTAGATCGCCGGTCGGAAGGTGTTAATTCTTGACACAACAATTGCCCCCCAGCTTGCTCCTATGTTGAAGTCATGGGGCGAGGTGGTTCTTGCTGGTGATCGTGTACGGATGAGGACGGGCGACCTGAGATGACTTGGGATTCGGACTTGGGCTATCATAGTCGATTGGCTTAGCTATCTTTCGGTCTGTACCTGCAAAAACAACATTGGCCGATCCCCCATGGAAACTTGGTGGTTTCGCTTGTTTGAGGAATCGTGCACAGTCGCGAAGATCGATGGACCGACTCCATGACCGTGTCTTGGTGCGCGAAGACATTGAGTGTCTCGTGACTCACTTTATTATGAGGGTCCTCTGTTAGGCTGCGCCTCGCCTCGTATTTAAACGAAGGGCGTGCGGTCTCGGTCTAGAGGAGTCCTTGCGTGGGGCAGCGTCGGATGAATCAACTCCACGCCCGCGGCTTGTTAGCTCTACTTCCACCTCGGCCAGCCATGGAGATGGCCGACCTCGACGGTGTACGTTGAGACGGGGTTGTGGCATGTGTCCACTGATTAATGTTGGAGAGCCCTCAGACTACGCCGGCCTCGTATTTAAACGAAGGGCGGGCGATCTCGGCCGAAAGGGACCTTGCATGGCCGAAGCAGCCGGTTCCATCGACTGCCAGGACCATGGCTTTATGATGTGCGGTGGAGGCGATCTTATGCCTTAGTCCGTCATGTTATATGCTGGACTGTAGATGGCGATCGTGTCCACCGGGTTGCTGATGATGTTGCGATCTGGCCGGAAGACTGGCGATCGTCGCTCGGCGGCCGATCGCTTTATTCGTAGGTCGATATTGGCGATCGGGCGGCAGCTAGTCCCTCATTTAGAATGGACTGTAGGCGGGGATCGAGTCTTCCGGCTCTGCTGGGTAGTAGCGATCGGGTTGGGAGATTGGAGGTCGTCGTACGGGCGCCGATCGCCCTACTCCTAGGCTGAGAAGAAGCCTTTGCCTGGACAGGAAATCTGCGGCTCTAGCCCGGAAGGCTGCGTAGGTCGTCGGTAGGGTCTTCGTGAGATGCCTGAACATAGGCGAGAAGCCCTGAAAACCTCCTAGAACCGCGTAGAGGGCGGTCTCATCGCTTACGGGCTCGCCGTTGAGGATGATCACGTCTACCCGGTCGATGTAGTCCGAGTCGGACTCTTCTTCCCCCTGCCTGATTTTCATCATGCGATGGCGACCTTCTGGACGAGTGGCCCTGGTGGCGAAGTATTCCGTGAAGACGTGCGCCAGCTCGTTAAAGGAGCCTATGGACCGAGGTGGCAATGAGGTGTACCACCGGTGGGCGAGGTCGTCTAGCGTCAGAGGGAACATTCGCACCGGGTCGCGTCTGATGCCCCACACCCGGTCATGTAGATGTTGAACTTGTGAAGGTGTGTTTGGGGGTCCGATCGCCCATGGTACACGGGTGTCTGAGGAGGAGCGATCTTGTGCTGCACTGGGGCGAGCTCGATGTCGATCGCGAGCGGCTCGCTTGGCGCGGCGATCGTCTTCACGGCGCCTGCCCCGGACTGCAGGAGCGCCTTCACGTCGTCGATCTGACGTTGCATTGCGGCAATCGCCGCGGCTCGGCTGCTTGCGGATCGGCTTTGGGAGCGGGGGCCGAGGCGATCGTGCACCGACCTCCGGACTCCAGTGCTGCCGACCTCGGGAATTTGGCGAGCGGGAGCCAGGCGGCTGGATCTCCTTGTGGGAGCCGGGTAGGCCGAGCTCCTGGTGACGGACACAAACTCCGCTGCCTCGTAGGCCGGGCCGGACGCCGGCCGCTGAGTCGGGTCACCGCCAGGCGATCGAAGACAGACGTGCCCATGGCCGCGAGCGCCTTCTCGCGGCGAGAGCCTCTGGCGATCGCTCGGCCGCAGCGCCTTGAGCTTCGCTGACTTCCGGGAGGCCGAGGGGGCGACGGCAGAGGCGCGTCGAGAGCACTCCGTCGCTCCCGAAGGACGGCTATGGCCTCTTCGATCATTCATTGGTTCGAATCGATCGATCGAGAGGCTCGGGCCGCCATCCCGGGACGGGTCGGGCGCCTCGCCGCGGCGGCTACCTTCCACCATCGGGCCGCTCTCGACCGGGACGAACAGGGGTTTGGCCGGTCGGCGGCTTTCTTCGACGCGGAGGCTAAGACATGATTTACGAAGGATTTCTTTGAAGTGCGGTAAGTGTCACTTCAAGTATACGCCCGAGAACAGTGAGTGTTCTTCGGGACGGTAGGTATAAAAAATCGAGGGTTGGATCCCCTTCCTCTAGCGCCAATTGTTGTTGCCCAAAATATTTATCCGAAGATTAATACTGCTGGAAGACGGACAACAAACAACAATTGCGGGAGCACTTCCGAGAGAAGATAAATAATACAAGATTTGCCGGGTTTGTTAGGCCCGGGCTTGAATGCTCTCGCGAGATGTTATTAATACAAATATTCGTGGATACAAGTATTAATGTGAGAAATCTAAATACAATGAGTGTAAAAAGACTCTGTTAATCCGGCTCTTGAGCGAAGCTCGGTGTTCTTCGTCCCTGCCGGTAATCTGCTCGAGGAGAAAGGCCGGGAGAAGTAAGACCGAATGATAGCTGTTGCCAAGAGTTGGAGATTAGCCAAGTGCTGGATGTTTGCTTCTGTATAGTGTGAATTCCGAAGGAAGTCCAAGAAGTGTCCAAGTGCAGGGTGCCTTGCTTATATAGGGACAATGGGTCTTGTCTGTGGTGGCGATCGCCCGGCCATTAAAATAATTCGCCGATCGTCACGGCCAATATTATAATGGGGCGATCTACTGGGCTCTCGGGCTAAAGTCCAAGAAAGATGCTGGCTGTCGGGCTAAAGTCCAAGGAAGAGGCTGCCACAGCTGGGCGGTCCAATAAGGAGCCATCACGTGTCCGGAATCAGTCAACATGTGGCCCTACTGGCAAGCTTTCGGCGGCTTGTCGGCTGGTGGAGAGATTCTGTCAGGCTGTGGTCAATGGACCGGGATTCACGGATCTTGTCTCGGTCCTTGCACGTGGTGCCAGTCTTGAGGCTCGGCCTTCGCCGACTGGATGGCCATCGGTGGTGATCGACATGAGCGGTCGTCTCTAGCTGATCATCCGAGGTCGCCATCGGCCATGGAGGGCGCCAATGATCGGTCACCAAGGGTAGGTCGCCAGGTGCCGAGAGACGGTCGGTCTCCAAGGGTAGGTCGGCAGGTGCCGAGAGATGATCGTCCGGTTGTCGATCGCCAAGGGTCGGTCGCCGAGTATCGAAAGATGATCGTCCATTAGTAGATCGCCAGGAGTCGGTCGCCGAGTATCGAGAGGCGATCGTATCTGAGGTTGATCGCTCGATACCGGGACTTGTCCTGGGACCTTCGGTTGGTCGATGCAGCTTGTCCGCTGGGTTAAGGCTCGGTCGCCTGGTCGCTGATCGACAGATCTGTCTTGGCCGCTCGGCAGTAAGTCGGTCGCCAGTCCTCCTAGTAGATCGCCGGTCGGAAGGTGTTAATTCTTGACACAACAGACTGTCCATCAGCCTGAGGATGATAAGCTGTGCTAAAGTTTAGCTCGGTTCCCAAGGATTTATGAACTGAATTCCAAAAGTGTAACACAAAGCGACCATCCCTATCCGAAATAATGGTCTTTGCCGTACCATGCAATTGGACTATCTCCGTAATAAACACTCGTGCCAACGTTTCGGGTCCCCAAGTATCCTTAATACCCAAAAAATGAGCCAGGTTGGTGAGACGATCAACTATCACCCAAATCATATTCATCCCCGTTCTGGTCCTTGGCATATTGGTGATAAAGTCCAACGATATATCCTCCCACTTCCATTCTGGAATCGAAAGTGGCTTCAACATTCCGGCAGGTCGCTGATGTTAAATATTAACCCGTTGACAAGTTAAACACTTCAAGACGTATTCCGCTACATCCCTCTTCATATTTCCCCACCAGAAATTCTGCTTTAGATCCTTGTACATCTTGCTGGTGCCCGTATGAATAAAATAGGGTGCGCTGTGAGCTTCTTTCATGATTGTCTATTTCAAAACATCGTCATCGGGGATGCAAAGTCGTCTCTGGAATCTCAGAATCTCAAAAATAGGCCAAGGAGTGAGAAGGAAATGAAATGGAGGTTGAGGTCTATAAATAGATTTTAACATGTTACGTACGTTAAGGGAAAAGCATTACGTATGTTATCACCTTAGCGTAAGCTATTCTCAATACTTAGCGTACGTTAATGTCCGGCAGCAGCTCACTGCCTCGATTCTGGCTTCTCTTACGTATGCTATCCAAACCCATTTACGTATGTAAAACCATGTACCTAGATCACGTTAACACCCATACCTAACGTACGTTAAGCCTCATTGACCTGCTTTATTGAAAAGCCGTCCAGGTTCACGCGGGGCAATATCGACGAATCTCTCTCTGGCCCCCACACGCTGACCTTATCCAATATGCCTCTGACTGAAGCTTACGTACGTTATGCTACAATTATAACGTACGTTATATACAACACTTAGCATACATTATGCTCAAAGTCTAGCATACGTTATGATGTGCAGATGCATGCATGAATGTGTTGGAAACTCAAAAATGCAGGAATACGATACGGGGAACCACACTTCGATTAATAATACCACATAATAAAATGTTACAAGTTCGAATACAGGTAAAATACACAATAATTATCTGAGCATTACAATTTCGACCTACGAATGAGCATGGATATTCGGCGTTACATGGCTGGGTTTGCTTGCACTACTCTGAAAGAGTACCAAGATAGGGCTTTGGCATATGACATGTTGTGTTCCAATAATAACACCACAGACGAGCCGAAGAAGCAAAAGATCACCGGTAACTTTTTTAGCTCTAAGGGCGGAAACTTTCAGAGACCTGAGTCGGCTAACCGTTCTGTCGGGCAGTCATCGCATTCTTTAAAGGAAAGAAGAGTTTTCGTTCTACTTCGGGCACTTCAACTCACCCGGTGACCTGTTTTAATTGTGGTCATCCAGGCCACATCAATCTAGAGTGCAACTTTTCACCTATTAAATGTCACACTTGTGGTCATATGGGACACAGGACAGTTTACTGCCCCGAACAAGATCAAAGTTTGGATACTCAGGCTTCTGCCCCAGCACATAGAGATCAGAGTATGATTCAACGACAATCTGTTAGCTAGTCACAACAGGTTTACGGTAGAGGCTGGGGACATGGTCAGACCGTTAGAGAGGGAGATTGTAGCGTCAGTTCGGCACACCCACGAGTTTTTGAGATGCGTCGAGCATATGAAACCGATGCGGAGGTGGCCTCAGGTACCATTCATATTCTATCTCATCCAGTTTGAGGACTTTTTGATTGTGGTGCTACGTATTCTTTCATCTCCTTGGATTGTGTACGCCGTTTGTATATTGATTGTATGACTACTTGCGACCCATTCTTTGTGAAACTGCCTAGCGGGGATAGAATCGTGGGAAATTGGGAGATTAGAAATTATCCGGTGACCACAAAAGGTATTGATTGGTTATCGAATTTGATTGTGGTTGATATCGAGGGCGAGTATTTGATCATAGGTGAGGACTGGCTTGAGAGTCACCAAGCAATTATGAATTACCGCACTAAGGTTATCACTATGATGACCAAGGATGGTTCCGAATACTCATTTCTGGGACGTAAATCGGGCTAACCTAAGCTGCTTATCAGTGCCATGAAGACTGTAAACTCTTGAATAAGGGTTAAATGGGCTATTGGTGTTATGCTTTGAAGTCGAAAGAGAGTAGAGTCGATTTCAATTCGATCCCACTTATTAATGAGTATCTAGATGTTTTTCTAGATGATCTCCCAGGAGTACCGCCAGATCGAGAGATAGAATTTTCTGTTTATTTAGAGCCTAATACGGCTCCGATTTCTAAGGCATCATATCATATAGCACCTTCAGAAATGCAAGAACTGAAAAATCAGCTCGGAGAATTGTTGGAGAAGAGGTACATTAGGCCGAGCGCTTCTCCTTGGGTGCACCAGTCCTTCTTCCTTACGTTTATGCATTGATTACCGTGAACTAAACAAAGTGACCATCAAGAACAAGTATCCATTGCCTCATATAGATGATTATTTGATCACTTGTAGGGAGCCGCAGTATTCTCAAAAATTGATTTGGGATCAGGGTACTACCTGCTCCGAGTGAAAGAGTCCGAAGTTCCGAATACTGCTTTTCGGATGAGATACGGACATTATGAATTTGTGGTCATGCCTTTTGGACTGACTATCCGACAGTATTCATGCAGTTAATGAACAAGATATTTATTGAATACCTTGACAAATGTGTGGTCATCCTTATTGACGATATCTTGATTTATTTTCGAGATGAGGAGGAGCATGCCCAACACTTGCATTTGATACTAGATGTTTTGAGAGACGAGCACATTTATGCGAAATTCTCAAAATGTGAGTTATGCTTGAAGGAAGTTATGTTTCTAGGCCATGTGGTTTCGGCCGAAGGGGTTCGTGTGGACCAGCAGAAGATTGAGGCAGTGCTAGATTGGGCACCGCCTAATAATGTTAAGAAAGTTCGTAGCTTTTTGGGTCTTGTTGGGTATTATTGTCGGTTTGTCAAGGGGTTCTCAAAACTCGCTCGGCCGCTCATGCAATTACGTCAGAAGATGGAAAAGTTTGTTTGGACTGCTGAGAGACAGCAAAGCTTTGATGAACTGAAGAGACGTTTGACTTCGGCACCGATCTTAGCTTTGCCATAGGGTAGTGAAGGATTCATAGCCTATAGTGACGCTTTAGGACAGGGACTCGGATGTGTGCTTATGCAGCACGATAAAACGATTGCTTTTGCATCCCAACAGTTGAAGCCGTACGAGATAATTGGCCGCAGTTGTTTTCGCACTTAAGATTTGGCGGCATTATTTGTATGGCTCTTCGTGTCAGACTTATACCGATCACAAGAGCTTGAAATATATTTTCAGTCATAAAGAGTTGAATATGAGGCAACGACGTTGGTTGGAACTGATTAAGGATTATGATTTGGAAATTCTTTACCATCCGGGAAAGGCCAATTTCATCGCGGACGCTTTGAGCCGGAAACCCGCATCGCTTCAGATGCTCGAGATTCTTACACCCCAGACAAAGATTCGTCAGGAAGTGATCGAGCAGGGCATAAAAGTTTGGCTTTAGAGAGTGCAAAGATAGTTGTGTACCCTCGATATTACTTCGTCCTTGGTTGATGACATCAAAGGGAAACAATGGAGTGACCCGATGATTTCTCAACTGAAGGAATATGCAATTAAAGGAAAAGCCCCTGGTTTTATGGTCCATGAGAACAATATCTTGAGATTTCAGGGCAGACTTTGTGTCCCGAATAATCTGGAGTTAAGGTAGAGAATTCTTCGAGAAGCCCATGCTACGCCCTACTCAATCCACCCTGGAACGAGTAATATGTACAAAGAATTGAAGCAAAATTTTTGGTGGAATAATATGAAGAAAGATGTCACATAATTCGTATTGCGATGCTTGACGTGTCAACAAGTCAAGATCGAGCATCAACGACCACTGGGGTTGTTGAAGACGTTTCTCATTCCCGAATGAAAGTGGGAAGATATCTCTATGGATTTTATCACGGGGATGCCGAGAACTAAGACTGGAATAAATATGGCTTGGGTAATCGTTGATCGATTAACTAAGTCTGCACACTTCTTTGGTATTAAGTGTTGGGATTCGGGGCCTAAAACGAAGGCGCACCGGAAGCAATATACGAATCAAATTCGATCTGAATCCCTAAGAGGATCGATCAAGCTACATACATACGAATATATAAAACTAAACATGAGGGAGATTTAGAATCATACCCTTATAGTCCTTTGATTAAATGGTTGAAGTTTGCGATCTCCTCCACAAATCCGATTCGCCAAGCTTTTGGTGATCTCCTCCACTAATTCGATTTGTCAAACTTTTGAAATCCCGAGCACCGAAACACCGTGCATCTACTTGTCACGTGCCGGAAGTCGACCGAAATAACTACCACCCTATTATCCTCCAAGGATATGGCTACAATAGGATGGTGAAGCTATAGGAATTGATATATATATATATATATATATACTCTAAGTATAGTTATCAATGTTATCTCAATCTTCTCTAAGAAGGTGATGAAGTGAATGTTGAAGACAAAGAAAAACTCTATCTTGATGTTAATATGGCCGTGAGTTTCTTCTCATAAAAAAAATAAATAAGAGTGATTTCTTTTTGTCTTTCATATTTATTCTTCACTCCAAATTGTTTATCTTCACAAGAATAATTTCCATCCCCTTTTCAAAGTCTTACTTCAAAAAATATTGAGGTCCATTGTCTTCCACCATCTAAGGTGGAATAAAGACCAATTTAAAAAAGACAAGGAGACATGAATCAGCCATCATGATGATTTGGAAGAGTTTGGTTCATTTCGGGCTTCCGTGAGTCCAATCAGATAAACTCTATTCCGAGTCGATGTATTTATATCAATTAATCAATCCAATTAATTAATTATATCAAATACCAAATAATATAATTAATTTCTCTAAGAAATAATTATACTTATGAATTAATTTAATCACCCAGTAATTTATTTAATTCATTAGGCCGTAAATTAATTTATCCAATAAATTAATTTAGACATCCAATGTCCTAAAATTAATTAGACATCCAATGTCCAATAAATTAAATATCCAATATCTAATATAATTAAAGAGAGAACAAGCTCGATATATTCCATCGTCTATCCTAATACGCGACTGGGTAGGTCCGTCTCAATTAGCAATGGGAGGAACCAGAGTGATGGCACCACCTAGCTAGTCCCGCGGCCTACACTGTAACCCAACTGACGAATGATTGGGATCATTCCAAAACTTTTCTGACGTGAATAACAGTATACGTATAAACCATTCTCTAAGATGTCCCGATCAAGTTATAGGGTCACAGCCAGTCAAACCCTATCTGTACTTGACTCTATGCACGAGTTAATGCAAATCGAGATCATCGAGCTCTTGTGTATCTAATACAACTAGCTGCAATGCTTTGACCAAAGACTTATGATGTCATCTGCCAATAACCGCATAGGACATATACCCGTTCACTAACAGGAGAAAGAATCCTATCTTGGTATTTAGTAGAGCCTACTACTTGCCCGTCAAGAAGCACGTCGAGGTTGACCCCCACCTTCCAGTTTTCTGGGTCGAACTACTCTACTGAAAATCTTAACATCACAAGCACATCCATACTAAATCCCCAAGTCGAAGGTTCACGAATACCTATCACAACCTTTCGATTCTGTCGTTGACTATCCCAGAATGAAATCCATGTGACGAATCGAAGGTGCGTCGATTTGAGTATACTAATCTCATTAGCATACCTATAATGTATGCTCCCACAAACCATTAGTGATCGACAGACACTCTCCAAGTCAAAGAACACGTCATACAAGTCTTCACATAAACTTAACGCCCAGTCAAGTTTCATCGACTTGCGAACGATTAAGTATCTGAGCCACAAATATTTGCCAACCCCCTTATCCAATAAGGAGTGGAATGTTTTGCTCTCAAATACACGGACTGGTTTATATATATATATATATGAGTAGGAATGCCAGTGACTACCAGTAAATAAAGAAAATACAATTAACTTCTGATAGTATTTTCATTAATAACAAGTGCAATGCCCTCACTCTAACATCCTCTGAGTGGTATTCGAGGGCATACTCCTAACAATCTCCCACTTGCACTCAGTGCCACACACTATGGTATCTAATAACCATGTTCTCCAGATGACGCTCCAAGCTTATCTGAGAAACTGGCTTGGTCAGTGGATTTGTGACGTTGTCTACTGAGTCTACTCTATGCAGCACAATGTATCCTCTGAGAACAAATTCTCTCATGAGCTGACACTTTCTCTCAATGTGTTTTATACCATTGTGAAACCTCGGATCCTAGGCCCGTGCTACAGCTCCATCATTATCGCATGAAATGAAAACAGGCAGCGCAGCACATGGTGTCACCTGAAGTTCACCCAGTAACTTCTTAATCCTAAACCCTTCCGTTGTAGGCCTCCGAGGACGCTCGATACTCAGCCTAACAGGTGGAGTCAGCAGTCGCGCTATGCCTGGCACTATGCCAAGATACTGCTCCACCATTAAGAGTAAAATGTAGCCAGAAATAGACATAGAGTCGTCTTTTTATCCTTGGAAGTCTGAATCAGTGAAGCCCGTCACATTCAGTTATCCACCACCATACATAAGAACCAGATCTCTGGTCCTTCTAAAGTACTTGAGAACGTTCTTTATGGTGGTCCAATGTTCCCTACCTGGGTTTGCCTGAAACTTACTTACCACGCTTCCAGCATGCGCAATGTCAGGTCGCGTACACAACATGGCATACATAAGGCTACCCACGACCGAATCATATGGTATATTACTCATTTACTTTCATTGTTCCTCACTTTGAGGACACATATTCGAGGTGAGTTTTATTCCATGTCGCATATGTAGGAACCCACTTTTAGATTTATCCATCTTGAATCGCTTTAAGATCTTATCTATATAGAGGGATTGGGAAATACCGATAATTCTCGTCGCTCTATCCCAGTAGAGTTAAATCCCAAGAATATAGGTTTCTTTTCCGAAGTCTTTCATGGAGAACCTACTCGAAAACCAAGCTTTCACAGAACTGAGCATTCCCACATCGTTTCCTATTAGTAGAATTTCATCTACATATAGTACTAAGAATATGCGATCTTGCTCCCACTAGCCCTCTTGTATACACAAGGTTCCTATTCATTTTGCACGAAGTCAAACTTTTTGACAGCCTTGACAAAACGAAGTTCCCAACTATGTGAATCCTACTACAGTCCATTTTATGAAGTCCACATACACCATTGCTAGGTCATAGGTCGCAGGTCGGTCTCTTGGTTATCACCTGGAACCTCATGGAGACCCAGTTCCTCCAGGTGCATAAAGCCATACCTCTCCGGTAATGGAGACACCCTACTAGACCTGCGAGATGGTTGTACTTGTGTTTCAGAAGGTTCCGTTCCAACTTCTTGTACATGTGTCTCCTGAGGAGTTTCATTATATTCTTCAAAAGAAATACTTCTACCTGCTCCACCTTACTGAATGAACTCATCTTCCAGGAAGTGTGATTGCAAAGCAATAGGGATCTTTCGATCTTCGGGCATGTAGAATAGATAACCCATCGCCCAGATAGGTATCCAGTGAAACGTCCCTTCAGAGACCTAGCTTCCAACTTCTCCGCCTTAGTCTTATTGACATATGCGGGACATTCCCAAATCCTAATATGATTAAGACTTGGTTTCCTATCCTCCCACATCTCATGTGGACTTTTAGGAAACGACTTGGGAGAACATCTGTTCAAGATATAAGCAGCAGTCCGGAGCGCATACCCCACAAATAAATTGGTAAGTTGGTGTAGCTAAGCATAGAATTAACCACGTCCAACAAGGTTCGGTTCCTTCTTTCCGACACACCATTTAACTGAGGAGTTCCTGGAGGTGTAACTTGTGATACTATTCCATGCTCTTTTAGGAACTCGTCAAACTCTGTACTCATACATTCGCCACCTCGGTCCGACCTAAGTGCCTTGATATGATTACCAATTTGTTTTTCGACTAGGGCCTTAAAATCCTAGAATTTCTCAAAGGCCTCGGATTTATGTTTCATTAAGTATACATAACCATACCTAGTATGATCATCCGTAAATGTAATGAAGTATTGATATCCGTCACGTGCTGCTTCTAAAGTACCACATACGTCGGTATAAACTAATCCAAGTTTATCAGCGGATCTTTCAAACCCTGTGAAGGGAGACTTAGTCATTTTGCCTTTAAGGAAAGATTCACAAGTTGGAAAGGGATCCGATCCCAATGGACCCATAAGTCCATCTTTTTCCATTTTGTAAACTTTGGTCTGACCAACATGACCAAGTCTAAGATGCTATTTCAAAACTTGATTAGTTTTATCCCTACCACGCTTCCTAGTCATAGTATTCACAATGAATTTGTTATTTAGGTTTAGATGATACAATCCATTTAACAATATGGCAGTGCCTACTAGTTTATTTCGAAAATAAATTTTGCAGGAGCCATCACCAATGAAAAATTGAAAGGCCTTTTCGATCCATGACCGGAATGCATACAATGTTCTTATGCCCCTTGGGCAATACTAGTACATCATCTAAAGTTAAAACAAAGCCGGATTCCAAATCCAAAAGAAGTGATCCTATATCAGTTGCTGTGACACTATGCCCGCTTCCGACAATAATCATCACTTCAGCAGATCCAAGCTTTCTACTTTGTTCCAGATTCTGATTCAAGGTACAAATTTGACAACTAGCACCTGAATCCAGTATCCAAGAAGTAGAAAATATGGTAGCAGAACAATTCGTTTCCAAAACTAAAAGTTCTGTACCTGAAGTGCCATGAAGGATCGGACAATCTCTTGCCCAGTTGCCCAACTCACCGCATTTGAGACATGTGTCTTTCTTCACCTTCTTGCTCTTAGGAACCATCGAGACCTTGCCCTTACCCTTAAAGTCCTTGCTTTGTGGGCCCGTCTATTTTTTGGTCTTTTTCTTCTTATTCTTGGACCTTCGAGATCCAGAAGAAATCACAAGGGCAGACTCCTTCATCTACGGAGTCTTCATCTGAGACTGAGCGGTTACTAGTTTGTTCATTAACCCTGCTAAATTGCAAGCAATCTCATTACAGTTGAAGTTCATAACAAACTGTGAGAAGGAATCCGGAAGAGATTGCAGGATAAGTTCGGTTTGTAGAGAAGCATGCATCCTAAAATCAAGAGCCTCTAATATCTCGATCATAGAGATCATTTTGAGGACATGGTCCCCGACTTTCTCACCTTTCTTCATCCTAGCACCGAAGCTGATATCTAGCAGTTCTATCGTGCTCACCATAAAGCTCGGTTAAGTGAGATAAAATCTGCCTAGCAGAAGTCATTTTCTCATGAGCTCTCTGAAACTCATTAGACATAGAGGCCATCATATATCCAAGAACTCTTATGTCATTCTTAACCCACTTTTCGTGGTTTTGAACATCTTCCTGACTCGCTTTGGTTCGTGCCGGATCTGCCGGAATGTCCGCCTCCAAGACGTATCCCAGTGCCTCCATACTGAGGACTATCATCAGGTTGCAGAGTCAGTCCACAAAGTTAGGCCCAATTAAGGTGTTCTTTTCGAGTAGTATAGTAAGTTTCTTCATTGTCATTTTTGAGAGTTTTATGTCTGCATAAAGTACACTAGATTGATTAGGGACTAGTTCAATCATGGTGTGAGTTTAGAATTAAGGACTTTTATATTATTTTAACCTAGCTCCCACTATTTTTATCGGAATAACACACTCTCCTGTGAAATCCGGAAGTATTAGTTCGCTTTACTTCATAGTGGTGATCGAGTTCTTTATAAATTTTAATAGAGGGCAACCGAATAGGTTTCTGGTCTATTAATCTTTATAAAGTGGTGTCCAACACCAACCCATCTAATGGATTGATATTCTTTTTCCCCTTGTTCACTCCCCTCAACCTATATGGTTTCTATGGTTCGTGAACAAGTTAAGTTTACACCATCAACGCTGATCAGTTTCGCAATTGAATTTATCCGGCAACCTAACAGGTTTCTAGGGATAAAATTTTCTCCAACCGAAAAAGGCATCATATGCACTCTCGGTAATTTACCCTCCCCGAACGACTACCCCGACAACTCGGAAGCATAGCACATCTGATTTGGATTTCAATTTTCCGAAAGCTCGATGGAGGGAAGGAAAACCTTGAAACCTTTTAAACTTAATATTTTGTCGTGGGAGAATTTTCGCGATTAATGTTTCACTTTGCACATTAATCCATTTAAGTGCGTTTGTTGCATTCATACCGTATGAATAAAATATTCACAACCTAGTTCCTACCAATATGCAGTTCATGGACCGTTAGAACAAAAAACATTGTAATCTAATTACATGTCTTTGGTCTTGAATCTTCGTCCTCTCGAACGGATCTTTCTCCGGTCTTCGTCATTACATATAAATTTTACATTGAAAAATTGCATCCTATAATAAAAATTTTTCTAGTAAAATAAATAGGCTCAAAATGGCCTTTACAACCCAATCGGATAAAACTGAACGATCCAAAACTAGGTCCATGAATTACATCACCATTCACAAGCATTCATTCAATAAGTACTAAATGGATTTTATATTTAATAAGTAATTCAATATATTGATGCAATCAATATATAAAATTTACCATTTAATAGAATTAATCCAATCAATTCACACAATCTGTAATATGAATTCGTTCAAAATAATTCAGTCAATCATAAGTATTCCAATAAATTAATTTTTCCTCATAAAATGAAATATCATATATCATTTTAATCCTATTAAATCAAATTTAAATGCGGGAGATTATTATTTTTGGAATACACGGAGAAAACGAGCCCGAAACAGGTCTGGAAGGGGCCTGGACTGCGGTCCAAACAGACAGGATCGCGATCCCTGGGTCCAGACCGCATGGCAGGCCAGAAGCATGGCTGGACCACAATCCCAAGTCCCGGACCACACGGCAGACCTTTTCGATCCATTTCCCGGGCCGTCCAACGACAATTATGGGCTTGATTATCGACTCGATATCCAATATCAATATTTTTCGACTTTCATGTTTTCAATATAAATCATATTTCCAAGAAAATAAAGATTATATTTAGACATAGATTTATGAAAAATATAACTACAATGAACAAGTGAACATATACTACGATTACAACAATAAATGATTCCAAATCATTAACCATACAATCAAGCATTTCAAATGCTATATATCGTATATACGATCACAAAACCATGCTCTGATACCACTGTTGGGATTCGGGGCCTAAAATAAAGGCGCAGCGGAAGCAATATACGAATCAAATTCGATCCGAATCCTTAAGAGGATCGATAAAGCTACGTATATACGAATATAAAACTAAACAATAGGGAGATTCGAAATCATACCCTTGTAGTCCTTTGATTAAATGGTTGAAGTTTGCGATCTCCTCCACAAATCCTATTCGCCAAGCTTTTGGTGATCTTCGCCATGAATCCGATTCGTCAAACTTTTGAAATCCTGAGCACCGAAACACCGTGCCTCTACTTGTTACGTGCCAGAAGTCTACCGGAATAACTCTCACCCTATTATCCTCTAAGGATATGGCTAGAATAAGATGGTGAAGCTATAAGAATTGATATATATACTCTAAGTATAGTTATGAATGTTATCTCTCTCCATCTTCTCTAAGAAAGTGATGAAGTGAATGTTGAAGACAAAGAAAAACTCTCTCTCTTGATGTTAATATGGCCGTGAGTTTCGTCTCATAAAAAAAATAAATAAGAGTGATTTATTTTTGTCTTCATATTTATTCTTCACTCCAAATTGTTTATTCTTCACAAGAATAATTCCCATCCCCTTTTCAAAGTCTTACTTCAAAAAATATTGAAGTCCATGATCTTCCACCATCTAAGGTGGAATAAAGACCAATTTAAAAAAGATAAGGAGACATGAATCAGCCATCATGAAGATTTGAAAGAGTTTGGTTCGTTTCGGACTCCCGTGAGTCCAATCAGATAAACTCTATTCCGAATCGTTGTATTTATATCAATTAATTAATCTAATTAATTAATTATATCAAATACTAAATAATATAACTAATTTCTCCAAGAAATAATTATACTCATGAATTAAATTAATCACCCAGTAATTTATTTAATTCATTAGGCCGTAATTAATTTATCCGATAAATTTAATTTATACATCCAATGCCCCAAAATTAATTAGACATCCAATGTACAATAAATTAGATATCCAATATCTAATATAATTAAAGAGAGAACAAACTCGATTTATTCCGTCGTCTATCCTAATGCGCGACTCGGTTGGTCCCTATCAGTTAGCAATGGGAGGAACCAAAGAGTGATAGCACCACCTAGCCAGTCCCGCGGCCAGTATACGTATAAACCCTTCTCTCAGATGTCCCAATCAAGTTATAGGGTCACGATCAGTCAAACCCTATCGGTACTTGACTCTATGCATGAGTTAATGCAAATCGAGATCATCGAGCTCTTGTGTATCTAATACAACTAACTCCAATGCTTTGGCCAAAGACTTATGATCTCATCTGCCAATAACCACACAAGACATATACCCGTTCACTAACAGGAGAAAGAATCATATCTTGGTATTTAGTAGAGCCTGCTACTTGCCCGTCAAGATGCACATCGAGGTTGACCTCCACCTTCCGGTTTTCAGGGTCGAACTACTCTAATGAAAATCTTAATGTCACAAGTACATCCCTACTAAATCCTCAAGTCGAAAGTTCACGAATACCTATCACAACCTTTCAATTCGTCATTGACTGTCCCGGGGTGAAATTCGTGTGACGAATCGAGGGTGAGTCGGTTCGAGTATACTAATCTTGTTAGCATACCTATAACGTGTGCTCCCACTAACCAGTAGTGATCAACAGGCACTCTCGAAGTCAAAGAACACATCATACAAGTCTTCACATAATCTTAACGCCCAATCAAGTTTCATCGACTTGCGAACAATTAAGTATTTGAGCCATAAACTTTTCCAGTGCCGACCGCCATATCCAATAAGGAGTGGAATGTTTTGCTCTCAAATACACTGACTAGTTTCTATATATATTTACGATTTAGGAAAGCCAGTGACTACGAGTAAATAAAGAAACATACAATTGCCTTCTGATAATATTTTACATAATAACAAGTGCAATGCCCTCACTCTAACATCATCTGTGTGGAATTTGAGGGCATACTCCTAACATTAAGGATACTTGGGGACCGGAGAGACTGGCCCGAGTATTTATAGCAGAAATCGTGAGGTTGCACGGTATGCCTAAAACTATTATTTCTGATCGGGATGACCAGTTTGTGTCACATTTCTGGCGAGCGGTCCACCAAGCCTTGGGCACCGAATTGAAGTTTAGCATGTCTTTCCATACTCAGTCAGATGGTCATACCGAGTGGACGATTCAGACGTTGGAGGATATATTGCGTGTTGGTGCGATATCAGCTATACGCGCTATTGTGCGGAAGTATAATTAAAGGTGCGGAAAATAAATCGACACGGGATTTATAGAGGTTAGGCCAAACGTACCTACGTCCTCTCTCCGTATCTTTTTCTATAGGCTAAAGATCAACCTCTGCACCTCACTTCTAGCTATCGAGGGATTACCGTGATAATTCTCGTCTTCTATCAGTCCGAGATAAACCATACTCACTTGTCTTTTTGTTGGTCTAAGTTAAAACGTTTTCATTTTCTATCGGACAAGAAATCAACCTATCTAGCTTTCTATGGGTATAGACAAACCTCACTTGGATATAGATTGCGATTCTAACAATGCCGGATCCTTGATCCTAATAGCACTGGATCGAATCTTATCGTTTCTTTTTTCTCTCGTGTATGAGTTTTGGTGTATCACACTCAAACTCTTGACAATATAAGCTCAAGTACAACAACTAGAATGATTACAGTGATATCTCAAGTATGAATTATTTTCTCAAGGTTGTTGTGTGGTTTGATACCAAATAGTTTGGTATTTATAGCCATTTTCCTCCAACTAGCCGTTAGCTCCATTTGACTCTCTAGCGTGTGCTAACCTTCCTGCATACGTATGTTAACCTCCTTAGGCACGTTATAGATATCCTGTAGCGTACGTTATCTACTTACAGTTTTAGTCCAGTGGCTTTCGTTTCTTCCTTTACGTACGTTAACCCTCTGGTGTAGCGTACGTTAATCTTGAATTGTAGCGTGCATTAACTCATATATCCATTGCATGCATTTGTCAAACTGTCCGTTTGATTCATTGAATTTGACCCGGACTTTTCCCAACATTCATCTTGTTTGAATTCTGAAACAACTCATTACGTATTTTATCATGTCTGTGTTACGTACGTTATGTTCCTTCGATAGCGTGCACTATTCTTGTAACTTAACATGCGTTATACAATGTTATCTGCAGCCGACTTTTCGTACACGTCTGATCAGGTAACTTCCTGATTAGGTAGCTTTCCTTGACTGATCTAGTCAGGTAACTTTTCCCGGATTGTGCGACTTTTTGCGTCTTCGGCTTCGTTGTGCTGTTTCACTTCTTTGTTGTTTTCCTTTGTTCAACAACTAATCATCAAAACTCGATTAATTAATACTTGGAATAAAATATTTTAACAATCTCCCCCTTTTTGATGATTACAAAACAACACCTTGAATGGGATAAAACCTGCAATATATATATTACGAATCAAAGTTTTCGGCTTTGTTCGTTTCGTTAGTCTCCCATCTTTCTTTTTCTTCTTTTCAACTACTTCTCATTTTTTCAACTCCTTATTTTCTTTTTTATCTTTTTCGAATTTTCTCCTCTTTTCATCATTCGTAGATATTTTTATTTTCTCGTCATTCTTCCATGACGCTTTGCTCGTATTTTTCCCCTTATATCATTCTTCTTTTATTCCATCCTTCTCCCCTTTTTTGTTATCAGAAAAAAGTGTATAAATAATAATAGAATAATATCATGATAAAATATGCATAAAAAGGGTACTCCCCCTGACAAAAATCTCCCTTTAAAAAAATATAAACTCCCCCTGAGTAAAATATTTATTGATGAAAATTATTTTTTGGGACCCAACCGAAAGTCGGTCGTTTTACATTTATGTAGACGATGTTCGGAATAGTGGTTCCTTTAAAAATCCAAATCTTTTTAATTTTAATCGTCCGACGTGGGCTTTTACAACTTGAAATATGATGCACAATTTTTAAACATTTGTCACAATGGGGTATTTTCAAATTTGCGGATTCGATTTAAAATTTGGTTTGAATCCTAACCCCTGTTTATTCAAAGTGTATTTTTGAACCGATAGCATTTGTTCAAATTTTTCGTTTCCACACGAAAATTTCTTTGTTAAACCTTTAAGTTCATCTTGAACTTTCAAAAGATCATTCTTTAAAATATTTTCATTTTCAAGGCATTGAGAATGATCGGTCTCGACTTTTTTACCATTTTCAAACTTGGAGAGTTCGTCTCCCAAAATTTTATTTTTCGATTGAAGGGATTTAATTTCACTTAAAGCATTTTGAAAATCGGTATGCAATAATTCGAATGCTTCAAATAACTCATTGTAAGAATTACTTACTTGGCTTTCGTCGAATGAACTTCTAGCCATAAGAGCGAGGTTATTTTGATTGATGAAATCTTCGTCTTCATCTTCATCACTCCATGTTGCTATTAGAACCTCTTTATTTGGATTTGCTCGGCAATTCTTCGCGAAGTGGCCTGGTTTACCACATATTCGACAGTTGTTGTCGAATTTCTTAGATTCGCCCGTCTTGATGTCTTTCTTTCTCCGGTTCAATAAGTTTTGAAACTTATTAATATTCTTGGCATAATATGCCGATTCTTCATCACTTTCATCCACCGGGATTTCTTCTTTGCGAGACATTTTAGCTTTCATAGCTATCGTTCTTTCCTTCAGCTTCGACTTGTTGTTCCGTGATTTTAGAACAATTTCATAATTAATTAGCGAACCAACGAGGGCGCTAAAGTCGAGTGTATTGAGATCTTTAGATTCCATGATAGCCATCACGGTGCCATCCCATCCGCTAGGTAGTGATCGTAAGATTTTCTTGACTTTCTCACTACTCGAAAGCAGTTTTCCATAACAAGCCAATCCATTTGTAATGACCGAAAATCGATCGAGCATGATAGTAATGGACTCTTCGTCTTTCATTTGGAATAGCTCGTATTCATGTAGGAGCATATTTATTTTCGTCTCCTTGGCTTGAGATGTTCCTTCATGTGTGACTTCTAGCATCTTCCATATCTCTTTGGCACTATCACACGAAGATATCCGGTTGTGTTCTTCTGGATTTAATGCACAATATAATAATTATGTGGCTTTGCAATTGAAGTGGTCGTTTTTCCAATCCGCATCATCGTACTCTTCAAAAGTTTTGAGAGTTCCGCTCGAGTTCGTTGGAATTTTTGGACCAAGACATATTACTTTACATAGCTCTATGTCGTAAGCTCGAATGAATATAGACATCTTCTTCGTCCATGTGATGAAGTTAGATCCGTTGAAAAATGGTGGTCGGTTCAAGGCAAGACCTTCGGCCGGGGCAAATTGAAACGCCATTTGGATCTTCTCCTAGGATGTTAAGCCACTTCTAAGAGGTACCACTCCGATACCAATTGTTGGTGCGATATCGGCTATACGCGCTATTGTACGGAAGCGTAATTAAAAGTGCGGAAAATAAATCGACACAGGATTTATAGAGGTTCGGCCAAACGTGCCTACGTCCTCCCATTATCTTTTTCTATAGGCTAAAGATCAACCTCTGCACCTCTCTTCTATCGGTCGAGGGATTACCGTTACAATTCTCGTCTTCTATCGGTCCGAGATAAACCGTACTCACTTATCTTTTTCTCGGTCCAAGTTAAACCATTTTCCTTTTCTATCGGACAAGGAATCGACCTATCTAGCTTTCTATGGGTACTAGACAAACCTCACTTGGATATAAATTGCGATTCTAACAATGCCGGATCCTTGATCATAATAACACCGAATCAAATCTTATCCTTTCTTTTCTCTCTCGTGTATGAGTTTTTGTGTATCACACTCAAACTCTTGACAATATAAGATCAAGTACAACAACTAGAATGATTACAATGATATCTCAAGTATGAATGATTTGCTCAAGGTTGTTGTGTGGTTTGATACCAAATGGTTTAGTATTTATAGCCATTTTCCACCACCAACTAGCCGTTAGCTCCATTTGACTCTCTAGCTTGCACTAGCCTTCCTGCATACCGTACGTTAACCTCGTTAAGTGCGTTATAGATATCCTGTAGCGTACGTTATCTGCTTCCAGTTTCAGTCCAGTGGATTTAGTTTCTTCCTTTACGTATGTTGTCACTTTTCATTACATACGTTAACCCTCTGTTGTAGCGTACGTTAATCTTGCATTGTAGCATGCGTTAATTCATATATCCGTTGCATGCATTTGTCAAACTATCCGTTTGATTCCTTGACTTTGACCCAAACATTTCCCAATGTTCATCTTGTTTGAATTCTGAAACAACTCATTACGTACGTTATCATGTTTGTGTTACGTACGTTATGTTCCTTCGATAGCGTGCGCTATTATTGTAACTTAGCATGTGTTATACAATGTTATCTACAACCGACTTTTCTTACACGTCTGATCAGGTAACTTGCTGACCCATCTGATCAGGTAGCTTTTCTTGACTGATCTGGTCCGGTAACTTTCCCAGATTGTGCGACTTTTTGCGTCTTCGACTTCCTCATTATTTTGTTTCGCTTCTTTGTTGTTTTCCTTTGTTCAACAACTAATCATCAAAACTCAATTAATGAATATTTGGAATCAAATATTCCAACATTGCAGGCTTGTGCCCTAGATTGGAGTAGTGATTGGGAACTTCATTTATCTTTGATCGAATTTGCCTAAAATAATAGTTGGCATGCTTCTATCAAAATGGCACCTTTCGAAGCACTGTATGGTAGGCGATGTAGATTGGACCCTTTGAGATTTTAGATAGGATTGGGGAGTTAGCTTATCGGTTGGCGTTGCCTCCAGCTTTGAGTCACGTCCGCAACGTCTTTCATGTTTCTCAGTTGAGGAAGTACGTGCCAGATCCTAGTCATATTATCGACTATAGTGAGATTGATGTAGCCGAGGATGTTACTTTTCAGGAGAGACCAGTGAAGATCCTTGAACGTAGTGAGAAGTATCTTCAGAACAAAACCATTCCATTGGTTAAGGTGCAATGGTCGAGACACGGAGTCGAGGAAGCGACTTGGGAGACAAAACAGAAGATACATGCGAATTACCCCAAACTTTTTATTTCTTAAGTTTCGGGACAAAACTTTCTTCTAGAGGGGAAGAATGTAATATCCGCATTTTTCGTTCCGTGCTTCTTGATTTTCTTTTCCTTGATATTAAAACTTTATATCAAATGATATTAAATCGTCGTGTACCTTCTACTTTGTGTATTGTGCGGTTCGTGTGGAATCTTGGATGTAATATGTATTCCTGCCCCTCTTTCAATTTTCTCGAGTTATTGCCCGAGATTTGTTTCGTATATGTTGGACAGAGGTTTATGGGATTGTTAGTACTTGAGCGTATTCCGTTGTATAGAGGTTTCATCTATAGGACGGAGCAGTGTTGCAGATTGACGTGATTAAATACGTTACGTGACAAACATAACGTATGTTGCGGTCATGTGTAATGTACGTTATGATCATTATGGATCGAGGCAGTAGCTTAAGGGAATGAGTTACGTACACTAACATTGGAATTTAGCGTACACTATAAGACATTAACGTGCGTTATGTGTTATTTATAACTTATGTAATCGGCCTATTGATTGGAGGCAGTAGCCTATGGAGGCAGTTTTACGTACGCTAACCTAGGAATATAGCATATGCTAGAATCCCATAACGTACGCTAAGGGCTCTGCATAGAATAATACATAATGTATTTGCTTGTTCAAGACAGTGACCCCTGCCTAGGTCATAACAAACGTAATATTTCAAGCGTAGCGTACGTTAAAGGCCTTACGTACGTAACGTTTGTCAAACTCTTCATACACGGGGGACGGGTTCTGGATCTCATTTTTCATCCTCTTTCTTCCTCTCCGGTGATTTGAGCGATTCCAAGACGAAGGGTTGTCGAGAATGTAATACCCGGTTGTAAATTCATTCATTATCATTCAGTAAATTGTCACTCCGTAATTTTCACTCATTAATAATCATTCATCATTCATATTCATTCATTGTACTCACTGTTCACCGTAATTTGAATCGTATATCAGTTATCATTCGTCATTCAACCTTTTTTTGAGAATCGAGACGAGGATATTATCATCATCATCATCATCATCATATTTTGGTTTCCTGGATGTGAAGAGTAGCGTACGCTACATACTCTTTTTAGCGCACGCTAATTGAGTACTGGTAGCGCATGTTAGATGTATTTTTATGCACTTAATTATCATTATTTTATACCCATTTTTAGTTTAAATCTGCGTAAATGAGCTTTTAATGCATTATCTTTATATGTTTTGAAGGAAATTCGAGTCTGGGAGCTTGAACGAAGAAAAACGGGCCAAAACGACATTTTTTTGGTCGGGGACCGCGGCACACAGACGCTGGGCCGCGACACAGGAGGCGCCCAGAAGGACCCGGTACAAACTGTACCGGGGGCCACGACACGCAAGATCTGAGCCGCGGACCATAAGGAAGACGAGCGCCCAGTCCTGGCGGGTGAGGACAGGGGCCGCGGCATACTAAAATCGGGCCGCGGCCCGCCGCGCGAAATTCAGACGCCCAGCCCGCGTTTTGGGCTGTTTCGGAGGACGTTTAGACCTAATTTTCGGGCATGTTTTGTATGCGGATGAAGAGTTATAAATAGACATTGAAGGTCAGAAGATAGGAGCATCAAATAGAAGGAGAAAATACCTAGGAGCAGAGAGCAGAAGCCAGAGAACGGAGGAATTCAAGTTCTCCAACTGTGTTTGATTTTTCTTCCTCATGTTTTCTTCAATTCTTTGTGTATTGTTTTCTAGCATGTCGGTCTAGAACCCTTTTCTAGGATTGTGATGAAACCAAGATCTTGACGGATTAACTTTTGATTTTGCATTATTAATATATTTCCATTTGCTATTGAGTTTTCCCCAATTGTTCTTAATGCGTTCAATTATGTAGCCTATGATTGAATTATTTTGATTATGCAACTCGAATCGGGAGAGGAGAGTTAGTAAGAAAAATTGGTGAGAAACGTTTTATTTTGTGAGATAGGAATATACTCATAGGAATTACGTGGCCCGTCTAAATATTTTATACTTTTTGCCTATTGTTGAATTAATTCACCTAGGAATAAAGTGATTTATTCACCTTAAAAAATTCTACTGACCTCGGGAGAGGCATTAGAGTATCTTAGAAATCTTCGCCTTCAATAAATTGGGAAATTACTTAATTCATATAAATCAAGAGTAATTCGAATTAATCGAGGCGGATTCTCAATCTTAGATTCTTCTCGTATTTGATCTTCTTTATTCGAACTATCGATTTATTAGTTACTTCTAGTTTATTGCTTTATTAGTTTTATTTAAAAATCCTTCCACCACCAAATTCGATCGTTCAAATAAAATTAGAATACAAATAAATTGGTAATTAGTGCGTCAGTCCTCGTGGGAATGATATCTTTCTTATCACTTTATTACTTGCTTACGACAATGTGCACTTGCGTTCACTAAAATACGTAACAAGTTTCTAGAGCCGTTGCCGGGGACTGATTATTTTACTAATATCAATTTCAGTATTTCTAGTCTTAATTTGAATATTATTTTATTTTTGTGTAAATCTGTTTGTTTTCCTTTCAGGAGTTTCGTTTAGTGCATGAGAAAATGTCTACTACCTTTGGATACTGAACTCGAGCGCACTTTGCGGAAAAACAAGAAGGAAAGGCATGAGCTGTCAACAAAGGACACCATGACCGACAACACAGGAAATCACAGGGTTGACAACCCTATTCAGCAAGCTCAACCGGCATTGGCACTCCGTGATTATGCATTGCCACAAATCAATGCGAATTATTCAGGGATTCGGCGTCCAACTATCCAAGCGAACAATTTCGAGATTAAGACAGCTATAATCCAAATGGTACAAGCAAAGCCAATTTTGCGGACTAGCGAATGACGACCCCAACGCACACATTGCTTCATTTCTCGAGATATGCGATACATTCAAGAATAATGGAGTTTCTGATGATGCCATTCGTCTATGGCTTTTTCCATTTTCTTTGAGGGATAAAGCCAAGTTTTGGTTGAATTCACTTCCGCCGGGCTCTATCACGACTTAGGCGGAGTTAGCACAAGCCTTTTTGGCTAAGTTCTTTACGCCGGCAAAGACAGCGAGACTTCGAAATGAAATAACGACCTTCGAGCAATTTGAGATGGAATCGCTTCATGAAGCTTGGGAGCCATACAAGGATTTGCTAAGGAGATGCCCACACCATGGTCTACGAGATTGGCTACAAATTCAGACATTCTATAACGGACTAAGTGCTTCTACACGCACTCTTGTTGATGCAGCCGCTGTAGGAGCTTTAATGGGCAAGACGATGGCTGAAGCTCATTCTTTATTAGAAGCGATGGCTGCAAATGATTATCAATGTCCTTCCAAACGTGTGAACCCAAAGCAAATTATGGGAATTTCCGAAAACGATCCAATCTCTACACTATCAGCCCAAGTTGTGGCTCTAACTCAACAATTGCAAGCTTTTTAACATACCCCTTCTACCAACACCATGGAAACGTAATTGGTGCAACGGGTCTCATCCTAGTGCTGAATGCCAAGTCGGAAATCCTTTCGAGAAATATCCGATGGAACAAGCTCAGTTTGTGGGGAACGAAAACCGGCAGAACAACCCATATTCCAACACTTACAACCAAGGGTGGCGAAATCATCCAAATTTTTCATGGAGGAATGGGCAAGCATTGAACAATCCTCCACAAGCTCAAGCCACTCAACCCCCACATCAGCCCCCTCCTCCACCGAAGATTTCTTTAGAAGATGCGATTGCTCAATTGGCGGCTAACACGAGTCAATTCATTACCCGCACGGAAACTACTCTACAGAATCATTCCGCCTCTATTCGCAATTTGGAAGTCCAAATGGGTCAAATAGAAAATTTGTTAACATCCCGACCTCAGGGCACTTTGCCAAGTACAACTGAGACGAACCCCAGAGAAAGTATTAATGCCATTGGCTTGACAAGTGGGACACAAGTGTGTGAGCAACCCGGGAAAAACAAATTGAGAGGTGAAGATGAGGAGAAGAAAAATTCGGCATTAGGAGAATCGCAAATTTCTAAAAACTCGAAATTTTTTCCAGATAATCCAATAGCCTATGTGCCACCAGTCCCGTTTCCACAGGGGTTGTAAAAGAAAAAGTTAGACAAGCAATTCTCCAAGTTTCTTGATGTCTTTAAGAAATTACATATCAATATTCCATTTGCCGACGCCTTGGAACAAATGTCGAGCTATGTGAAATTCATGAAAGAGATATTGTCTAACAAAAGGAAGCTCGAAGAATATGAAACAGTGGCACTGACTTAAGAGTGCAGCGCTATCTTGCAGAAAAAGCTCTTGCCTAAATTGAAGGATCCAGGAAGCTTCACTATACCGTGCACTATTGGAAACTTGTCTTTTGATAGAGCGTTATGTGATCTCGGCGCTAGTATAAATTCTATACCTCTTTCTATTTTCAAGAAATTAGGAATTGGGGAGGCCAAGATTACTACGGTCTCTTTACAACTAGCCGATAGATCCATCAACTACCCGAGAGGGGTAATAGAAGATGTCCTGGTCAGGGTTGATAAATTTATTTTCCCCGCTGATTTTATCGTGCTTGATATGGATGAGGATCAGGATATTCCGATTATTTTGGGTAGACCATTTTTAGCCACTGGTAGAGCTCTTATTGATGTTCAGGAGGGTGAATTGAAGCTTCGGGTTCAATATGATCAAGTCACATTCAAAATGTTTCAATCTCTCCCGTGTCCAAGCACTATCGAGAAGTGTTCACAAATTGAAAGCTTAGATATCTCTGCGAAAGACGCACACCGGGAGAGTTGTCGGTCGAAGTGTTCAGAATCCGTTTCAGTTGCTCTGACGTCTAACAAAAATAAAGAACAAATCGTGTATCTTAAGCATTTGAATATGTCGTCTTCATCATCTGTTCATCCACCATCGAAAAATTCTCATGCTGTCATAAGTTCATTCGTGGAAAAGAAGACTAAGCCGGAAGTGAAACGGGTGCCAAGTCATGTGCAATATGGGTGTTTTGGGAAGTTACTTTTGTTCAAATCTTTTTGCAAAGAACATTGGATGTCCAAACCAAAAATCGAATTGTTAAAGACCAATGGTCAAAAATTTAAAATACATATTAACGGTTCGATGGATGGGGCGGAGTTTAAATGGTGTTTGCGAAAAGCAAATTAATTTTTAAAAGGTCCGGCTGAAGACTATAAACTTAAAGCTTCTCGGGAGGCAACCCGAGTATTAGTTGTAAATGTTAATTTTTCGTTCATTTCATTCATTCTAAGAGTCTAACTTTTTCGTCATCTTTGCTTTGATATGCTTCTCTCTCACGTGCTATGTGTTTTCGCTTTAAAAATTTTTGTGCAGGAACATTCCAGGCCAGGGGCCGCGGCACATACAGAGGGGGCCGCGGCACACAGGTGTCTAAAATACAGGCAAACTTTCTGTACTCTGTGCCGCGGCACAAAGCTGCTAAGCCGCGGCACACTTGCCCCAAGAGCCGCGGCACGTTGACAATGAGCCGTGGCACGCCGAGACCCAGAAAATGCATCCAGGAACCTGTACTACGTGCCGCGGCACGTAAGCTCTGAGCCGCGGCACACTAACCTTGCAAGCCGTGGCACCCGTACAATGAGCCGCGGGACATGTCGAAACTCTCCAACAGCCAAAAACTCACTGTACTATGGGCCGCGACTCACATGATACGTGCTGAGGACCCCGCCGAGAATTTAAACAGCCTACACACAGCTCATAAGCCATTCGGCCGAAACACCAGGTATCTCTCAAACTTTTTCTTCTTCGTGCAGCCCAAGGATTTCATCTTCCAACTTCTTTTTCTCACCTTCTTCAATCCAACACAGGGACTTCGTCATGGCTCGGAAAAGGAAGTTGAGCACGAGGGCTAGGATGCGATCATCCCCCACAAGAGGGGAGACGTCACAAAACCAGACGGATATGGGATCCCATCAATTCTATGACCCCGACATCCATCAAATATTCAACAAGAGAATCTGTCCTCGTCTAATAATTCCTTAGCGGGGATTCACTCCCGCCCCCAAGACGGCGAGCTATTGGCGATGATCAATGAAATGAGATGGACTCGATTCACTGCGCCACCCGAGCCGGAGGTGATTTATATTGTCCAAGAGTTCTACACCAGTGCTCTATTGTGACAAATCCAGGCGGGGCAGATGATGGGACGACCGGATGCACGGACTGAGGTCGTCGTCCGAGGCCAAACAGTGGACTTCTCGGTGGCCGCGATTCGGAGGCTGTACGAGCTACCGGAGGTGGATGAATCGGCGTACACATGGAATATGAGTAGCCTCACGAGGGAGGCTTTGCTGAAGGCACTTGCTCAGCCGGGTTCCGTCTGGGAAACGCGCATCCCGGGTTCCACATATTTCTATTTCAAGAGTTCCTGCCTCAGTCGGCTCGGGCGAGCCTGGCTTTATTTCCTCTGTGCACGAGTTGACCCTACATCACAGTTCCGCTCGGTCTTGCTTCCTCGTGCCCGATTATTGTATGCCATCACGACGGGACTCTGATCTGATGTGGCCCCACATCTGTCCCGTTCTATATTTCAGTGCATCCAGGGAGGGGCAAAGACGGGATTAAAACATCCCTTGCTGATTTGTGCCCTATGCCACTAGTCGGGCGTGACTTGGTCCGACGATGAGCCGTCTATAGCACCCCAGGGTCCGATCGACCACCGTATTATCTCCCATTTCGACCAGTGGGCTGGCGCGATGGCACACGAGTGGGAGCGAGGATTTCTTATCGATGAGACACACGAGCATTCCCCCGAGCCACTACTTCTAACTTATGAGCCAGCGGCAGATGCTGAGGATCAGACTGAGTCCACTCCACCGCCAGCGAGAGAGCACCTTCAGGAGGAGATGCGGGCAGAGAGAGACTGCCTCCTCGCAGCTGTTCGAGAGGAGATACGCGAGCTGGCCCGCCGGGCCAATCGGCGTGCGGAGAGGTGCTTAGCGGCGAGGGATGCTTATCATTAGGACTATTTAACTGCATGGACGAGCCATATACTCCATCCGGACGGACCCTTCATTCCACCAGTCAGGACATCTACACCACCCTCCTCGCCGGACGAGGCTGGCGCCAGTTCCTGAACTGATATTAGGGGAGTAATTGACCTTTCTCATACTGCATATTATTATTTGTGTCCATTGAGGTCAATGTACGTCTTAAGTTTGAGGGGGGTTACTTTTAGTTGTTATTTACTTATTCGTTGCTATTTTTTGTTGTTATTGATTCTAGCCTTGCTTGTCTTCTAAAATATTCTGGACTTTATTTGCATTCGTGAATTTTCTCGTGCAGTCTTGTGTAAGACTGATGATATGATACTGATTTCTTTTTGAAGAAATGGTTTAGTTTTGGTCGAGTTTGCATTCTGCTATATTTGTTTCCTTTGAGTATTCATTTCGGTCTGATTTTTTGCGTTATTGTAGAAATCCTAGCATATGAGACATACGTGTTTACGAACCGCCGTCTATACATTTGGTTACACTTTTCACGTAGCTAGTCGTCCAGTAACATGAGTCTTCTTGGCATTTAATTTTAGTTTAGGTATTGAGTCGGACAGCTTTTACCAAAAATTTGAGAAATTATACATGTTCTATGATGGGAAGTCTAGTAACCGGGGGTATTCACGTGACCCGTTGTTTACTCTCGCCTAAAACGACAACCCTGAATAGACTAATGGTTCAGAAAAATCTCATGATGATGAAAGGAATCCAAGTAACCGGATGTATTCATGTGACCCGTCGTTTACATTCGCGTAAAACAGCAACTTTGAATCGGACATGCGGGAATAGCCATTCGAGTTTTTTCTCCGCTGTAGAAGGAGACTTAGTAACTAGAAGCACTCATGAGCCCCATGAGTGTCTTTTACGTCAAACGGTTCCCCAATACATGAGAATGGATTTCCACCCTAGGGTCATTTCATGAAACATACCGGGAGTCGGAACCTAGTGGTTAACTCGAATCATTATAATGATTATATATAAGGGAATGCTGTCCAAGGATTATTATTTACGTTGAAACTCTTACATTTTTGCCACTAGACTGTGGGACTGGGCGAGTTGGCTTGTTTAATCTAACCCTTCATATTGGCGGTCGGCTAAATTCACGCTTGTTAATCTTTGAGCCTTGATTTTCTTTATGACTGATAGATCAGCACTAAAAAGGATTGCTTTGTGGAATCATTGTCCGTGATGTGACCCACTAATACGATACTTGTATTTTTCTTTGATATTTTCAGGTTATTATTAATCAGGTAAACACTAAGAATTTGCACGTTTACCCACGATACTTGTCATCTCATTTGAAATTAATTTTTGCTTGAGGACAAGCAAAGGCTTAAGTTTGGGGGTATTTGTTAGATGTATTTTTATGCGTTTAATTATCATTGTTTTATACCCATTTTTAGTTTAAATCTGCATAAATGAGCTTTTAATGCATTATCTTTATATGTTTTGAAGGAAATTCGAGTCCGGGAGCTTGAACGAAGAAATACGGGCCAAAATGACATTTTTTTGGTCGGGGGCCGCGGCACACAGACGCTGGGCCGTGCACAGGAGGCGCCCAGAAGGACCCAGTACAAACTGTACCGGGGGCCACGACACGCAAGCTCTGAGCCACGGCCCATAAGGAAGACGAGTGCCCAGGCCTGGCGGGTGAGGACAGGGGCCGCAGCACACTAAAGCCGGGCCACGGCCCGCCGTGCGAAATTCAGACGCCCAGCCCGCGTTTTGGGCTGTTTCGGAGGACATTTTGACCTAATTTTCGGACACGTTTTAGAGGCGGAAGAAGAGTTATAAATAGGCATTGAAGGTCAGAAGATAGGAGCATCAAACAGAAGGAGAAAATACCTAGGAGCAGAGAGCAAAAGCCAGAGAACGGAGGAATTCAAGTTCTCCAACTGTGTTTGATTTTTCTTCCTGATGTTTTCTTAAATTCTTTGTGTATTATTTTCTAGCATGTCGGGCTAGAACCCTTTTCTAGGATTGTGATGAAACCAAGATTTTGACGGATTAACTTTTGATTTTGCATTATTAATATATTTCCCTTTTCTGTTGAGTTTTCCCCAATTATTCTTAATGCGTTCAATTATGTGGCCTATGATTGAATTGTTTTGATTACACAACTCGAATCGGGAGAGGAGAGTTAGTAGGAAAAATTGGTGAGAAACGTTGTATCTTGTGAGATAGAAATATACTCATAGGAATTACGTGGCCCGTCTAAAGATTTTGTACTTTTTGCCTATTGTTGAATTAATTCACCTAGGACTAGAGTGATTTATTCACCTTAGGAAATTCTACTGACCTCGGGAGAGGCATCAGAGTATCTTAGAAATCTTCGCCTTCAATAAATCGGGAAATTACTTAATACATATAAATCAAGAGTAATTCGAATTAATCGATGTGGATTCTCAATCCTAGATTCTTCTCGTATTTGATCTTCTTTATTCGAACTATCGATTTATTAGTTACTTTTAGTTTATTGCTTTATTAGTTTTATTTAAAAATCCTTCCACCACCAAATTCGATCGTTCAAATAAAGTTAGAATACAAATAAATTGGTAATTAGTACGTCAGTCCTCGTGGGAATGACATCTTTTTTATCACCTTATTACTTGCTTACGACAACGTGCACTTGCGTTCACTAAATAACGTTCAGTATTAGCGCACGCTAGTGCATTTGAGGCAGACAATCCAGAAGGCACTGGACTGAATTTAAGTTCTAGTTGCGCATGCTATGAATGGGAAATAGCGCACGCTAGTAGTTTTGGATAGCGCACGCTAAGCAATCAGTGTACCGCGCGCTAAGGCTCGTTCAGACAGTCCAGTAAGTACTAGGCTGAAATGGAATAATTCATAGCGCACGATACGAGTGGATCATAACGTACGCTAATGGTATTAGTAGCTTATGCTAAGTTACAGGTGTAGCGCACGGTAACGCGAGCAAGGCAGAGGATAGTAGGTTCTGGACTCCAATATTATGGGCATCAACTATCAGGTAGCGCACGCTAACACAAGGTTAACATACGCTAATAAGAGGCATTAGCGCACGCTACCAAGTACGTAGCGCATGCTAAAGATGCAGGCAGTGGGTATTGGACTACCAGGTGAACCCACTAGCGCACGCTAAGCACAGGAGCTAGCACGCACTAAGCTGGGTTTTGTATATATAAGACAGTTCAGTCCAGATTCATCATTTTCACACCTCACTCCTTTCTTGGGCGATTTCGGGCGATTTTGGACGATTTGGGAAGATCTCTTCGAGATGCAATCACCTATCATGATTTTCAAGCTTCTAGTTCAGATTAGTCATCATTTAATCCTGTCCAACATACCAAATCAAGGTAAACATTTCTTGAATCTAGAATTTTGGGATTTGAGTGTTTTCCTTCCGATCTCTTCAAGTTAGCTTGCTATGTTGGAATATGTTGGATATAGATTATCTACCTTGGATTCATGTGTCCCTACGAATTTATTAGTGTATTTTCCGGATATGTTGAGTATATGGGGATTTATTCAAGAACCCTTGAGGGTTGACTTTGGATTTTTGGGGGTTTTCATTTAGATGTTATCGTAATCTCGAGTTGGGTATTCTTATTGGATTATCGATTGTGTTGATGGTGTTTTGTTGGAGTGAATCACTCATTTGGAATTTGGTTTTCGATATAATTAGGATTGGTTGTAAATAATGGGAGATTGTTTACAAAGTGTTTGTCATAATGCTCCAATGAGTTTGGATGTGTTGTATCGACCTATTGAATTGGTTATGATCACAATTGATTCGTGTATGAAGAGAATTGTTAGTAATTATGTTATTCAAGGTTGTTCGAGCGACCGATCTTTCCACTTAGGACGTTTGTTCGAGGAAGGACATTTCATCACCGGTATTTATGTAAGTTAATTCTTACTCAGTTAAAAGGATACATATTCCTTTCGTTGTTGTTCATTCATATTCATAATTCATTCATGGTATATTAACCATGTTGAGACTTGTAATTATCAAACTAATCATTCAATTCATGAGGAACGACGGTTCGAATCATTTCAGTGAGCTATCATTCATTTCATTATTATTTCATCTCGGTGAGTCATTTTTGACCCTTGTCGGATTATTATTCATTAACATTCATCATGGTCACTTTCGTTCTTGTGACCTTCTAGGATCATATTGCGTGGCCGGGTGGTTAAGTGTGGAATTTTTAGTCGGGCACACGATAGTCATGTGTTTCGGGTTCACCGATACACTGGACTGTGCACATGGTAACGTGCCTCTGTGAGACTAATTAGGTACAACTGCAGGTGTGTCCAGACACTCGTCTTGTGGACTTGCACGTCCTATTACGGGCGTACTATGACTCCCCTCTCCAGCTTGGTTTCACAACTAAGATATATAATGATTGTGTTTATTCTACTCTTGAGGATTGTTGTTCTGTGTAACTGACCCCGTTGGGGATGTTGTTTTCAGGTCATGGAAATACAAAAGTACGGGAAGAGAATTTTGATGGCGAGGAGTCCCAATGATACTAGTAGGGGGCCCCACTCCTTTTCAGTCATTCATGTTTCTTCATTTTTATTTCCGCTGCAAATTTTCGTTTAGATATTCATTTTATTCAGTGTTGTATATTTTATCTTCATATAAAATATATAGGTATTTTGTATTTCCTGGGTGGATTGTACTTAAAACTCCTCATCGGAGTAATTGGTAATATGATATGGTTCGGTACTACAATTATATTACTTAATTCATTAGTTTTCATTCGCCTGGTAGGTCCCAGTCGGGGGTCCACGGCACTGTAATAGTCGCCTAGTTTGGGGTGTTACAGAGTTGGTATCGGATCGTGGTTTTGAATACTACCTTCCGAGTCATGTCTCATTTGAAATCATCGTTCACCAGACTAGTATCATTGGACTTTCGCATCACGTGTGACCTGTGCAAGCGCCAAGCCCCTCAGACCGAAAGAACTGTAAGATTTCTGACGCAATGGTATAATTTCTGGCAATAAGAATTGCTCATTCATCATTCATTAGTCAACAATCCTTAATCATTATTTTCATTTTGATCATGTCGATCATGTTAACTCATTAATCATTCAGTTCATTTTATTGCACAGTTGTTGATCTTGTGGATCGTATTATCAATCTTGTTAACTTGTTCAAGATAATCATTTCAAGAATTTCATCAGATAATCATGTCACCTCAGTTGATCCTTCATGTAATCATTGTATTAGAGTGCATATGCTCATTGTTATCATTTCATAACATAATCAAAATGCGGTACTCATGCGAGATCTATAATCATCATGTGACTTTCCTACTTCAGTATGGAGAGAGCTGTCAGAGGACGCAGGGAAAGAGGCCACGGTGCAGGCCGAAACTCAGGAGCTCGTGTGAACACGCGCGAATGAGAGGAATAATGCTAATTCAACCAGCAGCGATGCTGCCACTCATTCACCCAGAGATCGTCAAGGAGTCGTACCCGAGACACAGCTCAATCAGAAGGTGTTCGGGTTGATCCACTCACTTTTATGAAGGACATGCTGGCCTAGATGACTCAGATGGCATGTCTGATGGAGACGATGTATAACTCAACCGCTCAGAATCAACAGGCTCCTCCGCCGCCACCTCAGAGGCAAGAGAGGGGTGTGAGCAGTATAATTGGCGACATCTCTCGCCAGAGACCACCTACTTTTTAGGGCTCATCTGAGCCGGCGGATATTGTTCACTGGCTTGAACACTTTGAGAAATTATTTGCTATGGTGGAGTGTCCCCAAGGGCACAAGGTTTCAGTTGTGGCTTACGATCTGGGTAAGAGCGCTCACTCTTGGTGGCTATCTTTGAAGCCCACCGATGGGTCTTGTACTTGGGACCAATTCAAGACTCTCATGATGGAAAGGTATTATCCGGCCCCACTCAGGGAGGCGAAGTTATCACATTTACTCATTCCCAACCCCTCAGCGGAAGATGATGTTCTTGCCATCGCCGAGAGGTTTCAAGAGTTACATTCTTTCGCCTCATCTATTATCCACTCCGAGGCGGATAAGATCAAGTATTTCAGTAAGAGGTTGAAACCTCGTATGCGGATGAAGTTACTTAATCATCATTGCAGCACTCTGGCCGAATTCATCGAGAAAGCTCTTACTTATGAGCTTACTGCTAAGGAAACTGCTAAGCAACGACCTTCATCTGCTAGCAAGAAATCAAAGAATCATAATCAGTCCGAAGGCGGCCAGGCAACCTTCAAGAAATCTCGTGCGGGCCCTACTTTTTCGAGGGACCTCATATGGCACCTAAACTTGCGGAATCTCAGTCCCGAGCGGCCAGTTCGACAATCACCTGTTTCAACTGTGGAGAGCAGGGTCATTTCAGCACTAAGTGTTTGAAACCGACCATCACGTGTAATAACTATGAGATTGCTGGGCATAAGACCGGTTTCTGCCGAAGAGACTCCAGGCATACTCCGGCGACATCTCAGGCCCTGAAGCAGTCAGCTATTCAGAATCAGGCCACTCAGTCCGCGTCGTTTAAGATGACGGGAGCAAATAAAGGCGGAACCCACAGCTATCAGATAGGAGCATCCGGTTCCGGGGTTGGCAAGCCCCGAATTTATGAGATGAAGAGGACCGACGATTCGGAGGCCCGAATAATCTCTGGTACACTCGAAATTCTATCTCAACTTGTGTGTACCCTTTTTGATACTGGTGCATCGCATTCATTCATTTCAGAGTCATGATTGAGTAGACTTCATCTGGATAGTGCTACTAGTTGCGAACCTTATGTCATTGGACTATCTGATGGTAGAAGAATTATCGGAGACTATGAGATTAAGAATTGTCCGATTTAGCTTAATGGCTGTGAATGGCTGGCGGACCTAATTGTTGGACACTTACCTAGAGATGACGCTATTTTGGGTATTGATTGGATGGATCGTCACGATGCCATCCTTAGTGTCCGTAAGCGTATGGTAACTATTGTTTCATACGATGGAGTCGAGTGTGTATTTCAGGGGGTAATCACAACTGTTCCAGAAGAGTCATTAATATGATGAAAGCAGTGAAATTACTCAATCAGGGGTGTGTCGATTATTGGTGCTATATGACCAAGACCGAGAAATTATCAGTGATGTTGGCGGATATTCCTGTAGTGACAGAATATGCCGATGTTTTTCCAGACGAGTTACCTGGTTTACCTCCACAGAGAGATGTGGAATTCATGATCGAGTTAGAGCCCGGTACGTCACCATTATCGAAGGCACCGTATCGGATGGCACCGACCGAAATGCAGGAATTAAAGAATCAACTAGAGGAATTGACTGAGAAAGGTTATATCCGACCGAGTGCGTCCCCATGGGGAGCACCAGTGTTATTTGTCAAGAAGAAGGATGGTTCATTTCACTTATGTATTGATTATCGAGAGTTGAACAGGGTGACGATCAAGAATAAATATCCCCTACCCCATATTGATGATCTCTTATATCAAATTCAGGGAGCTTCAGTATTTTCCAAGATTGATCTAAGATCTGGGTATCATCAGTTGCGAATTCGAGAGTCGGATACCACAAGTACGGCATTTCGAACACGCTATGGGCACTACGAGTTTGTAGTAATGCCGTTCGGGCTAACTAATGCACCTGCGGTATTCATGGAGTTAATGAATCGGGTTTTCATCGACTATTTGGATCAGTTCATGGTTGTTTTCATAGTTGACATTTTGTTTTATTATCATGACTGAGAGGAGCACGAAGTTCTCCTTCATCAGGTTCTCGACGTGTTGAGACGAGAGCAACTCTATGGAAAGTTTTCCAAATGTGAGTTCTGGATGTCCGAGGTGACGTTTCTCGGACATGTGATTTCATCAAACGGAGTATGTGTCGACCCTCAGAAGACGGAGGCTATCCGAGATTGGCAACCTCTGAAGAATGTTAAGGAAATTTGAAGCTTTCTAGGATTAGCAGGCTATTACCAGCGATTTGTGGAAGGATTTTCTAAAATCGCTCAAACTATAACAAACCTTTTGCGGAAGGATAATAAATACACGTGGTCTGACGCGTGTCAGAGAGTTTTGAGGAGCTCAAGAACCATTTAATTTCAGCACATGTTCTTTCTTTACCACAAGGGACGAAAGGATTCGTGGTTTATAGTGACGCATCCGGACACGGTATCGGATGTGTACTAATGCAGAACAGGAAAGTTGTTGCCTATGCTTCGCGACAACTGAGACCTTACGAGGTCAATTATCCGACCCATGACCTGGAGCTAGCAGCCGTGGTATTCGCGTTGAAGATTTGGCGTCATTATCTTTATGGCGTCACATGTCAGATTTTCACCGATCATAAGAGTTTGAAGTATATATTTACTCAGAAGGAGTTAAATATGCGACAGAGATGGTGGTTGGAACTAATCAAATATTATGATAATGAGAAACTATACCACCTAGGCAAGACGAATGTTGTCGCCGATGCCTTGAGTCGTAAGTCCGTTCAGGAGAAAATGCTTGCTCGTTTGACTGCTCAGAAGGAACTTAAACAGGAACTCCTAACACCCAAGATCGAGGTCTGGTTACAGCGAGTGCAAGGGTAACTTTGCATGTTAGAGATTTCATCGCCACTTGAGGAGGCAATCAGAGTGAATCAGGGTTCAGACCCGTTTTTGTTGCGCATCCGAGAGGATGTGGCTCAGGGAAAAGCACCTGGATTTGTGGTCCAAGAGGATGGACTTTTGCGATTTAAGAAACAGTTATGCGTACCGGCGGATGACGCGTTGAAAAACTCGATTTTGAGAGAAGCTCATGCTACCCCTTATTCTATCCATCCGGGGTCTAGCAAGATGTATAAAGACTTGAAACAAAATTATTGGTGGAGTAATATGAAGCGAGAAGTCGCAGAATTTGTTTCGAGATGTTTAACCTGTCAGCAAGTCAAGATTGAACATCAGCGACCGGCGGGTATGCTGAAACCGCTCCCTATTTCAAAGTGGAAGTGAGGGGATATTTCAATGGACTTCATCACGAGTTTGCCGATGAGTCATCATGGCATGAATACAATTTGGGTAATTGTAGACAGCTTAACTAAGTCAGTTCATTTACTTGAGATTAAGAATACGTGGGGTCCCGAGAGACTTGCCCAGTTGTTCATCAAAGAGATAGTGAGATTGCACGGTACTCCTAAGAGTATCGTTTATGATCGTGACGGGCGATTCATGTCACATTTTTGGAAATCCGTTCATCGTGCCATGGGAACTCAACTTAATTTCAGCACAACTTTTCATCCTCAGTCCGACGGACAATCTGAGAAAACTATTCAGAAGTTAGAGGACATGTTGAGAGCATGTGTTATCGATTGGAAAGATGATTGGGAAGCCTAACTACCATTGATCGAGTTCACATACAATAACAGTTGGCATGCTTCGATTAAGATGGCACCTTACGAGGCCTTATATGGTCGTCATTGTCGATCTCCCTTGTGTTGGTATGACATATCAGAATCAATCGGCATCGAGCCGGTATGCTTATAACTGCCCGCGAGAAGGTAGCTTTAATCAGGAATCGTTTATTGACCGCTCAGAGTCGACAAAAATCATATGCAGATAATCGTCGTCGACCATTAGAATTCGAGGCAGGTGACAACGTTTTGGTCAAGGTATCCCCGAGTCGAGGTATTTTCCATTTCGGGAAGAGAGGAAAGTTGAGTCCGAGATTCATTGGACCGTTTGAGATTTTAGATCGAGTAGGCAGCCTGGCTTATCGATTGTCTTTACCTCCGGCGTTGAGCCGAATTCATAATGTGTTTCACGTCTCTCAGTTGCGGAAGTATGTTGCTGATCCGAGTCACATACTTCAGTTCGATGAAATTCAGATCGCGGATGATCATTCGTATGAGGAGCGTCTTGTACGAGTCCTTGAGCGACGTATCAAATAGTTGAGGAACAAGACGATTCATTTGGTTAAGATTCAGTGGTCTAGACACGGAGTCGAAGAGGCTACTTGGGAAACCGAGGATAGTATGCGGGAGAGTTATCCTGAACTGTTTGACCCATAGTTTTGGGGACGAAACTCTTTTAAGGGGGAGAGTATGTAATACCCGGTTGTAAATTCATTCATTATCATTCAGTAAATTATCATTCAGTAAATTGTCACTCAGTAATTTTTCACTCATTAATAATCATTCATCATTCATATTCATTCATTGTATTCACCGTTCAGCGTAATTTGAATCGCATATCAGTTATCATTCATTATTCAACCTTGTTTTGAGAAACGAGACGAGGATATTATCATCATCATATTTTAGTTGCCTCGATGTGAAGAGTAGCGTACGCTACATACTCTTTTTAGCGCACGCTAATTGAGTACTGGTAGCGCACGCTAGTGCATTTGAGGCAGACAGTCCAGAAGGCATTGGACTGAATTTGAGTTGTAGTAGCGCACGCTATGAATGGGAAATAGCGCATGCTAAGCAATCAGTGTACCGCGCGCTAAGGCTCGTTCAGACAGTCCAGTAAGTACTGGGCTGAAATGGAATAATTCATAGCGCACGATACGAGTGGATCATAACGTATGCTAATGGTATTAGTAGCTTATGCTAAGTTACAGGTGTAGCGCACGATAACGCGAGCAAGGCAGAGGATAGTAGGTTCTGGACTCCAATATTATGGGCATCAACTATCAGGTAGCGCACGCTAACACAAGGTTAACGTACGCTAATAAGAGGCATTAGCGCACGCTAAAGATGCAGGCAGTGGGTATTGGACTACCAGGTGAACCCGCTAGCGCACGCTAAGCATAGGAGCTAGCACGCGCTAAGCTGGGTTTTGTATATATAGGACAGTTCAGTCCAGATTCATCATTTTCACACCTCACTCCTTTCTTGGGTGATTTCGGGCGATTTTGGACGATTTGGGAAGATCTCTTCGAGATGCAATCACCTATCATGATCTTCAAGCTTCTAGTTCGTATTAATCATCATTTAATCCTGTCCAACATACCAAATCAAGGTAAACATTTCTTGAATCTAGAATTTCGGGATTTGAGTGTTTTCCTTCCGATCTCTTCAAGTTAGCCTGCTATGTTGGAATATGTTGGATATGGATTATCTACCTTGGATTCATGTGTCCCTACGAATTTATTGGTGTATTTTCCGGATATGTTGAGTATATGGGGATTTATTCAAGAACCCTTGAGGGTTGACTTTGGATTTTTGGGGTTTTCATTTAGATGTTATCGTAATCTCGAGTTGGGTATTCTTATTGGATTATCGATTGTGTTGATGGAAGGACATTTCATCACCGGTATTTGTGTAAGTTAATTCTTACTCAGTTAAAAGGATACGCATTCCTTTCGTTGTTGTTCATTCATATTCATAATTCATTCATGGTATATTAACCATGTTGAGACTTGTAATTATCAAACTAATCATTCAATTCGCGAGGAACGACGGTTCGAATCATTTCAGTGAGCTATCATTCATTTCATTATTATTTCATCTCGGTGAGTCATTTTTGACCCTTGTCGGATTATTATTCATTAACATTCATCATGGTCACTTTCGTTCTTGTGACCTTATGGGATCATATTACGTGGACGGGTGGTTATGTGTGGAATTTTTAGTCGGGCACACGATAGTCATATGTTTCGGGTTCACCGATACACTGGACTATGCACACGGTAACGTGCCTTCGTGAGACTAATTAGGTACAAGTGCGGGTGTGTCCTGACAATCGTCTTGTGCACTTGCACGTCCCATTACGGGCGTACTATGATGCCCCTCTCCAGCTTGATTTCATAACTAAGATATATAATTATTTTGTTTATTCAAATCTTGAGGATTGTTGTTCTGTGTAACTGTCCCTGTTGGGAATGTTGTTTTTTGGTCATGGCAAGGCAAAATCATGGTAAGAGAACATTGACGGCGAGGAGTCCCAGTGATAGTAGTAGGGGGCCCCAGTCCTTTTCAGTTATTCATGTTTCTTCATTTTTATTTCCGCTGCAAATTTCCGTTTGGATATTCATTTTATTCAGTGTTGTATATTTTATCTTCATATAAAATATACAGGTATTCTGCATTTCCTGGGTGGATTGTACTTAAAACTCCTCATCGGAGTAATTGGTAATATGATGTGGTTCGGTACTACAGTTATATTATTTTAAATTCATTAATTTTAATTTGCCTGGTGGGTCCCAGCCGTGGGTCCACGGCACTGTAATAGCCGCCTAGTTTGGGGTGTTACAGAGAACTCATCAATCATCAACATTTTTGGATTCCTAACACGGTTTAATCATCACCCATCCGTCTTTTCTCCTTTGATTCGAAATAAATTCCTTAGAACCCTAATTTGTGGAATTTTGGGGGGTTTCTCTTAGATTCGTCCGGTTAATCCATTTGAAGCTTGGAATCCTTCAGACTATGATGTATCTACCCCATATCGACGTTTCCCTTACGATTATACGAATGTTATTGTGTGTTACTTGAAGTGGAGAGGATTTGGATGATTTCCAAACTCTATGTGAATACCTTGAAGGATTATGAATCGTAAGAAAAAGGGGGTTTCAGGAGTTTTCTTGTGAATTGAGTATTGATGATTGATTATCGTATTTCCTTACGAATAGTTTAGGCCCAGAAGTGCGTTCTTGGACCTCCCGAGCTTGAACACCATTTTCATCTCGATTCCAATGTCTCAAAGGCAAGTATATTTTTATGATTGTACGTTCTCGACTTTGAAAGTGAAGTGTATGCATTGTACGATTGTGTATATTCACTCTGGGATGGACTGACGGGTCCTCATAGGGTTCCGCTGCCTTCGGGGCGGTTCCAGGAATACTCTTGGGTTAACCACTCTGGGATGGACTGACGGGTCCTCAGAGGGCTCCGTTGCCTTTGGTGCGGTTCCATGGTTAATCACGTATGTTATTGTATTGAGATGTTATGAGATTTAGTTATTCCGAAATACTAGTCTTGAGTTTGAGGAAATGATAATTACGTTACTTTATCGTCGAGGTGTATTGTGTTTCATACTTGTGTACTTGTACTAGCTATTCGATGGCTAACCCCTTTTGGGGGAAATACCTTTCATGTATTTCAGGATCCAGGAGAGCAGATAGGCATGTACCGGCTCGGCACGAAGATGATGGGCAAGAGTGATGCTGTGTCTTGTCTCTGTCTGTATTTTGTACTTTATCCATTCAGTATTGTTGTACTTGGAATGGACATGAACACTCGAGTAGTGCTTCAGATGTTCTTGATGTTTTGACCCGTGTTGCCCTGGCCCTGGGTTTTAATTCTCCGATGTATTGTATTCTGTCAAATTGATTATTACCTTGGTTGTCATTTTTATTGCCTTCTACTGGATTATGTTAAGACCTTATCGGTCGAAATGCATGGTTCCGCATATGTATAGCCTTGTGGGTCCCACGGAGGGGCTCACGGCGCTGTAATATATCCTGAATAACTTGGGGGTGTTACATCACTCTCCGTTTCACAAATCCGAGTTTTCCAATCCGCTTGATCTATCGAGCCTCCCAAGCTATTTGTGTAGTCATTCTGTGTTTTGTTCGATTGCCAGACGTCTGATTGATGGAGATCCAATTAGTCTAGAGTCTGTTTATCCAGCTACTAAGAGTATTTGGAGGTGCCATTATTGTAGACGATCTTCCGATGCATGCTTTATATTCGGTGATGCAAGGGGAGTCCAACTGTCCGACAACTCATTAAGTTGCTGAGAAGGTATTGTCTGATTGTCCAATTGGATGGATGCCATCCAAGTGGCCGAGAGACTATGAAGAATAGTCATGTCTTGACAGCCAATAGCCGGCTCAAGATGTCCAACTGTGTGAGTTGGCGGGTTTGGGATGCTCAAATTAGTGCCACCGGATCCAGAAATAATTCGGATGTCCATTATTTGTACAGTTTTTTGGTTCCAAGAATAGGTGTCCGTCTATCAACTCGGGGGATGGTGCGAATATGGTGTCCGATTGGTGGTTTCCAGCTCTGGTCGGTTGGAGTCCGGCTCATCAGGTGGTTTCTGGTGTTGACCAATTTTTGGCTGGTTCTGGTGTAATATCCGCATTTTTTGTTTCCCAATATTTTCATTTTTTTTCGTGTATTTTTCGTTTTTAGCGACTCGCTTGTAACCGTATTAATATTTCGAGAATATTTAATACAGAACTTTTTGTCATCCGAGTTTGTTTCGGACCTGTTATACTAAATTTCTTGTTTATTTCCTTTCCGTCGCTATTTCGTTCGATTCTTGTAATCGTTGTACGGAACCACCGTTTCGGGGTTGCCGCATATCCATCTCATGTTGCTATGCATGTTGTGAGCTTTCGTATGTTGTTTCGAGCATGTATCGTGTGTTTCAGATGTTTTGGGCCGTTTTGTAATTTCCCAAAGTTTTGAGGCGATTACTAACATTGTAGTTTTCCGAACCCATGGGTAGTCGTAATCGTGTTTTCTTTTATCATTTTGGTCCTGACTCTATCTTGTTGTTCGTGTGTCCCCTTCGGTCTGTTGTTTGGTGTCGGATGCGCGTTGTTTTCATCAGAGATGGAATTTACTGTTTTCCATCCTTGAGTGTTGTCTGTGCTGCTGTCTGCACTCGTTAATGCACGCTATTATTGTTGTGTAGCGCACACTATCATTGTTTTGTAGCGCACGCTATGACTGTTTAGTACCGCGCGCTATCGACTCGAACACAGCAGTGACAGTTGGTTGTTTCTGCACTCTGCTCTCTGGGCGAGCAGCTTAGCGCACGCTATATTTGTATATTAGCGCACGCTACGGTTTGGACTTAGCGCACGCTGGGTGACCAGTATTGCACTCTAACTCGGTAGTCCAGACTGGGCAGAATGTTTCTGGACTTGGTGTGGTGCCCAGGTATAGCACGCTATAGCCCGATAGCGCACGGTATCTAGGGGCTATTAGCGCACGTTATTCTCTTGTAGCGCACGCTAATGGGCCATAACCGTAGGTTCTGGACTGGTTTTTAGCTGGGCATCGCACGCTAACTTTGATCGTTAGCGCACGCTAAAGCTCTATGGTTATAAAAACCAGAGAGTTGACCCAGATCCGCCTCATTTCTCATTTCTTCTCCTTCTCCGCGGCTGGGCGATCCTTTAGGCGATTCGGAGGTGATTTCTTCTTCCAATCACTCCATAGATCATTTTCCTTGAGTTCTTGGTATAGATTAACAACATCTACTTGGGTTCCTCATCCTAAATCCAAGGTAATTTCCTAGAACCCTATTTTTGAAAAATTTAGGGTTTTTGAGTTTTTATCCGATTCGTTCCGTATTGTTGATTAATTCATGATGTATATGATTAATATTGATGGTATTCACGTTTTCTCTACGAGTTCATGGTAAGTTTTGTGGTATTTGTGAAATCGAGAGGGTTCGGTTGCGATCCGTCCTCGTCGTTGTTTGTACGAACTTACATGAATCGTAAGAGGGGGTTTCGAGTGTTTTTTGTTATTGTTATTCTTGTCATGAATCGTCTAGGTTCGGTGTGTCCAATTTCTCGCAACCACAATTTTTTCATTCCATCTTTTCGTCATGATAATCGGGACAAGTACCCTTAATGAACTTACATGCTTAACATGGTAGTATTGCATGAGTAACGTGTGTGTGTATGTTCACTATGGGCTAGATCCGACGGGTCTCAGTAGGGGTCCACAGAGGCGTGGATCGATGAGCTTAGCTTTTAACCACTATGGGTTAGATCCGATGGGGTCTCGGTATTGGTCCACAGAGGCGTGTATCAATGGTTAATTGTGGTGCATTTTTATAAATGTGTTTAGGGTTATGGCGTTTCCAGAAATATGTGTTTCAAACTGATGTATCATTTGCATGCTTTGACTATATGTGTAATGTGTAAGTTGTTCATTAGGTTACTTGACTAGTGTAATTGCTAACCCCTTTGGGGACCCGCTTGGGGGAAATTCTTGTTATGAATTTCAAGTTATGTTCAACCGGACGATCGGGCATTGGGGAAGTACGAGGATGCTGGCCAGGGTTGATGACGTGTGCAATTGAGTCTCTTTATTTACGTTGTCCTTTCGATGCAGTTGTTTTCTTTAAACTTGTGAGCTTATAGAAAGTACTCGCGAGTACTTAGGCATTTCTACTGGGATTATGGTTTGTATTATTATATGTTATTTATGATTGGTAGTGATGTCTGTTTTGCCGGTTATACCGGGCGTTTCATTTATTTTTCATTCTGGTGATGTGTGTTTTCTTGCAAACAAAGATAGTTAGACGAGTGGTATTTTCTTAATTAACTTGGTGGGTCCAATGTAGGGGTCCACAGCGCTGTAATATTCCCTGAATATCTCAGGAGTGTTACAGAAAATGGTATCAGAGCACTGGGTTTATGGATACCAAGGCTTGTCGGTTATTCGGGTCTAGTTGTGCTTTGTTTTGTCATTGTCACCTCACTGCCATCATCTCGGTACTTCCGGTGCTCGTAAATCTTCCTTAGTCAATTCCTTGTTTCCTTGTATCGTACTTTAGATTCTTGAACTGTGAGTGTTTTTCCTCTCGTATTTATAATCGAATTGCATTTGCTACCTCTTATCTTCAGTATGGATGCTGGGAGAGGCTGAGGTAGAGGTCGCGGTCGTGGTCGTGGACGCCGTCGGGGACCTGTGGTAGCTAGTGAGACGGCCACATCACACAATTCTGGGGCCGGTAGTACTGATGGTCATCAGAGCCATAGTGCTACTCAAGAGGGCACAACCGGTGGTGGCACCGATTTGGGTGTTGCAGCTGTGATGCAACAAATGGTGAACCAAATGGCTGCGATAGCTCAGGCGGTTCAGAAGCCGACTCTGGCCCATGCTACTCGGGGCGGAGCAGATTGTTGGCTTCAGGATGTCATCAAGATGCATCCTCCTCAGTTTTCGGGGGCTTCAAACCCGATCGGTTGGGAGGGGTGGATCAAGGATATATCCAAGGTCTTTGTTGCCACCAACTGTCCTGAGGATCGCAAGGTCCCTATTGCCCAGTACTTTCTCACTGGGGATGCTACCGACTGGTGGGAGGCTGTTGAGCCTAAGGACCATGTTGCTTCATGGGTCGAGTTCAAAGACCTAATGGAGAGCGAATATTACCCGTGGCCAGTTACACAGGCTCGAGTCCATGCTTTTTATGATGCTCAGCCTCGGGATATTCCTGTTTCTCAGGCAATTGCTGATTACAACCGGGAGTTGGGCTTCGTGAAGGCCCAAGTTAGAGAGGAGAGCGACAAAATTTTCCACTTTTCTAGATGGATGAAACTGAAGATTCGTGACTACATGTTTGGCTCGCCTGCACCACCTTAAAGGATTATCATAGTAGGGCTCTTGCATAAAATGTCTTTGACGGCCAGTGAGGCAGCTAGTGAGAGCAAGAAACAGAAGTCCGTCGGAAAATTTTTGGGCCATAAGGGTGGAGGTCAGCAGAAATCTCAGTCTGTTAACTTTCCCGCTGGTGGTGGTCCAGCTCGTTCTATTGGGGGTTTTCGCGGGGCTGCCAGTACTCCTTCCCGTGACGTGAATTTTTTTAACTGTGGACGACCGGGTCACATCAGTCGAACTTATCTGAGTCCTTTGCTGACGTTTAATCGGTGTGGCCAGTCGGGAAACAAGGCTGCTTTCTGTGCTGAGAGAGAGAACTCTTGGTGCCCAGACTTCCTTCCCAGCGCCTAGGGAACTGAATGTGAACCAAGGGTCGTTTGCTTCCCAGTATCCACCGAGTGCCAGTCGAGGGAGAGGTCGGGGTCAGCCCACTAGAGGGGGAGCTTCCAGTGTCGGCTCCGCCCATCTGCGTGTTTATGAGATGAGGAGGGCCTATGATCCAGCCGCCACCATGGCCACAGGTACCGTTCATATTCAGTCTCATCCTATCAGTGTGCTTTTTGATTCGGGTGCTACGCATTCATTCATCTCTCTGGAGTGTGACGCCGTTTGAGTCTCGACTGTTTGACGCCTTGTGAGCCTTTGACCATTAAGCTTCCTAGCAGTGATAGGATCGTTGGTGATCAGGACGTCCGGGACTGTTCTGTGTTTATTTGTGAGAGGGCTTGGCCCTCTAATCCTATTGTTGTGAGTATTAAGGGTGAGGATTTGATTCTCAGGGATGATTGGCTCGAGCGGCATGGTGCGATCATGAATTACCGCACATGAATCATCACCATGTTATCCGAGGATGGCACCGAGCACTCTTTCGCGGGGCGAAATAGAAACCAGAAGTTTGTGATAAACGCCTTGAAGACGATGAGACTCATGCGGAAAGGGGGTACTAGTTATTGGTGCTACGCGTTGAAGGTGGGGGATGGTGGAGTCGAGTTTTCATCGATCCCAGTCGTTAATGAGTTTCCTGATGTCTTTCCTAACGAGTTACCAAGGTTGCCACCGGACCGTGAGGTTGAGTTTGCTATCGAGTTTGAGCTGGGTGAGGCTCCGATTTCGAAGGCGCCGTATCGCATGGCACCTTCAGATATGGCTGAGTTGAAGAAGCAGTTGAGTGAGATTCTTGAGTCAGGGTATATCCAACCGAGCGCTTCACCTTGGGGCGCACCGGTTCTGTTTGTGCGGAATAAGGATGGTTCACTGCGTTTATGTATCGACTACCGCGAGCTAAACAAGGTAACCATCAAGAACAAGTATCCCTTTCCGAGGATTGGTGACTTGTTTGATCAGTTGCAGGGAGCTGCGGTATTCTCTAAGATCGACTTGAGATTGGGGTACTATCTGCTTCGGGTGAAGGAGTCCGATATTCTGAAAACAGCTTTCGGATGAGATACAGACATTATGAGTTTGTGGTTATGCCCTTCGGGTTAACTAACGCGCCGGCATTGTTCATGCAGTTGATGAACAAAGTTTTCATAGAGTATTTGGATAAGTGTGTCGTCGTCTTCATTAATGATATCCTTATCTATTCGAAGAACGAGGAGGAGCATGCGCATCATCTGCGTGTGGTGTTAGACATTTTGAGGACCGAGCGACTCTATGCGAAGTTCTCGAAATGTGAGTTCTGGCTGAAGGAGGTGATGTTTTTGGGTGACTTGATTTCAGCCGGGGGGTCCGTGTGGATCCACAAAAGATTGAGGCAGTGCTGGATTGGGCACCGCCTAATAATGTGAAGGGGGTCCGTAGTTTCTTGGGTTTGGCTGGCTACTATCGTAGGTTCGTCGAGGGGTTCTTGAAACTGGCTCAGCCACTTACACAGTTGCTTCAGAAATCCGAGAAGTTCATCTGGAATGATGAAAGACAGTCGAGTTTTGAGGAGCTGAAGAGGCATTTGACTTCAGCCCCGATTCTAGCATTGCCGTGTGGCAACAAGGGCTTTGCTGTTTATAGCGATGCTTCGGGTCAGGGTCTTGGGTGCATGTTGATGCAGCACGACACGACTATTGCGTTTGCATCAAGACAGTTGAGGCCGTATGAGCTTTACTACCCTACTCACGATTTGGAGTTAGCGGCAGTTGTTTTTGCGCTCAAGATTTGGCGCCACTACCTTTTTGGCTCTGCGTGTCAGATTTTTACCGATCATAAAGTTTTGAAGTACATATTCACTCAGCGAGAGTTTAGTATGAGGCAGATGAGGTAGTTGGAGTTGATTAAAGATTATGATCTCGAGATCCTTTATCATCCGGGTAAGGCGAACGTCGTAGCGGATGCCTTGAGTCGGAAACCGGTTGCGTTGCGGACGCTTGAGATACTTACGTCTCAATCTGAGCTTCAATGGGATTTGATCGAGTTGAGTGTGGAGATTTTGTTTCCAGGAGCTGTCGGGCAGCTTTGCGCTTTGGAGATTACGTCGTCGCTGATCGATGAAATTAAACTAAAGCAGTTGGAAGATCCGATGATTGCTCAAATCCGAGAGAATGTACTTAAGGGAAAGTCTCCTGGGTTTATGATTCACGAGGATGGGGTGTTGAGATTCCAGAGTCGGCTTTGTGTACCGAACGACTTGGAATTGAGGCAGAGTATTTTGCGTGAGGCTCATACTACGCATTACTCAGTCTATCAGGGTTCGAGTAAGATGTACAAGGACCTAAGGAGGAACTTTTGGTGGAATGACATGAAGGAGGAGGTCACACAGTTTGTAGCGAGATGTTTGACTTGTCAGCAAGTCAAAATCGAGCATCAGCGACCGACCGGGTTATTGCAGTCGCTTCCCGTTCCGGAATGGAAATGGGAAGATATTTCAATGGACTTCATTACGAGCTTGCCGAGATCGAAGTCTGGTATGAATATGGTTTGGGTGATTGTAGATCATCTGACCAAGTCGGCACACTTTATGGGCATCAAGGATACTTAGGGTCTGGAGAAGTTGGCTCGTGTGTTTATTGCGCAGATTGTGAGGCTTCATGGTACTCCGAAGTCTATTGTTTCGGATCGTGATGGCCGTTTTTATCGCATTTTTGGCAGGCGTTGGGTACTCGGTTGCGTCTGAGTACTTATTTTCATCCTCAGTCAAATGGGCAGTCATAATGCACTATCCAGACATTCGAGGATATGTTGCGTGCTTGTGCACTCGATTGGAGCAACGACAGGGAGGAGCATTTGCCGTTGATCGAATTCACGTACAACAATAGTTGGCACGCGTCGATTCAAATGGCACCATATGAGGCGCTTTATGGGCGGAGATGTCGATCGCCTATTTGCTGGAATGAGGCGTCCGATTTGGTTGGGACCAAACCGGATATCGCTATGGAGACGAGGCGAAAGGTGGAATTGATTCGGGAGAGGATGTTGACTGATCAGAGTCGACAGAAGTCATATGCTGACATCCGTCGTTGACCTTTGTAATTCGAGGTGGGAGACCACGTTTTTCTTATGGCGTCACGGACGAGGGGAGTTTTCCGCTTCAGGAAGAAGAAAAAGTTGAGTCCGAGATTTATTGGGCCCTTTGAGATTCTTGAGAGAGTCGGTGAGTTTGCATACCGTTTGGCATTGCCTCCGGCCTTGAGTCATGTTCATAGCATTTTCCATGTTTCCCAGCGGAGGAAATATGTTCCGGATCCTAGTCATGTCATCGACTATAGTGAGATTGATGTCGTCGAGGATATTACCTTCGAAGAGTGCCCTTTGAAGATTTTGGAGCACCGTGAGAAGCGAATGAGGCATAAGACCATTCCTTTGGTAAAGGTGCAGTGGTCGAGGCATGGTGTCGAGGAGGAAACTTGGGAAACCGAGGATAGCATGCGTACTAGGTACCCCGAGTTGTTCGTTTCTTAAGTTTCGGGACAAAACTTTTTTTAGAGGGGTAGAATGTAATATCCGCATTTTTTGTTTCCTGGTATTTTCATTTTTTGATGTATTTTTCATTTTTAACGACTCGCTTGTAACCGTAATAATATTTTCGAGAATATTTATTACTGGACTTTTTGTGATCCGAGTTTGTTTCGGACATATTATACTCAATTCCGTGTTTATTGCCTTTCCGTCGCTATTCCGCTCAATTCTCGTAATCGTTGTTCGGAATCGCTGTTTCGGGGTTGCCGCATATCCGTCTCATGTTGTTATGCATGTTGTGAGCCTTCGTATGTTGTTTCGAGCATGTATCGTGTGTTTCGGATGTTTTGGGCCGTTTTGTAATTTCCCAAAGTTTTGAGGCGATTACTAATGTTGTAGTTTTCCGAACCCTTGGGTAGTCAGAATCATGTTTTCTTTTATCATTTTGGTTCTGACTCGATCTTGTTGTTCGTGTGTCTCCTTCGGTCCGTTGTTTGGTGTCAGGTGCACGTTGTTTTCATCCGAGATGGAATTCACTGTTTTCCATCCTTGAGTGTTGTCTGTACTGCTGTCTCCACTCGTTAGCGCACGCTATTGTTTTTGTGTAGCGCACGCTATCGTTGTTTTGTACAAGACGCTACGACCGTTTAGTAGCACGCGCTATCGACTCGAACACAGCAGTGACAGTGGGTTGTTTCTGCTCTCTGCTCTCTGTGTGAACAGCTTAGCGCACACTACATTTGTATATTAGCGCACGCTACGGTTTGGACTTAGCGCACGCTGGGTGACCAGTAGTGCGTGCTAACTCGATAGTCCAGACTGGGCAGAATGTTTATGGACTCGGTCTGGTGTCCAGGTCGCGCACGCTATGGCCTGATAGCGCACGCTATCTATGGGCTATTAGCGCACGCTATTCTCTTATAGCGCACGCTAACGAGCTAGAACCGTAGGTTCTGGACTGGTTTTTAGCTGGGTAGCGCACACTAACTTTGATCGTTAGCGCACGCTAAAGCTCTCTGGTTATAAAAACTAGAGAGTTGACCCAGATCCACCTCATTTCTCATTTCTTCTCCTTCTCCACGGGCGGGCGATCCTTTAGGTGATTCGGAGGCGATTTCTTCTTCCAATCACTTTAGAGATCATTTTCCTTGAGTTCTTGGTATAGATTAACAATATATACTTGGGTTCCTCATCCTAAATCCAAGGTAATCTCCTAGAACCCTATTTTTGGGACATTTGGGGGTTTTTTGAGTTTTTGGCTGATTCGTTCCGTATTGTTGATTATTTCATGATGTATATGATTAATCTTGATGGTACACGTTTTCCCTATGAAGTTTTGTGGTATTTTTTAAATCAAGAGGGTTCGGTTGCGATCCGTCCTCGTCGTTGTTTGTACGAACTTACATGAATCGTAGGAGGGTGTTTCAGGTGTTTTCCGTTATTGTTATTCTTGTTGAATTGGTTGTAATGGTGTTTGACGAATCGTATAGGTTCGGTGTGTCCAATTTCTCGCAACCACGATTGTTTCATTCCGTCTTTTCGTCGTGATAATCGAGGCAAGTACCCTTTATGAACTAACATGCTTAGCATGGTAGTATTGCATGAGTAACATGTGTGTGTATGCTCACTACAGGTTAGATCCGATGGGCGGTAGGGGTCCATAGAGGCGTGGATCGACGATCTTGGCTTTTAACCACTACGGGTTAGATCCGACGGGGTCTCGGTAGGGGTCCACAATGGCGTGGATCAACGGTTAATTGTGGTGCATTTCTATAAATATGTTTTGGGTTATGGCGTTTTCGGAAATGTGTTTCAAACTGATGTTTTATCATTTGCATGCTTTGACTATATGTGTAAGGTGTATGTTGTTCATTTGGTTACTTGTACTGGCGTAATTGCTAACCCCTTTGGGGACCCATTTTGGGGAAATTCTTGTTATGAATTTCAGGTTATGTTCAACCGTACGATCGGGCAATGGGGCAGTACGAGGATGCTGGCCAGGGTTGATGACGTTTGCAATTGAGTCTCTTTATTTACGTTGTCCTTTCAATGGAGTTGTTTTTCTTTAAACTTGTGAACTTATAGAAAGTACTCGCGAGTACTTAGTCATTTCTACTGAGATTATGGTTTGTATTATTATATGTTATTTATGATTGGCAGTAATGTCTGTTTTGCCGGTTATACCGGGCGTTTAATTTATTTTTTGTTTTGGTGATGTGTGTTTTCTCTGTAACTAAGATAGTTAGACGAGTGGTATTTTCTTAATTAGCTAGTGGGTCCCATGTAGGGTTCCACGGTGCTGTAATATTCCCTGAATATCTCGGGGGTGTTACATCTGGTGGGTTGTTTCTAATTCTGTCTGGATATTTCTAATACTGGGCCATCGAAGCCTGTTCGACAATCTAATTACCTATAAAAATGAGGTCAGGACAACATCCGTATGTTAGGTATCATATTAGTATCATTTTCAGTTGTTGATTAGACTATCTATCTATCCTGAATATACGTAACTCAAGCTGATATGGTTGACTTAACATGCGACTCAAATGAGTAAGATTGGCTTGGAGAGAAATTCGACAAGTTCCACTACACTATGCGATAAGTCCATCATAGACTCCTGTAAATGTTGAGGAGGCATATCCCATTTCCCATTTCATACTTCAATCTTCATTCTTCACTTCAAGAATCTTGGAGCTTGAGAGCAAATGAGGGGTCCGAGAGAAAGGCGATGAGCAAGCAAGGTCTTCATAATGTTAGTTTTGTATGTTCTTCAAGTGTTCTTCATATCTATTTCTTTGTTCTTTGAATGTTCATCATCGTTTCTTTGAATTTTTTTCATATGTTCTTCATTTGAAGTTGCGGATATAGTTTTAGGCAACTTCGACTTACTATATTATATGTTTGTGTTTCATCGTATGGATTACGTATGAGTTAAAGTTATTTTGTTCAAGCTATTAGAGTATGGATATTTTTAGTGCCTATTGTCTGGTATGCTTACTCTTGTATATGTACCATAACCTCATTATATTTTGACCGTCCTGTTAGATGGATCCAATTGTTTACTTTTTTTACTCACTTTGGTTGATTGATCTATTGACTTGCATTAAGTATGATGGTTTCACTAACTGTATGTGTGGCTGATCAGCCAAGTATTCTCGCTGATGTTTGTTTCAATTCATCTTATATATCTCCCTTTTCAAACATTAGGTAACTCACTTCAAAAGAATCTGGTCACAATGTCTTCCTCTAATCGAGGCCGCTCTAGTGGTCAACTAGCGAGATGGTTAGGGAGTCCGATGATGACGATAGTTTCTAACTTATTAACTAGCATACCGGGTTATGACTCGAAAGGTTGGAAGGATAGTCATGGTAGCTATACCTACACTTCACATCTCAATATAGTTTGTGTCTGACCGATTAAGTATGGTCTTCCTAGGAAACTGCTTTTGGGAAGAAATCGAAAGTCTGAGGTGACTTTAGAGCATCTGTAAGAGTTTCCCCATAGTTTGATATTGTGTCCTTCAATCAATGCGCATAACTCATATACCAGTTTATAGCTTTTATTGAGTTGATGATTAGTGACTGAAATGTTTAGCTTGAAACCACTTTTAGTCAGATGAGTCTAATCGGGAATTATGATCTTAATCATAATTTAGCCTATAGGGACACCACAAAGCAGGAAACTGAATCAACAAAAATTAGAGTCTAAATGTGAATAAGAGCAACTGACTTATAAATGCAGAAAAGATGAACCGGGACATGCAGACACATCAGCTGGGCCTAGCATGTCGCGCGGGCCAATCTGGTCAGGCCGAGCCACGCCGGTCCATGCAGTCCGATCAAACACAGCCCATGTCGGGCCGAGGGCCTGAGTGTATAAGCCGGTCGAGCTACATGTATGGGGTGGTCCACTTTGGCCTTTTCCTTGTGGGACAATGACTCTCTCTTACCTTGTATGTTTAGGTTATTTATCTCTATAAATAACTAGTCCTAGGTACGAAAAAACCAGTGTGTGTTGTTAGAGCCACAATAGAAAATCATGTAACCCTAATACACTATAGCCGCGAGTATAGAGAGAAGAGGAGTTCTTGGAGTTCTTCATCTTGCTCGTGTTCTAAGCTAACAACTTGAGGCGATTCAAGATATGTTGTTTGGATACGGTTAGTGAGGTGATATGTGGAGTCCTAAATCTACATCTTACAGATCTGGTTAGAGAATCATCCACGAATAAAAGTATATCCTCATCTACATGAATTTGCTAGTTAGACTAGATTAGATTTGTTTATTCTGCCATATTAGATATGATCAAAATCCAACAATGGTATCATAGAGTCTTACACATGTTATATTTGATCTAGTTAGTTTGATGTTTTATTTACTAGATTTAAATTTTAATTGGTTTAATTCTTGTAATGCAAAATTTCTAATTGATTGAACTACACAAGATATTAATTAAATTGGAACTTGGAGTTTTGGTTTAATTTTCCGAATTTTAAAATTTTATGTATTTCTGGAAAGAAACTTTACAGAAAAAACATCTGCGGGCAACAGACTACCGAAAGTAGTACTGACTGGGCAGCAAGACTTCCAGATGCCGACAGCAGAGCTGGGCGAACATCGCAGCAGTCCAGGCAGGTTGGGGGCAGCTGTTCGGGCAGTTTGCTTGGACTGCTATCCGATACCCAGTCCAAGAATTATATCTAATACATTGAATGTATTTCGAGGATTCAGTGGGAGTCATTTGACAAGAATTTAATTCGTCGAGATACTAGGTGGTTCCCATGAAATCTAATCAATGATTAAATTTAACTAATTTATAATTAATTAAATAAAAGGTGAAAAATTCAATTTAATTAAGTTATTAATTTAAAATTAAGTAGCTTGTTTGAATATGTGTGTGCTTGTATGATATACAATCATATAATTAGTTGTAGTGTAAGGCCATTCACAGTTAGTGAATGGGTGGATGGACTATTTTGAATGAGATTCATTGCAGGGATTGTGGTGAACTAGTATGGCCAAATATTCATCTACTCTCTGCATACCGACTATACATTTTGTTGTCTGTGTACCGCCTAAAATCATGTAAATTAAACTGTCTGCGTACTACCTTTATTTCTTGCAATTTTTTATTCTATTGTACCATTTGAAATTTACAAAAATTGCGGAGACTTGAAGGAAGAAGCCATTGGGAGATAATGAAGGATGGGATTCAAAATTGCACCAAGAAGTATTAAAGATTGGATCTTTAAAGGGTCATACTAGTATCACCTTACATGTTTTTATTTATTTTTTAAATGCGTGAGATGTTTTATGTATGTTGTAGATTTATATTTTAGTAAACCGTTTATGAAGCAACATAATTAAAATAAATACGAGAAATAATGAATGAATGCTTTTACAAAATTAAAAACACCCATAAGCCCTTGGTCACAAGTGATAGGTTTTGCCAAAGTAATTGTATCACTTCTAATCTTGGGTAATGTAGGTAGGTCTATTGAAAGAGATCTACAAGTTTTTTGATTTTTTCATTAATATCAGTAGGAGTCCTTAGATGTTGAGGCAAAGTAACATAGGAGATTAGATGTAACCTATCAACCGAGAGTAGTATTAGATATTATTAGCAATGTGATTACATACCTTTTTCTAAAAACTAATAAGTGATAAGCCAAAGCTTGCTTAAAAAATTTGTGACAAAGGATCTTGGAATAATCTTAGTCGAAAGGGACCTATATAATGTAGAATAAAATATTAAACAACTAGAATGTATGGTTACTTTTGAGTTATTTAGATGATTGGTTTATGTTAGCCACAGTATATTGTCTTAAAGCTTAGAAGGGGGTTGAATAAGCTCTACTCTTTTTCGAAGTTTTATTTGCTTAGCGGAAGTCTTTAGACTAAGTTGTTGTAAATACAACAACTAGACAGTCTCCTGCAGCTTGGTGCTTACAGGATTTTCAAAGCAAGTATACTAAAATCACAGACAGTATGAAAACAATAAGTACAAAAAGTAATAACACACACGTTTAATGTGGTTCGATGTAAACCCCTCTACGTCCACAGGTTCTCCACATAGGAGTACAAAGTTTACTAAAATCAAGGCATACACAACTGTATGATTTTAACTAAATCGGTCGCTGTATCGTTCACACTGATTGATACAACCGACTGTAGCTTAAGCCGTTCACATAAATGGGCTGTAGGCTTCTTCGAGTTGCTTCTTCTCACACAGATTCAAGCTTTGTCCTTGAACTCTATTCTTCCCACATAGATCGGAATAGGTTGACTTAGTCCACACATGGCTAAGGGTCTCAACAATAAGGTATTTAGAAGTATCACTAATGGATCAACAGTTGTAGGCTTTGTTGTAGTTATGTTGTTCACTGTTTAGGACTTGGTATATCTTCGCTCAAGATATTCGCTATATGCTTGAAGAAATATATTGTTCTTGGATAAGAAGTTCGTGTATGAGCAGTCATTCAATGAGTCAGTAAGTGAGCAGTCCTCTTGCTTTGGGCTACTTATAACCTTAGAAATTGATCGGTTATAAATGTATTCATAGGCCGATTGGTGAGATTTAGACAGGTCTCATTGGGGGCTTCAGAATATTTGAATTAAAGATGTTTTGCATTTAATGCTTCAGACATTCTCTTTTGATCCGCATTAAATGCTCTTCTCTATCTAGTCTTTTCGGCTACATTAAATGTTGTCCTGTTAGTATTAAATGCTACTTTAAAACCGTGACACTTTGTGAATACAGAAAGGTTATTTCACAATAGTTTAAATTTCTAAGCCTCAGTCCTGTTGGATTGTGTTTTACTTTTCCTAAGTAAATCACCTACAACTTCTTTGCCGTAGCCAACAGTTCTTCTTGTTGTACGCTAGAACTTTTATTAGCTTTAGGATTTGACTTCTTTGGGCACTGTATGAAGTTCGTTGTAGGGACAGGCTGTAGGGTGCATTTATCAAAATATTTAGGGTATTATTTTTCCCAATAGTTTACTTATGACATTTTGCTTTCTAATTGTAGTAATCATGTCTGGATAAAGCAAACCCTGTTACTGTCTAAACTACCTCTTTCAACATAAGATCAATCATTGAGAAAGATAAAAGTTAATGGCTCTAATTTTCTGGAGTGGCATAAAAATCTGAGAATAGTTCTTTGAGAGGATCAGAAAGAGTCGTGCTTGACAATCCTGTCCCTGCTCTGGGGCCAAATTCAACAAACACCCAATGGCAGGCTGAGAGTCGTACCAAAAAAAGTCGCTTGATCACTTGCTTGATGTTGGCAACCATGGACTCGAACTTGTAAAAGAGAATGTTGATACATACAACATTGTTGGGCTTCAACCCAGCATTATGCCCGCATGGGCTTAAAAATCCGCGAGGCGTGGCTTGTGATTTGACCTATGAGATCTGCACTAGAAAGTGGTTAAATGAATTGATTCGGACTATTCATACCGACAAGATACATCTTATTTTCTGGTAGCCATCTCATAGAAACTCCAAAGTTAAGCGTGCTTGGCCTGGAGTGGTTATGAGATAGGTGACCCCCTGGGAAGTTTCTATGGATGCACATGAGTGAGGATAAAGCGCACTAGAAGAAACTCGTGTTGGTACAGTGAGACTAACAACTCAAGAATATATTTCAAGAGCAAGCTAGACTTGGGAGGTTTGAGACCTCGAAAACAATCCGCGATGCTAGACTCGAGAAAGGAAAGTCCCTTGAGCCTCATGTGTTGAAAATGATTGGATACTTTGACAACATGACAAGGTTGGATTTTCTTTATTGTCAAGAGTTGGGTGACATCCATTCTACATTGGCTTCATGATGGTTATGATACTTTTAAGATGAACTATAACATTAACGGGATGGAGTAATCATTGACTGAGCTTCATGGGATGCTTAAAATTACTGAGCCAACAATCAAGATAGAGCCTAAACGTGAGATCCTCTTGATAAAGAAAGCAAAGGGTTTCACGAAAGAGGGCAATGAAAAGGAATGGTCAAAAGGCATGGGCAAGAAGGCCGCAAACCACAGCCAACTTCTGGGAAGGTAAAGGCTAAAAGTCCTGCTGAGAGTTCATGCTTCTACTGCACCAAAACCGGATATTAGAAGAGAAACTTCCCTAGGTCTCTAGAAGATCATAAGAATGAGACGATCTCAGGTATTTATATTATAGATTATCATTCTACTAGTCCGGCTTCATGGGTATTGAATACCGGATGTGGTTCTCACATCTGTTCAAATGTGCAAGGACTAAAAAATAAGTAGAAGACTAGAGAAAGACGAAGTGGACCTATGCATGGGGAATAGAGCAAGAGTTGTTGCATTAGCCATAAGACCATTTGTCTTAAATTTGCCATGGGGGCTTGTTTTGGAATTGAATAATTATTATTATGTTCCTGCCGTTAGAAAGAATATTATAACTATTTCAGTATTAGACATTGAAGGTTATGAGTTCAGGATCAAAAGGATTTATGGTCTATTTATCTTGATAATATGTTCTCTAAACAAGCATAATTAAATAATAGTTTATATCTGCTAAATACGGATAGAGAAATCTACAACATAAATGCCAAAAAGGCTAACCAAACGAATTGAATACAACTTACCTATGGCATTGTCATCTTGATGACATTAACATAAAACGCATGGAGAAACTCCTCAAGGAGGTGGTTCTGGATTCATTTAACTTAGAGACATTTGAGGCATGCGGGTCATATTTAATGGGAAAGATGACAAAACCACCATTCACTGGGATGGCCGAAAGAGCAAATGAATTATTGTTACTCATTCACACAAATGTTTTTAGACTAATGAGTTCAAATTCAAGAGTTGAAATGCAAGAGATGGATTCAACTACTCCATTACTTTCGCCGACGACTTAAGTAGATATGGATATGTCTACTTAATGAGGCATAAGTCCGAATCTTTTGAAAAATTCAAGAAATTTCAAAGTGACATAGAAAATCAACTTGAAAAAAAAATAAAAGCGCTTAGATTGGGTTGTGTTAGCGAATATATGATCCAAGAGTTTGATGACCATATGAAGTGTTGTGGAGTACTATTCTGATTCATCCCGCCTGGAACATCTCAATGGAATAGTGTGACAAAAAGAAGGAACCTAATACTATTGGATAAGGTTTGATCTATGATGGTCAAGCCAGTATTCCGATCTCTTTCCGAGGACATGCTCTCTCAACTATTGTACTTACACTAAATTGGGCACCATCCAAATCTGTAGAAAAGACACCATATGATATATGGACTTGGAAGGTCCCCGAATTATCTTCTATCAAAGTCTTGGGATGTGAAGCATATGTGAAATGCCTAGTTTCTGATAAGCTTGCTCCGGAATAAGACATATGTCTCTTTGTGGGTTATCCAAAATAGACAAAGGGGTACTATTTCTACCACCCTTCTGAGAATAAAGTGTTTGTTGCTTGAGAATGTGTCGTTCAGAAGAAAGACCGTCTTTCAAAAAAGATGAGTGGGAGTAAAATCCACCTAGAAGATATTCGAGAAGAGCAACAAAAGGAATTGGAAAAACCTACTTCACTTAAAAAACTTGTTTCATACGAAGTTATTCCGGAGAATCTGGAACCAGTGTTGGTGACTGCTACACAAGTTGATTAACCTCTGCTTAGGTCTCAACGATATAAAATTCATCCATAAATATACTACGGTAATAATATAACTGAAAGTTATCAAGTGATGTTTTTAAAAAGCAATGAACCTAGCACATATAAAAAGTTGAGACAAGCCTAGGTTCCAAGATGTGACGAGAAGCAATGGAACCAGCAATGGACTCCATGTATGAAAATCAAGTATGGATCTATATGGATTTACCTGATGGGGTAAAATCTATAAGTAATAAATGGGGTTTTAAGAAAACCAACATGGATAGAAAAGCAAAAGTTTTCAAAGCTAGATTGGTATCAAAAGGTTAAAAACAAATTAATGGGGTGGATTATGATGAAACCTTCTCTCCAGTCACTATGCTTAAGTCCATTAGGATCATCCTAGCTATCACAGTTCATTACGGTTATGAGATTTGGCTAATGAATATCAAAACTGGCTTTTTAAATGGGATTTGGAAGAAGATGTGTACATGACACAACCAAAAGATTTTGATGATCCAAAACATGCTGGGAAAGTATGGAAACGTCTAAGAGCCATTTATAGTTTAAAGCAAGCATCTCGTGGTTGGAATCTTTGGTTCGATGAAGTGATTCAAGAATTCAGCTTCATAAGAAATGAAGAGGAATATTGTGTATACAACAAAGTCAGTGGGAGCAAGGTTGTGATCCTGGGTCCTATATGTCGATGACATTCTTCCCATTAGAAACGACATTCTTATGCTACAATCCATGAATTCTTGGCTTAGTAAGTATTTTTCAATAAAGAACTTGGGAAAGGCTCAATACATATTGGGCATCCGGATCTGTAAAGATATATCCAAAAGAACGATTGGAATTAGTTAGATCATTTACCTTGATAAAGTTCTTGACATGTTCAATATGAAACTACAAGCGAGGCATTTTCCCAAGTCACATGGTATATCTCTAAGCAAGACTCAATGTCTGTCTGGGCGTGATATTTAGGACTTGTATATTTCTTCTCTTCAGATGTCGCCGTATGCTTGAAGAAATATAATGCTCTTATAAGCTTGATGCTCAGACTGTTGTTTGTGTGAAAATTATGTAAATTATCAGGTGAGCAATGTCCTCTTTCTTGGGGATATATATAACCCCAGAAATAGATCCGTAAAAAATGTAGCTATTGGCTGGTTGGTGGTATTAAGACAGCGATTGGCGGCTCCATAATGTTTGAATTAAAGTTGATTCCCATTTAATGCTTCAGACATTCTCTTTGACTTGCATTAAATGCTCTTCTGTCTGTAGTCTTTTTGGCCGCATTAAATGTAGTCCTATCAGCATTAAATGCTACTTTAACTTGAATACTTTATGACTAAAGGACGTTTGCTTCACAACAATTTAAAGTTTCTTTAGTTCTGTTGGTTATGTGTTTTACTTTTTCAAAGTAAAACACCTACAACATTGTTTGCTGTAGCCGGCGTCTCATATGCTGTATCTTGAAGGCTAAGCTATAGGATTGGACTCTTGGCTCGCTGTATGATCTTGCGTTGTATGGAAAGGCTATACGGATAGGCTGTATGTGGCATTTATCCTTTTTTCAACAACGTACATACTTGGCTGATACTCTGACTTGATGATACTTAGTTGTATGAGACATTTATCAAAACACCATGAGGATTTCTTCCAACAATTTTCCCCTTTTTGATAATACCAAAACTTCAAACAACATGAAGCTATCTATAAGTCTTCTATCGAATAATCTGATCTTTGAGACTTAGAGTAAAAATTTGAACTACTTGCAGACAAGTTCTAAAATTTATAAATTCTATAGGGCTAAGTGTATTCCAACTTGATTGGCTCATAGGCACAATCTTACAGGAGGTAATTCTATTTGAATAAAACTTAATCAATGAACGGCGCAGACAAATTCTTACAGTCTGAGACTTATCAAGGTTTTATACTTAGTAAAAATTTCCATATAAATCGTAAACAAAGCGATAAAAATAAATCACGAACTGTAATCTTTTGAGGTAAAATGTATTTTTATTGATAATTGGATTATAGTGCTGTTACATCGGAGAGCATACAGGAAAAAAGTACAACTATCAGAAGTTATCCCCTATAGTACTGATGTTTCCAAGACTTCCGAGAGGGGTCATTCTCAGTTTTCTTCCACCAGTTGACTATTGAGTCTCTGCCTCGGTCCCTGTAGATATTTCTTCCTTCTTGGGAGACATCGAAGGTGAGAATCTAGTCTTCTGGGTGAGTTAGCTGATCACCTTTTTTAATCTTAGATTTCAGATTGATTTGTAGAGGGAGCTTTCCTTCCAATAGGAGCCTTGAGAACTTCTTTGTAGCGTCTTCTAGCGTCTTGAAGTGATTAATATGGCATATTCCCTAATAAGAGTACAAAAATATCTCGTCATTTAATTATTCTACCATGCCTTCAACTCTTCAGCTGATGGTTGTCTGTCGGTCGGGGTTGGGTCTCAGTGAGCTTCTGCGAAGTGTTCTTCCAGGGAGAGTTGGGATCCTAGAACTCGGGACGAGAACCAGTTACCCTATATCCTCTAGCTCCTTGACCTGGCCCGATCCCGGTCAGTCTTTTGATTGCAGTGGCAACACTGTCATCCAGGATGGCCTCTATCTCCTTCTCCTTTTCCATTCTTCACCACCTTCCAACCTCTCGAGCCTCTTCCCCCTATTTGGAGTTATCAAGCTTAGGGACCTTACCATAAATATCCCAAAGAGTATCCATCGATTCGGCCTGCTTGTCTTTCAGATCTTTGACTGAGTCCACTAGACTGGAAACCACTGCTGTAAGGTCATCGATTTTTTGACTGTGAGAAGTGGGTTTCGATCCAGTGAGCTTGAGGTAGACGACTATCTTGGCTTCCGCGACGCGCAATTTCTCTTGCTCTTGCTTCAGGATTTGCTCCTGATGCTGTTTTAGCTAATTGTGGGCTTGTCATAAGGCGTTTGGCATGAGGCGGAATGCCTCTTCGACATCCTGCATGGACATTTGCAGCTTCGGGAGTTCATTCTGAGCGGTCTCGCGCATCTAGTCGAGCTCCTTTCCGACATCATATAGGGCTTTGACAGCATCCTATAGGAATACAGTTTGGCGACCGATTTGCTGAAGTTGCTCAATCCTGGCTTAAGTGGAGGGAGAGTGGGGGTGAGCGATTGTAACACCCCTAGACCATATGGGAATATTACACGCCGTAGACCCTCCCACTAGGACCTACCCGGCTAAACAACACAGGACTACCAAAATTTGACCGACCGAATTTAGTCGTTACAATAGTATAGACCATTAAGGTCAATTACAATACAACCAAATGGACCAATGAGGTCATATGACCAGTGCAAACAAGACAAAATACAACCCTTTACAATAATTACCCACACAGGGGTAAAGATACACAATAGCGGAAGTCTGACTATAACTTGGTCGACACCATATAACCTGACCAAACTCTCAACTGTTGATTAGTATCGTAGCTCGTCACTTCCTGTGCCAATCAGGTGACTGCTCCCTCGAACCAGCAAATACCTGGACAACTTAGGACAACAAACAACAGCCCAATAAAATATTCACTCCGAGTCATTATGCGAATACACGAGCTAACACTGCAACCATAGAACTTAATTTTCACAAATAATCCACACGGCCACATAGACAGAAATGCATGATTTTTACCAAACAAACACTGTAAAAACCATTTACGTATCATTGGGGTCGACATTTGTAACATTCTTTAAAAATAAGATTTTCCCAAGTATCCGTTCGAATGATAATATTTTCAAATTCTTGAGTTTGAAAGATTTTACCAAAATGAATTTTTGAAAAAAAATACTTTTAATATCTCGGTAGTTTAATTAAAACCATGATTCCAGTATCGTAACCATTCCGTTTTGAAATCATTTGCAAAACAACGTTTCGAAACATCACTCGACTCGATAAACGATATCATCAATATAACCTATAGGATAACCACATGTTACCACGCCATACCATCACGACTAGCAATACACAGGACAATCCGTGGCCATGCCCCTTAGCATCGACCCCCAGAGGTTTCGCCAAACCGTCACTGGGTGGAAAACCACTTCTACTAGCACTAATCATTACCACAGATCGACTATCCTATCAGGGTAATATCACAGAATAATACAATTAACACAGACCTTGCAGTCACAACACTTAAGTGTACACCCAAGATTCACTAAAAAAAAGGTAGTAATTAATTACACGTCAATAATATCAAGGGAATCAAATGATCGACAAAGAGCACAGATATCCCCATAATAACCAAATTACTGTCGTAACAGTCACAATCTGACGGCCGTAATAACATGCAGTCTACGACCGTAACATCTAGGAGCTTACGACCATAATGGTAAACATCTTACGACCGTAATCACTAGCTGCAAGACAACAAAATTGTCCCATTAACCCCGAAACGGTTCCGAAGGCTAAGGTTCGACTCCTAACAATATATTCCGGCATTTAGAAACACTGCAAAATTCCCCGACAAGCATAACAACCAAACAACTTGTCGCAACGACTTAGTCTCAACACGCAAGTGCATAATGTCTTGAATTCCGAAAATCAAAGTCGTTTTGAAAAATAGAAATTTTCCAAAATCCTTTCGATCTTGTCCAAAAGTGATGGTAACATTTTGCAATGTCCGAAGTATTTTAAAACACATTTTTTAGATACCGTCTGAAGTTGTCATTTGAAAATACATGACTAACTTGTCAAAGTTTAACCGATATCGAGATCCATATAAAATTGTTGTTTAACCGCATCATCGGAATATTTTCAAAAATCGATTCTTTTTCAAACATACTCGAGCTCATAAAATCTTTTAGAAAACCATTTTCAAAGGTATAAGCAACGGACATAATTAAAAATATTCGAACTTGAAATCACAGGCCTAATCGGCAAACAAGATTACAAATTTAATCACATACGATTCGCGAACACCTAATTCAGACATACGTCAAAACCATCCATATGAGTTCCTCACAAACTCTGCCATCGATACAACCTCGGGATCACACTAAAGTTCACAGTTTTTACATCGTATTGCACCATTTGGTGTCCAACCATCAATATATTCAACTCAATATAAAAACAGCGTACCACGAATACCAAACATGTATTCCATTTCGCAACACCATCTAACAAAATTTATGCACCACAATTATCGCACATAAATGAAATCATGCAATACCAATACCTCGCATAAGAGAGAAGACTTACGTCCACAGGCCGTACAGAGATGACGGTCGCCCACAATACTATTCTTGATCGAAAATACATACGACACGTTGTGACCACGCACAACTCAACTTATCACCCGACAACTCGAATGACATGACATCATATTACTCGATAAACCACAACTCGACTTGACCCGGCAGCCTAGGTTTCCACAACCTAAGCTCCGATACCATATTTGTAACACCCCAGACCATATGGGAATATTACACGCCGTAGACCCTCCCAGGAGGACCTACCAGGCTAAACAACACAGGACTACCAAAATATGACCGACCGAAGTCAGTCGTTACAATAGTACAGACCATTAAGGTCAATTACAATACAACCACACAGACCAATGAGGTCATATGACCAGTGCAAACAAGACAAAATACAACCCTTTACAATAATTACCCACACAGGGGTAAAGATACACAACAGCGGAAGTCTGACTATAACTTGGTCGACACCATATTACCTGACCAAACTCTCAAATCTTGATTAGTGCCGTAGCTCGTCACTTCATGTGCCAATCCTGTGACTGCTCGAACCAGCAAATACCTGGACGCAAAACAGACATCCACCCCCGATTACTCGGGGGTTAGTAAAACTCCATTGTTTTACTAGTGCAAGTATAATATCATACAAAATGTATCAATCAGAAGGCAATCACGAATAAGGTAATATAATCAGTTGTCAAAATATTCCCGAGAGGTTTTACTAATCAGAAAACAAGTGATGAAGTTTTAAGAATTAAAATTCGGCATCTCGGGAGTTTTTGAACATAATTTTTTTTGGACCTCGAGGCCCAATTTCAAAACTTTTTTCGAAATCATCAAGGCCCCAGCCCGGTTCTTGATTCAAAACACATTAGTGAAATATCATCACATGTTCGGGATTTTAACATCAAAACATTATCCACGCAATCATTGTTCATACTAGTCAAGTACCGAACTCCGAAGGTCACGACGGACCGTACACGGTTTCACGTGTTCACTATTCGTACACATCGTATCATTACGACAACATCATATATAACCCACGGCCGTACCCCTTAGTACCGGCCCCTAGAGGCCCCGTCGAGCCTTCCCCAGATGGGTAACCAACTCCCTCGACCGTACCCCTTAGAAACGGTCCCTAGATGCCCCGTCGAGCCTTCCCCAGGTGGGTAACCAACTCCCGCGACCGTACCCCTTAGTACCGGTCCCTAGAGGTCTCGTTAGACCCTCCCTAGGTGGGAAATGACTTCTATGACCGTACCCCTTAGTACTGGTCCCTAGAGACCTCGTCAGACCCTCCCCAGGTGGAAGAATGACAACATGTCATTCAAACTCATAGTTCACAAGTAACGCAACAAAAGATAACCCATCACCACAGATAACACACCTTAATATAATTATGTTCGAACAACCAATCATACACCAAAATACATGTCCAAGTGCATAATCAATCTTACAATAATTATAATCATCACCATACCTCAAACCCAAGAAATCAAGCCCAACACGAATCACGCAACTAACATGACCAACACAACTTCACAAGGTTTAAAAAGCAAGAATATCATTAATATCAACAAACATTCAAATAATCAAACTGCGCGAACCATATCCACGAAGATAAACCAAATCATCGTAAATACAATATATAAACTCATTCACAAGACACAAATCGTATAAATAGAATACTTGCCTTAATAACCGATATCAAACACTCCAAAGAACACGGGTGAACTGGGAAACTCGGACCCCGAAGAAAACAATGAATGGAGGGTTCCGACTGGAGTTCACAAGGATTTCGTCCCTAAGACATATCATCAATAAATCAACGATCATACAGGGAATAATAGTCGCATAACGCCCAAATCACCCCTCTAAGACCTTTCACTAAACACCTTCAAGGCATCGATTAATAACTCAACAAAACGACGGACCATGGAACAACAAGGAAAACGATATAATAAAACTTAATAATCATCGACCCATCTCAAATCTGAGTTACTATGGGTTAATCGAACAAAACCAATCAAAACCCCCAATTTTCCTAAAACTAAGATTTTAGGAAATCTAACCTTGATTCGCTGGATCAAAGGAGCTTATGGAGGGATTAATCGATGATATAAGCTCTAGAACCTTGTGGATTCGATGTTTAACAACATGCCTTCGCCTCCTCCGAAACTCCAGCCGCGGACAGAAAAAGGAAGGAAATGATAACTGAGTAGAAATATGACTGCTCAGCCATATTTATATAAGTGGGCATTAGCGTGCGCTAGGCCTTCTGGGTAGCGTGCGCTAGCGTGCAGCCTCGGCCTAGAACCTTCGGCCGGGGCCCGCACAATCCAGTACTATAGACTCAACCTACTGACCGGAACCTGCCTGCCCGAACGCGATAGCGCGCGCTGCGTGGACGTTATCGTGTGCTAGCCGATCTGTCTAGAGCTCTCTAGACTAAACTGCTTAGCCAGGTAGCGCGCGCTGGTCGGCCGACAGCGTGCGCTACACCTGTCGATTAGCATGCGCTACTACCGACAGTAGCGTGCGTTACCTGCCGATCCTCCCCGAGTCCAGAACCTCAGAAACCTCTCTGCCCAGCCCGATAGCATGCGTGGGTCGGCCGAATAGTGTGCGCTATTCCTGACGCGTTATCGTGCGTAGCCTTCCGGCAGTAACGTGCGCTACGCCGGTTCCTTCCGCGCCTGCCCGGCCATTGCCCAGCACTTCCGACAGTGCTTTCCGCACCTGTCCGGCCAGTGCCCAGCCGCCATGACCCGACGACTCGATTTCCGAAAATGCACGGAACGAACACAATGAAATGCCCGCGGACAACATCATCGATCCGAAATAAAATACCATGCCATAATTAATCACATGCGACCATATAAACACAAAATCAATGATAGGGAAAATAATACCGACACACGGCAATCGAGAAATATCCAGATAAATCCGAAATAACCGGAACGAAAATCTCAGGTATTACATTCTACCCCCTAAAAACAAGTTTCATCCCGAAACTTAAAACAAAGACATCGCAGTACTAACAAACAAAATACTATGCTCAACATAAAAATTTCAACTCGCGACCCTGTGATCCACAGTCACGTGTCTCCGTATGCTCAACAACCCACACGGATTGAGTTGAAACAATACATCAACATCAATTATGCTCATGACCCGTGATCTCCTGTCACGTGTCTCCGTAGGTTCAACAATCCACGCGGATTGAGCTAAAACAACCATCACAACAATCCACACGGAATTATTCAAACAAGAATATCAGATATCAAGAACCATTCACCAAACATCACATATCAAGTCTACACACAAGATAAAATCCATAAGACCAACATAAAATACCATCACTGGGCACCGCTAGGCCCTCCCGAAGTAGGAATGAAATCTCGCTTCCCGAACATAATAGCAACAGTCTCACAATGCACTGCTTGGTGTCCCGCTTGACCACACTTGAAACAATTCACTTACAGCGAACGACAATTCATACTGGTGTGGCCCACACTACTGCAGTTGAACATGTTTTCACACTGCTACCCTTGCTATCCACTGGAATAGGATTGTTGGACTGACCAACCGAACGAGAAGTCTATCCAACCGGTCGATGCGAATCAACAGGCTCATGAAACTCACTCATCTGTCCCTTAGATAAACTACCAGTAATATTCTGTTTCTTCGCTACCAACACCGACTAGGTAGATAATACCGCCATTTCAAATGCTAAGGCTCGGTCTTGATAATCCTTCAACGTGGTACATATAAAGGAGCCATACACTGCCGAACATGAGGTTTCATACGAATATCGAAATAGCAAACCTTATCGGCCTCACTTCTCACTTGATCTCGACCATAACATAACTACTAATTATAATCAACTATTTCCTGAGATACCGACACATATTGGGGCGTCGCCGAGAAAACTCGACAATCCTACGTTCTTTAATAGGCGGGAGACAATACTTGGCCTCCATGGAAGTCTTGAATTCAGCCCAAGTAGCTGTCCGATCACTAGGCGCTATGGCCTCCCACCAGTCTGCCGCTTCCTTATCGAATAGGTATTGAGCAATAGTACTCTCATTTCGTTCGGACAAGCTACAACATCAAATGTTCTGTCCAACTGGAAGAGCCAGTTCTCCCAACCCAACGAGTCCGAAGATCCTACAAAACTAGGCGGGTGCATTCTCATCACATCTCGTAACCATTTACTAGCTCCATTATCCCCATCTGGGTTCTCGTCTCGGTGCAAATTCTGATTCATCTGTGCCAACTGATCAACCACCTGACGAAGGATGGTGGCGGTACCAACATCATCATTACTTCTTGTTGATTTCCCCTGATCACGCGAATGGTCATCTCGACCATCTGTACTGAGCTGAACGGCACTCGACGACGAGCGAGTCGCCCTCTCGTGCTCCCGATTACGACCACTAATACGACCACGTCCTCGGCCTCGACATCTCGGCATACTGAATGGACAACCATTTAGAATAACACAACACAACAAACATCACAGAATCAACATAGGACAATAAACAACAACCCAATAAAATATTCACTCTGAGTCATTACGCGAATACACGAGCTAACACTGCAACCATAGAACTTAATTTTCACAAATAATACACACGGCCACATAGACAGAAATGCATGATCTTTACCAAACAAACACTGTCAATATACGTATCATTGGGGTCAACATTTGTAACATTATTTAAAAATAAGATTTTTCCAAGTATCCGTTCGAATGATAATATTTTGAAATTCTTGAGTTTGAAAGATTTTACCAAAATGAAATTTTTGAAAAGAAATACTTTTAATACCTCGGTCGTTTAATTAAAACCATGATTCCAGTATCGTAACTATTTCATTTTGAAGTCATTTTCAAAACAACATTTTGAAACATCACTCGACTCGATAAACGATATCATCAAAATAACCTATAGGGTAACCACATGTTACCACGCCACACCATCACGAATAGCAATACACATGATATTACGTGGCCATGTCCCTTAGCATCGACCCCCAGAGGTTTCGCCAAACCATCCCTGGGTGGAAAACCACTTGTACCAGCACTAATCATTACCACAGATCGACTATCCCATCAGGGTAACATCACAGAATAATACAATTAACACAGACCTTGCAGTCACAACACTTAATTGTACACCCAAGATTCAGTAAAAAAAAAGGTAGTAATTAATTACACGTCAATAATATCAAGTGAATCAAATGATCGACAAAGAGCACAGATATCCCCATAATAACCAAATTACTGTCGTAACAGTCACAATCTGACGACCGTAATAACATGCAGTCTACGACCGTAACATCTAGGAGCTTATGGCCGTAATGGTAAACATCTTACGATCGTAATCACTAGCTGCAGGACAACAGAATTGTCCTATTAACCCCGAAACGGTTCCGAAGGCTAAGGTTCGACTCCTAACAATATATCCCGGCATTTAGAAACACTGCAAAATCCCCCGACAAGCATAACAACCTAACAACTTGTCGCAACGACTTAGTCTCAACACGCAATTACATAATGTCTTGAATTCCGAAAATCAAAGTCGTTTTGAAAAATAGAAATTTTCCAAAATCCTTTCGATCTTGTCCAAAAGTGACGGTAATAGTTTGCAATGTCCGAAGTATTTTAAAACACATTTTTCAGATACCGTCTGAAGGTGTCATTTGAAAATACATGACTAACTTCTCAAAGTTTAACCAATATCAAGATCCATATAAAATCGTTGTTTAACCGCATCATCGGAATATTTTCAAAAATCGATTCTTTTTCAAACATACTCAAGCTCATAAAATCTTTTAGAAAACTGTTTTCAAAGGTACACGCAACAGACACAATTAAAAATATTCGAACTTGAAATCACAGGCCTAATTGGCAGACGAGATTACAAATTTAATCATATACGATTCGCGAACACCTAATTCAGACATACGTCAAAACCATCCATATGAGTTCCTCACAAACTCTGTCATCGATACAACCTCGGGATCACACTAAAGTTCACAGTTTTTACATCGTATTGCACCATTTGGTGTCCAACCATCAATATATTTAACTCAATATACAAACAGCGTACCACGAATACCAAACAAGTGTTCCATTTCGCAACACCATGTAACAAAATTTATGCACCACAATTATCGCTCATAAATGAAATAATGCAATACCGATACCCCGCATAAGAGAGGAGACTTACGTCCACAGGCCGTACAGAGATGACGGTCGCCCACAATACTAATCTTGCCCGGAAATACATATGACATGTTGTGACCACGCATAACTCAACTTATCACCCGACAACTCGAATGACATGACATCATATTACTCGACAAACCACGACTCGACTTGACCCGGAAGCCTAGGTTTCCACAACCTAAGCTCCGATACCATATTTATAACACCCCCAGACCATATGGGAATATTACATGCCGTAGACCCTCCCCATGAGGAACTACCAGGCTAAACAACATAGGACTACCAAAATTTGACCGACCGAAGTCAGTCGTTACAATAGTACAGACCATTAAGGTCAATTACAATACAACCACACGGACCAATGAGGTCATATGACCAGTGCAAACAAGACTAAATACAACCCTTTACAATAATTACCCACACAGGGGCAAAGATACACAACAGCGGAAGTCTGACAATAACTTGGTCGACACCATATAACCTGACAAAACTTTCAACTCTTGATTAGTATCGTAGCTCGTCACTTCATGTTCCAATCCTGTGACTGCTCCCTCGAACCAGCAAATACCTGGACGCAAAACAGACATCCACCCTCCGATTACTCGGGGGTTAGTAAAACTCCATTGTTTTACTAGTGCAAGTATAATATCATACAAAATGTATCAATCAGAAGGCAATCACGAATAAGGTAATACAATCAGTTGTCAAAATATTCCCGAGTGGTTTTACTAATCAGAAAACAAGTGATGAAGTTTTAAGAATTAAACGGCATCTCAGGAGTTTTTGAACATAATTTCTTTTGGACCTCGAGGCCCAATTTCAAAACTTTTTTTCGAAATCATCAAGGCCTCAGACCGGTTCTTGATTAAAAACACATTAGTGAAATATCATCACATGTCCGGGATTTTAACATCAAAACATTATCCACGCAATCATTATTCATACTGGTCAAGTACCGAACTTCGTAGGTCACGACGGACCGTACACGGTTTCACGCATTCACTATTCGTACACATCATATCATTACGACAACATCATATATAACCCACGGACGTACCCCTTAAGACCGGCCCCTAGAGGACCCGTCGAGCCTTCCCCAGGTGGGTAACCAACTCCCGCGACCGTACCCCTTAGTAACGGTCCCTAGAGGCCCACTCGAGCCTTCCCTAGGTGGGTAACCAACTCCCGCGACCATACCCCTTAGTACCGGTCCCTAGAGGTCTCGTCAGACCCTCCCTAGATGGGAAACAACTTCCATGACCGTACCCCTTAGTACCGGTCCCTAGAGGCCTCGTGAGACCCTCCCCAGGTGGAAGAACGACAACATGTCATTCAAACTCATAGTTCACAAGTAACATACGCAACAAAACATAACCCATCACCACAGATAACACACCTTAATACAATTATGTTCGAACAACCAATCATACACCAAAATACATATCCAAGTGCATAATCAATCTCACAATAATTATAATCATCACCATACCTCAAACCCAAGAAATCAAGCCCAGAATGAATCACGCAACTAACATGACCAACACGACTTCACAAGGTTAAACAAGCAAGAATATCATTAATATCAATAAACATTCGAATAATCAAACCGCACGAACCATATCCACGAAGATAAACCAAATCATCATAAATACAATATATAAACTCATTCACAAGACACAAATCGTATAAATAGAATACTTAGCTTAATAACCCATATCAAACACTCCAAAGAACACGACTCAACTGGGAAACTCGGACCCCAAAGAAAACAATGAACGGGAGGGTTCCGACTCGAGTTCACAAGGATTTCGTCCCTAAGACATATCATCAATAAATCAATGATTGTACGAGGAATAATAGTCGCATAATGCCCAAATCCCCCCTCTAAGACCTTTCACCGAACACCTTCAAGGCATCGATTAAGAACTCAACAAAATGACGGACCATGGAACAACAAGGAAAATGATAGAATATAACTTAATAATCATCGATCCGTATCAAATCTGAGTTACTATGGGTTAATCGAACAAAACCAAGCAAAACCCCCAATTTTCCTAAAACTAAGATTTTAGGAAATCTAATCTTGATTCGCTGGACCAAAGGAGCTTATGGAGGGATTAATCGATGATATAAGCTCTAGAACTTCGTGGATTTGTTGTTTAACAACATGCCTTCTCCTCTCCGAAACTCCAGCCGCGGACAAAAAAGAAAGGAAATGATAACTCAGTGGAAATATGACTGCTCAGCCATATTTATAGAAGTGGGCATTAGCATGCGCTAGGCCTTCTGGGTAGCGTGCACTAGCGTGCAGCCTCGGCCTAGAACCTTTGACCGGGGCCCGCACAATCCGGTACTATAGACCCAACCTACCAACCGGAACCTGTCTGCCCGAACGAGATAGCGCGCGCTATGTGGACGCTATCATGCGCTAAACCCTGTAACGCTACATTACCTCCCCGAGTCCAGAACCTCAGAAACCTCTCTGCCCAGCCGGATAGCATGCGTTGGTCGGCCGAATAGCATGCGCTATTCCTGCCGCGTTACCATATGCAGCCTTCCGGCAGTAGCGTGCGCTATGCCGGTTCCTGCCGCGCCTGCCCGGCCATTGTCCATCACTTCTGACAATGCCTGCCGCACCTGTCCGGCCAGTGCCCAGCCGCCATGATCCGACGACTCGATTTCCGAAAACGCACGGAACGAACATGATGAAATGCTCGCGGACAACATCATCGATCCGAAATGAAATACCTGCCACAATTAATCACATGCGACCATATAAACACAAAATCAATGATAGGGAAAATAATACTGACATCCGGCAACTGAGAAATATCCGGATAAATCCAAAATAACCGGAACGAAAATCTCGGGTATTACAGCGATTTTAGAGTTAGATGGCTCTCCAAGCTGTTTGAGAACGTTATTGATGAGGCATCTAGGGTTTGTCTCCAGCTTGGAAGTCTTCTTCTGACCTGGATGGTGATCCTATAGAGATAAGAGTGGATACGTGTTGAGGAGCCGAAACCTTGGATAGTTTCGCTGTTGGTGCTAATGGGGAGACAGTGGGGACTGATTCCTCATGTCTCTTCTCGGTTTCTGTAGCCTGGAGTACAGGAGGGACTGATTCCCCCTATTGGATTTCAACTTCCGCCTGTTCTGTAGAAGGGACTGAATCCTTCTGTTGGGCAGCACGGGATCCTTCTTCTCCATTTGGAGGGACTGATTCCTCGAGGGCGGATAGTTTTGGTGCATCAGAAGTCCCCTGGCCTTCAGTGGCCTTGGACTTGGCAAATTCCTTCTCGCAAGCATCATCACAGCTCATCCTCAGACCTGTTTAAAGGTCATTATCATCTCCATCTGAATCGGGATCTGGGTGATGGCTGGGGCTTCGAGTCTTGCCATCAGACCGAGACTTCATTTTTAGTCGAGCCTTTTCCTTTGCCATAAAATTATATGTGATCAGCTCATCTAAAAAGGGATCATCCTATCTGATCAGGACCTTAACGTTCTGGGCGTATGTGACTTCGAGAACAAACATCTCTCTCTCCTTCCAGTCTTTCCAGTTATACAAGGAGTTGTATGGGCCCCACCCTGTATGGTTTTCATGTTTTGAAGTGTTCAAATGTTTCGTAGATCTGGACTTGGAGGAGTGTTTGGCTGATTATTTTAATGGGGGAGGGACTCCGAACATTAGAGGGTTCTACTATGCAATTGGGATCCTCTATAGGTATGGGAGCCTGTTGAGGAGAGGGATACCTGACAGGGTGGGATTCCCTGTTGGTAGAGGGATTCCTTACAGGGCCTGTTAGGAGTGGTGACTGCCGGCTTCGAAGGGGCAGTCGATTCACCGGTTCCTTCCAACTTGACAAACGACTGATCATCCGTCATAGCCGTCACAAGCTCAGGAATTGCTGCAGGAGTAGTCGAAGTTTCTTCCATAGGGGTTGCATCCTGTGGGTCAACTACTGCGGCAGATGGTATAGTAGGCGGAACTGCCCCAGTGACCGCTGTAGCCACTGGAGATGCTGTAAAAACAGCTTCCTACTTCGAAGACTTCTTAGTCTTCATCTTCTTCTTCTGGACAGCTAGGGGAGCTGCTGTCGAGAATGGGTCTCTTTTTGCTGACCAACTTCTTCTTGCTGTCAAAAGATTTGGATTTCGCCGTGATCAGTAATATCTCAAGGATCAATCGACATGGGAATGTAGAAGGGGCTTGACCTGTCGGCGGAAAAGATGCCTTGTTGAAGACAGTAGGTTTGGAACCACCGAGAAACTTTCCATCAAGGATCTTCTTAGAATTGGGTGACTACTGTATGCCACAGCTAGTAAGAATATAGTTCAAGATCAATCCAAAAGACTTCCTGGCAGAGTCCGGTTTGGAAGCCTCCTCCTGAAGACGTTTCAAGATCACCTGACACCAGTTGACTTTTTCTCCATGACATGATAGCTACCAGCATCCGGAATCTCAGGCTAGTGCACATCTCGAACACTCCAGTCCAATTCTCCACAATTTTGCAGCAAAAATCATGCAGATAAAGATAAGGCAGAGTGAAATTCTTCTTGTGGCAGAAAAGGTGAACTTGCGATGGCTAAGAGTTGCCAGTGAATAAGTTCAAGTAGGCCTTCAGCAAGTCATCAGACCCAAACGATTCCAGTTCCTCCAATATCAGTCCCTCAGAGGGCAGTTTGTACAATCTTTCAAGGAGTTCCGGGTTGATGGGAATCTCATTCTCCTGAACTGTGCTAATAACGGCAGTAAGGGCAGTCCTTCTCAGACGCATACATGAACTCAGTGTCAAGGAAAATTTCTTCTACGATATGTTCATCACAGTTCTCCAGGTGCAGACTACCCAACCTATAGAGACCGGTTTGTTTGACATGAGAGATGCTCAAGTTCATCCCCGGCATGTCTACATCTTCAAAAATTATTCGCTCTTGACATTACAACAAAAAATACATTTTACAACGGTTATTTCATGCATTTTACATCGGTTATGGAACCGATGTAAAATGTACCGTCATAAAATAGACGCTAAATCTACATCGGCTTAAAAACCGATGTAATAAATCCAATTTACATCGGTTCCATTGAACCATCGTAAATATCGTCGTCAAATATATACTTTTACATCGGTTTTCAAAAAACAATGTAAAAAGTGCATATTTCTAACAGTTTTACATCAGTTCTTAGCATAATCGATGTAAAAAAGTACAAGTTTTACATCGGTTCTAAGCACAACCGATGTAAAAGGTGCAGATTTCAAACAGTTTTACATCGGTTGTGCATAGAACCGATGTAAAATGTCTTATGTTTTATGGAGATTTTGGAAACCCGAACCCAGCCATAATATGCCCAGACCTGACCCGAAACCCACCCAGACCCGACCCGAACCCAAACCCGCACTTGAAATAACAATATAGTGCACTTTGTCACCGTTACGATTCGAACCCTCGACCGTAGGGTTGGGGAGTCAAGTCCCAACCACTAGGCTATAGTTATTTATTTGAACAATTTATATTTATATTACATTTTAAATACATTTTGGCCCCCAGTTTTTAAATAAAAATAAAAAAAATCAAGTTTATTCTTCTGTTGTATTATTTTGATAAAATTGATTTCTTTAGTTTGTTTTTTAGTTTTCATTTCTTTTATATTTTAAAGAATCATCATAAATAAAAATACATGTTTTTAGAAAAAGGATTTTATGATGATTTTTGAAAAATCGATGTAAATATTATCCCTTTATATTTTTTACATCGGTTATTCCAAAACCGATAAAAAAGTATTAATTTTACATCGGTTTTGGAATAACTGATGTAAATTTACCGTATTTTTAATTTTTACATCAATTATTCTAAAATCAATGTAAAATTACTATTTTATTGCATCGATTTTGGAATAACCAATATAAATTTACCTCATTTTTAATTTTTACATTATTAAATTTTATTATTTTTTTGTATTATTTTGAAAAAATGATTTTTTTTATTTTTCATTTCTTTTATATTTTAAAGAATCATCGTAAATAAAAATACATATTTTCAAAAAAAGGATTCTATGACGATATTAGGAAAACCGATGTGAAATTTACCCATTTTTATTTTTATTCCAAAACCGATGTAAAAAGTATTAATTTTTACGTCGGTTTTATTTGACAACCGATGTAAATTTGTCGTATTTTAAATTTTTACATCAGTTTTTGGGACAACTGATGTAAAAATATAATAATTTTACATCGGTTATTTTGACAACTGATGTAAAAAATAGTAATTTTAATTTTTACATCGGTTTTATTTGACAATCGATGTAAATTTACCGTATTTTAAATTTTTACATCGGTTTTTTGGACAACCGATGTAAAAATATAATAATTTTTAATCGGTTATTTTAACAACTGATGTAAAAAATAGCAATTTTAATTTTTATATCGGATTGGACATCCGATGTAAAAATATAATAATTTTACATCAGTTATTTTAACAACCGATGTAAAAATAGTTATTTTAATTTTTACATCGGTTTTATTTGACAACCAATGAAAATTTGCCGTATTTTAAATTTTTACATCGGTTATTTAGACAACCGATGTAAAAATATAATAATTTTACATCGGTTATTTTAACAACCGATGTAAAAAAAATAGTAATTTTAATTTTTACATCGGTTTAATTTGACAACCGATGTAAATTTTCCGTATTTGAAAATTTTACATCGGTTATTTGAACAACCGATGTAAAAATATAATAATTTTGCATCGGTTATTCTAACAACCGATGTAAAAAATAGTCATTTTAATTTTTACATCGGTTTAATTTGACAACCGATGTAAATTGACCGAAATTTTATTTTTTACATCGGTTTTTGTTAAACCGATGTAAATTGAGCGTCGTAAAAATCATATTTTGTAGTAGTGTGAAGAACAAAGCAAGAGAATATACGACCGTCGATTATCATGTCCTTCTTTTCACAGAGAGAGATGAAGTTTGAGAATAAGACATTTTTACACACAGAGAGAGAGAGTAGATTGTTGGAAAGATATGTAGGTTGTATGCTATAGTCTCATTAATTATACAGAAATCATAAAGAGTCTATGGATCAGTATATTGGCCCTTTTATAGTGTGCAGGAAAGTTAGTTTACAGTGAACGGTCAGATGTAAGGGATGAGAACCATCTTTGTATGAACATACATGATGAATTCAGATATAACTTGTACATCTAATCCATTAGTATTCGAAATTAATGTCCGGTACCACCTCTAACAGAGTTTAGCTTCCCATATTGCTCGATAATGCGGTTTGAATTTTGAAATTACGAGTTTTAAGGCACTAAAGTCCAGGTGTCATTTCAACATTGAAAGATAAATCGTTTAAATTCAGACAATGCACGTGGACTAAAAATAGTTTTGAAAGGTTTAAGTGTATGAATTTAGATATGCTTAAAATATTAACTGAAATCCTACAATGTATGTGCTGTATCGGCAAAAATACAACGTACCCTTTTAAAAGGTACATACGGGATTTAATTCTTACAACAATTTAGGATTAATGTTGTATTCTTAGATCATACTGTGTTCATGCACATGTCATCTGTAGGAAGGTAAGTATACCTTTTTCTTCCTACAGTAAGGATATAACTTTTAGTTCTGAGCGTACGATTAATTAAACTAGATACAGTATTCACGGGTCTTACAACATTCCTCTCAATTGATGAGTAAAATTTAAAAATTTACAGGGAGTAGAGTTGTAGCATTCCTAATTCTTGGCAGAGCATACAGAACCTGGTGGTGCTAAGAGGCTTTGTTAAGATGTCGGATAACTGAACGTCTGTATGAAATTTCTCGATCCAAATATCTTTATTCTCCACATGATTCCGAAGGAACTGATGCTTCATATAAATATGCTTAGTCCTCGAGTGCAATACAAGATTACGTGTGATTGCGGTTGCACTCATGCTGTCGCACATGATTGGAGTCTCTCTCGAATGAATGCCATAGTCTTGTGGCTGTTGTTGCATCTAGAGGATCTGAATACAGAACTTCCAGTAGCATAATATTCCGACTCAGCTATAGAAAGCGAGTTGGCCAATTGTTTCTTAGTGAACCATGACATAAGTCTTGGTCCAGGGAAGTAAAAAGTCCCGCTTGTGCTATTCCTATCCAACTTAAAGCTTCCGAGATCCGAGTCGCTGTAGCCCACCAAATCAAATCCTTCTTCCTTTGGATACCACAATCCCACATCGATTGTTCTTTTTACGTGCTTAAGAATTTGTTTGGCTGTGCTGAAGTGTGACTCTTTAGGTGCTACCTAATACCGAGTACACATTACTACAGCAAATTGGATATTGGGCGTGCTGGCTGTTAGGTACATGAGTGAGTTTATAAGCCTCATGTAGAGTGATTGATCAACCGGCTTTCCAGCTTCATCAACACTTATCTGTGTGGAAGTGCTCATAGGAGTAAATGATGATTTGGAAGTATTCATTCCGAACTTGTTGAGCAGTTCCTTGCTGTATTTTTACTGGTTGATGAATATACATGTAGGAAGTTGTTTCACCTGCAAACCTAAGAAATAGATAAGTTCTCCTATCATACTCATTTCAAATTTACTTTGCATGAGATGAGAGAACTTTTGACATAAAGCAAGGTTAGTTGAACCAAAAATAATATCTTCTATGTATATTTGTACCATGAGAAGATCGTCATCATCCTAGATTTTGAAGTGGGTTTTGTAGACTGAACCTTTCTCAAATCTATTATTGATGATATACAGTGACAGGGTTAGGTACCATGCCATAGGTGCTTGCTTGAGCCCGTACAGCGCTTTCCTTAGCCTGTGGACAAGGTCTCCACCTTCTGTGTTGGCAAACCCTGGAGGTTGTTCAATATAAACTTCTTTGTCTAGGTATCCATTCATGAATGCTCTCTTAAGATCCATTTGCTATACAATAAAGTTCTTATGAGTGGAAAACGCTAAAAAAATATCTTGATGGCTTCAGGTCTAGCTACAGGGATAAAAGTTTCATCATAATCTATTTCTTCTTCCTGTCTGTAACCTTGGGAGATAATCTGAATTTGATCCTAATAATAAGTCCGTTTTTGTCCTTTTTGTTCCCGAATATGCATTTGGTTCCTATGACTGCTTGATGGGTTGGTCTAGGGACTAGGTACCAAACATTATTTCTTTAAAACCGTTGAGCTCTTCTTCCATAGAAGTGATCCAGTGAGAATTATTGAGAGCCTCATTGGTTGAAGCAGGTTCAGACTGGGCTAGGAATACAGCTAGAGTGCACATGGCAAGTCTTCTAAGTTCAGCTTGGGATTACCATACAGGAAATTAAGACTTTTCAGACCTGGATTCTATCTCTTCCTATTCACATAGTACAGTTCCTTGTATACTCTGTATTTTTCTACAGGTGGTCACAACAGCATTAATATCTCCAATTATTAGCTCCTTGTGGTAATCTCTCAACCACCTCATGTTTGGTTCTAGTTCAACATCCCGTGCTGTGTCCTGGTGGGCTGTAGTCTCAGCTTCAGCTTCTACAGTATCGGCTTCGACTAGTTCTTCTGTCCTGACAGTGGCGGGATTAATTTCTAGGTTCACAATAGGTTTAACTAGAGTCCGGGGGATTTCCTTAATATATAGCATCTGGATACATTGGGATTGGTCTTCTATTCCTTTAGGGTCGCAATAAGGTTCATCATAGACTATATGGACTGATTCCTCTATTGTCAGCTTCATTTTGTTAAATATCTTGAATGCCTTGCTGACAGAGGAGTATCCAATAAAAATACCCTCATCCGAATTTTCAACTAAGGTCTTAAATTGATCCTTCCAATTGTTGAGAACATAACACTTGCCTCCAAATATGTGATAGTACGCAACCATTGGAGTTTTATTGTTCCATACCTCATATGCTGTTTTGTTGTGGTGCTTGTTAATGATACAGCGATTTTGTGTATAGTACGTTGTATTTGTTTCTTCTTCCCGGCAATGCTACAGCAACTTGCTTGCGGATAACATGGTTCTTGTTGCTTCTTTCAGCGTCCTGTTCTTTCGCTCGGCAACACCATTTTGTTGAGGAGTATGGGAAGCTGAGTATTCATGCTGTATGCCATTGTCCGCACAATATTGCTCTATAAAGCGATTTGTGAATTATGTGCCTCCGTTGGAACAAATGGTTACAATACTCAACCCTTTCTTATTTTTCTGCTTTTTCAGGTGTTCCGGCAGCGTTGTGGTTGTCTCTTTCTTCTTATTCAGGAAGATGGTCCAAGAATACCTGGAAAAATCATCAAAAATAACAAGACAATATTTCTTACCTCCCACTCTGACAGGGTCTATAGGACCATAGAGATCCATATGTAGCAAATCCAGGACCCTATGGGTGGAAAGGTATGATTTTCTCTTCAGAGAGGTCTTGACCTGCTTGCCTTTCTGACAGGGTCAACAAACACCGTTTTTATGAAATGAGACATCGGGTAAGTTTCTGACCATTCCATGTCGAGCTAGCTTGTTGATGGTCTTGAAATTGATATGAGACATCCTCTTGTGCCATAGCCAGCTTTTATCTGCAGTGCCTTTGGCAATAAAACATTAAATTATGCTGCTAGTGGATTTTCAGTCAGTAATATACATGTTACCTGACCGGCTTCCAGTAAGGATAATTTGCTTGGTGTCCTCACCCTACAGTGATCTACATATAATTTGACCAAGAACTTTTTGTCACAGAATTCCCTAATGCTAAGTAAATTGTATTGTAGTTCTTATACATATACTACGTCGGTGACTTTGAATTTCCTACAAGCAGGTTACTTTCCATCTTGTTCTTCCTTTGGATTTATCATCAAATCGCACCTTTGGACCGTGGCCTTCTACATAATCAGACAGCTTGATGATATCTCCTGTCATGTGGCGAGAACATCTGCCATCGAAATACCAGATGTTTTTCTCCTTGATATCCTCATCCTCACTGTCTTCATCATCATCTTCTTCCTTGGCAATAAAGCACATGTAGGCTTTATCTTAGATTTAATCATCGGAGGAGTCACGGTCGGTGATTGCCTGAAGGCACTCCTCTATTTTGACCGATGTGGTCGAGGCTTCTGATTCTCCGATCAGGGCCTTTAGCTTGTTTCTCCAAACACGCCTTTTCTCATCCTTTTCTTGTTGCTCGGCTTCGGGAAACTTCTGCTCTTTAGGATGAGGACATCTATTTGCATAGTGTACCGATTTCCTACAATTATAGCACAGGTTAGAATCTACGGACGAAGGTGATTCCGAACTCACCTTGTTAATGTAACACCCTCAAGATATTCGAGGTATATTACAGCGCCGTGAATCCCTATATGGGACCCACCAGGCTGAACAGCATCATACTCATAAACTCACATAAACGACAGAACAATACCATGTCATAAAGACGCAAAACAGAATAATCCACCCGGTTCAACCGGTCAATATAACATCATCATCCAACACAACATAATAAGCAACAATACAATCCGAACGAACAAGAACCCCTTAAGTACTCGAGTACAACTATTAGTTCAAAACCACATAAGATGAAAAGGTAAAAGACACTAAAACGTCACTCGTGCACAATCATCACGCACGGCCATCATCCGTGTACTGGTCCAGCGCCCGCTCGTCTCGATGAACCTGACCTGAAATTCATAAAACGAATTTCCCCAAAACGGGTCCCCAGAGGGGTTAGCAATTACGCTAGTACAAGTAACCAGATGAACAACTTACATCTTACACATATAGTAAATGTATGCAATAGAGAAAACCGTTCGAAAACACTCATTTCCGGAAATGCCATAAATAAGTCACATTTGTAAAATTCACCACAATTAACCGTCGATCCACACCTCCGTGGACCCCTACCGAGACCCCGTCGGATCTAACCCGTAGTGGTTAAAAGCAAAGCTCGTCGATCCACACCTCCGTGGACCCCTACCGAGACCCCGTCGAGTCTAACCCGTAGTGAGCATACACACACACAATTTCTCATACAAAACTACTATGTCAAGATTGTAAGTTCATAAGGATACTTGCCTCGATTAATAGACGGTGACGCGAACGGAACGGAAGAATCAAGCACGACCGTGAGGAACCGACGAATGAACCTAACGATTCGAATAACACAATCACAACCAACTCTAGACGATTACGGAAATGGAATACACCCGGAAACCCGCCTACGATTCATGTATATTCATACCAAAAATAACAACGAGGGCGGACCACAACCAAACCCTTTCGATTCCGTAAAAATCCACAAAATATCCATGAATCCGTAGGAAAACTAAAGATACTAACAATATCAATCGTATACATCATGAATCCATCAACAAAACGGAACTAATCGGAAGAAAATCCCAAAACCCCAAAATTAATCGAAACTAGGGTTCTAGAAATATTACCTTTGAAGATTCAAGTACTAAGATCCGAAGAACACGCGTTAGATTGATTATCCGAGCCTCACAACCGAAGGAAGATGATGAAAATCGACTCCCGAATGAAGAATGCTTGAGAGTTCTCCCCCCCCCTTAGCTCTCTCTCTCTCTCTCGCGCAGTGAAATGGAGAAGAAGACGGCCGATTTCGTCTAATAAAGACGAGTTTGCACAGTTGACCGCTTTGTGTGCCGCGGCACATGCCAAAAATTTACTCCCAGGTTTCGGCATTGTGCCGCGGCACAGCCTGCGTGTGCCGCGGCACCCGGTACAGTTGGGTTTAGGTCGCAGAAGACACACGAGTGTGCCGCGGCACCGGCACACACACCTTGTGCCGCGGCCCTCACCCCCTTATGGGTTCCAAAATGATAAAAATGATCCGGATGAGAATAAAACGATAGGAATCAATATTTGGGAACCAACAACACGAAATGGATCCACGGCAACCCCGAAACGGCGGTTCCGCACAACAATAACGAGAATACAGTTCAACAGTTTGACTGGAAGGACACGCTGAGAAGTGCACGAGGGTCACTACGATCGAGAAATACACCAAAAACGAAAATACCAGGGAAAGAAAAATACGGATATTACATTCTACCCCTCTAAAAATAAGTTTCGTCCCGAAACTTAAGAAACAAACAACTCCGGGTACCTAGCACGCATGCTATCCTCGATTTCCCAAGTTGATTCCTCGACACCGTGTCTCGACCACTGCACTTTGACCAAAGGGATGGTTTTATGCCTCAGTCGTTTCTCACGATGCTCCAAAATCTTCAAAGGACGCTCCTCAAAAGTAATATCTTCAGCAATATCAATCTCGCCATAATCGATGACGTGACTAGGATCCGGGACATATTTCCTCAACTGGGAAACATGGAAAACGCTATGAACATGACTCAAGGCCGGAGGTAACGCCAAACGGTATGCCAACCCACCTACTCGCTCGAGGATCTCAAAGGGGCCGATAAATCTCGGACTCAACTTTCCTTTCTTCCCAAAACGAAAAACTCCCTTCGTCGGCGACACCTTTAGCAAAACGTGGTCTCCCACCTCGAATTCCAAAGGTCGACGACGGACGTCGGCATACGACTTCTGTCGACTCTGGGCAGTCAACATCCGTTCCCGAATTAATTCTGTCTTCCGCCTCGTCTCTAGAATGACATCCGGCTCAGTCCCGACCAAATCGGACGCCTCATTCCAACAAATAGGTGATCGACATCGCCGCCCATAAAGTGCCTCATACGGTGCCATCCGAATCGACGCCAGCCAACTGTTGTTGTACGTGAATTCGATCAGCGGCAAATGTTCCTCCCAGTCACTACTCCAATCGAGAGCACAGGCACGCAACAAGTCCTCGAACGTCTGGATAGTGCGTTCCGACTGTCCATATGACTGGGGATGAAAAGAGGTACTCAAACGCAACTGGGTACCCAACGCCTTATGCACCGCCTGCCAGAAGTGCGATACAAAACGGTCGTCACGATCCAAAACAATAGACTTCGGAGTACCGTGAAGTCTCACGATCTGCGCGATAAACACACGAGCTAACTTCTCCGGGCCCCAAGTGTCCTTGATGCCCAGAAAATGTGCCGACTTGGTCAGGCGATCAACAATCACCCATACCATATTCATGCCCGACCTCGATCTCGGCAAACTCGTAACGAAATCCATCGATATATCTTCCCATTTCCATTCCGGAACGGGAAGTGACTGCAATAACCCAGCCGGTCGCTGATGCTCGATCTTGACCTGCTGACAAGTCAAACATCTCGCTACAAACTGTGCGACCTCATCCTTCATATCATTCCACCAGAAATTTCTTCTCAGGTCCTTGTACATCTTACTCGAACCAGGATGAACGGAATAGGGTGTAACATGGGCCTCCCGCAAAATACTCTGTCTCAACTCTGAGTCGTTCGGCACACAAAGCCGACTCTGAAATCTCAAAATACCATCCTCGTGAATCACAAACCCAGGAGACTTTCCCTTAAGAACATTCTCTCGGATTTGAGTAATCATCGGATCCTCTGACTGCTTCAGCTTAATCTCATCGATCAAAGACGACAAAATTTCCAAAGCACGAAATTGTCAAGCGGTTCGACAATGAGAACCTCAACATCTAACTCGATTAAAGCTCGCCGAAGCTCGGACTGAGATGTAAGGATCTCAAGCGATCGCAATGCAATCGGTTTCCGACTCAAGGTGTTGGCCACGACGTTCGCCTTGCCCGGATGATAAAGGATTTCGAGGTCATAATCCTTAATCAGCTCTAACCACCTCCTCTGTCTCATATTCAACTCCCGCTGAGTAAATATGTATTTCAGACTTTTATGATCGGTAAAAATCTGACATGTAGAGCCGAAAAGATAGTGACGCCAAATCTTGAGCGCAAATACGACTGCCGCTAACTCCAAATCATGAGTAGGGTAGTTAAGCTCATACGGCCTCAACTGTCTCGACGCAAAGGCAATGGTCTTGCCGTGCTGCATTAATACGCACCCAAGACCTTGACCCGAAGCATCGCTATAAACGGCGAATCCCTCGTTTCCACATGGCAACGCCAAAACCGGAGCTGAAGTCAAACGCTTCTTCAGCTCCTCAAAACTGAACTGCCTCTCGTCATTCCAGACGAACTTCTCGGATTTCTGGAGCAACTGTGTAAGTGGTCGAGCCAGTTTCGAGAAACCCTCGACGAACCTACGGTAGTAGCCAGCCAAACCCAAGAAACTTCGGAGCTCTATCACGTTTTTGGGCGGTGCCCAATCCAACACCGCCTCGATCTTCTGCGGATCTACACGAACCCCCTCGGCTGAAATCACGTGGCCCAAAAACATCACTTCCTTCAGCCAGAACTCACATTTCGAGAACTTCGCATAGAGTTGTTCGGCCCTCAAAATGTCTAACACTATCCGCAAATGATGGGCATGCTCTTCCCCGTTCCTCGAATAAATAAGAATATCGTCAATGAAGACGACGACACACTTATCCAAATACTCGATAAAGACTTTGTTCATCAACTGCATGAACACCGCCGGCGCATTAGTTAACCCGAAAGGCATAACTACAAACTCATAATGTCCGTATCTCTTCCGAAAAGTCGTCTTCGGCACATCGGACTCTCTCACCGGAGCCGATAGTACCCGATTTCAATTCAATCTTCGAGAATACCGGCTCCACCTCGCCGGTCGAACAAGTCGTCAATTCTCGGCAAAGGATACTTGTTCTTGATGGTCACCTTGTTTAGTTCGCGATAGTCGATACACAAACGTAGTGAACCATCCTTCTTCCGCACAAACAGACCGGTGCGCCCCAAGGCGAGGCGCTCGGTCGAACATACCCCGACTCAAGAAGCTCACTCAACCGCTTCTTCAACTCGGACATCTCTCGAAGGTGCCATGCGATAGGGCGCCTTGAAATAGGAGCCGTGCCGGCTCTAACTCTATAGCGAACTCGACCTCGCGTTCCGGTGGCAATCCGGTAACTCGTCAGGAAATACATCCGGAAACTCATTAACGACTGGAATCGACGAAAGCTCGACTCCACCATCCTCCGCCTTCAAGGCATAGCACCAATAACCAGTACACCCCTTTCGCAGGAGACTCATCGCCTTCAAGGCGTTAATGATGAATTTCTGGTTCCCCCTCTTTCGCCCGGCGAAAGAGTGCTCGGTGCCATCCTCGGCTAACATGGTGATGATCCTCGTGCGGTAGTTCATGATTGCGCCATGCCGCTCGAGCCAATCATCCCCGAGAATCAAATCCTCACCCTCAATATCCACAACAATAAGATTAGAGGGCCAAGTCCTCTCACAAATAAGTACAGAACAGTCTCGAACCTCCTGATCACCAACGATCCTATCACCGCTAGGAAGCTTAACGATGAAGGGTTCACAAGGCATCAAACAATCGAGACTCAAACGGCGTACACAATCCAAAGATATGAACGAATGCGTAGCACCGAATCGAAAAGCACACGACAGGATGAGAAAGAATATAAACGGTACTGCCGCCACGGTGTTCTTTGGATCATCGGCTTTCCGCATCTCATAGACACGCGGGTGGGCTGAGCCGACACTGGAAGCTCCCCCCTTAGAGGGCTGACCCCGACCTCTCCCCCGACTAGCACTCGGCGGGGATTGAGGAGCAAACGATCCCTGATTCAGACTTGGTTCCCTAGGCACTGGAATGGAAGCCCGGGCACCAAGAATTTTCTCCCTCTCAGCACAGAAAGCAGCCTTGTGGCCCGACTGGCCACACTGATTACACGACAGCAAAGGGCTCAAACAAGTACGACTGATGTGGCCTGTACGACCACAATTGAAACACTTCACATCACGAAAAAGAGCACTGGTAGTTCCACGAGGACCCAGTGAGCGAATTTGGACCACCACCGGCGGGGAAGTTAGCAGATTGGGATCTCTGCTGACCCCCACTCTTGTGGCCCGAAAAGTTCCCAGCGGACTTCTGCTTCTTACTCTCGCGGGCCGCCTCACTCGCCGTCACATACATATCATAAGCAAGGGCCCTGCTCTGGTAATCTTTCAATGTAGTGCATACGAGCCCCGACATATAGTCCCGAATCGGCAACTTCATCCGTCTGGAGAAATGGAAAATTTTGTCACTCTCCTCGACAACTTGGGTTTTCACATAACCGAACTCCTTGTTAAAATCAGCAATAGCTTGAGCTACGGGGATATCCCGCGGTTGAGCATCATAAAAAGCATGTACCCGAGCCTGTCTGACTGGCCACGGGCAATATTCGGTCTCCATCAACTCTTGAAACTCAGCCCATGAAGCAGCATGGTCTTTGGGCCCAACGGCCTCCCACCAGTCCGTGGCGTCCCCTGTGAGAAAGTATTGAGCAATAGGGACTTTACGGTCCTCGGGACAGTTAGTGGCAACGAAGACCTTAGATATCGCCTTGATCCACCCTTCCCAGCCAATCGGGTCTGAAGCTCCCGAAAACTGAGGAGGATGCATCTTGATGACATCTTGGAGCCAACGGTCCGCTCCGCCCCGATTAGCATGGGCACGATCCGGGTTACGAACCGCCTGAGCTATTGCCGCCATTTGGTTCACCATTTGTTGCATAACGGCCGCAATACCAAGATCGGCACGCTCTGAGAAGAAGCATGGCTATGACGGTCGCCGCATCGCCGGCTCGAAGATCGTGACGTGGCCGCCCCACCGCCGCCCCACGTCCCCTGCGTCCACGACCACGACCGCGACCACGACCTCTTCCGGCATCCATCGGAGTTAAATAAGTAGCAAAAGCCATACGAGGATCGATGCGATAAAAGAACAATCACAAGTCGAGAATCAAAGTACGATACAAGGAATTAATGAACAGAGGAAGGAAAACTTACGGACACTAGTAGTCTAGGAATCATGGCGGCGTGACGATGATGTGCAAAACAAAACACCACAAGACACAATAAACCGACAAGCCTAGGTATCCATAAACCTAGAGCTCTGATACCATTATCAGAAACACCCTCAACAAATTCGAGGTATATTACAGCGCCGTGAATCCTTATATGGGGCCCACCAAATGAACGACATCATACTCATCAACTCACATAAACGAGAACAATACCATGTCATAAAGACGCAAGCAGAATAATCCACCTGGTTCAACCGGTCAATATAACATCATCATCCAACACAACATAATAAGCAACAATACAATCCGAACGAACAAGAACCCCTTAAGTACTCGAGTACAACTATTAGTTCAAAACCACATAAGATGAAAAGGTAAAAGACACTAAAACGTCACTCGTGCACAATCATCACGCACGGCCATCATCCGTGTCCTGGTCAGCCCGCTCGTCTCGATGAACCTGACCTGAAATTCATAAAACGAATTTCCCCAAAATGGGTCCCCAGAGGGGTTAGCAATTACGCTAGTACAAGTAACCAGATGAACAACTTACATCTTACACATATAGTAAATGTATGCAATAGAGAAAACCGTTCGAAAAGACTCATTTCCGGAAATGCCATAAATAAGTCACATTTGTAAAATTCACCACAATTAACCGTCGATCCACACCTCCGTGGACCCCTACCGAGACCCCGTCGGATCTAACCCGTAGTGGTTAAAAGCAAAGCTCGTCGATCCACACCTCCGTGGACCCCTACCGAGACCCCGTCGAGTCTAACCCGTAGTGAGCATACACACACACACAATTTCTCATACAAAACTACTATGTCAAGATTGTAAGTTCATAAGGATACTTGCCTCGATTAATAGACGGTGACGCGAACGGAACGGAAGAATCAAGCACGACCGTGAGGAACCGACGAATGAACCTAACGATTCGAATAACACAATCACAACCAACTCTAGACGATTACGGAAATGGAATACACCCGGAAACCCGCCTACGATTCATGTATATTCATACCAAAAATAACAACGAGGGCGGACCACAACCAAACACTTTCGATTCCGTAAAAATCCACAAAATATCCATGAATCCGTAGGAAAACTAAAGATACTAACAATATCAATCGTATACATCATGAATCCATCAACAAAACGGAACTAATCGGAAGAAAATCCCAAAACCCCAAAATTAATCGAAACTAGGGTTCTAGAAATATTACCTTTGAAGATTCAAGTACTAAGATCCGAAGAACACGCGTTAGATTGATTATCCGAGCCTCACAACCGAAGGAAGATGATGAAAATCGACTCCCGAATGAAGAATGCTTGAGAGTTCTCCCCCCCCCCCCTTAGCTCTCTCTCTCTCTCGCACAGTGAAATGGAGAAGAAGACGGCCGATTTCGTCTAATAAAGACGAGTTTGCACAGTTGACCGCTTTGTGTGCCGCGGCACACCTAAGGCTCTGCGGCACGTGCCAAAAATTTACTCCTGTGGTTTCGGCATTGTGCGCGGCACGGCTGCGTGTGCCGCGGCACCAGTCTGATTGGGTTTAGGTCGCGAGAAGACACACGAGTGTGCGCGGCACCGGACAGTGTGCGCGGCACCGCCTTCTGCTTGTGCCGCGGCACCGGATGGGTGTGCCGCGGCACACAATACAGTTTGTCCGACCAACAACTGAAGGGATTTGTGTGCCGCGGCGCACACACCTTGTGCCGCGGCCCTCACCCCCTTATGGGTTCCAAAATGATAAAAATGATCCGGAAAGAGAATAAAACGATAGGAATCAATATTTGGGAACCAACAACACGAAATGGATCCACGGCATCCCCGAAACGGCGGTTCCGCACAACAATAACGAGAATACAGTTCAACAGTTTGACAGGAAGGACACGCTGAGAAGTGCACGAGGGTCACTACGATCGAGAAATACACCAAAAACGAAAATACCAGGGAAAGAAAAATACGGATATTACAGTTAAATGGTTTAGGCCTGTATGGGGCCTTTCTGGATTTCTTAATGAACTTCCGGAGATTGTGCATGAGTAAGGCCATTTCGTCTTGTGACAGGTGTTAGGATTGTATACTGCAAAGCATACTTTATGCTTGTATTACCTTATATCCCTGTAACTATCTATGAGAATATTAATTACATTTAATCACAAGTTTTGCATATTTATTCACGTTATGGTTATGCAAATGAAATGTCTAATTATTTTATATTATAGATAATATGGTGTGCTGGTGTCACAGGGAATATCACATTTATCGGTGTCCTATAATGTAATACAATATTCCACAACCTATATAATTATTAGACAAATTATATGAAAGGTTTTAGTGTATGCTTGAGATTAGTTGGTCTTGACTATTAGCATGCATTAGCGTATTTGCATGCGTTGAACTGGGTCGAAATTAGATAGTGTCTTCTGTACTGACTGTAAGAAGAACATAAATCTCGGATAATTGTTGTTTCTTAATTCTAAGTATATAATATTTAATTGTGTATTTATAATATTTATTGTGTTGATTTACCATGAGTGAGAGTCAAAATGATTCAATAAGCTTCGCATCTTGGGCAATAATATTATTTATATGACAACTATTATCGTGTCCCGACTCGTGCGGGTTGATGATATCCTCTTGAGGAGCTCAATAATGATTATTATATTAAACCCTGTAAGTGGATTTAATTCCGACATAATAATAAGGTTCGAGTGGTACTGCTCTTGGATAAGATATTAATTAATTAAACCTGTCAGTAGCTTAAATTAATTTATGAACATTCGATATCTTAAATACGGGAAATAACATATTTAAATAAGGAGACCGATTTTGTAAATTGGGATCTGGGTTGGAAGTGCAATATTAATTATTTAATTGATTGAATTGATATTAGTGAACTCAACCATATTGGGAAAGGGCTTAATATAGAAAGTTGGGTTGCACTCGGAGTCCTTACCCTAATACTCCTTAAGATCCCTAGAGTAGTCCAAAGCCTATAAATAGGACATATAGGAGGGGGTTCGGCCGTGAGGTATCTTGCACTCTTGAGAGATCGAATTTTTCTTCTTGTGTTTAATTGTAGATCTTGACTTATGTCTTTGATTCTACAATTTAGATAACACATCAATTTTCTAAGAGTGTTTACATAATACTAGAAAACCAAGAAAAATCGAGTGACTCACAAGAATATGTTCGGCCGATCCCCATTGAAGTTTAAACAAGATTCGGTAGCTCGTTGTCACACAATGTCTGGATTAAGGCGGGATCATACTCTAGAAGATTTTGAGGAAGAGATCAAGAAAGCAACCACTACGCTTCAAAAGGGAAATATCCTATGATCTTTGATCTAGATTAGGATATTGGATTTAGTAATATATTTATTTAATAAATAATAAATAATATTTAAATTGCTTATTAATCTTAGTAAATAATTAATTAGCATGCCTAAATAGGTTTTGTGCCCATGGATGCGTAAAACGCTTTTATCATATTTTACCCAACTTCGCTTCCACTGCATTTTATTTCCAACAATTGGTATCGGACACAGATTTTAGGCTTTTCTATTTTAATTAATTTTGATGATTAATTGATAGCAATTTAAATATTCATGTAATTTGATGTTAGAATATTTTGATAGATGTGTTCTTGCAGGTAATATGATCCAATTATCATGGTTGTGTGAATGATTAATTTTATTATTTATGCAATTGTTGGTTTGGCCCGGTTTTGAGGCATGTAATGATTTTTTCTGTGAGAATATCCGCGGGTAGATCTAGGATATTATTTTTTTCGTGTAATCTTGCTGAAAATTCGATGTATTTTATTTTGTGTAAAATTGTAATCGAATTCGGAGAAGACAAAATCACGAAGAAGTAGAGCAAAACTGGGACACCGGGACTACTGGATAGCCGCGGCCGAACAGCAGCATGCGGGCGCTGCCGAGCAGTAGGAGTGTTCAAAAATATCCGATATCCGATCCGAAAAATCCAAAAATACGAAGTTCCGGATATCCAAAAACTCGGATAGTACTTTTCAGAAAAATCGGATATTCGGATATCCGAAATGTCCGAAATATATACTTTAATTCAAAATGTTTTTTTTAACTCTTTAGGCTTTAAGTTATCTCTCTTCACAAAAAAAAAAAAGTTATCTCTCTTCACCCGTCCCATTCACGATTTCCTCATTTTCTTTTACGCTTAGTTCCCTAGTTTTAGTAAATGAAAGAAAAGAAAGGAAAAGAAAGTTAGAAGAAAAAAGAAGATAAAGGAAAGTGAAAGAAAATTGTATTTTGTGTTCCCGAGTTTGAAGGAAGTGAAAGGAAAATTAACCATTTTGTTCTTTTCTCTCCAAATCCTTCCAAATCGGAAGGAAAGTTAGGAGGGAAAGTTTTCCTTCCATTTCTTTCCGGTTTTTTTCATTAAAAAACTCGGGAACACCAAATATTTTTTCTTTCTTCTTATTTCCATCCATTTCCCTTCTTTTCTCTCGTTAAGTTAAACTCGGGAACTAAGCGTTAATCATCGACAAACTAGGGTTTTAGTTTATGTCTTCTACCCGCCTTCCACGCTCTGTTCCAGGCCCAGAATTGAGCAAGCATACATCTGAAAGCATACATCTGAAACCAAAGACACCGCCCGGCGCCAGTTATGTTCATCAACGATCGGGAGTCTGGTTCATCGATGATCCACAGTCCGTTCCACCATACGCAGTCCCAGGTATGTAATTAAAAGCTCCGAATTTTTTGCCTCTGGTCTCAAACTCAAGCCCCAGAGACGTCTGAAGCGTATGACTAAGCTTCTCAGACTCTCTTTGAACTTCTTAGCTCCGGATTCAGAAAAAGAAAGAGGGTCGATGAAGCAAAGTGGGTCGGGCTGGCCTGGGACTAAATTGAAACAAAATAACAAAAATGTGTTTATTTTCATCAAGTTGTCGAGGGGCCCATTCAAGACTTACTCGATGGGAATGAAAATAAAAACAAAAGGTATTGTTTCTCGAAATCTGTACGTAGTCCGGCAACATCACTTCCAAGCAACCATTGCCGTCTTGTTTTCCAGATAACTGTCATGAATCTGAAGTGTAGCTGCTTTATTGTTATTAATTGAGATGGTGATTGACAGCAGAATATTAGCTTAATCTTTAGTGTTTAACTTTTTATAATATGTTCACTTTCATTTTCAGATTATAGCAATGGACTTGGTTGATGAAATTAGTTCAGAATGTGACTTTGTATCCGAAAATAAAGTAGTTACAAAAGCCAACAGGAAGACAAAAGCAGCCCCAAAACGAAAACCACCACGCGGACCCGCTGTAAGTGAATCTCCTTCGAAACCTGCTACAAGAAAAAGATCTCAATGGTGGGATCATTATCAAAAATTGAGTCCCGACGTTGCTAAATGTCTTTATTGTCACAACAAAATTGGTTGTGCATCTAAGAGTGGGACAACCCCTTTAAAAAATCACATACTTGGTTGCAAAAAGTACAGAGCAAATGTTGATAAAAAATAGAAACTAATTGATCTTGAGTCTAGAACTCGTGTAAGTGACGATGGTTCGTTTGAAACCTCAACAGTTCCTAGGTTGTGGGAATTTGACCAAGAGGTAATTAGGAAAGATCTTGCTATGATGTTGATCGTTGAAGAGTTGCGATTTAATTTTGTAGAGCATGAGGGTTTTCGTAATTTTTGCATAGTTATTAATCCTCATCTTATTCCTCCTTCACGCTTTACGGAAACAAGAGATTATTATACTCTTTTCATCGAGGAAGGAAGAAGATTATTAAATATATTTCAAAACTTATCCTCAAGAGTGTGCCTCACCACAGACACATGGACTTCGGGTCAAAATTTAAGTTACATGTGTTTGACGGCACATTTCATTGATCATGATTGGCACCTACATAAGCGGATTATTAATTTTTGTCCCGTTGTTGGTCATTCGAATGTAATAATTGGTAGAGTGGTTGAAAAGTGTTTAATTGAATGGGGCTTGAAGAACATCTTGACCATAACGGTAGACAATGCTAGTTCAAATGATGTCGCGATTCATCATTTGAAGAAGGTATTCAATTATTGGGATTGTAGTGTATTAAAAGGAGTTTCTACATATGAGATGTGGCACATATCTTAAACTTGGTTGTGAGAGATGGCTTAAATGATGTGAGTTTGTCTATAAAGAAAATTCGAGCTCTTGTAAAATACGTGAGGTCTTCTCCTACAAGACTCCTAAAGTTTAAAACTTGTATCGAAGAGGAGAAAATTGAAAGAGTCTTGTTTGTATGGATGTAGACACAAGGTGGAATTTCGACTTTTTTGATGCTTCAAAGTGCCTTAAAATTTAGGAAAGAATTTTCTAACTTACTTTTGAAAGATGTCAATTGTGAGAAAGAACTCAAAAGGTGTGAGGGTGGGTTGGTTAATGAATTCGATTGGAGTGATGTAAATGGTTTGCTGCGATTTTTAAAAAGTTTCTATGATGGAACGTTAAGGTTTTCGGCTTCCTGTTATTTAACTCCAAATGCTTATGTACATGAAATTTTCGGAATCGGTCAAGTGATTGATGGATTTACTAGGCATGCCGACACGTCCATTAGAAACATGGAACAAAAAATGAAATTAAAATATAAAAAATATTGGGGGATGTTGAGAAACTTAACCAATTTTTGTTCATTAGTGTTGTTCTTGACCCTACACGGAAATGGAAATATATTGTATGGGTCGTGGAAGAAAACTTTGAGAAGGAAAAAGCGGGTAGTTTTCTTTTGAACTTAGATTGCAACATGCGTGCTATGTTTGATTCCTATAGTTCTTCCATGCCTAAAAGAGAGACGGATGAGGTCACATCTATATCTATTACTTCTAATCTTAGTACTATGTGGGGCAATAGGGTAGTCGTGGATATTGAGGAGATTATGACCAAGCGGTTTGAAATGGCTATGGGAAGTTCGGAAATCAACTTGAAAAAGACGGAATTAGACAAATATCTAGGGGAAGATCGGGAACCTTTGATATCAAATTTTGATATATTGAAATGGTGGAAAGTCCAAGGATGTAGATATCCCATACTTGCGAAAATGGCCCGAGATGTACTTGCTATTCCGGTTTCTATGGTTGCTTCTGAGTCCGCTGTTAGGCGTATTTTTATACGCTTATTTATCATTATTTTGTAGTATTTTGGAAGGTGAAATTGTCTAAATGAGCCTTTAATGCCTTAATTTTGTATGATTGACAGGAAATTGAAGTTCGGGAGCTAAAACGAGGCAAAACGGGCGAAAACGGCAAATCTGGACTCTGAGCCGCGGCACAAGGAAGCAGCGCCGTGGCACAGGAAGACACCCAGCCGAAGGCAGAGTAAAATGTACTCTGTGCCGCGGCACAGCCCAGGTGAGCCGCGGCATAGAATAAATTGATGACGCCCAGGCATCCAGCTGAAGGCTCTGCCGCACGAGTTTAGTCTTGTAGCGGCACTTGGCGGTTTTGTATGTCGCGCGGATTTTGGGCGTTTGGCTTGATTTTCGGACGCGATTTGGAGATGTGCTGAGCCATAAATAGGGTTTAAGACCCTAATTAATTATCTTTTGATCTGGGGATCTCTTGGAACTTAAGCTTGGAGACGGCAGAAGAAGAGGGAAGCAGAAGACTTCAAGGGCAGAGGGCGGAAGCTGAAGAATGGAGGAATCCGAGCTTCATCTGCGTTTGAATTTTATGCTTTCATTTATTTATTCTGTAATTTCAATTATTAGTATGTCAGGCTAAAGCCCTAATCTAGGGTTTTAATGAAACCTTTGTTTTGACGAATTTTTTGAGATTATCCAATTAATTACCTTTTTATTGAGTTGTCCCAATTGTGTTTAATGCTTGCAATTATCTGGCCAATAGTTGTATTGATTTAATCATTCACTTCGAATCGGGAGAGGAGATTTGGTGAGGAATTATTGGTGAGGACCGTTTTATTCTGTGAGATAGGAATATACTCATAGGAACTACGTGGCCTTTGGGAGATTTTATGCTTTTCGCCTATTGACGAATTAATTCACCTAGGGATAGAGTGCGTTATTCGCCTTTAGATAAATCTATTGACCTCGGGAGAGGCGGTAGAATATATTAGCAATCTCCGCCTTCAATAAATTGGGAAAATTATTTATTACGGATAATCGAGAGTAGATTCGGATAAACTGAGGTGGATTCAGAACCCTAGACTTATTCATCATTTGATTTCTTTTATCCAAGCTATCGTTTTCTACTGTTTAGTTGCTTAGTAATTCTTTTAGTCATTAATTGCACAAACCCAAATTCGATTGTTCAAATAAAATTAGAATACACAAAAATCGGTAGTTAGAGATTCAGTCCTCGTGGGAACGATACTCTACTTATCACTTTATTACTTGTAAACGATGACGTGCACTTGCGTGTAAGAAATATCGCAACAAGTTTTTGGCGCCGTTGCCGGGGACTGAAATTTTCTAATATCGATTTAAGTATTTCCAATCTTAATTTGAACGTTTTATTTTTATTTTTTGTGTATTTAATTTCGTTTATTTGTTTTTCCTTTCAGGACCTTTCGTGTAGTGCATGAGAAAACTCGGTAACGAAGGCATACTACCTTTGGATACCGAGCTCGAGCGCACTCTAAGAAGGAACAAAAAGGAGAAAAGAGAGTTGCAGACGACAGTCAACATGGCCGAGAATATCAAAGTCCAAGGAGGAGATAACCAAGTGTGGCAAGTTCAACCGGAACTAGCTCTTCGAGATTATGCCATGCCGCAGATCAATGCTAATTTTTCGGGGATTCGGCGTCCCACTATCCAAGCCAATAATTTTGAGATCAAGCCTGCTGTTATTCAGATGGTGCAGGCGAGCCAATTCTGTGGACTGCCGAATGACGACCCGAATGCCCATATTGCTTCTTTCCTTGAGATATGCGACACGTTCAAGACTAATGGTGTCACCGACGTTGCCATCCGATTGAGGCTTTTCCCTTTCTCTTTGAGGGATAAAGCAAAATTTTGGTTAAATTCCTTACCGCCGGGGTCGATTACAACATGGGGGGGGGGGGGGTTAGCACAAGCCTTCCTTGCCAAATTCTTCCCACCTGCTAAGACGGCGAGGTTGAGAAACGAAATAACCACCTTTGGTCAGTACGATATGGAATCGCTCCACGAGGCGTGGGAGCGATATAAAGATTTGCTACGAAGATGCCCTTATCACGGCCTTCCTGATTGGCTTCAGATTCATACGTTCTATACTGGTTTGAGTGCTTCTACACGCACTCTCGTGGATGCGGCCGCTGGTGGGGCCTTGATGGGAAAGTCTATGGAAGAGGCACACTCGCTTTTGGAAGATATGGCTGCAAATGCGTACCAATGGCCATCGGAAAGATTGACACTGAAGAGAGTCATGGAAGTTTCAAGTAATGACCCGATTTCCACTTTGTCAGCTCAAGTCGCCGCTTTGACCCAACAGCTCCAGGCATTTTCGCACGCATCTTCCCCCGTTACCATTGAGACATGCAATTGGTGTAACGGATCACACCCGAGCGCGGAGTGTCAAGTTGGAAACCCGTTCGAGCAACATCAGATGGAGCAAGCTCAATTCGTGGGAAATGGGAATCGGCCGAATAACCCGTACTCCAACACTTATAATCCGGGGTGGCGCAATCATCCCAACTTTTCATGGAAAAACGGACAGAACTCACACCAGCCCCCGTTCGCTCAGAATCAACAGCAGCCCCCTCCCACTCCCAAAGTGTCTCTCGAGGAAGCACTTGCAAAATTGGCGGCAAATACGAGTCAATTTATGACCCGTACTGAAGCTACATTGCAAAATCATTCCGCTTCCATTCGGAACTTGGAGGTCCAGCTGGGCCAAATTGCTAATGTGTTGACAGCTCGTCCGGAGGGAGCATTGCCAAGTACAATAGAGACAAATCCTAGAGAGAGTCTAAACGCAATCAGCTTAAGAAGTGGGAAAGAGGTGCTGGATCAGCCCGAGCGGTGTGAAAAGAAGAAAGAAATTGAGGAAAAGAATGATTTAGAGCTAGAGGAGTCGAAGGATTTGAAACCTTCAATAAAGTTGCCGGATAACTCGAAGACATGTGTGCCCCCGTCCCGTTTCCGCAGAGATTACAGCAAAGAAGGGTGGACAAACAATTTTCTAAGTTCCTTGATGTGTTTAAAAAGCTTCACATAAACATTTCGTTCGCCGACGCATTGGAACAGATGCCGAGTTACGTTAAGTTCATGAAAGAGATATTATCGAAGAAAAGAAAGCTTGAGGAGTTTGAAACGGTCGCCTTGACAGAGGAGTGCAGTGCAATTCTTCAAAAGAAGCTCCCACCTAAATTGAAAGATCCGGGAAGCTTCAACATACCGTGCACCATGGGGAATCTTTCGTTTAATAAGGCACTATGCGATCTTGGTGCTAGTATCAACCTCATGCCTCTGTCGATTTTCAAAAGTTGGATATTGGGAAGCCAAGCCAACAACGATCTCCTTACAATTGGCGGATCGATCGATAAAGTATCCGAGGGGAGTGATCGAGGATGTATTAGTCAAGGTTGATAAGTTCATCTTTCCGGCCGATTTCATCGTACTCGACATGGAGGAAGATGAAGATATTCCAATCATCTTGGGACGACCATTTCTAGCGATGGGCCGAACCCTTATAGACGTGGAAAAAGGGGAGTTAACTCTGAGGGTCCAAGACGAGCAAGTTACTTTTCAAGTATTCAAATCGTTTCCATGTCCCGGAAGTGTTGATAAAAGGTCACAAATTGAAAGTGTGGATGTTGTTGAAAGAGGAAAGCACCGAAAAAATCGTCGTTTGGAAAATTCAGATTTTGTGTTAAATGATCCAAGTCTTAAGAAGGATGTAGAACAAGTGGCGTTCCTCGAGCATGAGGACAAATTTGCTGCAGTCTTGAGTGCGTTTGTGAAGGAAGAGAGTAAGCCGAAAGCCCAGCGGACAATTAGTCATGGAAAAACCGGGTGTTTCGGGAAGTTGTTCACATCGAAACCTTTCTGCAAACAACATTTGATGACCGAACCGAAAGTCGAATCGCTAACGACCAATGGTCATAATTTTAACAAAAATATGAATGGTTCGATGAACGGGGCGGAAACCAAATGGAGTTTGCGAAAAGCGAACTAATGTTTTCCAATAGGTCCGGCTGAAGACTATAAACTTAGCGCTTCTCAGGAGGCAACCCGAGTTCGTAGTTGTAGATTTTTGCATTCCTTTATTTTTCTTGCATCTTTGATTTCTATTTTTTCTTCATTTTTGTGCTTCAATTTGCTTCTGCCTCTCGCTTTTAACGAGTTCTGCTCAAAATTCTGTGCAGAAAAGTCCCAGGGAAGAAACTGAAGTCTGAGCCGCGGCACAGGTATTGTGAGCCACGGCACACATCAATCGTAAGGGGAGGCTAAACCAACTGTACCCTGTGCCGCGGCACGGCATAAATGAGCCGCGGCACACTTGAGCACTGAGCCGCGGCACACAACAAAACGAGAACACAGGTAAAAGGGACTGTACCCTGTGCCGCGGCTCACTTTAGCTGTGCCGCGGCACACTATGCGGAATCTAAAAGGCCAGGTAGCTTATAATTCTCAATCGGCCGAACACCCAGGTGTGTTTTCTCTTCTTCCCTTCTCTTTCCCTCCCCAGCGCGCGAATCGGCCGAAGCTTTCCTCCATTTTTTTTCCTGCGACTTCTTCTTGCATTTTTTTCACAAAACCAAAAGGTATGTTCCAATCGTTAATCTCTACTTGTTTATGGTTTAGATTTGAAGTTGTTTATGCTTTGGATGGATTGAACATGTTATTTTCCTTCAAAAATTTCTAGGATGGTTTAGGGAATAACATGGTAGTTTTAATCAATTTTTCATGGTTAGTTTGGAATGTGAATGAGTTGAGTGTGTTGTGTTGATGATGATTGAATTATTTTTCTGTTCTTGGGGGTTGAATCGAGCTATAGTCATGTTTATTCTTCAAGTAAACTTGTGCCCTCAAGGTGTTTGATAAATTGTCTAAGTGAAAATTTTTCTTTGGAAAAGCAATCTTTTGAATTTTCGTGCAACGTATACGTTTTGAATTTACAGCAAGCCCAACCCTTACATCCAGGTTAAACGTTTAAGTCCAATTTCATCCTTCTCTCACGTATGCGCTATTTTGTTAAATTCGGGATTTCTGACTGGACATCCTTAGCTGAGCGTAGATCATTGTTATTATTGTTGCGTAAATAAACCCTCATGTTGTACTTTTCAGGACTGATTATGGCAAGAACAAAGAAGCTGAGCAAGAGAGCTAGGACCCAGTCATCCCCTACTCGAGGGGAGACCTCTCGTGGTCGGGCCGAATCGGAGGGGCACCAATTTTCGGACCCTGAAATTCACAAGATATTCAATGAAAAGATCCGGCCACGACCACTTATTCCAGAGAGGGATTTTACTCCAGCTCCTCAGGACGGGGAATTGCTCACTATGATTGATGAGATGGGGTGGGCCAGATTTGCTGCACCCCCCGAGCCAGCAGTTATTTCGATTGTGCAGGAGTTTTATGCCAGCGCACTGCTAAAGCACATTCGGGCAGGGCATACGTTGCCGTCATTAGAGTCTCGGACTCAGGTCGATGTCCGAGGGGTTACATTTGATTTCTCCACGGCTGCTATTCGGAGGCTGTTTGGGCTTCCGGTGGTTGATGAGTCGGCCTATGACCGAGTGATGACTAGCCTCACGAAGGAGGCCCTGATCGAGACCATTGCACAGCCCGATACCGACTGCGAGCAGCGAGCACAGGGTTCTTCCACTTTCCACTTCAGGAGCTCGCGCCTCAGCCGGCTCGGGCGTGCCTGGCTTTATTTTATCTGCGCACGCATTGACCCCACCTCCCAGATCCGTACTGTCTTTCTCTCCCGCGCCCGGACACTTTATGCTATCACTTCCGGGTTGCGTTTCGATGTGGCCCCCATCCTGGTCCGATCTATCTTCCAGTGTATCCAGGGGGCCAAGACGGGTTGAAGCACCCCTCTCTCATCTGCGCTTTATGCCGTGATCGGCTGACGTGGTCAGACGACGAGCCGATGCTTGCCCCCCAGGCCCCGATCGACCACCGCATCATATCACACTTTGACCAGTGGGGAGGAGCGCCGGCGCACGCTTGGGGGAGAGTATTTCTGCTAGAGGAGGCCCACGAGGGATCCCCCGAGCCGCTTTTGTTGACACATGGAGATGCCAGCCCGCCGCCCGACAGAGCGAGGTTGCAGGAGTTGTTTGATGGGCTGAGGGAGGATCTGAGGAGAGAGAGAGGAGCTGAGAGAGGATACGAGGAGAGAGAGAGATGAGATGAGGAGAGAGAGGGAGAGCTTGATGGCTGCCATGCGGGAGGAGCAGCGGACGGAGCGGGAGAGCGTTATTGCTGCCGTCAGAGCCGAGATGCGAGAGCAGGCCCGCCGGGCCAGCCGACGAGAGGCGAGGCGTCTTGCTGCGAGGGATGCTTATCATGAGGAGCACCTTTCCGCATAGACGGCCCATATCATGCATCCTGACGGGCCATTTATTGCACCCGCCCGGCCAGCCACACCACCCTCCTCACCGGATGATGCCGGCACGGCTCTGAGCGGCTGGAGGAGTACTTGACCTTTTACTTTTATTGCATATCATTTTTTGTCCATTGAGGTCAATGTACGTCCTAAGTTTGGGGGGGGGGGATTTACTTTAAGTTGCTACATTCATTGCTGTACTTTATTTTATTGCTGTACCTTATTTCGTTGCACTTTTCATTACTTTGCGTAAAAAATTTTTAGATAGCCTTGCTTGTCTTAGTTTTTCTTTATTCGTGAATTTTTCGTGCTTCTATTTGTGTGATACTGATGTTACGACACTGTTTTTCTCTCTGAAGAAACGGTCGAGTTTTAGTCGAGTTGTAGTCAGTTATTTCTGTTCTGCTTAGTATTCATTTAGGTCCAAAATTTTTCGTGATTGTAGAGGTCTTGGCAGATAAGAGACGATACATACTTGTTTTAAAATCAACGTCAATACGTTTGGCTACATTTTCCGGATAGTGAGTCGTACTGTTTCTTTAGTCGTGTTGGCACTTAGATTGAGTTTAGAGTCGGTCAGTTTTTCCCAAGAGTGGAGATAATGTGTTCTATGATGGGAAGTCTAGTAACCGGGGGTATTCACGTGACCCGTTGTTTACTCTCGCGTAAAACGACGACCCTGATTAGACTAGTGATTTAGATATTTCACATGTGCCAATGATAGGGAGCCTAGTAACCGGGGGTATTCGCGTGACCCGCTGTTTACTCTCGCGTAAAACGGCGACCTTAATTCGGACATGCGGAAATTATACATTCGAGTTGTTTCTCCGCTGTAGACGGGAACTTAGTAACTAGAAGCATCCATGTGCCCCATGAGTGTCTTTTACGTCAAACGGTTTTCCAATACATGAGAATGGAGGTTCCACCCTAGGATTATCCCGATGAAACATCCCGAGATCCTAACCTAGCGGTCAACTCGAATCAAATTCTTGAACATATATATAAGGGAATACTGTCCGAGGTTTAATTGTTATGAAACTCGTGAAAATTGTGCCTTTAGACTGTGGAACGGGACGAACTAGCTTGTTTATTTTAGCCTTTCATATTGACGGTCGATTTGACTCACGTTTTGTTAATCTTTGAGCTGGATTTTCTTCATGAACGAGTGATTAGGACTAAACATGATTACTTTGCAGAATCATTATTCTGAGTGCAGCTCGCTTTTATGACACTCGTATTATTTAGAGAGAATTACAGGATAGTATTGATTAGGTTGAACACTATGAGTTGCACGATGATTCACGACATTCTTTTATTGAATTTAATTCTTTTTGCTTGAGGACAAGCAAAGGCTTAAGTTTGGGGGTATTTGTTAGGCGTATTTTTATACGCTTATTTATCATTATTTTGTAGTATTTTGGAGAGTGAAATTGTCTAAATGAGCCTTTAATGCCTTAATTTTGTATGATTGACAGGAAATTGAAGTCCGGGAGATAAAACGAGGCAAAGCGGTAACGGCAAATGGACTCGAGCCGCGGCACAAGGAAGCGCGCCACGGCACGGGAAGACACCCGGCAAGGCGAGTAAAGCGTACTCTGTGCGCGGCACGGCCCAGTGAGCCGCGGCACGAAGAAATTGATGACGCCTGTGCATCAGTGAAGGCTCTGTGCGCACACAGTTTAGTGCGCTTTGCACACTTGGCGGTTTTTGTATGTCCACGCGGATTTTGGGCCGTTTCGAAGCCAGTTTTCTACCGACTGATACGGACGCGATTTGGAGATGTGCTGAGCCATAAATAGGGTTTAAGACCCTAATTAATTATCTTTTGATCTGGGGATCTTTTGGAGCTTAAGCTTGGAGACGACAGAAGAAGAGGGAGCAGAAGACTTCAAGGGCAGAGGGCGGAAGCTGAAGAACGGAGAAATCCGAGCTTCATCTGCGTTTGAATTTTATGCTTTCATTTATTTATTCTGTAATTTCAATTATTAGTATGTCAGGCTAAAGCCCTAATCTAGGGTTTTGATGAAACCTTTGTTTTGAGGAATTTTTTGAGATTATCCAATTAATTACCTTTTTATTGAGTTATCCCAATTGTGTTTAATGCTTGCAATTATCTGGCCAATAGTTGTATTGATTTAATCATTCACTTCGAATCGGGAGAGGAGATTTGGTGAGGAACTATTGGTGAGGACCGTTTTATTCTGTGAGATAGGAATATACTCATAGGAACTGCGTGGCTTTTGGGAGATTTTATGCTTTTCGCCTATTTACGAATTAATTCACCTAGGGATAGAGTGCGTTATTCGCCTTTAGATAAATCTATTGACCTCGGAAGAGGCGGTAGAATATATTAGCAATCTCCGCCTTCAATAAATTGGGAAAATTATTTATTACGGATAATCGAGAGTAGATTCGGATAAACTGAGGTGGATTCAGAACCCTAGACTTATTCATCATTTGATTTCTTTTATCCAAGCTATCGTTTTCTACTGTTTAGTTGCTTAGTAATTCTTTTAGTCATTAATTGCACAAACCCAAATTCGATTGTTCAAATAAAATTGGAATACACAAAAATCGGTAGTTAGAGATTCAGTCCTCGTGGGAACGATACTCTACTTATCACTTTATTACTTGTAAACGATGACGTGCACTTGCGTGTAAGAAATATCGCAACATCCGCTTTTAGCACCAGAGGAAGGGCACTTGATTCTTTCCGAACTTCTTTAACTTCAAAAATGGTGGAAGTGTTAGTTTGTGCACAAGATTGGTTACGTGCTTCTCGTACTCCTATTATGATTGATGAGATGTTGCTTGAAATAGAGAATATGGAAGAATAAAGTATGTTTATACAGTAAAACCTCGATAAATGAATATGACCGGGACCGGAGAAAAATATTCATTTAGCGAAATTATTCATTTATCGAAAGAAAATTTGAACATGTTATAAGGAGTTGGGGCGGGGAAAATTATTCATTTGGCGAGGTTATTCGTTTATCGAACATTCATTTATCGAGGTTTAATTGTAATGCTCATATTTTATTTCAATTGGCAATTGTACTCGTGTATATTAATATTGATTTGAAATGTTTATTTTAATTTAAATAACAGGTTTGAAGGATTTAACTGTGGACCAACCAAGCATTGTTATTGATAAAACAATCGATGATAGTTTTAAATTTTGATTGGTAAGTTTTAACGAATTCGGCTCATTTTTGGATTTATTTAGAGATATGTGGCAAGTTCATGTTTTTTGGCAGAATAGGCATGTTTTTTTAACTTTGGCAGCAGCAAATTCCCATTTTGTGTGTGGCAAGTTGAAGGCTTACTTTTAATTAAGTTATTATTTGGTATTGGGCTCACGTTAATAAGATAACTTATTATTTATTAAGTTATTAAGTTTGGTACTTTTTATAATTTTTTGTAGGTCGTCTGTGAGTGGATTTAACAGGAATGCTAATGGAGAATCATAGAGAATTGAAGACGTTTTGAATTTTGATTATATAAATATTTCGACAATGTTTAAGTTAAAAGTGTTATTTGGATTGTTTGAATCTTGGATGGATGTTAAATTGTCATTTACTTATGATAATTTGTTGTTTTTTACTTTTATATAATTGTTGTAAAAGTTAGATAGGAAAAAATATCAAATATTTTGGATACGGATATCGGATATCCAAATCTAATATCCAAAAGTTTGGATATCTGAAAGTTCTGATATCCGAAAGTCCGGATATCCGATTTTGAACACCCCTATCGAGCAGCACACGGCTGCCTGCCTGCCGAACAGCGTCGGCCTGCTGCCGAGGCCCCGGGAAGCCTATTAGGGCGATGCATCGGTTGGTCGGTCGTTCGGTTTTTGTCGGTCTATTTCACCGTTAGTTCGTTGCGTCATTGGAAAGTCGGGATTTAAAATTGATTTTTTATGTAATTAATTTTGCATAAAAGTGAAACTATAATTTTGAAAATCCACGGCCCGATCGGGGAGGAGTAACGAGATGCTTGATCCAATGGTAGATATCGACTCGAAGAATTTCTTGGGTTCAATTCAAGAAAGAAGATCATGATAATTGAACAATTTAATTATCCATGAGTTTATTTTAGATTTTACTGTTTTGGATGTATGGCATGTATGAATGTATACGTGATATGTTTCTTACATGTTAGGACGAGAAAATTAAAAACCTTAGGGCTAAAATAACTAAATGATTAAACTGATTTTTAAATAAAATCAAATTGGCCTCCATAATTAATTTAAATTGTGAAGTAATTAGCATGTGCGTTGACATTAGGGTCTTTCTCCATATCGGATGTGCTAATTATAGGTTCACTAGTTTTAAATTTCATATGATAACAAAAGGTAAATATTATTTTTTGTGATAGGATCTTTCCATCTGTAGGGCTATTTTTAAAAGATAATATTGCAAGGTTGTTAAATTATGGTGTTCACTTAGGTGTATTAATTAATAAGCTCCCCACTGAAGTCTATGTTTATTAATACATGACCAAGAGGAACCAACTATTAATTTTACTTGTCATAACGTAAATTGACTAGATAGTAAAATTAAAGACGTAAAGCTCTACTTGAAAAATGTGTCTAAACGTCCACACGATCGTGGCTTACATGCGGGTTTTCAAGGTATTGGTTGCTAGCATATATATTGTGTTTTGAGATCTTTCAATATATTTTGCTATGCACTATGTTGCAAATGTTTTTAATTTTATCTCAGATATCTTTCAATCCACTTGCTGTAATTCTCAAAGAAAATAAACTAGATGGCACTAACTTTGCTGGTTGGAAACGTAATCTTAATATTGTCGACTGGTGAGGAACAATAGTTTGTTCTAATTGAGGAATGCCCATTAGAACCAGATGCGGATTTGACACCTGATGTGGTGAAAGAATACCGCAAATGGAACAAATCTGATGAGATGGCTCGCTGTTAAATCTTGGCTTCTTTAGCAAATGTATTGCAGCATCAACATTAGAGTATGGGCACGACCGCGAAAATGATGAAAAATATCGGAGAGATGTTTGGTCATAAAAACCGGGCGGCTATGCAAAATGCTATGAGGGTCTTGATGACGACCCAAATGACTGAAGGAACCCCAATAGGGGATCATATTCTAAAGATGATTTCTCATCTAAACGAACTAGATATCTTAGGGGAAACTATCAATGCGGAAACGCAGGTCGATATCATCCTAGGCATCTTATTAGGAGCTTTGAGCAGTTCCGCCTAAACTACAATATAAATCTCATGGAGTATACCTTGGCGGAATTGATGACAGAGCTTCAAGCTGCGGAAGGTCTTTTTAGGCAAGCGTATCAAGTTCGTGCGGCTACTGGTGTTTCGACTTCTAAACCCAAGTGTGGGAAAAAGAAGAAACAAGCGGCCAGAAGCAAGTTACAACTCTCAAGGTAAAGAGCAAAACTCCTCATACTGAGGCGAACAAAAAGGGAAAGGGAAAGTGCTACAAGTGCGGTTAGAAAGGACATTTCAAAGTGGACTTCCCTGCTCTTAAGAAAGGTATGTCTCGTGCATTAGTAGCCAAAACATGTTTGGCAGCTTGTTCTTCCACTTCGTGGATAGTTGATTCAGGATCCACTGATCATGTTTGCTTTGACTCGCATAGTTTTCAGGTAACCAAGCAGCTTAGTGCGGGTGCAATCACCATCAATTGGGGCGATTATTCCAGGATTATGGCTGTTGCAGTGGGAGTCATGCAATTGAAGATTAATGATAAAATGTTAGTCCTTAATAATGAATTATTAGTACTAGATTTTAGAATGAATTTAATTTCGGTTTCTAAATTAAGTTGTGATGGTTATTCTGTAATATCTGTATTTTTTCTTTTTCCGGTAATTTCCATTTTGGTGTATTTTCCATTTTTTAGTAACTCGCTTATAACTGTATTGGTATTTCGAGAATATTTAATACTAGACTTTTTTCATCCGAGCTTGTTTCGGACTTGTTTTACTCAATTCCGTATTTAATATCATTTTCGTCGCTATTTGGTTCGATTCTCGTGATCATTATTCGGAACCACTGTTTCGGGGTTGCTGTAAATCCATCTTATGTCATTATCGATTTTGTGAGCTTTTGTTTGGTGTTTTGATCGTGTATCGCGTATTTCGGATGTTTTGGGCCGTTTTGTAATTTCCCAAAAGTTTGGGGCAATTACTTCCGTTGTCGAATTCCGAGCCTTCGTGTGGTTGGAATCGTTTTTTCTTTTAGCTTCGTGATTGGCGTTGTGAACTCTTCGTGAAGACATTTTGTTCGGAGTTGATTTTGCGTTGTTTCCGCCTTGGGGGAAAAACTCGTCGTTGGAACCATCTTTGGGAGCAACAATGTTGTTTGGGCCCATTACGGCACGCTAATAGCAGCCCTTAACGCATGCTAGCGATCCAATGTAAAGAACTACCGTCAGCCTAGTTAGCGCATGTTAGTATGTGGATTAGCGCACGCCAATTGGACCTGACAGTACCTGGAAATCAAACCAGAAGGTACTGGAATCAGTTATTAGCGCACACTAATTCCCTACTTAACGCACGCTAACTGTAGCCTCCAGAGAGCAGGATTTAGCCTCATTAACGCACGCTAAGGAGTGCATTAGCGCACGCTGTCGGGGCTCGACAGTACCTGGAAGTCAGTTTGGATGGTTCTGGAATTCCCAGATAGTGCACGCTATCTATGGTTCTAGCACAGGCTAGCGTGTTGCATATATAAATCTGGAAGCAGTTTTATTTCGTCATTTCACTTCGTCAAACTTTGAGTTCCGAGGGTTAAGCGATCCATAGGCGATTTTGAGGCAATTTCTTCTTCCAATCATCTCAGCTATCATCTTCCTTGAATTCTTGGTGTAGAATAACAACATCTACTTGTGTTCTTCATCTTCGATCCAATGTAATCTCTTAGAAGCCTATTTTTGGGGAATTCGGGGGTTTCAATTTAATGTCCGATTCATTCCGTATTGTTGATTAATCCATGATGTATGCGATTAATTTTAGTGTATTCATGTTTTCCGTACGAGTTCATGGTAAATTTCGTGGTATTTGTGAAATCAAGAGGGTTCGTTTGCGACCCGCCCTCGTTGTTGTTTTTGTACGAGTTTACATGAATCGTTGGTGGGTTTTGGGGGGTATTCCGTTTTTGTATTCGTAAAGAATTGATTGTGATTGTATTCTTCGAATTGTTAGGTTCAGGGTTGTCGGTTCCTAGCAAGCGTAGTTGATTTCCCATTCATTTCGTCGTCATTTTCTCAAGTCAAGTATTCTTGTGAAACCCGTATGCTTAACATGGAATGGTAATGTATATGTATGTGATTTGCTCACTCTGGGTGTAATACCCAAGATCTTTGTTCCGGATACGTCGAGTTTTCTGGGTTTTACCCAATTGGTATTGTCCTCATCGTTGGAATTTTGTGCCATGTTTTGGGTGTGCCTTATTAGGACATGTGTTTGGAGGCGTTTCGGATCACTATGCGAGTTTTTGGGTTTTTGTGGTGTAGCACACGCTAATGCTTGTGGCATAGCGCACGCTACTGTGTTATGGTTAGCGCATGCTATCGGATGTGTAGCGCACGCTAACTGGCAGTCCAACGGCAGTCCGGGAGCGACTAGATTGGGACTGGGGTCTTGTTATCGCACGCTAAGGTTGGTAGCTAGTGCACACTATCGACTTCTTAGCGCACCCTAATCGTTCTTTCTAGCGCACGCTACCTGGTAGGTGCAGATCTGTCCAGGGGCTACTGGACTGGTTTCATGACCCGTTAGTGCATGCTACGCTTATTGGACTATCGCATGCTAACTGTGTTATAGGCGGTATTTACTGGGTGTTGACCCCATTAGCGCGCGCTAATGTAGGGTGTTTAGCGCACGCTAATAACTGTCCAGTATAAATACTAGACAACAGCGTTAATTCGTCATTTTCTCTCCTTTCTTCACCCCTTCCGACGAGAGTGAGCTCCAGAGGCGATTTTGAGTGATCTTCTTCATCAAGCTTCATCTTGGATCGGATTTTTAGGTGTTTAACAACATCTAATCATCTTCTTGGTCCAAATCAAGGTAATCTCTTCTTAGAACCCTAGTTCTTGATTTGTGGGTTTGTGAGGTTTCAGCCGATTTAAGCCGATCTAGCCCAGATTGTTGCGAGATCTTCGTTGTATACTCGAGATCCTTTGTTAATCTTGAGACTTTGTGGATTGAACTTCATAAATTCATATGTTCGTCGGTTATGTTGATGTGAGCCTTTGATATGTCCGACGAATTGCTCCATCGAGGCAAGTATCTTGCTCATACATTTCGTGTTTCGTAGACGTATTCATTGGTATTGGAACCAAATTACAATTTGAATGTTTTAATGAACTTTTAAAAGGATCAGTATGTTCTCGATAATTGTTGTCTTTCAAAAGATAACTCGTATGCTTCGTGGATTGATGAGCTTTCGGAATATGTACGTTACTTTCGTATGTTGGAAGATGTTGAACATAGTGAATTTAGTAGATCGTAATTATTTGCCGAGGATTGTGTATTGATATGTGTAATTGTTCGGTGAATATGTGACGTTGTGTGATATTAGTTGTTACTCCTTCGTAAGGAGGGTGTGGCGCTTGGTGTCGTTTGGTATTGGTATTTGTTGTTGTTTTGTGACACTCGTGTGGGTATACGTCATCTAAAGTGGCCATTCTAGCGAAGTACCTAGCATTTGTTTGCATATTCTACTATTCGAATTATGGCTTCCCGTGGCGTTGTGGATGTTTATGTGTGTTCACCCAGGGACAGTCTGATGGGGCCTCTAGGGATACGTATTACCATGTGTGTACATTTCACGAACTAGGGTTAACCACCCAGGGATGTTCGACGGGGCTCTGCGGGGTACGGTGGCCGTGAGTCCCATACCAACGGTTAACCTTGAATTGTTTTGTTGGAGAACTATGATTTTCGGCGCATATTTCGTCTGATTAGAATGGCAGTCCAAATGGTATCGTAATTGGCTGGAATGGCACCAGTAAATGTGTCGTGTGAGATTTGTCTCTTGGCTGCGATAATTTGGTATGAGTACGTGAGTTTTGTGGTTGCTCTGTGCATTGTAACTCCGTGGTGTGTCGAGTTCGACCGTATGGTCAAGTTGCAAAGTTGTGCTCTTTGATGTCGTTCTGTGAGACTGTTTTCATGGTAATGTTTGACACGGTGTAGTTTCCGTCGGGTTATTCTAGCGAGTATGTGATGTTGATGATTTGGGTCGTGGACCCCGTGTTTGTGATTGGAATGTTATGGTTGGGTCATGGACCTCGTATTTTGTAATCGGGATCGTATTTTGAAATAAGTGATTTTTGGGCTGTGTCCCTAGGTGTTTCGAAAGGCTTGAGAATTCTTAAACCCAAACGTTTCCAAAACTCCCGAGATCGTAAAATATTTTGTAAGATGCAAACTGGTTTTATTCCTATCTTTCGTATTCAAACGGTTTTAATCAAGTGAATTATCTCGGGAAGTATATTCACGATTTCTATGTTTCTAGGAGTATGATTTGTATGGCTTGTCTTTGGATTTATACTTGCACTAGCAAAACAGTGGAGTTTTGCTAACCCCCGAGGATTCGGGGGGTGGATGTCTGTATTGCGTCCAGGTACATGCAGGTCGCTGGGGAGAAATTCACAGGATCGTTATGAAGGATGATGGAAGATGACGATACTAATCACATGAAGACCGGTGTTGAGTATTTGGCGATGTCTTGTTGTTTTGTCCTTCCGTTGTGTTTGTTTCCCCGTTTTATAGGCATGTTGATTTATGTTAAACCCTGCGTGGGTATGAGTTGCGTGAAAGTGTAATGTATGGTTGATGTGTTTATTATGGTAAAAGACCAAATCGGTCTAATAGTTCATTAATTACCCATGTTGGTATGTTTTGTATCGTAATGTTTTCTGTATCTAGCCTGGTAGATCCTCACGGAGGGGGTCTGCGGTGCTGTAATACTCCCGAGTGGTTTGGGGGGTGTTACAGAATATGGTATCAGAGATTAGGTTGCGGAAACCTAGGCTGTCGGGTCGAGTTGTGTGTTGTTGGGCCTTGTCTTGTCTTGTCAGATTTTGTCTGACTGAGTCGTGTCGCAACGCGTCGTCTGAGGTGTCGGTCGTGATTAGTATCGAGGTGCAGCCATCATCTTCATGCGATCTGTGGATGTAAGTCGCCCTACCTTGTTGCGTATCGTGTTATACGAGCTTGTGTGATTATGTGTTATTATGTGAAGTTTAAATGTGAATTGTGAATACGTAATCCATGTTTGTTGATTCTTGTGTTGTACTGGAATGAAAAGTGATAATGGTGTATAAATATGTATATATATTGTGTGAATCGTTTTACTGGAGTAACGGCTTGGTGTGATCCCGCAAGGAAAGTTTGTCAATGTGATATTTCAAAGTTTAGTTATTTTTGAAGAGTCACGTAAATTTTATTTTAAAACATCCTTCAAGAAAGGAAAATTTTTGATTTCGTATGTTGACCTCGAGACCGGACTTTTTTTAGAACTTAACTACTTATATTTTATTTTCATCTTGCATTGCAAGTTTTCAAAATTTGATTTTAAAGACTCAAATGAGGTCTACCAAAAATTTACTCGAAACGTGGCTCTTGCTTTCGACTTTTTGATTTCATGATCGTCGGTTCGGGGGTATGTAGTGATGTTGGCATTATTATTTGGTCAATAATGCTCTAAATTGTGATTAAGTTGTTGGTGTGAACGTTAAGTCGTCCTAAATGCACTTGTTGTGAGAGTCCTCATTACTGAGAGGTAGGATTTCAGTTTTAGATGTTAATTATCTTTTGACGGTCGCTTGTGTGATATTGTAATTATGTGGACAGCTGATGTTGATGTGTGATTGGATTTGATGGTAATGGATCGTATTTTGATAAAGTGGTAAATTATGTCTGTTGTGTGTGTGCGTTCGAAAAAGCTTTTATGAAAATTTTATAAACTTGAGCAAGTTGTGAAAAGTTAAATTTCATAAAGTTTTGACGGTTCGTATAATCGGCGACTTCGTGTGGACTTTGAAAATCGTTTAAAATTGGCAAGCCGGCCTTGAATTTTCTAAAGGAACTCTGACGGTATTGAAAGAGTCGTTTTAAAGTACCTTTGAACATTTTGTAAAATATTACCGTCGTTGATTATTGTGTAGTGTTGAGAAGATTTTCAAAAATGATTTTTGACGTACTGTTATATTTTCAAATGATTCGAGTACATGATTTTGAGAAATCTTTCACACCATCAAAAAAATTTTATTTTCAAGAACCAATACAATTTTTATTTTCAAAATATATTGTGCGAGATGAAGAATCTTACTCGATTTAACTTCAAACTCGGATTTAGAAAAGTTTTCGGTACTGAGTCAGTTATTGTGCGTGACCTTGAATCATTCCAAAATGATGATGTGTAGTGGCATAGTGATTTTGATAGTGCCGGTTGTAAGGAAATATTGTTTTGCAAATAATTTCAAATGAGACTGTTAAAATCCATTGTTTAAAAGTTTTGACAAAAAACCCGAGGTACCAAAAATACTTTCAAAGTTTTATTTTGAATAAACATGCAAATCCAAGGATTTTCAAATGATATCATTTAAAAGGATATCTCGTGGATCTTCTTATCGAGTTGCTATTAGTTGTCTTATGTTATATGTCAAGCCGAGTTGGCAATTTGGTATATTATTTTGCGATGTTGTACCATTGTATTGAGTGAGTATCCGCTTAATATGCCGAGGGGCAAAGAGCGCGGTCGTGACCGCGGTACAGACAGTCATGGAGATCAGATGCGGGACCAAGAGAAGGTTTCCAGGAAGGTTGTTATTCTAGCACTTCGTTCTTGTTGTTTAAATTTCGGGGACGAAACCTCTTTTAAAGGTGATATGGTGTAATACCCATATTTTTTTTTCGCTTTCGTTTTTTTCGACTCTATCGACTCGTTTGTGTTCGTTGTTATTTTTTGGACTTGTTCTACTCTTCACTTTTTGTTGTTCGAATGAGTTGCGGTATTGTTTCTGGTTAATTCGTTTGTCGTTGTGACTTTTCCAAATTCGGCTCCGCTCCTGTGAATCTTATGAAAATGTATATCATGCCGTTTTCATCGGATCATATATTATCTTGATTCGTGCTATGGACTTCGGGGATGCTATTCGATTTTTGTTTTTCGTTATGATTGTTCGACCGTTGATGTCTCGATCGTTGTTGTTCGATCGTTTGTTGTTCGATATTCATTGATCTCGTATCATGATTTTTGAGCATTCAGACCACTTCGTAATTTCCTTAAGTTCGGGAAATTAACTTCGTTTTCGTTCTTCCAATCCTCGTGTTTTGGAATTTCGTATTTGTTCAGCGATTAACTTGCGTTTTGATTGATGTACTGTTTAGGTTGTTCAACCATACTGATTTTTTTCCGTGCGTTTTGTTATCATTCTGAAATGGCGATGTGGATGTTAGCAGCCACGTGTTGCATGTGATTCGTTGCAAGCCGCTGGCAACGGACAACGTGTGTTATCTGAGATTGTTTTGCGTCGATCGTTTTATGTTTAAGTTTTAGGGGCGAAACTACTTTTAAGAGGGGTAGAATATAATACCTGAGATCTTTGTTCCGGATTCATCGAGTTTCCCGGGTTTTATCGGATTGGTATTGTCCACATCGTTGGAATTTTGTGCCATGTTTTGGGTGTGCCTTATTAGGGCATGTGTTTGGAGGCGTTTCGGATCACTATGCGAGTTTTTGGGTTTTTGTGGTGTAGCGCACGCTACTGTGTTGTGGTTAGCGCACGCTACCGGATGTGTAGCGCACGCTAACTGGCAGTCCAGTGGCAGTCCGGGAGCTATTAGACTGGGACTGGGGTCTCGTTAGCGCACGCTAAGGTTGGTAGCTAGCGCACGCTATCGACTGCTTAGCGCACCCTAATCGTTCTTTCTAGCGCACACTACCTGGTAGGTGCAGATCTGTCCAGGGGCTACTGGACTGGTTTCGTGACCCGTTAGCGCACGCTACACTTATTGGATTAGCGCATGCTAACTGTGTTATAGGCGGTATTTTCTGGGGCATTGACCCCGTTAGCGCGCGCTAATGCAGGGTGTTTAGCGCACGCTAATAACTGTCCAGTATAAATACTAGACAACAGCGTTAATTCATCATTTTCTCTCCCTTCTTCATCCCTTCCGACGGGAGTGAGCTCCAGAGGCGATTTTGAGCGATCTTCTTCATCAAGCTTCATATTGGAGCGGATTTGTAGGTGTTTAACAACATCTAATCATCTTTTTGGTCAAAATCAAGGTAATCTCTTCTTAGAACCCTAGTTCTTGAATTTTGGGGGTTGTGATGTTTCGGCCGATTTAAGCCGATCTAGCCCAGATTGTTGTGAGATCTTCGTTGTATACTCGAGATCCTTTGTTAATCTTGAGACTTTGTGGATTGAACTTCATAAATTCATATGTCCGTCGGTTATGTTGATGTGAGCCTTTGAGATGTCCGACCAATTGCTCCATTGGGTAGGAATTAGGATGATCCCTATATTTTCGATGTATTGTTGATTCATGGTGGTATTGTTTTCGTAGTATTCGTGGGTTGTCGAATTCTTGGTTGTTTTTGGAAGTTCGAAGGATACCCGACCGTGTCTGTTCGTCATTTCGTCGCTCGTGGTATCGAGGCAAGTATCTTGCCCATACATTTCGTGTTTCGTAGACGTATTCGTTGATATTGGAACCAAATTACAATTTGAATGTTTTAATGATCTTTTAAAAGGATCGGTATGTTCTCAATAATTGTTGTTTTTCAAAAGATAACTCATATGCTTCATGGATTGATGAGCTTTTGGAATATGTGCGTTAGTTTCGTATGTTGGAAGATGTTGAACATATTTAGTGAATTTAGTAGATCGTAATTATTTGCCGAGGATTGTGTATTGATATGTGTAATTGTTCGGTGAATATGTGATGTTGTGTGATATTAGTTGTAACTCCTTCGTAAGGAGGGTGTGGCGTGTGGTGTCGTTTGGTATTGGTATTTGTTGTTGTGGTGGTGACGTTCGTGTGGGTATACGTCGTCTAAAGTGGCCATTCTAGCGAAGTACCTAGCATTTGTTTGCATATTCTAGTATTCGAATTATGGCTTCCCATGGCATTGTGGATGTTTGTGTGTGTTCACCTAGGAGCGGTCTGACGGGGCCTCTAGGGATACGTATTTCCGTGTGTGTGCGTATCACGAACTAGGGTTAACCACCCAGGGATGTCCGATGAGGCTCTGCGGGGTACGGTGGCCATGAGTCTCGTACCAACGGTTAACTTTGAATTGTTTTGTTGGAGAACTATGATTTTTGGCGCATATTTCGTCTGATTAGAATGGCAGTCCAAATGGTATCATACTTGGATGGAATGTCACCAGTAAATGTGTCGTGTGAGATTTGTCTCTTGGCTGCGATAATTTGGTATGAGTATGTGAGTTCTGTGGTTGCTCTATGCATTGTAACTCTGTGGTGTGTCGAGTTCCACCGTATGGTCAAGTTGCAAAGTTGTGCTCTTTGATGTCGTTCTGTGAGACTGTTGTCATGGTAATGTTTGACATGGTGTAGTTTCCGTCGGGTTATTCTTGCGAGTATGTGATATGGATGATTTGGGTCGTGGACCCCGGGTTTGTGATTGGAATGTTATGGTTGGGTCGTGGACCCCGTATTTTGTAATCGGGATCGTATTTTGAAATAAGTGATTTTTGGGCTGTGTCCCTAGGTGTTTCGAAAGGCTTGAGAATTCTTAAACCCAAATGTTACGAAGGATGATGGAAGACGATGATACTAATCACATGAAGATTGGTGTTGAGTATTTGGTGATGTCTTGTTGTTTTGCCCTTCCATTGTGTTTGTTTTCCCATTTTATAGGCATGTTGATTTATGTTAAACCTTGTGTGGGTATGAGTTGTGTGAAAGAGTAATGTATGGTTGATGTGTTTATTGTGGTAAAAGACCAAATCGGTCTAATGGTTCGTTAATTACCCATGTTGGTATGTTTTGTATTGTAGTGTTTTCTGTATCTAGCCTGGTAGATCCTCACGGAGGGGGTCTGCGGCACTGTAATATTCCCGAGTGGTTTGAGTGTGTTACACTGGGAGGGTCCGACGGGGCCTCGAAGGAATGTGTGATTTCGCTCCTGATTCACGAGCTTGTTTGGATAGCCAGTCCGGGAGGGTCCATAGAGGCCTCGGATGGGACCAGTGGTTTAGCCCTGGTCCTAGGCGAGTTATGTGCGTGATTCTTAACTATGGCCAGTCCAGGAGCGTCCATAGAGCCTCGGATGGAACCAGTTTTTTAACCCCGGTCCTAGGCGATTTTCAACTGTGATTATTGACTATTTGTTTTCCGGGAAAAGACATGTCTTGGTTTTTTTTTTGAAACATTTTGATGCATGTACTATGAGATGTGTAAGCGAATGGTTTGCCTTGGCTACTTGTAATAGCGTAATTGGTAACCCCTTTGGGGACTCGTTTTTGGGGAAATTCGTGTTATGAATTTCAGGTTGCGTTCAGCCGGTCGAGCGGGCACTGGAGCAGTACGAGGATGCTAGCCAGGGTTTTTGACGTGTGCAAATGAATTCTTTTATTTTAGTTGTCCATTTTAAATGTTTGTTTTCAAACTTATAAACTGATAGACATTACTCGCGAGTACTTAGGCATTTTAATTTGGAAGATGGATACTAAATTGTATTTGTGATTTTCGGTGATGTCTGGTTTACCAGTTGTACCGGGCGTTTTATTTAATTTTCGTCTTAGTGATGTGTGTTTTCTCGCTAACCGTGAAAGTTAGACGAGTATTATTAATTACTTAGCATGGTGGGTCCCATGTAGGGGTCCACGGCGCTGTAATATACCCTGAATATCTTGGGGGTGTTACATATCAGTCTCTTTTGATGGTGATGCTATTATTAGAAGAAGCGGTTAATATATTTGCAAAGGTATTTATACTAATGGACTGCATGTCATTAATACTACACAATTCCCATGTATAAACATAAATCGCTTAACTCTTTGTCTAAACCTAAAAAGAGAAAAGAACCTTCAAGCATAAACCAAACATATCTGTGGCATTTACAGTCAGGTCATGTAAACCTTAGAAGAATTCAAGGATTGGTAGATGATGGCCCATTGGATGACCTCCAAGTTGAGTTATTTCTAATTTGTGAATCCTATCTGGAAGGTAAGATGATCAAAATGGTTTTTAAAACCAATGGAAACCGTGCTTAGAATGTGTTAGAATTAGTTCATACGGATGTATATGGTCCAATGAATAATCAGGCTCATTATTTCATCACGTTTATAGATGATTATTTGAGATATGAATACATCTATTTGATGCGACATAAGTCTGAAGCCTTTGACAAGTTCAGAGAGCTCAAGATAGAAACGGAGAAGCGTCATCGAAAGAGTATCAAGTTACTGCGATCTAATCATGGTGGCGAATACCTAAGCGGAGAGTTTTTGGATTTATTGGCTAATGAGGGGATTTCGTCCCAGCTCACTGCGCCGGGAACTCTACAACAAGATGTTTCTGAGAGAAGGAACAAAACTCTTTTAGAAATGGTTAGGTCAATGATGAGTTATTCAGATCTACCTATTTTGTTTTGGGGTTATGCCTTAGAAACAGCACGTACATTCTAAACCCGGTGCATTCGAAATTAGTTAAAAAAAACCCACAAAACTGTGGAGTGTTCGGAGTTGGGGTACTCCAGCGCATGTACTGAATAAGGAAGCTGATAAGTTGGCATCTCGTACGGAAGTGCGAGTGTTTGTGGGATACCTTAAGGGAACGAAGGGTGGCTTGTTCTATAGTCCCTAAGATCAAAAGGTCATTGTGCACCAATGCCCGATTCCTGGAAGAGGATTATATGATTAATCACAAGCTTATGAGCGAAATAATTCTGGAAGAGTTGAGGGGAGAGACTCCGTCTATACCAATCGTACAAGCACCAACTAACGCTGCACTACATATCAATTTTGAGACTGTTACACCAACTCAGGATTTGCCTCGTCGTAATAGGAGGGTTGTTCGTCAACCAAAATGATTCATAGGAATGGGATAGTCTTCAGACTCAATCACAGACGAAGATGAATCAGATCCCTGGAATTACAAGGAGGCAATCTAAGATAAATATGCTGACTCCTGGCAAGTAGCAATAGAATCAGAAATGGGATCTATGGGTTCCAATCAAGTGTGGGAGTTAGAAGAACTACCTTATGGGGTACAAGCAATTGAGAATAAGTGGGTCTATAGGCGAACGAAAGGTGGTGAAGGGAAGGTTAAAACCTTCAAAGTGAGGCTTGTAGCGAAAGGTTACACTCAGAAAGAGGGTATCGATTATGATGAAACATTTTTGCCGGTAGACATGCATAAGTCAATCTGGATTCTTTTAGCTATAGCTGTGCATTTGGATCTGGAGATTTGGCAAATGGATGTTAATACTGCATTCTGGCATGGAAGTCTAGACAAGGAAATCTACATGCGCCAACCAAAAGGATTCATTGCTAAAGGAGAAGAGCACTTAGTGTGTAAGCTTAAGAGATCCATTTATGGACTTAAGCAAGCATCTAGATCAAGGGAAACTCGATTTGACGAAGTTGTCCAGTCATATGGATTCGTCCAATGTCCGAGTAAGACTTGTGTGTATAACAAATGCGATGGAAACATGTTGGTGTTTCTTATATTGTACGTAGATGATATCCTTCTGATTGGAAAAAATGTGAAAAAATTATCGGACGTACGGGTATGGCTATCTGAGCAGTTCGATATAAAGGATTTGGGAGAAGCAAGACACATCCTTGGGATCAAGATATTTCGTGATCGGAAGAAAAGGATGTTGTGCTTATCTCAGGCATCCCATATCGATACAGTGCTAAAGCGGTTTATCATGGAGAATTCCAAGAAAGGTTTTCTACCTTACAGACATGGGATTTAATGATCTAAGGATATGTGTCCTAAGACACAAAAAAAGATATATGACATGAAGTTGATCCCTTATGCGTCAGTTGTGGGAAGCCTCATGTATGCTATGCTTTGCACTAGACCAGATATCTGTCATGCCGTAGGCATGTCCGCTAGATATCAGTTAAACCCAGGACCAGGACACTGGATTGCTGTCAAGCACATACTCAAGTACCTGAGAAGGACTAGGGAGTATATGCTAGTATATCAATCAGATGACCTATGTCCAGTGTGTTATACTGAATCAGATTTTTCATCAGACAAAGAAAAGTCCAAGTCTACTTCAGGTTATGTGTTTAGTCTGGGAGGTGGAGCCATTGGTTGGAGGAGTGCTAAGCAGAAATGCATCTCAGACTCTACCATGGAAGCCGAGTACGTGGCAGCCTCTGAGGCAGCCAAAGAGGCGGTATGGATCAAGTACTTCCTGCAGGACTTAGATGTGATTCCCAATTTGCCAAAGGGTATTACACTTTATTATGGTAATACCGGTGCAGTCGCAAATTCGAGGGAACCATGATAAGTGTCAGTTTTATACACTTATACATGGTTTGTATTGATATATTTCACCCATAATTGAGCTAGTCTACTCGTTTTTGCTTAGAATTAATTAGCTTTTAATAATTTTATTATTCATCAGATGAAGATGTAAATTTAGTCTTAATCGGATTGAATTACTGATTTACTCAAGAAATAACATGTGTATAAAATATTCTCTTTGTTGAATTTTTATTTATTCATGTTTTAAGGATTTCCGAGACGAGTTCGGCAGTCTTTCCGGATTCAAAATCAGAGTTAAATATCAAAAGTTATCATCCGAAGAAGATTTGGGGCAAAAACGCAAAGTCTAAGAAATTCTGGGCTGAAAATGAAGTCTGAAACTCCATACAGGCATGTATGGGCGTAACTCACAAAAATGCAAATTTACGAAGCCATGTTACGGCCATAACTCCTCAATGTTACGGCCGTAAGTCATCATAGTTACGGTTGTAACTCCTCAATGTTACGGCCGTAACTCTTGACAAATTGTGATCATTGTCTAATTTTTTATACTTTTGGTCTATTATTGAGGGGATGGCTGGCATTGATCCGATCTAATGTAATAATGCTGGAGTTTTAGAACTATTAGATGACTTTAGGTGTATAAATAGACCCCTTAGATCCATCATTATTCATCATTCATCTTATATTTTCTCACTTTGTAATACTTTTTCTTTTTGTGTGAAGAACACACTTGTGTTCTTGAGTGATTTGTATAAGTGTGGTTTAGCTTATGTTGTTGAGGGAGTTTACTGCTTCTTTCTCCTTTATCTACTAAGGGAGTTAGGATCAATTCTTTCCCTTTTTCAACTATTAATGATCACTCAAGCCTGTAATATGTTGAATAAACCCTTAATGGGCTAAGTTACCTAAGTTGGGATTATAAACAAGGTTAGTCATGTTATTTATGTTTGTATAAAGATCTATTATGAATTACTTATTATTGTGTGTGATTTTTATTTTTTTACCAATCTTTATTTATTTGGCCAATAAATGACGATATTTATGGTCTTCATATATTTCGAAAGAAAATATGTTTGATTAGATCAAATGATCTTCACTCTAAGTTGTTCTAGGGGATAGAAATATACCTCTAGACCTTAGATGATTCTTTGAGTTATTTTCATAAAACCTAATGCTATGTATTGAAGCCAATCAACATAGAAATATAGTGGATTGATTCAATATGTAAGGGGCGTTTTGACATTCGAAAGAGGAACCGTCTTTTTAAGGAGAATCGAATCTACACAACATAATAAGTAAATTCATCTTATGATCTCCTACACATCTTCTATAACTAATGATGAACTAAGTTTGTAATCCCAACTATTTCATTTTATCTTTTATTAATCTATTATTAGTGCAATCTTTCATTTCCTTGAATTTTAGAACTATTATTGCATTTTCATTGCAATTGTCAAACCAAACTCTTAAATTGTGTGTTTCAATCATATAAATCTCTATAACAAATAGCTAAATAGTGTATAATTCAATATATAACCTAACTTCCTCGTGGGATCGATAAACCGGACTCAAAAAGTCCATTTACTACTTGATACGATATCGTGCACTTACGATAGTTACACAAAGGACGTGTCAAGTTTTTGGCGCCGTTGCCGGGGAAGTATAAGTGTTATTTTTGAAATATTACATTATTAACTGTTGTTATAAATACAACTTTTTCTTTGTTGTAGATTCTCTTGTTTATGCGAAGGACGTACAATTGCGATTTAGTTTCACTAGATCCCGAGATTGAAGCCACATTCAGAAGAAGGCGAAGAGAACAAAAAACAAGCATTATTTCTTCACCATCAATGGCGGACAAACCAAACCCACGTCTCACCCAAGGAAACGATAACGAAAGAATTCCTCCGGTAGGGGGAATACCTAATGTTCAAAACATTCAACATCAACAACATCCTATTGTGCCGTAAATAGATGAAGACAACATGCTATTTGGGGAATTCATGAACCCCCCATCTTTGAGCGTGCAATCAAGTGTGATCTATCCACCGTTTGGAGTGGACAATTTTCAAATTCGCCCCGATGTCATCAATCTCTTCTCCAACAACAACTCATTCTATGGAAGAACCGACGAGAATCCATATCTCCATATTAACTGTTTTGTGGAGATTTGTGGAAATTTCAAATATCCAAATGTAAATGACGAAGCGATCAAAATGAGACTTTTCGTGCACACTTTTAAGGACCGAGCAAGAGATTGGCTATATACTTTGCCACCACGAAGAATAACAAATTGGCTCGAATTTGTTCAAGATTTCACCACTAAATACTTTCCACCAATAAAAGTGGCAAAACTCAAATACAAATCTCTACATTTCGTCAACAAGATTCAGAGTCATTTCACGAAGCATGGGAGAGATACAAAGATATACTACGAAAATGTCCTAACCATGGTTTCAATTTGGGAGCACAAGTCAATTACTTCTATTCTGGAATTTTACCTACATGCCGAGCCAATGTCGATTCATCATCAAATGGCTCACTTGGCAACAAAACTATGAAAGAGGCTTATAATCTTTTTGAGGTTATAAGTGAACAAAGTGCAAGATGGCCAGACAGAAATATCCAAAAGAAACCAAATGGTATTTTTGAAGTGGATTCTTATTCACTTATGTTGGCAAAAATTGAAGCTTTATCAAAGAAAGTCGAGGACATGTCTTTTTCAACTCCTCAATCTGTGAAGACAGTGCAAACTCCACAAGTTTCAGCTTTTTCATGTGAAATTTGTGGAGCAACTCACAACAGCACTATCTGTCCCTTAGTGCAACAGGAGCAGTCACCACAACTACCAGAACAAGTGGCGTATGCTCAGAATTTCCAAAGGCAAGCATACAATCTTTACGGGCCAACATACAATCCAGGGTACAAAAATCATCCAAATTTTTCTTATGCAAACAACAACAATGTGTTGAATCCAACGCATCAAGAAAAGAATCCCGGGTGGGAAGAAGCAATCACGAAGCTAGCTGAACAACAACTGAAGTATCAACAACGAAATGATGCTTCAATTAAAAATCTGGAGACACAAGTTGGCCAAATGGCTAAAATACTTTCAGAAAGATCTCATGGCATGTTACCTAGCAATACCGAGGTAAATCCAAGGGAAAATGTCCAAGCTATCACAACAAGAAGTGGAGTGGAGTTGCCCAAAATTTCTGTGGAAAATCATCTGGAAAAACAAAAAAATAAACAAAATCAAGAATCAGAAAAAGAATCTGAATCAGAACCTTCATCTCAAAAAGGTCCAGTTGCTGCAAAATCTTATGTTCCACCTATCTCATTTCCTCAACGGTTGAAGAATCACAAGCTCGATGCTCAATTCGGGAAATTCTTGGAAATTTTCAAAAAGCTACACATCAATATACCTTTTGCCGATGCTCTAGCACAAATGCCAAGCTATGCCAAATTTATGAAAGATATTCTTTCCAACAAACGAAGGCTTGAAGAATATGAAACTGTCATGCTAACAGAGGAATGTAGCCCAATACTGCAAAAGAAGTTGCCACCCAAGCTAAAAGATCCGGGAACTTTCCCAATCCCTTGTACAGTTGGTGAAGTGAATTTTGGCAAAGCTCTTTGTGATTTAGGGGCAAGTATAAACTTGATGCCCTTGTCAATTTTCAACAAACTGAATTTGGGAGAAGCAAAAGCAACAACAGTTTCACTACAATTAGCTGATCGGTCAATCAAATATCCACGTGGGATAATAGAAGATGTGCTCGTCAAGGTTGATAAATTCATATTTCCAGCGGATTTTATCATCCTTGACATGGAAGAAGATCAGGATATTCACATTATTTTGGGACAACCATTTCTCACAACCGAACGTGCTCTTATTGACGTCTATGAAGGAAAACTAATTCTCAGAGTGGAAGACGAACATGTCATCTTCGATGTCCTAAAAACTTTGAATCATCCCTCCACAGATGATTATTGTCTAAGAATAGACGCAATTGAAGCCATGGTAAACAAGTCTTTGGAGAAGATTCTATCTAAACATCATCTTGAGACTGTTAGGAGTATGCCCTCGAATGCCACTCAGAGGATGTTGAGTGAGGGCATTGTACTTGTAATTATGTAAATCATTAATATAAGGCAATGGATGTTTCTTTATTTACTGGTAGTTACTGGCATTCCTAACTCATAAACATATATATAGAAACTAGTCCGTGTATTTGAGAGCAAAACGTTCCACTCCTTATTGGATAAGGGGGTAGGCACTGGAAAAGTTTATAGCTCAAATACTTAATTGTTCGCAAGTCGATGAAACTTGACTGGGCGTTAAGTTTATGTGAAGACTTGTATGACGTGTTCTTTGACATGTAGAGTGCCTGTCGAATACTAATGGTTAGTGGGAGCACATGTTATAGGTATGCTAATTGGATTAGTATACTCGAACCGACTCACCCTCGATTCGTCACACGGATTTCACTCCGGGACAGTCAATGACGGAATCGAAAGGTTGTGATAGGTATTCATGAACCTTCGACTTGAGAATTTAGTAGGGATGTGCTTGTGACGTTAAGATTTTCATAGAGTAGTTCGACCCTATAAACCGGGAGGTGGGGGTCAACCTCGACGTGCATCTTAACGGGCAAGTAGCAGGTCCTACTGAATACCAAGATAGAATTCTTTCTCCCGTTAGTGAGCGGGTTATATGTCATATGCGGTTATTGGCAGATGAGATCATAAGTCTTTGGCCAAAGCATTGGAGCTAGTTGTATTGGATACACGAGAGCTTAATGATCTCGATTTGCATTAACACATGCATAGCATCAAGTACAGATAGGGTTTGACTGACCGTGACCCTATAACTTGATCGTGACATTTGAAAGAATAGTTTATACGTGTAACACCCCCAAATCCCATTGGGTCATTACAGTGCCGTGGACCCCACGCCAGGAGATCCACCAGGCGAGCATGACTAAAACACATTAAATTAAACAACAAGGGAAAATCATAGTTCCTACCATGATATCCGACACAATATTCCGATAAGGAATTTCAACGACAACAATGGGCCTACATGGCCCAAAAAATAAAATACAACAACATCCACGAGTATCTACTCGGGTAATACATAATGACAATGACTGACAAACTGGAGAACACTCTAACTGACTGACCAACATGAACAACTCGGACTAGTATCGCTCGAATGCCTCGTCACCATCATCATGCCCCTGTGTCTCAACTCTCTCCTCGCAAGCACCTAAAACATGAAAACATGTTCCGCCCCCACGGGGTCAGTCATCCAGATAATGAACATCAAATACATGTATAACATGATATGCATCCAAAGGCAGAATGAAACGGTACAATGATGATAATAATACGAGATGCTCACAAACCAAGGTAAGAACCGAGCATTCATGGAACACTATGCCCACGACATACTATTAATACCTATTCAACAGGTGAGAACATAAGTGCCCAACGGCGAATCATAATCACAGAATACCACAATGAACTACACGACATGAACCAAACCAGAACTGAATTAAATATGAATCACAATGCCCGAAGGCTCCAATAAAATTATCAAGACAATCACAAAGGCTTGAAAGACAGTCAGCCGAAGCTATCAAATATCACAATCACATGAAGCCAAAACAGCCCGAAGCTGTTATCGATTAGGGCCGAAGCCACGGCACAAAGCCGTATCACAATTAGGGCTGAAGCCACGGCACGAAGCCGTATCACAATTAGGGCCGAAGCCACGGCACGAAGCCGTATCACAGTTAGGGCCGAAGCCACGGCACGAAGCCGTATCACAGTCTGGCCATCCAATGGCCGTGACCTACTGAATTGTAGGTGTTGGAAACCCAACCGTGAAGGTTCAAGTCCCCAAACTTACCCATAATGAGCACTAGCCGAGACTAGCCTCCAAAAATATAATTGATCATAGATGACAACAATCCGTAGATTACCGAATTCACGAGAATAGTGTGCTACCTTGAGTCGGCCAACACGATAATGATGACTCACGGATGGGCATCGTACTCGACATTCCCAATGCAATACCTCGATTACCTTAGAGTGTTCAATCGATAACAACGACACAACAGATGGGAACTATCCTCGACGGCCCCAATTCAATACCTCGATTGCCTTAGAATGGCCAACCGATAATAGTGATGCAGCGGATGATTCAATACCTCGATTGCCTTAAACGGTCAATCGATAACAATGAATGATTGAGTACCTCGATTGCCTTAATCGATAACAATGATATGATGAATGATTGAACACTTCGATTTGCCTGGGAACGGCCAATCGATAACAATGACACGATGAATGAGTGAATACCTCGATTGCCTTAGAACGGCCAATCGATAACAATGATACGAAGGATGTCTCGGCACCTTTAATCGGTTACCGACAACGAAGAAGAGAAATGAATACGTCAACGCCTTTAATCGGCTAAAACAACATCAAGGACAAAACTCCAACATTAATAGCAATGATTACAACGATGTCTTAAATCGACATTAATATCAACAACTACGATCAATACATCGATACCGCGAACCGGTGATCGATAATAACATTAACAACGAGTATCACAATGCCATGAACCGACCATTAACGAACAATAAAAACATTTGGCATAATTGCCGAAAGGTATCGTATCGAACGATCTCTTAATATCAATGAATTCATGAAAAGACTAAGTCTCGGAATGATACAACACATTCATACACATATATGATAACATTAATCTCATTGACTAGTACAAGTATAAAACTTGCCTCAAACGAAGGAGATGAAATCCTTCCACGAACAACAAACGGCGTTCTCCGATAAACACAAGCGCTCGAACAACCTTGAATGAAATACAATTCATTCAATAACACAATATCAATCGAAATCAACACAACGACCGAAAGAAACTCTTTGAGACATTTAATTAAACACTAAATGTTCAAAGTTCCTCAAGAACCTAAGAATCATCAATCCGGTTGAACGAATCGAAGATATGCGTATACAATCCATAGAACACGATTAATAATGTTTATTAACATCAACCGATTCATCAAATTCGGATGAACAATGAAAATCACGAATAAATCCCAAAAATCAAATTCTAGGAGATTTCAAGAAATTACCTCAATCCGACGAAGAACAATGATTAGATGTTGATATGATCACCTATAACCTCATCCAAAACATGATTGGATGGAGTAGAATCGATCATAACCCCAAACCCTAGTCGGATCGCCCGACTACCGCGAGAAGAAGGAGAGAAAGTGAGAAATGAGGTGAAAACCCGTCTGATCCCCCTTATATACTACAGTGACGCACGACCAAAACGCACGACCAAATGTCCGTGTGTTTAGTCGTGCCTCAATTCTTGCCATCGATCTCACGCACGAGCAGCACGCACGAGCACCTGCTCGTGTGTCTTGCTCGTGTGTCCCTGATGGTCGCCAAAGTGAACTATCCAAATCTGATGCCACGCACGGGTAGCACGCACGAGCAGCTGCTCGTGTGTCGTGCTCGTGCGTCCCTGCTGAGTGCCAAAAAGACAAGGGAACACAAAAATGACAGGACACGCATGACTACATACGACCTGCACGACTTACTCGATAATAAGTCACGTCCAATCGGTGAAACAATCATGAAACTCCCAACACAAAGCGACCAATCATGATGATGATGAAAATATTCTCGTATCGATTCCCGAACAGAGATGAGTGATGAATAAAAACTAATCCACGACTCCAAGATAAGCCGAATGATGAACACGATATGAATGAATACGAATGACGAATGATTATTACTGAGTGAAAAAAATTCTGAGTGGCAATAACTGAATGATAATTAATGAATTCACAACCGGGTATTACATACTCCCCCCCTTAAAAAGAGTTTCATCCTCGAAACTAAGGGTAAACAACACGGGATATGAACTACCCATCGGGATCTGAAAACAACATCTCGAGGAATGCTCCTCAATGCGAAACACTTCGCCTGCACAACTGGGCCAACCCCCCATAAGCACTGACTCATGCCTCAAAAGAAAAGCGACAACGCACATATAGTCCTCAGGACTATATCAATCACACGCCCAAGTCCCCATGACTTAACGTCTCGAATCACAATGAATAATTACCCAGATCACCACAAAATCTCGGGTACAACACAAAAAGAATGCATCAAATGACCCAAATTTCAAGATTCTCAAATACGATCATTATAAAATAGATCAACAATAAATGATCCACAACCACGATACATTAATACAGATTAAGTTACACATTAATCCGAGAACAGAGAAGGAAAATACAAAAATTAAGGCTACATATCAAGTGTACCCAACACTGATATCCTCCAGGTAATCGATCTCCTGGATCTCATTGATTCAAGGAAGACCCAAATCTGAACTCACTGTTCAATATGATCCCGGAAGGTCATAAGGACGAGAATGACCATAATGAATGATAATAAATCGAAATCCAACAAGGATCAAGAATGACTCATCGGGGTGAAATGATAATGTAATGAGTGATATCTCAAATGAAATGATTGGAACCATTGTTCCCCGTGAAGTGAATGATTAGTTTGATAATTATAAGTCTCAACGTGATTGATATATAATGAATGAATTATATGAACGAATGAACGACAATGAAATGAATGATTATCCTATTACCGAGCAAGAATTAACTTGCTCAAAACCGGTGATGAATGTCCTTACCTCAGGCTCTCGAAGCCTGGTAGGACCCCTTGGATGAAGCATGAGCTGGAGTAACAAAGTCCCCCGAGGCCCTTGAGCTCTCTCGAGATCTACCGGCACTAGAACTCCTGCAGTATTTTCGTAGGTGTCCCAGGTTCCCACACAGAAAACAGACAATGGATGGCACCGTACACCAAGTACTCACGTGCCCTGCTGAATCACAGTTAAAGCAAACAACAGTCGAACTCGTCGTCTGAGAGGAAGATGTTTTCTCAGCGCGAAGACGACTAGAAAACGACCTCTTGGATGTCGGAGCCCGATGTCCCTTAGAACGAACCGGCATCCTAGTCCTCCCATCAGAAGAAACTCAAGGGTGCTTCTGAGTAAGCTCCTTGATCAAAAGCTCTGCTCCAAGAGCCTTCTCGATGAACTCACGAAGCGAATTACAATTGTGATTGAACAACTGCATTCTCAACTGCGGATTTAGCCTCTTGCTAAAATATTTGATCTTATCCACCTCAGTACGGATAACTGACGAAGCAAACTGAAGTAGTCCCTGAAACTTCTAAGCAATGACAATAACACCATCGACCTCGAAAGATTCGGGGTTCAAAACCTCTGACAACTTGGCTTCACTAATTGGAGTCGGATAATACCTCTCTAACATGAGAGCCTTGAACTCACTCCAATTACAATCACGATCGATGGGTTTCACAGAAAGCCACCACGAATAAACGCCCTTACTCAATTAATAAGCCGCTACTGCCACTTTACTCTCTTCCAGACACTGAACCATGTCGAAGAGTTTATCAAAATGCTCAAGCCAATGAACAATATCAGCTTGTTCCGACGAACCCTCAAAATTAGGCGGCCTCTGACGAGAGATATCGCCAACAATCTGATTCACTCCTCCAGTCTGTCCATGAAACGACACCTGGAATCCCTGTTGCGGTGGACCACGAACCATCGAGGTCTGCATGGTCTCCACCATCCGCGTCATCTGAGTCATCTGGGCCTTCATGCTCTGCATAAATATGAATGGGTCAACCCGAACACCTTCCGAGTGAGATGCCTCTCGGGTACGACTCCCTGACAGTGACTGATTATATGCTGATGAATGAGTAGCCTCGCTATCTGATGAATTAATGATATCTCTCGCGTTCGCACGGGTACTCGTATGAGGTTCTGGGTTCCAGCCCGCACCGCGGCCTCTTCCCCTGCGTCCTCTGACAGCTCTATCCATACTGAAGTAGGAAAGTCACATGATGATTATAGGTCCCGCATGAATATCACATTATGATTACGTTACTGAATGATAACAATAAGTATACACGCTCTAACACGATGAATGGATTAATAATGTAATAAAATGATCGTCAACATGGCGACGGAATATGATAAGATCGCATGAAAGATCGAATGAGGTAACATGACTATCTGATGAAATTCCTGAAATGATTACTTTGAACAAGTTAACAAGGTTGAAAATTTGATCCACAAGATCAACAACTGAACCGTGAGATGGACTGGATGATTAATGAATTAACTGAACAATGAGATTGACTGTGTAACGCCCCCAATACTTATTTAAATGCTATTTATTTTGCTAACGATCATGGATTTTGATTTTCTAATATTTACAGGTTGTCCGATACTTGGACCGATATGTTCCTAGCATAGAATGAAAGATTTAAAAAGAAAATATTTCAAAATAAATTATAAGGATCATTTTTAGAATTTGTGAAAGTGATTTCGAAAAGTTCCGATGAATTGATACGATAAAATTTTCATTACAGAACACTTATACTGCAAAAATAATATTAAATTATTATTTTAATATTATCGAAAATCGGTTCCGAGCATATCGAAGATTTAACTCAGGCAGTGCAGGCAGTCGGAAAATCGAATTTGGACACCGGAAGGGGGTCGAACTGCGCCAAGTTGATGGACATTTGCCGGCCACCACGGACACGCCGATTGACAATCGCTGGTCATGGCCGACGAAGCTTCTAGGCCACTATCCTGGATAAGGTCGTCATTGTCCGGATAAGATCGGGCACGACCGACAGAAGCTTCTAGACCACTATCCGGATAAAGCTGTCCAGCTGTCCGGATAAGGTCGGTCACGACCGACAGAAGCTTCTCGGCCAGCTGTCCAGATAAGGCTTCCAGCTGTCCGGGTAATGTTGATTTTTAACCGACTTTGAGACCTTATTTATACATGTTACCGGATGTGTGTTTGTACATATCATATATCATTTTGAAGCTGTGAACCTCTACTTTAAAACGCCCGAAACATATTTCCAAAATTTATAAAAGCCACAAAATTCTCGATCAAACAGATAGCTCAAATCTGGCAGTTTTTCAAAGGTGTTTGATAAAAGTCCTCAAAGAGATTTCAGATTTTACATCAAGAATTTATGGCCGGAAATATGAAAAAGTATTTTCAAGTGCTAGGAGAAGCGTATCCGGGATCCAAGAAGGATAGCCGAGCCAAATTCAAAGGAAGATATTTCAAGATTTCAGCAAACGAGGTGAGGTTATACTGTTTTAATATGTTACAGTCATCGTTGTGTCGTGAAACATGACAACCCGAGAGGGATCGAAAGAATGAAAGAAATCCTAGACGAGTCTCACACATATAAGAATGTTTTATGTGCATTACACAACATGATTTTGACGATTTATAAGAGTTTAATCTCACTGAGTATGCTCACGTACTCACACTTCGTCATTTATGTTTTTCAGGCTAAGGAATTGATGAACGGGACAAGCAGAAGATGAATACATACTCCCAACACGATGAAGTTCTAATGAATAAAAGATGTTGTCGCCGTAATTGTTATTATTTTACGAAACACTTGATGTTCTTCAACAAACGTAATTTCAACGGACTATGTCCGAATAATTGATTTCCCATGTCTTTGTAAAATTGTACTGATGTTTGAATAAACGAGTTTTATTGAGGACTTACTGAATAAAACGCTTCCGCAAATACTCCGAATTTATATAAAAAAATTTAAAGGAAAAATGAGCTATGTAACGTTCTTTTTAATTAAGAAAGCCAGGGCGTTACAGAATGGTATCGGAGCAAGGCCTCTCTCAGTATGGTGAGATTTGGGGATGAACCAAGCGGAAGCTGGTGAACATGTGACACCCGGGGCCGACGAGGGTGGGGAGTGATCGCCGGTGCAATAGAAAAGGGCACGGACAATGAGCGGCTCGGAGAAAGGGGAGTGATCGCCGGTGCAATAAGAAAAAGGGCACGGACAATGAGCGGCTCCTGACAAGGCTTCTAGGCGGAGGGGGACATGACTGGACCGAATTCTTACCAGAACGAGAGGTATTCCAAGACTGTATAGGTATGGGACTATACAGTTAAGGAGGTTTAAAAAGGTTTACTTATACAAAACAAGATATTTCAAAACTTTCTTATTTTTGAAAGTATAACGAATAATTACGGTATGATTATATTTTCGGGAGAATATGTGATTCATCGCTGCTGCCCAACGTTGACTCCGAGGTAATGTTTTCATGTATTCACTCTTTTATGAAAACTTAAAAATTATGGTATGAGTATAGAATGATTGTGTCGGCAAAAGATTTGAAAGGATATGTGAAAGTATAAATATTGTCCGAAAGGGACAAAATATGATTTCAAAGAAAGGTTTCAAAGTGATTTTGCTGACACAATATTTTTAAAGTTATTGATGAAAATACTCATACAAAGTTTGATACAGATTTTCAAAGTTCTTTACGAAGCTCAATTTCGAGGACGAAATTTTAAAGGGGGGAGGATTGTAACGCCCCCAATACTTATTTAAATGCTATTTATTTTGCTAACGATCATGGATTTTGATTTTCTAATATTTACAGGTTGTCCGATACTTGGACCGATATGTTCCTAGCATAGAATGAAAGATTTAAAAAGAAAATATTTCAAAATAAATTATAAGGATCATTTTTAGAATTTGTGAAAGTGATTTCGAAAAGTTCCGATGAATTGATACGATAAAATTTTCATTACAGAACACTTATACTGCAAAAATAATATTAAATTATTATTTTAATATTATCGAAAATCGGTTCCGAGCATATCGAAGATTTAACTCGAGGCAGTGCAGGCAGTCGGAAAATCGAATTTGGACACCGGGAAGGGGTCGAACCGTGCGCCAAGTTGATGGACATTTGCCGGCCACCACGGACACGCCGATTGACAATCGTCGGTCATGGCCGCGAAGCTTCTAGGCCACTATCCAGGATAAAGGTCCAATTTGTCCGGATAAGATCGAACACGACCGGCGAAGCTTCTAGACCACTATCCGGATAAAGTCATCCACTGTCAGGATAAGGTCGATCACGACCGACGAAGCTTCTCGGCAATCCAGATAAGGCTTCAGTTGTCAGGGTAATGTTGATTTTTAACCGACTTTGAGACCTTATTTATACATGTTAGGATGTGTGTTTGTACATATCATATATCATTTTGAAGCTGTGAACCTCTACTTTAAAACGCCCGAAACATATTTCCAAAATTTATAAAAGCCACAAAATTCTCGATCAAACAGATAGCTCAAATCTGGCAGTTTTTCAAAGGTGTTTGATAAAAGTCCTCAAAGAGATTTCAGATTTTACATCAAGAATTTATGGCCGGAAATATGAAAAAGTATTTTCAAGTGCTAGGAGAAGCGTATCCGGGATCCAAGAAGGATAGCCGAGCCAAATTCAAAGGAAGATATTTCAAGATTTCAGCAAACGAGGTGAGGTTATACTGTTTTAATATGTTACAGTCATCGTTGTGTCGTGAAACATGACAACCCGAGAGGGATCGAAAGAATGAAAGAAATCCTAGACGAGTCTCACACATATAAGAATGTTTTATGTGCATTACACAACATGATTTTGACGATTTATAAGAGTTTAATCTCACTGAGTATGCTCACGTAGTCACACTTCGTCATTTATGTTTTTCAGGCTAAGGAATTGATGAACGGGACAAGCAGAAGATGAATACATACTCCCAACACGATGAAGTTCTAATGAATAAAAGATGTTGTCGCCGTAATTGTTATTATTTTACGAAACACTTGATGTTCTTCAACAAACGTAATTTCAACGGACTATGTCCGAATAATTGATTTCCCATGTCTTTGTAAAATTGTACTGATGTTTGAATAAACGAGTTTTATTGAGGATTTACTGAATAAAACGCTTCCGCAAATACTCCGAATTTATATAAAAAATTTTTAAGGAAAAATGAGCCGTGTAACGTTCTTTTTAATTAAGAAAGCCAGGGCGTTACAGACTGAGTGATGAATGAATTAACTGAGCGATGAGTTTGACTGAGTGATGATGAATTAACTGAGCGATGAGATTGACTGAGTGATGAATGAATTAACTGAGTGATGAGATTGACTGAGTGATGAATGAATTAACTGAGCGATGAAATCGACTGAGTGATGAATTAATTAACTGAGTAATGATATTGACTGAGTGATGGGTGAATTAACATGATCGACAAGATCAAAGTGATGATTGAGGATTATTAACTGATGAATGAGTTGATCCTCAACGCTTGCACATGTCACACATGCTTCAAAACAATTAGTCATGAATCAATCATAACACTAATATCACATATAGGTTCAACAAAGCATGAATAATTAATGACATGATAAATGTATGAACATAAAGAGAATCGAGTCCTTACACAGGTCATACGAAGCTTCGAGGTCTCGCGATACTAGTCTTCACTGACGACGACTCGATGAATGAATGACTCGTGCAGTCGTACTAATATTACGACTCACCAAACCCGACTGACTAGATTGTCATAACCTGACAGTCCCACTACTGCCACGTCGGTAGAGCCATATAACTCACATATCAGGGTATCTCACAACCCAAATCTCTGATACCATCTTCTGTAACACCCCCAAATCCCATTGGGTTATTACAGTGCTGTGGACCCCACGCCAGGATATCCACCAGGCGAGCATGACTAAAATACATTAAATTAAACAACAAGGGGAAATCATAGTCCCTACCATGATATCCGACACAATATTCCGATAAGGAATTTTAACGACAACAATGGGCCTACATGGACAAAAAAATATAATACAACAACATCCACGAGTATCTACTCGGGTAATACATAATGAGAATGACTGACAAACTGGAGAACACTCCAACTGACTGACCAACATGAACAACTCGGACTAGTATCGCTCGAATGACTCGTCACCATTATCATGCCCCCGTGTCTCAACTCTCTCCTCGCAAGCACCTAAAACATGAAAACATGTTCCGCCCCCACGGGGTCAGTCATCCAGATAATGAACATCAAATACATGTATAACATGATATGCATCCAAAGGCAGAATGAAACGATACAATGATGATAATAATACGAGATGCTCACAAACCAAGGTAAGAACCGAGCATTCGTGGAACACTATGCCCACGGCATACTATTAATACCTGTTCAATAGGTGAGAACATAAGTGCCCAACGGCGAATCATAATCACAGAATACCACAATGAACTACACGACATGAACCAAACCAGAACTGAATTAAATATGAATCACAATGCCCGAAGTCTCCAATGAAATTATCAAGACAATCACAAAGGCTTGAAAGCCAGTCAGCCGAAGCTGTCAAATATCACAATCACATGAAGCCAAAACAGCCCGAAGCTGTTATCGATTAGGGCCGAAGCCACGACACGAAGCCGTATCACAATTAAGGCCGAAGCCGTATCACAATTAGGGCCGAAGCCACGGCACGAAGCCGTATCACAGTTAGGGCCGAAGCCACGGCACGAAGCCGTATCACAGTCTGGCCATCCAATGGCCGTGACCTACTGAATTGTAGGTGATGGAAACCCAACCGTGAAGGTTCAAGTCCCCAAACTTACCCATAATGAGCACTAGCCGAGACTAGCCTCCAAAAATATAATTGATCACAGACGACAACGATCCGTAGATTACCGAATTCACGAGAATGATAGTGTGCTACCTTGAGTCGGTCAACACGATAATGATGACTCACGGATGGGCGTCGTACTCGACAGTCCCAATTCAATACCTCGATTACCTTAGAGTGGTCAATCGATAACAACGACACAACAGATGGGAACTATCCTCGACGACCCCAATTTAATACCTCGATTGCCTTAGAATGGCCAACTGATAACAATGATGCAGCGGATGATTCAATACCATGATTGCCTTAAATGGTCAATCGATAACAATGATACAATGAATGATTGAGTACCTCGATTGCCTTAGAACGGCTAATCGATAACAATGATATGATGAATGATTGAACACTTCGATTTGCCTGAGAACAGCCAATCGATAACAATGACACGATGAATGAGTGAATACCTCGATTGCCTTAGAACTGCCAATCGATAACAATGATACGAAGGATGTCTCGGCACCTTTAATCGGTTACCAACAACGAAGAAGAGAAATGAATACGTCAACGCCTTTAATCGGCCAAAACAACATCAAGGACAAAACTCCAACATTAATAGCAATGATTACAATGACGTCTTAAATCGACATTAATATCAACAACAACGATCGATACATCGATACCGCGAACCGGTGATCGATAATAGCATTAACAACGAGTATCACAATGCCATGAACCGACCATTAACGAACAATAAAAACATTTGGCATAATTTCCGAAAGGTATCGTATCGAACGATCTCTTAATATCAATGAATTCATGAAGAGACTAAGTCTCGGAATGATACAACACATTCATACACATATATGATAACATTGATCTCATTGACTAGTACAAGTATAAAACTTGCCTCAAACGAAGGTGATGAAATCCTTCCACGAAAAACGAACGGCGTTCTACGATAAACACAAGTGCCCGAACAACCTTGAATGAAATAGAATTCATTCAATAACACAATATCAATCGAAATCAACACAACGACCAAAAGAAACTCTTTGAGAAATTTAATCGAACACTAAATGTTCAAAGTTCCTCAAGAACCTAAGAATCATCAATCCGGTTGAACGAATCGAAGATATGGATATACAATTCATAGAACATGATTAATAATGTTTATTAACATCAACCGATTCATCAAATTCGGATGAACAATGAAAATCACGAAGAAATCCCGAAAATCAAATTCTAGGAGATTTCAAGAAATTACCTCATTCCGACGAAGAACAATGATTAGATGTTGATATGATCACCTAGAACCTCCTCCAAAACATGATTGGATGGAGTAGAATCGATCGTAACCCCAAATCCTAGTCGGATCGCCCGACTACCGCGAGAAGAAGGAGAGAAAGTGAGAAATGAGGTGAAAACCAGTCTGATCCCCCTTATATACTCCAGTGACTCACGACCAAAACGCACGACCAAATGTCCGTGTGTTTGTTCGTGCGCCAGGATACTGCCCGGACACTGATCTCATGCACGAGCAGCACACACGAGCACCTGCTCGTGTGTCCCTGATGGTCGCCAAAGTGAACTGTCCAAATCTGATGCCACGCACGGGCAGCACGCACGAGCAGCTGCTCGTGTGTCGTGCTCGTGCGTCCCTGCTGAGTGCCAAAAAGACAAGGGAACACAAAAATGACAGGACACACATGTCTACATACGACTTGCACGACTTACTCGATAATAAGTCACGTCCAATCGGCAAAACAATCATGAAACTCCCAACACAAAGCGACCAATCATGATGATGATGAAAATATTCTCGTATCGATTCCCGAACAGAGATGAGTGATGAATAAAAACTGATACACGACTCCAAGATAAGCCGAATGATGAACACGAAATGAATGAATACGAATGACGAATGATTATTACCCGAATGATTATTACTCCAAGATAAGCCGAATGATTATTTACTGGTATTCACGACAGAATGATTCTTGAATGATCCCATTATTTGTTCTCAGTTAGGGTACAATGGGCCACCAGGCTGGCTAGGTGGTGCTACTACTCTTTGGTTCCTCCCATTGCTGACTGAGACGGACCTACCGAGTCGCGCAATAGGATTGACGACGGAATGTATCAAGCTTAACCGCTCATTATGAATATTAGATATTGGATATCTAATTTGTGACATTGGATGTCTAAATTGATTTATTGGATAAATTAATTTAGGGCCTAATTAATTAAATAAATTATTGGGTGATTAATTTAATTAATGAATATAATTATTTCTTAGAGAAAATAATTATGTTATTATGTATTTAGTATGATTAATTAATTGGATTAATTAATCGATATAAATACATCGAAACGGAATCGGAGTTTATCTGTTTGGACTTTCGGGAGTCTGAAACGAATCAAACTCGTCGGATTTCTTCTAGAGGCCGGCCCCACTTTTGATCTCTTACCTTTAGTCTTTGTCTTCCTTTGGTGGGTGAAGACTAATCACCTAAGAGATATCATATCTCTTATAATAATAAGGTATAGTTGATTTTGTGGGATTTGGAACAAGAATATATTGGAGACTATTCCTCACTTCTCCAACCTCAAAATCAGCCGTGAGCTTTGAATAGAGAGAGAGTGAGAGAAAAAGTTTTCTCAAATTGTCTTCATCTTGTTCTTCCTCTTGTTCTAGAGTTTTCTTGAAGAAAATTCAAGATACATTGAGAGATAAATATTATACACGTGCAATAATAAAAATGGCTTCATCACTTGATTCTAGTCGTAACCTTAGAGGTTAATTGAGTGTTGTCATTCCGGTCGTTTTTCCGGCGCGTGGCAAGTAGAGACGTGGTGCTTTCGGCATTGGATCATTCAAGAGCTTGGAGCGGATTGGATTCGTAGAGATCAATCAAAGCTTGGGGAATAGCTCAAGAGAAGGTTACCATTTAATCAACGGAATTCAAGGGTGAGTTTCTTATAACTCTTATTTTTCGTTTATATATTCGTATATACGTAGCTCGATCGATCCTCGTAGGGATTCGGATCGAATTAATTTTCGTTTTACCGCTTCCGTTGGGCCTTCATTTTAGGCACCGAATCCCAACAGTGGTATCAGAGCGTAGGTCTTGCGATCATATATACGATATTAGCATTTGGAATGCTTGATTAGATGGTGAATGATTTGGAATCATTTTAGTCATAATCGTGGTATATGTTTTTCGTTCGTAATAATTGTATTTTTCGTAAGTTTATGTCTAAATACAAGTCTTAAATTTCTGGGAAATATGATTTATATTGGAGATATGAAAGTCGGAAAATATTGATATTGGATATTCGGTCGAAAATCTAGCCCCGAATCGTCGTCGGACGACTTTTTGGTCAAAAGGTGCATTCAGGCCGAGAGTGACTCGACCGTGTCCTGGGTGACTCGGCCGTGTCCGCCAGTCTGCATAGTCACTGCCAGACAGACCCGACCGTGTCAGGCGACATGGGCCGTGTCTGGACGGCAGGCTTCCGGAAGTGACTCGACCGTGTCAGGCGACATGGTCGTGTATGGCAGGAATGTCTGGGATACTGCCGGCACGACCCGACCGTGTCAGGCGACACGGGCCATGTCTGGCCGGCAGGCTGCCGGCAGTGACTCGGCCAAGCAGGCCAGTTTTCACCCGGCTCGATTTTTCCGTGTTTTCTTGAAAATTAATCTCCCGCATGTTAAATTGTATTTAATATGATTAAAATGATTTATGGTATTTCATTTTACAAGGGAAATTTAATTAATTGGAATTTTAATGGGCGACCAAATTATTTGAACGTTTTCATGTTACCGATTGTGTGAATCGATTGGATCGGTTCGTATTGTTGATTAGATCAATGTATCTCAACGCTTTCCATTTATATAGTATTTATTGGATGAATGCTTTTGAATGGGGATATGGTTCGTGGACTTAGTTTTGAATCGTTCGTTTTATTCGATTGGGTTGTAAAGGCCGTTTTGAGCCTAATTTATTTTACAAGAAATATTTGTATCTAGGATGCAATTTTCAATGTAAAATTTATATGTAATGATGAAGACCGGAGGAAGATCCATTTCGAGAATACGAAAATTCAAGATGAAGACTTGTAATTAGATTACGGAGTTTTTGTTTTCTAGGAACGGTCCATTAACCACATGTTTAATGTGCAAAGTGTAACGTTAATCGCGAAAATTCTCCCACGATAAATTTTTAAGTTTATAAGGTTTCAAGGTTTTCCTTCCCTCCATCGAGTTTTCGGGAAATTGAAATCCAAACCGGATGTGCTATGCTTCCGAGCTATCGGGGTAGTCGTTCGGGAAGGACGGATAAATTACCGGGAGCGCATTAGATGCCTTCTGTTGGAGCAAATTTTATCCCTAAACCTGATAGGTTTCCGGACAAGATTCAATTGTGAAACTGATTTGCGTCGATGGTATAAACTTAATTTGTTCACAAACCATAGAAACCATATAGGTTGAGGGGAGTGAACAAGGGGAAAAAGAAGATCGAATCATCCATTAGATGGGTTGGTGTTGGACACCACTTTATGAAAATTAATAGACTAGAAACCTATTTCGTTGTCCTCTATTAAGATTTATAAAGAACTCGATCACCACTATGAAGTAGTGCGACGATACTTCCGGATTTCACATGGGAGTGTGTTGTTCCGATAAAAATAGTGGGAGCTGGGTAACAAGAATAGAAAAGACCTTAATTCTATACTCAGAACATAATTAAACGAGTCACTAATTAATCTGTTATACTTAATGCAGACATAACTCTCAATATGACAATGAATCCACTCGCAATTCTACTCGAGAAGAACACCTTGATTGGACCTAACTTTGTGGACTGGCTCCGCAATCTGATGATTGTCTTCAGTATAGAGGCACTGGGATACATCTTGGAGATGGACATTCCGGCGCCTCCTGTGTGGACCAGAGCCAATCAGGAAGAGATCGAAAACCACGAAAAGTGGGTTAAGGATGATATAAAAGTCCGTGCTTACATGATGGCTTCTATGTCTAATGAGCTTCAGAAAGCTCATGAGAAAATGACTTCTGCTAGGCACGTTCTATCTCACTTAACCGAACTTTATGGTGAGCACAGTAGAACTGCTAGATATGAGATATCCAAGCAACTATTCGGTGCAAGGATGAAGGAAGGTGAGAAGCTTGGGGAACACATCCTCAAAATGATATCCATGATCCAGAGATTGGAGGCTCTTGATTTTAAAATGGATACTTCTCCCCAAACTGACCTTATCATTCAGTCTCTCCCTGATTCCTTCTCACAGTTTGTTATGAACTTCAACTGAAATGAGATTGCATGTAACTTAGCTGGGCTAATGAACAAACTGGTGACCACTCAGTCTCAGATGAAGACTCCGTGGATGAAGGAGTCTTCCCTTGTGATTTCTTCTGGACTTCGAAAGTCTAAGAATAAGAAGAAAAAGACTAAGAAGCAGTCTGGACCACAAGTTAAGGACCTTAAAGGAAAGGGCAAGGCCCCGATGGTTCCAAAAGGCAAGAAGAAGAAAGATACTTGTCTCAAGTGCGGTGACCTGGGCCACTGGGCTAGAGACTGTCCGATTCTTCATGGCACTTCAGGTACAGAACTTTTAGTTTTGGAAACAAATTGTTCTGCTACTGTATTTTCTACTTCCTGGATACTGGATTTAGGTGCTAGTTCTCATATTTATACTGTGAATCAGGATCTGGAACAAAGTAGGAAGCTTGGAGCTGGAGAAGTTATGATCACAGTCGGAAGCGGGCATAGTGTCGAGGCGACCGACATAGGATCACTTCTTTTGGGTTTAGAATCCGGCATTGTTTTGACTTTAGAAGATGTACTTGTTTTGCCCAAGGGGCACAAAAACATTGTATCCATTCCGGTCATGGACCGAAAAGGCTTTTCATTTTTCATTGGTGATGGTTCCTGCAAAACTTATTTCAGAAATAAACTAGTGGGTACTGCTACATTGTTAAATGGATTGTATCATCTAAATCTTGGCAACAAAGTAGTTGTGAATACTATGACTAGAAAACGTGGTAGGGATGAAACCAATCAAGTTTTGAAATGGCATCTTAGACTTGGTCATGTTGGTCAGACCAAGGTTTACAAGATGGAAAAGGATGGACTTATGGGTCCACTGGGATCGGATCCCTTTCCTACTTGTGAATCTTGCCTTAAAGGCAAAATGACTAAGTTCCCCTTCATAGGGACTTTCGAAAGAGCCGCTGATAAACTGGGATTAATCCATACCGACGTATGTGGTGCTTTGGAAGTGGCACGTGCTGGATATCAATATTTCATTACGTTTACGGATGATCATACTAGGTATGGTTATGTATACTTAATGAAACATAAATCTGAGGCCTTTGAGAAATTCCAGGAATTCAAGGCCCTTGTCGAGAAAAAAACTGGTAATCATATCAAAGCACTTTGGTCGAACCGAGGTGGCGAGTATATGAGTACGGAGTTTGACGAGTTCCTTAAGGAACATAGAATAGTTTCACAACTAACACCTCCAGGTACTCCTCAGTTAAATGGTGTGTCAGAAAGAAGGAACCGGACCTTGTTGAACATGGTCCGTTCCATGCTGGGCTATACTGACTTACCAATTTACTTGTGGGGGTATGCACTCCTAACTGCCGCCTACATCTTGAACAGATGTCCTTCCAAATCCGTTCTAAAACTCCACATGAGATGTGGGAGGGCAGGAAACCAAGTCTTAATCGTATTAGGATTGGGGATGTCCCGCCTATGTCAAGAAGACTAAGGTGGAGAAGTTGGAAGCTAGGTCCTCAAAGGGACGTTTCATTGGATTCCCATCTGGGACGATGGGATATCTATTCTACATGACCGAAGATCGAAAGATCGTTGTTGCTTTACAAGCACACTTCCTGGAAGATGAGTTCATTCAGTAAGGCGGAGCAGGTAGAAGTATTTCTTTAGAAGAATACAATGAAACTCCTCGGGAGACACCTGTATAATAAACTGGAACCGAACCTTCTGAAACACAAGTACAACCACCTCGTAGGTCTAGTAGGGTGTCTCATTTACCTGAGAGGTATGTGCTTGTGCACTTGGAGGAGTTGGGTCTCCATGAGGTTCTAAGTGATAGCCAAGAGACCGACCCAACGACCTATGAACAAGCGATGATGGATGTAGACTCCGTTAAATGGCGTGAAGCTATGGAAGCTGAGATAGACTCGATGCATGTCAATCAGGTTTGGACTCTAGTATACCGCCCCAAGGGCATAGTGCCTATTGGGAACAAGTGGATCTACAAGAGAAAGACTGATGGTGATGGCAAAGTTGACGCCTATAAGGCCAGGCTTGTGGCAAAGGGTTATACCCAGAAAGAAGGGATCGATTACCACGATACCTTCTCGCCCGTAGCCATGATCAAGTCTATTCGCATGATGCTTGCTATAGCTGCCTACCACAATTATGAGATATGGAAAATGGACGTAAAGACGACTTTCCTTAATGGATTCCTCGAGGAGGAAATCTATATGGAGCAACCTAAAGGCTTTGTGTCCGAAGTTGATATTCATAAAGTGTGCAAGCTTCAGCGTTCCATTTATGGACTGAAGCAAGCGTCACGTAGTTGGAACCTTCGTTTTGATGAGGCGGTCAAAGAGTTTGACTTCGTGCAAAATGAAGAGGAACCTTGTGTATACAAGAGGGTTAGTGGGAGCAAGATCGCATTCTTAGTACTATATGTAGATGACATTCTACTAATAGGAAATGATGTGGGAATGATCAGTTCTGTGAAAGCTTGCCTTTCGAGTAATTTCTCCATGAAAGACTTGGGAGAAGCAACCTATATTCTTGGTATTCGGCTCTACCGGGATAGAGAGAAGAGAACAATAGGTCTTTCCCAAACCCTCTATATAGATAAGATCTTAAAGCGATTTAAGATGGATGATTCTAAAAGAGGTTTCCTACCGATGCGACATGGAATAAAACTCTCCTTGAAGATGTGTCCTCAAAGTGAGGAACAACGAAAGGAAATGAGTAATATACCATATGCTTCGGCCGTGGGTAGCCTTATGTATGCTATGTTGTGTACAAAACCTGAGGTGGTGAGTAGATTTCAGGCAAACCCAGGTAGGGAACATTGGACTGCCGTAAAGAACGTTCTCAAGTACTTGAGACTAGAGATATGGTTCTGATGTATGGCAGTGGAGAATTGGATGTGGTGGGATTCACTGATTCGGACTTCCAAGGACTGAAGGACGACTCGATGTCTACTTCTGGCTACATATTTACTCTTAATGGAGGAGCAGTATCTTGGCGTAGCGCCAAGCAAACCGCGTCTACTGATTCCACCTGTCAGGCTGAGTATCAAGCAGCCTCGGAGGCTTCCAAGGAAGGGTTCTGGATTAAGAAGTTTCTGGGAGAACTTCAAGTGATACCATGTCTTTGTGCACTGTTCAGATCGCGACAACGACGGAGCCGTACTTGAGCCAAGGAGCCGAGGTTTCACAACAGCACCAAACATATTGAGAGAAAGTATCATCTCGTAAGAGAATTTGTTCGCAAGGGATACATTGTGCTGCACAGAGTAGACTCGACCGATAACATTGCTGATCCACTGACCAAGCCACTTTCTCAGACTAGCTTGGAGCGTCATCTGGAGAACATGGGTATTAGATACCATAGTGTGTGGCATTGAGTGCAAGTGGGAGATTGTTAGGAGTATGCCCTCGAATGCCACTCAGAGGATGTTGAGTGAGGGCATTGTACTTGTAATTATGTAAATCATTAATATAAGGCAATGTATGTTTCTTTATTTACTGGTAGTTACTGGCATTCCTAACTCGTAAATATACATATAGAAACTAATCCGTGTATTTGAGAGCAAAATGCTCCACTCCTTATTGGATAAGGGGGTAGGCACTGGAAAACTTTATAGCTCAAATACTTAATTGTTCGCAAGTCGATGAAACTTGACTGGGCGTTAAGTTTATGTGAAGACTTGTATGACGTGTTCTTTGACATGGAGAGTGCCTGTCGAACACTAATGGTTAGTGGGAGCACACGTTATAGGTATGCTAATTGGATTAGTATACTCGAACCGACTCACCCTCGATTCGTCATACGGATTTCACTCGGACGAATGACGGAATCGAAAGGTTGTGATAGGTATTCGTGAACCTTCGACTTGAGGATTTAGTAGGGATGTGCTTGTGACGTTAAGATTTTCATTAGAGTAGTTCGACCCTATAAATCGGGAGGTGGGGGTCAACCTCGACGTGCATCTTAACGGGCTAGTAGCAGGTCCTACTGAATACCAAGATGGAATTCTTTCTCCCGTTAGTGAGCGGGTTATATGTCCTATGCGGTTATTGGCAGATGAGATCATAATTCTTTGGCCAAAGCATTGGAGCTAGTTGTATTGGATACACGAGAGCTCAATGATCTCGATTTGCATTAACACATGCATAGCGTCAAGTACAGATAGGGTTTGACTGACCGTGACCCTATAACTTGATCGAGACATTTGAAAGAAGGGTTTATATGTTTACTGGTATTCACGACAGAATGGTTCTTGAATGATCCCGTCATTCGTTTTCAGTTGCGGTACAGGTAGGCCGCCAGGCTGGCTAGGTGGTGCTACTACTCTTTGGTTCCTCCCATTGCTGACTGAGACGGACCTATCGAGTCGCGCAATAGGATTGCCGACGAAATGTATCAAGCTTAATCTCTCATTATGAATATTAGATATTGGATATCTAATTTGGGATATTGGATGTCTAAATTGATTTATTGGATAAATTAATTTACGGCCTAATTAATTAAATAAATTACCGGGTGATTAATTTAATTAATGAATATAATTATTTCTTGGAGAAAATAATTATGTTATTATGTATTTAAAATGATTAATTAATTGGACTAATTAATCGATATAAATACATCGAAACGGAATCGGAGTTTATCTGTTTGGACTCTGGGAGTCCGAAACGAATCAAACTCATCGGATTCCTTCTAGAGTCCGGCCCCACTTTTGATCTCTTACCTTTAGTCTTTGTCTTCCTTTGGTGGGTGAAGACTAATCACCTAAGAGATATCTCTTATAATAATAAGGTATAGTTGATTTTGTGGGATTTGGAACAAGAATATATTGGAAACTATTCCTCACTTCTCCAACCTCAAGATCAGCCGTGAGCTTTGAATAGAGAGAGAGAGAGAAAAAGTTTTCTCAAATTGTCTTCATCTTATTCTTCATCTTGTTCTTGAGTTTTCTTGGAGAAAATCCAAGATACATTGAGAGATAAATATTATACACTTAGAGTGCAATAATAAAAAGGCTTCATCACTTGATTCTAGCCGTAACCTTAGGGTTTAATCGAGTTTTGTCATTCCGGTCATTTTTCCCACGCGTGGCAAGTAGAGACGCGGTGCTTTCAGCGTTGGATCGTTCAAGAGCTTGGAGCGGATTTGAATTCGTAGAGATCAATCAAAGCTTGGGGAATAGCTCAAGAGAAAGTTACCATTTAATCAATGAACTTCACGGGTGAGTTTCTTATAACTCTTGTTTTTCGTTTATATATTCGTATATACGTAGCTCGATCGATCTTCGTAGGGATTCAGATCGAATTATTTTTCGTTTTACCGCTTCCGCTGGGCCTTCGTTTTAGGCACCGAATCCCAACAGAGACATGTATAGCAAATTCTCTAACCAGCATGGAAGAAGAATATCACTTGGCCGAAACAGTTAACTATCTAGAAGCACTACCACCCTTAAGAAGGTATTCACATTTTGAAGAGTTGGGGACAAGCTCCGCTAAACCCCTCCCTTCTTTACAAGAAGCTCCAATACTTGATCTCAAACCTCTACCCACACATTTTAGATACGCTTACTTGGGTATTTCCTCTACACTTCCAGTCATCATATCTAACATATTGACCGAACTTGAAGAAGGGAAATTACTAAGGGTATTGAGGAGTCACAAAAGAGCAATTGGATGGACTATTGCGGACATTAGAGGAATAAGCCCCTCTATATGCACACACAAAATTTTGATGGAAGATAACTGCAAACCTTCAATTGAGCATCAACGACGTTTGAATCCAAACATGAAGGAAATTGTGATAGCAGAGATTCTTAAATTACTTGACGCAGGAATCATTTATCCAATCTCAGATAGTCCATGGGTGAGTCCTGTACATATGGTGTCCAAAAAAAGTGGAATCACAATCATAGAGAACGAGCACAATGAACTTATACCGACACGACCCATAACAGGATGGAGAATGTGCATTGATTACAGGAAGCTTAACAAGACGACCAGAAAAGATCATTTTCCACTCTCATTTATTGATCAAATGCTCGATAGATTGGCGGAACATTCTTATTAATGTATTCTCGATGGCTATTCAGGGTACAACCAAATCGTCATAGCCCAGAAGACCAAGAGAAAACAACATTCACATGCCCTTACAAAACATTTGCCTATAGAAGAATCCCATTCGGATTATGCAATGCTCCAGCCACATTTCAGAGAAGCATGATGTCAATATTCTCAGACATGGTTGAAAAATTCATTGAAGTTTTCATGGACGATTTCTCAGTTTTCGGAGATACATTTGATAAATGCCTAAATCACTTAGGCATGATCTTGGAAAGATGTGAAGACATAAATCTAGTTCTCAATTGGGAGAAATGTCACTTCATGGTCCAGGAAGGAATCGTACTTGGCCATAGAATCTCACAAGATGGAATTGAAGTCGATAAGGTAAAGATCCAGGTGATTGCAAAACTTCCTCCACCAATTTCGGTGAAAGGAGTAAGGAGTTTTCTCGGGCATGCAGGATTCTATCGGAGGTTCATAAAAGATTTCTCAAAAATAGCAAAACCTCTCTGTTCTTTGCTTGAGAAAGATACACCGTTCCTTTTCACAATTGAATGTCACGTGGCGTTTGCAACTTTGAAGGATAAGCTTACATCAGCTCCAATCATCATTTCTCCAGATTGGACTATCCAATTCATTCTGATGTGCGATGCAAGTGATTATGCTGTGGGGGCCGTGCTGGGCCAGAAGAAGGACAAAATGATGCAAGTGATCCATTATGCTAGCCGGACTATGAATGATGCATAGCTGAACTACACAACAACTGAAAAAGAGATGCTTGCAGTGGTTTATGCCTTTGATAAATTTCGATCCTACTTATTGGGGTCGAAAGTCATTGTCTACACTGATCATTCAGCTTTGAAATATTTAATGACAAAGCAAGATGCTAAGTCAAGGCTAATCCGTTGGGTCCTACTTATGCAAGAGTTCAACATCGAAATCCGAGACAGAAAGGGAACAGAGAACCAAGTGGCGGATCATCCTTCACGACTAGACCAAAACAATGCTCAAGAGAAGGAAATAAATGAAGTATTTTCGGATGAACAACTGTTCCAAATCTCTAATGTGCAGGAAAAACAAAATGCACCATGGTATGCAGACATCGTAAATTTTCTTGTAAGTGGAATAATTCACCTAAATTTTTGTAATACCCCAATTTTTGGGATATATTTTTCGTTTATATATTGGATATCTTGGATGGTTAATTATGCTCGAGGACGTTGTGAACGTTTGATAATGTTATTGAATTGAGTATATGAATTGATTTTACCATATGTTCGTATTCGGTATGTCGTGACATTGGACAGGAATTGCTGAAATTTGCCAAGTATGGAATTATTACGTACGTTAGCAATGTGAGGTTACGTACGTAAGATTGGCATGGTTACGTACTTTAAGGCTAAGGTATTACGTACGTAACGAAGGCATCGGACAGGACCGAGTCTTGGCCGGCAGGCGGGACCGAGTGTCGGCAACTTTCGGCGGAGGATGTTGACAGATGAGTCAACGTACGTGTTACGTACGTTATACAGGACGTGTTACGTACGTAACATCACCATTGTACTGTAGCAAATCAACTGGTATATTACGTATATTATATGGTATGGGTTACATATGTAATGGACTTCACGGGCTGAGACAGTGAGTTTGTTATGTACGCTATGGATTTTGGATTACGTACGTTAAAGTTGTTACGTACGTTATGCAAGGACACTTACGTACGTAATAAGGGGCGCGGTTTATATATTGAAGTGTTGTCTTTCATTTCTCTCACGATCCTTTGAGGTATTTCTATCCAAAACTTGTCCATCTTCACTTCTAAGAGTGTTCTAAACACTTCTAACATGATTGTGAGCTTGGAATCATGGAATTAGAGCTTGGTGATGGAACTATTGTTGATTCTTGAAGTGATTTCTTGTGTTATCCATATTCTATGAGGTATGTTGGATATTTCTCCTTTTTCATTTCGGAATTTTGATATTATAGTTGATGAATGATTCGTATGAAGATGATTATGATGTTGTTATTGCGATTCTTGAGGATATATGAGGTTTATGTTGAAGGAAGATGATGATATGCTTTGAATATGTTGATTATGATTATGGAATCATAGAGTTCTTGATGTTCTTGAGGCCATATGATGACTATGATGATTTGATAATTCGTTTAACCAATTTAAGATGGTATTCTAAATCATAGTGAGGATAGTGGTTGATTTAGATGAGATGAATCTTGATATGAGGTTGAATTCCGGATTGAATATGTTATGATCATTGTTACCAAGTTGGTTCGATTATTGATATGATTATTGTTCTAGGTTGATTAACCAATAGCTATAATCGTTTCGCCGCGGTGAAAGGCCGTAGATTCCGTCCAGTCGAGGTTGAAGAGCTCGTAGACGAGGGCAATGAGTTCGGTGTTAGTTTTGTCATGTTGGTATCCAGGCAAGTGTTTACTTGTTTGGTTGTAATGTTTTGATGAGTAATTCCATTTATATTTCATAAGTATTTTATGTTGTATTGCATATTGACGAATGTTCAGTGATGTTCTGAAAGGATTAGAATGAACAGTTGATGATTGTTGAGATACTTGGACAATCTTGGGAAGATTGTAGTATTCGGATATTATTGATGTCATTTTGGATATTCTTGGTATGTGGTATGCATTCCGGAAGGAAGTCCGGATAGAGGTATGTTTTATGGTAATCGTACATAGAGGATTACGTATGAGAAAGTATTCAGTATTGAGGTATTATATGGTATTGTTGTGATATTGGGATTTTTATGGTATCATCGTGATATTGAGATTTTGATGAGAATCGTTGGATTTCCGGAAGTAGTAAGGTTATCGTTGTGATTATTATTCTCATGATGCATGACATGTGAATATCTATGTTTATGTACTTGCGGTTATTTGTCGGGCATTTGGAGTGCTTAGTTGCCTCACATCATGTTCTATTTCACTACCCGATGGGGGTTTTTTCAACTAGAGTTTCTCCCAGATTTCCTTGGTTGTCTTGCAGCTCTTTACCTTAGAGATTGTGCCTTTGTCAAGAGTGACTAATAGCACATTCTTGGCTACGTTGTCGAGATTCGAACGCTTGCGATCATTAGTTGTCCACTGTTCTCATTCCTTCTCAAGCATTTGTGCATGACACTGTCCTTCTATCTGGATTGACCTTCATGATCTTGACAGGTCTTTTTTGGATGACAAAGATCATCTCTTCGTGCATCGCGGCAAGATGGGCGCTCATCCTGATTCTCCAGTCATCAAATTCGTTAATGGAAAACATGGGGACTTTGTTGCATGGCATAAGTAAAATGAATGATAAAGATACAAAAATAAAGTTTTCAAAAGAAAGTGATTTTGTGGGTCGGATTCAGGTTAAAACTGGTTATTGGTAGCATCAACCTCTACGATACCACTTCTTGGTCACAGTATACAATAAAATCAACTAAGAAAGGGGGTTGAATAAGTTGTATCCTTTTTCGAGGTTTGTTTGCGAAGCGGAAGTCAATAATTAAGTTGCTGTAAATACAACAACCGGATAGTCTCGTGTTAGCTTGGTGCTTACAGGGTTTTCAGGATAAGTATACTAAAAGCATACAGACAGTAAGAAAACAATAAATATAGTAAGCAAAGAAATTGTTTAAAGTGGTTCGAGGTAAACCCCTCTACATCCACTGGTCCTCCACACAGGATTAAATAGTTTATTAAAATCACGACGTACACAAATATATGATTTTGACTAAACTCATTGCTGTATCGTTCACACAGATTGATAAAGCCGATAGTATCTTTGGTCGTTCACACGGATTAGCTTTGGCTTCTTTGACTTGCTTCTTCTCACGCAGATTGAAGCTTCGTCATTAATACTATTCGTCCCACACAGGTCAGAAATAGCTTTGCTTAGTCCACATCGGGCTAAGTAACTCAACAGAAAAAAGATTGTGTTATCACGAGTTCGAACAACAGTTGTAGGCTTGATGAGCTTTTGGTGTAGATGTGCTATTCGTGTTTAGCACTTGTATATTTCTTCTCTTCAGATATCGCTGTATGCTTGAAGAAATATAATGCTCTTATAAGCTTGATGTTCAGACTGTTGTTCGTGTGTAAATTATGTAAATCGTCAGGTGAGCAATGTCCTCTTGCTTGGGGCTATTTATAACCTTGGAAATAGATCCGTTATAAATATAGCTGTTGTCCGGTTGGTGATATTAAGACAGCTCTGATTGTCGGCTCCAGAATGTTTGAATTAAAGGTGATTCGCATTTAATGCTTCAGACATTCCCTTTAAGTTGCATTAAATACTCTTCTCTCTGTAGTCTCTTCGGCCACATTAAATGATGTCCTATTAGCATTAAAGGCTACTTTTAATGATGAATACATTATGAATAAAGAATGTTTGCTTCACAACAGTTTAAAGTTTCTCCAGTCCTGTTGGTTTTGTGTTCTAATTTTCCTAAGTATAACATCTAAAACATTATTTACTTTAGCCAACGTCTCATCTTGCTGTATCTTAAAGGCTAAGCTGTTGGATTTGACTCTTGGCTCGCTGTATGATCTTGCACTGTATGTGTTGGGATAGAACTGCCACTAGAAGGGGGTTGAATAGTGGTAAGAAGAGTAATGAACTCTTTTCGTGCGGAAGCGGTTAATCGGAGTAAGAGAAATGCGGAAAAGAAAGAACACAAGAATTGTTCGAGAGGTTCGGCTATCAAAAAGCCTACGTCCCCTACCTAGTGTATCGACTAGGACTCTTCTTCACAACTGAATGCACTTTATAGTTCAGTGCCAACTCTATTACAATAACACTTTCTAGCTTAGTGCTTAACTTCAATTTCTTGATTTCTTGGCTCAAGACTGACCATATATCTTGTTTATCGAGTACAAGACAACCTTTCTAAAATACAAAGATTTTGCAAGTACACTTACTCGTCTTTCAACCAAATTTCTCACACTGATACAAGAATGTATATCGAAGATTTTTAGCACAATTCTTCTTGTATCAGTTACAATGAATATATCTCTCAAGAAATATTGCGAATAAAGCTCAGATAATAGTATGAATGCTTGTGTAATTCTTGTGTAATCTTGTGTAGCTCAACACCTTGGAAAGCTTTCTATTTATAGCACTTTGGAGTCTTTTTCCCATGGGAATAGTGAACCATCATAGCGTACGTTAAGCAACGTGTGTAGCATATGTAAGCCTATATAGCATACGTTACTTGATCTCATAGATATAATGAAACTCCAGAACTGGGCAGTAGCATTCTGTCCATCCTTAGCGTACGTTATATTCAACAGTAGCATACGTAATGAGGTCTTCAGTTAGCTGTTAGATAGGATGACTTACTAGATGACATCACTTGGCAAATCAACGGTTAGATCATAAATTCAAATTCAAAGCCTATAGCGTACGTTATAAACTAGATGTTATGTATGTTAAAAACACATGACCGTTCAATTTTGTTGACCTTCTAGAATTTGTTCAACGGTTAAAGGTCATACATTACATATGTTAATCTACACCTATAGCGTACGTTATATGACTTGTGTAACATAGGAAGTCACTACGTAACCCAGCATGGTTAAATATTGAATAAAACATTGCGTGCGTTATATATGTTATGTTGCATTCATGTTATAATTATTTTGTTTATAAAAACATCAGCAAAATGTGTATAACAAATATTGGTTTAACAATCTTCCCCTTTTTGATGATGACAAAATAATTATGAAAGCTTGTTAGAACTTTAGAAAAATGGAGGGATTGTTAGTGTAATATGCAAAGACTCCCCTGAGTGTAACTCCTCCTGAGATAAGCAATGATTCTCACAAAATATAATGGTACGACTAAAACGTTCATAAAAACCATTTGAAGTTCATAAAAAGCCTATTTCTCCCCCTTTTGGTCATTAACAAAAAGCAAAAGAGTTGATAATATGCAAAACAACTCTCAATAACACGGTTAAGAAAATCTCATTAAATATGAAGTGATAGCAGATAAGTCAAATTTGAAATAACCATAAAGGTACTGGATCAATAAGCACAAACAAACCAATACATAAACCAAGTTTTGAAAGGGATGAAATGTCGGTCGATAACAGAAGAGAGTCATCAATATGAAGATTGATACTAATCAAGATCGGTCTCTGAAGACTGGTGAGGCAAGGCTATCTCAAAGTGAGTGCAGACTTTCTCTAGCATTGTTTCTAACCTCTTGACTCAGATCTTAACTTCTTGTAAGTCTTTTTTCCAAACAACCAACTCGGGCTTCCAGCAGAGAGGAGGAAAGACCTATCCGACTGCCACGAGATGTACCGGCCTGACATATAGGAACCTATAGACGAGATATCTCAGCCTGAGTGACTCTAGCAAAGATACGATCCTCAAGACGGGGCAAAGCACTGCCGTCGACTCACCGTTCCTCAGATAGGCCACATAAATCCAACCTCTGTTCCGAGTTTGTACATACCTCATCGATCGAATGGTTCCTTCGTGAGCCATATTTCCCTTCGGGATCTCCACCCCATGAAGTCCCGTGAAATCAATATCAGCATCCTCAAAAGTACCTGTCATAATAGATCCAAACGGCATCCCAGATTTCCTTTGACGGTTTTTTCTCACATATCCTTTCTTATGAAAAATAGGCCCTTTCTCAACAAACCATTTCATCACAGCCCGAGCAAAGTTAACTTGACGATCGTTTAAACCATGGTAAATTATTTCCAAATCAATGTTAACCTACTTTTATTGTGCGTTCACCTTAGGCATTAAAGAACGAGTGATTGCATCATGTAACAGGTGAATATTCAAACCAAAATCATTGTTTCCAAATTTATCCGAACTAATGTCAATCACAGCTTGAGTTTTCAAAAAAGTCACAGACAACAAGATTATTTAGGTTATCATTAATCTTCTCATCAGTGGAATCATTTTCTGACATAAAGTTCCCGTTACAAATGATTCCTTCGTTTTGTAACCCAAACAATTCAGCAAGCTTAATGGCATCGAAAGCAATATGTTTTCCATGAACCATAGAATTAATTACAACGAAACCATCAGAGTTGTACTTTGTAGAGAAATTTGCATAGAATTCTCGTACCAAGTCCTCAAAAATAGGTTTAGATAAACTAACAAATTTATCTATCTCAAGCATGTCAAAGAACTCGTCCAATCGAACTCCAATATTTTTTCAGAGATTCAAAATCAAAGTAGTGGCTAGAAGTTACCTCTTCGTCGATTAAAATCTCGTTGAAAATTTTCTTAGCCTGAGGATTCACAAATCGGTTCATTTCAGGCGGATTTGATGTAGATTCGCCTCTCTTTTTCTTCCCCATACGAGTATTTGTCATTACTGATGATGAACTATGGGTAGGATTTATGATTTCGGCGTTTGATTGAAGAAAATCGCGAGGAATTGAATGGGATTGAGTCGCGGGAGAGGGATTTTAGTGTTGGGGTTTGTGAGAAGGAAATGAGTACGGCTTATTAAGATATGAAAAAGAGGGCATAACTTACATTACGGTGTATAACGGACGTTATTAAGGAGGTGTAACGTGCGTTGTATGCCAGAATAACGTACGTAGCGAAAGCTCCAGTGGTCACTGCTTGATTCTGTAATAAGTATAATGCACGTAATCTTCTGTTGTTAAACGTACGTTAGGTCCTTTAACGTACATTAGTTTTGTATATAGCGCCCGTAACAAAGAGTCCAGAGGCCACTGTCCAAAAACTGCTCTTTATTTAAAGTGTGTAATCCTTAATGTAGGGGTGGGCACAAAAAATCAGAATCCCGATTTCGTCCCGGTTGTAACACCCCTCGAGATATTCGGATAATATCACAGCGCCGTAAATCCCGATCTGGGATCCACTAGGCTTATCTCACTCACAACGTATTAAATTTGATAAAATCCACTTGGGAATCAATAAATTCGATACAAACAAGGAAGTTCAACCACGGACAAACAATACCATGAAGAAATACAAGAAGTTGTACGACAATGGAAAAGGACTTTCCTAAAGACTGAGCACCATTTATTATTACAAGGATAAAATGGACCAAAGAGAACAACGACCAAACAAAATGGAACACAACTAGCCACAAGATCACGCCGCCATCCTCATCGTATCGTCCCGGTGCTCGCTCGTATGGTTCCTTAGGACCTGAAAAACACAAAAGTAATTTTCCCCAAACGAGAGGGGTTAGGGCAAGTATTACAAGTGAAATGTCAAGTCTTATACATAAAAGCATATGCAACAATTCAAAGTCATGATAATGATTTTCTGGAAAATACAATTATCCAAACATATTTGAAAATGATGATATCTCTTGATTAACCGTGGACTCGACAATGCGCGAATCCCTCCTCGACCCCGTCGGATCATCTCGGAGTGGCTAACCCAAATGTTCACAGAACCGACATAAGCGGAACCCTCCTCGACCCCGTCGGGTCTTTCGGAGTGAACGAAAGCAACTCTCACAATCACATGCATTACTTTTCACATTTAAGAACATAACTTTCACAAGAATCACTTGCCTGGAATCGAGAGGAAATGGTACGAACGACAAGGTACCAAGATTGAAGGATTCGACAACTCCGAACCTAGACAAGTTCGTAATTCAATTATCAAAACCCCATCGGTATGAAAATAAGTTGGAATCACCCGAATTTACTACCCCGATACATGTGTTCCGGGAATAATTCTCTTGGATAGTGAATCGCAAGTCAAATATCCCAAACACTCAAGAACTCTGGAAATATACCAATAAATCCGTAGGAAAACATGTATCCAAGGTAGATAACTTGTAATCGATATATTCTAACATAACAACAAGCTGGATCGAAGAAATCGGATGGAAAATCCCCAAATCCCGAAAATCAAGGGTTGTGAGAAGTTTACCTTGATTTGGAGCGGTGGAGAGGATTAAACGTTGATAAATCCGAACTAGAAACTCAAAGATGTTGCTAGATAATTGCAGCTCGAAGAACTCCTCACAAATCCCCCGGAATCGCCTAAAATCGTCCAAGGAGGTGAAAGAAGGAAGAAATGACGATTTGGGAACGGAGATGTCCTATTTATACTAAATAGGGACTAGCGTGCGCTAGCCATGAAAAATAGCGCGCGCTATCGGACTCACCAGGCAATCCAGTAGCCTCTGCCAGCTCCGTTAGCGTACGCTAACACCCGCTCATAGCGTGCGCTAGTGACTTCAATTAGCGTGCGCTAATTATTTCTAATAGCGTGCGCTACCTGGTAGTCAGTGCCCAGTCCAGAACCTACTGTCCCCAGCTCTGCTCTCTTTAGCGCACGTTACTCTAGTAACGTAGCGTGCGCTACCACCAAAATCTAGCGTACGCTACCAGTCACACCTAGCGTACGCTATGAATTCCCTTTTCCAGTCCAGTAGCTACTGGACTGTCTGCCTCCAATACATTAGTAGCGTGCGCTAATTATAACGGATAGCGTGCGCTACCCTCACTAAATTAGCGTGCGCTACAAGGTGTGCGTAGCGTGCGCTACCCATTACACGAAGGTAGTATAATCGCATCAAGGATCCGAAAACAGCGACGATCCGAACAAGAAAAGGGGTAAATCCAATTGACAAGAGTTGCAAGATCAATATAAGCTTGCCAAACACTTACACGAGCGTAAAAATTACAAAGCACAAGAGTAGAAGATTTACAAAAAGTACGGGTATTACATCCACCCCCTCTAAAATGAAGTTTCGTCCCGAAACTTAAGAAATGAATAACTCTGGGTATCTAGTGTGCATGCTTTCCTTGGTTTCCCACGTCGCTTCCTCAACTCCGTGTCGTGACCACTGAACTTTAACCAACGGTATGATTTTGTGCCGGAGTTGTTTTACTCAATGCTCTAGTACTTTCACTGGCTTCTCTTTAAATGTGACATCCTCTGCGATCTCGATGTTCCCATAATCAATGATATGACTCGGGTCAGGGACATACCTCCTCAGTTGGGAAACATGGAACACACTGTGAACATGGCTAAGGGCTGGAGGTAAAGCCAATCGATAGGCCAGTTCCCCAATTCTGTCGAGAATCTCAAATAGTCCAATATATCTCGGACTAAGTTTGCCCCTTTTCCCGAACCTGAAGACTCCTCTAATCGGTGATACTTTGAGTAGGACATGATCACCCACATCAAATTCCAAGGGCCGACGACGATTGTCAGCGTAGGATTTTTGTTGACTCTGAGCGGTTAACAGTCGGTCTCGGATGATGGAAATCTTCTCTTTGGTTTCTATCAACATATCGGGTTCTGTCCCGACTAAATCTGAAGCTTCATCCCAACAAAGTGGAGATCTACACCGCCTACCATACAATGCCTCAAAAGGTGCCATCTTGATCGATGCGTGCCAGCTATTATTGTAAGTGAACTCGATCAAAGGTAGGTGTATTTCCCAATCGGTACTCCAATCCAGGGCACACGCATATCTTCCAATGTCTGGATCGTCCGCTCAGTCTGACCGTCAGAATGTGGGTGGAAGGAAGTACTCAACCTCAATTCGGTGCCCAAGGCTTGATGGACCGCCTTCCAAAAATACGACACGAAATGGCCATCACGATCGGAAACAATAGACTTTGGCGTACCGTGTAATCTCACAATCTCCGATATAAAAATCCGGGACAATCGCTCCGGTCCCCACGTGTCCTTAATGCCAAGAAAATGTGCCGACTTAGTCAATCGGTCAACAACAACCCAAATCATATTCATCCCCGACTTAGTTCTCGGCATCCCGGTGATGAAATCCATGGTAATATCCTCCCATTTCCATTCGGGAATAGGGAGAGGTTTCAACAGCCCGGCCGACCGTTGATGATCAATTTTGACTTGTTGACATGTCAAACACCTTGACACAAACTCGGTGACATCTCTCTTCATATTATTCCACCAAAAACTCCTTTTAAGATCCTTGTACATCTTACTCGTCCCAGGATGGATCGAGTAAGGTGTAGCATGGGCTTCTCGGAGTATTCTCTGTCTCAGCTCTGAGTCATTCGGAACACAAATCCTACCTTGAAATTTCAAAAAGCCATCCTCGTGGATCATAAAACCAGGGGCTTTCCCTTTTTCCACGTCCGCCTTCAGTTGGACAAGCATTGGGTCATTCTCCTGTTTTTCCCCGACGTCGTCGATCAAGGACGGAATATCCTCAAGAGTACACATCTGACCCTGAACCCATTGGATCCGTACTTCGACTCCCTGCTCAATTATCTCCCGTCTGATCTTAACTTGAGGCGTAAGGGCCTCAAGCATATGAAGAGATATCGACTTCCGGCTCAACGCATCAGCTACAACGTTAGCCTTTCTTGGATGGTAAAGGATTTCCAGATCATAATCCTTTATCAGCTCTAACCAACGTCATTGTCTCATATTCAGCTCTTTCTGGCTAAAAATATACTTTAGGCTCTTGTGGTCGGTATAAATTCGACATGAAGAACTGTACAAATAGTGACGCTGAGATCTTGATGCAAACACTACGGCTAATTCCAAATCATGGGTAGGATAATTCAGCTCATACGGTTTAAGTTGCCGTGAAGCATAGGCAATCGTCTTATCATGCTGCAAGAGTACGCACCCAAGTCCTTGTCCTGATGCATCACAATAAACCGAATAGCCACCGACTCCCTGAGGTAGGGCTAAAACCGGCGCGGTAGTCAGACGCCTTTTCAGCTCTTCGAAACTCCATTGTCTCTCTTCATTTCATTCGAACCTTTCGGACTTCTGGAGTAATTGAGTAAGTGGTCGAGCAAGTTTGGAGAACCCCTCGACGAACCTCCGGTAGTATCCGGCCAGACCCAAAAAGCTACGAACCTCATTCACGTTCCTGGGTGGAGCCCAATCTAACACTGCCTCAATTTTCTGGGGATCTACCCGAACCCCTTCCGCTGAAATCACATGTCCGAGAAACATGACTTCCTTCAGCCATAATTCACACTTAGAAAACTTTGCATAGAGGTGCTGAGTCCTCAAAATCTCCAACACCAATCGCAAATACCGAGCGTGATCCTCTTCATCTCGAGAGTAGACCAAAATATTGTCGATAAAAACGACTACACAATTATCAAGATGCTCAATAAATATTTTATTCATCAATTGCATAAATATTGCCGGTGCGTTGGTTAACCCAAAAGGCATAACCACAAACTCATAGTGTCCATACCTCGTACGGAAAGCAGTTTTAGGAACGTCGGATTCCTTAATGCGAAGTGGATAGTAACCGGACCTCAAATCAATTTTCGAGAACACCGCGGCTCCCTGCAATTGATCAAACAAACCATCGATACGCGGTAAAGGGTATTTATTCTTAATGGTCACTTTGTTCAGTTCCCGATAATCAATACACAAACATAGTGAACCATCTTTCTTCCTTACGAACAAGACCGGTGCACCCCATGGCGAGGCACTGGGTCTAATATACCCTTTATCCAACAATTCTCTCAGTTGTTTCTTCAACTCTTGCATTTCTAAAGGTGATGTACGATACGGTGCCTTAGAAATTGGGGTTGCTCCTGACTCCAAATCAATTGTAAATTCAACTTCCCGCCCCGGTGGTAGTCCCGGTAATTCGTCTGGGAAAACATCCGAAAAATCACTTACAACAGGAATCGAGGGAAGTGCAACTTTCCCATCCTCGACTTTCATGGCATAACACCAATACCCAACACAGCCCCTTCTAATAAGTTTTGTCACCTTCAAGGCACTAATCAAAAATTTCTGACATCCCCTCTTGTACCCCGCAAAATGGTGTTCGGTACCGTCTTTGGCTAACATTGATATGATCTTCGTGCGATAATTCATTACCGCACCGTGTCTATCGAGCCAATCATCACCGAGGATTAGATCTTCATCAACCATGTCTACGACTATCAAATTCTAAAACCACACTCTCTCAGCGATTAACACCGGACAATCTCTAACTTCCTTGTCCCCCACGATTCTATCACCACTGGGCAACTTAACCACAAAGGACTCACAAGGGGACAAGCCCTCAATATTCAATCGACGTACACAATCCAAAGAGATGAACGAATGAGAAGCACCGGAATCAAAAAGCACTCTAACTGGATGAGACAAAAGAGAAATGATACCTGTCGCCACGGTAGCCTCTGGATCTCCAGCTTTCCTCATCTCATAGACACGAGGTTGCATCGAACCAGCACTGGGAGCTCCCCCTCTAACAGACTGACCACGGCCTCTACCTCGACCGTAACTCTGGGATGGCTGACCCGTAGATGACTTCTGATTAACACTCGGTTCTCCAGGCGTTGGGGCTGATGCCTGAGTTCCAAGTGGATTTTCTTCGTCCGTACAGTACATGGCTCTATGGCCTTCCTGGCCGCAATTAAAACACTTCAATGGGGGTAGACCACAATCACGATTAAGATGGCCCTGTTGGCCACAATTAAAACATGTCACAACCCGGTTGGACACACTAACACCAGCTCTGAAATTCCGTTTACCTCCCGATGCACGGGAAGACCCTTTGTTTGTATAGCTTGCCGACTGTGATCCCCGGTTGCCACCTCTACCACTAGAAAACTTTCCAGTGGTCTTCTGCTTCTTACTCTCACTTGTCGTTTCGGTAGTAGCGAAGGACATATCATAGGCTAGTGCCCTATCTTGATACTCCTTCAACGTGGCGCAAGCGAAGCCCGACATATAGTGCCGAACTTTTGGCTTCATTCGCATGTCAAAGTGACGAATTCTATCTCTCTCTCTTCCTTCACTTGATTTTTCACATGGTTGAGTTGACGGTTGTATTCAATGATTGCCTGAGATACAGGGACATCCTGGGGTTTAGCCTCATAAAAGGCTCGAATCATGGCCTCCTAAACAGGCCACGGGCAGAACTCGGCCTCCATCAATTCCTTAAACTCGTCCCATGAGACCTCACGATCCTGAGGTGCAACAGCTTGCCACCAGCTAGCCGCATCCCTTGATAGGAAGTACTGGGCAACTGGAACCTTACGTGCCTCTAGACAATTCACGGCCATGAAAACTTTATTCATCTCATTAATCCAATCTTCCCAGCCGATCGGATCATTTTCACCAATAAATTGGGGAGGGCGCATACGAATAACATCTTGTAACGACTTCTCAGCCCCAGTGTCAGTAACAGGAGGTGGTTGGTTAAGCTGTACCGCCTGGATTAAAAGAGCCATCTGGTTCGCCACTTGCTGCAGTATGGTGGCAACACCCACATCCGGTTGGCTCCCTGTAGAAGTTCCCAGACTGGCTGACAGCTCCCGATGACTACCGGTGCTAGGTTGAATAGAATCCGAGATGCTAGGTGTAGCTGAGCCTTCTACAGAGCTGAGGGACATGGCCGCTCCACCGGCTGCGCCACGCCCTCGGCCACGACCACGGCCGTGTCCACGTCCTCTACCAGTTGACATTCTAAAGAAAAAAATGTAAGTAAAATCATAAGAATAGCTCGAAGCAATGCCATCTAGAATATGGACTTCTCATGTCCCATAATCGAATGATAGTGAGTGAATGAAGAGGGTAAATAAGATAGGGAACTTACGAGTACCGGTCGTACGAGATGACGGTAGCGCGATGATACTGTGTTCTTGGAATAGTACATTTAGACCCAGCAATCCGACAGCCTAGGTATCCATAAACCTCAGCTCTGATACCAAATTCTGTAACACCCCCCGAGATATTCGGAGAATATCACAGTGCCGTAAATCCCGACCTGGGATCCGCTAGGCTTATCTCACTCACAACGTATTAAATTTGATAAAATCCACTTGGGAATCAATAAATTCGATACAAACAAGGAAGTTCAACCACGGACAAACAATACCATGAAGAAATACAAGAAGTTGTACGACAATGTAAAAGGACTTTCCTAAAGTACTCGAGTACCATTTATTATTACAAGGATGAAATGGACCAAAGAGAACAACGACCAAACAAAATGGAACACAACTAGCCACAGTATCACGCCTCGCCATCCTCATCGTATCGTCCCGGTGCTCGCTCGTATGGTTCCTTAGGACCTGAAAAACATAAAATTAATTTTCCCCAAACGAGAGGGGTTAGGGCAAGTATTACAAGTGAAATGTCAAGTCTTATACATAAAAGCATATGCACCAATTCAAAGTCATGATAATGATTTTCCGGAAAATACAATTATCCAAACATATTTGAAAATGATGATATCTCTTGATTAACCGTGGACTCGACAATGCGTGAATCCCTCCTCGACCCCGTCGGATCATCTCGGAGTGTCTAACCCAAATGTTCACAGAACCGACATAAGCGGAACCCTCCTCGACCCCATCGGGTCCTCTCGGAGTGAACGAAAGCAACTCTCACAATCACATGCATTACTTTTCGCATTTAAGAACATAACTTTCACAAGAATCACTTGCCTGGAATCGAGAGGAAAGGGTACGAACGACAAGGTACCAAGATTGAAGGATTCGACAACTCCGAACCTAGACAAGTTCGTAATTCAATTATCAAAACCCCATCGGTATGAAAATAAGTTGGAATCACCCGAATTTACTACCCCGATACATGTGTTCCGGGAATAATTCTCTTGGATAGTGAATCGCAAGTCAAATATCCCAAACACTCAAGAACTCCGGAAATATACCAATAAATCCGTAGGAAAACATGTATCCAAGGTAGATAACTTGTAATCGATATATTCTAACATAACAACAAGCTGGATCGAAGAAATCGGATGGAAAATCCCCAAATCCCGAAAATCTAGGGTTGTGAGAAGTTTACCTTGATTTGGAGCGGTGGAGAGGATTAAACGTTGATAAATCCGAACTAGAAACTCAAAGATGTTGCTAGATAATTGCAGCTCGAAGAACTCCTCACAAATCGCCCGGAATCGCCCAAGGAGGTGAAGGAAGGAAGAAATGACGATTTGGGAACGGAGATGTCCTATTTATACTAAATAGGGACTAGCGTGCGCTAGCCATGAAAAATAGCGCGCGCTATCGGACTCACCAGGCAATCCAGTAGCCTCTGCCAGCTCCGTTAGCGTACGCTAACACCCGCTCATAGCGTGCGCTAGTGACTTCAATTAGCGTGCGCTAATTATTTCTAATAGCGTGCGCTACCTGGTAGTCAGTGCCCAGTCCAGAACCTACTGTCCCCAGCTCTGCTCTCTTTAGCGCACGTTACTCTAGTAACGTAGTGTGCGCTACCACCAAAATCTAGCGTACGCTACCAGTCACAACTAGCGTATGCTAGGAATTCCCTTTTCCAGTCCAGTTGCTACTGGACTGTCTGCCTCCAATACATTAGTAGTGTGCGCTAATTATAACGGATAGCATGCGCTACCCTCACTAAATTAGCGTGCGCTACAAGGTGTGCGTAGCGTGCGCTACCCATTACACGAAGGTAGTATAATCGCATCAAGGATCCGAAAACAGCGACGATCCGAACAAAAAAAGGGGTAAATCCAATTGACAAGAGTTCCAAGATCAATATAAGCTTGCCAAACACTTACACGAGCGTAAAAATTACAAAGCACAAGAGTAGAAGATTTACAAAAAGTACGGGTATTACATCCACCCCCTCTAAAATGAAGTTTCGTCCCGAAACTTAAGAAATGAATAACTCTGGGTTTCTAGTGCGCATGCTTTCCTCGGTTTCCCACGTCGCTTCCTCAACTCCGTGTCGTGACCACTGAACTTTAACCAATGGTATGGTTTTGTGCCGGAGTTGTTTTACTCAATGCTCTAGTACTTTCACTGGCTTCTCTTCAAATGTGACATCCTCTGCGATCTCGATGTCCCCATAATCAATGATATGACTCGGGTCAGGGACGTACCTCCTCAGTTGGGAAACATGGAATACACTGTGAACATGGCTAAGGGCTGGAGGTAAATCCAATCGATAGGCCAGTTCCCCAATTCTGTCGAGAATCTCAAATGGTCCAATATATCTCGGACTAAGTTTGACCCTTTTCCCGAACCTGAAGACTCCTCTAATCGGTGATACTTTGAGTAGGACATGATCACCCACATCAAATTCCAAGGGCCGACGACGATTGTCAGCGTAGGATTTTTGTCGACTCTGAGCGGTTAACAGTCGGTCCCGGGTGATGGAAATCTTCTCTTTGGTTTCTATCAACATATCAGGTTCTGTCCCGACTAAATCTGAAGCTTCATCCCAACAAAGTGGAGATCTACACCGCCTACCATACAATGCCTCAAAAGGTGCCATCTTGATAGATGCGTGCCAGCTATTATTGTAAGTGAACTCGATCAAAGGTAGGTGTATTTCCCAATCGGTACTCCAATCCAGGGCACACGCCCTAAGCATATCTTCCAATGTTTGGATCGTCCGCTCAGTCTGACCGTCAGACTGTGGGTGGAAGGAAGTACTCAACCTCAATTCGGTGCCCAAGGCTTGATGGACCGCCTTCCAAAAATACGACACGAAATGGCCATCACGATCGGAAACAATAGACTTTGGCGTACCGTGTAATCTCACAATCTCCGATATAAAAATCCGGGACAATCGCTCCGGTCCCCACGTGTCCTTAATGCCAAGAAAATGTGCCTACTTAGTCAATCGGTCAACAACAACCCAAATCATATTCATCCCCGACTTAGTTCTTGGCATCCCGGTGATGAAATCCATGGTAATATCCTCCCATTTCCATTCGGGAATAGGGAGAGGTTTCAACAGCCCGACTGGCCGTTGATGCTCAATTTTGACTTGTTGACATGTCAAACACCTTGACACAAACTCGGTGACATCTCTCTTCATATTATTCCACCAAAAACTCCTTTTAAGATCCTTGTACATCTTACTCGTCCCAGGATGGATCGAGTAAGGTGTAGCATAGGCTTCCAGGAGTATTCTCTGTCTCAGCTCTGAGTCATTCGGAACACAAATCCTACCTTGAAATTTCAAAAAGCCATCCTCGTGGATCATAAAACCAGGGGCTTTCCCTTTTTCCACGTCCGCCTTCAGTTGGACAAGCATTGGGTCATTCTCCTGGTTTTCCCCGACGTCGTCGATCAAGGACGGAATAGCCTCAAGAGTACACATCTGACCCTGAACCCGTTGGATCCGTACTTCGACTCCCTGCTCAATTATCTCCCATCTGATCTTAACTTGAGGCGTAAGGGCCTCAAGCATATGAAGAGATATCGACTTCCGGCTCAACGCATCAGCTACAACGTTAGCCTTTCCTGGATGGTAAAGGATTTCCAGATCATAATCCTTTATCAGCTCTAACCAACGTCGTTGTCTCATATTCAGCTCTTTCTGGCTAAAAATATACTTTAGGCTCTTGTGGTCGGTATAAATTCGACATGAAGAACTGTACAAATAGTGACGCCAGATCTTCAGTGCAAACACTACAGCAGCTAATTCCAAATCATGGGTAGGATAATTCAGCTCATACGGTTTAAGTTGCCGTGAAGCATAGGCAATCGTCTTATCATGCTGCAAGAGTACGCACCCAAGTCCTTGTCCTGATGCATCACAATAAACCGAATAGCCACCGACTCCCTGAGGTAGGGCTAAAACCGGCGCGGTAGTCAGACGCCTTTTCAGCTCTTCGAAACTCCATTGTCTCTCTTCATTCCATTCGAACCTTTCGGACTTCTGGAGTAATTGAGTAAGTGGTCGAGCAAGTTTGGAGAACCCCTAGATGAACCTCCGGTAGTATCCGGCCAGACCCAAAAAGCTACGAACCTCATTCACGTTCCTGGGTGGAGCCCAATCTAACACTGCCTCAATTTTCTGGGGATCTACCCGAACCCCTTCCGCTGAAATCACATGTCCGAGAAACATGACTTCCTTCAGCCAGAATTCACACTTAGAAAACTTTGCATAGAGGTGCTGAGTCCTCAAAATCTCCAACACCAATCGCAAATGCCGAGCGTGATCCTCTTCATCTCGAGAGTAGACCAAAATATCGTCGATAAAAACGACTACACAATTATCAAGATGCTCAATAAATATTTTATTCATCAATTGCATAAATATTGCCGGTGCGTTGGTTAACCCAAAAGGCATAACCACAAACTCATAGTGTCCATACCTCGTACGGAAAGCAGTTTTAGGAACGTCGGATTCCTTAATGCGAAGTTGATAGTAACCGGACCTCAAATCAATTTTCGAGAACACCGCGGATCCCTGCAATTGATCAAACAAATCATCGATACGCGGTAAAGGGTATTTATTCTTAATGGTCACTTTGTTCAGTTCCCGATAATCAATACACAAACGTAGTGAACCATCTTTCTTCCTTACGAACAAGATCGGTGCACCCCATGGCGAGGCACTGGGTCTAATATACCCTTTATCCAACAATTCTCCCAGTTGTTTCTTCAACTCTTGCATTTATGAAGGTGCCATACGATACGGTGCCTTAGAAATTGGGGTTGCTCCTGACTCCAAATCAATTGTAAATTCAACTTCCCGCCCCGGTGGTAGTCCCGGTAATTCGTCTGGGAAAACATCCGAAAAATCACTTACAACAGGAATCGAGGGAAGTGCAACTTTCCCATCCTCGACTTTCATGGCATAACACCAATACCCAACACATCACCTTCTAATAAGTTTTGTCACCTTCAAGGCACTAATCAAAAATTTCTGACATCCCCTCTTGTACCCCGCAAAATGGTGTTCGGTACCGTCTTTGGCTAACATTGATATGATCTTCGTGCGATAATTCATTACCGCACCATGTCTATCGAGCCAATCATCACCGAGGATTAGATCTTCATCAACAATGTCTACGACTATCAAATTCGAAAACCACACTTTCTCAGCGATTAACACCGGACAATCTCTAACTTCCTTGTCCCCCACGATTCTATCACCACTAGGCAACTTAACCACAAAGGACTCACAAGGGGACAAGCCCTCAATATTCAATCGACGTACACAATCCAAAGAGATGAACGAATGAGAAGCACCGGAATCAAAAAGCACTCTAACTGGATGAGACAAAAGAGAAATGATACCTGTCGCCACGGTAGCCTCTGGATCTCCAGCTTTCCTCATCTCATAGACACGAGGTTGCACCGAACCAGCACTGGGAGTTCCCCCTCTAACAGACTAACCACGGCCTCTACCTCGACCGTAACTCTGGGATGGCTGACCCGTAGATGACTTCTGATTAACACTCGGTTCTCCAGGCGTTGGGGCTAATGCCTGAGTTCCAAGTGGATTTTCTTCTTCCGTACAGTACATGGCTCTATGGCCTTCCTGGCCGCAATTAAAACACTTCAATAGGGGTAGACCACAATCACGATTAAGATGGCCCTGTTGGCCACAATTAAAACATGTCACAACCCGGTTGGACACACTAGCACCAGCTCTGAAATTCCGTTTACCTCCTGATGCACGGGAAGACCCTTTGTTTGTATAGCTTGCCGACTGTGATCCCCACTGGTTGCCACCTCTACCGCTAGAAAACTTTCCAGTGGTCTTCTGCTTCTTACTCTCACTTGTCGTTTCGGTAGTAGCGAAGGACATATCATAGGCTAGTGCCCTATCTTGATACTCCTTCAACGTGGCGCAAGCGAAGCCCGACATATAGTGCCGAACTTTTGGCTTCATTCGCATGTCAAAGTGACGAATTCTATCTCTCTCTTCCTTCACTTGATTTTTCACATGGTTGAGTTGACGATTGTATTCAATGATTGCATGAGATACAGGGACATCCTGGGCTTTAGCCTCATAAAAGGCTCGAATCCTGGCCTCTTGAACAGGCCACGGGTAGAACTCGGCCTCCATCAATTCCTTAAACTCGTCCCATGAGACCTCACGATCCTGAGGTGCAACAGCTTGCCAGCAGCTAGCCGCATCCCTTGATAGGAAGTACTGGGCAACTGGAACCTTACGTGCCTCTGGACAATTCACGGCCATGAAAACCTTATTCATCTCATTAATCCAATCTTCCCAGCCGATCGGATCATTTGCACCAATAAATTGGGGAGGGCGCATACGAATAACATCTTGTAACCACTTCTCAACCCCAGTGTCAGTAACAGGAGGTGGTTGGTTAAGCTGTACCGCCTGGGTTAAAAGAGCCATCTGGTTCGCCACTTGCTGCAGTATGGTGGCAACACCCACATCTGGTTGGCTCCCTGTAGAAGTTCCCAGACTGGCTGACGGCTCCCGATGACTACCGGTGCTAGGTTGAATAGAATCCGAAATGCTAGGCATAGCTGAGACTTCTACCGAGCTGAGGGACATGGCCACTCCACCGGCTGCGCCACGCCCTCGGCCACGACCACGGCCGCGTCCACGTCCTCTACCAGTTGACATTCTAAAGAAAAAATGTAAGAAAAATCATAAGAATAGCTCGAAGGAATGCCATCTAGAATATGGACTTCTCATGTCCCATATGGACTTATCTCACTCACAACGTATTAAATTTGATAAAATCCACTTGGGAATCAATAAATTCGATACAAACAAGGAAGTTCAACCACGGACAAACAATACCATGAAGAAATACAAGAAGTTGTACGACAATGGAAAAGGACTTTCCTAAAGTACTCGAGTACCATTTATTATTACAAGGATAAAATGGACCAAAGAGAACAACGACCAAACAAAATGGAACACAACTAGCCACCGTATCACGCCTCGCCATCCTCATCGTATCGTCCCGGTGCTCGCTCGTATGGTTCCTTAGGACCTGAAAAACACAAAAGTAACTTTCCCCAAATGAGAGGGGTTAGGGCAAGTATTACAAGTGAAATGTCAAGTCTTATACATAAAAGCATATGCACCAATTCAAAGTCATGATAATGATTTTCCGGAAAATACAATTATCCAAACATATTTGAAAATGATGATATCTCTTGATTAACCGTGGACTCGACAATGTGCGAATCCCTCCTCGAACCCCGTCGGATCATCTCGGAGTGGCTAACCCAAATGTTCACGGAACCGACATAAGCGGAACCCTCCTCGACCCCGTCGGGTCCTCTCGGAGTGAACGAAAGCAACTCTCACAATCACATGCATTACTTTTCACATTTAAGAACATAACATTCACAAGAATCACTTGCCTGGAATCGAGAGGAAAGGGTACGAACGATAAGGTACCAAGATTGAAGGATTCGACAACTTCGAACCTAGACAAGTTCGTAATTCAATTATCAAAACCCCATCGGTATGAAAATAAGTTGGAATCACCCGAATTTACTACCCCGATACATGTATTCCGGGAATAATTCTCTTGGATAGTGAATCGCAAGTTAAATATCCCAAACACTCAAGAACTCCGGAAATATACCAATAAATTTGTAGGAAAACATGTATCCAAGGTACATAACTTGTAATCGATATATTCTAACATAACAACAAGATGGATCGAAGAAATCGGATGGAAAATCCCCAAATCCCGAAAATCTAGGGTTGTGAGAAGTTTACCTTGATTTGGAGCGGTGGAGAGGATTAAACGTTGATAAATCCGAACTAGAAACTCAAAGATGTTGCTAGATAATTGCAGCTCGAAAAACTCCTCACAAATCGCCCGGAATCGCCTAAAATCGTCCAAGGAGGTGAAGGAAGGAAGAAATGACGATTTGGGAACGGAGATGTCCTATTTATACTAAATAGGGACTAGCGTGCGCTAGCCATGAAAAATAGCGCGCGCTATCGGACTCACCAGGCAATCCAGTAGCCTCTGCCAGCTCCGTTAGCGTACGCTAACACCCGCTCATAGCGTGCGCTAGTGACTTCAATTAGCGTGCGCTAATTATTTCTAGTAGCGTGCGCTACCTGGTAGTCAGTGCCCAGTCCAGAACCTACTGTCCCCAGCTTTGCTCTCTTTAGCGCACGTTACTCTAGTAACGTAGCGTGCGCTACCACCAAAATCTAGAGTACGCTACCAGTCACACCTAGCGTACGCTAGGAATTCCCTTTTCGATCCGGTAGCTCTTGGGTACTGCGCCTCCAATACATTAGTAGCGTGCGCTAATTATAACGGATAGCGTGCGCTACAAGGTGTGCGTAGCGTGCGCTACCCATTACACGAAGATAGTATAATCGCATCAAGGATCCGAAAACAGCTACGATCCGAACAAGAAAAGGGGTAAATCCAATTGACAAGAGTTCCAAGATCAATATAAGCTTGCCAAACACTTACACGAGCGTAAAAATTACAAAGCACAAGAGTAGAAGATTTACAAAGGTACGGGTATTACATCGGTCCCGTCCCAAAATTATCCAGGATGGGACGGGATCCAAAATTAAAAACACTAGGTCCGTCCCGTCCCATTAGAGTAACTGCGGGACGGGACATGGGACAAAAAATTTGAGGCCCGTAAGGCCCGTCCCGTCCCGCTAAGTTTTTAACCCTTTTTAAAACCATATATTTTTATTATTTGTAACCCTTTTTTAATTAATTTTTAATAATAAACTATTTTTATTTTTTACCATCTATATTTTATAATTATACACAAACCTAATCAACCGATATAAAGTTAGTAACTGATATTTTTTCAAAAAAAAAATGGATATGTTGTATTCAATGTTAATAATTGTTATTTTAAAAGTTTAATTTAGGCTATTAAATTAGTTTGTTGGATATTTTTCCCGAATTTAGATGTATAAAATTATAGATTTTCTTACTTTTTTCTAATTTATATTTTGAACTTTTTTATGCGGGACTAAACCCGTCCCGTCCCGTTCCGTCCCGTCCTAACCGGGATAAGGCCCGCGCGGGATGAAATTTTGAAATCACCAATCCCGTCTCGTCCCATCCCGCTTGTTATAACACGGGACGGGACGTGGGATGACCCCAGGCCCGTCCCATCCCGTCCCATGCCCACCCCTACCTTAATGAGAAATGTACGTTAAAATCTTTAATGTAGCGATCACTTTGATGTAGCGTACGCTATTTTCCTCAGCATTTAATGGCTGAATGCTGCTGATAGCGGCTGTAATGTTGTTTCTATATCAGCCGTTAGGTTGACCAGATGAATAGTACAAATCTTCTGATGATTTGTGTATGTTTTTCGTGACCATTTTGATATAGTATGATGCAATTTTAAAAACGATCAATATGTCCCATTCCCAAATTTATTCTAATAAAATTACATGAATCTTTGGGTAATGGTTTTGTAAAAATATTTGCCAATTGTTCATTTGTCCCTACAAATTGGAGATGAACATTCCCATTTTGGACATGGTCATGAATAAAATGGTGATGAATTTTAATATGTTTTGTCCTACTATGGAAGATGGGGTTTTTGCTTAAATTTATGGCACTAGTATTATCACAAAAAATAGGAGTATTTTTAACAGAAATGCCATAATCTTGTAATTCATTTTTGATCCACAAAACTTGTGCACATACACTTCCCACAACCACATATTCTGCTTCAGCTATGGAAGTAGCCACACTAGTCTGTTTCTTACTCTCCCATGAAATTAAACATGAACTCATGAAATGACATGTTCCACTGGTACTTTTCTATCAATTTTACATCCACCGAAAAAAGCATCACTATATGCAAAAAGTTCAAAATCAATGCTTGATGGATACCAAGGTCCTAAACCAGTAGTACCTTTTAAATACCAAAAAATGCGTTTGCAAGCAATAAGATGAGATTCCTTGGGGTTAGCTTGGAATCTAGCACAGAGACATGTAGCAAATATAATATCCGGTCTAGAGGCAGTTAAGTAAAGTAATGAGCGGATCATACCTCGATACTACTTTTGATCAACAGATTTACTTTTCTCATCCTTGTCGAGTTTAAGAGTGGAAGACATAGGTGTAGAGATTTCTTTACATCCTTCCATCTTAAATTTCTTTAGAAGCTCATTGACGTACTTGGTTTGATGAATGAATATTCCTTGTTCGATTTGTTTATTTTGGAGTTTGAGAAACAATTTAACTCTCCCATCATGCTCATTTCAAATTCTCCATTCATAAATTTTGAAAGCTCTTGGGACAGAGAATCGTTAGTAGCACCAAATACTATATCATCGACATATATTTAACATGTAAGCATATTATTACCAAAATTCTTAATAAATAGAGTATTATCAACGTGGCCTCTAGTATTCCTATTTGAAATAAGAAAAGTGCTTAAACGTTCATACCATGCTTTTGGAGCTTGTTTCAATGCATAGAGAGCTTTATGGAGCTTGTAAACATAATCTGGATGATCATAATCTTCAAAGCCAGGTGATTGCTTGGCATAGTTCTCCTCCTGGATAACACCATTTAGAAATGCGATTTTTACATCCATTTGATGAAGTTTGGTCATTTTATACAAAGCAAAGGCGCATAACAGGCGAATAGCCTCAATACGAGCAACAGGAGCGAAAGTTTCTTCATAATCCAATCCTTCATCTTGTTTGTATCCTTGAGCGACCAATCTTGATTTATTTTTAACTGGGAGACCATTTTTGAGTGGGAGACCATTATCATCTGTTTTTATTTATGAGCCCATTTTGTACCGATGATAGTTTTGCCTACCGGTGCCGGCACCAATTCCCATACTTTATTTCTTTTGAATTGATTGAGCTCCTCTTGCATAGCGACCGCCCAGTTTTTGTCATTTTTTGCTTCATCAACATTCTTTGGAGATATCGTTTATTATCCATAAATGATGATTCATCTTGAAGATCAACAATATAAATATTACCATATCTCAGTCCAATAAAACAATTTGATCTTTTCTCATTGCAGTGCAATGGGTAATTTCAAAAATTAATTTGAGTCCAGTATCACATAATTGGGAAACACTGAGAAGATTATGACAAAGGCCATCAACAAAAAGAACATTCTCTATAGTTGGTAGAGGATTCTTACCTACCTTACCTGTGCCTTTGATTTTACCCTTTTTGTTATCACCAAAGGTGACACATCCTCGATCTTCCTTCTTGAGCTCTGTGAAAAGATGCTCGTTTCCACTCATATGGTTAGAACATCCGCGATCAATGTGCCATTTATTTGATTGTGTTGTTGTCCTTTCTTGTACATACAAAAATAATTTTCTTCCATTTTATAGGTACCCAAGCTAATTTGTGTCTTGTTGTGTTAGACATATAAACTTTGTTTGGAACTATAGTTCCTTTAGGTACCCATATTTGTTTAACCTTAATAGTTCGTCTAGATCTCATACAAAAAGTTTCAGTATGTCCATTTTTCAAACATTTTGGACAAGACGAGATTCCTGTTCTTAAATTCTTTGAGTTCGTCGAAGTTTTATCTAAGGACTTTTTTATTGAAAAAGAATTATATCCGAGTCCTTGTTTCGAAAGGGAAAAACTTTGAAAAGATAAGAGTTGCTCAAATTTATCGTTTCCACACGAGAATTTTCTGATATAAAGTTTGAATTCGTTCTGAGTGTTATGTAAATCATCTCTCAGATTTTTCTCGGTTTTTAGACAAGATGTATGATCAAGCGAAATGTCTTTATTCAAAATTTTTGAGTTTTCATCTTCAAGAGATTTTATTTTCTTTCTCAAATCTTTATTTATTATACAAACTTTTTAATACTCATTGTTTAAATATTCGAAGGCATCAAGAAGTTCTTCATGAGATGAATCACTTACCTCGCTTTCTACGTCGCTGTCTGTAACACCCCCAATCTGCTCAGGGATATTACACGCCGTAGAACCTTTTCTCAAGGATCTACCAGGCTAGTAACAACATGAAATATCTCGACAATGCCTTTAAGGCTAAAATGACTCAGTAGACCAATTTAGCCTTTCAATAAAAACATACAACTCGATTACAACTCATGCCCACGCAGGGGTCCAAACACAACCACATCCGTACAACGGGAAAAATATAGCAGCGGAAAATAAAGTACAACTGAACCAATACACGATGTACGGTTCCTCATGTGATTAGTATCGATCATCTTTCATCATCCTTCATGCCGAACCTATGTTATGCTCCAAAACCTAAATGCAAAAACAGACATCCACCCCCCCGAATACTCGGGGGTTAGCAAAACTCCACTGTTTTGCTAGTGCAAGAACAAAGTGCAAATACGAGCCATACAATTCACATTTCACGAATAATAATAACCAAGAATCCTCAAAGATCCAAACGAAATAAAAAGTACTTCCCGAGGCAAGAGTTTGAGAGAAATATTCCAAAATCGAAAGATCACAAATCAATGGAAATAATTTATAAAACAGTTTAGAATGCCATCGAGAGTTTTAATAGAGAACACTTTAGGATTATCAAATCCTACTTTCCAAAACCCAAAAAAAAGAAAGGGTCACCGCCCCAAAGGTTTACTTTTCGTAAAATGACCTTTACCAAACCGTTGAGATTTTAGCCCCAAATCCGTAAAATGACATTTACAAAACCATTGGGATTTTAGCCCCAAATCTCATCAACTCACAGTACACAAGGACGACCACAAGGTTCGTCTCCCAACATCAAAATCCACAAATAAAGGATTTAACACAAACAACAAAATACTCTAGAGCCATCCTAGCAGTAGGCCATACGAACAACTTACCTTTTACACACTTAGTCAATGCATGCAATCATGAAAACCGTTCAAAAGCACTCATTTCCGGAAATGCCATAATCAAATCACATTTGCAAAATGCACCACAATTAACCGTGGATCCACCCCTCCGTGGACCCCTACCGAGACCCCGTCGGATCTAACCCATAGTGGTTAAAAGCAAGCTCGCGGATCCACCCCTCCATGGATCCCTACCGAGACCCCGTCGGATCTAACCCGTAGTGAGCATACACACACACACGTTACTCATGCAATACTAACATGCTAAGAATGTAAGTTCATTAAGAATACTCCCTAGAGATGGCCATTAACTCGACACCATTATCAAACTCTTCAAAACACAATGACAAGATTAAATACGGAATACACGGTTCCATAACTTTAAACAATAGGAGTATCATCATCAAATCCTTCAACGTTCAAAATAATCAAATCATAATCAATTCCCAAAACACGCCGTTCACAAAACACACACGCGTTTTGAAAGAGAGCCTTTAACGAGGCCAAACCGAAATCTTTTGAAACTTCATTTCAAACAACCAAACAAACACACCAAGACGATCACCGATCATCATATCCATAAAATAAGAAAAGTATGGGCAAGGTACTTGCCTCGATACCACGAGCACGGAACCGCGAACGGAGACGGCTCAACCGGGAAGCTTCGGAACGTACGATGCTATCGAAAAGGAAGACGACAACGAACGGAAGAGTTCAACTAGGTTTCTTCGCAAGAAACTCGACCCTAACAACATATAATCAATAAATCATCGATCATACGAGGAAGAATAATTGTAGAACGCCCGAAAACCCCTCTAAGACATTATACCGGACACCTTCAAGGCGTCGGTCAAGAACTCGACCCAAACAACGAATCGATACGATCCAACCATGGAATAATAAAGGAAATGATATAATACATCTAAATAATCATCAATCCATCACAATCCTAAGTTAAATCGGATTAAACGGACGAAATCGAAGAAAATACCCAAAATCCCCAAAATTAGATTATTAGAAAATCTAACCTGATTCGGTAGATCGGAGGATGTTATAGGATGGATGATTGATGATATGAACTCCAAGACTTCATGGATTTAGTTTCCAACAACATCTCTCCATGATTAACCAAGCTCCAGCCGCGGAAGGGAAGAAAACGAGTGAGAAATGGCTGAAGAAAAACGCTGCCAGGCCTTAAATAGGTCATTGCTAGGGTTACGTCATGTATCGGCCATGGCGAACTCATCGCTGGAAATGCCGGAAACATTACGTGCGTTACGGACAGGGGCCTTACGTGCGTAACCGGCCTTACGTCTGAATCGCCGATCACTACCGTACGTTACTCGGCCAGGGCTGGCCTGGCCCCAGCATGCCCGGCCATGACTCGGCCGGGACCAACTCCGACGGCCCGAACGACCCCGAAACCCGAACATGAATACAAATCGATGATACGGTTACGATGTACTCGCAAAGACGAATCTAAGAGCTAAGAGAACACACAATTCCGACCACCCGAAGGCTCGAAAGTCGACAACGGAAGTAATTACCCAAAACTTTGGGAAATTACGAAAATGGCCCAAAACGTCCGAAAATCACGATACGCGATCGCAACACCAAACCAAATCTCGCAACATGAATAATAACATTAAATGAACTTACGAGAAACTCGAAACAACAGTTTCGGACGAGATTCACAAGAATCGAACTCAAGTGCGGAAAAGTCTTTAAAAAGATCGGAACTCAACAAAACGATACCGAAACGAACTCGGATGACAAAAAGTGCAGAATTAATCATTCTCGAAATGACGAAACGGTCATGATAGAGTCGTCAAAACGGACTCCGGCCGAAAAAAGAAATTTACCGAAAATCGAAAATTGCGGATATTACATTCTACCCTCCTTAAAAGAAGTTTCGTCCCGAAACTTAAAACAAGTAGGGAGAAGCAATATCCCGCCAGGAAAACTCAACGAGATACGCAAGAAAACACGTAACTTATGCCCATCGACGAAACGTTACAAGCAACACAAGGAATATACGGCGTGAAAACACGCTCCACGACGACCAACACAACGTCGCCGTTAGGGATATAATAAAACCAACAAGTGACAAGCGTCATCAAATGGATAATTCAATTAAGTCAATTATCCGAACAATCACAAAACACAACGAACGAAAATCAATACGATTGACCAACCCAACGGTGCATCAATCAAAACGCGAGCCAAACGCTGAACAAATACGGAATTCCATTGCCCAAGGGTTGGAAGATCGAAAACGAGACTAATTTCCCGAACTTAAGGGAATTAGGAAGGAGCCTGAACGCTCAACAATCACAAAACGAGAACAAAAACCGAACAAACAAACGATCGAGACAACCAAAAATTGAACAATCATGTCCGAAACACGAAGGATAATAAAACTCAAACAACAATTCCCAGGATGATCTGGTGAGAACAACAAGACATGCATTCCCATAAGATCCACAGGAAAGAGAATAGCGATTGAAAAGTCACAACGACAAACGAGTTATTCCGAAACAATACCGCACTCGTTCGATCAACAAAAGCAAGGGGCAGGACAAGCTCAGAAATGTCAACGAACATAAACGAGTCGACAGAGTCGAAAACACAAGAGTTCCAAATCCGATCCACTTCAAATAAAATAACTAGTAGAACCAGATGATGTCACTCCCGAACAAGGTTCACAAGAATCGAACCGAACCCGAAAAGTCACGGCGATAACCAGATCGACCCATAACAAGATCGCAGTTCGTTCGGATGATGAAACCGAAATACAGAATAAGTTCATAAAGTATCAACGAACGAGTGAGTCAATAGACCTGAGAAAGAGGAAATGCAGAAGTCTAAAAATAATACGGGTATTATATTCGACCTCTTCTAAAAGAAGTGTCGTCCCCGAAACTCACCACAACGGAAACGAGGTAACAACACAAAAAGCAACCGATAGAAAAATCTCCCATGGGCCTCTCAGAGCCGATTCTGATAACTGTGCTGAAATGCGAACTCCGAAAGTCCCGGTAGCCAATTCGAAAAACTGAATTCGGTGTCCCTCGAGTCTACACTTGAAATGTGTTACCGACGAGAAGGACAATTTACACGTGCATGCCCCGGCACATCACGATTGAAACGCCTCGGCTCGGCATACCGAAAATACAAATGCTAGATACAATGGGGCATAACGTCGCAAAACAACATAGCGGCGATGCCAACTCAGCACAACAAAGAGTCATAACACATATCATATACAACGATTACCATCGTAAGTAATACACACACAAACACTACAGCAACGACGATATCGTTCGGCGACCTCAACGGCCCGAACAATAACCAGCACATAATTACAAACATCATGAAACAACCACACATGTACACAAACGTACAAGCCCAAGCTTTAATAGCTCACACAGGTGCGATAACACGCAAGCCACCACGAAATGACAACATTAAAGATCGTCATCACACCTCCCACAAAGGGCTAACAAAACATACGCGTGGCGAACGACTCAACGTTCACACCACCCATTCAATCATAATTCGGAGGCTAACACCCTAACAACAATACAAACATCATACACACTTTCTCCGACCAAAAGCAGGAAATGATGGGTTTTAAAACGAAAACCACCTTTTGAAGACAGTTTGGAAACACAGTTGATCTTGAGTATCATTTTACAAAAAGTTGAACAAACATCATTTTCGAGACTTTGAAAATCATCTTGCGCTTGAACAAAAATGAGGACACCTTTCTTTTAGTGAAAACTTTCAGAATATCCGACCCTCGGGTCTAAGTATAAGTGTTTCTAAACACCGAAAATATCTCAAAATATTTTGGTCCTCGAGGTAGAAGAATTTTGAAACATGTTGTGGCACCTTGGATGTACCACGAGAAAATAATTCATTTTAAAAGTACGTCTCGAAATTTATTTTCTAAGATACTCGAGGTTTTCAAAAATAATTCAATGGGCTAGAATGCCCAAAAACTTCAGGTAATTACACAAGACTTTATAGTGCCGTGGGTCCCGCGCCGGAACCCACCAGGCTAAAAACCATTTACAAAAATGCCCAAAAAGGCCGATGACGGTAGTACTTATCAAAACTCACAAAATCATTTTAAAACACCCAACTACCGTCAAAACGGTCAAGGCCAAAAACTCGTTAAAGGAATCGATTTTCGAAATAAAACTTAGTCGGTAAAATACTGAAAGCCATTACAAAAGAACTCACGCAGCGGATAAAAGAAATAAAGTCAAACATGCACAATCCAGCAACGCTACTCCTCATATGAACGAAATATGAGGGTCAAATAACCACATATCAAGAAATAAAAATCCATAAGAGGATTCCATCAATGAACAAATAATCATAAAAATAGCTCGTGTCACACGAGGCACAACATAAAGAAGGGAGACTTACAGTCACAGGTCGCACGAATATGATGATCGCCCCACGATACTAATCACGACCAACAAACTCAGACGACGCGTCGCGACACGACTCAGTCAGTCCGACGAAACAAGACTCAAACAACACGACTTGACCCAACAGCCTAGGTTTCCTCAACCTAAGCTCCGATACCATTTATGTAACACCCCCAATCCTCTCAGGGATATTACACGCCATAGAACCTTTTCTCAAGGATCTACCAGGCTAGTAACAACATGAAATATCTCGACAATGCCTTTAAGGCTAAAATGACTCAGTAGACCGATTTGGCCTTTCAATAAAAACATACAACTCGATTACAACTCATGCCCACGCAGGGGTCAAAACACAACCACACCCGTACAACGGGAAAAATATAGCACCGAAAAATAAAGTACAACTGAACCAATACACGATGTACGGTTCCTCATGTGATTAGTATCGATCATCCTTCGTGCCGACCCTGTGTTATGCTCCAAAACCTGAATGCAAAAACAGACATCCACCCCCCCGAATACTCGGGGGTTAGCAAAACTCCACTGTTTTCCTAGTGCAAGAACAAAGTGCAAATACGAGCCATACAATTCACATTCCACGAATAATAATAACCAGGAATCCTCAAAGATCCAAACGAAACAAAAAGTACTTCCCGAGGCAAAAGTTTGAGAGAAATATTCCAAAACCGAAAGATCACAAATCAATGGAAATAATTTATAAAACAGTTTAGAATGCCATCGAGAGTTTTAATAGAGAACACTTTAGGATTATCAAATCCTACTTTCCAAAACCCAAAAAAAAGAAAGGGTCACCGCCCCAAAGGTTTACTTTTCGTAAAATGACCTTTACCAAACCGTTGGGATTTTAGCCCCAAATCCGTAAAATGACATTTACAAAACCATTGGGATTTTAGCCCCAAATCTCATCAACTCACAGTACACAAGGACGACCACAAGGTTCGTCTCCCAACATCAAAATCCACAAATAAAGGATTTAACACAAACAACAAAATACTCTAGAGCCATCCTAGTCAAGTAGGCCAAACGAACAACTTACCTCTTACACACTTAGTCAATGCATGCAATCATGAAAACCGTTCAAAAGCACTCATTTGCGGAAATGCCATAATCAAATCACATTTGCAAAATGCACCACAATTAACCGTGGATCCACCCCTCTGTGTACCCCTACCGAGACCCCGTCGGATCTAACCCATAGTGGTTAAAAGCAAGCTCGCAGATCCACCCATCCGTGGACCCCTACCGAGACCCCGTCGGATCTAACCCGTAGTGAGCATACACACACACACGTTACTCATGCAATACTAACATGCTAAGAATGTAAGTTCATTAAGAACACTCACTAGAGATGGCCATTAACTCGACACCATTATCAAACTCTTCAAAACACAATGACAAGATTAAATACGGAATACACGGTTCCATAACTTTAAACAATAGGAGTATCATCATCAAATCCTTCAACGTTCAAAATAATCAAATCATAATCAATTCCCAAAACACGCCGTTCACAAAACACACACGCGTTTTGAAAGAGAGCCCTTAATGAGGCCAAACCGAAATTTTTTGAAACTTCATTTCAAACAACCAAACAAACACACCAAGACGATCACCGATCATAATATCCATAAAATAAGAAAAGTATGGTCAAGGTACTTGCCTCGATACCATGAGCACGGAACCGCGAACGGAGACGGCTCAACCAGGAAGCTTCGGAACGTACGATGCTATCGAAAAGGAAGACGACAACGAACGGAAGAGTTCAACTCGGTTTCTTCGCAAGAAACTCGACCCTAACAACATATAATCAATAAATCATCGATCATACGAGGAAGAATAATCGTAGAACGTCCGAAAACCCCTCTAAGACATTATACCGGACACCTTCAAGGCGTCGGTCAAGAACTCGACCCAAACAACGAATCGATACGATCCAACCATGGAATAATAAAGGAAATGATATAATACATCTAAATAATCATCAATCCATCACAATCCTAAGTTAAATCGGATTAAATGGATGAAATCGAACAAAATACCCAAAATCCCCAAAATTAGATTTTTAGAAAATCTTACCTGATTCGGTAGATCGGAGGATGTTATAGGATGGATGATTGATGATATGAACTCCCAGACTTAACCAAGCTCCAGCCGCGGAAGGGAAGAAAACGAGTGAGAAATGGCTGAAGAAAAACGCTGTCAGGCCTTAAATAGGCCGACTGCCGGCTGGGCTACGTACGTAACCGGCCATGGCTTACCTACGTAACTGGCCATGGCCGAACTCACTGCCTGGAAATGCCGGAAACGTTACGTACGTTACCGGCCAGGGCCTTACGTACGTAACCGGCCTTACGTACGTAACTGCCGATCACTACCGTACGTTACTCGGCCAGGGCTGGCCTGGCCCCAGCATGCCCGGCCATGACTCAGCCGGGACCAACTCCGACGGCTCGAACGACCCCGAAACCCGAACATGAATACGAATCGATGATACAGTTACGATGTACTCGCAAAGACGAATCTAAGAGCTAAGAGAACACATAATTCCGCCCACCCGAAGGCTCGAAAGTCGACAATGGAAGTAATTACCCAAAACTTTGGAAAATTACGAAAATGGCCCAAAATGTCCGAAAATCACGATACGCGATCGAAACACCAAACCAAAGCTCGCAACATGAATAATAACATTAAATGAACTTACGAGAAACTCGAAACAACAGTTTCGGACGAGATTCGCAAGAATCGAACTCAAGTGCGGAAAAGTCTTTAAAAAGCTCGGAACTCAACAAAACGATACCGAAACGAACTCGGATGACAAAAAGTTCAGAATTAATCATTCTCGAAATGACGAAACGGTCATGATCGAGTCGTCAAAATGGACTCCGGCAGAAAAAAGAAATTTATCGAAAATCGAAAATTGCGGATATTACACTGTCGACTGATTTGCGATCCATTAGAGCTAGATTGATTTGAACTTGTGGTTCTTCATCATTTTTTTCGTCACTCCATGTAGCAACATATACCGCTTTCTTTTTGAATTTTTCATGAGGAGGTTTGGATGAGCTCATGGGAGCAGCAACACGATAGTCTTTTGCATAATGCCCTGGGACACCACGTCTTCGACAAGTATTGTCGAACTTTTTGTTTTGAGGGAAATGAGTCTTTTTATCTTCATCCCTAGGTTCCAGTAAAATATCTTTTCATCGCCACTGTAAGATATTTTTGAATTTTTTGATGTTTTTGGCATAGAAAGCAGTTTCTTCATCATCTTCTTCAATAAGCTCATCTACTAGATCACTTTCTTCTTTAGCTTTGAAGGTGATCGTCTTTTCTCGTTCTTTGGGCTTCGGCTTAGAGTTTCGAGATTTAATGACAATCTCATAATTGATAAGGCAACCAATAAGAGCACTGAATTCCATATTGTTAATGTCTTTTGACTCCATAATAGCCGTTACCGTAGCATCCCATTCTCTGGGTAGTGATCTTAGGATCTTCTTAGCTTTATCACTACTTGAGATTGGTTTTCCAAACGAGGCCAACCCATTTGTAGTAGCAGAAAAATGGTCAAGCATGGTATTAATGCTTTCTTCTTCTTTCATTATGAATCGTTCATAATCGTGAAGAAGTATATTAATTTTTGTCTCTTTAAATTGACTCGTACTATTCATGAGTGATTTCAAGCATCTTCCAAATTTCTTTGGCCGTTTCTCAAGATGAGATTCTATTGATATCTTCGTGATTAGGAGCACAGTAAACTAGTTGAGTGGCTTTACTATTGAAGTGATCATTCTTCCAATCGGTTTCATCGTACTCTTCAAAACTTTTTAGAGAACCATCGGTTTTCTTTGGAATCGTTGGACCAAGAGCGATGACTTTCCAAATCTCAATATCATGAGCCCGAATGAAGATGGACATTTTCTTCTTCCAAGTCATAAAGTTTGAACCGTCGAAGAAGGGAGGGCAATTAAGAGCATTACCTTCAAGCGAGATATGAATGTAGGCCATATCTGGATTTATTCTCTAGCGGGTGTTAGATCGGTAAAAAAGAGACCGCTCTGATACCAATTATTGGGATAGAACTGCCAGTATAACGGGGGTTGAATAGTGGTAGGAAGAGTAATGAACTCTTTTCACGCGTAAGTGATTAATCGGAGTAAGAGAAGTGCGGAAAAGAAAGAACACAAGAAATTGTTCGAGAGGTTCGGCTATCAAAAAGCCTATGTCCCCTACCTAGTGTATCGACTAGGACTTTTCTTCACAACTGAATGCACTTTATATTTCAGTGCCAACTCTATTACAATAGCACTTTCTAGCTTAGTGTTTAACTTCAGTTTCTTGATTTCTTGTCTCAAGACTGACCACTATATCTTGTTTATCGAGTACAAGATAACCTCTCTAAAATACAAAGATTTTGCAAGTACACTTACTCGTCTTTCAAACAAATATCCCACAGTGATATAAGAATATATATCGAATATTTTTAGCACAATTCTTCTTGTATCAGTTACAATGGATATATCTCTTAAGAAATATTGCGAATAAAGATCAGATAATAGTATGAAGGCTTGTGTAATTCTTGTGTAATCTTGTGTAGCTCAACACCTTGAAAAGCTTTCTATTTATACCACTTTGGAGTCTTTTTCCCATTAGAATAGTGAACTGTCATAGCGTATGTTAAGCAACGTGTGTAGTGTACATAAGCCTATATAGCGTACGTTACTTGATCTTGTAGCGTATGTAATGAAACTCCAGAACTGGGCAGTAGCATTCTGTCCATACTTAGCGTACGTTATATTAACCTACGTAATGCGGTCTTCAGATAGCCGTTGAATATGATGACTTACTGGATGACATCACTTGGTAAATCAACGATTAGATCATAAATTCAAATTCAAAGCATGTAGCGTATGTTATAAACTAGATGTTACGTACGTTAAAAACTTATGGCCGTTCAATTTTGTTGACCTTCTAGAATTTGTTCAACTGTTAAAGTTCATACATTACGTATGTTAATCAGTATCCGTAGCGTACATTATATAACTTGTGTAACGTAGGAAGTCACTATGTAACCCTGCATGGTTAAATATTGAATAAAATATTGCGTGCGTTATATATACTATGTTGCGTATGTTATGATTAAAAAACATCATTAAAATGTGCATCAAGTTATGATTATTTTTTTATAAAAACATCATCAAAATGTGTATCAAAAATATTGGTTTAAAAGTATGGACAGGCTGTATGTTGCATTATCAATTTCCCAACAGCGTCCATACTTGGATGATATTCTGACTTGATGATACTTGGTTGTATGAGGCAATTATCAAAATACCAGGAGGATTTTTCCCAAGAGTTAATATGCTTGAAGAGCGACAATCTGACATAAGCCTCGAAGCACAAGTTAGAATCCATGGAATGATGGTGTAAGGGTATGAGCATTGTGCACAAGGGATATGTGATGTCCGCCAATATAAGCTCGATTATGAAAAGTAGAAGCATATGTCGGAGATGCTGCCAGGTCTATCAGGTTGGCAACATTGTTCCTCCTCAACATCGATCTCTCTATTTTTTTTCTTGTTTTGCTCTTGTTGTTGTATTCGTCGAGTATTCTAAATATTTTTACTTCTGAGTTTGTATGTTTGGTTATACTTTAAGTTATCTTTGGGATGTATCGTTTAATTGATGCCTTTTATTTTGTTTCCACTGTATTTATATTCGTCTACTTACTGTATGATTCATCTTGGGTTTTGACCCATATTATGTTGGCCTATTAAGGGAATATGAGCAGACGAATATTCGTCTTGGATTAGGAAATATTTGTTAATTAAGGACCTAAGAGAGGCATAATACATATTGGGCATAAGGATCTATAGAGATATATCTAAAAGGATGATTAAACTTAGTCAGAGCATTTACATTAATAAGGTGCTTGATAGGTTTAATATAAAAGATTGCAAGAGAGGGTTCCTACCCATGTCTCATGGTATGTCTCTTAGCAAGACTTTCTGTCCGTTTGGGCCTAATAAGCAAAAGAAATTGAGTATGGGTCGCATCTGCAATATGACCCATAATGTATATGATATGTATTCAGCCAGACGTATCGTATGCTTTGAGCATGATAAGTAGGTACTAGTCTAGTCCAGTTGCCTTTCATTGAAGTGCAGCCAAGAACATTTTTCAGTACCTGAAAACAAATAAAGATATATTATTGGTGCTAGATAGGTTAAGATAGTTGTAACAAGCTATGCTCATGTGAGCTTCGAGATAAACAAAGATGATTTTACATCCGGTTACATAATTTGTCTAAATCGAGGCACCGTTAGCTGGAGAAGTGCTAAGCAAGGCACTACTGCAACTAAAGCTAAATATGTTGTTGATGAAAAGCTGCAAATGAAGTTGTCTATGTGGAAGTTCATTGAAGAACTTGATGTGGTTGCTAGTGTAGCCCACTGTGGTTCTTTATTGTCATAATAGTGGCCATCGCTCAAGTGAAGTGGCCAAGAAGATACAATCACTACAAATATCTGGAAAAGAACTATCACTTGATACTAGACATTATAAGAATAGGTGATATAAGGATATGCAAGCTACTGACGGATGGCAACCTTGTTAATCTATTATCTGAACCTCTTCTGCAAACGAAGCATGAGAGTCATGTTGTTGTGGTCGAAATAATACACATTGGAGGGTGGCTGTAATTTCTGTATTGCTTTATCTTATTCATTATTGTAAAATATTGAAGATTATATATAGTCGCGTTATTTACATGTTCATTTAATTTGGTTTGCTATTAAATGATGCAAATTTAATTTTCAATATCCAATCAGTTAGCAAGAATATGTATCAGATAATGAAATCCTATTAAGTGGAATGAGATTTAAATTAAACTTGTTGCTAGTTCAGGTGGTTAAAGGTTGGACATAAATGACTAAAGATAATTAGTTTGCAAGTTAACTCAATGCGCTGTTTCATGAGCCAAGCGACCTAAGATTTCAAGAGTTAGTTGCATGGATATGAGTGAGGAGCTCATGATCTGACAGGCCCACCATGAGAGATTTTCATGAAATTAAAGCTTCATAAAATTATCTCATATATTATTTGTTAGTCCCCAGAACGATGTAGACTGTCCTCACTGTACCAACATGCGTATTTTCAAGCGCGCTTTGGAATCATACACATTGGTGGTGGCTGTAATTTCTATATTTTTTTATCTCATTCATTATTGTAAACACTGAAGATTATATATTCCACTAGTTATTTGCCTATTCATTTAAATTGGTTTGCTATTAAATGAATAGTGCAAATTTAATTTTAAATATCCAAACAGTTATCGAGAATGTGGCTCATATAATGAAACCCTGTTAAGTGGACTGAGATTTAAATTAAGCTTGCTGCTAGTTCAGGTCATTAAAGGTTGGACACAACTGACTAAAGATGATTAGATTGCATGTTAACTCAGTGCGCTGTTTCATGGGCCAAGCGACATACGATGTCAAGAGTTACTGGCATAGATATGAGTAAGGAGCTCATGATCGAACAGACCGACCGTGAGAGATCTTCAAGAAATTAAAGCTTCATAAAATTATTTCATATACTATTTGTTGGTCCTCACTGTACCAACGCGAGTTTTTCTAGTGCGCTTTTGTCCTTACTCGCGCACACCCTGAGAAACTTCCCACGGGGTCACCCATCCCATAACTACTCCAGGCTAAACACACTTAACTTTCGAGTTTTTATGAGATGACTGCCAAAAAAGAAGATGCATCTTGGTGGTATGATTAGTCCAAATCAATTCATTTAACCACTTCCTAGTATAGATCTCACGGGTCGGATCACAAGCAATGCCTCGTGTGTTTTTAAGCCCAGGCAGGCAAGATGCTAGACTGAAGCCCAATAATCTCCCTCCCAGTACCTGTCAGCATCTCAGTCCCAGAATCTGGAAACCTCCACGAACTAGATTTGATCACACCGCCCTCTAGCGGCTGGATTCATTTACACAGTCCTCCAACAATTGACATCAGCATATATTCTAGCTCTGTTTACTTCCGCTGCTCCAGTATCTCAATTCTGGCCAAGTGGCAACTTCTGCTGCATGCCCGCCTCTCAGTTCTAATACTTTGGCAGCCTCCATTTTGGCATACTCCATGGAATCCGTACCCATGACTTGCTCTGATATTAATTGTTGGTCCCCAAAATGATGTTGACTGTCCCCACTGTACCAGCATGAGTCTTAGATAGCGTTTTTTGTCCTCACTTGCACACACCTTGAGAAACTTCCTAGGGGGTCACCCATCCCATAACTACTCCAAGCCAAGCACGCTTGGAGTTTCTATGAGATGGCTACCAGAAAAGAAGATGCATCTTATTGGTATGAGTAGTCTAAATCAATTCATTTAACCACTTCCAAGGACAGATCTCACGGGTAGAATCGCAAGCCATGCCTCGCGTATTTTTAAGCCCATGCAAGCAGGGTGCTGGTCCGAAGCCTAATACTATTTGAACAGATTTGTCTGAATAGAGTAATCCATTGTTTTCTTACTTGTGGATTTTTAGCGATGAAATGTTTAACATCATGCCATAAAAGAGGATTATAAAAATAGTATTCGTACTACTATGAATCAAGTGAAGGGACTTAGATGTACAAGGTGGAATTGTTCTTTCATAACATGGGATTAATGTATTTTGGGGCCTCTATGAGAGTTTGAACCATAAAATTTACACCTAGACTAGTTAAGGATGACATGATCTCTTACCTTTTGTTCACATAGAGACAATTATGATAAAGGAAATTGAATGCACACATGTTATGAAGGAGAAGTGGGAATTTTTGGAATGGTATCCTTTAATCAATATGCATTTCTCAGGTAATAGTTTATAAGATTTGTTCAATTGATAATTAGTGACAGAAGTGTTTAGATGGAAACTGCTTTCGGTCTGATGAGTTTAATAGAGAATTTACTAATAGCTAATTATAACTTAACCTACGTGGTAACACAAAAGCAGGAGACTGAATCAACTGGACTTTGAGTCCAGAAGTGTAAAAGGGTAAAACCGATTTTAGAAGTACAAACATGATGAAACAGTCCATGTAGACACACCGACCGAGCCGATCGTGTCACGCATGAGCCTGATAAGGACGCCCAAACATAGCCCATGTCGGGCCGAGGGCCCATGGGCGGGCTAGCTCCTTAATTAGGGTCAGTCACTTTAGCATATATCCTTGTTGGACTTGGACTCTATTACCTTGTGTGTCTTAGGTTATTTATGGCCTATAAATAACAACACAAAGAAGAGACAGTTAAATATACGTTATTAGAGCCAAAACATAAAACATCCCAACCCAATAAAACATTGCAGAGGGAGAGATGAGAGAAATGGGAGTTCTTGGAGTTCATTTTCCTCATCCAGTATTCTAAGGTAACACCTCATGGAGATTCAAGACCTATTGTGTGGATACCGGTGGAGGGGCGACTTAGAGTTAGAAAGCATAATCCACAAGAATGATAGTAATATCTAGACACACATTAAAGGTACATATTCATCTATTTAATATGTACTTATTAGACTAGATCATATTCATATATATATATATATGTGTGTTTATGATCCTTTTATTTTGATGTTTCATTCACCTTAGTTTCGTCGGATGGCTTTCTCCCTTAGGGATCTTTTAGGGGTTTTTATTCATAAACCTCATAACTTTTGCATGGGAAGGGCCACCCTATTTTGCGGCAGCTCTCCTCCTATCTTGTACTCTTTGAAATACTGAGAGTATAGTTGTGCCTTCTTTTCGAACCCACAGTCGCAGATGACGTAGTTTTTGTAGATGATTCTTTCGCCTTTTATCTCTTATCTATATCATACTCAAAAGCATTCAAATCATAAAGTAAGTCAAAAGTTGATATTTTATTAAGCTTACAAGAGACTCGCATGGTTGTAGTTTTGATGTCGCACCATGCAGACATTGCTAAGAAAAATCTTTTATTTTTTGGTCCTATTTTGCTAGTGCCTCAAGGTTTCCAACAATTTTCATTTGGTTTCATTTTGAAAGACTCGAACACTTGCCTAAGTTTTGAAATATTATTTCATCTTGAAATCTCTGTGCCCTTTGCAAATCATTTTAAGTTTGTCCCAGATTCCCTTGACTGCTCCACAACCTTTTACCTTTGAAAATGTGCTCTTATCCAGGGTGACATAGAGCGAATACTTGGTGATGATGTCCAAGTTGGATCGCTGCCTATCATCCATCATCCCCTAGTCCCTTTGCTTCTTAATCATCTCGATAAAAGGTTCTCCTTCTGCCACGGGACCATGATTAACCTTCCTAATCTTAATAAGTCCTTGTATAACTAAAATCATTTCCTCATGCATGTTGGTGAGGTGTTCTTCCATTTTAAATTTCTAGTCATCAAATTCGGTAATAGAGAATGGGAACATTGTTGATCATTTATAAGTCTATTATGATGAATAAATAGTTCTTGGAAGATGAATGCACAAAGTCTCAACTTGTGATTTTTTTTTCATCTACTTAAATGAAAATTCATGATGATTGACTATTGGTAGAACCAACCTCTCCGATATCATATGTTGGCCACGATATACTTCAAGATAATAGTTTAGAGGGGGTTGAGAAAACTATACAAATCTTTCTTTTTAAAGTGCTATCCATAAGACTTAGGGTCTTTGTTCAAAGGTAAAAGTCTAAAAAATACAGCAAAGTTTTTACTTTCTTGTAGACTTGGTACTTATTATAATGGCTTTGCTTACAGTAAGTAATCAGAGTATGTATTAAAACTGCAAGTATGCTGGATGATGCATGATGATCATAAGTAAGTACATAAAGTAATAAAGGGACGTTACTTTTATAGTGGTTCGAAGGTAAATCTTCTACGTCCACTCGAGTCCACATAGGAGATATGTAATATCCAGGATTTTTATGCTTGTATAATTTACGGTTTTGAACCTTTGTCTGTGGATTCTGTTGTCGTATTGTAGAACTTGCGAGTTCTGTGGTTCTGTGATTATTAACTTGTTGTCTGAACTTATAGTAATCATGGTTTCCACCATGTATTGGTTTCAAGATATTGTTCTATAATCCTCCTATTAAGGATTGTTGAGCCTTATCCTTTTTGTTTAACTCGTGATTTTACTCGAATAATCATTTTTCATTCGTTGTTGCGCTTTGTTTTGGTTTTGATTGGCATCGTAAACCCAACACGGGCCAATGTGGAGATTTATCATGATAATATTGATCATAGTTCAATCATTATTATTCCTTGAGGTTGTTCATTCTACCCTAAGAATTCACTTCAATGTCTCAATGATCTCTTTGTCGTTTCTCGACATTTGATGATCGTTCTGGATTTGCCAATCAAACTGTGACTGGATCATTTGATGGTTTCGAGGTTCATAATTCTTGTTTCAAGTATTATATCATTGGACCGTTCAAAATATTAATAGAGTACCAAAAGGGTGTTAATAGAAATAAGAGTGGACATTTTTGGAAAGCGCTATGTCTAAGGACTGACTTTGAAGTCACCATAAATTCCAGAAAACACCAAAAATTCTAAAATTTTACAAAGTTATAGTTTATTTAGTTAGCTTTCCAGTGGATTAAGCGGCGAGTCATTCCGAGCCGGAACGATCAAGTTATGATTGAAATAAGACAAGGGTATCAATCTGCCGCGAGACAAATTACCGAAATGCCCTTAAAACCGGCTTAAGGGTTTAAAACTTGTATAAAATCGACCTTGGTCACTTTCTTCACCATTTTCCAGCCTTGAAGAGCTCTAGCCTCGGACACAACTCAAAAATTGAATTTTTGATCTTGTTTGAGAGGTCTAAAATGTATTCGATGCCCGAGAATCGTAGTATTGGCTTATATATGATTGATTTCAAGATTTTTCGGCGAATCAGAGGTAAAATCAACCCTGAACTCTAAACTTGTCTCTTTAGATCTTTGATTTATTTTTGTTTAGAACTTGAGTATGATTATATACGAAGTATCTAGGGATTGTTCTTATCGATTCAAGCGGAACAGAAATCAGAACTTTCATTTAAATCGTCGTAATCTAATATTGCCTGTGAAGAATTCGATAAAAGTACCCTGAGTGTATGGTTTTGAATTTCAATTTTTATCTTGATTAGAATCAGTAGCTCTGATATGAATCCTGCTATATCGATAATCTTAGGTTCGAAAATTGGGTTTGATAGCCTCGTCTCCGAGTTTTACCGAACTAGTTAAACTGTCGAATTTCAGGCGAGTATTTGATTATGTTTATGTATTATCTTGCAATTTAAAGTGTATAAGAGTGCTTTTAGAACTGAATTACTTGTATTCTGAATTTGACTAGAGTTTATTGATGTTTTGAATATTTTTGGGAATATTTTCCAAACAAATTAATAAGTTCTAAGGTTTGAAAACTAATAATTATGAGCGATGTTTAAAAAAGATTTTCAAAATATTTTTTAAAAGGAAACTGGAAGTGGTTCTTGAAAAACGTCAAGGAATGACCCTCCTAAATTTATATCGAAATGATGATATTTCATAAATATTTTGTTGAAAATGATTTCGAGATATTGTTTCTGATTGTGATTGAAAAGCATAGTTGTAACGGATTGTGAAATACGAAATGACATGATATTGATGAGTGTGTGAGCCAAGTAAAACCAGTGAAGGTCCTCTGGGGTCCGTTAGACTGCATTTTCTGCGGATCACCTGGTTGGGCTATACAACCAGAGAGAGTCTAACGAGGTCTCTTGGGGTGCGTATCCTGTGGGATGCGGTAGCCAGTATAGCTTGGGAGGTTGTTCTATGTATGATTGATGATACGTGTATTATTCCGGAATAATGATGTGGGATGTGATGCCGCTGTCACGATACTATTGAGACGTTGGTAAAATGATGGTTATTCTTTTCTCTGGTACTTTTACCGTACTCAGACCTATATTTATTATTTTTGCACGTTATACATACTCATGTATCAAATACTCGTATCGGCTATTTGTTGACCCCTTCGCGGGTGAATAATGTCTTTGATGTATTCAGGTACATGTCTTAATGGCGAGAAGGCGCATGAGGGGCACGTGGACGACGAGCAACAGTGATATTCTATCGGGTTGTCGATGTTGTTTTAGTTGTTTTGTATGAGTACATGCGAGCACTATTTTCTTGATGTTACGCCCGTGTGTGGGCTTCAGAACTGTCTTGGAGTTTGTTATTTGTATGTTGAACAGATTGTGACTGTCGTCATGTTCGACTTTGCCGGTCGTGATGTTGTGGTTGTGTTGCATTGTCGACCGTGCCGGGTGACATGTGTTGTCTTGGTTTTATGCTTGATCTGATTGGTCGTTGTGTGTGTGTATGTGTGTTAAACAGGTATTGCCTTGTGAATTCCCGAAATGAATCCATGGCACTGTAACAGTTCTGACCCGGGCGAGGTTGTTACAGAATATGGTATCGGAGCCTAGGTTTCTGAATACCTAGGCCGTCGGTTATTGTGTCTATATTGTCGTGTCATCATTTGTCGTCTGTGTTGAGTAATATCAATGGCTACCATTGTTTCGTGTAACTTGCGCTGTAAGTCTCGCTAATCCTTAACTTCGTTTTTATTTCAATGAGAGTAATCTATTTTACTTGAATCGCGTTGATCTTTCACTTGAATCCAATACCTACGAGGTGACACCGGTTAAATTGGAGGTGTCATGCTGCGATGAGACAAGGCATGACCCTTCAGGATAGTGAATCTACTGTTGGGTTGAGAATACTCTGCGGGACCTAGGCTCGTATATTTTATTTCAATGAGAGTAATCTATTTTACAAACTCTACTATTATTGATTTTCTCAAAATTATAGCTAAAGTGTGTTAGATGTATTTTTGTGCACTTTATTGTTATTATTCTATCTACATTTTAGGTTTAAATCTGCAAAAATGAGCTTTTAATGCACTATCTTTATATGTTTTGAAGGAAATTGGAGTCCGAAGCTCGAACGACGAAAAACGGACCAAAACGACAATTTTTGGTGAAGGGCCGCGGCACACGCACGGCACAGCCAGAAGCGGTACACACTGTACCGGGGGCCGCGGCACACTAATGTCGGGCCGCGGCCCGCCGCACTGGTGCCCTACTCGCAGCTCGCGATTTCGGCGATTTGGAAGCCCGTTTCTGACCTATTTTCCGGACGCGGTTTTGTGGCTGATGAAAAATTATAAATAGGCATTGAAGGTCAGAAGAAAAGATCATCGAAGAGAAGGAGAAAACACCGATCGAGCAGAGAGCAGAAGTTAGAGAACGAAGGAATTCAAGTTCTTCAACTGTGTTTGATTTCTTTTATGCTTTCTTCAATTATTTGTGTATTATTTTCTAGCATGTCGGGCTAGAACCCTATTCTATGATTTTGATGAAACCGGGGTTTTGACGAATTAACTTTTGATTTTGCATTATATATCTCCCTTTCTTATTGAGTTTTCCCCAATTGTTTTTAATACTATCAATTATACGATAATAGCACATAAACTCCCAAGGCAGCACCCAAGGGTCACAGAAGCATCTACTCGCCTATGATTGATTTATTTTGATTACGCAACCCGAATCGGGAGAGGAGAGTTAGTAGGAAAAATTGGTGAAAAACGTTTTATCTTGTGAGATAGGAATATACTCATAGGAATTACGTGGTCTGTCTGAAGATTTCATACTTTTTGTCTATTATCGAATTAATTCACCTAGGAATAGAGTGTGTTATTCGCCTTAGAAAATTCTACTGACCTCGGGAAAGGCGTTAGAGTATTTTAGCAATCTTCGCCTTCAATAAATTGGGAAATCATTTAATTCATATAAATCAAGAGTAATTCGGATAAATCGATGTGGATTCTCAATCCTCGATTAACTCTTTATTTGATCTTCTTTCTTCGAATAATCGATTTTATTATTTGTCCTTAGTTTATTCCTTTATTAGTTTTTCTTTAATATTACTTCCACCTCCAATTTCGATCGTTCAAATAAAATTAGAATACACATAAATTGGTAATTAGTGAGTCAGTCCTCGAGGGAACGATATCTTACTTATCACTTTATTACTTGCTTACGACAACGTGCACTTGCGTTCACCGAATTTCGTAACAAGTTTTTGGCGCCGTTGCCGGGGACTGATTGTTTAATAATATCGATTTCAGTATTTCTAGTCTTAATTTGAACACCATTTTATTTTTTTGTAATTTTTTTATTATTTGTTTTCCTTTCAGGAGTTTCGTGTAGTGCATGAGAAAATTCGGTAACGAAGACCTATTACCTTTGGATACTGAACTCGAGCGCACTCTGCAGAAAAACAAGAAGGAAAAGCGCGAGCTATCAACAAAAGACACCATGGCCGATAACACAGAAAATCACGGAGTAGACAATCCTATGCAGCAGGCTCAACCGGCATTGGCACTCCGAGATTATGCATTGCCTCAATTTAGCGCGAACTTTTCGGGGATTCGGCGCCCAACTGTCCAAGCAATCAATTTCGAGATAAAGCTGGCCATAATCCAGATGGTACAAGCAAGCCAATTCTGCGGATTAGCGAATGACGACCCCAATGCTCATATTGCGTCTTTTCTTGCGATATGCGTTACGTTCAAAAATAATGGAGTTTCAGATGATGCCATTCGTCTACGGCTTTTCCTATTGTCTTTGAGGGATAAAGCCAAGTTTTGGTTGAATTCACTTCCGCCAGGCTCTATCACGACTTGGGCGGAGTTAGCACAAGCCTTTTTAGCTAAGTCCTTTCTGCCGGAAAAGACGGCGAGACTTCGGAACGAAATAACGACGTTCGGGCAATTTGAGATGGAATCGCTTCATGAAGCTTGTGAGCGACACAAGGATTTACTAAGGAGATGCCCACACTATGGCCTACCGGATTGGCTACAAATTCAGACCTTCTATAATGGACTAAGTGCATCTACACGCACTCTTGTTGATGCAGCCGCTGGAGGAGCTTTAATGGGAAAAATGATGGCGGAAGCTCATTCTTTATTGGAAGCAACGGCTGCAAATGCTTATCAGTGGACTTCCGAACGTGTAAACCCAAAGCGAGTTATGGGAGTTTCCGACAATGATCCGATCGCTACACTATCAGCCCAAGTTGCAGCGCTGACTCAACAATTGCAAGCTTTTTCACATGCTCCTTCTACTGTTACCACAGAATCATGTAATTGGTGCAACGGGTCTCACCCTAGTGCGTAAAGCCAAGTTGGAAATCCTTTTGAGCAATCTCTGATGGAACAAGCTTAGTTTATGGGGAATGGAAATCGGCAGAACAACCCATATTCCAACACATATAATCTGGGGTGGCGAAATCACCCCAACCTTTTGTGGAAAAACGGACAAAATTCAAACCAACCTCAGTTTTCTCAACACCAACAGCAACCCCCTCCTTCTCCAAAAATCTCTCTAGAGGAGGCAATGGCGAAATTAGCAGCAAATACGAGTCAGTTCATGACCCGTATGGAAGCAACCTTGCAAAACCATTCCACCTCTATTCACAACTTAGAAGTCCAATTGGGTCAAATAGCAAATGTGTTAACAGCCCGATCTGAGGGTACCTTTCCAAGTACAATTGAGACGAACCCCAGAGAGAGTATTAATGCCATTGGTTTGAGAAGCGGGAGGGAAGTGTGTGAGCAGCCCGAGAGGAACAAAAAGAGAGGTGATCATGAGGAGAAGAAAAATTCGGCATCTGAAAAATCACAAAATTCTAAAAGTTCGAAACTGTTTCCTGACAATCCGATAGCCTATGTGCCATCCGTCCCGTTTCCGCAGTGATTGCAAAATGATAGGACGTCGAATGTACGCTCACTGAAAACCCGGTTTAAAATATGGACCAATAAAGGTCCGACCTAGGTTCTTAGATAAGGAGATTACAACCCCAAAGTCCTTTAGAAGGTCGCCGACCTCGGAGGCCCCATTTAGCTGTGATATCTGTTAAGATAAAGGGCGCCGACCTCGGAGGCCCCTTTTAGCTGTGATATCTGTTAAGATAAAGGGCGCCGACCTCGGAGGCCCCTTTTAGCTGTGACATCTGTTAGAAGGGCGCCGACCTCGGAGGCCCCCGCTGACCTATGATATCCGATAACAGGTCGCCGACCTCAATGGCCTCCCGAAGTACTGATTTGAATTGGGATGTGCCGACCTAAGTACCATTGGACTCTTGGGAAAGAAGATCCCGACTCACCCGAGTAATCCCTAAGATCCAGTGGTCCGAGAACCCATACCTCGCAATCCAGGAGATCCAGGATTGAGAGCCCATACTCGCAATCCGGAATCCGGGATGGGAAATCGCACTTTGAATCCTGGATATCCGGATTCTCTCTAGAACCAGAATCATCCCGGATAACAAGGCATCCTCCTTCCTATAAAAGGGAGAGGGGGGGTTCCTCAAAAAAGGACACTTGGAGAATACAGCATTTTTTAGAGAGAGAAAGAAAAGAGAGTACTTCATATATCTTGGGTTTTCTTAGCTAAACTTCTAAGATTAACCCGGTTCTTGGTGGCCGATCAGCTTGGTTACATCAAGTGGCGCCGTCTGTGGGAACTGTGACATCGAGTCACTTTGAGTTGAGACGTGAGGTTAGTAATGGCAGAAGAAATGAACCAGAAGAGAACAGGGGATTTAATACCCAGAAATCTAGAAGAGGAACTAGCGGCGGCGGGTGGAGAAGCGACTCTGGAGAAAACGCCCGCCACCCCTCTAGAAGAAGTCGCACCCAGCACAATTACACTAACGAAGGAAGCCTTGGCCGACATAATCGCGGTCAATCCGGAAGAGCCGGGAGGTCGAAAAACAAAGGGTACCACGAAAAGTAATACCTATCCTATCGGATGGGCCGGAAGAAATTGATCAGCAAGAAGAACATGGTGAGAGTTATCCAAAAATATGGGAGCGATCTAGGCAGGAAAAAACGCAGGATCCCTTGATATCCAGCATGCAGGACGAGTGGAAGAGTTGCGACAAAGGGTTACGGGGAGGGACACGGAAAGTCATCCAGGCCATCCCTTCTCGGAAAGGAATACTACAGCCGAGCTCCCGTATGGGTTTAGAGGTCATTACCTTCACCTATGATGGACTCTCAGATCCTACCCGACATTTATACCGATTCGAGAACATCGCGGTACTACATAGATATTCGGATGCCGTGAGTTGCAGGGCATTCTTGGCCACACTGACCGAGTCATCTCAGGATTGGTTCCACGGATACCCCCAGGTCAATCACCGCCTTCAAAACTTTCGGCTCGCGTTCTTGACGCATTTTGCAGCGCTGTGGCGCACCAAAAGACCTTCATGTCCTTGTTCAGTATCAAACAATATTCTGGAGAAGCGCTGAGAGCTTATGTGACCCGATTCACGAAGGCGTGTCTGGAGGTACCCTCGTCGTCAGAAGAGGTATAAACCAGTGCCTTGACACAGGGATTGAGGCCGGGGTTGTTACGCACCTCATTAGCCAAAAAACCAGCCAGAACATACGATGAAGTCTTAGCCCGATGCTCGAAGTACATCAATGTTGAGGAAACCGAGAAGGATATGGAGGAATTGCATGAAAAGCCCGAGGAGAGGGAAAGGGGGTCCAGCAGATTGATACAACGGGAGGAGTACACCTTTCAAGGAAATTTGCCTCGGGAAGAAATGTCACGGGGGAAAACAGATCGGAAGAAGAACGATATCGTTCTAAGGCGACCAAGATTTGACCAATACAGCCCACTAACAATGAGGAGAGCCCAGGTTTTGGAAGCAGTTGAGGGCAAGATGAGCAGGGTCATCGAGTGGCCTGCATCTCGCCCTAATAGGCCCACCCAGCCGAAGTCAGATCTTTATTGTCGATTCCACAATGATTACGGGCATAAAACAGACGAATGCAAGCATCTTAAGGATGAGATCGAGAGGCTGGTCCGAGCGGGACATCTGATGGAGTTCACATATCAACAGAGAAATGGAGGTCGGAGGCAGCCACCCATGCCCCAAGGAGGGGCGGGGGTGAAGAGAGAAGCTCCACGGGGACCCGCCACTCCCGGCTAAAAAGGAGTGATCCACATGATATCGGGGGACCAACCGACGGAAGTTCTAATCGCTAGAAAAGCCCACGCACGAAAGGCTAGGTGTCATCAACTCAAGGAGGTCGCCTGTAGGCGGTGGGCCTATCATTCGATTCAGCCCCATGGATTATAGCAGGATACATACGCCCCACAATGACGCGTTGGTCATCACAAATGAAATCGCCGATACGATGTGCAGAGGGTGTTTATCGATACGGGAAGCTCGGTAGACATCTTATTCTATGACTGTTTCAAGCAGATGAACACGGAAGTGGAATTGAGAAAGGTAGATACCGCGCTCTATGGGTTCTGTATGACCGAGGTGCAACCGGTGGGAGAAGTGGTGCTTCCGGTGGCACTAGGTCGGATGCCCCATCGGAAGGTCAAGACACTCGATTCTTAGTGGTGGACACCAAATCGGCCTATAACGCCATTTTAGGACGACCGGGGCTCAACAAATTGAAGCAGTAGCCTCTCTGCGCACATGAAAGTGAAATTCCCGTAGAAGGAGGTGGGAGAGGTAGCAGGAGATCGGTTGTCGCCCGTTCTTGTTATCAAACAACCGTGAAGGTGGAGTACAAAGATGGAAAGAGGACACCCGAGCTCGGGGTCGGATCAGAATCCAAGAGAAATAAACAATCGAAGACACCCGAGGAAGCTGAGGAAGAAGGTGTCAAGCCCAACGAGGAGTTGCTAGAAATAGAATTGGTTCCAGGAAAGCCGGAAACAAAGACTCGCATGGGGAGTCGGTTGGACGATGGAATAAGGGAAGGCCTCATAGACTGCTAAGAAGATTCGTGGACATTTTCGCGTTTACCGAGGATCGGTGGGAATCGGCCAGCGATTGCCGAGCACAGGTTGAACATCGACCCCACCGTAAGACCAGTAAAGCAGAAGAGGAGGCATTTCGGGCCAGAGATGGATGGGGTCATTGGGGAAGAGGTTGATAAGCTCCTCCGAGCTGGGCACATAATGGAAATCCAGTTTCCGGAGTGGCTATCCAATGCCGTGATGGTAGGGAAGGGCCCGGGGAAGTGGAGGATGTGCATGGACTTAGGGACCTAAATAAAGCATGTCCCAAGGATCACTACCCGCGCCCGCATAGATCACCGGTGGATTCAACCTCGTGGTGCGAGTTTCTCTGTATGATGGTCGCTTCCCAAGGATTTCATCAAAGTCCTCTCGCACCGGAGGACTTAAAAAGGGTTAGTTTTGTGGTTTCAAAGGGAACTTTTTGTTATGTACGCATGCCTTTTGGATTGAAAAATGCAGGAGCTACATATCGAGAGGATGGTCGATGAATCTTTAAATCCCAAATCGGCAGAAACATGGAGGTATACGTAGATGATATGCTAGTAAAAAGTGTGAAGGCAGGAGAACATATCAGGGACCTAGAAGAGACGTTCGAGAACCTCCGCACATACGGAATGAAACTCAACCCATCAAAATGTTCTTTTAGAGTCAAATCGGGAAAATTCCTGGGGTATATGGTCACAGAGCAAGGAATCGAGGTCAACCCGGAGAAGGTCAAGGCAGTGCTGCAAATGAATCCTCCAAAAAATATAAAGGATATCCAGATACTAACGGGGAGAATAGCAGGGCTGAGCCGTTTCATATCACGCTCGGCCGAGAAAGGGTTCCCATTTTTTAAACTCTTAATAAAAGGGAACAAGTTTGAATGGACCCCGGAAGCACAAACGGCATTCGGAAAATTGAAAGAGTATTTGGCCGAGCTGCCTCTACTCACCAAACCGGTACCAGGAGAGGATCTTGTACTCTACTTATCCGTGGGAGAAGGAGCGGTGAGCTCGGTCTTGCTAAGAGAAGAAATGAATAAACAAAAGCCCATTTATTATACGAGCCGAATCTTGCAAGGAGCAGAACGGAATTACTCCGAGCTAGAAAAAGGGGCGCTGGCGTTAGTGGTTACGGCCAGGCGGTTGAGGCCCTATTTCCTAGCCCATCGGATAAAATTGCGAACCAACTTGCCCTTGAGAGAGATATTAGGGCGACCTAATGTGTCAGGTCGTCTGGTGAAGTGGGCGGTGGAAATGGGGGAGTACGACATGGAGTATGAGCCGAGAACGGCGATTAAAGCTCAGGCCCTAGCAGACTTTATCCAAGAGGGGGCCATGCCATCGCCACTGTAAGGACGATGGGCTGTCATTGCATGTGGATGGATCGGCGACAACCGGTGGTTCAGGGGCGGGAATAATCCTCACTACCGGAAGGTGAGCAATTAGAGTACGCCATAAAATTCGATTTCAGGGCATCTAACAACGAGGCTGAATATGAAGCCCTGGTTAAGGGAATGCAGCTGGGAATAGACTTGGGCGCACGACGACTCATTGCCTACTCTGATTCCCAACTGGTCACACAACAGGTAGAAGGAAAATTTGAGATAAATGAAGATCGGATGAAGAAGTATGTGGAGGAAGTAAAAGAGGCTGCCAAAAAACTAGGGGAATGGAAGTTAATCCATATCCCTAGGTCGGAGAATGCAAAAGCTGATTACCTAGCAAAGATGGGAAGCTCCTTAGTGGATTGCCGCTCGCGAACAGTAACGATTCTGGGAGCAGCCCGAAGTAGCATCATGAAACAGGTGATGGAGGTGAATGAGATTGTAGATTGGCGAACCCCTCTGTTGGCATACCTAAGAAGGGCAGAATTACCCAAGGAGAGACAAGAAAGAATGAAAATTGTGCGAAGAGCAGCAAGGTTCTGCTGCATTAACGATGAGCTATATAAGAGGTCCTACCTTGGGCCATACCTATGATGCATCTCGGAAGAAGAGGGGCGAAGTGTATTGGAAGAAATCCATGAAGGGTGTTGCGGAGACCATACCAAAGGAAGAGCGCTGATTAGCAAAACGCTAAGGGCTGGTTTCTTTTGGCCAACGATGAGCTATATAAGAGGTCCTACCTTGGGCCATACCTACGATGCATCTCGGAAGAAGAGGGGCGAAGTGTATTGGAAGAAATCCATGAAGGGTGCTGCGGAGACCATACCAAAGGAAGAGCGCTGATTAGCAAAACGCTAAGGGCTGGTTTCTTTTGGCCAACGATGAGCAGGAAAGCAGTGGAAATGGTTAAGCGATGCCAAAAATGTCAGGTACACGCACCCTTAATTCATATCCCAGCCGAGGATATGATCACCATGGGAGCGCCCTGTCCATTCGCCAAATGGGGAATTGATATCATGGGACAATTTACACCTGGCTCGGGAGGAAGAAAGTTTTTAATAGTAGCCATAGACTACTTCAGCAAATGGGTAGAAGCCGAGCCTGTGACCACCATAACCGAGCAAAGAATCATAAGTTTCCTGTTTAACAATATTTGCTGCAGGTACGGAGCACCCCAGATACTCATCTCAGATAATGGAACCCAATTCAATGGGAAGAGAACCCAGTCCTGGTGCGAGGGTATGCATATCAAGCAAAGGTTCGCTGCGGTTGCTCACCCGCAAGCTAATGGGCAAGTAGAGGTAACTAACAGAACAATCTTGCAGGGGATAAAAACCCGCTTGGACAAAGTGGGAGGAGGATGGGTGGATGAACTTAGCTCGGTACTATGGTCGTACAGGACCACACCTAGATCGTCAACAGGAGAAACACCCTTGATGGTCTACGGGTCCGAGGCCGTCATCCCCGCAGTCGGAGAAATGTCCCATCGGGTTCGATGGTTCAACGAGGAGGAGAACGAGGAAATAATGAAGGAGGCGTTAGATACCATAGAAGAAAGGAGGAAGCGGCGGCCGCACGAATCGAAAGATACAAAAGCGACAAAAGCGGCTCATGACAAAAGAGTCAAGAAGAGACAATTCAGTCGGTGATTTGGTGCTTAGGCGGTGATGCCCTCGAAAAACAGGAAAGCTGAACCAACCGGGAGGGCCCTTACAAAGTAATCCGAATTTACGCAGGGAGGAGCTTACGAGCTTGAGGATATGGAGGGCGTCTCATCAAAAGACCTTGGAACATATGTCACTTAAAAAGTATTTTGTGTGAAGAGATGTGGAAAAAAGCTTATGTTGTTTTAATGAAAGTCTATTACAAAAATATATCTCCGAATGTGTTGATCAAGTAAAACTAGAATTGACATCCGAGCAGGCAAACGCCCGGATCCGAGTAAGGGTGAACCGCCCTCGACATCCGAATAGGCGAAACGCCCAGATCCGAGTAAGGGTGAACCGCCCTCGACATCCGAATAGGCGAAACGCCTCCGCATCCGAGTAAGGGTGAACCGCCTCGACATCCGAATAGGCGAAACGCCCCGGATCCGAGTAAGGGTGAACCGCCCTCGACATCCGAATAGGCGAAACGCCTCAGATCCGAGTAAGGGTGAACCGCCCTCGACATCCGAATAGGCGAAACGCCCAGATCCGAGTAAGGGTGAACCGCCTCCGACATCCGAATAGGCGAAACGCCTCCGGATCCGAGTAAGGGTGAACCGCCTCCGACATCCGAATAGGCGAAACGCCCGGATCCGAGTAAGGGTGAACCGCCCTCTGACATCTGAATAGGCGAAACGCCTCCAGATCCGAGTAAGGGTGAACCGCCCTCTGACATCTGAATAGGCGAAACGTCTCCAGATCCGAGTAAAGGCGAACCGACCTATGAAACTATGACTAAAGGAAATACCCAACTTACACTAAAAATCGGTGAAAGGATTAAGTCAAACTGATCGGATTACATTCAGGAATTTTCAAAATTTTAAAATGGGGTTACCGAGCTGTATCGACTTTGTTGTATCAAAACAAACAGGCACAAGATACATTAAGATTACAAGCAATACCGAGTCAGACGACTTTGTTGTATCAAAACAAACAGGCACAAGATACACTAAGGTTACAAGCAATACCGAGCTATATCAACTTTGTTGTCATTCAAACTCAAAAAGCACACAAACCCAAAGTATATTCAACTCAGAAAGTTGTCATTCAAAATGGCTGTGCCAGTACAAATAAGATAAAAAAAAAATAGAAGAAAAATACACATTGTCTACACTAAGCTACGGGCTCTGAAGGCGGAGGAGAAGCATCACGATCGGTCCCAACCACCTCGGGACTAGGAGTATTGGCCTTGACAGGTGAACTGGGAGGATCCGAAGGCAGCTCCAAGTCTAAGCCGGATTCCTTTAGGGACTCCTCAAGGGCGTCCTTCCACCAGGCCGCATCCGGGGATTCTTCCACGTCCCCGGACCAACCCGAAGGAACGGGAGCCCCGTCCAAAGCCGCATCTCGGTCGGCTCCGAAAAGCCCAATGAAGCTAGCCTGCTCGCGAGCACGGTCGAGCAAAATCAAAATATTGCGTCGCGGTGGGCTAGTTTAACCAGGAAGGCGGTGGAATTATGATACCGGCCAGAGGGCGAGCGGTAGGCCTCCAGAAAAGAGTGACCAACGTCACTAGTTAGGAACCGACGTCGTCCATCCGTCACCCCGCGCTCGTAAGACGATCCCTCGGATCTAGCCTCGGCTAGTTGAGTCTCCAGCAGGGTCACTTGTTCCGATGCCGCCCTAGCTTGAGCTTCGAGGTCGGCAACCTTCTCCAGCTCAGCCTTCGCCCGTGCCTCAAGTTGAGCTATCCTTTCGGATTCGGCCCTAGCTGCCGACAACTGAGCCTCGAGCTGGCCCACCTTCTCCGTTTCAGCCGATGACATGGTCTTCCAAAATTTCAACTCGGTGTTTAGCTGAACATTGGCCATCTGGGCCCGCTCTAAAACCGCCTCCCTCTCGGACTCTTTCTTAAGGGCAGCATCCAAGCGATACTCCCTCTCCTGAAGTCGGGCCGAAAGGTCAGAATTAGCCGCCAGGGCGGCCTCCAGATCGGCTTGCGTCTGGGTGAGCTGTGAAGAAGAAGTAGCACCGAGCTTGTGATCCTCGGCAAAGGTCACGAAGGTGGCAAAAAACTGCACAAGAAGTTATATCAGGTCGGCAGAAGGTAATAAAAAACATAAACATAACCAAAAGAAGTATGAAGGCGAAAAGGGGAATACCTTCCCGAAGTACATCATCATAGCGTCGAATTTAGGGTCCTCATCGGCGTCTCGTAACTGACTTATCCTTAGCCGGACCATGGAGCTAAAATAAGGGAGAAATTTATTAAACTCCTTGCAATGGAGAAGAGTCTCCATAGTCGGATCCGGAGGACCGCGGCCTTGGCCGTTTGGAAGCGAGGGAGCTAGGAGAAGAGGCCCTCCGAGTGACTGAGCCGCCGAGACGAGCTCGCAGAGCCTCGTCCGTGGTCAAGGTAGGAGCCAGATCGGATGGAAGAGTTACCGGACTTGGGGCGGCAGGAGCCTTCCGTTTGGCCTTGACGAGCCCTCCGCCTCTCCTTGGGAGGATTCGTCGACTTAGGAACCTTCGCTTTGTTTGGTTGGTGGCTTGGAGGCATCCGACCGGGCGTGTTCGCATGAATCGATCTACAAAAAGCAAGACAAACGGTCAAGGAAACAAAAAGCAAAATAACAAAGATCTAAAAAAATATATACATAGATAAAGCCTACCGATGTCGGGGATAGCCGGGTAGGGATTCGAGCTCAGCCCACAATGGAGCAGAAGATCATGGAATTGCGTCGGCTAGAAAGCATTATAGGGAATGGCATTCCATTCCCGAACTTTCTCGACCCACGCGGCCGGACGGAACTACGCTGGGAATAGGATCTGGCTCGGAGTAGCTGCGTCCATTGCGTAGGAAAGCCCCGGGAATCGGATGTGGGAGCCGAAGGAAAAAGAAGCGGGACCTCCAGTCCTTCACATTGGAAGGGAGGTGGGTGAAAAAACGGGCGTCGTTTCGTGAGGTCAAGTAAAAGAGCCTTTAAAACTCTTTAGCTTGAAGCAAAATAGAAAAAGCTCAGTCGGGTTCCTCTTATGCGTAATGACACAAAGACGAGAAAACCTACCATGTAGCGAAAGGAGTTAGGAGAGAACCGTTGAGGAAGATTGTATTTAGTGGAGAGAGAGACAAGAAAGGGATGGGGTGGGAAGCGGAGACCACCGCTCACAGGTCCACAAACTGTAATATGACCGGAGGATGATCGGGGGTGTCACTAGCACGAGGTGTGACAAATTCCCACCCGGGGAAGCCTAAGAAATCTTATAAAACTAGCAGTGGCCGGGCTAGTCCTCGATAGAGGATGGGGAGGGAGAACTCGAGTCGCCCTACAACCGTCGATAGGGTCGGCTAAAAGGCCGGCCACGATTATCTCGTCCGCGGGGAGGGGAAGGAGGATCTACAACGATTAGGGGATGCCGAGGGGGATGTCACCTAGCTCGGACTACCACGTCACCTAAAGGTTCATCCCTAAGGCGGAGGGAGGAACCGTAGCTCGCCCGACCTACCCCGAATCCCCATCGAAGAGGAAAGACCCCCAAAAAGAGTTCACGGCCGACTCGCAGGAAATATTTTGGGAATCAAGGCACGACATAACTTGAGGAAAAGAGGAGGAAGAAGAAAAGGAAAAATATGTGTAAAACAAATCAAAAAGCTAAAGATGTTTAGATGAACATACCCATGGGATTGGGTGGAAGTTCGCCGGAGAAAGGTGGAGCAAACTTGTCGTCGGGGGTAGATAGCTGCGATTGCTAGGGTTGCCTGGGAATTTTTTGCACCAGAGATGGAGGTTGTAAAATCGCGGAAGTGGGGAAGGAAGAAGAAGAAGACCTTTTATAGGGGGGAGGGGCGAAAACCGAGGAGTATAGGACGATCTGAGCGTCCGATGTCCTATCCGAAGGAACGGCCGATTTGGTGCCGTCTTAGCCGAACTATGGCAGGTCGACACCTGGCTTCGGCCACCGATGCGACGTCTTGGAGGTAGGGAAAGGAAAAGACAGGTTAATTATAGCGCACAAAGTACGAAGAGCCTCGTTATCTGGGAATGGGAGTCCCTAGGATAGTTGCGCCGAGGTCGTCCGGTTGTAAACAAATCTTACTCTACTCGGTCTTACAGCTCGACTAGAGTAGGGGGGACTGGTTGATAGGACGTCGAATGTACGCTCACTGAAAACCCGGTTTAAAATATGGACCAATAAAGGTCCGACCTAGGTTCTTAGATAAGGAGATTACAACCCCAAAGTCCTTTAGAAGGTCGCCGACCTCGGAGGCCCCATTTAGCTGTGATATCTGTTAAGATAAAGGGCGCCGACCTCGGAGGCCCCTTTTAGCTGTGATATCTGTTAAGATAAAGGGCGCCGACCTCGGAGGCCCCTTTTAGCTGTGACATCTGTTAGAAGGGCGCCGACCTCGGAGGCCCCCGCTGACCTATGATATCCGATAACAGGTCGCCGACCTCAAAGGCCTCCCGAACTACTGATTTGAATAGGGATGAGCCGACCTAAGAACCATTGGACTCTTGGGAAAGAAGATCCTGACTCACCTGACAGAATCCCTAAGATCCAGGGTCTGAGAACCCATACCTCGCAATCCCGGAGATCCAGGGATTGAGAGCCCATACCTCGCAATCCCGGAAATCCGGGGATGGGAAATCGCAGCTTGAATCCCTGGATATCCGGGATTCTCTCTAGGAACCAGGAATCATCCCAGATAACAAGGCATCCTCCCTCCTATAAAAGGGAGAGGGGGGGTTCCTCAAAAAAGGACACTTGGAGAGTACAGCATTTTTTAGAGAGAGAAAGAAAAGAGAGTACTTCATATATCTTGGGTTTTCTTAGCTAAACTTCTAAGATTAACCCGGTTCTTGGTGGCCGATCAGCTCGGTTACATCACAAAAGCAAAAATTAGACAAGCAATTCTCCAAGTTTCTTGACATCTTCAAGAAACTACATATCAATATTCCATTTGCTGATGCCTTGGAACAAATGCCAAGCTATGTGAAGTTCATGAAAGAGATCTTATCGAACAAAAGGAAGCTCGAAGAGTATAAGACAGTGGCATTTACGGAAGAGTGCAGCACCATTCTACAGAAAAGGCTCCCGCCAAAATTGAAGGATCCAGGAAGTTTCAATATACCGTGCACTATAGGAAACCTGTCTTTTGATAGAGCGTTGTGTGATCTTGGCGCCAGTATTAATCTTATGCCCCTTTTCGTTTTTAAGAAGCTAGGTACTGGGGAAGCCAAGCCGACGACAATCTCCTTGCAATTAGCTGACAGATCTATCAAGTATCCGAGTGGAGTAATAGAAGACGTTTTGGTTAAGGTCGACAAATTCATATTTCCGACCAATTTTATTGTGCTTGATATGGAGGAGGACCATGACATCCCAATTATCTTGGGAAGACCATTCTTAGCTACCGGCCGAACTCTCATTGATGTGGAGAAAGGGAAACTCACTCTACGGGTTCAAGATGAGCAAGTCACATTCCAAGTGTTTCGATCTCTCCCGTGTCCAAGTAATGTCGAGAAGGATTCTAAATTCGAAAGCTTAGATATTTTGGCAAAAGACACACACCGGGAAAGCCGTCAGTCGAAATGTTCAGAATCTACTATTGTTGTTCCGACATCTGAGAAAAATGTAGAACGAGTCGCATATCTGAGGCATTTGGATATGTCTTCTTAGTCATCCGTTCACCCACCATCTAAAAATTCTCAGGCCATCATAACTTTGTTCGTGAAAAAGAAAACCAAGCCGGAAGTGAAACGGTTGCCAAGTCATGTGAAATACGGGTGTTTTAAAAAATTACTAGTATTCAAATCTTTTCGCAAAGGACATTGGATGTCCAAACCAAAAATCGAACTGTTAAAGACTGATGGTCAAAATTTTAAAACACATATTAACGGTTCGATGAACGGGGTGGAGCCCAAATGGCGTTTGCGAAAAGCAAATTGATTTTAGAAAAGTCTGGCTGAAGATAAACTTAGCGCTTCTCGAGAGGCAACCCGAGTATTAGTTGTAGATTTTATTTTTTTTTCATTGTTTTCATTCATTTTAGGAGTCTATTTGTTCGTCATATTTGCTTTGATATGCTTATCTCTCATGTTCTAGGTGTTTTTCTTTGAATTTTCTGTGCACGAACCTCCCAGGGGCATTTATCAGGTTTGGGCCGTGGCACAATGATAGCGAGCCGCGGCACGCACAAGTCCATGATAGAGGCTAACCTTCCTGTACTCTGTGCTGCGGCACGAACAAGCTGAGCCGCGGCACACTCGACCCCTGAGCCACGGCACATTGAAGCTGAGCCGCGGCATGCCAAGACCCAACATAGCAGCCCAAGAGACTGTACTCTGTGCCGCGACACGCACTCTCTGAGCCGCGGCACACTAACTCTCTGAGCCGAGGCACCCGTTTAGTGAGCCGCGGCACACTCTGAATAAAACAAGCACCCAGAACCTATTGTACTACGGACCGCGTCTCCTGCTGCGAATTTCAACCGCCCAGGGCACCCTTATAACATCGATCGGCCGAAACACAAGGTACGCTTCATTCTTCTTCTTCTTCTTCGCGCGACACTCGGATCACCTACATTCAAGTCTTCTTCTTACCTTCTTCAATCCAAAACAAGGTAATTCTCATTTCTTAATCTTAATTGCAATATGGTTTGAAAAGTGAGGTAATGTTCCTCATTCGTTGTTGAATATGTTATTAGTTTTCTTAAAGTTCTATCAAGGTTTAGTTGGAATATGGTAATTATTGATTGATTGTTGATGTTGTTTTGTCATGAATATATGTGACTATCGATTGATGTTATTATTGTTGGGGATTGAATTAAGCCATTATCATTTTTGTTCTTCATTTAAACCCACGCATGTTAGATGTTTGATAAAATGCACCAATGAAATTTTTTGAGCCGAACATCTTCAAATTGAATGCAACAAATTTGATTATCGGATTACATTATGCCCCCAACCCTTACATCATGTTTAAGCTTAAAATCTCGGCCTTATTTCCCTCATACAATGGTGAGAGTTCATACGACTCTATTCATTTTCCGCACATCTTAAATCGGGAGTGGTGTAGTTATCTTTAAAGTTGTGTAATTTCCGGCGTTTATTTTCCAGGTACTTCGTCATGGCTAGGAAGAGGAAGTTGACTATGAGGGCTAGGACACAATCATCCCCCACATGAGGGGAGACATCACAAAACCGAGCAGATGTGGAATCTCACCAATTCTCCGATCCTAACATTCACAAAATATTCAACAAGAGAATTCGGCCTCGTCCAATAATTCCGAAGTGGGGATTCACTCCCGCCCCCCAGGATGGTGAGATTTTGGCTATGATCAACGAGATGGGATGGACTCGTTTAACTGCGCCACCCGAGCCAGCGGTGATCTCTATTGTCCAGGAGTTCTACGCAGTGCTCTATTGCGACATATTCAGGCGGGGCAGATGATGGGGCGACCAGATACACGGACCGAGTTCGTCGTCCGAGGCCACACTGTGGACTATTCGGTGGCCGCGATTCGGAGGCCGTACGAGCTACCGAAGGTGGACGAGTCGGAGTATACACGGATGATGAGTAGCCTCACGAGGGAGGCTCTGCTGGAGGCACTCGCTCAGCCTGGTTCCATCTGTGAGACACGCGTCCCGGGTTCTACAGCCTTCTATTTTAAGTGTTCTCGCCTCAGTTGGCTCGGGCGAGCCTGGCTCTACTTCCTCTATGCACGAGTCGACCCTACATCACAGATCCGCTTGGTCTTACTTTCTCGTGCCCGACTACTGTATGCTATCACGACGGGACTCCGGTTTGATGTGGCCCCACGTTTGTCCCGTTCTATATTTCAATGTATTCAGGGAGGGGCAAAGACGGGATTGAAACATCCCTCGCTTATATGTGCTCTATGCCGCCAGTCGGGCGTGACGTGGTCCGACGACGAGCCGTCTATTGCACCCTAGGGTCCGATCGACCACCGCATTATCTCCCATTTTGACCAGTGGGGTGGCGCGAGGGCACATGAGCGAGGGCGAGGATTTCTGATCGATGAGCCACACGAGCACTCTCCCGAGCCACTACTCCTGACACACGAGCCGACGGCGGATGCTGATGATCAGACTGAGTCCACTCCACCGCCAGCGAGAGAGCACCTTCAGGCGATGTTTGACATCCTGAGGGAGGAGATGCGGAGAGAGAGACAGCCATCTAGCAGCTGTTCGAGAGGAGATGCAGGCTGAGAGAGACAGCCTCCTCGCAGCTGTCCACGAGGAGATGAGAGCAGGCTCGCCGGGCCAATCGACGTGAGGAGAGGCACTTGGCGGCGAGGAATGCTTACCATCAGGACTATCTTGCTGCGTGGACGAGCCATATACTCCATCCGGACGGACCCTTCATCCCACCAGGCCGGCCATCTACACCACCCTCCCCGCCGGACGAGGCCGACACTAGTTCCTGAGCTGATATTAGGGGAGTACTTGACCTTTTCTCATATTACATATTACTATCTGTGTCCATTGAGGTCAATGTACGTCTTAAGTTTGGGGGGGTTATTTTAGTTGACCTTTTCTCATATTTTCAGTTGCTATTTACTTATTCGTTATTATTTTTCGTTGTTATTGACTCTAGCCTTGCTTGTTGTGATTTTATTTGCATTCGTGGATTTTTCGTGCAGCCTTGTGTAAAACTGATTGTTGGGATAACAAATACCCGGTATCGAAACAGTCAGGATAAACAATCCCCATATCGAATAGTGGTGATAAGATGTTTTGACAATATGCCAATCCAGCATACAGTAAGGAAACTGTATCGAAAAGCTGATCAAATATGTCAACCTGTATCGAAGACCTCTCGTAGATCTAGCATACAGTGGAACTTATCCTACAGCAAAGAAGTCTCATAAAGACCAAGTATGGAAGCTGTCTCGAATTAACAATACAGTGATCCTTCCATACAGCTCTCAACACGACAAAGAAGGAATATTCAGTATTCACTAGAAGTCAAGTCCCGTTGATAATGAATTATTTAAATACTAAAGGATAGAGTATTTAAATACTATAAGTCAATAGATCTTCAAAACCCGCAAAATTCGGATCGTGTTTTATTCAAACACATCATCCCGTTGGAACGGAATCTTGCTCAACGGATTTATCTCAACGGATATATTTTCATAAGACTATATATCTCCTCAAGGCGTTGAAGATCACTCACCAAGTTACAAAAAGCTTACGAAGTTATTATCATATACATCAGAGCAAAACATATCTCCAAAGCTCACTGCAATTCAGATATAAGAGATATACAGTGCTCAAACCGTGAACAACACATCATCAGCTAGAAACTCAGAAAGTCAAAGTTGTTGTTCATATATTGTTCTAGTCCTTGAACAAACCCATAAGCCCTGTGTGGACTGAGAATCTTTGCTACTCCGGAATTGTGTGTGAAGGAATTGCATCGAAGAAGACGAAGCTTCAGAACTATGTGTGAAGAAGCCAGTCAAGTGTTGGCTCAAACCAATCTGTGTGAACGGTTGAAGCTAAGATCTTTATATCAATATGTGTGAACGATATATTGATTAAGTGTTGTTATAATTACTTAGTTGTGTACGCAGTAATTATAATAAACTTTTTGCTCATGTGTGGAGGACCAGTGGACGTAGAGGGGTTTACCTCGAACCACTTTAAATACTGTGTTATTTACCTTCTGCCTGTATTGTTTTATTAAACTGTGATTATTTAAGTATACACTGCACATCGAGTTGTTGTATCCACAACAACTTACTATTTAAGACTTCCGCTACGCACTCAGATTTAAAATCAGTACAGCTTGTTGTTTAAAATACCTTCCAAGCTGTATCCAGTATACTTAGTGGCCAACAAGTGGTATCGAAGAGGTTGATTCTAAAAAGAATCAGTCGTATTTTTAACCGAATCAGATCCAGTATTCACTTTTTTTAAAACAGTCTTTTTCATTCCTACATTCTCATATGGATATACCAATGATCAACAAAGTTCCAATGTTCTCTATTAATGAATTTGATGATTGCAGAATCAGGATGGAGGCTCATCTTGCAGCAATGCACGAAGAAATGATTTTTGTTATACAGGATGGACCCATTAAGATCATGAAGGTAAACACGGCCGTGAGGATCAAAGGCCAAGCCCATGCTGAGATGCTCGAGAAGGAGCGCGAACAATGGACCACAGATAAAAGAAAGCGCGCCAACCTCGACAATATTGCAAAGAATGCGTTGTTTGTTACCCTTGACAAAGGCACATTCTCGAAGGTAAAAAGCTGTAAAACAGTGAAGGAAATATGGGATAAACTCAAGTTGATTTGTGATGGAACTGAGCTATCAAAAGAAAACAAAATTTCAAAACTGACTCAGTAATTTGAATCTTTTGAAATGAAACCAACTGAGACACTTGAGGAACTTGACCTCAGATTCACTGGAATTGTTGGTGAACTTGAATCTTTGGGCAAAATTTATACCCAAAAGGAGAAGAATTTAAAAATTTTCAGATCTCTCCCTGCCCGATGGAACATTAAGACCACAACTATGCGTGTGTCGTGTAATCTAAATGAAATATCTACTTTTGATCTCTTTTCTGACCTCAAAGCTTTCGAGTATGATATAGATAGGATAGAGAAAGATGAAGAATCTCCAGCTAGGACTACAGCCTTAGCCGCTGTATCGAACCGTCGACACAGCATGCCCAGCCCATCAAAGCCAAATTACAAAAGTGCAGACAGTGACGACGACATCCTGTCTCAAGATGAAATGGCGCTTCTCATGCATAAGTTCAAGAAGTTCATCAAACAGTCTGGAAAGACTCCCTACAGGCCCAAACCTGTCCACAAGGAAAGTACCGAAACTTCATCTGGTGACGCTAACCTATGCTATAATTGCAGGAAACTAGGACATTATGCAAACAAATGTCCTCATCCCAAAGTTCAAAGGTTGCCGGAAGTCGAGCAACAAGAGAGGGATGAATGAAGACGTGCTTGGAAAAACAAGCTCAAGGTACTGATAGGAGAATCAGAAGCCTCCCCCACACCATCCAAATCCGAAGAATGTCTTCAGGTGGTCACTGAAAGTGACTCATCTGACGATGAATTCGATGATAAGGCATATATGTACTTTATGGCCAAGGACATTCCAGAAGAAGAAGATAGCGATGATGAGGTAAGCTCAACCTCAGCCATTCCAGTAAATACATCGCATACTTTCGAAAACATGATGAATGAATTTAAAAATATTCAAAAAGCCCACGAGACTTTGAAAAATGAAAACATTCAGCTTCAACTTTCCAACATAGAGCTGAAAGAAGAAAATGACTTGCTAAAAATAGATTATGAAAATATGTCTATTGATTGTGAAAATAGCAAGGTCGAGCATGAAAAACTCGTGGAGAGCAATCATCCACTTGCTCATGAACTAAGTGAGACCAAGTCTCAAAATGGAAGCAAGACGAATGATTTTGTTCTACTTCGAGCTAAATTTAATACTCTGGAGAAACGAGAAAGCGAACTTGAGACCATTCTGAAATCTTTCGAGAAATCATCTAAAAGAATGGAAGAAATTCTAAGCACTGGGCAACATGCTCATGATAAAAGTGGCTTAGGATACATCTCATTTTCCAACAAAGGGAAAACTAGTACTGTGTTCGTCAAGAGTGTGGAACACATTCCTGTATCAGAAGATACCCCTAGTCCTGTGAAGGAACCTGCTACACCGCGAAAAGCGAAGGCTGCCACTCCGCCCCCACAAACCTATTCCAGACAGCGGAATCATAAGCCATTCCAACCTGTAAGGCGCACGCAACAGCATGCTCCCCGAGCATATCAACAGCGCCAACAGCCGTTCAGAAAGAAGGCTGTATCAAAATACCAAAGGCCCGCACGGCAGTACTATCAGTACAGCAAGCCTAGGTATTGGATACAGGAGGCACATTATCCATCGAGACAGCATGTGTCCGCACAGTATCAACAACAACTCTGGGAATCCAACTGGAGACCCAGAAGGCAAGCTGTAAGGCCAAAGAAAATGGCTCCACCTCCAAGATGGCACTCGTACTGGATTAATAATAATAACCCTGACTTTTACATGCATAATGATTATCATGGATACAGTAACTACGTACATGCCCCACGTAGATACCGCAAGTCTATACCAAATGTTACCTACAGTAAACCAATTGCTGTCAGGAAAATATGGGTACCTAAAGGCACTAACATTCATGGACCCAACAATCAAAGGGGACCTAAATCTACTTAATCTCTTTGCATACAGGACATCCTAGAGGAGGACATCTGGTACTTCAATAGTTGATGCTCTCGGCATATGACCGAAGATAGAAGCAAGCTATCAAATTTCGTAGAAATTCACGGTCGAAAAGTGCGCTTCGGTGATAAATCTAAAGGAAGAACAAGAGGAAAAGGAAACCTTCTTGTAGGAAAATTCAAAGTCACCGATGTAGCTTATGTTTGAAGGCTTACAGTTCAATCTACTTAGTATTATCCAGTTCTGTGACAAACAGTTCTCGGTGAAATTCTATATAGATCGCTGTATAGTCAAGAACATCCAGACCAAAGAAGTTGTGCTTACAGGAAGCAGATCAGGGAACATGTATATTGCTGACTGGAAGCCTATGAGCTCCTCAATTCCATGCTTTGTTGCCAAAGGCACTGCAGATCTAAGCTAGTTATGGCACAAGAGGATGTCTCGCATAAACTTCAAGATGATCAACAAGCTCTCAAGACAAGGACTGGTAAGAGGATTGCCAAATGTGTTATTAAAAAAGGACAGCGTCTGCGGACCATGTCAGAAAGGCAAGCAAATCAAGTCCACCCTGAAGAGAAAATCCTACCTTTCAACCCACAGAGTATTGGAGATGCTACACATGGATCTCTACGGTCCTGTAGACCCGGCAAGTTTGGGAGGTAAGAAATACTGTCTTGTTGTTGTTGATGATTACTCGAGGTATGCTTGGACAATTTTCCTAAGCAAGAATAAGGAAACAACATCAAAGCTGCCCGAGCTCCTGAGAAAGCTTCAAAATGAAAAGAGTTTGAGTATCGTGTCCATTCGTTCCGACAGAGGTACAGAATTTACTAACCGCTTTATAGAGCAGTACTGTTCGGAGAATGGGATACAACACGAATACTCAGCTGCCCGTACACCTCAATAAAATGGTGTTGCCGAGCGAAAGAATAGGACGCTGAAAGAAGCTACAAGGACAATGATCGCCGCAAGCAAGTTGCCACAGCATTTCTGGGGTGAAGCAACCAATACAGCATGCTACACTCAAAACCGCTGTATCGTCAAGAAACACCACAACAAAACAGCATACGGGGTATGGAACAACAAAACTCGTGTAGTTCATGTAGGAATATTCGAAGGATACTCCTCCGTCAGCAAAGCTTACAGGATCTTTAATAAAAGGAACCTGACGATCGAGGAATCAGTTCATGTAGTGTTCGACGAACCTCACCATGACCCTACAGGAGTAGAAGCTGTTACTCAGAACATCCAACAACTTTCCATCTTAGATCCACCAACTCCCAAAGAACCTGTTGTTGACCTAGAAATCAAACCCGCATCTGTAAGAATCGACGTAGATGAAGCCGATGTTGTGCAAGCTGAAGCTAAAACTACAGCAACTCTAGATACAGTACGGGACCCTGAATTAGAACCCGACCGAAGATGGTTGAGAGATCACCCGCAAGAGCTAATCATTGGAAACATTAATGCCGGTGTTTCTACCCGAAGGAGAATACAGAGTACACAAGGAAATGTATTATGTGCACAAGAAGAACTAGATACTGAGAAATCACCATTTCCTGAATGGAAATCTCTACCCGAGCTTAGAAGACTCATCATATGCACTATTGCTGTATTCTTAGCCCAGTCCGAACCTATTTTTACCATAGACGCTCTTAATAATTCTCATTGGATAACATCTATGGAAGAAGAGCTTAACGGTTTTGAAAGAAACAATGTATGATATCTTGTACCCAGACCTACGCATCAATCGGTTATAGGAACCAAATGGGTATTTAGAAACAAGAAGGATCGAAATGGACTTATTATAAGGAATAAATCCAGACTAGTCACACAAGGCTATAGACAGGAAGAAGGCATAGACTACGATGAAATGTTTGCCCCTGTAGCGAAACTAGAAGCTATTAGGATATTCTTAGACTTTGCCGCCCATAAGAGCTTCATTGTATACCAAATGGACGTCAAAAGTGCATTCCTAAATGGAGACCTGGCTGAAGAAGTTTATGTTAAACAACCACCAGGGTTTGCCAACACAGATGGCATCGATCTAGTATACAGGCTAAGGAAAGCACTATATGGACTTAAGCAAGCCCCTAGAGCATGGTATGAGACCCTGTCGTAGTATCTATCCAATAATGGATTTGAGAAAGGTGTTGTGGATAAAACCTTGTTCAAAATATAGGAAGGCGATGACCTTCTAATGGTTCAAATGTATGTTGATGATATTATATTTGGTTCAACTAACCTTGCTTTGTGTCAAAGGTTCTCTCATCTCATGCAAAGTAAATTTGAAATGAGTGTGATGGGAGAACTTAGTTATTTCCTAGGTTTGCAAGTAAAGCAGTTGCCTACAGGGACCTTCATAAACCACGAAAAATACAGCAAAGAGCTTCTCAACAAATTTGGAATGAACACTTCCAAATCATCACCAACTCCCATGAGCACTTCCGTGCAGATTAGTGCTGATGAAGCCGGAAAGTCAGTTGACCAATCACTCTACAGGAAGCTTATTGGCTCTCTTCTGTACCTAACGGCTAGCAGGCCTGATATCCAGTTTGCTGTAGGAGTGTGTGCGAGATATAAAGTAGCACCCAAGGAATCACACTTCAATACAGCTAAACGAATCCTGAAGTACATTAAAGGAACAGTCGATGTAGGACTGTGGTATCCTAAAGAAGGCGGATTCGATTTAGTTGGATACAACAACTCGGATCTTGGAGGCTGCAAGCTAGATAGGAAGAGTACAAGTGGAACTTGTCACTTCCTTGGACCTAGACTTGTTTCTTGGTTCAGTAAGAAGCAATTGGAAAACTCATTTTCCACGGCTGAATCAGAATACTATGCTGCTGGTAGTTGCTGTATGCAGATCCTTTGGATGCAGCAACTGTAACACCCCCGATATATTCAGGAATATTACAGCGCCGTAAATCCTTTACATAAGGATTTACAAGGCTAAAGAATTGAACAGACATTAAGAAATCCTAACGAATGGAAATATCGGAATTAAGATACAACAGTTCTGACCAAATACTGAAAGTACAATTGTTCAACAGGAACTAAATAATACATCACCAAATTCAATTTCATCATAAATGACTTCGTACTCGAGTACTTATTGAAATAACCAATAAACAACAGACAAATAAACGCGGCCGGAACATCACTCTGCACCCTCGTCGTGATGCAGCTCCAGTGGTTGTTTTCCCGCTCTCCTGGATCCTGAAAATAAACAAAATGTTCACCCCCGAAGGGGTTAGCACAACGATGCTACTACAAGTACCACAACATATTATTCATCGTCACACGCAGAATAATAATAATAACATAAATGATAAAATGTCAAACGAGTCTTCTCTTGCGAGAAACTCAAACATAACATACACAACTGATAATCACAACATGATATCATAACATACACATGGTAATTCCGACGATCCAGCGTTCACTGCCTAGAACCCACGATGATCCCGTCAAACCAACCCGTGGTGGAAAAACCCGTTCGATGATCCAGCGCACGCTAGCATAGATCCCCTGATGATCCCGTCGGACCAACACGAGGTGGACATACAACAACGACATATATGCACGACAATATGTATAACATCAATACATAAAATAATTAAGGTACTTGCCTCGATTTGAAGACAAGAACAATACTTCCACGAAAACGAACACTCGAAGGTCGTCTTCCTCAATCAATCACGTAACAGCTCAAACCTTAACAAAAGAAATAATATAGGATTTATCTCACATCGTACGAATGTCTAACAATTCGATTTACGGCCAAAAGCTCATAAAATGTAATCTGCCTGAACTTCTTAGCGCACGCCAAGTACTCTGTGTAGCGTGCGTTAAGTCTGCTCTATAGCGCACGCAAACAACAAAGCTTAGCGTACGCTAACTATGCATGGTCAGTACTTCACTGATCAGCTGAATGACTCGTCTGATGGCCTAGCGTACGTTACGTACCAAACGTAGCGTACGCTAACTCGTGCTCAATAGCGCATGTTAATCTACATAGCTTAGCGTGCGCTAACTGTGCATGGCAGTTTACTACTGGGCAGTAGATGGACCTCAACATGATCAAACCAAATGAAATCCTCAGTGTTAGTTCATGTTACCTCCATGAATATCATGTTCATATGGCTATGAATGATCTTACGGATAACAACAACTTCGGATTCAAGGATATGTATACTATTATGAAACCATCTTCCATTTCGACTACAATCTTCATACGACAATTCGAAAGGCTTAATGGTTGATATCGACACCTTTATATCAATGAAAACTATCATTCTGAAGTTTGAATAATGTTCCATCTATACAAAATAAATCCTTCCATGATCAATCCCTTAGATTCATCTAACAACAATGATGTTAAAGTCAAGTCCATGATTGCTATGAAGTCATCTACTAGATTTGGATTACCAATGATAGAAGCTTCATCTACTTGTTCATTGTAATAAGATTCGAATCATGATGTTCATAATCAAGGTACTTAAGGCCTATTCAACTCAATATTCCAATCATGATGCATGTTGAATAATTCACTAATGAAAAATCATTATCTTGTTAACATGATCATCTAATTCTTTATAATCCAACTCTAAGTCTGGAGATAGGTTGAACATACCTTAATATGACGAAAATCACTGAACCGTAAGGTAGAATCCGACTCTGGTTGGTTGTATGCCACTTCAAGGTGCTATTCAACTTCAATGATCACTCACAAGTGATAACCGATATACAAGGATCAATAAAATGTGTTCTAAGTGTGTAGAAGGATTATTATAGTTCTCTGGCCTCTCAAGAATGAAGAATGGACGAATGAAATGTAAGCCAAAACGGGTTGTTGTCTCATTTATAATATTCTGCACTTTAGCTAATTAGCGCACGCTACTAAGCCTTCCTTAGCGCGTCCTAATAAGAGTTGAATTCAAAACTGTCCAGGTTCATCCGCGGGAATCTTATCCAGACCCATGTCCCGGCTGGCGCATGTGCTATCCGTCCCGCTCAATAATTGAGTGTTTAGCGCACGCAACTCCTACATGCATAGCGTGCGCTAGTAGTAGCTCGATAGCGCGCGTTAAGCTACATTCTTAGCGTGCGCTATCACGAGTTTGCATGAGAAATTTTGCATGTTGTTATACTTATGTACAAAGATATCAATGTAAGAAATATCATACTCCAATCATCAAGATCACAATTCCGAATAATACAGGGTTTGAATACAGGTAAATTACACAGTAATAAATCCGGATATTACATACTCTCCTACTAAAAAGGAGTTTCGTCCCGAAACTCAAGACGAAAATAACTCGGGATATCTGGACTTCATACCAGTTTCCGTTTCCTATGTGGCTTCTTCCATTCCGTGACGTGACCATTGAACTTTAACCAAAACGATTGGTTTGTTCCTCAACTGCTTAACTCGACTCTCGAGTATCTTGACTGGTCTTTCTTCAAACGTCCCATCCTGCGCGACTTCGATCTCGCCGAAATTAATGATATGACTCGGATCTGGTATATACCTCCGTAACTAGGATACGTGGAACACGTTATGAACATGGCACAATGACGGCGGCAATGCTAATCTGTATGCCAACTCTCCAACTCTCTCAAGGATCTCAAATGGTCCGATATATCTCGGACTCAGCTTTCCCTTCCTTCCAAAATGAAAAATTCCTCAAGTAGGAGAAACTTTCAAAAGTACGTGGTCTCCAGTACTAAACTCCAATGGGCGACGACGTACATCTGCGTAAGATTTCTGGCGACTCTGGGCGGTCAACAGCCTTTCACGAATCAGGGCTATCTTCTCTCGAGTCTGCACGATCAACTCTGGTTCTGTTCCGATCAAGTCTGATGAATCGTCCCAGCATAGGGGCGATCTGCATCTCCTCCCGTATAATGCCTCAAACGGTGCCATCTTAATGGAAGCATGCCAACTATTGTTGTAGGTAAATTCAATCAACGGTAGATGAACTTCCCAATTGTTTGACCAATCTAAGGCACAAGCCCTCAGCATATCCTCCACCGTTTGAATGGTCCTCTCGGATTGTCTGTCATTCTGCGGGTGATAAGCTGTACTGAAATTCAATTCGGTCCCCAAGGCCTTATGAACTGCTTTCCAAAAATGAGACACAAAACGGCCGTCTCGATCAGAAACAATGGTTTTCAGCGTACCATGCAATCGAACTATCTCCGAAATAAATACTCGTGCCAACCTCTCTGGTCCCCACATGTCCTTAATGCCTCGAAAATGAGCTGATTTGGTTAAACGATCAACTATCACCCAAATCATGTTCATTCCTGTCTTGGTTCTCGGCATACTGGTGATGAAGTCCATCGATATGTCCTCCCACTTACATTCAGGAATTGGGAGCGGCTTCAACATTCCGGCAGACCGTTGATGCTCGATCTTAACCTGCTGACAAGTCAAGCATTTCGAAACATAGTCCGCTACATCTTTCTTCATGTTGCCTCACCAGAAATTTTGCTTCAAGTCCTTATACATTTTACTGGTGCCCGGGTGGATAGAATAGGGCGAACTGTGAGCTTATTTCATAATTGTCTATTTTAGAACATCGACATCGGGAACGCAGAGTCGGTTCTGAAATCTCAAAACTCCATCATCATGAATTATGAATTCGGGGTCCTTTCCCTTGATCACTTCATCACGTAACCGAATCATCATAGGATCATCTGCCTGTCTAGATTTGATTTATTCGGTTAATGATGAAGTTATTTCCATCACGCACAGTTGTCCTTGGACTCTTTGTAACCACACTTCAATTCCTTCTCGAATCATCTCTCGTTGAAGGCTAAGTTGGGAGGTCAGCGTCTCCAGCATTTGAATAGAAACAGGCTAGCGGCTGAGTGCATCGGCTACTACATTCGCTTTGCCTAGATGATACAAAATCTCCAAGTCATAGTCCTTAATCAGTTCTAACCATCTTCTTTGCCGCATATTCAACTCTTTCTGACTGAATATGTATTTGAGACTCTTGTGATCCGTAAAGATCTGACAGTGAGTCCCGTACAGATAATGCCTCCAGATCTTTAAAGCAAAAACTACTGCTGCTAGCTCCAAGTCATGTGTTGGGTAATTCACTTCATAAGGTTTCAGCTGTCGCGACGCATAAGCGATCACCTTATCATTCTGCATCAATACGCACCCGAGTCTTTGGTTCGAAGCATCACTGTAAACTATAAATCCTCCAGTTCCCTGTGGAAGTGATAGAATAAGTGCTGTCGTCAATCTCTTCTTTAACTCATCAAAACTAGTCTGACACGACTCGTTCCACTCAAACTTTTGAGTTTTCTGCAGGAGTCGAGTAAGTGGGCGGGATATTTTAGAAAACCCTTCCACGAATCGACGATAATATCCAGCAAGTCCTAAGAAGCTTCGGACTTCTTTCACGTTCTTTGGAGGCTTCCAATCCACAATTGCTTCGATCTTCTGAGGATCTACTCGGACTCCTTTAGATGACACCACATGGCCGAGTAACATTACTTCCTTTAGCCAGAATTCACACTTAGAAAGTTTGGCGTACAATTGCTCGCTTCTCAAAAGTTCCAATACAATCCGCAAATGCTGCGCATGTTCTTCCGGGCTCTTAGAATACACCAGAATGTCATCAATGAACACGACCACAAATTTATCCAAAAATTCGATGAACACTCGGTTCATCAATTGCATAAATACAGCAGGTGCGTTAGTGAGACCAAACGGCATCACTACAAACTCATAATGTCCGTAGCGAGTTCTGAACGCTGATTTCGGAACATCAGATTCCTTAATCCTCAGCTGATGATACCCTGATCTCAGATCGATTTTAGAAAATACTGTTGCCCCTTGCAACTGGTCAAACAGATCATCAATCCGTGGCAACGGATACTTGTTCTTAATCGTCATCTTGTTCAGCTCTCGATAGTCAATACACAGTCGAAGCGATCCATCCTTCTTTCGGACAAAAAGAACTGGCGCTCCCCAGGGCGAAACGCTTGGCTGAATATAGCCTTTGTCCAGTAACTCCTCCAGCTGCTTTTTCAGTTCGTACATCTCAGTAGGTGCCATACGATACGGCGCCTTAGAGGTTGGTGTAGCTCCGGGTTCCAGCTAAATGGTAAATTCTACATCCCTTCGTGGAGGTAGTCCAGGTAACTCGTCAGGAAATACATCTGGAAATTCGTTCACAACAGGAATGGATGAAAGTTCCACAATTTCGTCTTCTTTCTTCATTGCATAGCACCAGTATCCGATACAGGCCTGTTTCAACAATTTGAAACAGCTTTCATCGCCTTGATCAATTTTCCTGAGCTTCCCGGTTTCCACCCCTCGAACAATATTTCGGAACCATCATCAGTGATCAGCGAGATATTCCTCCTTCAGTAGTTTACAATTGATCCATATCGATTAAGCCAATCGTCTCCGAGTATCAGGTCGTCTCCTTGCATTTCTATTACAATCAAATTTGAGAGCCACTCTCTGCCTCCAAATGATACAGGGAAATTTCTAGTTTCTAAGTTCCCGACAATCCTCTCTCCACTCGGTAAACCAACAACATAAGGTTCACAAGTATGAAAACCGAAAATATTCAAACGATTTACACAAGACAAAGATATAAAAGAATGCGTAGCTCCTGTATCGAATAAAACGCTAACTGGCTGGGAAAGGATCTGGACAGTACCTGATGCGACAACAGCATCCTGATCATATGTTCTCCTCATCTCGTACAAACGTGGGGGAACAGATCCGGCACTCGATGTCCCCTTTCGGTCCCATTGTCCTCTGCCTCTTCCGCGGCCAAAATTCTGAGGCATCTGAACACTTTGCTGCGTCTGTTGGATACTGGCTTCCTTCTGGACTGGCTGTGGTGTACGGGCTCTAAAAGACTTTTCAGCTTCTTCACAGAACACCGCACGATGTCCCTCTCGACCACAATCAAAACAAGTCACGACAGGTAAGGGGCAATTCTGTCGATAGTGCCCCGTCTGGGCGCAGTTAAAGCATTTCCTGGTAACATCAGTAATAGTTGATGTCGCTCCGAAGTTCTTTCCGCTCCTAACTGGGTGCGGAGGTTTCTTGAAAGAGTGAAAGGTTGACTGGGCCTTACGGGCCCCGCTGTTCTTGTGCTCTGTAAAAGTACCAGAGACTTTCTGTTTCTTGGATTCCGAAAATTTCTCCATAGCTGCTTCCTTGATCTCATACGCCAACGCCTTATCCTGGTATTGACGGAGTGTGGTACATTCAAATCCGGACATGTACCTATGGATTTCTGGTTTCATCCTCATATCGAAATGGATCATCATTTCTGCATCTGTTCTGACCAGATGTCGAACAAATGCCAGCTGCTGGTTAAACGTCTTAATTGCCTGGGATACTGGCACATCTGAAGGCTGAGCGGAGAAAAACTCCCGAACTTTGGCTTCCCTCACAGGACGAGGGCAATACTGAACTTCCATCGTCAATCTAAACTCTGTCCAATCAGCATCATGGTCTACAGGCCGTATGGCTTCCCACCATTCGGATGCTTCCCCTATCGGAAAGTATTGAGCGATAGAGGCTCTCCGGTCGTCTGGGCAGTTAATTCCGGCAAATATTTTCTCCAGTTCCTTCAACCAATGGTCCCAGGTGGGAGTCTCAGAAATACCGTTGAATTTGGGTGGTTGCATCTTCGCCACCTCTTGCAGCCACCAGTCACCTCAATTTCCCATGTCTGGGATCCCTTGCTGTCTCTCTCCCTGCTGTAGTCCCACCGCCACTTGCATTCGGTCCACGACTTGGGCCAACTTAGTCATCTGGTTCACCACTTGACGAAGGATCTCAGTACGATGAGTTACAGTTCGTTATTAATAGATTGTTGCGGCTACTTTGAGCTATGGGCTTTGATTAGAAGGCGATGCTTCCCTTTCAGCATTTCTTCGTCCGCGTCCACGACCGCGACCACGTCCACGTCCGCCTCTCAACATACTGTAAGCATAAATACTCAATATACAGGAAACAACATCGTTCTAATATTCGAGTATAAAGAGACACAACAGGTAAAGAACGAGATAGAGTTTAGGAACTTACAACCACCGTTCGCATGAAGACGTAGGCAGTGCAGTGATGTCATTCACGGCCGATTACCTCAAAAGACATAAATGACCCCTATTTTAACCCAACGGCCAAGATATCCTTAATCTTAGCTCCGATACCATATTCTGTAACACCCCCGATATATTCAGGAATATTACAGCGCCGTAAATCCTTTACATAAGGATTTACAAGGCTGAAGAATTGAACAGACATTAAGAAATACTAACGAATGGAAATATCAGAATTAAGATACAACAGTTCTGACCAAATACTGAAAGTACAATTGTTCAACAGGAACTAAATAATACATCACCAAATTCAATTTCATCATAAATGACTTCTTACTCGAGTACTTATTGAAATAACCAATAAACAACAGACAAATAAACCCGGCCGGAACATCACTATGCACCCTCGTCGTCATGCAGCTCCAGTGGTTTTTTTCCCTCTCTCCTGGATCCTGAACATAAACAAAATGTTCATCCCCGAAGGGGTTAGTACAACGATGCTAGTACAAGTACCACAACATATTATTCAACGTCACATGCAGAATAATAATAATAACGTAAATGATAAAATGTCAAACGAGTCTTCTCCTGCGAGAAACTCAAACATAACATACACAACTGATAATCACAACATGATATCATAACATACACATGGTAATTCCGACGATCCAGCATTCACTGCCTAGAACCCACGATGATCCCGTCAGACCAACCCCTGGTGGAAAAACCCGTCCGATGATCCAGCGCACGCTAGCATAGATCACCCGATGATCCAATCGGACCAACACGAGGTGGACATACAACAACGACATATATGCACGACAATATGTATAACATCAATACATAAAACAATTAAGGTACTTGCCTCGATTTGAAGATACGAACAATACTTCCACGAAAACGAACACTCGAAGGTCGTCTTCCTCAATGAATCACGTAACAAGCTCAAACCTTAACAAAAGAAATAATATAGGATTTATCTCACATCGTACGAATGTCTAACAATTCGATTTACGGCCAAAAGCTCATAAATGTAATCTGCCTGAACTTCTTAGCGCACGCTAAGTACTCTGTGTAGCGTGCGGTAAGTCTGCGCGATAGCGCACGCAAACAACAAAGCCTAGCATACGCTAACTATGCATGGTCAGTACTTCACTGATCAGCTGACTGACTCGTCTGATGGCCTAGCGTACGTTACGTACCAAACGTAGCGTACGCTAACTCGTGCTCGATAGCGCACGTTAATCTACATAGCTTAGCGTGCGCTAACTGTGCATGGCATTTTACTACTGGGCAGTAGATGGACCTCAACATGATCAAACCAAATGAAATCCTCAGTGTTAGTTCATGTTACCTCCATGAATATCATGTTCATATGGCTATGAATGATCTTACGGATAACAACAACTTCGGATTCAAGGATATGTATACTATTATGAAACCATCTTCCATTTCGACTACAATCTTCATACGACAATTCGAAAGGCTTAATGGTTGATATCGACACCTTTATATCAATGAAAACTATCATTCTGAAGTTTGAATAATGTTCCATCTATACAAAATAAATCCTTCCATGATCAATCCCTTAGATTCATCTAACAACAATGATGTTAAAGTCAAGTCCATGATTGCTATGAAGTCATCTACTAGATTTGGATTACCAATGATAGAAGCTTCCTCTACTTGTTCATTGTAATAAGATTCGAATCATGATGTTCATAATCAAGGTACTTAAGGCCTATTCAACTCAATATTCCAATCATGATGCATGTTGAATAATTCACTAATGAAAAATCAATATCTTGTTAACATGATCATCTAATTCTTTAGAATCCAACTCTAAGTCTGGAGATAGGTTGAACATACCTTAATATGACGAAAATCACTGAACCGTAAGGTAGAATCCGACTTCGGTTGGTTGTATGCCACTTCAAGGTGCTATTCCACTTCAATGATCACTCACAAGTGATAACCGATATACAAGGATAAATAAAATGTGTTCTAAGTGTGTAGAAGGATTATTATAGTTCTCTGGCCTCTCAAGAATGAAGAATGGACGAATGAAATGTAAGCCAAAATGGGTTGTTGTCTCATTTATAATATTCTGCACTTTAGCTAATTAGCGCACGCTACTAAGCCTTCCTTAGCGCGCGCTAATAAGAGTTGACTTCAAAACTGTCCAGGTTCGTCCGCGGGAATCTTATCTGGACCCATGTCCCAGCTGGCGCATGTGCTAGCCGTCCAGCTCAATAATTGAGTGTTTAGCGCACGCAACTCCTACATGCATAGCGTGCGCTAGTAGTAGCTCGATAGCGCGCGTTAAGCTACATTCTTAGCGTGCGCTATCACGAGTTTGCATGAGAAATTTTGCATGTTGTTATACTTATGTACAAAGATATCAATGTAAGAAATATCATACTCCAATCATCAAGATCACAATTCCGAATAATACAGGGTTCGAATACAGGTAAATTACACAGTAATAAATCCGGATATTACAGCAATAGTTGTCAGATTATGAGATTGAAGCCAAGGAAACGTCAATCATGTGTGATAACACGAGTGCAATTGCAATAACGCATAATCCTGTCTTGCACTCGCGCACTAAGCACATCAACATGAAGCATCACTTCATAAGGAATCATGTCGAGAACAAGGATGTTCGGCTTGAAAAAGTTCATACAGACATTCAGTTGGCCGACATCTTCACCAAACCTCTCGACACAGCAAGATTCAACATGATTCGACAAGAATTGGGATTGCTACAGCCTGACTCTCTGTAAGTATTTACTGTTTTACTCAACAATTGAGGGGGAATGCTGTAAGACCCAAGAATACAGTATCCACCATTAATTATCTGTACACTCGGAACCTTCAATACAGCACTGTAGTGAACAAAGTGATATGAATCATCCTACAGCTGACGTGTGCAATAATTAAGGGGGGATACAGTATGACCCATGAATACAGCATTAATCCAAAAGTTGTTGTATGGAATTGAAACCTATATGTACCTTTTAAGGGGGAACGCTTTATCGTCGCAGATACAGTACATACTATGGAATTTCGATTCATTATATATATTATAATATTTCATTTTAAAAATAATTTTTGTCCACGTGCCCTGTTTTCATGTCAAACGTCATTTACATTAAATGCCTTACACGACATCTGGACAATTGAATCTCAAAAGCCCCGATGTTTTCAAATTGTTTAATATTTTAAAACCGTCGTTTCAGGCATTAAGGGTAACAACAAATATCAGAAGTGGGACCTGTTCCTATTTTAATATTCCATGGATAAGTGTACCAGTTACACTCAGTCCATCGTGACCGTTCATTTCAAACACCGGTTCCCATCCCTTAAATCTGACCATTCGTACTCTGAAAACCCTTCTTCGCCGTCTACTATAAAAGGACTGCAATTGCCATTTGAGACTCTTTACGCCTTCTGGATATTTTGAGAGCACTAAAGCAAATACAGCCTACAAGTTTTTCTGTGTTTACTGCATATTCCTCTTCTATCTTTTTCATCTTTTCTTGAGAATCATCAATGGCGTCTGCTCAGACATCCACTCTCAAGAAGTCTATGAACTTCATCTATGGACGGATCTTCTTCAGAGCTGTCGTGATGGAACGCATCCATGCTGAAACTGATGACGTCGATACGATGGAGGTCGTCATCACCAGAATCCGTCAACAAGGCCTCTACTACCTTGGGAGCCACACCACAGACAAATATGATGTTCATCTTTTTGAGGAGTTCTACCTCAACACAGTGGTTCGTTTTCTGCCTCTGGCCCTAGGAGGACATGTTGCTGATATCACCGCAGTCATTCGCGGAGAGGAGATCTGCATCGACCAAGATCTTCTCAAAAACATTTACAGGCTACCCTATGAAGGCCTGACCATGGAGGAACTTGAGACATTTGGGTCTCAAGAGTTGCTGACCCAATATTATGGCTTGTTCACCGATTTGACCACGGTTGAAGTGGTTCACACCACCTGCCATAAGAAAAAGTTTTGCTTACCGTTTGTATGTTTGCATGATTTTTGCTGTCGCATCATTGAAAATCGTACTGGTGCATTTGAGATGTGCACTAATCTTAGGTTTAGAATGATGGTAGCTATTATGACCTGCGAAAAGGTCAATTGGTGTCAAATTATTCTAAAACGCTTGCAGGAAGAAGAGTCTAAGCCTGCTACTCAGAAGAAATCATTTGGTTTATTCATAAACCACATTTTGGCGAAGTGCGGACTTCCACAATCCGAAGATGCAAAGAAGATTAGTTCGCGGATATACTTGGGAGGAGTCAAGCCCACAGCCTTCAAACAAAGTATTCTGATCGCAGACAGGCCTTTCATCCATAACCTACCGCTATCTGAAGATCCAAGGGATCTTTCCACTAAGTCCCATAGTGTGGAATCTTCAAGGAAAAGAAAGAGATCTCACAGCAAGACACATGTTGCTGCTGAGAAGCCGAAAAAGAAGTTGAGGAGGCTCACAAAAGCTAAATCTACCAAATCCTCAAAAGATGCTTCTATCGTGGCGCAACCCACTGATAAACTACCCCAGGGCCCAACCCCTGTGTAAGAGATGCCCGTTACTATATCGACAGTAAATCCCGAGCCTTTGGTGGCAACGACGGATGAGAGGACATCTGCCAACTTGAAAGACTCTAGCGAGTCGGCTGCCCCTTTGGAGCCAACAACTAACTCTCCTATGCGGGATTCCTCACCCGTACAAGATCCACCTTCCTTCGGGGTACCATCCCCTATAAGGAATCCCTCTTCCATACAGGATCCCACACCTGTAGAGGAACCAATCGATACAGTGGATACAAACGTTGTACGAAGTCCCTCCCCGTACTCTATTATCAATGAAACCCTGCTTTCTGTGCAAATTGAACAGTCTTATGAAAGATTTCTTCAATGGAAAAGCTACAGGCTAGCTCCATACAACACCCTATACAACTAGAGTGATTGGATCAATGAAGAAAGATTCGTGTTGGAAGTGACAGACTCCACAGAAGTTGAAGCCCTGATCCAATGGGATAATCTTTGCTGCAAATCGTTAATTGAAAGCCATCTTTTGCAGAAATCAGATGCCAGAAGGAAAGGAAAGGATAAGTCCGAGGAATCTCCCAAAAGTCCAAAAGAAGACCACGACTCAGACGATGACGACGATGCCTTTCAGGCAGGTCTGAGAATGAGCCATGAGGAGGCTCACGAAAGAGATGTCCTCCAAGTTCAACAAGATGATGAAGGGCCATCAAGCCGCAATGAGCCCCCCTCGCAACAGCCAGATATTGTTCCCAAACAGGAGGAATCAGTCCCCCCTGTCGCGGAGGATCAACCATCCATTTCGAAACAGGCACCCGAGCCTACTGTCGCCGCTGAAATCGAATCAGCTCCCGCCGCACCAACCGTCTTGGAATCCGACGATGGTACTACACCTGAGGATATCCAACTCACTTGACGTCCTAACGTGAACTTGACAAGATTGAATGGAATAGAAGATTTTGCCAAGTCGGATTCTCCTCGCACTGAATCTAGGAAAGAGCGATTGCGTGCTCTTGGTCTCCAGACAGTATTCATTCAGGACGCAGTGAATGCCCTTCACTCAGTTGAAAAAGATTTGGATTGGATGCACACATAGGCAGTTGAAGAAATGACTGGTTTAAGGCATGAAGTCTCTCGTGTTGTCGAAGCCTTCACTGTCCTGCCTCATGTCTTCAAGCAAGCCCTGAGCAATCTGCAAGAGAAGCAAGAGCAGATTCTGTGAGAAGAATAATCCAAGCTACGTATATCTGAGGCCAAGACAGCATCAACCATGATCGAAACAAATTCTCAACTGCGAACTCATGACAAAAACATTAAGGATATGTCGCAGGTGCTCTCCTCCCTGGTTGAGAGAATGTCACATATTGAGACGAAACAGGATGCCGCTCTGGAGATCCTAGATTGTCTTGATGAAAATGTGTCGTACCTTGATGACGCCAAAAAGGGGGAAGAAGCGAGATAAGCCGCGAGGAGAACAAGGCTTCAGCATGAAAGAGAATTTAATGCTGCTCAAGACAGCATTAATGCAGAGCTTAACAAATTAGCTGCTGTAATACCCGGTTGTAATTCAGTCATTATCATTCAGTAATTTCATTCGGTGATTGTCACTCAGTGGATTTTCACTCATTTATAATCATTCATCAATTATATTCATTCACCGTGTTCACCGTTCGGAAAAACTTCGAGTTGTGTATCGTTATTGTTCATTGTTTCAACTTTCCTCATATGAGTTCGACTTTGTTAGATCACCATTAATTTTTGGTAACTCCAAAAATTCTAAATCTTTTCAATATTATAGAGAATCGAGTTATCTTTCCAATGGTTCAAACGGTGAGTCAATCGGAGTCCGGACGAGAGAGTTATGGTCATTTTAGCTCACCCGCTCATTTTTCAGTTATTGGCCGATCACTGCCGACCGAACTCGGCCGTGTCGTCCGACACGGCCCGTGCTGTACTCGTCCGGAAATGCCGAAGTCTCTGCCCACAGGACTCGACCATGTCGACTGGCACGGCCGAGTCAAACTCTTCCAGATAAGCCAGAATCGACTGCCCAGACGCCCGACCGTGTTCTAGGACACGGTCGAGTCAATGCCGAGTCGCTGTCGGGCAGGTCACCATCGGAAGGCCCTTCGCGCCGCGACCATGTCGAGCAGGACACGGTCGAGTCCCTGCCGGCCAGTTGCGCGCCGCGACCGTGCCGATCAGAACGGGCCGTGTCCGACAGGGCAGTCAACCCCTATAAATTCGTTTTTTGAGCATTTCAGCCCATTCCTTCCATTTCTTCCACCTTCATACGCGAGAGAGGCTTGAGGGAGAAAATTCTCTTCACCTATCACTTGAGTGTGGTTTTTAATCATTTTCATTCGGTTGTGAAGCTTGGATACTCGATTAAACTCGTGTTCTTCGGATCGAAGTGGTTGGATCTTCAAGAGGTAATTTCTTCAACATCTTGGATTTCGATTTTGTGTTGAGATATGATGTTTTGGACGTTATAATCATGTTATATGAAGGGATATGTATATGATTATGAGTTTGTATAAGGATTCATTGGATTATTGAGGGATTATTCAAGAACACTTTGAATATCGAGTTGGATTTGGGGATTTTCGACTAATTGTTGTTATAATCACGTTTTTGGATATTCATAATAGATTATTGATCGTATTAGAGATATTTTGTTGGTTTGAAACACTTCTTGGGGATTTGAGGTTGGTATTGTGGAGTTTTAGTTGTAATCAATCGAAGTTGGCCTCAAAGTGTTCGATATAATGCCCCAATGAACTTGGTTTAATCGTATCGACGTTTTGAGTTCGTTATATTCGTGTTTAATTCGTATATTGATCGGATTGTTGGTAATTGTATTTAATTAAGGTTGTTCGTGCGACCGACACTTCATTTAGGACATTTGTTCGTGGAAGGACTTTCTTCATCGGTATTGTGTAAGTTAATTCTTACTCGGTTAAAAGGATATTCATTCCTTTTGTTGTTGATCATTCATAATCATAACTCATTCATCATTGTATTAATCATATCGAGACTTGTAATTGTTGAACAATCACTTCATTAATGGGAACGGCGGTTCCAATCATTCCATTGAAACTATCAATCACTTCATTATTACTCTCATCTCGGTGAGTCATTCTTGACTTTGTCAGATTATTATTATTCATTGATATTCATTATGGTCATTCTCGTTCATATGACCTTCTGGGTTCATATTGCGTGGCCGGGTGCGGATGTGTGGAATTTTTAGTCGGGCACGTGATGGCCGTGTATCGGGAGTGATACATTGGACTGTGCACACGGTAAAGCTTAACTCCGTGAGACTAATTAGGTACAAGGACGGGTGTGTCCGGACATTCGTCTTGTACACTTGCACAGAACACTACGGGCGTACTATGATACTCTTCTTCAGCGTAATTCATAACTAAGGATATTTCATAACTTCAGTTAAATCATGTTTGTGTATTTTCAACCCTTGAGGATTGTTGTTCTGTTTAACTGACCCCGGCTGGGGATTTTGTTTTTCAGGTCATGGCAAGGCAAACGCATGGGAATAGCATGTTGATGTCGAGGAGTCCTAGTGATACTAGTAGGGGGCCCCGATCTTTCAGTTATTCATGTTATTGTCCTTTATTTTCCGCTGCAGACTTTCATTTGGATACTGCGTTTCATTCAGTGTTGTGTATTTTATCTTCATATAAAATACACTAGTATTCGGTATTGTCCTGGTGTGTTGTAACTAAACTCCTCATCGGAGTAATTATTGTTGTAATGTGGTTCGGTACTACATTTATCTTGTGTAATTCATTCATTTTCATTTGCCTGGTGGGTCCCAGTTGGGGATCTACGGCACTGTAATATCCGCCTAGTTTGGGGTGTTACAGAGTTGGTATCGGAGAGTGGTTTTGAATACTACCTTCCGAGTCATGTCTCATTTGAAATCATCGTCATCAGACTAGTATCGTTGGACTTTCGCGTCACGTGTGACTGTGCAAATGCCGAGCCAATCGAATAGGAAGAAGCGTAAGATTTCTAATGCCATGGTATAATTTCTGGCAATAGTCATTCATTCATCATTCATCAATTAACAATCCTCAAACATCATCATTCATTGTGATCAGGACGATCATATTAACTCATTAATCACTTAATTCATTACTCAGTTAATGATCAGGACGATCATATTAACTCATTAATCACTTAATTCATTTCATTACTCAGTTAATGATCAGGACGATCATATTAACTCATTAATCACTTAATTCATTTCATTACTCAGTTAATGATCAGGACGATCATATTAACTCATTAATCACTCAATTCATTTCATTACTCAGTTGTCAATCTAGATGATCATATTATCAATCTTGTTAAGTTATTCAAGATAATCATTTTAAGAATTTCATCAGATAATCATGTAACTTCAGTAAATCATTCATATAATCACTAAGTTAGAGCATGTATACTCATTTTCATCATCTCATGACATAATCATAACGTGCTAATCATGCGGGAAATATAATCATTATGCGACCTTCCTACTTCAGTATGGAGAGAGCTGTCAGGAGATGCACGGGGAGAGGCCGCGGTGCGGACCGAAACTCGAGAAATAATCACTCGCTGTCGGGAAATCGTGCCCAGGACTCGGCTCGATCAGGAGATGTTCGGGTTGATCCACTCACTTTTATGCAGGCCATGATGACCCATGTGCAGTTGCTCAATCATCAATGCGCCACTCTGGCCGGATTAATCGAGCGAACTCTCCCGTATGAGACGGCTGCTAAGGAAAGTGCTGAACAACAACCTTCATCTGTCAGCAAGAAATCAACGAAGCGTAATCAACCCGAAGGCGGTCAGTCAACCTTCAAGAAGCCTCGTGTGAGTCCTATCGTTTCTGAGCGACCTCATACGGCGCATAATCGTGCGGGATCTCGATCCGGCGGCGATTCGGCCATCACTGTTTCAATTGTGGGCAGGTCGTTTCAGCACTGAGTGTCCAAACCGTCTATCACGTGCTATAATTGTGGGAATTTTGGGCATAAGGCCCGTTTTTGCCGAAAGGACTCCAAGTCGGCTCCGGCGGCATCTCAGGCCCCAAGCAACCAGCGTTTAATCGATTGCTTTGTCATCGTCGTTTAAGGCAATGGAAGCAAATAGAGTTGGAGCTCGTATTTATCAGACGGGAGCGTCCGGTTCGGGGGCCGGCAAGTCCCAGATTCATATGATGAGGAGGATCGACGATCCGGTGGCCCGAATGATTTCCGATATACTCGTAATTTTATTTCAACTTGTATGTACCTTTTGATGCTGGTACACCGCATTCTTTCATTTTCAAATCATGCTTGAATAGACTTATTTCGGGATAGTTCTATTGCTTGTGGACCTCATACCATCGATATACCTGACGATGGAAGAATTTTCAGAATCATACCGAATTAAGCTTAATGACCGCGATTGGTTGATGGATCTAATCGTGGTGAACTTATCTTAGGACGATGTAATTTTCGGTATTAGTTGGTTTGATCGTCTTGATACTATCCTCAGTATTTGTTAGTGTTTGGTCGCTATCTTTCCGTCGTTGGTTGTCGAATGTGTGCTTCAGGGAAGTAATCCCCGTTGTTCCAGAAGAAGTATTATTATGACGAAAGCAGAGAAATTCCGCAATCGAACTATTCAATAATTCATTGTATCATTCTCATCGATTGGCCTTTCTAAGGCAATCGAGTTATTCAATCATTCTTTGTATCATTTCCATCGATTGGCTTTTTTAAGATAATCGAGTCATTCAATCATTCATTGCATCATTTTCATCGATTGGCCTTTCTAAGGCAATCGAGTTATTCAATCGTTCATTGTATCATTTTCATCGATTGGCCTTTCTAGGGCAATCGAGTTATTCAATCATTCATTGCATCATTTCCATCGATTGGCCTTTCTAAGACAATCGAGTCATTCAATCATTATTGGTATCTCTTTTTATCGATTGACCATTCTAGGGCAATCGAAGTGTTCAATCATTCGTGGTATCATTGTCATCGATTGACGATGTATTTCCAGACGAGTTATCTGGTTGCCTTCACATAGAGTAGGGGAATTCAGGAGTGAGTTGGAGCCGGTACGTCCCCTTTATCGAAGGCACCGTATCGGATGGCCCCGACCAGAATGCAGGAGTTGAAGATTCAACTTGAGGAGTAGTTCGAGAAAGGTTATCTCCGACCGATTGCGTCCCCGTGAGGAGCACCAGTGTGATCTGTCAAGGAGAAGGATGGCTCGTCTCGTGTGTGTATTAATTACCAGGAGTTGAACAGGGTGATGATCAAGAGTAGTATCCCTTACCCCGTATTGATGATCTTTTAGATCAACTTCAGGGAGCCTCAGTGTTTTCCAGGATCGACTTAAGATCTGGATATCACCAGTTGCGGATTCGAGAGTCGGATATCGCGAGGACAGCGTTTCGTACACGCTATGGTCATTATGAGTTCGTAGTTATGCCGTTCGGGCTAACTATTGCACCTGCGGTATTCATGGAGTTAATGAATCGGGTTTTCATCGACTTTTTGGATCAGTTTGTTGTTGTCTTCATCGACGACATTTTGATTTATTCTCGTAGCCGAGAGGAACACGAGGTTCATCTTCATCAGGTTCTCGACGTGTTGAGACGAGAGCAACTTTATGGAAAGTTTTCCAAATGTGAGTTCTGGAGGTCCGAAGTGACTTTCTCGGGCATGTAATTTCATCTGACAGAGTTCATTTCGACCCTCAGAAGACGGAGACTATCCGAGATTGGCAACCTCCGAAAGATATTAAGTAAATCCGATGTTTCCTCGGATTAGCTGGTTAATTATCCAACCCACGGCCGGAGCTAGCAACCGTGGTTTTCGCGTTGGAAATTTGGCGTCGTTACCTTTATGGCATCACCTGTCAGATCTTCACCAATCACATGAGTTGAAGTATATATTTACTCACAAGGAGTTAAATATGCGACAGAGGCGGTGGTTGGAATTAATCAAAGATTATGATATCGAGATCCTTTACCACCCGGGGAAGGCGAACGTTGTCGCCGACGCCTTGAGTCGTAAGTCCGTTCAGGAGCAGATGCTTGATCGTTTAACAGTTCAGAAGGAGCTTCAGCAGGTTTTCCTTAGACCCGAGATCGAGGTCTGGCTTCAGCGAGTTCATGGACAGCTTTATATGTTAGAGATTTCATCGTCACTTGAGGAGGTAATCAGACAGAATCAGAGTTCAGACCCTTCATTGTTGCGCATCCGTGAAGATGTGGCTCAGGGGAAAGCCCCTGGATTCGTGGTCCACGAGGATGGACTTTTGAGGTTTAAGAACCGGTTGTGCGTACCGGCGAATGACGAGTTGAAAAACTCTATTTTGAGAGAAGCTCATGCTACCCCTTATTCTGTTCATCCGGGGTCCAGCAAGATGTACAAGGACTTGAAACAAAATTACTGGTGGAGTAATATGAAGCGAGAAGTCGCAGAATTTGTTTCAAGATGCTTAACCTGTCAACAAGTTAAGATTGAACATCAGCGACTGGAGGGTATGCTGAAACCTCTCCCTATTCCGGAGTGGAAGTGGGAAGACATTTCTATGGATTTCATCACGAGTTTGCCAACGAGTTGTCGTGGCATGAATGCGATCTGGGTGATTGTGGACCGCTTAACTAAATCAGCTCATTTCCTTGAGATCAAGGATACGTGGGGTCCCGAGAGACTTGCCCAGTTATTCATCAAAGAGATAGTGAGACTGCACGGTACTCCTAAAAGTATCGTTTCTGATCGTGACGGACGGTTTGTGTCTCATTTTTGGAAATCAGTTCATCGTGCTATGGGAACTCAGCTTAATCTCAGTACTGCCTTTCATCCTCAATCCGACGGACAATCAGAGAGAACTATTCAGACATTAGAGGACTTGTTGAGGGCATGCGTCCTCGATTGGAAGGACGATTGGGAAGCCCAACTACCACTGATCGAGTTCACGTATTATAATAGTTGGCATGCCTCCATTAAGATGGCACCTTACGAGGTCTTGTACGGTCGTCGTTGTCGATCTCCTTTGCGTTGGGATGACTTGTCAGAATCAATCGGCACCGAGCCCGATATGCTTATAGCCGCCCGGGAGAAGGTAGCTTTGATCAAGAGTCGTATGTTGATAGCTCAGAGTCGACATAAATCATATGCAGATAATCATCGTCGACCACTAGAGTTCGAGACGGGTGACCACGTTTTGGTCAAGGTATCCCCGAGTCGAGGTATTTTCCGTTTCGGAAAACGGGGGAAGTTGAGTCCGAGATTCATTGGACCGTTTGAAATTTTGGATCGAGTAGGCGAGTTAGCTTATCGATTGGCTTTGCCCCAGGCATTGAGCCGAATTCATAATGTCTTTCACGTCTCTCAGTTGCGGAAGTATGTTTCCGACCCGAGTCACATACTTCAGTTCGATGAAATCGAGATCGCAGATGATCATTGTATGAGGAGCGTCCCATACGAGTGTTCGAGCGGCAAATCAAACACTTGAGGAATAAGGCGATTCCTTTGGTCAAGATTCAGTGGTCTAGACACGGAGTCGAAGAGTCTACTTGGGAAACCGAGGATAGTATGCGGGAGAATTATCCCGAGTTGTTTGACCCTTAGTTTCGGGGACGAAACTCTTTTAAGGGGGGGTGTATGTAATACCCGGTTGTAATTCAGTCGTTATCATTCAGTAATTTCATTCGGTGATTGTCACTCATTGGATTTTCACTCATTTATAATCATTCATCAATCATATTCATTCACCGTGTTCACCGTTCGGAAAAACTTCGAGTTGTGTATCGTTATTGTTCATTGTTTCAACTTTCCTCATATGAGTTCGACTTTGTTAGATCACCATTAATTTTTGGTAACTCCAAAAATTCTAAATCTTTGCAACATTATAGAGCATCGAGTTATCTTTCCAATGGTTCAAACGGTGAGTCAATCGGAGTCCGGACGAGAGAGTTATGGTCGTTTTAGCTCACCCGCTCATTTTTCAGTTATTGGCCGATCACTGCCGACCGAACTCGGCCGTGTCGTCCGACACGGCCCGTGGTGTACTCGGCCGGAAATGCCGAAGTCTCGCCACGTGACTCGGCCGTGTCGACCGGCACGGCCGAGTCGAACTCTTCCGGATAAGCCGAATCGATCGCCAGACGCCCGACCGTGTTCCGTGACACGGTCGAGTCAATGCCGAAGTCGCCGCTTGACAGTCACTATCGGAAGGCCCTTGGCCGTGACCGTGTCAAGCAGACACGGTCGAGTCCTCGCCGGCCGATTGCGCGCCGCGATGTGCCCGATCGGCACGGCCGTGTCCTACAGGCGCCAACCCCTATAAATTCGTTTTTGAGCATTTCACCCATTCCTTCCATTTCTTCCACCTTCATACGAGAGAGAGAGGCTTGAGGGAGAAAATTCTCTTCACCTATCACTTGAGTGTGGTTTTTAATCATTTTCATTCGGTTGTGAAGCTTGGATACTCGATTAAACTCGTGTTCTTCGGATCGAAGTGGTTGGATCTTCAAGAGGTAATTTCTTCAACATCTTGGATTTCGATTTTGTGTTGAGATATGATGTTTTGTACGTTATAATCATGTTATATGAAGGGATATGTATATGATTATGAGTTTGTATAAGGATTCATTGGATTATTGAGGGATTATTCAAGAACACTTTGAATATCGAGTTGGATTTGGGGATTTTCGACTAATTGTTGTTATAATCACGTTTTTGGATATTCATAACGGATTATTGATCGTATTGGAGATATTTTGTTGGTTTGAAACACTTCTTGGGGATTTGAGGTTGGTATTGTGGAGGTTTAGTTGTAATCAATCGAAGTTGGCCTCAAAGTGTTCGATATAATGCCCCAATGAACTTGGTTTAATCGTATCGACGTTTTGAGTTCGTTATATTCGTGTTTAATTTGTATATTGATCGGATTGTTGGTAATTGTATTGAATTAAGGTTGTTCGTGCGACCGACACTTCATTTAGGACATTTGTTCGTGGAAGGACTTTCTTCATCGGTATTGTGTAAGTTAATTCTTACTCGGTTAAAAGGATATTCATTCCTTTTGTTGTTGATCATTCATAATCATAACTCATTCATCATTGTATTAATCATATTGAGACTTGTAATTGTTGAACAATCACTTCATTAACGGGAACGGCGGTTCCGATCATTCCATTGAAACTATCAATCACTTCATTATTACTCTCATCTCGGTGAGTCATTCTTGACTTTGTCAGATTATTATTATTCATTGATATTCATTATGGTCATTCTCGTTCATATGACCTTCTGGGTTCATATTGCGTGGCCGGGTGCGGATGTGTGGAATTTTTAGTCGGGCACATGATGGCCGTGTATCGGGAGTGATACATTGGACTGTGCACACGGTAAAGCTTAACTCCGTGAGACTAATTAGGTACAAGGACGGGTGTGTCCGGACATTCGTCTTGTACACTTGCACAGAACACTACGGGCGTACTATGATACTCTTCTTCAGCGTAATTCATAACTAAGGATATTTCATAACTTCAGTTAAATCATGTTTGTGTATTTTCAACCCTTGAGGATTGTTGTTCTGTTTAATCGACCCCGGTGGGGATTTTGTTATTCAGGTCATGGCAAGGCAAACGCACGGGAATAGCATGTTGATGTCGAGGAGTCCTAGTGATACTAGTAGGGGGGCCCGATCTTTCAGTTATTCATGTTATTGTCCTTTATTTTCCGCTGCAGACTTTCATTTGGATACTCCGTTTCATTCAGTGTTGTGTATTTTATCTTCATATAAAATACACTAGTATTCGGTATTGTCCTGGTGTGTTGTAACTAAACTCCTCATCGGAGTAATTATTGTTGTAATGTGGTTCGGTACTACATTTATCCTGTGTAATTCATTCATTTTCATTTGCCTGGTGGGTCCCAGTTGGGGATCTACGGCACTGTAATATCCGCCTAGTTTGGGGTGTTACAGCTGCTCCCTCTCAAGATTTCAGGATTTCAGGCTCTCGACCTGAGTTTCATGACCCCAATGTCCCATGGCAAAACATGATTGTAAGGCCTTCTGAAATTCGTCTGCCAACCAACTGCCATCCCACTGCTGAAGAAGTGAAGCAATGGAGGAGAAATGAACTGATGAGATAATTTTCAAAACTCGTAAGGGAATACGCCATCTTCAAAGGATATAAAACCTTGGCGGAGGCTGCAGATAAATTTACAAAGTTGTTAGAAGAAGAAAAGCTTCCTCTCCAACAATAAATGAAGTCCAAACATAGAAGAGGATATCGGATCACCCACCCAGAGGACTGGATTCTCGCATTCGACAAATCATACGATGGTAGAGCAATCTATTTAGATTGAGGCAATGATTCCCTACAGCATTGGTGGCGTGGAACCGAGAACGATCCCGACAAGAGACCATGGAGACACTCGGATTATAGGAGCTGAAGTCCTTAGTATATTATTTTTGTTTGTAATTTTACTTTCAGAACATCAATCTCTGTACTCTATTTCAGTATCAATAAAAATTTTGCCTGTCTTGAAAGATTACAACTCGTAATCTACTGTGTTATTGTATGATTACGTAATTTAATTTATTCGCTGTAATTAAACTCAAGTATAGAAACTTGTTTAAAAATTAAGCTGTACGAACTTGTCTGCGAACAGTTCATAGATTCAGTTTTATGCATCTAGAAATACATTGTAAAATTGTGCCTGCACGCCAATCATAAGCTTTAGCTGTAAAAACTCTTAGCTGTATCAAACTCGCCTGCGAGCAGTTTATTAATTAGACTAAGTTGCTGAAAGCCAGATCATTTGACAGAAGACCAAGATATCTGCCCGAAGTCATTAAGAAGGTTATTAGCTTCATGAAGAAGGTTTTGGAATCATCAAGATAGCTTGAAAGATTTAAGTCTTAGCAAATTGTCAAAAAGGGGGAAATTGTTGGGATAACAAATATCCGTTATCGAAACAGTCAGGATAAACAATCCCTGTATCGAATAGTGGTGATAAGATGTTTTGACAATATGCCATTCCAGCATACAGTAAGGAAACTGTATCGAAAAGCTGATCAAATATGTCAACCTGTATCGAAGACCTCTCGTAGATCCATCATACAGTGGAAACTATCCTACAACAAAGAAGTCCCATAAAGACCAAGTATGGGAGTTGTCTCGAATTAACAATACAGTAATCCTTCCATACATCTCTCAACAGGACAAAGAAGGAATTTTCAGTATTCAATAGAAGTCAAGTCCCATTGATAAAGAAGTATTTAAATACTAAAGGATAAAGTATTTAAATACTGTAAGTCAACAGATCTTAAAAACCCGCAAAATCCGGATTGTGTTTTATTCAAACACATCATCCCGTTGGAACGGAATCTTGCTCAATGGATTTATCTCAATGGATATATTTTCAGAAGACTATATACATATATCTCCTCAAGGCGTTGAAGATCAGTCACCAAGTTACAAACAGCTTACGAAGTTATTATCATATACATCATAGCAAAACATATCTCCAAAGCTCACTGCAATTCAGATATAAGAGATATACAGTGCTCAAACCGTGAACAACACATCATCAGCTAGAAACTCAGAAAGCCAAAGCTGTTGTTCATATATTGTTCTAATCCTTGAACAAACCCATCAGCCCTGTGTGGACTGAGAATCTTTGCTACTCCGGAACTATGTGTGAAGGAATTTCATCGAAGAAGACGAAGCTTCAGAACTGTATGTGAAGAAGCCAGTCAAGTGTTAGCTCAAACCAATCTGTGTGAATGGTTGAAGCTAAGATCGTTATATCAATCTATGTGAACGATATATTGATTAAGTGTTGTTATAATTACGTAATTGTGTACGCAGTAATTATAATAAACTTTTTACTCCTGTGTGGAGGACTAGTGGACGTAGAGGGTTTTACCTTGAACCACTTTAAATACTGTGTTATTTACCTTCTGGCTTTATTGTTTTATTAAACTGTGATTTTTTAAGTATACACTGCACATCGAGTTGCTGTATCCACAGCAACTTACTATTTAAGACTTCCACTACGCACTCAGATTTAAAATCAGTACAGCTTGTTGTTTAAAACACCTTCCAAGCTGTATCCAGTATACTTAGTGGCCAACACTGATGACTTGATACTGATTTATTTTTGAAGAAACGGTTGAGTTTTCTCGAGTTGCAGTCTGCGATATTTGTTTCCGTTGAGTATTCATTTAGGTCTGAATTTTTTTCGTTATTGTAGAAATCTTAGCATATAAGAAATGAGACACACGTGTTTTCGAACCGCCGTCTATACATTTGGGTACACTTTTCACGTATCTAGTCGTCCAGTAACATGAGTTTTGTTGGCATTTAAATTGATTTTAGAGTCGGATAGTCTTTCCCAAAAATTCGAGAATTTATACATGTTCTATGATGGGAAGTCTAGTAATCGGGGGTATTCACGTGACCCGTTGTTTACTCTCGCGTAAAACGACGACCCTGAATAGACTAATGGTTTAGAGAAATCGCATTGCCGATGATGGGAAGCCTAGTAACCGGGGGTATTCACGTGACTCGTTGTTTACTCTCGCGTAAAACAGCAACCTTGAATCGGACGTGCGGGAATAGCTATTCGAGTTTTTTTCTCCGCTGTAGAGGGGAACTTAGTAACTAGAAGCATCCATGTGCCCCATGAGTGTCTTTTACGTCAAACGGTGCCCCAATACATGAGAATGGAAATACACCCTAGGGTTGTTCCGATAAAACATCCCGAGAGTCGAAACCTAGTTGTTAACTCGAATCATTATAATGATTTTACATAAGGGAATGTTGTCCGAGGATTATTATTTACGATGAAACTCTTGCATTTTTGCCACGAGACTGTGGGACTGGGCGAGTGGGCTTGTTTAAATCTAACCCTTCATATTGGTGGTCGGCTAAATTCACGCTTGTAAATCTTTGAGCTTCGATTTTCTTCATGACCGATAGTTCAGCACTAAAAATGATTGCTTTGTGAAAACCTTATCCGTGATGTGACTCACTAAAACGATACGTGTATTTTTCTTTGAGATTTTCAGGGTAGTATTAATCAATTGAACACTATGGATATTGCACGTTTACCCACAACACTTGTCATCTCATTTGAAATTGATTTTTGCTTGAGGACAAGCAAAGGCTTAAGTTTGGGGGTATTTGTTAGATGTATTTTTGTGCACTTTATTGTTAATATTCTATCTCCATTTTAGGTTTAAATCTGCAAAAATGAGCTTTTAATACACTAACTTTATATGTTTTGAAGGAAATTGGAGTGTGGAAGCTTGAACGATGAAAAACGGACCAAAACGATAATTTTTGGTGAAGGGCCGCGGCACAATGATAGCAGGCCGTGGCACACGCACGGCACAGCCAGAAGCGGTACACACTGTACCGGGGGCCGCGGCACACTAATGCCGGGCCGCAGCCCGCCGTGCTGGTGCCCTACTCGCAGCTCGCGATTTCGGCGATTTGGAAGCCCGTTTCTGACCTATTTTCTGGACGCGGTTTTGTGGCTGATGAAAAATTATAAATAGGCATTGAAGGTCAGAAGAAAAGATCATTGAAGAGAAGGATAAAACACCGATCGAGCAGAGAGCAGAAGTTAGAGAACGAAGGAATTCAAGTTCTTCAACTGTGTTTGATTTCTTTTATGCTTTCTTCAATTATTTGTGTATTATTTTCTAGCATGTCGGGCTAGAACCCTATTCTAGGATTTTTATGAAACCGAGGTTTTGACAAATTAACTTTTGATTTTGCATTATATATCTCCCTTTCTTATTGAGTTTTCCCCAATTGTTTTTAATACTATCAATTATGTGGCCTATGATTGATGCGTTTTGATTACGCAACTCGAATCTGGAGAGGAGAGTTAGTAGGAAAAATTGGTGAAAAACATTTTATCTTGTGAGATAGGAATATACTCATAGGAATTACGTGGCCTGTCTGAAGATTTCGTACTTTTTGTCTATTGTCGAATTAATTCACCTAGGAATAGAGTGTGTTATTCGCCTTAGAAAATTCTACTGACCTTGGGAGAGGCGTTAGAGTATTTTAGCAATCTTCGCCTTCAATAAATTTGGAAATCATTTAATTCATATAAATCAAGAGTAATTCGGATAAATCGAGGTGGATTCTCAATCCTAGATTAACTCTTTATTTGATTTTCTTTCTTCGAATAATCGATTTTATTATTTGTCCTTAGTTTATTCCTTTATTAATTTTTCTTTAATATTACTTGCACCTCCAATTTCGATCGTTCAAATAAAATTAGAATACACATAAATTGATAATTAGTGAGTCAGTCCTCGAGGGAACGATATCTTACTTATCACTTTATTACTTGCTTACTGTAACACCCCCAAAATACGTCCGGAAATGTTACACGCCGTAGGCCCTTCTCACAAGGATCTACCAGGCTAAACTCCACTAGACTACACAATGATTGACCGACCGGGGTCAATTTAAATACAATGCAGACCGACAAGGTCATTAAACAATTCAGAAACTAATGAATTTTACATCTCAATGACAAAAATAAACTTTCACACAAAAAGGGATGACAACTCCATTTAATAAATGAAAACCTACACCCGTGCAAGGGTGAATACTCAACCAAATGGAAAATACCGACCCAGATAGAATAAAAGAAAAATACTCTCACTCTTGTGTGATTAGCATCGTCGTCTTCCATCTCCTTCCAAGCCAATCCCGTGACTGCTCCCGAGCTGCCAAAACCTGAGCGCATAACAGGCACCCACCCCCCGAAAAGTCGGGGGTTAGCAAACTGGAATTTTGCTAGTGCAAGTACATAACATACAAGATATACAAACAATAACAACACAAAATTCAACCGTCGTGAAGCCTTAACACAAACCATACATTCCCATAGTCAACACAGAATAGCACTCGCATACACAAGGTGAAAGATAATCACATAGTCATATTCTCTTTACGGAACATAACATCAATGAAACTTTAAACGAGCCCAAGGAGTCAGGAAAATCCCTTTTGTAAAAGGAAAAGTATTTTGATAAGATAGTATGCAAATGTTATTATTGACTCGGGCCGTCTTGGGGTTTTGAAAATCGAATGGGAACTCTTTTGGAAAATAATTTCAAAAGCTCTCGGGTCCTTGACCCAACTTATGGAAAACAATTACACGAAAACCAAGTCAACTTATTCGGGGTCCTCGACCCAATTTATATAACACTGTCACAAATGAAATCATTACAACATCTCACAGGGTTCTCAACCCAATCCAAATAACATCATCACGAAATCAAACATCTCAACATTCCACAGGGTCCTCGACCCAATACACAGAATAGCACCACAATACAATCAAAGGCACAATCTCTCATTCGACATATCCTGCTCAAGACCCCCGATTAATTAACCTTAGGAGATTTCGTCAAACCTCCTTGGTCAAGTAACCCTGATACCAACGCTTTAAAAACAAGTTGAAACAAGCTTTCAAAAACACGAATCGCTTTCTATATCAAGACAAACATTTAAAAGTGAGTTGAAAGAATTTGAGATACGAACGTCGTTCGGTAACGGGGTCTTAGCTATCACTCAAATACCCGTAACCAATAAGCCTACCAGGCGCCTCCCTTGCGCACCTGTGTACCGGCGTTCACTCCACTATGTTGGCCGCTCCTTGAACATGTCACTGCGCGGGCGATCACTCCCGTAAGAGCCGCCCCTTGCGCGCGCATTAGGTAACACCGGCGTTCACCACCCATATGGAGCCGCACATTGCAGCATACACCAGGCCGGAGTGCACGCCTCGCCCTCAGAGGTTCCCGGATACGACGTTTCTCACAACAAGTATCCACATTATTTCAAACATCAAGCACACAGACAAACGTCACAACAATTATCAACTCAGTACATCAAATCACACAATTTCTCCGTCAGTCCATAACCACATAAATAAACAATAACACACACGTTATCAATCAAAACTCAATCGCAATAAGCCTTCAAGCATAACCAACCAACACCGTACATATATCCCTATATTGCGACTCAACCGAATATATATATATATATATATAACCTTACTATATTATATGAATAAGTATAGTTCATCCATCAATCCAAGTTGAGTACATTAACTAGTGTTAGCATTCATCACTCGTCATTCGCCGACATAGGTATAAATATATATATATATATATATATATATATATATATCAATATACGTATATACATACATATATTTAACATATAAATATATATATAAATCTATATATATATATATATATACATATATACATCCGTATAAATTCATACACTTCGACAACAATGATTTCACGCAGTTACAATTCGTATATCAAGGTACTTGCCTTGGTAATCTCTCGCAGATACTCCGAAAATACGGTTGATTGGCAAAATCCGAAACTCTAATGAAAACAACGATCGGAAGGGCTCAACACCAGATTTTTGTAGGGAAATCGTCCCTAATGTCCTATCATCGAAGAAACAATCAATCACACGAGGAAAAACATCACAAAACGACCAAATTTCTCTCTGCGGCATTTCCCCGGACACCTTGAAGGCGTCAAACGAAAGTTCATATAAACGACGAATCGGAAATAGTAAAACCGTGGAAAGATGATGAAAATAATAGAATACAACTTAATCTACAATTATCCATCAGAAATTTAAATTCATATGGCTCAATCGAACGAAATCTACTAAGATCCCCAAATTTCCCAAAGTTAAGATTTTAGGAAAACTAACCTTGATTCGGTCGATCGGAGGAGGTTATGGGATGATTAATCAATGATACGAACTCAGAAACTTCATGGATTAGTTGTTTGACAACTTGTCTTCTTGCCCACCAAAGCTCCAGTCGCGGACATGAAAGAAGAGAAGTGAAAAATGGGTGAAAACAGGGCTGCTCGGTCATATATATACTGGTAACTGACTAGCGTGCGCTAGGTTGTCCGGGTAGCGTGCGCTATCGGCCGGCCTTGGTCCAGAATCTTCGGCCGGGGTCCGATAGCGTGCGCAAGACGTCGGCAGCAGTGTGTGCAATCGACCCGTCCAGGACCTACTGGACTAATCTGCCCGGCCAGGTAGCGTACGCTAGCCTGCCGAGTTAGCGCGCACAGCTGTCCGGCCGTAGCGTGCGCTACCTGCTGGTCTGGCCGAAGTCTAGACCCTACTGCCTAGACTGCCCGGCCGATTAGCGTGCGTTACCTCCCGGCAGTGACGTGCGCTACTCCTGTGGGTTAGCGCGCGCAGCTGTCCGGCCGTAGCGTACGCTAGGCCGGTCCCTGCCGCAACTGTCCGGCAGCGCCCAGCCTCCATGACGGTTCCTGCCGCACCTGTCCGGCAGTGCCCAGCATCCATGCCGGTTCCTGCCACACCTCTCCGGCAGCGCCCGACCGCCATGACCCGACGACTCGATTCTCCAAAATCGCACAGAAACGAACATGATGAAATGCTCGGTAGGAGTCTCGATCACGAATTCAAATCTCTAATATGCATCAAAGGAAATATTGCGGAAGAAAGTTCGTAACAAATTATAATAATATTATAAGTCACAAAAACCGAGATATACGAAAACGGGAAAAAATAGGATTCTCACACGGTTAGGCGTTCGACGACGTCTCGACCACTTTAACGCACCGGTTATGATCCAAAACGATAACAAGCAAATTACGAAGCATAAAATATCCCAAGCACGGAACGAACACAACGAAATGCTCGTGGTCGACATCCACGATCCGAAATGAAAATGATGATATTCAACAATTCACCACATATGGCCCTAAATACAAAATCGATCGTCGAAAGGGAGAAATAAATAAATGCTGACGCCCGACAGTTGAGAAATTTCCGGTCTAAAAAGAAAAATTCAAATTAAACCGGAATTGAAAAATCTCGGGTATTACACTTACGACAACGTGCACTTGCGTAAATTGGTGAAAAACGTTTTATCTTGTGAGATAGGAATATACACATAGGAATTACGTGGCCTGTCTGAAGATTTCGTACTTTTTGTCTATTGTCGAATTAATTCACCTAGGAATAGAGTGTGTTATTCATCTTAGAAAATTCTACTGACCTCGGGAGAGGCGTTATAGTATTTTAGCAATCTTCGCCTTCAATAAATTGGGAAATCATTTAATTCATATAAATCAAGAGTAATTCGGATAAATCGAGGTAGATTTTCAATCCTAGATTAACTCTTTATTTGATCTTCTTTCTTCGAATAATCGATTTTATTATTTGTCCTTAGTTTATTCCTTTATTAGTTTTTCTTTAATATTACTGCACCTCCAATTTTGATCGTTCAAATAAAATTAGAATACACATAAATTGGTAATTAGTGAGTCAGTCCTCGAGGGAACGATATCTTACTTATCACTTTATTACTTGCTTACGACAACGTGCACTTGCGTTCACCGAATTTCGTAACAAAGTGTAAATTCGAACTCTTTTTAGTAAAACCAAGTATGCCATTTTCAAAAAGAAACTCAATTTTTCAATCTTGATCCAAATGTTCTATGAAAGTTAGTAAATTTAATTTTGGAATTTAGATTCAGATGCGTAACGTAAAGATTTTTCATGCAAAATAAATTATTTTGCATCTTGATTTGGATAAATGTATATTTTAATTTTCTCTCAGAACAACGGGAGCTGGAAAATATATCTGTTTTGAGAGGATGTCGGTATTTTTCGATAATAAACAAAAAGTTTTTGCACTTTTCAAATCTAATGTTTTCAGGTTTAAAATGGAAAAATGATCTCTGCGCTAGAAACTCCTCGAAGAGAGTAATTGACCTTTGCGCTAGAAACTCCTCGAAGAGAGTATATGCATATAAAAGTAATATATGATTACAAAGAAGTTTTTAAAAGACAAATCTACGAGCCCATTGTAACACCCCCAATCCGCTCAGGGATATTACACGCCGTAGAACCTTTCCTCAAGGATCTACCAGGCTGGTAACGACACATAACAACTCAACCATGCCTTTCAGGCTAAAATGACTCAGTAGACCGATTTGGTCTTTCCACAATTACATACAACTCAAATACAACTCATGCCCACGCAGGGGACAAAATACAACCACACCCGTACAACGAGAACAATATAGCAGCGGAAAATAAAGTACAACTGAACCAACACACGATGTACGGTTCCTCATGTGATTAGTACCGATCATCTTTCATCATCCTTCGTGCCGACCCTGTGTTATGCTCCAAAACCTGAATGCAAAAACAGACATCCACCCCCCGAATACTCGGGGGTTAGCAAAACTCCACTGTTTTGCTAGTGCAAGAACAAAGTGCAAATACGAGCCATACAATTCACATTCCACGAATAACAATAACCGAGGATCCTCAAAGATCCAAACGAAACGAAAAGTACTTCCCGAGGCAAGGGTTTGAGAAAACATTTTAAAATCGAAATATCATAAATCAATGGAAGTAATTTATAAAACGGTTTAGAATGCCATCGGGAGTTTTAGTAGAAGACAATTTAGGATTATCAAATCCTACTTTCCAAAATCCAAAAGACAAAAGGGGTCACCGCCCCAAAGGTTTACTTTCCAAAAAAAATGACGTTTACCAAACCGTTGGGATTTTAGCCCCAAATCCGTAAAACGACTTTTATAAAACCATTGGGATTTTAGCCCCAAATCTCATCGACTCACAGTACACGAGAACGACAACAAGGTTCGTCTTCCAACATCAAAATCCACCATTAAAGGATTTAACACAAACAACAAAATATTCCATAGCCATCCTAGCCAAGTAGGCCAAACGAACAACTTACCTCTTACACACTTAGTCAATGCATGCAATCATGAAAACCGTTCAAAAGCGCTCATTTCCGGAAATGCCATAAATAAGTCACATTTGAAAAATGCACCACAATTAACCGTCGATCCACACCTCCGTGGACCCCTACCGAGACCCCGTCGGATCTAACCCGTAGTGGTTAAAAGCAAAGCTCGTCGATCCACACCTCCGTGGACCCCTACCGAGACCCCGTCGGATCTAACCCGTAGTGAGCATACACACACACACGTTACTCATGCAATACTAATATGCTAAGAATGTAAGTTCATTAAGAATACTCACTAGAGATGGCCATTAACTCGACACCATTATCAAACTCTTCAAAACACAATAACAAGATTAAATACGGAATGCACGATTCCATAACTTTAAACAATAGGAGTATCATCATCAAATCCTTCAACGTTCAACATAATCAAATCATAATAAATTCTCAAAACACAACGTTCACAAAACACACACGCGTTTTGAAAGAGAGCCTTTAACGAGGCCAAACCGAAATCTTTTGAAACTTCATTTCAAATAACCAAACAAACGCATCAAGACGACCACCGATCATCATATCCATAAAACGAGAAAAGTATGGGCAAGGTACTTGCCTCGAATAAGAACAACGCGGAGAATCGACCGAAGTAGGTTGGCCCGAACCGACTACGAACCCGCCGACTCCACCGAACGCCAACTCACGTTCATAAACTACGAAGGACAAATAATAACAATGAAATGAATTCTATAACACGACTCAAAGCCGTTGAATTCAAAGAACGAATGACGAAAGTTCACGGATTTCCCCCAAAACGGCCAAGAACACGATTCGTTCCGTCAAAACCCGAAAACGGAATTCCATGTTGAAATATGGATATACAATCCATAGAATATGTTTAACAACATCATTTAACCATAATCGATCCATCGAAAACGGATGAAAAACGAGATCGGGGACAAATCCCCCAAAAAGTCAACTCGAAGGAAATTAAGAAATATACTTCGATTCGACGAAGAACAATGGATTAAATGATGTTAAACACAACAATACTACCAAGATTAATCATACCCATCATGAATTAATCAACAACACGGAACGAATCGGACGAAATTGCAAAAATCCCCAAATTCACGAAATTAGGGTTCTAAGGAAGATTACCTTGATTCGCTGGATCAAAGGATGATAACGGACGATTGATTGATGTTATGGACTCCAGAACTTCATGGTTTTGTTGTTAAACAACATGGCTTCATCGCCCATGAATCGCCATTCGCGGACGGAGAAGGAAGGAAATGAAAAACGAAGTGAAATGTGACTGCTCAGCCATATTTATACTGGGCCAGACTAGCGTGCGCTAGCCTTCCCGGACTAGCGTGCGCTATCGGCCGGTATCGGCCGAGTACCCTCGGCCAGGGCCCACACGACCCGGCATCACCGACCAACCCTGCCGACCAAACCTGTCGACCCGACTCCCGCTAGCGTGCGCTACGGCCGGAAGCGTGCGCGCATGACATCCGATAGCCACTGGATCGACCGGCTGCCCAGTAACGACGCTAGCCGGCCGACAGCGTGCGCTACGCTGCCGACTAGCGCGCTACGCTCGGCGTAGCGTGCGCTACTGCGATCTGGCCGAGTCAGAACCTTAGAAACCCATCGCCCGGGCCGATAGCGTACGCGCTAGCCACCGGCGGCGTGCGCTACACTGCCCGGTTAGCGCTGAGCCTTCCGGCCGTAGCGTGCGCTCGCGGTTCTGCCGCACCGTCCGGCCGGTGCCGCAATCGTTCGGCCGATCCCGCCACCGTCCGGCGATCCATACCGCCAGGGCTCGACGACCCGATTTCCGAAAACGTACGGAACGAACACGACGAAAAGTTCGTGGACAATATACACGACTCGAAATGAAAGCGTAATACCATAATTAGTCATACGCGACCAAGAAACGGGTCGAGACAACAATTACAGATACGGATACCCGTAACTTTCAAGAAATTACAAAATGGCCCAAAACGCCCGGAAATCACGATACGTGATCGAATAACCAAACCGAAGTTCACAACACGTCTAACAAAGTTAAACGGACTTACGGGAAACTCGAAACAGCAGTTTCGGACGAGATTCGCAAGAATTGAACTCAAGTGCGGAAAAGTCGCTAAAAAGCACAGAACTCAACAAAACGACTCCGAAACGAACTCGGATGTCAAAAAGTGTAGAATTAATCATTCCCAGAATGACGAAACGGTCATGAGCGAGTCGTCAAAACGGACTCCGACCGAAAAAAAGAAATTTACCGAAAATCGAAAATTGCGGATATTACACCCATGTATCGGGAGTAAGAGTGCAGCATAGCCGCAGTATGAAAGAGAGTCATACAAATGGCCAAGCATGAGTTATTTGTGAGCGACATTGTTGGTGTGTAGCGGCCAGAAGAGTGAGTTCGTAACTAGAATTTTGTGGTTTGACAGTTTCAATTGAGATGCAATATATTGGCATTTTAACCCATTTGGTATGAATTTTCTTTCATGGCTTAAACGTCTTCCTCCATTTGCCTCGCGTGTGAAGCATATCTCGTTCTTTATACTCGATTAGAATATGTAACCCAGAATCATCTCTTGTCAATGTGCCACCCATTCCTTAGTATACTTGTCTTGTGTGCGTCGAGTTGAATATCGATGGCATTTTTCATATGAGCCCTTTATTATGGGAAGGTCAGGTAGAGGTCGAATTGTAGGGAATCATGAGATTCTTGATTTTTCTATAAAAATAGGAGCCAAGATTGGTTTTCGAGTTCTGTTATTGTTGATGTGTCTGGCGAGAATTTTATCCGTGATGAAGACCAGCTGAACTGTAGGAAGTCATCATGAATCACCGACATAAAACAAATTTGAAGATCGTGAATGGCGATCTTGAACGTGTATTTGAGAGGAGTGAAAAATGAGCACTTCTGGAGGAATGGTACGAGCTATGAAAGTGATGATATTACTGAGGTGAAGATGTACTAGCTACTGATGCTACATGACGAGATTCGAGAGTGGTAGAGCTTAGCTATACTCGATTCCAGGCGTGAGCGAGCTCCCAGATGTACTTTGTGACGATTTGCCAATGCTATCACCACAGTGTGATGTTGAGTCACTATTGAGCCTAGAACTAATGAGGTGCTAGCATCCGAAGCACACATTATATGGCTTCGCTGGGGATACTTATGTTGAACAAGCAATCAGAAGAACTGCTAAACACGAGGCAGATTCGATTAAGCAATTTTCCACGAGCGTACCAGCGAGGGTTGTCTAAAGTAAAGATTCATCATTATCGACTACCATGATGGCCATATATTGTCACCGGTCGCGATTGCAAGAATATTACGGCTGCATGGAAGTCGGTTGTTCGGACTTGTGGGAGAATTATGTTACGACCGTATGTTGGTGTCTCTTATAGATGTAACTACGTAGGTTGGTCAAACTTTCTGGAAGCAAGTGAATCGATTGTCAGAATAATCCCGAATCCATGTTACAGTCATTATACATCACCTGTTGCGGCCGCAATAACAGCCACTAAGAAACCTTTGTTGTGCCTGCTAGGGCCACCGAGTTAAAGTCGGTTCAATGTGTATATAAGTGTTGGATTTTTATCGAACTAATAAGATTTGTGATCTCATTATATATCGAAATAGTTCAGCGGAAGTATAAATATAATATGTAAAACCCTCCGAGGATCCAAGTATATTATCAAAGTACGAAGAACAAGATTGTTACCTCTTGTAGCGTGTTTTTGATCGAGCCTTCTAGAGACGTTGCAAGAAGTGAGAATCCTCTATGGTATCCACACAACGAACAAGTCCTGAGCGTCTAATGTATTTCTAGCTCGATTCAATAAAGATTTCACTTAAATCAATTTTAATATAGATATGTTCTTGATTATGGTAAGAACAAGAACACCAAGAATTTTATTCAAATATTCTTGAACTTTGATCTAAAATAACAACTATGAATCTTATTCAATATGTTGTCAAAGATCAAACTCACAAGGTTGGATGAAGATTAGATGAGTATTCTAAATACTTTTCTTGATCAAAGAATCAACCTTCAAAGATATGAAGATATATTCTTGATCCTTTAGACTATTCAACTCTTGAATATTATCTTCAAGACTTTGAGTGAGAGAAAAATCAAAATCAGATTTTTGATTCTCTCTACACAAATTATGTCTTCTCTTGTGTTGGTGTAGTGTTAGGGCTATCACAAGACACTCTTAATAGTCCTCTACATGGCTAAGGGTTCACCAACCCTTACACTAACCATAATTAACCGGAACAAAATAGCTGCTCTGCTCGTTTAAGTGTGTGACCCTGTAGGTTGTTTACGACTCATAAATCAAAAATGGCCTCTAGCTAGACATTATGACTACCCGCATTAAAAGAATTAATTCGACGGCACGAACGAAATCCCGTTACTGTATAATATTTAATCCTCTCGTCGCGCGATATCCTAATTAAGCATAAGGCATGGATAAGTCGACCTTATATAGCTTAATTAATATTCTTGATCTCAAGTTACAATTGTCCAATTCAAATATTTATCGATAACTCTTTATTGATCAATTTGAGCATGGCCATGCATTTAAACAATTTAACTTATCAAGGGCCCGTGGATATCTTCTCGTTTTATAGGAGGGACAAGTCCCCTCTGGACAAATTACTTCCCTCTGCATAAATCGTACCGTATCCAATCACAAACTGTATGGTCCCTTGTTACAGAAGACGTTGGTATTGTGTTAAAATACGATACTCATTATGTATGAAACTGTAGTGTCTTTAGGTAATAAGGACTTAAATAATATATAACGCTTAGAGGAATTATAATGACTTAATCCATGTATAATTCTCTTTGTTAGGTCATATTCAATACGATGTCTCTACATGCATCTATGACGTGATAGTACATCTCATGTTCATGACCAGTAAAACATAGCCATCGTATCACTATCATACTAGTAATCATATTACTAGGGATATGTAGAATAAATATTCTTTAATGCTTTTAACGAGCTTTACTATAAGTCACATACTTGATGATCGTAAGCAGAATATTAATTGAATAATATAATCAATATTATATAATAATAAATGTCTCCACATTATTATTAAATAGTAGACTTAGAGCATTATGCTAACAATCTCCCACTTGCTCTTAGTCCTATACAGACATAAACTGAAGACCCATAGCCTTTATATGACCATCATTCTTCGCTTGAGAAAGCGGCTTGGTTAAAGGATCCGCTATGTTATTATCTGTGTGAACTTTGCATATCCTCACATCGCCACGAGTCACAATCTCTCGATTGAGGTGAAACTTTCTAAGTATGTGTTTGGATGCTTGTTGTGATCTTAGTTCTTTATCTTGTGCAATAGCTCCATTGTTCTTACAGTGCAAATTTACTGGATCAACAATGCTAGGAACCACATCCAGTTCACCAATGAACTTCCTCATCCAAACAACTTCTTTAGCTGCTTCCGAAGCTGCTATGTACTCAGCTTCCATTATAGAATCAGCTGTGGTTGGTTATTTGGAACTCTTCCAGCTAACAGCACCACCATTCAAGCAAAATATATATCCAGACTGTGATTTTGAATCATCTTGATCTGTCTCAAAACTGGCATCGACATAGCCATTAAGGGCCAAGTCACTATCTTGACCACCATATATCAAGAACATATCTTTAGTCCTTCTCAAGTACTTAAGTATGCTTTTGACTACGGTCTAGTGAGCCTCACCAGGGTCAGACTGGTATCTGCTAGTTGCACTCAATGCAATTGATACATTTGGTCTAGTACATATCATGGCATACATAATCGATCCTATAGCCGAAGCATAAGGTATCAAGATCATTCTATCTCTCTCTTCCTTCGAACAAGGACTTTGAGTTTTACTGAGCTCTATGCCATGTGACATAGGTAAGAACCCTTTCTTACTATTAAGCATATTGAACCATTGCAGTACCTTGTTAACATATGTACTTTGACTTAGGGCAAGAATCCTTTTAGATCTATCTCTATAAATCCTTATACCCAGTATATAGGCATCTTCCCCTAAGTCCTTCATTGTAAAACATTTACTTAGCCAAACTTTAACACTTTGCAAAGTAGGGATGTCATTTGCAATGAGTAGGATATCATCCACATAGAGTACTAGAAAAATAATTGCGCTCCCACTAATCTTCTTGTATACACAATGTTCGCCTTGATTTCTAATAAAACCAAACTCTTTGATTTTTTCATCAAAATGAAGATTCCAACTCCAGGATTCTTGTTTCAAACCATAAATAGCTTTTAGAAGCTTACATACTTTATTAGGATTATTAGGATCTACAAAACCTTCGGGCTATATCATATACACATCCTCATCTAACTTCCCATTATGAAACGCGGTTTTGACATCCATTTACCATATCTCATAGTCATAATATGCCGCTATGTGAAGTATAATTCTAATTGATTTAATCATTACGACTAGCGAAAAGGTTTCATCATAGTCAATACCATGAGTCTGTCTGCCTCCTTTCGCCACAAGTCGTGAATTGTATGTTTGTACAATGTCATCCATGTCTTTTTTCTTTGTAAAGATCCATTGGAACCAATTGCTTTGGAACCTTCAGGAATACCAATCAAAGTCCATACTTGATTATCATACATGGATTGCATTTAGGATTTCATCCCTTCAATCCAACTTTCGCATTCAGTGCTAGTAGTTGCTTCATTGCAGGTTGTGGGATCATCTAGATCCATGAGCTCCACGTTGTTGTCATCTGTGATGAGAAATCCATATCTCTCAGGTTCACAATGATAATGTATAGACCTACGTGGAGCTGGTTTAGAAGAAGTGGTCTCAACATCTCTATGTGAGTTTAAATCAGTTTTATCTAAAGGTTCAGTATCTATTTGTGGCTCTCTCATCTCATGAAGAGTTATTTTGCTTCCACTATTTTTCTTGGAAATAAATTCATTCTCAAGGAATACTCCAGATCGAGCAACAAACACTTTGTTCTCTGATGGTATGTAAAAGTAATATCATTTAGTTTCCTTAGGATATCCCACAAAAAGACATTTATCCGATTTGGGTGATAATTTATCAGTGATAAGTCGCACCACATAAGTTTCACAACCACAAATCTTAAGGAAAGACAAAACATGTTATTTCCTTGTCCATATCTCATATGGTGTGCTTTGAACCGACTTAGATGGTACTCGATTTAAAATGAACACAGCAGTCTCTAAGGCGTAACCCCAAAAAGAAATTGGAAGATCAGCTTGACTCATCATCGATCTAACCATGTCCAAGGTTCGATTTCTCCATTCCAAAAAACCATTCTATTGAGGTGTTCCAAGTGGAGTTAGTTGTGAAACAATTCCACAATTTTTAAGATGATCGTCACATTCATGGCTCAAATATTCACCACCACGATCCGATCGTAGTGCTTTAATAGTTTTGCCTAACTGATTTTGTACTTCATTTTGAAATTGCTTGAATTTCGTAAACGACTCAGACTTATGACTCATTAAGTATATTTATCCGAATCTGCTTAAGTCATCTGTGAACGTTATGAAGTATGGGAACCTCCTCTAGCATTTGTATTCATTGGTCCACATACATCACTATGTATTAAGACCAATAAATCTACATCTCTCGCAGTATAGCCCGTGAAAGGAGCTTTGGTCATTTTGCCTAATAAGCAAGATTCGCATGTATCATATGATTCTAAATCAAATGTCTCCAAGATTTTATCTTTATGGAGTTTGGTTATATGTTTCTCATTTATATGGACCAAACGACAATACGAGAAGTATGTTTGGTTTAAATCATTTGATTTGCTTTTGACATTCAAGTTATAGAAAGATTTGGAAATTTCAAGATTTATGGGATATAATCTCCCACTCATCAAGACATCTCCATAAAAAATACCTTTATTAAATATGGACATGACACTTTTGTCAATAGTGAAGTTATAACCTTCCAAATCAAGGCAAGCAACTGATAATGTTTCTACCCATAGCAGGAACGCAATAACAATTATTAAGTTCCAATACTAGTCCACTAGGTAGCTTTATATCATAAGTCCCTACGGCAATAGCAGCAACTCTTGCTTTATTTCCAACACGTAAGTCCATTTCACCTTTTGCCAGTTGTCTACTCTTTCGCAGCCCCTGCGCATTCACACAAATGTGAGCTTCACTACCGGTATCTAATACCCATGATGAAGAAGTAGATAAATTGACTTCTATAACAAGAATACCTAAAGCAGCAATCTCACCGCTCTTCCATTTCCTCATTTCTTCCAGGTAGACCTTGCAATTCCTTTTCCAATGACCAGTTTTATTGTAGTGGTAGAAAGTCCCCTCTTTGGGTTGTTTCGATGATTTCTTGAAAGGTTTAGGTTTGGGTTTAGGCAACATTTGCATTTTACCCTTACCTTTATCTTTCGGGGCCATCTTATTCCTTTTATTTTTATTCCATTTCTTTGGACCATTAAAACATTAGGAACAACTTTCTTAATGTTTGTCTCAGTTTATTTTAGCATCCCATGCAACTCAATAATAGTTTTCTCCATGTTGTGCATGTTGATGTTTACTACAAACTGATCGTACTCTGAAGGCAGTGATGCTAAGATCATATCTGTAGAGAGTTCCTGACTGGTAGGAGCCCCTAGCCTTTCAAGATGATCAATGTAGCCCTTCATCTTAAGGACATGAGCACTCACAAAAGTACCTGAAGACACTTTACAACCATTCAATGCCTTCGTGGTGGCAAACCTCTCCTGATGGGATTGCGCTTGGAACATTTCCTTAAGCTGGCCCATCATTTCATAAGCTTCCATGTCCTCGAACTTTATCTGCAGCTCTGAGTTTATGGTTGCTAGCATAAGCCATGTCACATCCAAAGAATCATTCATATGCTTACTATTAGCATCTTTTGAGCTTTGGTGGCGGTTGATTCCGGTTCATCAGGAATTGCGTTTTCCAGAATGTACTGCTTCTTTTCAGCTTTGAGAACAATTCTCAAGTTCCTTGATCAATCAAGGTAATTGGTGGCAAGAAATTTTCTTTGTCAAGAATTGATCGCAATGAGTTTGTATTGATTGTCACCATTGATTTTACAATATTAATATGCAAAGTTATTCATGAGATATATTTATTTTAAAATCTAACGATCAAGTAAATGCAAGCACAGCTATGTCATGTCCCTCACAAATAAAAGAAGTTTAGTTTTTATCAATAGAGATGACATCTTATGTCAACATGTTAGTCTCAAATATTATGTATCACATACATATATATGAATTATAATATAACGATCAAATAACCATAGACACAGCTTTGGCATGTCCCCTGTAATTAAAAGATGCTTTAGATTATCATTTGGGATGACATCTTATGTCGTTTTAATCGTATTAATCCCAAATAAGCCATATGTCCAAAACCGTTTTGTATAACCTATATAAGTCTTAACCATTTAAAACATATGTATAAGCTTGTTTGTTCATCTCGCCTCCTTAAGATACAATCCATACACCCTATTTTGGCAGACCCATATTAGAAATGATCGAAAGTTTGACGAGTGTTTTGAAAATGGTTGGCTCTTGAGACTTATGTTTCATATCAATTTATTTTAATAAAACTATTTTATCAAAATTTGATTATCTCAAAATATTTACCATGTATCACATACATGTAAAAATTTAATTGAGTTAGATTTATTTGGAAATAACGATAATTAAGCAAATAAAAAAATCTGATGCATCCCATACAATCATATGCTAATTTAAATATGATGCATCTCAGACAATCATATCCAATGTAAATATGATGCATCTCATACATTCACATGAACAATATGGTGTGTTGTGGTATCGCCATAGATCCTATTATGATATTCGTTAATATCAATAGGTCGTTTGGTGTAATCTTCGATAACGCCTTTCTTCTTGAATTCTTTGTAAGTTGCTCGTCTCCTTCGTCTTCCTTTTATATCTAGAACTATTCTAAACTATATCTTTACACTTTGTAATAGAAACCTCGGATTACATTCGAGGGGAGTAAGATGATAAGAGAAATTACAACAAGATAAAGGCACGACATACAAGTCGTATTATGAATATTACAACCATAATTGAATCATCAATCTAATTGATCGAGTACGGCTATACTGTAACACCCCCAAAGGCACCCAGGAATATTACAGCACCGTGGGCCCCGAGACGGAACCCACAAGGCTGAAAGAAAGATTTACAAATATTTACAAACGACTAATAGGCGAACGACGGTACTATATTTTAAAAACATTCGAAGACTTAATAAAATCCGTTTATCAAAACCGTCGTAAAAATCTCATTTGAAACCACAAGGCCCGAAATGCCAAAACTCAACAGTTTAAAAACATACGTTAAGCTATCGCTTACACGTACCAACAAAATAGTTTAGAAAACGATTGCCAAAGTAACCTAAGTTACCAGATACCAAAAGGCCATTTAAAAATACTCACGCAGCGGAAAAAGACAAACAATTAAAATACTCTAGCAGCGGATTACAAGAACTTATCAGGAAACTCAATACACAAATACATGCCCTAGCCAGTATCCTCCGGAAAGCTCATCTCTCCAAGACCGCTACAAGCTTGATATTCCAAGAACCTAAAAAGAAAGCCCACGACGGGGTCAGCCATAATATCTAGCAATGATAACCATCACATCACGTCAATAATTACATACCAATGAGATACTAAGTAAGAATACTACCGATGTAATCTTACCGCCATAACTTTACGAAAATCCACGATTCGTCTCCTTAACAACACAATAAGCTAATACCGAAATACCTGTACTATATCTCAATAATGCCCAAGGTTCTCAAAACTTTATCATAACTCACTGTTACGAAATTCAGTAACACTGTCCAACCCAATCCATCGGGTAACATCATCACATCTCAACACGATAATCGATTGTTCATCAAAGACAAATACCAAGGGAAATACATAACGTGCCTCAAGATACGAAATACCATGACAATCATGTCAGTCTAATCCGAGATCAGAGCAATACAACATACGGGCATGGTCCTAACACAAGACCTACAAATGCATACTCATATGACAACGTCAATATGCTCACATCAATAACAACAATGTATACTTATGGATAACCCATAATATACGTATGCACAGCGACAACACATGGTAATCCAACGATCCAGCGCACACAGCTATAGATTCCCATGATGATCCCGTCGGACCAACGCATGGTGGAATTACCTGTCCAGTGTTAGGCGTATTTTTATACGCTTATTTATCATTATTTTGTAGTATTTTGGAGAGTGAAATCGTCTAAATGAGCTTTTAATGCCTTAATTTTGTATGATTGCCAGGAAATTGAAGTCCGGGAGCTAAAACGAGGCAAAACGGGCGAAAACGGCAAATCTGGACTCTGAGCCGCGGCACAAGGAAGATGAGCCGCAGACAGAAGACATCACCGAAAGGGCGAGTAACTGTACTGTGTCGCGGCACGGCCAGTGAGCCGCGGCACGAAGAATTAATTAACGCCTGGGCATTGGTGAAGGCGATGTGCCGCGGCACAGGTTTAGTGAGCCGCGGCACACTTGGCGGTTTTTGTATGCCCGCGTGGATTTTGAGCTGTTTCGAAGCCAGTTTTCGACCGACTAATACGGACGCGATTTGGAGGATATGTTGAGCTATAAATAGGGTTTAAGACCCTAAATAAATCATCTTGGAATCTTGGAATCTTTGGATCTAAAAAAATCTTGGAGAGCTTAAGCTTGGAGACGGTAGAAGAGGAGGGAAGCAGAAGACTTCAAGGGCAGAGGGCGGAAGCTGAAGAACGGAGGAATCCGAGCTTCATCTGCGTTTGAATTTTATGCTTTCGTTTATTTATTCTGTATTTTCAGTTTTTAGTATGTCAGGCTAAAGCCCTAATCTAGGGTTTTGATGAAACCTTTGTTTTGACGAATTGATTGAGATTATCCAATTTATTACCTTTTTATTGAGTTTTCCCAGTTATGTTTAATGCTTGCAATTATCTGGCCAATAGTTGTATTGATTTAATCATTCACTTCGAATCGGGAGAGGAGATTTGGTGAGGAACTATTGGTGAGGACCGTTTTATTCTGTGAGATAGGAATATACTCATAGGAACTACGTGGCCGTTAGGAGATTTCATGCTTTTTGCCTATCGACGAATTAATTCACCTAGGGATAGAGTGCGTTATTCGCCCTTAGATAAATCTATTGACCTCGGGAGAGGCGGTAGAATATATTAGCAATCTCCGCCTTCAATAAATTGAGAAAATTATTTATTACGGATAATCGAGAGTAAATTCGGATAAACTAAGGTGGATTCAGAACCCTAGACTTATTCATCATTTGATTTCTTTTATCCAAGATATTGTTTTCTACTGTTTAGTCTTTCAGTAATTCCTTTAGTTATTAATTGCACAAACCCAACTTCGATTGTTCAAATAAAATTGGAATACGCAAAAATCGGTAGTTAGAAATAAAATCCTCGTGGGAACGATACTCTACTTATCACTTTATTACTTGTAAACGATGACCTGCACTTGCGTGTAAAGAAATATCGCAACAAGTTTTTGGCGCCGTTGCCGGGGATTAAAATTTTCTAATATCAATTTAAGTATTTCCAGTCTTAATTTGAACGTTTTATTTTTATTTTTGTGTATTTAATTTCGTTTATCTATTTTTCCTTTCAGGACCTTTCGTGTAGTGCATGAGAAAACTCGGTAACGAAGGCCTACTACCTTTGGATACCGAGCTCGAGCGCACGCTAAGAAGGAACAAAAAGGAGAAAAGAGAGTTGCAGACGACAGTCAACATGGCCGAGAATATCGAAGTCCAAGGAGGAGATAACCAAGTGCGGCAAGTTCAACCGGAACTAGCTCTTCGAGATTATGCCATGCCGCAGGTCAATGCTAATTTTTCGAATTCGCGGCCCCACTATCCAAGCTAATAATTTCGAGATCAAGCTGCTATTATTCGATGGTGCAAAGTAGCCAATTCTGTGGACTACCGAATGACAACCCGAATGCCCATATTGCTTCTTTCCTTGAGATATGCGACACGTTCAAGACTAATGGTGTCACCGATGATGCCATCCGATTGAGGCTTTTCCCTTTCTCTTTGAGGGATAAAGCAAAGTTTTGGTTAAATTCCTTACCACCGGGGTCGATTACAACATGGGAGAGGTTAGCGCAAGCCTTCCTTGCCAAATTCTTCCCACCAGCTAAGACGGCAAGGTTGAGAAACGAAATAACCACCTTTGGTCAGTACGATATGGAATCGCTCCACGAGGCGTGGGAGCGATATAAAGAATTGCTACGAAGATGCCCTCATCACGGCATTCCTGATTGGCTTCAGCTTCATACGTTCTATAATGGTTTGAGTGCTTCTACACGCATCCTCGTGGATGGGGCCTCTGGTGGGACCTTCATGGGAAAATCTATGGCCGAGGCACACGTGCTTTTGGAAGATATGGCCGAAAACGCATACCAATGGCCATCGGAAAGATTGACACCGAAGAGAGTCATGGAAGTTTCAAGCAATGACCCGATTTCCACTTTGTCAGCTCAAGTCGCCGCTTTGACACAACAGCTCTAGGCATTTTCGCACGCACCAGCCCCCGTTACCATAGAGACATGTAATTGGTGTAACGGATCACACCCGAGCGCGGAGTGTCAAGTTGGAAACCCGTTCGAGCAACATCAGATAGAGTAGGCTCAATTTGTGGGAAGTGGAAATCGGCCGAATAACCCGTACTCCAATACTTATAATCCGGGGTGGCGCAATCATCCTAACTTTTCATGGAGAAACGGACAGAACTCACACCAGCCCCCATTCGCCCAGTTATCTCGATCGTGCAGGAGTTTTACGCCAGTGCACTGCTGAAGCACATTCGGGCAGGGCATACGTTGCCGTCTTTAGAGTCTCGGACTCAGGTTGACGTCCGAGGGGTTACAGTTGATTTCTCCACGGCTTCTTTTCGGAGGCTTTTTGGGTTTCCGGTGGTTGACGAGTCAGCCTATGACCGAGTGATGACCAGCCTCACTAAGGAGGCCCTGCTTGAGACCATTACACAGCCCGGTACCGACTGGGAGCAGCGAGCACAGAGTTCTTCCACTTTTCACTTCAGGAGCTCGCGCCTCAGCCGGCTCGGGCGTGCCTGGCTTTATTTTATCTGCGCACGCATTGACCCCACCTCCCAGATCCGTACAGTCTTTCTCTCCCGCGCCCGGACACTTTTTGCTATCACTTCCGGGCTGCGTTTCGATGTGGCCCCCATCCTGGTCCGATCTATCTTCCAGAGTATCCAGGGGGGGCCAAGACGGGGTTGAAGCACCCCTCCCTCATCTGCGCTTTATGCCGGCAGTCGGGGCTGACTTGGTCAGACGACGAGCCGATGCTTGCCCCCCAGGCTCCGATCGACCACCGCATCATATCGCACTTTGACCAGTGGGGAGAAGCGCCGGCGCACACTCGGGGGAGAGGATTTTTGCTAGAGGAGGCTCACGAGGGATCCCCCGAGCCGCTTTTGTTGACGCATGGAGATGCCGGCCCGCAGCCCAACAGAGCGAGGTTGGAGGAGTTGTTTGATGGTCTGCGGGAGGATTTGAGGAGACAGAGAGAGGAGCAGAGAGAGGATCTGAGGATAGAGAGAGAGAGGAGCTGAGAGAGGAGACGAGGAGAGAGAGAGATGAGATGAGGAGAGAGAGAGAGCTTGATGGCTGCCATGCGGGAGGAGCAGCGGGCGGAGCGGGAGAGCGTTATTGCGGCCGTCAGAGCCGAGATGCGAGAGCAGGCCCGCCGGGCCAGCCGACGAGCGGCGAGGCGTCTTGCTGCGAGTGATGCTTATCATCAGGAGCACCTCGCCGCATGGACGGCCCATATCCTGCATCCCGACGGGCCATTTATTGCGCCCGCCCGGCCAGCCACACCACCCTCCTCACCGGACGATGCCGGCACCACTCTGAGCGGTGGAGGGGAGTACTTGACCTTTACTTTTATTGCATATCATTTTTGTCCATTGAGGTCAATGTACGTCCTAAGTTTGGGGGATTTACTTTCGCTTCTACATTCATTCTTTGTACCTTATTTTATTCTCAGATTTTTATTTCGTTGCACTTTTCATTACTTTGCGTAAAAAATTTTTTAGATAGCCTTGCTTGTCTTAGTTTTTCCTTATTCGTGAATTTTTCGTGCTTCTATTTGTGTGATACTGATGTTACGACACTGTTTTTCTCTCTGAAGAAGCGAATAAGTTCCAGTCGAGTTGTAGTCAGTTATTTCTGTTCTGCTTAGTATTCAGTTAGGTCCGAAATTTTTCGTGATTGTAGAGGTCTTGGCAGATAAGAGACGATACATACTTGTTTTTAAATCACCGTCAATAAGTTTGGATACATTTTCCGGATAGTGAGTCGTACTGTTTCTTTAGTCGTGTTGACACTTAGATTGAGTTTAGAGGCGGTCAGTATTTCCCTAAAAGTCGAGATAATGTGTTCTATGAAGGGAAGTCTAGTAACCGGGGGCATTCGCGTGACCCGTTGTTTACTCTCGCATCAAACGACGACCCTGATTAGACTAGTGATTTAGATATTTCACATGTGTCAATGATAGGGAGCCTAGTAACCGGGGGTATTCGCGTGACCCGCTGTTTACTCTCGCGTAAAACGGCAACCTTGATTCGGACATGCGGAAATTATGTATTCGAGTTGTTTCTCCGCTGTAGACGGGAACTTAGTAACTATAAGCATCCATGTGCCCCATGAGTGTCTTTTACGTCAAACCGTTTTCCAATACATGAGAATGGAATTTCCACCCTAGGATTATCCCGATGAAACATCCCGAGATCCTAACCTAGTGGTCGACTCGAATCAAATTTTTGAGCATATAAGGGAATACTGTCCGAGGTTTAATTGTTATGAAACTCGTGAAAATTGTGTTTCTCGACTGTGGAACGGGACGAACTAACTTGTTTATTTTAGCCTTTCATATTGACGGTCGATTTGACTCACGTTTTGTTAATCTTTGAGCTGGATTTTCTTCATGAACGAGTGATTAGGACTGAAGTTGATTACTTTGCAGAATCATTATTCTGTGTGCAGCTCGTTCTTATGGCACTCGTATTATTTAGAGAGAATTACAGGATAGTATTGATTAGGTTGAACACTATGAGTTGCACGATGATTCACGACATTCTTTTATTGAATTTAATTCTTTTTGCTTGAGGACAAGCAAAGGCTTAAGTTTGGGGGTATTTGTTAGGCGTATTTTTATACGCTTATTTATCATTATTTTGTAGTATTTTGGAGAGTTAAATCGTCTAAATGAGCTTTTAATGCCTTAATTTTGTATGATTGACAGGAAATTGAAGTCCGGGAGCTAAAACGAGGCAAAACGGGCGAAAACGGCAAATCTGACTCGAGCCGCAGACAAGGAAGATGAGCCGCGACAGAAGACATCACCAAAGGGCGAGTAACTGTACTCTGTGCCGCGGCACGGCCAGTGAGCCGCGTACGTAAGAATTAATTAACGCCCAGGCATTCAGCTGAAGGCGATGTGCCGCGGCACAGGTTTAGTGAGCCGCGGCACACTTGGCGGTTTTTGTATGCCCGCGCGGATTTTGAGCTGTTTCGAAGCCAGTTTTCGACCGACTAATACGGACGCGATTTGGAGGATATGTTGAGCTATAAATAGGGTTTAAGACCCTAATTAAATCATCTTGGAATCTTGGAATCTTTGGATCTAAAAAAATCTTGGAGAGCTTAAGCTTGGAGACGGCAGAAGAGGAGGGAAGTAGAACACTTCAAGGGCAGAGGGCGGAAGCTGAAGAACGGAGGAATCCGAGCTTCATCTGCGTTTGAATTTTATGCTTTCGTTTATTTATTCTGTATTTTCAGTTTTTAGTATGTCAGGCTAAAGCCCTAATCTAGGGTTTTGATGAAACCTTTGTTTTGACGAATTGATTGAGATTATCCAATTTATTACCTTTTTATTGAGTTTTCCCAATTATGTTTAATGCTTGCAATTATCTGGCCAATAGTTTATTGATTTAATCATTCACTTCGAATCGGGAGAGGAGATTTGGTGAGGAACTATTGGTGAGGACCGTTTTATTCTGTGAGATAGGAATATACTCATAGGAACTACGTGGCCATTAGGAGATTTCATGCTTTTTGCCTATCGACGAATTAATTCACCTAGGGATAGAGTGCGTTATTCGCCCTTAGATAAATCTATTGACCTCGGGAGAGGCGGTAGAATATATTAGCAATCTCCGCCTTCAATAAATTGGGAAAATTATTTATTACGGATAATCGAGAGTAAATTCGGATAAACTAAGGTGGATTCAGAACCCTAGACTTATTCATCATTTGATTTCTTTTATCCAAGATATTGTTTTCTACTGCTTAGTCTTTCAGTAATTCCTTTAGTTATTAATTGCACAAACCCAACTTCGATTGTTCAAATAAAATTGGAATACGCAAAAATCGGTAGTTAGAAATAAAATCCTCGTGGGAACGATACTCTACTTATCACTTTATTACTTGTAAACGATGACGTGCACTTGCGTGTAAAGAAATATCGCAACATCCAGCAATCCAGTGCACATAGCTATAGATTCCCATGATGATCCCATCGGACCAACGCATGGTGGACATATGACAACAATGCACAAATGCATATTAACAACAATAAACAAATGCATGAAAACAACAATACACGAATGTATCACAACATGATCGACACAAAATGACAAAAGTGATTAGAGTACTTGCCCCGAGTCCTTCGAGAGTGATCCAATGTCAAAAACCATCACTGATGATTATCCTCCATATTCGACGGTCCAAAATATCACGGACGGTAGATAATTTATATCTTCGTCTTTACCACAATGTATCCTCGATACCCAAGTATACCAATAACAAAAGTAAATCATATACATTATGATTTAAATTCACAAAATCCGAAAACAACTTACAATCCCAAATCTCCTTTCTTCACAATTATAATCATTGCTATACGAATTATAAACAAATGAAACAGAAACCATTCATTAGACTGAGAAAGTAATAACTTGCCTCGATACCGACACAACGATGAGGAAGCCGTTACCAATTCCTTGCCTTCGTCTACAAGTCCCTCGGCCCCGATCAATGGAATCTACGAACATTCTCGAACACGACCGCAAGGCATGGTTCTAATCACTGATCAATAATCTCAACCTATTACAATAATCGATTAACAACAAGTTCGATAACAATTAATTCCCGATATAACCAATCAATCAAACTCAACGGTTCTACAATATATCGGTTAAACATAGTCTGAACAATCCAACTCAAACCAGCACGAATTCATAACAATAATACGATATACTGCATTGTTTGTCTACTTAGCGCACGTTAATCACTTACCGTAGCGTGTGCTAAGTCATTCCAGTTAGCGTGCTCTAGCCAGTAATTCTAGTGTGCGCTAATGCTATACAGTTGCATGCCTTACAGGTACCGATCAACATATGACGATTACGAATACAAATGTAAGGGAAATCATACTCCAAGATCAAACACATCCTTTCCAAATTCAATCTCACAATCCAAGTCATATATATGTTCATATATCATCTTCTTCCTTAATAAAAACATCATGAAACCTCAAGAAACATAATAACCCGTCATCTATCATTACAGGGAGTAATCATCAACAATAACATCAACATCCGAAACTGAGGAGAAGAATTAACCAACTTATCTCAAGAAGACGAACAACACAATTCAACCACAAAAATCATATCCATATCCATATCCATATATCAAAAACAACATCATAATAATTCGGTAATCCATCTCATAATCATGCTTATCAACTTTTTTTATATGATAATCATCAACTCAAGAACATCAACATTCAATCCAAAACGAAATCCAAAGGTGAAGAGTAATTACCTCTTTGAAGGAATGGATTGAATCCCAAGGTTGAATCCGTTCTCAATCACTTCCAAGCTCCAAATTTTGTTGGGAACGATCAACTTAAGTGTTTGAAACCTCAAACTTCTCTCTAAGAATTCTCTCTATTGGTTCACATGAAGAAATGGATGAAAATGACGAATAATGCCCAACTACACATATATATACTGACTATTATTAGCGTGCGCTAACATCTTCATTTAGCGTACGTTTCATGCTTTAGCGTGCGATAACTTACTTCGTTAGCGCGTGCTATCGAGGTCGATAGGCTAATGTCTTACTTCGTACAATGATCAACGTACGAAATGCCCATCCAATAGAGTACGTAATTGCCTCTATTTAGCATACGCAAGCGTCTGACCACAGCGTGGGCTACCCATAGTTGACTCGTTTGTCTGTATGCTCCGAAGATGGGTCCACATGCCGAAAGCATCTGACAAGGATAAGATTACCTTTGACTGATCTACAATTAACGTGTGTTAAGCCTCATGCTTAGCGTGCGCTAATCCTTCATAGCAAACATTTGTTGACCTTATCGGAACATGCGCCGAAAGTAGCCGGGTCCACACGTAGATTCCCTCTGATCTGTTCTGCACTTGCATGCGCTATCCTTTGCCTTTAGCGTTCGCTAAACCTGCACGATAGTGTGCACTATTCTTGAATATTAGCGTGCGCTAATAAGGATATACCTAGCCATTTTCAGCTACCCTTGTCCAACGTCTCAACATACTAGATACTTATACACGACATACTAAATACACATACTCCTTCCAATAATATCATCATATGATACACACTATCCTCAAATGCAATTGTCGACCAAGTACGACAATTATACCAATAAAAACGTCTCAGTCCTTCAATTGTTTTATCCATATTGTACATATTCCATGTTGTATAACATAACTCGGATAAAATAACATTAAACAATAGTAGTAGAAATTCCGGATATTACTTACTACACCACTTAAAATAAGTTTTGTCCTCGAAACTTGCAATCTGTCATAGAAAAACAAACCAACCGTTCAACCAAAATATTCCAAAACCATCACGACAACGATCAATCATCATCGTTAAAATAACCAAAACAGTACATTTACATATGCGCCAAGTCGACGATCTCCTGAGATACTAGCAAATGACTTCACTGTAAAGCCTAAATACGCTTACAATCACAATTCCATGAGTCCCAACAAAATATATCTTCTTTGGATGAAATAATCTATTTGTGTCAAATCCTGTCTACCTGATCGCACAATCAAGTCCCTATTATGATACAATCAATAATGCACGATACATCTGAGAAACAACTGCCAAATACAATGACACAAATCCTGAAACATCGACACAAAATTCAAAGGCTCATACGATCATTAACAATGATCAACCAACAAATTAACCGAGAATATCATCATCGTGATAAACTCCAATATGACCAACCAGAGGTCAAAACACAATCGAGAATATCATCAACATGATAAACTCCAATATGACTAGCCAGAGGTCAAAACACAATCGAGAATATAATCAACATGATAAACTTCAATACTACCGACGAAGGACCAACAAGAACCGAGAATACCATCACATGGTAAGCTCCAACACGATCAATACAGAACCACAGAAACCGATATACGAAAAAACAAAATTCTCAAAATGTTAAACAAATCACATACAATAGATCTCAACGAAACACAACCGACTGGTGAACGTACCCCTCGGCATACGAACAACCAATCGCAAATCGGCGAAGATACCAAATCATACATGGAGTGGGAATGACCAATCAATATCCAAAACAACCATCTTGGGGTCACCATCCTCAATTCTACACTTACTAAGGAATCATTCAAAAATCACTATGGCAAAATTGTACTACTACCATACCAATGGAATCACATAGCACATATATCCCGGTTTCATAAAATCCAAAGTTCCAAAATCATATTTTATACCCGAATCTACAATATGCAGCATATTCTTCTTATCCGATCAACCAACCGATCATCCCTGGATAACCAACTACCATACTGAAGTTCGAATATCTGTTCATCGTACCATACTGATGTCTAATCCAGTTTGTGAGTCACACTCATAATTTCACCATGATATGCACTATGCACTAAATGCGTATGTATATCAATCATATTTTCATAACGAGTTTGAAATCATATAGTCTCGTCAAGAAGACAAATTTTCGAAAGTTTTTTCAAAAATTCCAAAACTCCAAAACATAAATTTTGGTAAGACCACAAAATCAATTTTCAAAAAATTAATCTGGCTCGCTAATGCCAAGTATTCGATAACAGTTTCCTTCGAATCCACACGATTTCGAAGTTTTAAAATGAAAACTATGCAAATGATTGACCACATCCATACTCATGTATACCAATTCGGTTCGTCACCAATTCCACTGACATTCCATCGGAAAACCACACGATAGTGTTCCAAAATCTTAATGTATAGACTCCGAGAAAAACTTCTTCTCCACATATGACATTCAACGTCAACCATTAACCCATCCTGGATCACCTCAACAATACTATGACAAAACATTAAATAATCAATAAATCAAATACAACGAAAGACTACCCGAGAAGTCTCATTTGAACAAATAAATCAAAACCCCGAAAGGCGAAAATAAAATAGAACGATTGGTAAAGTATTTTACAAATCTCGGGATTTTTAGGAAACAGAAAAGCCTTTTGAAACATTGGGGTCTCCACCCGTATCTCGTTCCCTATTACAAGAAGTTTAAAAAGTAGAAAACCCTTTTCGGACCCCAAGTCCTGAGTTATAAAATATTTCAAAAATCTATTGCGTCTCGGCCCAAAATCATCTTCCGTAAAACATTCATTTTGAAAAGTATCATTTTCAAATGCTCAAAAACAGTTCATATATCTCAAAATGAATTAACATGACTACATGTTCTCCTCATCAATCCACAATCTTTCTCCCAATTGCACAACTCCGTTCCAAAATTTAACTGACATGTTGATTTCCAAAATCATAGCTCCTTAAGATCATCAGTCCTGTCCCAACTCTGTTACCTCATACTGTGACACATAGTATCTTTCTGAATCTCAAACCATATCAACTTAGAACGGCAATAAATTTCAATGCAATTCAAAATCCAAATACTTACAGATCGTGAAGCCGACGATTCCCTGTGATACTAGCATATGTCTAAACTCTAGAAAATACTCAACACAAATATTTTCAAAACACATATTTTGCAAACTCAGTTCAACTTGAGAACACAACATGGCTCTATCTGAAGAAACACATTAGTATCATTTGGAAAAGTTACAACTACCCCAGTACCACACTGGTAATTCACATAACGCACAAGCCCGAGTGAACACGACCCAACTGTAACATCCCAAACTAGGTGGATATTACAGTGCCGTGGACCCCCGACTGGGACCAACCAGGCGAATGAAAACTGATGAATTAAATAATATAATTGTAGTACCGAACCACATTATATTACCAAATACTCCGATGAGGAGCTTAAGTACAATACACCACGACAATACAGAATACTAGTATATTTTATATGAAGATAAAATACACCACCCTGAATAACTAAACATCTCAAATGGAATTTGTAGAGGAAAAACAAATGAAGAGAAATAAGAATGACTGAAATGACTGAAATGACTGAGATGACCGGAACGACTGGGCCCGCCTACTAGTATCACTGGGACTCCTCGCCGTCAACATGCTCTTCCCGTGCCTTTGCCTTGCCGTGACCTGAAAACAAAATCCCCCAATGGGGTCAGCTACACAGAACAACAATCCTCAAGAGTTGAATAAACACAATCATATATATGCTGTATAAACCACAAGTTCGATCAAAAATGAATCGGTTAGATTATAACCCAATCTTGTTGAAAACATACGCAATCAAACATGCTGTATGAATCAACTAACAGTATGGCTCAAAGGGTGGCTCCACACTACGCCCGGGATGGAAATGTGTCCGTGCACAAGCCACCAATGAGTATCAATCGAATACACGTGTGGTCTTGTACCTAATCACTCTCACGAAGCAATCGACTCGTGTGCACAGTCCAATATGAGGCCAACAACCAACACACGACTTAAATGTGCCCGACATGAAAATCCTACACATACCAACCGACACGCCAGTATGACCCGGAATGCCACGAGATAACAAAGTGACATCGAAATCAATAATGACTCACCAAGATGAAATGATAGTGAAATGAATGACAGCTCAATGAAATGATTGGAACCGTCGTTCCTTCTGACTGAAGTTATTAATTGACAATGACAAGTCTTGATACGGTTAATACAATATGAATGAATTATGATTATGAATGAACAACAACGAAAGGAATGAATATCCCTTTAACTGAGTAAGAATTAACTTACCTTAACACCGGTGATTATACGATTTCTCTCGAACAACATCCTAAATGAGATGTCGGTCGCTCGAACAACCTTGAATAACACAATTACCAATAATCCGGTTCAACACACGAATCAAACACGAGTATAAAGAACTCAAAACTTCGATACGATTAAACCAAGTTCATTGGGGCATTATATCGAACACTTTGTAGCCAAACTTCGATTGTTTACAACCAAACCTCAATAATACCAACATCAAATCCGCAAGAAGTGTTTCAAACCAACAAAACATCTTCAATACGATCAATAATCCAATATGAATATTCAAATTCGTGATTACAACAACGATTAATCGAAAACCCCCAAATCCAATTCAATATTCAAAGTGTTCTTGAATAATCCTTCAATAATCCAATGAATAATCAAACATATCCATAATCATGCGTATATCACTTCATACAACATGATCTTAACATCCAAAACATCATATCTCAATGCAAAATCGATATCGAAGATGTTGAAGAAATTACCTCTTGAAGATCCAGGCACTTTGATCCGAAGAACACGCGTTAGATCGACTATCCGGGCTTCACGATCGAAAGGAGATGAAGAAAATCAAACACTCAAGTGCTAGATGATGGAAAGTCTCCCCCCTCAAGCCCTCTCTCTCGGATAGGTTGAAGAAATGGGAAAAAATGAGTTGTTCCACACAAAAACCGCAATTATAGTGCTGACTGCACTGTGTGCCGTGGCCCGGCCGAAGTGTGCCGCGGCACAGGGCCAAAACTGCCTCCAGTGTTCGGCAGCGTGCCGCGGCACAGGGCCAAAACTGCCTCCAGTGATCGGCAGCGTGCCGCGGCCCGGACTAATGTGCCGCGGCAGTAACTCGGTAATGTGCCGCGGCCCTATCGGCATGAGCCGCGGCCCCCGGTACAGACGGGTCGGCCAAAAATTGCAACACGAGTGTGCCGCGGCCGGACGGTGTGCGTGGCGATGACTTCAAGATGTGCCGCGGCCGGGACGGGTGTGCGCGCGGTGACTCAGCAGTGTGCGCAGCCTGCCCGGCATGAGCCACGGCCACGCGATGCAGCTTTCGGCCTGGAAAATGTGTGTGCCGCGGCGCACACTCCTTGCACCGCGGCCCACACCCTCTTGGGTCCTAAAATGATGAAAAATGACCCGGGAAGGGAAAAAGCAATAGGAATCAATATTTGGGAAATAATAACACGAAATGGAAGTGCGGAAACCCCAAAACGGTGGTTCGAAGCAATGATTACAAGGGTTCGTCCAACAAAAACACGATTTGAACAATGAAGAGATTTGAAATGACATGAACTCCAACGACAACATCGACTAATGAATCAATTACAACAATCAAGATAATACTCTTGTTTCATTTCCGGAATAAGGTTGAAACAATGAACAATATCGATACACAACTCGAAGTTATTCCGAACGGTGAACACTGATGAATGATTATTAACAAGTGAAAAATTACATAGTGACAATTACCGAATGAAATTACTGAGTGATAATGACTGAATTACAACCGGGTATTACATACACCCCTCCTTAAAAGAGTTTCGTCCCCAAAACCAAGGGTCAAACAACTCGGGATAACTCTCCCGCATACTATCCTCGGTTTCCCAAGTAGCCTCTTCGACTCCGTGTCTAGACCACTGAATTTTAACCAAAGGAATCGCCTTATTCCTCAACTGTTTCATTCGCCGCTCCAAGACTCGTATGGGACGCTCTTCATACGAATGATCATCTGCGATCATGATTTCGTCGAACTGAAATATGTGACTCGGGTCGGCAACATACTTCCGTAACTGAGAGACATGAAAAACATCATGAATTCGGCTCAACGCCGGAGGTAAGGCCAATTGATAAGCTAACTCGCCTACTCGATCCAAAATATCAAACGGTCCAATGAATCTCGGACTCAACTTTCCCCTCTTCCCGAAACGGAAGATAACTCGACTCGGGAATACCTTGACCAAAACATGGTCACCCGTCTCGAACTCTAATGGTCGACAACGATTATCTGCATATGATTTCTGTCGACTCTGAGCGGTCAATAAACGAATCCTGATCAAAGATACCTTCTCACGGGCGGCTATAAGCATATCGGGCTCGGTGCCGATTGATTCTGATAAGTCATCCCAACACAAAGAAGATCGACAACGACGACCGTACAAGGCCTCGTAAGGTGCCATCTTAATCGAAACATACCAATTATTACTATACGTGAAATCGATCAATGGTAGTTGGGCTTCCCAATCGTCTTTCCAATCGAGGACACATGCCCTCAACATGTCCTCCAAAGTCTGAATAGTCCTCTCTGATTGTCCATCGGACTGAGGATGGAAAGATGTACTGAGATTAAGCTGAGTTCCCATAACACGATGAACTGATTTCCAAAAATGAGACACGAATCGTCCGTCACGATCGGAAACGATACTTTTAGGAGTACCGTGCAATCTCACTATCTCTTTGATAAATAACTGGGCAACTTTCTCGGGACCCCACGTATCCTTAATCTCAAGGAAATGAACTAATTTAGCTAAGCGATCCACAATTATCCAGATTGTGTTTATCCCACGACGACTCATCGGCAAACTCGTGATGAAGTCCATTGAAATATCCTCCCACCTCCATTCTGGAATAGGGAGAGGTTTCAGCATACCCGCCGGTCGTTGATGTTCTATCTTGACTTGCTGACAGGTTAAGCATCTCGAAACAAATTCCGCGACTTCTCGCTTCATATTACTCCACCAGTAATTTTGTTTCAAGTCTTTGTACATCTTGCTAGACCCCGGATGAACGGAATAAGGGGTAGCATGAGCTTCTCTCAAAATCGAGTTTTTCAACTCGTCATTAGCCGGTACACATAACCAATTCTTAGAACGCAAAAGTCCATCCTCGTGGACCATAAACCCGGGGGCTTTCCCATGAGTCACATCCTCTCGAACGCGTAACAAAAATGGGTCCGAACCCTGATTCTCCCTGATCACCTCCTCAAGTGGCGATGAAATATCCAACGTACAAAGTTGCCCTTGTACTCGTTGTAACCAGACCTTGATCTCGGGTCTCAGAAATTCCTGCTGAAGTTCCTTCTGAGCTGTTAATCGAGCAAGCATCTGCTCCTGAACGGACTTACGACTCAAGGCGTCGGCGACAACATTCGCCTTGCCCGGGTGGTAAAGTATCTCGATATCATAATCTTTGATCAGTTCCAATCACCGCCTCTGTCGCATATTTAACTCCTTCTGAGTAAATATATATATTAAACTCTTGTGATCGGTGAATATCTGACAGGTAATGCCATAAAGATAATGACGCCAAATCTTCAATGCAAACACCACGGCTGCTAACTCTAGGTCGTGGGTCGGATAATTAACCTCGTAAGGTCTCAATTGCCGTGAAGCATAGGCAATAACCTTCCTATTCTGCATGAGTACACATCCGAGACCCTGCCCGGATGCATCACTATAAACCATAAATCCTTCCGTCCCTTGCGGCAAGGAAAGTACATGTGATGAAATTAAACGACTCTTGAGTTCCTCAAAACTCCGTTGACACGCGTTGGACCACGTGTATTTCTTATCCTTTCGCAAAAGGTTCATCATTGGTTGAGCAATTTTAGAAAATCCTTCCACAAACCGCCGATAATAACCGGCTAATCCGAGAAAGCTTCGGATTTCCTTAACATTCTTCGGAGGTAACCAATCTTGGATAGCCTCCGTCTTCTGAGGATCAACACGCACTCCATCTGATGAAATTACATGCTCGAGAAAAGTCACTTCGGACATCCAGAACTCACATTTGGAAAACTTTCCAAAAAGTTGCTCTCGTCTTAACACGTCGAGAACCTGATGAAGATGAACATCATGTTCCTCTCGGTCACGAGAATAAATCAAAATGTCATCGATGAAGACAACAACATACTGATCCAAAAAGGTCGATGAAAATCCGATTCATTAACTCCATGAATACCGCAGGTGCATTAGTTAGCCCAAACGGCATAACTACGAACTCATAATGACCATAGCGTGTACGAAACGCTGTCCTTGCGATGTCCGACTCTCGAATTCGCAACTGATGATATCCAGACCTTAGGTCGATTTTGGAAAATATTGAAGCTCCCTGAAGTTGATCTAAGAGATCATCAATACGGGGTAAGGGATACTTATTCTTGATTGTCACCCTGTTCAACTCCTGATAATCAATACACAAACGAAATGAACCATCCTTCTTCTTGACAAATAACACGGGTGATCCCCACGGGGACGCACTCGGTCGAATATAACCCTTCTCGAACAACTCCTCAAGTTGGTTCTTTAATTCCTGCATTCCGGTCGGGGCCATCCGGTACGGTGCCTTCGATATCGGGGATGTACCGGGCTCCAACTCAATCGTGAATTCCACATCTCTCTGTGGAGGCAAACCAGGTAACTCGTCTGGAAAAACATCGGCAATTGATAACAATGATACCACGAATGATTGAACACCTCGATTGCCATAGAACGATCAATCGATGAAAATGATATAATGAATGATTGAACACTTCGATTGCCTTAGAACGACCAATCGATGAAAATGATACAATCAATGAACACTTCGATTGCCTTAGAACGGCCAATCGATGAAAATGATACAATGAATGATTAAACACTTTGATTGCCTTAGAACGGCCAATCGATGAAAGTAATACGGTGAATGATTGAACACTTCGATTGCCTTAGAACGGACAATCGAAGAAAATAATACGATGAATTATTGAACACGTCGATTGAGTAATTTCACTGCTTCCATCATATTAATGATTCTTCCGGAACGACGGGGATCACCTCCCTGAAGCACACATTCGACCCTCAACGACGGAAATGATAGTGACCATACGTTTACGAACATTGAGGGGGTATCATGACGATCCATCCCACTAATACCCAATATACATCGTCCTTAAGTAAATCCACCACAATTTGGTCCATCAACCAATCACGGTCATTTAAACTTAATTCAGTCAGTTCTTAACCTCATGATTTCCGGAAATTCTTCTACCATCAGGTAGACCCATGATATGTCCACAATTAATAGGACTATCCAAGTGAAGTCTAATCAAACATGATTCGGAAATGAATGAATGTGGTGCACCGGTATCAAAAAGGGTACACATAGGTTTAGATAAAATTTACGAGTATACCTGAGCTCGTTCGGGCCTCCGGATCGTTAGTCCTCTTCATCTTGTGAATCCGGGACTTGTCGGCCCCCGAACCTGACGCTCCCGTCTGATTAATATGAGCTCCGCCTTTATTTTCTTCCATCGTCTTAAACGACGCTGATAGAGTAGTCTGATTCTGAATCGCTGATTTCTTCGGGGCCTGAGATGCCGCCGGAGCCGACTTGGAGTCCTTTCGGGAAAAACGGGCCTTATGCCCAAAAATCCCATAATTATGGCACATGATAGACGGTTTCAGACACTTAGTGCTGTAATGACCCGGCGCTCCACAGTTGAAACAGGTGATGGCTAAGTTGGCCGCTCGGGACTGAGATCCCGCACGATTATGCGCCGTAGGAGGTCGCTCAGAAACGATAGGGCCCGCACGAGGCTTCTTGAAGGTTGACTGACCGCCTTCGGACTGATTACGCTTCGTTGATTTCTTGCTGACAGATAAAGGTTGTTGCTCAGCAATTTCCTTAGCAGCAGGCTCATACGGGAGAGTTCTCTCAATTAATTCGGCCAGAGTGGTGCAATGATAATTGAGCAATTGCATATGGGTCATCATGACCTGCATAAAAGTGAGTGGATCAACCCGAACATCTTCCGATCGAGCTGAGTCCTAGGTACGTCTTCCTGACAGTGAGTGATTATTCCCCGGGTTTCGGCCCGCACCGCGGCCTCTCCCTGTGCATCCCCTGACAGCTCTCTCCATACTGAAGTAGGAAGGTCACATGATAATCATAGATCTCGTATGAGTACCGAATTATGATTTACATCATGAAATGATGAAAATGAGCATATGCGCTCTAACACAGTGATTACATGAATGATTAACTGAGGTGACATGATTATTTGATGAAATTCTTGAAATGAGTATCTTGAACAAGTTAACAAGATTAATGATATGATCTTCCAGATCAACAACTGAGTAATGAAATGAATTGAGTGATTAATGAGTTAACATGATCGTCATGATCATCAACTGAGTAATGAAATGAATTGAGTGATTAATGAATTAATATGATCAACATGATTAAAATGAAAATGATGTTTGAGGATTGTTAACTAGTGAATTATGAATGAATGATTATTGCCAGAAATTATACCATGGCGTTAGAAGTCTTACAGTTTTTTCGGTCTGATTGGCTCGGCATTTGCACAGGTCACACGTGACACGAAACTCCAATGATACCAGTCTGATGACGATGATTTCAAATGAGACATGACTCGGAAGGTAGTATTCAAAACCACTCTCCGATACCAAATCTGTAACACCCCAAACTAGGCGGATATTACAGTGCCGTGGACCCCAGTAGGACCCACTGTGCGAATGAAAACTGATGAATTAAATAATATAATTGTAGTACCAAACCACATTATATTACCAAATACTCCGATGAGGAGCTTAAGTACAATACACCAGGACAATACAGAATACTAGTAAATTTTATATGAAGATAAAATACACCACCCTGAATAACTAAACATCTCAAACGGAATTTGCAGCGGAAATACAAATGAAGAGAAATAAGAATGACTGAAATGACTGAAATGACTGAGATGACTAGAACGACTGGGGCCCCCTACTAGTATCACTGGGACTCCTCGCTGTCAACATGTTCTTCCCGTGCCTTTGCCTTGCCGTGACCTGAAAACAAAATCCCCCAACGGGGTCAGCTACACAGAACAACAATCCTCAAGAGTTGAATAAACACAATCATATATATGTTGTATAAACCACAACTTCGATCAAAAATGAATCGGTTAGATTATAACCCAATCTTGTTGAAAACATACGCAATCAAACATGCTGTATGAATTAACTAACAGTACGGCTCAAAGGGTGGCGCCACACTACGCCCAGGATGGAAATGTGTCCGTGCACAAGCCACCAACGAGTATCGATCGAATACACGTGTGGTCTTGTACCTAATCAGTCTCACGAAGCAATCGACTCGTGTGCACAGTCCAATGTGAGGCCAACAACCAACACACGACGTAAATGTGCCCGACATGAAAATCCTACACATACCAACCGGCACGCCAGTATGACCCGGAATGCCATGAGATAACAAAGTGACATCGAAATCAATAATGACTCACCGAGCTGAAATGATAGTGAAATGAATGACATCTCAATGAAATGATTGGAACCGTCGTTCCTTGTGACTGAAGTGATTAATTGACAATGACAAGTCTTGATACGGTTAATACAATATGAATGAATTATGATTATGAATGAACAACAACGAAAGGAATGAATGAGATGTCGGTCGCTCGAACAACCTTGAATAACACAATTACCAATAATCCGGTTCAACACACGAATCAAACACGAGTATAACGAACTCAAAACGTCGATACGATTAAACCAAGTTCATTGGGGCATTATATCGAACACTTTGTAGCCAAACTTCGATTGTTTACAACCAAACCTCAATAATACCAACATCAAATCCGCAAGAAGTGTTTCAAACCAACAAAACATCTTCAATATGATCAATAATCCAATATGAATATTCAAATTCGTGATTACAACAACGATTAATCGAAAACCCCCAAATCCAATTCAATATTCAAAGTGTTCTTGAATAATCCTTCAATAATCCAATGAATAATCAAACATATCCATAATCATGTGTATATCACTTCATACAACATGATCTTAACATCCAAAACATCATATCTCAATGCAAAATCGAAAACGAAGATGTTGAAGAAATTACCTCTTGAAGATCCAGGCACTTTGATCCGAAGAACACGCGTTAGATCGACTATCCGGGCTTCACGATCGAAAGGAGATGAAGAAAATCAAACACTCAAGTGCTAGATGATGGAAAGTCTCCCCCATCAAGCCCTCTCTCTCGGATAGGTTGAAGAAATGGGAAAAAAATGAGCTGTTCCACACAAAAGCCGCAATTATAGTGCCGACTGCACTGTGTGCCGCGGCCCGGCCGAAGTGTGCCGCGGCACAGGGCCAAAACTGCCCCCAGTGATCGGCAGCGTGCCGCGTCCCGGACGAATGTGCCGCGGCAGTGACTCAGCAATGTGCCGCGGCCTTGTCGGCATGAGCCGCGGCCCCCGGTACAGACGGGTCGGCCAAAAATTGCAACACGAGTGTGTCGCGGCCCGGACGGGTGTGCCGCGGCAGTGACTCGGCAGTGTGCCGCGGCCCGGACGGGTGTGCCGCGGCAGTGACTCGGTAGTGTGCCGCAGCCCTGCCGGCATGAGCCGCGGCGCACGGTACAGGCTGCTCGGCCAAAACTGGAAAATGTGTGTGCCGCGGCGCACACTCCTTGTGCCGCGGCCCACACCCCCTTGGGTCCTAAAATGATGAAAAATGACCCGGGAAGGGAAAAGGCAATAGGAATCAATATTTGGGAAATAATAACACGAAATGGAAGTGCAGAAACCCCAAAACGGTAGTTCCAAGCAATGATTACAAGGGTTGGTCTAACAAAAACACAATTTGAACAATGAAGAGATTTTAAATGACATGAACTCCAACGACAACATCGACTAATGAATCAATTACAACAATCAAGATAATACTCTTGTTTCGTTTCCCGAATAAGGTTGAAACAATGAACAATATCGATACACAACTCGAAGTTATTCCGAACGGTGAACACGGATGAATGATTATTAACAAGTGAAAAATTACATAGTGACAATTACCGAATGAAATTACTGAGTGATAATGACTGAATTACAACCGGGTATTACACCAACTGTCTAAGTTTTCACAACCTAAGCTCCGATATCATATTCTGTAACTCCCCCAGAGCCATCCAGGATTATTACAGCGCCGTGGGCCCCGAGACGAAACCCACAAGGCTGAAAGAAATATTTACAAACATTTACAAATGCCTAATAGGCGATCAACAATACTATCTTTTAAAAACATTCGAAGACTTAATAAAATCCGTTTATCAAAACCGTCGTAAAAATCTCATTTGAAACCACAAGGCCCGAAATGCCAAAACTTAACACTTTAAAAACATACGTTAAGCTATCGCTTATACGTACCAACAAAATAGTTTAGAAAACGATTGCTAAAGTAACCTAAGTTACCAGATACCAAAAGGCCATTTAAAAATACTCACGCAGCGGAAAAAGACTAACAATTAAAATACTCTAACAGCGGAATACAAGAACTTATCAGGAAACTCAATATACAAATACATGCCCTAGCCAGTATCCTCCGGGAAGGTCATCTCTCCAAGACCGCTACAAGCTTGATATTCCAAGAACCTAAAAAGAAAGCCCACGATGGGGTCAGCCATAATATCCAACAATGATAACCATCACATCACGTCAATAATTACATACCTATGAGATACTAAATAAGAATACTACCGATGTAATCTTACCACCATAACTTTACGAAAATCCACGATTCGTATCCTTAACAACACGATAAGCTAATACCGAAATATCTGTACTATATCTCAATAATGCCCAAGGTTCTCAAAACTTTATCATAACTCACTGTTATGAAATTCACTAACTTTGTCCAACCCAATCCATCGGGTAACATCATCACATCTCAACACGATAATCGATTGTCCATCAAAAACAAATACCAAGGGAAATACATAACGTGCCTCAAGATACGAAATACCACGACAATCATGTCAGTCTAATCCGAGATCAGAGCAATACAACATAGGGACATGGTCCTAACACAAGACCTACAAATGCATACTCATATGACAACGTCAATATGCTCACATCAATAACAACAATGTATACTTATGGATAACCCATAATATACGAATGCACAACAACAACACATGGTAATCCAACAATCCAGCGCACACAGCTATAGATTCCCTTGATGATCCCGTCGGACCAACGCATGGTGGAATTACCTGTCCAGCAATTCAGCGCACACAGCTATAGATTCCCATGATGATCCCGTCGGACTAATGCATTGTGGACATATGACAATAATGCATAAATGCATATTAACAACAATAAACAAATGCATGAAAACAACAATACACGAATGTATCACAACATGATCGACACAAAATGACAAAAGTGATTAGAGTACTTGCCCCGAGTCCTTCGAGAGCGATCCCAATGTCAAAAACCATCACTGATGATTATCCTCCATATTCGACAGTCCAAAATGTCACGAACAGAAGATAATTCATATCTTCGTCTTTACCACAATGTATCCTCGATACCCAGGTATACCAATAATAAAGTAAATCATATACTTTATGATTTAAATTCCCAAAATCCGAAAACAACTTACAATCCCAAATCTCCTGTCTTCACAATTATAATCATTGCTATACGAATTATAAACAAATGAAACAGAAACCATTCATTAGACTGAGCAAGTAATAACTTGCCTCGATACCGATACAACGATGAGGAAGCCATTACCAATTCCTTGTCGTCGTCTACAAGTCCCTCGGCCCCGATCAATGAAATCTACGAACATTCTCGAACACGACCGCAAGGCATGGTTCTAATCACTGATCAATAATCTCAACCTATTACAATAATCGATTAACAACAAGTTCGATAACAATTAATTCCCTATATAACCAATCAATTAAACTCAACGGTTCTACAATATCTCGATTAAACATAGTCTGAACAATCCAACTCAAACCTGCACGAATTCATAACAATAATACGATATACTGCATTGTCTGTCTACTTAGCGCACGTTAATCACTTAACGTAGTGTGCGTTAAGTCATTCCAGTTAGCGTGCGCTAGCCAGTAATTCTAGCGTGCGCTAATGCTATACAGTTGCATCCCTTACAGGAACTGATCAACATATGACGATTACAAATACGAATGTAAAGGAAATCATACTCCAAGGTCAAACACATCCTTTCCAAATTCAATCTCATAATCCAAGTCATATATATATGTTCATATATCATCTTCTTCCTTAATAAAAACATCATGAAACCTCAAGAACCATAACAACACTTCCATAATCTATCATTACAGGGAGTAATCATCAATAATAACATCAACATCCGAAACTGAGGAGAAGAATAAACCAACTTATCTCAAGAAGACGAACAACGTAATTCAACCACAAGAATCATATCCATATCCATATCAACAACAACAACATCATAATAATTCGGTAATCCATCTCATAATCATGCTTATCAACTTGTTTTATATGATAATCATCAACTCAAGAACATCAACATTCAATCCACAACGAAATCCAAAGGTGAAGAGTAATACCTCTTTGAAGGAATGGATTGAATCCCAAGGTTGAATCCATTCTCAATAACTTCCAAGCTCCAAATTTTGTTGGGAACGATCAACTTAAGTGTTTGGAACCTCAAACTTCTCTCTAAGAATTCTCTTTATCGGTTCACATGAAGAAATGGATGAAAATGACGAATAATGCCCAACTGCACATATATATACTGACTATTATTAGCGTGCGCTAACATCTTCATTTAGTGTACGTTACATGCTTTAGCGTGCGATAACTTACTTCGTTAGCGTGCGCTATCGAGGTCGAGAGGCTAATGTCTTACTTCGTACAATGATTTATGTACGAAATGCCCATGCAATAACGTACGTAATTGCCTCTATTTAGCGTACGCAAGCGTCTGACCACAGCGTGCTCTACTCATAGTTGACTCGTTTGTCTGTATGCTACGAAGACGGGTCCACACGCCGAAATCATCTGACAAGGATAAGATTACCTTTGACCGATCTACAATTAACTTGTGTTAAGCCTCATGCTTAGCGTGCGCTAATCCTTCGTAGCAAACATTTGTTGACCTTATCGGAACATGCGCCTAAAGTAGCCGGGTCCACATGTAGATTCCATCTGATCTGTTCTCCACTTGCATGTGCTATCCTTTGCCTTTAGCGTTCGCTAAACCTGCACGATAGTGTGCACTATTCTTGAATATTAGCGTGCGCTAATAAGGCTATACCTAGCCATTTTCAGCTACCCTTGTCCAACGTCTCAACATACTAGATACGTATACACGACATACTAAATACACATACTCCTTCCAATAATATTATCATATGATACACACTATCCTCAAATGCAATTGTCGACCAAGTACGACAATTATACCAATAAAAATGTCTCAGTCCTTCAATTGTTTTATCCATATTGTACAGATTCCATGCTGTATAACATAACTCGGATAAAATAACATTAAACAATAGTAGTAGAAATTCCGGATATTACATACTACACCACTTAAAATAAGTTTTGTCCTCGAAACTTGCAATCTGTCATAGAAAAACAAACCAACCGTTCAACCAAAATATTCCAAAACCATCACGACAACGATCAATCATCATCGTTAAAATAACCAAAACAGTACATTTACATATGCGCCAAGTCGACGATCTCCTGAGATACTAGCAAGTGACTTCACTGTAAAGCCTCAATACGCTTACAATCACAATTCCATGAGTCCCAACAAAATATATCTTCTTTGGATGAAATAATCTATTTGTGTCAAATCCCGTCTGCCTGATCGCACAATCAAGTCCCAATTATGATACAATCAATAATGCACAATACATCTGAGAAACAACTGCCAAATACAATGACACAAATCCCGAAACATCGACAAAAAATTCAAAGGCTCATACAATCATTAACAATGATCAACCAACAAATTAACCGAGAATATCATCATCGTGATAAACTCCAATATGACCAACCAGAGGTCAAAACACAATCGAGAATATCATCAACATGATAAACTCCAATATGACTAGCCAGAGGTCAAAACACAATCGAGAATATAATCAACATGATAAACTTCAATACTACCGATGAAGGACCAACAAGAACCGAGAATACCATCACATGGTAAGCTCCAACACGATCAATACAGAACCACAGAAACCGATATACGAAAAAACAAAATTCTCAAAATCTTAAACAAATCACATACAGTAGATCTCAACGAAACACAACTAACTGGTGAACGTACCCCTCGGCATACGAACAACCAATCGCAAATCGGCGAAGATACCAAATCATACATGGAGTGGGAATGACCAATCAATATCCAAAACAACCATCTTGGGGTCACAATCCTCAATTCTACACTTACTAATGAATCATTCAAAAATCACTATGGCAAAATTGTACTACTACCATACCAATGGAATCACATAGCACATATATCCCGGTTTCATAAAATCCAAAGTTCCAAAATCATATTTTATACCCGAATCTACAATATGCAGCATATTCTTCTTATCTGATCAACCAACCGATCATCCCTGGATAACCAACTACCAAACTGAAGTTCGAATCTCTGTTCATCGTACCATACTGATGTCTAATCCAGTTTGTGAGTCACACTCATAATTTCACCATAATATGCACTATGCACTAAATGCGTATGTATATCAGTCATATTTTCAAAACTAGTTTGAAATCATATAGTCTCGTCAAGAAGACAAATTTTCGAAAGTTCTTACAAAAATTTCAAAACTCCAAACATAAATTTTGGTAAGACCACAAAATCAATTTTCGAAATATTAAACTGGCTCGCTAGTGCCAAGTATTCGATAACAGTTTCCTTCGAATCCACACGATTTTGAAGTTTTAAAATGAAAACTATGCAAATGATTGACCACATCCATATTCATGTATACCAATTCGGTTCGTCACCAATTCCACTGACATTCCATCGGAAAACCACACGATAGTGTTCCAAAATCTTAATGTATAGACTCCGACAAAAACTCCTTCTCCACATATGACATCCAACGTCAACCATTAACCCATCCTGGATCACCTCAACCATACTATGACAAAATATTGAATAATCAATAAATCAAATACAATGAAAGACTACCCGAGAAGTCTCATTTGAACAAATAAATCAAAACCCCGAAAGGCTAAAATAAAATAGATAAATGATTGGTAAAGTGTTTTACAAATCTCGGGAGTTTTAGGAAACAAAAAAGCCTTTTGAAATATTAGGGTCTCCGCCCGTATCTTGTTCCGCATTACAAGAAGTTTAAAAAGTAGAAAACCCTTTTCGGACCCCAAGTCCTGAGTTATAAAATATATCAAAAATCTATTGCGTCTCGGCCCAAAATCATCTTCCGTAAAACATCCGTAAAACATTCATTTTGAAAAGTATCATTTTCAAATGCTCAAAAACAGTTCATATATCTCAAAATGAATTAACATGACTACATGTTCTCCTCATTAATCCACAATCTTTCTCCCAATTGCACAACTACGTTCCAAAATTTAACTGACATGTTGATTTCCAAAATCATAGCTCCTTAAGATCATCAGTCCTGTCCCAACTCTGTTACCTCATACTGTGACGCATAGTATCTTTTTGAATCTCAAAACATATCAACTTAGAACGGCAATAAATCTCAATGCAATTCAAAATCCAAATACTTACAGATCGTGAAGCGACGATTCCCCGAGATACTGGCATATGTCTAAACTCTAGAAAATACTCGACATAGATATTTTCAAAACACATATTTTGCAAACTCAATTCAACTCGAGAACACAACACGGCTCCATCTGAAGAAACACATTAGTATCATTTGGAAAAGTTACAACTACCCCAGTACCACACTGGAAATTCACATAATGCGCAAGCCCGAGTGAACAATAAAAATATAGGGCTCTAGTATTAGTCAATCGATAACTCGAATGACGCGACAAAACTTGACCCGAGTGCCTAGGTTTTCACAACCTAAGCTCTGATACCATATTCTGTAACTCCCCCAGAGCCATCCAGGAATATTACAGTATCGTGGGCCCCGAGATGGAACCCACAAGGTTGAAAAAAAAATTTACAAACATTTACAAACGCCTAATATGCGAACAACGATACTATCTTTTAAAAACATTCGAAGACTTAATAAAATCCATTTATCAAAACCGTCGTAAAAATCTCATTTGAAACCACAAGGCCCGAAATGCCAAAACTCAACGGTTTAAAAACATATGTTAAGCTATCGCTTACACATACCAACAAAATAGTTTAGAAAATGATTGCCAAAGTAACCTAAGTTACCAGATACGAAAAGGCCATTAAAAAATACTCACGCAGCGGAAAAAGACAAACAATTAAAATACTCTAGCAGCGGAATACAAGAACTGATCAGGAAACTCAATACACAAATACATGCCCTAGCCAGTATCCTTCGGGAAGCTCATCTCTCCACGACCGCTACAAGCTTGATATTCCAAGAACCTAAAAATAAAGCCCACGATGGGGTCAGCCATAATATCCAACAATGATAACCATCACATCACGTCAATAATTACATACCAATGAGATACTAAGTAAGAATGCTACCGATGTAATCTTACAGCCATAACTTTACGAAAATCCACGATTCATATCCTTAACAACACAATAAGCTAATACCGAAATATCTGTACTATATCTCAACAATGCCCAAGGTTCTCAAAACATTATCATAACTCACTGTTATGAAATTCACTAACTCTATCCAGCCCAATCCATCGGGTAACATCATCACATCTCAACACGATAATCGATTGTCCATCAAAGACAAATACCAAGGGAAATATATAACGTGCCTCAAGATACGAAATACCACGACAATCACGTCAGTCTAATCCGAGATCAGAGCAATACAACATATGGATATGGTCCTAACACAAGACCTACAAATGCATATACTCATATGACAATGTCAATATGCTCACATCAATAACAACAATGTATACTTATGGATAACCCATAATATATGTATGCACAACAACAACACATGGTAATCCAACGATCCAGTGCACACAGCTATAGATTCCCATGATGATCCCGTCGGACCAATGCATGGTGGAATTACCTGCCCAGCAATCCAGCGCACACAGCTATAGATTCCCATGATGATCCCGTCGGACCAACGCATGGTGGACATATGACAACAATGCATAAATGCATATTAACAACAATACACAAATGCATGACAACAACAATACATGAATGTATTACAACATGATCGACACAAAATGACAAAAGTGATTAGAGTACTTGCCCCGAGTCCTTCAAGAGCGATCCCAATGTCAAAAACCATCACTGACAATTATCCTCCATATTCGATGGTCCAAAATGTCACGAACGGTATATAATTCATATCTTCATCTTTACCACAATGTATCCTCGATACCCAAGTATACCAATAACAAAAGTAAATCATATACATTATGATTTAAATTCCAAAAATCCGAAAACAACTTTCAATCCCAAATCTCCTGTGTTCACAGTTATAATCATTGCTATACGGATTATAAACGAATGAAACAGAAACCATTCATTAAGTATTATAGACTGAGCAAGTAATAACTTTCCTCGATACCGATACAATGATGAGTAAGTCGTTACCAATTACTTGCCGTCGTATACAAGTCCCTAGGACCTGATCAATGCAATCTACGAACATTCTCGAACACGACCGCAAAGCATGGTTCTAATCATCGATCAATAATCTCAACCTATTATAATAATCGATTAACGACAAGTTCAATAACAATCAATTCCAGATATAACCAATCAATCAAGCTCAACGGTTCTATGATATCTCGGTTAAACATAGTCCGAACAATCCAACTCAAATCAGCACGAATTCATAACCATAATACGATTCTATCTACTCGGCGCACGTTAATCACTTAACGTAGAGTGCGCTAATTCATTCCAGTTAGCGTGCGCTAGCTAGTAATTCTAGCATGCGCTAATGCTATAAAGTTACATGCCTTACAGGTACTGATCCACATATGGCGATTACGAATACGAATGTAAAGGAAATCATACTCCAAGATCAAACACATCCTTTCCAAATTCAATCTCATAATCCAAGTCGTATATATATTCATATATCATCTTCTTCGTTAATAAAAACATCATGAAACCTCAAGAACCATAACAACACTTCCATAATCTATCATTACAGGGAGTAATCATCAACAATAACATCAACATCCGAAACTGAGGAGAAGAATTGACCAACTTATCTCAAGAAGACGAACAACACAATTTAACCACAAGAATCATATCCATATCCATATATCAACAACAACATCATAATAATTCGGTAATCCATCTCATAATCATGCTTATCAACTTATTTTATATGATAATCATCAACTCAAGAACTTCAACATTCAATCCAAAATGAAATCCAAAGGTGAAGAGTAATTACCTCTTTGAAGGAATGGATTGAATCCCAAGGTTGAATCCGTTCTCAATCACTTCCAAGATCCAAATGTTGTTAGGAATGATCAACTTAAGTGTTTGGAACCTCAAACGTCTCTCTAAGAACTCTCTCTATCGGTTCACATGAAGAAATGGATGAATGACGAATAATGCCCAACTGTACATATATATACTGACTATTATTAGCATGCGCTAACATCTTCATTTAGCGTACGTTACATGCCTTAGCGTGCGCTAACTTACTTCGTTAGCGTGCGCTATCGAGGTCCAGAGGCTACTGTCTAACTTTGTACAATGATTTACGTACGAAATGCCCATGCAATAGTATACGTAATTGCCTCTATTTAGCATACGCAAGCATCTGACCATAGCGTGCGCTACTGATTCGTTTGCCTGTATGCTCCGAAGACGGGTCCACACGCTGAAATCATTTGACAAGGATAAGATTCCCTTTGACCGATCTACAATTAGCGTGCGTTAAGCCTCATGCTTAGCGTGCGCTAATCCTTCGTAGCAAACATCTATTGACCTTATCGGAACATGCGCCGAAAGTAGCCGGGTCCACACGTAGATTCCCTCAGATCTGTTATGCACTAGCATGCGCTGTCCTTTGCCTTTAGCGTGCGCTAAACCTGCAGGATAGCGTGCGCTATTCTTGAATATTACCATGCGCTAATAAGGCTATACTTTGCAATTTTCAGCTATCCTTGCCCAACGTCTCAACATACTAGATACGTATACACGACATACTGAATACACATACTCCATCCAATAATATTCTCATATGATACACACTATCCTCAAATGCAATTGCCGACCAAGTACGACAATTATATCAATGCAAATGTCTCAGTCCTTCAATTGTTTTATCCATACTGTATAGATTGCACGATGTACAACATAACTTGGATAAAATAACATTAAACAATAGTAGTAGAAATTCCGAATATTACATATCACCCACAATGCATTAACTATTTAAGCATTCCTAAGCACATAATATATAAAATGTACTAAATATCGACTATCGATAAATTATATAATATATAAAATATGCCAGATATGGAAAATCGATAAGTTATAAAGTTCCAAGTGCCAAAACATCAAACCGGGTAAAATGGGAAACAAATTTCCACGAATACACGAAGAAAACAAGGCCGAAACGACCCCGGAAGTGGCCTGGACCGCGGTCCCTTGGTCCAGACCGCACCCGGACCGCGATCTGCTTGCCCAGACTGCATGCAGGGCCACCTTCAGGTATTAGTTTTTTTTTTTCTGTGAGTATACATCTTATGTATACTACATGTATACATCTTATGTATATCATAACCAATACCTTTTGAGCAATATAAATGTATAAATCAAATAGGTCCAATCTATATTTATACATCCTCGGAATCAAAATATAATTATGTTCATATGAAAATTTTAATGAAGCATAATCTTTACATAAACAAATTTATGTTCATATTCACCTCTTAAAATTCATAACCCTAACATAAGATTATATGTAGATCAAATCATATGTTCTTTGATTCTTGGATTATTAGTACAACTAAATCATCACATGAATCTCCATATGTCAAAGAACCATATATGTCAAGATCAAACATATAAATCAATATATATATATATATCACCATATACATATTAAGATAGGCATCATATATATATATATATATCGAAATACAAGTCTATTAAAATTATATATATCACCATATATATAAATATACATAGATAAAATTTATATATCATATATATAAACATCATACATCACATATATGAACATCATATATCAACATATATGAAAATCGAAATAATGAAAATATACAAGTCGCTCTGATACCACTGTTGGGTTTTTATTGAACTAATAAGATTTATGACCTCACCATATATCGAAATAGTGCAGCGGAATTATAAATATAATATGTAAAACCCTCCGAGAATCCAAGTATATTATCAAAGTACAAAGAACAGGATTGATACCTTTTGTAGCGTGTTTTCAATCGAGACTTCTAGAGACGTTGCAAGAAGCGAGAGTCCTCTACGGTATCCATGTAACACCCCCAAACCACTCGGGAATATTACAGCGCCGCAGACCCTCTCCGCGAGGATCTACCAGGCTAAATACAGAAAACACAATATAAAACACATGCCGACATGGCTAAATAACAAACACTTAGACCGATTTGGTCTTTTACATAGCATACACATCAAGCATACATAACTCTTTCTCACAACTCATACCCACGCAGGGGTTAACGTACATCAACATTTCCATGAGACGGAAAATACCACAATGGTAAAACAAAACAACAAGACTTCACCAAATACTCGACACTGGTCTCCATGTGATTAGTATCGCCGTATTCCATCATCCTTCGTAACGATCCTGTGAATTGCTCCCCAACGACCTGCAAGCACCTGGACGCAACACACACATCCACCCCCCGAATACTCGGGGGTTAACAAAACTCCACTATTTTGCTAGTGGAAGTATAAAATTCGAAATACAAGCCATACTTAACATACTCCAAGAACATAATAATCGTGAACATGCTTCTCGAGATAAATAATTTGATCAATACAGTTCAAACAATAAAAGGTGGGAAATAAACCCAAATTACATCTTACAAAACATTTACGATCTCGGAAGTTTTGAAAACATTTGGGATTCAAGGATTCTCAAGTGTTTCGAAACCACTTAGGGACACAGCCCAAAGATTATTTTCCAAAATACAATTCCGATAACAAAAACACGGGGTCCATGACCCAAATCACGAAATACGGGGTCCACGACCCAAATCATCCATAACATCATATTCCAAAGGATTATTCGCATCCCGTGCTACCAAACCACGAACCCCAGATGCTCCCGTAGAACATACCCGAGTGAATAACCCAATGGGAATCCATACCAAATCACATATCATAGTGAAAACAGTCACACAATCACAACCATCTGTACGTCCATAGTTGTCCCGGCATCGCACTAGCAAGATACAAACCTTGGATCCTCCACGAGACTTACCCGATTGGACAACCCATGACACGTACATCACACAATCAATCCACAACCATAAGTTATCCCGACAACGCGCTAACAAGCCACGAACCTCAGAGTCCCCGCAAGACATACCCGATGGATAACCCCCCAAGTTACCCCGGCATCGCGCTAACAAGCCACGAACCTCGGAATCCCCGCAAACATACCCGATTGGATGACCCTATGGTCACGCCCGACCCATACTAGCAAGTATGGATCCCAAAGATTCAAAAATCTTACTCGAAGGCACATCACTTACAACGATCACGCAATATCAAGCACATACAATTTACAAGCCACAAGGAACATCACCACCTCCTTATAAGGGAGTCACAAATCATATCACACGGTATCACATTTTCTCATGACAATTACGCTTACCACGGCACAATCCTTGGAAAATAATATGGTCTATTACAATCACTAAATATTATTGTAACATCTCCAAACATACGAAACCAACACACATATAATGAAAACACATTCGTTTACGAAGCATACGAGTTATCTTTTGAAAGACAACACTTATCGAGAACATACCGATCCTTTTTAAAGTTCATTTAAACATTCTAATTGGACATAAAATCATTTATCAATGATTCCGTCTACGAAACATGAAAAGCATGGGCAAGATACTTGCCTTGATACCGCGAGCAATGAAACGACGAACAGATACGGTCGGGCAGCCCTCGAACTCCTAAGAACGTCCAATAACTCGTCAACTCCACGAAAACTACGAAAATAATATCACCACGAATCAAATGGAATCCGAATCAACCCGAAAAACAACAAGAATCCAAGGGTTTCTTCAAGGATATCGAGAATCAAGGTCCGGGTGATAAAAATCGATAAATAAGTTACAAAGTCCGAGGACCATGATCAATACAACAAGATTACCGAGAACAATTCATCAATCTCGGACAAAATCAACGAATCATGAAGAAACCCCCAAAAATATACCCAACTAGGGTTCTACGGAAGAAATGACTCGATCCCGCGAAGAATTAGGATTCTGTGATGATATAATCGAAAAGGATCTTCCAAAACGCCTTGGAATTGGTTAGAACCGGCCAAGAATTTCTCCCCTCGAACACTCCTGCCCGCAGCCGCCACCATGTGAAGAAATCGTGAGCAAATGAGGTCTGGCCGAAGCCCAGGCCTATATATGGCCGACAGTGTTACGACCGTAACCAGCAGGGCCTTACGGCCGTAACTCGGTCAACTGCCTTTACGTAGATAACGGCCGCTACCTTATGAACGTAACGAGCACGCCTTATGGCCGTACTCGACGCGGCCTTATGGCCGTAACCAGGTCCCCAAGGCTACTGCCCGAAATTTGTCGATGCATTACGGCCGTAACCGGCCAATGCCTAGCGGCCGTAACGTAGCCTTACGGCCGTAACAGGTTAACCTTACGGCTGTAACTGAGTCCTCCCAGGCCAGCGTGTGTGAAAGTCTTATGTCCGTAATCGGCCAGGCCTTACGGTCGTAACTCGATCCCAGCAGCCAACACCCGACCATCCGACTCGATACTCGACGACGTCTCGATCACGCAAACGCACCGACTAAGATCCAAAACAATAATGTATAGGCTACGAAACTCAATGTACCACAGTGCAAGCACACGATTCCAAAGACGCGGACGACAATAATCCACTCGACAGAATAAAAATTCAACGAAACCGGAACGAAGATCTCGGGTATTACATTCTACCCCCCCCCCCCCCTTAAAAGAAGTTTCGTCCCCGAAACATAAAACATAGACGATCAATGCAAAACAATCTCAAAAAACACACGCTATCCATTGCAGACGATTTGCACGAATCACATGCAGCATGTAGCTGCTATCTTCCATATTGCTACACCAAAATAATAACAAAACATAACGAACAAAAGTCAATACGGTTGACCAACCCAAACAGTACATCAATCAAAGGACGAATTAATCGTTGAACAATTACGAATTTCCACAACCCAAGGTTTCGAAAACGAAGTTAATTTCCCGAACATGGGTAAATTACGAAGGAGTATGAACGATCAACAACCACGATATGAGCTCAACAAAAACCGAACAACAAACGGTCGAACCATGATGATCAAGACGACAATAGTCGAACAATCATGTCCGAATCATGACGAACAACAAGAATCAAATAACAACTCTAAAGTTTACACCTCGGCTCGAGACAATAGGTGATCTGGTAAGGATGATAAGACAGGCACCCACATAAGATTCACAGGAATGGAATCACATTCAAAAAAAAGTCACAACGACAAGAGGATTAATCCGAAACAATACCACAACTTGTTCGAACAACAAAAGTGAAGGATAGAACAAGTTCAGAAAATATCTACGAACACAATCGAGTCGATAGAGTTGAACAATATAGAAGTTCAAAATCTGACCCAAACCGAATAAAAGAAGTTAATATCAGAAGTTCGAAACAACAAAGCAAGGAAATAACATAACATACGACTAGTTCTCAGGGACTCCTCAGAGTTAATCCTGATATTAGTGCTCAAGTCTGTGCCTCGAAAGGCTTGGTAACCAACTCACAAAACTTAACCCGGTGTCCCTCGAGTCCGCACTTGTAGCACGTTACTGGCGGAGAAGGACAATGCGCACGAACATGCCCCGACACATTGCAGTTAAAACACCTCTTGGCTTTACCAGGAGTCAAAGCGGATGACTTGGAACTCTCAGCCCCATGTGTCGAGCGATGGAGCTTCACAGTGGAAAGACTACAACACTGCAACCCAGAAGCATCAACTCCTGTACCACCCATAGGGTCATCGGACTTCCTCTGCTTCTTCGACTCGGGTACACGCTCTCGCGGTAACGAAGCCAGCTCATAGGCTAAGGCTCGATCCTGATAATCTATCAATGAAGTGCAAGTAAGTCCCGACATATACTGGCGAATCTTTGGCTTCATTCGTCTGTCAAAGTGGAGGATCCTTTCTTCCTCAGTTCTCACCCGATCTCGCACATAACTGGGTTGTTTACTATAGTCGATGATAGCCTGCGACACCAAGATATCTTGCATTCCTGCCACATATAATTCATGAATCCTATGCTCTCTAATCGGTTTCGGACAGAACTCAGCTTCCATAAATGCCTGAAACACCACACACGTGACATCACGATCACGAGGTTTAACAGCTTCCCACCAATTAGCGGCATCCTTGTCAAGAAGGTACTGAGCAATAGGTACCTTCCGCTCGTCGGGACAATCGATAGCCTCGAATATATTCCCCAATCGGAAAAGCCAACCATCCCAGTCTAACGCATCCGCAGCACCGGTGAATCGAGGGGGATTCGTACGAACTACCTCTCGAAGCCATTGACTTACACCGACGTTCTGAGTCGCGTCAGTATTACATTGAACCGCCTGGGTCAACTAAGTCATCTCTGTTGCTACTTGTTGCAATATAGTAGCAACACCCAAACCAATAGCGTTCCCGGTAACATTCTCTCGATCCCGCGTCTGATTCTCGAGGCCATCCGTACCACGGTTGCGACCACGACCTCTGCCCCTCGGCATATTAATCAAGCAACAACCTAACGCAACGAAAGTCACAACACACAATCACACACAACAATTATCATCATCGGACAGCACACGTAGAATATGGTCACAGATGATCGGTCTAACGATCGCAAAAGTTAGACCTAATGGCCAAAATGGAGTCCAAAACTCCTGTTTAGACTGATTAACGTGCGCTCCGATGGAGACTTAGCGTGCGCTAGCCAGGCCACGATAGCGCGCGCTAGTTCCACACTTGGCGTGCGCTAACTGTTTTAATCTACCAACACGTTCATGAACATATACCAAACAGTATCAAAAGTCGAAGGTTACAAATAAACAACATACGAATCCAAACGCTGACAATTCACATCATTAAAACATTGCACAAATAACCATCAGAAGTTAAACAACATTCCAAACCGAGTCTTCACCTCTCGGTCAAGAGAACTATCTCGACGAGTGCATACCGAACGTCTCAGCGTTCACACCACTTAATCACCATTTTGAGCATTATAGTTGAAATAACAATAACATCATTGCGACATACCTTTTTAACCAAAATTCATGAAACTGAAATGTTGAAAGCGAAAGTCACGCCTCGAGTAATGTTTTTGATAGACCTCGTTTGAGTTTTCAAAATCAAATTGCACATTTTGAAAGTTTGCAATACAAGTGAAAATAAAATGTAAGTAGTTTAAATTTTCAAAATTTTCGGTCTCGAGGTCATTATACGAAAATCAAACCTTTTCCTTTCTTGAAGGATGTTCTGAAATAAAATTTACGTGACTCCACAAAACATTCAAAGTTTCAAAATATCACATCGATAAACTTTCATTGAGTAGCCAAACCAAAACATTGCCCCTGTAAAAACGATTTATACAAATATATATATATATATATATACACATCCATATATACACAATGGCACCACTCTTCATTCCAGCACAGTACGAGAATCAACAAGCATGGGTCACGCATTCACGATTCACATTTAACTCCACATCATAACACGAAAATCACACAAGCTCGTATAACACGAGACAAAACAAAGTAGGGAGACTTACATCCATAGATCGCACGAAGATGATGGCTGCACCTCGATACTAATCACGACCGACACCTCAGACGACGCGTCGCGACACAACTCCGTCAGACAAAACCTGACAAGACAAGACCCGACAACACACAACTCGACCGGACAGCCTAGGTTTCCGCAACCTAAGCTCCGATACCATATTTTGTAATACCCGAAAACCACTCGGGAATATTACATCGCCGCAGACCTCTATACGAGGATCTACCAGGCTAAATACAGAAAACACAACATAAAATACATGCCGACATGGCTAAATAACAAACCCTTAGACCGATTTGGTCTTTTACACGGCATACACGTCAAGCATACATAACTCTTTCTCACAATTCATACCCACGCAGGGGTTAACGTACATCAACATTTCCATGAGGTGGAAAATACCACAACGGTAAAACAAAACAACAAGACTTCACCAAATACTCGACACTGGTCTCCATGTTATTAGTATCGCCGTCTTCCATCATCATTCGTAACGATCTTGTGAATTGCTCCCCAGCGACCTGCAAGCACCTGGACGCAACACAAACATCCACCCCCCGAATACTCGGGGGTTAGCAAAACTCCACTGTTTTCACTACGCCATAGATGGCCTATGGTAACTCCTACAAAATGTTGCACGAAGCAAAAAAAACGTTGCTGTAGACAATAAAATCAAAACGACAACACTTTTTCGGTGTTGCACTTTTCACCGCTGCCATAGGTCCCTATAGCAACATTTATGTCACCTACTGCAACACCACTCCTTTTGTTACCATAAGGCTGAAAGGCATCGTTATCTATAGTCTACAGCAACATTAAACAAGTGTTGCAGCGGAGGCCAATTTTCTGTAAAAGTAGGGGGCCACAGATGGGGCCCACATCGTTACCTATAGCCATTCCTGTTAGGGAACCCTGTTGCAACACTTTTTAAGTTTCTGCAACACCTTTTAGTAAGTAACTGCAACATTTTTTTGTCTACAGCAACGTTTTTTGTCTACAGCAACGTTTTTCTTGTCTATAACAACGTTTTTTTGTCTATTGCAACACTTTCACAAAAAAAAATTAATGGAATATTTGGTTATATTAATTACCAATCCATTACAATTCCGAATCCATCCATTCAAAATACAACCCATTCATCCAAAATATCTAAAAAACGGTACTTAAGGTTTACTTAAAAAACAGTACAAGGTTTAATACAATGACCAAAAGTCATAAAATACGGTACTTAAAAAATAGAAAATCTAAGATGTAGCATCTCCTCCGGTAATAGGAGTGTCGTTTCCATTATCACTTGATATTGTGGGAGAAAGTTCCACCAAATTGATGTCCAAGCTTGGGTTTACTTTGCCTAATTTCTTAAGCACCAAAGTTAGGTTCTCCTGCACCTTCTTATTCACCTGTACATACCTATTATTATAGAAAAAGGTCAGGTAACAAAAAAAAGTAAAGGGGAAAAAACGATGTTCACAAATATTAGCCAAGGAAACGCATAGAATAAAAAAAAGCTTCCTTTATTCCTGTTAATGCTACGATTAGATAACTATTATTTTCTGCAAGTGCAATGCTATGTACGCAACATAATATTATTTTTTGCAACCTAAACACCACTCCCTAAATAAAGAAGGCAAAATATAACCAGAATTCCCCAGAACACAACAACATATGATACACGAGAAGCAAACCATTAGAGGCCCAAACATCAGAAGAAGCATTTTCCAAAATTCATAGTCACCTGCGAAAGGAAAAAACTAATGTTCACAAACAGCAGCCAGGAAAACACACAGAATTGCACACTATGAACCTCACAAAATACAACCACCTCAAAAGATAGCTCAAGATTACAACAACCTGACCAAAAAAAAAAACCCCACTAATTTCCATAAAAACGTGGCCTTGTTATACCTATCAGACCAATCCCACAAATATGCTAAGATTACAACAAACTAACGAAAAACCAGTAATCTTGTATAATCAATAATACCAAAAAATAAACCAAACGAAACCAAAAAACATAAAAAAATAATATAACTTACCAGCTCCTAAAATATATCTCACCAGCATATTTGAAGAAAAAGGAGGACAGAATTCCTTGTGCAGCGTTGTTACATATAAAAAACATGGTAGCTTTTGAAAGTCCTTCCAATATATTGAAATTGCTCGGACCTGATACATTTATTGCAATATAACTTATATAAAAGACAGTAAATCAAATTTCTCCCTCCGACCTATGAATGACACGCTAATAGTCAATTACAGGTAAAGCCTAAAAACCAAGTTATCTAAATTGTTGGTGCTAATCTGAAGAATGGAGAAGCAAATTTTTGCATTGATACCTGTAAATATGACAGTTCCGACAATTCCAAGAAAGTTGAATATAGCTCTGTATCCATATAAAAATAAGTTCTGCAAATTCCGGCAGAGACAAAAATTACTCAGTAAGAACCTCAATTTGAAATATCACCTCTATCTCTATGTGAGAAGTAAAGTAAAGAATAGAGAACGAACATATATATACCACCGACCAGGCTATCAACTAAGTCAAATATCATGTTTATCATGAAAGCAAAATTACTTTCAATTGCATTATTCAATTAAAAAAATAAATCTCAGGGTATCTGTCTTAAACATGTCAAGTCAGAGGAGAACGTTCTAACAATCATAATGTTCTTTCACAACCATATAATCTCAATCACAATGAGTGGGCTACCATTAAGGCAGTAAATAATCAACATTTGCCACTTCAATAACACAACTCTAATTGACTAATTCCACCTAGCATGTGAATAATTAAGGGACTGGATGTGGCCACATACATGACAAAACATCAAGGCAAGTATACTTGAACCAAAAACACACACTTCAAATGATATGGAATACTCTTTCAACATTTGATTATGTTAAACCACCTGAAGATAAATGCTAGTGTCAAATTGGCTTTTCAGGGCATATTCATTGAAGACTGAGGCCATAGAAGAAACTGTCACCTGCATTAAAATATCTGAAGTGGTTTATGCATGGAAAGAACAAGTCAATGAAAAATGCGGAAAGGCAAGAAGAAAAAGAACAAGAATAAGCCTGTTATGTACATCAATACACAGACACTATCAACATTAAGATTCCCTGAATAACTTACAAATATAAATGTGCACATATATGCACCAGTTGTTATAGGGAGACTCAAAGCAGTGGTACCCTCTGGCATGGATTTAAGTTGATTTATACTGATCCCAATCAGCAGCAAAGCAAGAGCCTCCCACTGTGACATAAAAGACGAGCGACAAAAAGATCGCTGCCTCTATTATACGGCTACAATATATATATATATATATTATTGTGGATCTTTCCCATCACATCATCTCATCTTTCCAAATTAAAAAAAGAAACCAGATTTTCTCAAGAGAAAGAAGAATGTATGAACTTAGCAAGCAAATCAGGACAATTCATGTGAATAATGCCACCAGTAGAGTTCGAACACATAATTAGGACTCCAAGGATTTATAAAGTAAAATCACCGGCACATACAACATTTAGAAGATTGTAGTGTCTGTTGTCAAAATGCTGAACCAAAAAATTTTCTGCTCGAAAGATTTTCTTACAATACCCACATCTCCATTCATTTATGTCTACATGAATCCTATGCTCCTCTTGGTCTCTAAATATATCATTGTCTGGATAAAGTCTGTCTGTCATGGCTTAGAAGTTAAAACTTTTCTTTCTCCGTAAAAGGCATGAGATACTGCAAAATAGCATTTCCAACTCAATATAAAGGTATAAAATTTGTACAATGCCGATATCCGAAGAGACGGCACGAGATATTTAACAAGAGGATGCGATTATTGACCCGTTTCAATGCTGATGATATCGACCTACACAAATGAATACATATTCGTGTTCTATTCGCCGAAACAAAAATATTTATACAGAATTTGATCCCGGAAAACTTCCTAACCGTATCTCCTACAACGAGAACACATACAGAGCCACACAACTCATGCCAAAAAAGCTCATGGAATCACTTAAAATCATACAAGTTACCAAAAAAAGGCAACAAAAACATTATATGTTGCAGCAATCTGGAAAAAATGGAACAAAAATCTGTGCAAGATAAAAACCTATCTATCAACCTTTTAATACTGATTCATGCAATAGGAACAATGACGAAGTAGAAGTTCATAACAAAAAAATTGAAATTAGACTGAACCTCAGGTTTGCTTTGTTCTTTTTTTGGTTGAAATTAAACGTAAAAATCTACATATATACAAGCAGAAGGGGAAAACGAGTTCTTACAATTGAAGGTCAGCAATCTTAGAAATCAAGAACTTGGTGGCACCCTCGATGTGCTCCTTGAACATCGTGCACTTCTCTTCATCTTCCGCAGCAAGCTTGGGTGTCAACAACTTGATGTACTTCTTCATGTACGCAACGAATTGCCTCTCACCAAATGGCGGTTGTTCCTGTAAAAATGCCAAAATCAGATGAAAATAAATCCAAAACACCAAATTCACACAAGTGGATGGCAAATTTAGGGATACGAAATACGAACCTGGAGCCTGTATCCTTCAATCGAAAACTATTTCCCTTCGATTCTTCCTTTTATGTTTTCCTTTTTTACTGTTGCCTCTTCCTTTTGCGATTATTTAAGATACGTTAACCGCTGGCATCCGCACTGTCGAACGGGAGAAGAAGAAGGGGAGAAAAAGGTGGAGACACGGGAAGCAGGTGAGGCAGAGAGGAAGCGGGCGACGAAAGATGCCCCTTATATTATACGCTGCAAAAAAATATGATGGGTAGTTGGGTTTTATTTGACCCAACAAGGTTCGACTATAAATTAACCGAGTAAAAATGAATTAATTTAAGATTCATTATTCAGTCTCCTGGTTTGATTATTTAATTAATACGCTGCGTCACATAACACCTATACTTACTCGCCAATATATTAGTCTAATGTCTTCGCTCAATATTTTAATCAGTTAGCTAAACGAAATAAAAATGAAACAAATCAGTAAAAAAAATTAATACCATCAAAATTTCAATTTAAAAATTCTTGGATATTACACATAATTATTGGCACCTTTTACTCTATCCAGATAATTATTTTAAATATTATAGTTTTTTAAATTTGTTCATATCAAATCTAATTAAAAAGTATTACTTCTGAATAAATGTCATACTCCACTTAAATCAAAATTAATTAGTTCTCAAGTAAAAGATTATTTAATTTTAATTTTATATAAAAAAAATATGAAGTTTTTTTTAAATAGTACATCTACGGCAACACTGTGTCATAAAATGTTATAGCATGTAACACTTTGCTACTAAGGCAACACTTTGCAAACATATACAGCAACATCAAAAAAGCAATGTTGCAGCAGGTAAAAATTTTATAGCTACTACAACATTTTTGAGCACAACACTAACAAAATCTGTTGCCGTAGGTCATCTATGGCGTAGTGTTTGCTATTGCAAGTGTAAAACTCGAAATACAAGTCATACTTAACATACTCCAAGAACATAATAATCGTGAACATGCTTCCCGAGATAAATAATTTGATCAAGATAGTTCAAACAATAAAAGGTGGGAAATAGACCAAAATTACATCTTACAAAACATTTACGATCTCGGGAGTTTTGAAAACATTTGGGATTCAAGGATTCTCAAGTGTTTCGAAACCATTTAGGGACACAGCCCAAAGATTATTTTCCAAAATACAATTCCGATAACAAAAACACGGGGTCCATGACCTAAATCACGAAATACGGGGTCCACGACCGAAATCATCCATAACATCATATTCCTAAGGATTATTCGCGTCCCGTGCTACCAAGCCACGAACCTCAGATGCTCCCGTAGAACATACCCGAGTGAATAATCCAATGGGAATCCATACCAAATCACATATCACAGTGACAACAGTCACATAATCACAACCATCCGTACGTCCATAGGAGTCCCAGCATCGCACTAGTATGCTAAGAACCTCGGAGCCTCCACGAGACTTACCCGATTGGACAACCCATGACACGTACATCACATAATCAATCCACAACCATAAGTTATCCCGACATCGCGCGAACAAGCCACGAACCTCAGAGTCCCCGTAAGACATACCCGATGGATAACCCCACAAGTTACCCCGGCATCGCGCTAACAAGCCACGAACCTCGGAGTCCCCGCAAGACATACCCAATTGGATGACCTACGGTCACGCCCGACCCATTGTAATACCCAGATTTTCAGTATAAATTTTTCGCGTTATTTTATCTGAGATATACTGTATAGTTTGGTATATATAAGTATGGATAAAATAAATTGAGGACCGAGACAGTTATACTTGTGTAATTGACGTTTTGATTGACAGTTATATTGAAGATTTGTGGTATCAGGTTGAACTCATTTGGACATCGGGTCTATCATATGAGAATATTATTGGATTGAGTATATGTATTCAGTATGTGAGTGTACGTATCTAGTATGTCGAGACGGAAGAGAAGAGTTGGAAATGGCTAAGTATAGCCTGATTAGCGCGCGCTAATGTTCAAGTATAGCGCACGCTATCGTTCATGGTTAGCGCACGCTAGAGGCAGAATGTAGTGCACGCTAGTGCAGATCAGACCATAGGGAATCTGCGTGTGGACCCAGCTGCTTTCGGCGCATGTTCCGATAGGGTCAACGGTTTTTTGTCCTGACGGATTAGCGCACACTAAAGCATGAGGCTTAACGCACGCTAATTGTAGATCGGTCAAAGGGAATCTTTTCCTTGTCAGATGCTTTCAGCATGTGGGTCACGAGCATCTTCGTGGTAGGTGTAGACTGTAGCAAGTCAACTGATATTAGCGCATGCTAAATGCAAGGACTTGTGTACGCTAGACAGTGTAAGTTATGTATGCTAATGCATGGGCATTATGTACGTAAGCTCATGTACGAGGCAAGATAGTAGACTCTGGGTTGTGATAGCGCACGCTAACAAAGTCAGTTAGCGCACGCTAAGACTGTAGCGCACGCTAAATATGAGGTTTAGCGCATGCTAGTAATATGTTTTATAAAAGGGGACAGACGGGTACTGAGGAGCATTTCGTCCATTTCTTTCCTTTCACTCGATGAGCTTTGGGAGGTACTTGAGGTCCAGAAACACTCTGAGATGATGATCCTAATCAAGATTAAGATAGAGAGCATGGATTAAAGCCTTTTTCTTCAAGTTATTCATGATTCTTGGAATAAAGTTCAAGTGTTCTTCTTCTTGGTTCGTCTAATCCAGGTAATTTTCGTATCCCTTTGATAGTGGTTCGTTTTTAAGGACGATTACTTGTGAGAGAACATGTTGGATAATCACGTGGTGATTTTGATGAGACCTAATGGGATTATGATACGAGTTTTCGGATGTTATTTAAGATTCTTCATGTTAATGGTGATTCGTTTAACTTGATGATGTTGAATCATGGATTTCTGAATCATGATAATTTCAGTGGTCTATTTAGATGAGTTAAATCATGATATGAGGTTGAATTCCAGATTGAGTATGATATGATCCTTGTTATCGAGTTGGTTTGATTGTTGATGTTGGTTTTGATATATGGACATTGATATGATCCTTGTGATAGTTATGGTGTCGTTTATCTTCAGGAGATATGGAGATTTATGTCTCCCTTCATTTCGGATTTTGATGTTAAGATGATATAAGGATATATAACGGTTTTGATTATAAATATGGATAAGATGATTAAAACCAACATTATGTTGATTTTAGTTTCGTATGGTCTTGATAAGATGTGGATCATGATGATGAGATTGAATTTGGAAAAAGTTATTGTTAATCTTGGAGTATGATTTCCTTTTCATTCGGATTCGTAGTCGCAAGGTGTTAGTCGATGCTTGGAATGCATGCCACTGTACAGCATTAGCGCACGCTAAGCTTACTGGCTAGCGCACTCTAACGGGAGCAACTTATCGCACGCTACGTTATGCGTTTAACGTGCGCTAAGTAGGCAGACAGTGCAGTATTTTTGTGTAGTGATTATGAATTCATGATGGTTTGATTTGGTTTGTTCGGACTGCGTTTATTCGAGGTTTTTGTTGAACCGTTGAGTTCGATTTGTTGGTTATATCGGTTGTTTATTATTATCGGATGGGTTGTCATTTGATTATTGCATTAGGTTGCGATAATTGATCGTGGATTATGACCGTTGTGTTGCGGTTGAGGCTGAGGAGTTCATAGTTTGCTTTTGATCGGAGATGAGGAGCTCGTAGACTAAGACAATGGATTTTCGTAACAACTTCGTAGGCAAGTTTATACTTGTTCAGTTTATAATATTTGATGAATGGTTTCGCTTTCATTTCATTTATAATTCATATAGCAATGATATTATAAATATAAATTATTGGGATGGTGGTTTGTATATTGTGCCTTGGTTTGAATTAAATCATAATGTATATGGTTTAAATATATTGGTGAATACGGAGATGTGAGTTATATTTGGTCAGTGATATGGAATGTCGGATATCAAGGCTGGTTTACCGTTTCGACATTGATGTCGGGATGGTGGTTTGTTGGTATAAATGGACTATACCTATTTCGGGATTATCCGTATAACTGTGTATTCGTTCAGGGATGTTGGTTCGTGGAAAGGATATTGTCTTCGGCTTTGAGGTAATGTAAGTATTGTTCAGTTATAAAGATAATTATTATGTTGAGTTGTTGTAAATGTTGTACGATGATGTTTCGTATATTGGGATTCGTATTGATTATTTCGTTGAGGGATGATGATCCTAGGGCTGATTGTATTGAGATCGTTGATCATGTTGATCGTTTGTTGGGGATGATGATCCCAGGATTGTTGTTTTGGATATTGATTAGTCGTGTCGACTTTTCTTTGTCAATTTGTCATAGTTCACTTCGGTGAGTCTTTTGATCCTTATTGGATATGTGATTCTTTGAGTTTCGTTGTCATGTTGCATCGTGACATATCTGGAGTCATATCTGCGTGCCGATTGGTTATTGTGTAGGATTTTTAGCCGAGCACATGATGGTTATGCATGGATGTTTTCGCATTGAACCGTGCACACGAGACGTAGTTTGTGAGGCTAATTAGGTACATGTCCCACATATATCCTGGATTCCGTATACGGGGTGGACATGTGCACGGACATATTTCCGGATCGGGCGTACTGTGAGGTCCATCTTCTGAGCTATATTGTTGGGTCGTTCATAGTCCATGTATGATTGGATATGTTCGACGGTTTGTGACTGGTTGTTCATACGCCCGAGGGGTATGTTCGACAGTCAGAGTTATTTCTTTGAGATCCATTATTGTTGATCATTTGGAGTCTACCATGTTGAAGGTATTCTCGGTTATTTTTTATCCTTGTTGATCGTGTTAGAGTTTACCATGTTGAGGGTATTCTCGGTTATTGTTGATCTTTGTTAATCGTGTTTGGAGTTTACCACGTTGAGGGTATTCTCGGTTATTGTTGATCATTTGTTGATCGTGTTGGGAGTTTACCATGTTGAGGGTACTCTCGGTTATCGTTGATCCTTTGTTGGTCATATTGGAGTTATCATGTCGATGATATTCTCAGTTGATGTATTGGTTGATCATTGTTACTGATCGTATGAACATTCGGACTGTACGTCGATGTTTCAGGATTTGTTATCATTATCATGTGGTAGTTTATCTACAGATATGTTGTGTATTATTGGTTTATCCAGGTTGAGATTTGATTGTGTAATCCGACGGACAGGAGTTGGCACAGATTGGATTATTTCCACACTTATGAGTTATGATGATGTTTTGAGGATTGTCAGTATTTTTGGAATACAGTACAGATAATTGTTTTTGAGTTCATTTCGTCATTTGAGAATGCGAAATGTGAATTATGGTAAGGATTAATCTGTTATGGATTGTCGTGGATTGGTAAGATTATGACGGTAAGATTACATCGGTAGTATTTTTACTTCGTTATTACATTGGTATGTAATTATTTATGATGATGTGATCGATATCATTGTTGAGTATTGTGGCTGACCCCGTCGTGGGCTTTATTTTTAGGTACTCGGAGATCGAGCTAGTAGTGTTCGTGAAGGGGTGAGCTTCCCTAGTGATACTGGCTGTGGCATTTATTTGAGTATTGAGTATTCTCTTCTGGTTGTTTTATTCTGCTGCAAATGTGTATTTTGAACTGTATTTTTATCCGCTGCGTGTGTATTTTAAAATAGCTTTTCGGTATCTTTACCAACTCGTGTATACTTTCAAAATGGCCTTTTGGCATTTTGCGAACTTGGGTTATTTCGTTAAACCCTTTTTCCTAACTATTTTATCGGTACGTATAAGTGGTGGCTTAACGTACATTTTAAACTGTTGAGATTTGGCATTTCGCCTTGTATTTTTAAATGGTATTTTATGACGGTATTTGAGAACTATGCTTTTGAAGATATTTGAGTATTTAAAATATTACCGTCATTGGCCTTTTGGTATTTTTAAATGTTTTTGAAATGGTTTTGTAAATGGTTTTTAGCCTGGTGGGTTCCGACGCGGGACCCACGGCGCTGTAATATCCCGGATGGTTTTGGGGGTGTTACAGAAGATGGTATCAGAGCTTGGGTTTTGTGAAACCCAGGCGTGTGTGTTATGTGGCTCTACCAGTACGGTAGTAGCGTGATTTTTTAAAATGAGTTTTTCTAACTTTTGAGTCAAATCGATTTTTGGAGTTTCCAAAATTTTTGAGATTCTTTTCAAATTGCTATTTGTGATATTGGTGTGTGTTGGTATTGTGTTGAGGCTTTGTATGGGAGTCGTGTGCTAGTATCACGGGAGATTATCGGCTTCACGCACCAGTAAGTATATTGGTTTGGTTATTCGCTTGTGGCGACGCTTGATTGCTTTTGTGATGAGTTGGAAATTTTGGTTGATCTGTTGTTTGTGGCAAGGTTGCAAGTTTCGAGGACGAAACTTATTTTAAGGGGGGTAGCATGTAATACCCAGATTTTCAGTATAAATTTTTCGCGTTATTTTATCTGAGATATACTTTATAGTTTGGTATCTATACAGTATGGATAAAATAAATTGAGGACCGAGACAATTATACGTGTGTAATTGACGTTTTGATTGACAGTTATATTGAGGATTTGTGGTATCAGGTTGAACTGATTTGGACATCGGGTCTATCATATGAGAATATTATTGGATTGAGTATATGTATTCAGTATGTGAGTGTACGTATCTATTATGTCGAGACGGACGAGAAGAGTTGGAAATGGCTAAGTATAGCCTGATTAGCGCGCGCTAATGTTCAAGTATAGCGCACGCTATCGTTCATGGTTAGCGCACGCTAGAGGCAGAATGTAGCGCACGCTAGTGCAGATCAGACCAGAGGGAATCTGCGTGTGGACCCAGCTGCTTTCGGCGCATGTTCCGATAGGGTCAACGGTTGTTTGTCCTGAAGGATTAGCGCACGCTAAAGCATGAGGCTTAACGCACGCTAATTGTAGATCGGTCAAAGGGAATCTTTTCCTTGTCAGATGCTTTCGGCATGTGGTTACGAGCATCTTCGTGGTAGGTGTAGACTGTAGCAAGTCAATTGATATTAGCGCACGCCAAATGCAAGGACTTGCGTACGCTAGACAGTGTACGTTACGTACGCTAATGCATGAGCATTACGTACGTAAGCTCATGTACGAGGCAAGACAGTAGACTGTGGGTTGCGATAGCGCACGCTAACAAAGTCAGTTAGCGCACGCTAAGGCTGTAGCGCACGCTAAATATGAGGTTTAGCGCACGCTAATAATATGTTTTATAAAAGGGGACATACGGGTACTGGGGAGCATTTCGTCAATTTCTTTCCTTTCACTCGATAGAGAGAGCTTTGGGAGGTACTTGAGGTCTAGAAACACTCCGAGATGATGATCGTTATCAAGATTAAGATAGAGAGCATGGATTAAAGCCTTGTTCTTCAAGTTATTCATGATTCTTGGAATAAAGTTCAAGTGTTCTTCTTCTTGGTTCGTCTAATCCAGGTAATTTTCGTATCCCTTTGATAGTAGTTCGTTTTTAAGGACGATTACTTGTGAGAAAACATGTTGGATAATCATGTGGTTATTTTTATGAGACCTAATGGGATTATGATAAGAGTATTCGGATGTTATTTAAGATTCTTCACGTTAATGGTGATTCGTTTAACTTGATGAGGTTGAATCATGGATTTCTGAATCATGATAATTTCAGTGGTCGATTTAGATGAGTTAAATCATGATATGAGGTTGAATTCGAGATTGAGTATGATATGATCCTTGTTATCGAGTTGGTTTGATTGTTGATGTTGTTTTTGATATATGGACATTGATATGATCCTTGTGATAGTTATGGTGTCGTTTATCTTCAGGAGATATGGAGATTTATGTCTCCCTTCATTTCGGATTTTGATGTTAAGATGATATAAGGATATATAATGGTTTTGATTATAAATATGGATAAGATGATTAAAACCAACATTATGTTGATTTTAGTTTCGTATGTTCTTGATAAGATGTGGATCATGATGATGAGATTGAATTTGGAAAAAGTTATTGTTAATCTTGGAGTATGATTTCCTTTTCATTCGGATTCGTAGTCGCAAGGTGTTAGTCGATGCTTGGAATGCATGCCACTGTACAGCATTAGCGCACACTAAGCTTACTGGCTAGCGCACGCTAACGGGAGCAACTTATCGCACGCTACATTATGCGTTTAACGTGCGCTAAGTAGGCAGACAGTGCAGTATTTTTGTGTTGTGATTATGAATTCGTGATGGTTTGATTTGGTTTGTTCAGACTGCGTTTATTCGAGGTTTTTGTTGAACCGTTGAGTTCGATTGGTTGGTTATGTCGGTTGTTGATTATTATCGGATGTGTTGTCATTTGATTATTGCATTAGGTTGCGATAATTGATCGTGGATTACGACCGTTGTGTTGCGGTTGAGGCTGAGAAGTTCGTAGTTTGGTTTTGATCGGGGCTGAGGAGCTTGTAGACTAAGGCAATGGATTTTGGTAATGGCTTCGTGGTATCGGTATCGAGGCAAGTTTATACTTGTTCAGTTTATAATATTTGATGATTGGTTTCGCTTTCATTTCATTTATAATTCATATAGCAATGATATTATAAATATAAATTGTCGGGATGATGGTTTGTATATTGTGCCTTGGTTTGAATTAAATCATAATGTATATGGTTTAAATGTAATGTATGGAATGTCGGACATCGAGGCTGGTTTATCGTTTCGACATTGATGTCGGGATGGTGGTTTGTTGGTATAAATGGACTACCTATTTCGGGATTATCCGTATAACTGTGTATTCGTTCAGGGATGTTGGTTCATGGAAAGGATATTGTCTTCGGCTTTGAGGTAATGTATGTATTGTTCAGTTATGAAGATAATTATTATGTTGAGTTGTTGTATATGTTGTAGGATGATGTTTCGTATATTGGGATTCATATTGATTATTTCGTTGAGGGATGATTATCCCAGGGCTGATTGTATTGAGATCGTTGATCATGTTGATCGTTTGTCGGGGATGATGATCCCAGGATTGTTGTTTTGGATATTGATTAGTCGTGTCGACTTTTCTTTGTCAGTTTGTCATTGTTCACTTCAGTGAGTCTTTTGATCCTTATTGGATATGTGATTCTTTGAGTTTCGTTGTCATGTTGCATCGTGACATATATGGAGTCATATCTGCGTGCCGATTGGTTATTGTGTAGGATTTTTAGCCGGGCACATGATGGTTATGCGTGGATGTTTTCGCATTGAACCGTGCACACGAGACGTAGTTCGTGAGGCTAATTAGGTACATGTCCCACGTATATCCTGGATTCCGTATATGAGGTGGACATGTGCACGGACACATTTCCGGATCGGGCGTACTGTGACGTCCATCTTTTGAGCCATATTGTTGGGTCGTTCATAGTCCATGTATGATTGGATATGTTCGATGGTTTATGACTGGTTGTTCATACGCCCGAGGGGTATGTTCGACAGTCAGAGTTATTTCTTTGAGATCCATTATTGTTGATCATTTGGAGTCTACCTTGTTGAAGGTATTCTCGGTTATTGTTGATCTTTGTTGATCGTGTTAGAGTTTACCATGTTGAGGGTATTCACGGTTATTATTGATCTTTGTTGATCGTGTTTGGAGTTTACCATGTTGAGGATATTCTCGGTTATTGTTGATCATTTGTTGATCGTGTTGGGAGTTTACCATGTTGAGGGTACTCTCGGTTATCGTTGATCCTTTGTTGATCATATTGGAGTTATCATGTCGATGATATTCTCAGTTGATGTATTGGTTGATCATTGTTACTGATCATATGAACATTCGGACTGTACGTCGATGTTTCAGGATTTGTTATCATTATCACGTGGTAGTTGATCTACAGATATGTTGTGTATTATTGATTTATCCAGGTCGAGATTTGATTGTGTAATCCGACGAACAGGAGTTGGCACAGATTGGATTATTTCCACACTTATGAGTTATGATGATGTTTTGAGGATTGTCAGTATTTTTGGAATACAGTACAGATAATTGTTGTTGAGTTCATTTCGTCATTTGAGAATGCGAAATGTGAATTATGGTAAGGATTAATCTGTTATAGATTGTCATGGATTGGTAAGATTATGACGGTAAGATTACAGTGGTAGTATTCTTACTTCGTTATTACATTGGTATGTAATTATTTATGATGATGTGATCGATATCATTGTTGAGTATTGTGGCTGACCCCGTCGTGGGCTTTATTTTTAGGTACTCGGAGATCGAGCTAGTAGCGGTCGTGAAGGGGTGAGCTTCCCGGGTGATACTGGCTGTGGCATTTATTTGAGTATTGAGTATTCTCTTCTGGTTGTTTTATTCCGCTGCAAATGTGTATTTTGAACTGTATTTTTATCCGCTGCGTGTGTATTTTAAAATGGTTTTTCGGTATCTTTACCAACTCGTGTGTAATTTCAAAATGGCCTTTTGGCATTTTGCGAACTTGGGTTATTACGTTAAACCCTTTTTCCTAACTATTTTATCGGTACGTATAAGTGGTGGCTTAACGTACATTTTAAACTGTTGAGATTTGGCATTTCGCCTTGTATTTTCAAATGGTATTTTATGACGGTATTTGAGAACTATGCTTTTGAAGATATTTGAGTATTTAAAATATTACCATCATTGGCCTTTTGACATTTTTAAATGTTTTTGAAATGGTTTTGTAAATGGTTTTTAGCCTGGTGGGTTCCGGCGCGGGACCCACGGCGCTATAATATCCCGGATGGTTTTATGGGTGTTACACCCATACTATAAGTATGGATCCCGGAGATTCAACAATCTTACCCGGAGGCACATCACTTACAACGATTACGCAATATCAAGCACATACAATTTACAAGCCACAAGGAACGTCACCACCTCCTTATAAGGGAGTCAGAAATCATATCACACGGTATCACATTTTCTCATGATAATTACACTTACCACGGCACAATCCTCGACTAATAATACTGTCTATTATAATCCCTAAATATTATTGTAACATCTCGAAACATACGAAACCAACACACATATACTGAAAACACATTCGTTTACGAGGCATACGAGTTATCTTTTGAAAGACAACACTTATTGAGAACATACCGATCCTTTTTAAAGTTCATTTAAACATTCGGATTGCACATAAAATCATTTATCAATGATTTCGTATACGAAACATGAAAAGTATGAAATTAACTCCTAAGAACGAATGGACACGGTCGGGTAGCCCTTGAACTCCTAAGAACGTCCAATAACTCATCAACTCCACAAAAACTATGAAATTAATATCACCACGAATCAATAACGCTAAACGGAATCCGAATCAACCCGAAAAACAACAAGAATCCGAGGGTTTCTTCAAGGAAATCGAGAATCAAGGTCCGTGTGATAAAAATCGATAAATGAATCACAATGTCCGAAGACCACGATCAATACAACAAGAATACCAAGAACAATTCATCAATCTCGGACAAAATCAACGAATCACGAAGAAATCCCCAAAAAAATATACACAACTAGGGTTCTACAGAAGAAGTACCTCGATCCGGCGAAGAACAAGGATTCGGTGATGATATAATAGAAAAAGATCTTCCAAAATGCCTTGGAATTGGTTAGAACCGGCCAATAACTCCTTCCCTCGAACACTTCCATCCGCAGCCGCCACCAGGTGAAGAAATCGCGAGCAAATGAGGTCTGGACGAAGCCCAGGCCTATATATGGCCGACAATGTTACGACCGAACCGGCAGGGCCTTACGGCCGTAACTCGGTCAACTGCCTTTATGTACGTAACGGCCTCTGCATTACGCACGTAACGAGGACGCCTTATGGCCGTACTCGACGCGGCCTTACGGCCGTAACCAGGTCCCCAGGGCTACTGTCCGAAATTTGTCGATGCATTACGGCCGTAACCGGCCAATGCCTAGCGGCAGTAACGTAGCCTTACGACCGTAAAAGGATAACCCTTACGGCCGTAACCGAGTCCTCCTAGGCCAGCGTGTGCGAGAGTCTTATAGCCGTAATCGGCCAGGCCTTACGGTCGTAACTCGATCCCAGCAGCCAACACCCAACCATCCGACTCGATACTCGACGACGTCTCGATCACGCAAACGCACCGACTAAGATCCGAAACAATAATGAACAGGCTATGAAACTCAATTTACCACAGTGCAAGCACACGATTCCAAAGACGTGGACGACAAAAGTTCGCTCGACCGAAGAAAAATTCAACAAAATCGGAACGAAGATCTCGGGTATTACAATTCACGCGAACAAGTCCCGAGCGTCTAACGGATTGCTAGCTCCGATTCAATAAAGATTTCACTTAAATCAATTTGAATATAGATATGTTCTTGATTATGGTAAGAATAAGAACACCAAGAATTTTATTCAAATGTTCTTGAACTTTGATCTAAAATAACAGCTATGAATCTTATTCAGTATGTTATTAAAGATCAAACTCAAAAGATTAGATGAAGATTAGATGAGTATTCTAAATACTTTTCTTGATTAAAGAATCAACCTTCAAAGATATGAAGATATATTCTTGATCCTTTAGATTATTCAACTCTTGAATATTATCTTCAAGACTTTTAGTGAGAGAAAAATCAAAATCAGATTTTTGATTCTCTCTACACAAATTATGTCTTCTCTTGTGTTGGTGTAGTGTGAGGGCTATCACAAGACACTCTTATATAGTTCTCTACATGACTAAGGGTTCACCAACCCTTACACCAACCATAATTAACCGGAACAAAATAGCTGCTCTGCTTATTTAAGTGTGTGACCCTGTAGGTTCTAATTAATACGACAATGAGTATAAAAACAATTTTACGACTCATAAATCATAAGTGGCCTCTAGCTAGACATTATGACTACCCATATTAAAAGAATTAATCTGACGGCACGAACGAAATCCCGTTACTGTATAAATCCTCTCATCGCGCGATATCCGAATTAAGCATAAGGCATGGATAAATCGACCTTATATAGCTTAATTAATATTCTTGATCTCAAGTTACAATTGTACAATTAAAATATTTATCAATAACTCTTTATTGATCAATTTGAGCATGGCCATGCATTTAAACAATTTAACTTATCAAGGGCTCGTGGATATCTTCTCCGTTTTATTGGAGGGACAAGTCCCCCCTGGACAAATTACTTCCCTCTGCATAAATCGTCCCATATCCAATCACAAACTGTATGGCCCCTTATTACAGAACACGTTGGTATTGTGTTAAAATACGATACTCATTATGTAGGAAACTGTATTATCTTTAGGTAATAAGGACTTAAATAATATATAACAATGAGAGGAATTATAATGACTTAATCCATATATAATTCTCTTTGTTAGGTCATATCCAATATGATGTCTCTACATGTATCTATGACGTGATATAACATCTCATGTTCATGATCAGTAAAACATAGCCATCGTATCACTATCATACTAGTAATCATATTACTAGTGCTATCCAGAATAAATATTCTTTAATGCTTTTAACGACCTTTACTATCAAGTCACATACTTGATGATCCTAAGCAGAATATTAATTCAATAATATAATCAATATTATATAATAATAAATGTCTCCACATTATTATTAAACAGTAGACTTAGAGCATTATACTAACAATAAGACCCCTAGAAGGTACTTCTCCAGCGAAATTAAGACGTCAGCCAAAAGGAAATAATTGAGTGACTCTATAGGAATGGATCCTGCCAAACATACCCGTTGCCTGGAACATATCAGCTATTTAGAGGCATTATCACAATTTCGTCAATACACAATCCAGACTGCGCAAGAGGCAGCTGCACAAGAACACGAGCGTGTGGTGCAGCTAGAAGCTCAACTAATTGCAGTGCGGCGAACTCTTCGAGAGAGAGGCCCAATACAATCAGGCAAGAGAAGCCCTCCAAGATCAGATCCATCAAGAGAGAGCGATGATACGAGTTCGCACGGAAGAGATTCTTGCTGTCCTCCCAGTGGCCCCAGTTCCGACAGTGGAACAAGAAGTCGCAGAGGTTGAAGAGGATCCCGAAGAAGATCCTGAAGAGGACCCTGAAAAAGAAATTGATGAAGACCCCGTCGTCATTAAAACCATGAAGTATGCCTAACAAGGCATGCCATTGGCACAAGAGAAAAAGATGTAAATGTTTATCATAAGTGTACTACTAAGAATGTATTGATGTTTCCTAGCAGATATGTACCGATGTAAGGTTTACAATTTAAGAGAAAATTATTAGTGGATGTGGCCTATAATCCGAATATATTTTAACATCTTTCTTCCTGTTCTAAGTTTCGAGGACGAAACTTCTTTTAGGGGGAGAGGGTGTAATATCTGGGGTTTTATGCTTGTATAATTTAGGATTTTGAACCTTTGTGCGTGGATTCTATTGTCGAACGGTAGAACTTGCGAGTTCTGTGGTTCTGTGATTATTGGCCTGTTGTATGAACTTATCATAATCATGGTTTTCACAATGTATTGTTTCAAGATATTGTTGTATTATCCTCCAATTAAGGAGTGTTGAGACTTATCCTTTTTGTTTAACTCATGATTTTACTCGAATAACCCTTTTTCATTCGTTGTTGTGCTTTGTTTTGGTTTCAATTGGCATCGTAAACCCAACATGTGTCAATGTCGAGAGTTATCATGATGATATTGATCATATTTCAATCATTATTATTCCTTTAGGTTGTTCATTCTACCCTAAGAATTCACCTCAATGTCTCAATGATATCTTTGTCGTTTCTCGACATTCGATGATCATTCTAGATTTGCCAATCAGACTGTGACCGGATCGTTTGATGGTTTCGAGGTTTATAATTCTTGTTTCAAGTATTATATTATTGGACCATTCAAAATATTAATAGAATACCAAAAGGGTGTTAATAGAAATAAGAGTGGAAATTTTTGGAAAACGCTGTGTGTAAGGACTGACTTTGATCAGTCACCATAAATTCCACAAAACTCCAAAAATTCTAAAATTTTACAGAATTATATATTATTGAGTTAGATTTCTAATAGTTCGAGTCATTCCTAGCCTGAACGAGCAAGTTATGGTCGAAATAAGACAAGGGTATCAATCTGCCACGAGGAAAATTACTGAAATTCCCTTAAAACCGACTTAAGGGTTTAAAACTTGTATAAAATCGACCTTGGTCACTTTCTTAACCATTTTCCAGCCTTGAAGAGCCCTAGCCTCGGCCATAACGCAAAAATTGACTTTTTGATCTTGTTTGAGAGGTCTGAACACGTATTCAATGCCCGAGAATCATAGTATCGAGTTATCTACGATCGATTTTAAGAGTTTTTGGAGAATCGGGGGTAAAATCAACCCTGAACCCTAAACTTGTTTCTTTAGATCTTCGATTAATTTGTGTTTAGAACTTGAATATGATTATATATGAAGTATGTAGGGATTGTTCTTATCGATTCTAGCGGAACAGAAATCAAAACTTTCGTTCAAATCATCATAATCTAATACCGTCCGCGAAGTGTTCGATAAAAGTCCCCTTAGAGTATGGTTTCGAATTTCAATTATTATCTTGATTAGAATCAGTAGCTCTGATATAAATCTTGCTATATCAATCAAATTAGGTTCAAAAATTGGGAATTTGATAGTCTTCTGTCCGAGTTTTACCGAACTTGTTAAACCGTCGAATTCCATGCGAGTATTTGATTATGGTTATGTATTATCTTGCAATTTAAAGTGTATAAATGTGCTTTTGGAACTGAGTTGTTTGTATTCTGAATTTGACTGAAGTTTATTAATGTTTTAAAAAAAATTTGAGAATATTTTCCAAAATTAATAAGTTCCGAGGTTTGAAAAACAATAATTACGAGTGATGTTTAGAAAGGAATTTCAAAAGTTTTTTCGAAAAGAAACTGGAAGCGGTTCTTAAAAAACGTCAAGGGTTGAACCTCCTAAATTTGTATCAAGATGATGACATTTTATAAATATTTTGTTGAAAACGATTTGGAGATATTGCTTCTGGTTGTGATTGAAAAGCATAGTTGTAACGTTTGATGATTTGAGACTGGCGTCGTCAAAGTATGTGGCAACGGATTGTGAAATACGAAATGACATGATATTTGTTAGGAAAACAAAGACCCTGTATCGAAATAGCCGGGATATCCGATCCCTGTATCGAATGGTATTTGATAAAGAGGTTTTGACATATATGCCAAACTGAATACAGTAAAGGAAACTGTATCGAAGCTTTGAGGTTTTATCCTGTATCGAAGACCTGCCTCGAATCAGCATATAGTGAAGCCCTTCAGTACAGCAAGAAGTCTTGTAAAAGATCAAGTATGGAAACTATCTCGAAACTCCAATACAGTTATCTTCCATATAGCTCACAACAGGACAAAGAAGGAATATCCAGAAGTCTAGTCCCGTTGAATAAAGAAGTATTTAAATACTCAAGGATAAAGCATTTAAATACTGCCAGTCAACATATCTTCAGAATCCCGCTAAATCCGGATCGTGTCATAATCCCGTTGGAATGAAATCTCATTCAAACGGATACATCTCAACGGATATATACTTCAGAGACTATATATATCTGATGAAGGTATTGAAGATCAATTACCAGTCACCTAACTCTCAAGCTATCAAAAGTTATCATCAGAGCAAAACATATCTCCAAAGCTTACTGCAATCAAGGACGAAAGAGATATACAGTGCTCATCATCCTGAACAACACTTCATCAGCTGAAAGCTCTTAAAAGTCAAAGTTGTTGTTCACCATCTGTTCTATACGTTGAACAAACTCAAGATCAGCCATGTGTGGACTGAACAATCTGTGCTTCTCCGGAACTGTGTGTGAAGGATTTGCATTGAAGAAGACGAAGCTTCAGAACTGTGTGTGAAGAAGCAAGTCAAAGCATTAGCTCAAAACCAATTTGTGTGAACGGTTTAAGCTAAGATCTTTATATCAATTTGTGTGAACGATATATTGATTGTGTGTGTTGTTATAATTACGTAGTTGTGTACGCAGTAATTATAATAAACTTTACTCTGTGTGGAGGACCGGTGGACGTAGAGGGGTTTACCTCGAACCACTTTAATTCGTGTTATTTACCTTCACCTTTTTACTGCTTTAAATTACCGTGATAAATTAAGTATACACTATACACTTAGTTCTTGTATCCACAAGAACCTCATCGTATCCAAGACTTCCGCTACGCACTCAGATTTAAAATCCATACAGTTTTTTGTTTAAACTATTTTCCAAACTGTATCCAGTATACTTAGTGGCCAACAAGTGGTATCGGAGCGGTTGATTCTAAAAAGAATCAGTCGTATTCTTAACCGAATCAGATTCAAATCACTTATTTTCTAAACAGTCTCTTTCATTCCTGTATTATCAGTATGGATACTTCTATGATTAACAAAGTCCCTATGTTCTCTATTAACGAATTTGACGACTGGAGAATTAGGATGGAGGCTCATCTTGCAGCAATGCACGAAGAGATGATTTTTGTTATACAGGATGGTCCTATCAAGATCATGAAGGTAAATCTGGCCGCAAGGATTGAGGTCCAAGCCCATGCTGAAATGCTCGAGAAGGAACGCGAGCAATGGACAACAGATGAAAGGAAGCGAGCCAATCTCGACAATGTGTCTAAGAACGCGTTATTTGTCACTCTTGACAAAGGCACGTTCTCAAAGGTAAAGAGCTGCAAAACAGCCAAAGAAATCTGGGATAAACTCAAGTTGATTTATGAGGGAACTGAGCTCTCAAAAGAAAACAAGATTTCAAAACTAACTCAGCAATTTGAATCTTTTGAAATGAAACCAACTGAAACATTTGAGGAGCTTGACCTCAGATTCACTGGTATTGTTGGTGAACTTGAAACGTTGGGCAAAATTTATACCCAAAAGGAGAAGAACTTAAAAATTTTCAGATCTCTCCCAGCCCGATGGGACATTAAGACCACAGCTATGCGTGTATCCTGTAAGCTTAATGAAATATCTACTTCTGATCTCTTCTCTGACCTCAAAGCTTTTGAGTATGATATTGACAGAAGAGAAAAAGCTGAAGAATCTCCTTCAAAGGTCACAGCTCTCGCCGCTGTATCGAACCGTCGACACAGCATGCCTAGCTCGTCGAAGCCCAGTCACAAGAATGCTGACAGTGACGACGACATTCTGTCTCAAGATGAAATGGCGCTTCTCATGCATAAATTCAAAAAGTTCATCAAACAGTCTGGAAAGACTCCCTACAGGCCCAAACCTGTCCACAAGGCAAGTACCGAAACATCATCTGGTGATGCCAACCTGTGCTATAATTGCAGGAAACCAGGGCATTATGCAAATAAATGTCCTCATCCCAAAGTCCAAAGATTGCCTGAGGCCGAGCAATAAGAGAGAGATGAAAGAAGACGTGCTTGGAAAGACAAGCTCAAGGCCCTGATTGGAGAATCAGAAGCCTCCCCCACACCATCCAAATCAGCAGAATGTCTTCAGGTGGTCACTGAAAGTGATTCATCTGACGATGAGTTCGATGATAAAGCATATATGTGCTTTATGGCCAAAGATGTTCCAGAAGGTGAAGACAGCGACGATGAGATAAGTTCAACCTCAGCTATTCCGTCAAATGCATCTCATACCTTCGAAAATATGATGAATGAATTTAAAAACATTCAAAAGGCCCATGAGACTCTAAAAACTGAGAATATACAGCTTCAATTAACAAATTTAGAGCTGAAAGATGAAAATGACTTGCTAAAAATAAATTATGAAAATATGTCTCTTGATTGTGAAACCAGCAAGGTCGATTTTGAAAAACTCATGGAGAGCAATCATCAACTTGCTCATGAACTAAATGAGGTTAAAACCCACAATGAGATCAAGACAAATGATTTGGTTCTACTACAAGCCAAAATCACAACTCTCGAAAAGAGAGAAACTGAACTTGAGACCATTCTGAAGTCGTTTGAGAAATCGTCCAAAAGAATGGAAGAAATTGAGCACCGGGCAACATGCTCATGATAAAAGTGGCTTAGGATACGGCTCATGTTCAAACAAAGGGAAAACTAGTACGTTGTTCGTCAAGAGTGTGGAACACATTCCAATCGGAAGATACCCCTAGTCCCGTGAAGGAACCTCGTCAGACCGAGAAAACCGAAGGCCGCAATTCCGCCCCGCAATCCTATACTGCATATGGAATCATAAGCCATTCCAACATGTGAGGCGCACTCAACAGCATGCTCCCAGAGCATATCAACAGCGCCAACAGCCGTTCAGAAGGAAGGTTGTATCCAACCACCAAAGGCCCGCACGGCAGTACTATCAGTACATCACGCCGAGGTATTGGATACAGGAGCCCCGTTATTCCTCAAGACAGCAGATGCCAGTTCAGTATCAAAAACAGCATTGGGAATCCAACTGGAGACCCAGAAGACAAGCTGTTAGGCCTAAGAAAATAGCTCCACCTCCTAGACGGCACTCGTACTGGAATAATAATAATAATAACCCTGAATTTTACATCCATAATAATTATCATGATCATAACGACTACGGATATGCCCCCCGTAGATATCGCAACACTGTACCAAGTATGTCCTACAGTAAACCAATTGCTGCCAGGAAAACTTGGGTACCTAAAGGAACTAACACACATGGACCCAAAAATCAAAGGGGACCTAAATCTACCTAATTTCTTTGTTACAAGACATTCTAGAGGAGGATACCTGGTACTTTGATAGTGGATGCTGTAACACCCCAAAAGGCGGTTATTACAGTGCCGTGAATCCCACACTGGGACCCACCAGGCGATATCCAAAACAGGTTAAATAAATATTATTTGTGATACCGAATCACAACGAAAAGTCATTTCTCCGATTAGGAGTTTATTAAAATGTGGCCAACGGCCTTACAACACACAGGATCCGAAAAGAAAAAGTATAAACCATATGGAGATGGAAAATACTTCAAATGTCAAATACAACCAAAAGTAATTTAAACGGAACGGGAAATAATACAACACGGTTTAACATAACCGGACAACAAAGATGAGGGGCCCCCGAACTAGTATCCTCCGTATCCTTTGCCGTCGACATGCTCTTCCCGTGCCTTGCCCTTGCCTCGACCTAAAATACAATACAAGTATTTCGCCCAACACAGGGTCAGATATACATGATAATCAATTCTTCTGACATATACAATTCACATATATAGATTTCAAAGAAATCATTCCGACTATCAATCATACCCTCGGGCGTATGAAACGAATAAATACAAGCATCCAATACTATGGACGATTTATGGTATGGCTCAAAGATGGACATCACAAGACGCCCGATCCGAAATGTGTCCGTGCACATGTCCACCCCGTATATGGAATCCGAATATACGTCGGACAATGTACCTAATTAGCCTCACGAAACTACGTCCCGTGTGCATACCCAACGCGGAATAATATCCGCCGATGACTATATGTGCCCGCTAAAAATCCTACACAATAACCAATCTAACGCAGATATGATTAGGATATGTCACGATACAACATGACAACGAACTCAACAAATCACATATCCGATTAAGGATCAAGAAAAACTCACCGAAGTGAAAATAAGGCCAATGAGATCAATGATTCAAAACGACATACTTGGGAATGCAACCCCATGAAGAAAACGGAATAACGTCAAGGACAGTGTCAAATCTCGACAAACATTTCATGAACAATTCATACATATGAAAAATATAACCATCAGAAGAATCTAATCATCATTATAACCAAGCAAGATAACTTGCCTCAAATCCGTAAGTGAAAGATAGTCCTTCTCCAAATGATCAAACGGACGGTATCCTCAGTTAAACACTCAATCGAACGAGCAACCTTGAATGAAACGTAATTCATTCAATAATATATTCACATAATATTAATATCAATTCGTAGGAAACGACGCCCGCAACCTACTCGAACAATTCACCCCCCCGTGAAGAATACCTTAACGATTAATGAAAGGTTTCCAAAACAACTAATTCATCTTCCTAAATCCGATTATCATACCAAAAGTGTCCTGAAATTCTCTTGTTATTCCATGAACAATAACATCTTCAATTTGCCAATAAAATTGGTTTAAATCAAATTCTCATGTTCTTCAACATCTCTTATTACCAAAGAGGATAGTCATAAAGGATTTGATACTCAATCTACCATGATAGTACCATTCATAACCAGCATCATCTACTTAAGAACATAATCTACTTAGCATTATGATGAACTACACTCTAAGTTATCAACACAATAGATTGGTGAAAAGTTATTGTTGTAATTATCAAAACCTTTATCAATCTTCAAAGACTAGTGAAACGAACAATCATGATTTGTTAAAGCTTCTAAAGTTTCGGACTAGATCACCTAATCTCATTTTTAACATCATCAAGTTCTTCTCAAGGTAAATAAATACTTAAAATGGTGTTTAATCATTTTATGATATTAAGTTCTTGATTAAATCCGATTATGAAGAAGCTAACCGATCCATCAAAGTTCTACCGAGCTAAATTCGTCCCGGAAGTTGAGTAATGATACTACAAACATGATTAAAATCACTATATCATCAAGAACACCTCTAACAAACCCTTATTTAACATATTCATCAAAATGCTTAAAGAGTTTTATTATAACCATGTTTTACTTGCTTAATCTACTCTAGGTGAAGTATTTTTCGACACTAATAATCAACATAAGAAAATAATGCAGAGAAGAAAACACACCAACCTCCAGAAATGAAGAATAACTTCAATGATGTGAGAGAATATATCCCGAGCTTAAAAATAACTCCAAGTTTCCAAGAAATGAGCTCCACTCCGATATTCAAGGCTTAGAAACAAGTTGGTGAAGGTTTATATTGTTTTTAGAGTGCAGAGGGATGATATGAGAAGAGAGAATTTCGGTTTGGTTCGTGGAGAAATGAAAAGCAGTGGTCCTATAAATAGATGCGGGCTTAGCGCACGCTATCGTGACGCTTTAGCGTACGCTAAGGCCCTTACGACGCTATCCGGTCGATATAACGACGTAAACGGCTTACGGTGGCTACCGTCTTGAATTATTGCAGCCGTTAGCGCACGCTAATGAAGAATGGGTTAGCGCACGCTAGTAAAAGTAGATTCTCTCCGACATGACAGCTCGGACTTAGATCGCATGCATGCTACCGGTTAAAAGGCTCACGTGTTGAAGTCAATGCGCGATTCCTTCTTAGCGTACGCAACCGAGGAAAACCTTACGCACGCTAAGGCACGTAATTAGCGTACGCTAATCTTAATGTGTAGCGACGCTACACTAACAAAAATTCAAAATGCACATCCTAATAACAACGAATCGTCACATATGAAATAACGACGATATGATATTCAAATCCATAATACCTCAATATAATACTTAAATGCAACGATTTATGATAATCGATTATCCGAATAATACAACGAGTGTAAAATGAAAAGTTACAATCGGATATTACATACTCCCCTTAAAAAGAGTTTCGTCCCGAAACTTAAGGGGTAAATAACTCGGGGTATCTTGCTCGCATACTATCCTCGGTCTCCCACGTAGCCTCTTCGACTCCGTGTCGTGACCACCGAACCTTGATGAGCGGAATCGCCTTGTTCCGCAATTGCTTGATTCTCCTCTCGAGTATCCGACAGACGCTCCTCGCACGAATGATCCTCTGCTAAATCAATGTCTTCGAATTGAAGTACGTGGCTCGGATCGCAACATATTTCCTCACCGAGAGACATGAAACACGTTGTGAATCTTACTCAAGGTCGGTGGCAAGGCTAGTCGATAGCCGATCACCTACACGCTCCGTAACCTCAAACGGCCCAATATACCTTGGGCTCGCCTTGCCCTTTTCCGAAACGAAAAACACCTCGAGTAGGAGATACCTTCATTAACACATGATCACCAAATTTCGAACTCAAGCGGTCCTACGACGATGGTGACATATGACTTCGTCTACTTTGAGCCGTTAACAACCGACTCCTAATCAAAGTGATCTTCTCTCGGCGGCTAACAACATATCGGGTTCCGTACCCAGAGATTCCGGCGTCGTCCCAACACAAAGGGGACCTACAATGACGGCCATATAATACCTCATACGGTGCCATCCGAATCGAAGCGTGCCAACTATTATTATAAGTGAATTCCACCAAAGGCACTGGCTTCCCAATCGTCCTTCCAATCAAGAACACATGCTCTCAACATATCTTCTAGAGTCTCAGATGGTTCTCTCCGATCGACCATCACCGTGGATGGAAAGCCGTCTTGAAATTCAATCGCGTACCCATCGCACGATGAACCGCCTTCCGTAAATGTGACACAAATCGCCCGTCACGGCCTCGATACAATGCTCTTGGGGTACCGTGTAGTCTCACAATTTCCTTAATAAACAGCTGGGCCAATCTCTCGGGGCCCCATGTGTCCTTAATTTCCAAGAAGTGAGCTGATTTGGTCAGACGGTCCACAATCACCCAAATCGTATTCATTCCTCGACGACTCGTCGGCAAGCTAGTGATAAAGTCCATAGATATGTCTTCCCATTTCCATTCAGGAATCGGGAGTGGTTTCAAAGATTCTCGCGGGTCGCCGGTGCTCAATCTTAACTCGCCGATGTGTCAAACACCTCGAAACGAATTCGGCAATCTCGCGCTTCATATTTCCCCACCAATAGTTCTGCTTCAAATCCTTATACATCTTGCTAGAGCCCGGGTGAATAGAGTACGGGGTAGCATGGGCTTCTCTCATGATACAGTTCTTCAATTCTTCGTCAGCGGGTACACAAACTCGATTCCTAAAACGTATCAATCCATCCTCGTGGATCACGAATCCAGGGGCTTTCCCCTGGGTTACCTCATCCCGAATCCGAGATAAGAATGGGTCCGTAATTTGCTTTGATTTGATCATATCATCAAGAGACGAAGAAATATCAAGGGTGCAAAGTTGTCCCTGAACACGCTGTAACCAAACTTCAATTTCTGGCCTCATAAGGTCCAACTGCAATTCCCTCTGTGCTGTTAAACGACTCAGCATCTGCTCTGTCTTGTCTTACGGCTCAATGCGTCGGCAACCACATTTGCTTTACCGGATGATAAAGGATTTCGATATCATAGTCTTTGATTAATTCTAGCCACCTTCTCTCGCCTCATGTTCAACTCCTTCAGGGTAAAAATGTACTTTAGGCTCTTGTGGTCCGTAAAGATCCGCAGTAACTCCATAAAGATAGTGGCCTTGATTTTCAAAGCAAACACCATGGTGCTAACTCCAAGTCGTGGGTCGGATAGTTAACTTCATAGGGTCGCAATTGTCTCGATGCATAGGCGATTACTTTCCCTTCCGCATTAGTACACATCCTGGACCACTGTCTCGACGCGTCACTATACACCACAAATCCTTAGTTCCCTTTGGTAAGACCAAAACAGTGCGAAATCAATCGACTCTTGAGCTCTTCAAAACTCTCTGACATGCTTGACCACAAATACTTCTTGTCCTTCCGCATAAGTTGGTCATCGGTTGCGAAATTTTAGAGAATCCTCCACGAATCGTCGGTAGTAACTGCTAGGCCGAAACTACGAACTTCCTTCACGTTCTTCGGTGGTAGCCAATCTCGAATGGCTTCCGTCTTTTGTGGGTCCACTCTCACCCCTTGGTGATATCACATGCCCGAGAAAGACAACCTCAGGCATCCAGAACTCACACTTAGAAAATTTCCCATAAAGTTGTTCTCGCCTCAAAGTATCGAGAACTTGGTGAAGGTGATTCTCGTGCTCCTCGTGGTCACGAGAGTAAATTAGAATGTCGTCAATGAAAACGACTACAAAGCGATCTAGATAGTTAATAAAAACTCGATTCATCAACTCCATGAATACTGCCGGTGCATTAGTCAGTCCAAATGGCATCACCACGAACTCGTAATGCCCATAGCGAGTACGGAATGCTGTCTTTGAAATGTCAGACTCTCGAATCCTCAACTGATGATAACCAGATCTTAAGTCGATCTTAGAAAACACGGCAGCTCCCTGAAGTTGGTCCAATAAATCGTCAATACGAGGCAAGGGATACTTGTTCTTGATGGTTACCCTGCTCACTCACGGTAATCAATACATAAGCGTAGGGATCCATCTTTCTTCCGCACAAATAGCACCGGTGCTCCCCAAGGACGCACTAGGTCGAATATAGCCTTTGTCACCAACTCCTCAAGTGGTTCTTCAATTCTTGCATCTCGCCGGAGCCATACGGCACGGTGCTTTTGAGAGCGGGGACGACTGGTTCTAACTCAATAATAAATTCCACGTCACGATGAGGAGGTAAGCCTGGCAACTCGTCTGGAAATACATCGGGGTAATCTCGGACTACCGGAATGTCGGCCAATTCAATCGATCGATCGGTGATTTGGTCATGTAGCACCAATAACCAATACATCCTTGATTAAGCGGTTTATTGCTTTCATAGCGTGATGACTCTCCCGAGCAGTGGGATTATCACCTCGAAAAATACACTCGAATCCATCATCAGAAGTGACGGTAACCATCCGCTTGCGGACACTGAGTATTGCATCGTGACGATCCATCCAATCGATGCCCAAGATTATATCATCCTTAGGTAGATCGACTACAATCAAATTTGACAACCACTCACGGTCGTTCAAACGAATCGGACAGTCCTGGACTTCACGATTTCCCATAATTCTTCTACCATCAGGTAGACCAATCACGTAGGGCTCGCAATTGATGACATGGTCTAGAGGCAAACGACTTAAACAAGAAGAAGATATAAAGGAGTGTGAAGCACCGGTATCAAAAAGAACGCACACAGGCTGGGAGTGGATCTCGAGTATACCTGAAATCATGCTGGCCTCGGGATCATCAGCTTTCTTCATCTCGTAAATCCTGGGTTTCGCGATCGGCACTGTGTGTACCACTTTGATTCCCACGGCCCATTCCCTTATTCGCCCTGGTGGTCTGATAGGAAGCGGACGGAGGCATCCGGTTCTGGACAGAGGATTGAATAGGAGTATGAGATGCCACTGGATCATGTCCGGGCCCATTCCTGCAAAAACGAGCACGGTGACCATTCTTCCCACAAGTATGGCATGTGATGGCAGGCTTTGGGCAATTGAAATTGGTATGCCCCTGGCCCCCACAGTTATAGCACACAACAGATGAGGGAACCGCTCGAGAGTGCGATCCAGCTGGCTTCGACGCCATGGGTGGACGATCAGAGGGGTTTGGCAATGACTGGGGCTTCCTGAATGTCCCCCGGTTACTCTCAGTCTGATTCTGGTTCTTGGATCTTTTGTTGTTGGACGGTGGTTGTTTCTTGGAAATCTCTTTCGCGGTGAGTTCGTATTCCAGAGCCTTCTCGATGAACTCTGGTAAGGTAGTACAGTGGTGATTCAACAGCTGCATTCTCATTCGGGGTTTAAGCCTCTTGAGAAAGTATTTGATCTTGTCGGCCTCTGTTCGAATAATTGTCGTAGCAAAAGGAAGGAGTGCCTGGAATTTCTCAGCAACAGATAATACATCATCGTCTTCGACGGGTCGGGGTTCAAAAGTTCCGGCAGTTTGGCCTCATGGAGTGGCCCTGGATAGTAACGGTCTAGCATGAGGTTTTTAAATTCCTCCCAAGTGTAAACACCATCACCGGCCTTACCGAAAGCCACTGGTATGAGCGCCTTTGCTAAGATAATACGCGGCTACCGAGACGCGATTCTCTTCCGGGCGATCCACCATCTGGAAAAGTTTCTCAAAATGCTCGATCCAATGCACAATGTCGCAGGCTCAGAGGAGCCTTCAAAAGTCGGTGGTCGCCGGCGAGAGATGTCGCTGATAATCCGACTCACGGGTCCGCCAATCACGGGAGGAGGATGAGCCCCTTCTTGCCGGCGCAGCGGCCCTCTGCATAGCTTCCATTAGTTGACCCATCTGGGTCATCGTGTCATCATGCCTCGCATTACGTAAGGATCGACACGTGCATCCCCGCGCCCACTGTGGTGCGATTGTTCCCTAGAAGGTGAACCACTGTCTGCGGAACTCTGATCCGCATTCGCGCGTCTGTTGGCTCGAGGTATTGGGATTCGGCCCTTTCCGCGGCCTCGTCCCCCTCTGCCACGACCTCGCAGGTTTCTTTCCATACTGAAAGAGTCAATCATAATGGTAACTATAAGTACAGTTCAAGATACCAAAATTCACGCTGAATTAATGGTAATAAGGAATCACATATTAAAGGAAAATGGTTATCGACACCACAAATGTCGCACCGAGTATCATATTGGTGTCAAGTCGAATAATTTCAATTATACAATACATTCAGCATTTACCTCGGATTATCAATCAGATAAATCCTGTCACAATTCCTTGAAATAACATGATCAACAAAGAGATCCTATACTGATATCAATATCATGCCAGTAATTAAACCATGGCTCATAAAGTACATACCGCATTTGGCTCGCAGGGTCAGGCGCTTGCACAGGTCACACGTGACACGAAGGTTTCTTGATACTAGTTCATTTCTCAATGACTCATGAAAGAAAACGACTCTCTGATACCATCTTCTGTAACACCCCAAAAGGCGGTTATTACAGTGCCGTGAATCCCACACTGGGACCCACCAGGCGATATCCAAAACAGGTTAAATAAATATTATTTGTGATACCGAATCACAACGAAAAGTCATTTCTCCGATTAGGAGTTTATTAAAATGTGGCCAACGGCCTTACAACACACAGGATCCGAAAAGAAAAAGTATAAACCATATGGAGATGGAAAATACTTCAAATGTCAAATACAACCAAAAGTAATTTAAACGGAACGGGAAATAATACAACACGGTTTAACATAACCGGACAACAAAGATGAGGGGCCCCCGAACTAGTATCCTCCGTATCCTTTGCCGTCGACATGCTCTTCCCGTGCCTTGCCCTTGCCTCGACCTAAAATACAATACAAGTATTTCGCCCAACACAGGGTCAGATATACATGATAATCAATTCTTCTGACATATACAATTCACATATATAGATTTCAAAGAAATCATTCCGACTATCAATCATACCCCTCGGGCGTATGAAACGAACAGTCACAAGCATCCAATACTATGGACGATTTATGGTATGGCTCAAAGATGGACATCACAGTACGCCCGATCCGGAAATGTGTCCGTGCACATGTCCACCCCGTATATGGAATCCAGAATATACGTCGGACAATGTACCTAATTAGCCTCACGAAACTACGTCCCGTGTGCATACCCAACGGAATAATATCCGCCGATGACTATATGTGCCCGGCTAAAAATCCTACACAATAACCAATCGGAACGCAGATATGATTCCGGATATGTCACGATACAACATGACAACGAACTCAACAAATCACATATCCGATTAAGGATCAAGAAAAACTCACCGAAGTGAAAATAAGGCCAATGAGATCAATGATTCAAAACGACATACTTGGGAATGCAACCCCATGAAGAAAACGGAATAACGTCAAGGACAGTGTCAAATCTCGACAAACATTTCATGAACAATTCATACATATGAAAAATATAACCATCAGAATCTAATCATCATTATAACCAAGCAAGATAACTTGCCTCAAATCCGTAAGTGAAAGATAGTCCTTCTCCAAATGATCAAACGGACGGTATCCTCAGTTAAACACTCAATCGAACGAGCAACCTTGAATGAAACGTAATTCATTCAATAATATATTCACATAATATTAATATCAATTCGTAGGAAACGACGCCCGCAACCTACTCGAACAATTCACCCCCCCGTGAAGAATACCTTAACGATTAATGAAAGGTTTCCAAAACAACTAATTCATCTTCCTAAATCCGATTATCATACCAAAAGTGTCCTGAAATTCTCTTGTTATTCCATGAACAATAACATCTTCAATTTGCCAATAAAATTGGTTTAAATCAAATTCTCATGTTCTTCAACATCTCTTATTACCAAAGAGGATAGTCATAAAGGATTTGATACTCAATCTACCATGATAGTACCATTCATAACCAGCATCATCTACTTAAGAACATAATCTACTTAGCATTATGATGAACTACACTCTAAGTTATCAACACAATAGATTGGTGAAAAGTTATTGTTGTAATTATCAAAACCTTTATCAATCTTCAAAGACTAGTGAAACTGAACAATCATGATTTGTTAAAGCTTCTAAAGTTTCTGGACTAGATCACCTAATCTCATTTTTAACATCATCAAGTTCTTCTCAAGGTAAATAAATACTTAAAATGGTGTTTAATCATTTTATGATATTAAGTTCTTGATTAAATCCGATTATGAAGAAGCTAACCGATCCATCAAAGTTCTCTTGAGCTAAATTCGTCCAGTTGAGTAATGACTACAAACATGATTAAAATCACTATATCATCAAGAACACCTCTAACAAACCCTTATTTAAAATATTAATCTAAATGCTTAAATAGTTTTATTATAACCATGTTTTACTTGCTTAATCTACTCTAGGTGAAGTATTTTTCGACACTAATAATCAACATAAGAAAATAATGCGAGAAGAAAACACACCAACCTCCGTAAATGAAGAATAACTTCAATGATGTGAGAGAATATATCCCGAGCTTAAAAATAACTCCAAGTTTCCAAGAAATGAGCTCCACTCCGATATTCAAGGCTTAGAAACAAGTTGGTGAAGGTTTATATTGTTTTTAGAGTGCAGAGGGATGATATGAGAAGAGAGAATTTCGGTTTGGTTCGTGGAGAAATGAAAAACAGGCTGGTCCTATAAATAGATGCGAGGCTTAGCGCACGCTATCGGATGATTTAGCGTACGCTAAGGCCCTTACGTACGCTATCCGGTCGATATAACGACGTAAACGGCTTACGGTGGCTCCGTCTTGAATTATTGCAGGCCGTTAGCGCACGCTAATGAAGAATGGGTTAGCGCACGCTAGTAAAAGTAGATTCTCTCCGACATGACAGCTCAGACTTAGATCGCATGCATGCTACCGGTTAAAAGGCTCACGTGTTGAAGTCAACTGCTGCCAGATTCCTTCTTAGCGTACGCAACCGAGGAAAACCTTACGCACGCTAAGGCACAGAATTAGCGTACGCTAATCTTAATGTGTAGCGTACGCTACACTAACAAAAATTCGAAAATGCACATCCTAATAACAACGAATCGTCACATATGAAATAACGACGATATGATATTCAAATCCATAATACCTCAATATAATACTTAAATGCAACGATTTATGATAATCAGATTATCCGAATAATACAACGACAGGTAAAAATGAAAAGTTACAGTCGGATATTACAGATGCTCTCGTCACATGACCGGAGATAGGAGCAAGCTATCTGATTTTGTAGAAGGTCGCGGTCCAAAAGTTCGCTTCGGTGATAAGTCTAAAGGAAGAACAAGAGGGAAAGGAAACCTACTTGTCGGGAAATTCAAGGTCACCGATGTTGCATATGTTGAAGGCTTACAGTATAATCTACTTAGTATTAGCCAATTCTGTGATAAACAGTTCTCGGTGAAGTTCTAAATAGATCGTTGTAGAGTCAAGAACACCCAAACCAAGGAAGGTGTGCTTACAGGAAGCAGATCAGGTAATATGTATATTGCTGACTGGAAGTCTATGAGCTCCTCAATTCCATGCTTTGTTGCCAAAGGCACTGCAGATCTTAGCTGGTCATGGCACAAGAGGATGTCTCACGTCAACTTCAAGATGATCAACAAGCTCTCAAGACAGGGAATGGTTAGAGGTTTGCCAAATGTGTCATTCAAGAAGGACAGCGTCTGCGGACCATGTCAGAAAGGCAAGCAAATCAAGTCAACCCTGAAAAGCAAATCCTACCTTTCAACCCAAAGAGTGTTGGAAATGCTACACATGGATCTCTACGGTCCTATAGACCCAGTAAGTTTGGGAGGTAAGAAATACTGCATGGTTGTTGTTGATGATTATTCCAGGTATGCTTAGACGATCTTTCTTAGCAAGAAGAAGGAGACAACATCAAAGCTGCCCGAGCTCCTGAGAAAGTTGCAAAATGAAAAAGCATCGAGTATCGTGTGCATTCGTTCCGGCTGTATACTGAATTCACTAACCGCTTTATAGAGCAATACTGTTCGGAGAATGGAATACAGCACGAATACTCAGCTGCCCGTACACCTCAACAAAATGGTGTTGCCGAGCGAAAGAATAGGACGTTGAAAGAAGCAACAAGGACAATGATTACCGCAAGCAAACTGCCACAGCGTTTCTGGGGTGAAGCAACCAATACAGCATGCTACACTCAAAACCGCTGTATTGTCAACAACCACCACAACAAAACAGCATATGAGGTATGGAATAACAAAACTCCGTTAGTTTCGTATTTCCACATTTTTGGATGCAGGTGTTATGTATTGAACAATGGGAAGGACCAACTTAGAACCTTTGATGAAAAATAAGATGAAGGAATATTCGTAGGATACTCCTCCGTCAGCAAAGCTTTCAGAATCTTTAATAAAAGGAAGCTGACGATCGAGGAATCAGTTCATGTAGTGTTCGACGAACCACACCATGACCCTACAGGAGTAGATGATATCACTCAGAACATTCACCATCTATCTATCTTGGATCCTCCAACACCCATAGAACCTGTCGTTGATTTAGAAATCAACCCCGCAGCTGTAAGAATCGATGTGGATGAAGCCGACGATGTACAAGCTGAAGCTGTATCCACAGCATCTTTCGATACAGTACGGGATCCTGAATTAGAACCCGACCGAAGATGGTTGAGAGATCACCCGCAAGAGCTGATCATTGGAAACATTAATGCCGGTGTTTCTACTCGTAGGAGAATACAGAGTACACAAGGAAATGTACTTTGTGCACAAGAAGAATCTAATGCTAAAGTTTCACAGTTTCCTGAATGGAAATCTCAATCCGAACTTAGAAGACTCAATATGTGCACTATCGCTGTATTCTTAGCCCAGTCCGAACCTGTTTCGACCATAGACGCTCTTAACAACTCTCATTGGATAACATCTATGGAAGAATAGCTTAACGGTTTCGAAAGAAACAATGTATGGTATCTTGTACCCAGACCAACACACCAATCGGTTATAGGAACCAAATGGGTATTTCGAAACAAAAAGGATCGAAATGGACTTATCATAAGGAACAAATCCAAACTAGTAGCACAAGGATATTGTCAGGAAGAAGGAATCGACTATGATGAAACCTTCGCCCCTGTAGCGAGACTAGAAGCCATTAGGATATTTTTAGCCTTTGCCGCCCATAAGAGTTTTATCGTATACCAAATGGACGTCAAAAGTGCTTTCCTGAATGGAGATCTTGCGTAAGAAGTTTATCTTTGAACAACCACCAGGGTTTGCCAACACAGACGGTATCGATCTAGTTTACAGGCTAAGGAAAGCACTGTATGGACTTAAACAAGCTCCTAGAGCCTGGTACGAAACCCTGTCCCAGTATCTAACCAACAACGGATTTGAGAAAGGTGTTGTGGACAAGACCCTGTTCAAGATACAGGAAGGTGATGACCTTCTTATGGTGCAAATCTATGTGGATGATATTATTTTTGGTTCAACTAACTTTGCTTTATGTCAAAGGTTCTCTCATCTCATGCAAAGCAAATTTGAAATGAGTATGATGGGGGAACTTAGTTATTTCTTAGGTTTGCAGGTAAAGCAGTTACCTACATGTATATTTATCAACCAGGAGAAATACAACAAGAAGCTTCTCAACAAATTTGGAATGAACACTTCCAAATCCTCGCCAACCCCCATGAGCACTTCCGTGCAAATTAGTGCTGATGAAGCCGGAAAGCCGTTTGACCAATCACTTTACAGGAAGCTCATTGGTTCGCTCCTGTACCTAACGGCTATGAGCCCGATATCCATTCTTTGTTGGAGTGTGTGCGAGATACCAAGTTGCACCTAAGGAATCACACTTCAATACAGCTAAACGAATCCTGAAGTACATTAAAGGAACAGTCGATGCAGGACTATGGTATCCTAAGGAAGGCGGATTCGATTTAGTTGGATACAGCGACTCGGATCTCGGAGGTTGCAAGCTAGATAGGAAGAGTACAAGTGGAACTTGTCACTTTCTCGGACCTAGACTCGTTTCTTGGTTCAGTAAGAAGCAATTGGCTAACTCTCTTTCCACGGCAAAATCAGAGTACTATGCTGCTGGTAGCTGCTGTATGCAGATCCTTTGGATGCAGCAACAACTGTCAGACTATGGAATCGATGCTAGAGAGACTCCAATCATGTGTGATAGCACAAGTGCAATTGCAATCACGCACAATCCTGTTCTGCACTCGCGCACTAAAAATATCAACATGAAGCATCATTTTATAAGGAATCACGTCGAGAACAAGGATGTTCGCCTGGAAAAAGTTCATACAGACGTTCAGCTGGCGGACATTTTCACCAAGCCTCTCGACACAACAAGATTCAACATGCTCAGATAAGAATTGGGAATGCTACAGCCAGACTCCCTGTAAGTAATTTACTGTTTTTACTTAACAATTGAGGGGGAATGCTGTAAGACCCAAGAATACAGTATCCAACGTTAATTATTTGTACACTCAGAATCGTCAATACAGCACTGTAGCGAGCGAAGACATATAAATCCTACAGCTGACGTGTGCAATAATTAAGGGGGAATACTGTAGGACCCATGAATACAGCATTAATCCAAATATTGCTGTATGGAATTCAAAACCTATAAGTACCTTTTTAAGGGGGAACGCTGTATCGACGCGGAAACAGCACATGCTATAGGATCTTGATTCAGTATATTATATAATATTATTTCCTTTCAAAACAATTTTTGTCCACGTGCCCTGTTTTTATGTCAAACGTCATGTACATTAAATGCCTTACACGACATCTGGACAACTGAATCTCAAAAGCCGCGATGTTTTAAATTGTTTATTATTTTTAAACCGCCGTTTTAGGCATTTAGGGTATCAACTTATGTCAGAAGTGGGACCCGCTGATATTTTAAACATTTTAATGGATTAGCGTACCAGTTACACTCAGTCCATCTTAACCGTTGATTTCAAAACCGGTTCCCATCCCTTAAAATCTGACCATTCGTACTCTGCAAAACCCTATTTCGCCGCCCAACTATAAAAGGATCTGACCGCCATTAGAGACTCTTTACGCTTTCGCAAATTCAAGAGTTCTCAAGCAAAACAAATTTACATACTTTTCTCGCATTTTACCGCATATTTCGATTATTTTCTTGCACCTTTTTCTTAAGAAATCATCAATGGATGGACAATCTTCTTCTCTGCTCTGAAGAAATGCTAACATCATTGATGGCCGGATCTTCTCCAAACTGTCATCATTGAGCGTATTACGTAAAACCAACAACGCAGAACCCATGGAATATATCATAACTCGTCTTCAACAACAAGGCCTCTATCGCCTTGGAAGCAAGATCACGACAAATACGACACCCATCCGGTTGAGGACTTCTACCTCAACGCCGCCGTACGTTTCTCGTCATTGGCCCAAGGAGGTCATGTTGTTGACATCACCGCAATTGATCCGTGGAGCCGAGATCTGTATCAATATCTGCTCCAGAGCATCTACAAAGCTACCGTGGCGACCATGGATCAACTTGAGACATTCGGGTCTCAAGAGCTCATTACTAAATTTTATGGACTGCTCACGTGGTCCAAAGTTGTTGACATGGTGCATAACATGTCACAAGAAAAACTTTTGTCTTCCTTATGTGTATCTTCATGACTTTTGCTCCAGATAATTGAAAATCGGGCAAGTGCGTTGAAATGTGTACCAACTTGAGGTTCGGGATGATGGTGGCTATTCGACTGTGAAAAGGTCAATTGGTGCCAAATAATCTCAAACGCTGCAAGAGGAGGTGTGCAAACTGCCACCCGAAGAAATCCTTTGGTTTAATGTTGAACTATATCCCGAAGTGCGGGTGATCGACGCAATCCGCCGATGCGAAGAAGAATAGCTCGAGGATATACTTAGGAGGCGTCAAGCCTACTGCGTATAACCAGAGCACCTTGTCTTGCAACCACCCGAGAACCAGACACATGCCCATTTCTGATAATCCAAGAGATGAATCCTTGAAGTTCCAAGAAGTGGAATCTTCAAAGAAGCGAAAAAGATCTCACAGCAAGAAATGCTCTGCTGGTGAGAAGCCCAAGAAGAGACTCAAAAGGCTTTCGAAAGTCAAATCTGCCAATCCCTCTGAAGAAGTCTCCCCCGTGGCCCAACCCACTGACGAAGAACCCCAGGGCCAAACCCCTGCGGAAGAGGTGTCTCCTACTGTATCGACAGTAGATCGCGAGCCTTTGGCGGCTACGACGGATATTGAGACATCTGCCAACGATCAAGACTTTAGCGAGTCGACTGCCCATTTGGAGCCAAAAGCTACTTCTCCTCTGCGGGATCCCACACCCGTACAGGATCCATCTTCCTTCAGGGCACCATCCCCTGTAAGGAGTCCCACTTCCGTACAGGATCCCATACCTGTACAGGAATCCCTCGATACAGCGTCTCCAGACACTGTACGAAGTCCCTCCCCTGACTCAATCATTAATAGACCCTTCTTTCGGTTCAAATTGAACATGCCTACGAAAGATTTTTGAAATGGAAAGGATACAGGCTGGCTCCGTACGATACATTGTAAAACTGGAGCGATTGGAGCCACGAAGAGAGATTCGTCTCAGAAGTGACGGACTCAACAGAAATTGAGGCCCTGATCCGATGGGACAATCCCTCCTGCAAGGAACTAATTGAAAGCCATCTTCTGCACAAATCTGACGCTCGGAGAAAAGGAAAGAACAAGTCAGAGGACTCTCCCACTAATCCAAAAGACGACGAAGATCATGACTCAGACGACGACGACGATGCTTTTCAAGCAGGTCTGAGGATGAGTCGTGAAGAGGCTGAAGATAGAGACGCCTCTCCACCCAGAGACGACAAAGGGCCTTCTACTCAGACCAATCCCCCTTCGCCATAGCATGAGAACATTCCCGACGAAGAGGAATCAGTCCCTCCAGTCAAGGAAGTAGAAGAAATTTTGGAACAGGCACCTGAGCCTGCTGCGACCGAAGAAGCTGTTCCTGAAAGAAAACAGGAGGATTCAGTCCCTCCTGTATCCATGTATGCTGAAGAATCTTCGCAACAGGAAGCTTCTCAACCCCCTGTCGCCGAACCAGAGCAAGCTACTCCCGCCCCTTCAACCGTGGAATCCGAGGACGGTATCGAACCTGAGGATGTCCAACTTACTTCACGCCCATCCGTGAATGTAAGAAGGTTGAACAGCTCTGGAGACCTTGACCAACCAGATTCTCCGATTTCTGCCACAAGGAAAGAGCGCCTGCGTGAACTTGGCCTTCAAACTGTATTCATCCAGGATGCAGTAAATGCTCTATCTTCCGTTGAGAAAGCATTAAACTGGATGCACACTTCTGCCGTGGAAGAAATGACCACTCTTCAACATGAAGTATCTCGTGTTGTCGAAGCATTCACTATTCTGCCAGAAGTTTTCAAACAAGCTTTGAAAATCATGGAAGATAAGCAAGAGCAACTGCTGAAGGAAGAAGCAACAAAAACGAGGATTGCTGAAGCCAAGACCGCTTGTGCTATGATTGAAAACAGCTCTCAACTGCGCGCTCACGACAAATGCATTAAGGAAATGTCGCAGACGCTTTCCTCCCTTGTAGAGAGAATGACTAGCATCGAGACGATACAGGATGCTGCATTAGAGATCCTAGAACGTCTTGATGAAGCCAAAAAGGGGGAAGAAGCGAGAGAAGCTGCTAGGAGAATCAGGCTACAACAAGAAAGGGAATTTGAGGCTGCTCAAAACAGTATCACTGCCGAGTTGAACAAACTAGCACCTCCTTCCCAAAGTTTTAAGATTTCAGGCTCCCGACCGGAATTTCATGATCCCAATGTCCCTTGGCAAACTCTTATTCAGAGACCTTCTGAAATTCGTCTGCCGACCAACCGCAATCCTACTACCGACGAAGTGAAGCATTGGAGGAAGAATGAACTGATGAGATACTTTGTCAAACTCATAAGGGAATCCGCCATCTTCAAGAACTATAAAACGTTAGCGGAGGCCGCAGACAAATTTACGAAGATGCTAGAAGACGGAAAACTCCCTCTCCAAATCGAGATGAAATCCAAACACAGAAGAGGAGATCGGATCACCCATCCAGAAGACTGGATCCTTGCCTTTGATCAATCCTATGAAGGAAGAGCTATATACCAGGATCGAGGCAATGATTCTCTTCAGAACTGGTGGCGTGGTACCGAGAATGACCTAGGGAAAAGGCCATGGAGGCATACGGACTATAGATAGGAGCTGAAATCTCTGTATATTATTTTTTTTGTAATTTCTATTCGAAACAGCAAACTCTGTACTCAATTCATTTTGAATAATCAATAAAAGCGTTTGTTTGTCGTGAAAGATTACAACTCGTAATCTACTGTGTTGATGTATGATTACTTAAATTGTTTGATAGCAATCTCAAGTTAGACAACTTGATTGAAAATTAAGCTGTACGAACTAGTCTACGAACAGTTCATAATTTCAGTTGTAAACTTAGAATACATTGTAAGATTGTGCCTGCGCGCCAATCATAAGCCTATGTTGTAATAATCCTTAATCAGATCGAACTTGCTCGAGCGATTCATTATTGTAGACTAAGTTCCGAAAGTCAGACCTTTTGACGAAAGACCAAGAAATCTGCCAGAAGACATCAAAGAAGATCACTTCATGAAGAAGGTTTTGGCATCATCAAGAAGACTTGAAAAGTTAAGAAGTAAGTCTTGGCAAATTGTCAAAAAGGGGTAAATTGTTAGGAAAACAAAGACCCTGTATCGAAACAGCCGGGATATCCGATCCCTGTATCGAATGGTATTTGATAAAGAGGTTTTGACATATATGCCAAACCGAATACAGTAAAGGAAACTGTATCGAATCTTTGAGGTTTTATCCTGTATCGAAGACCTGCCTCGAATCAGCATATAGTGAAGCCCTTCAGTACAGCAAGAAGTCTTGTAAAAGACCAAGTATGGAAACTGTCTCGAAACTCCAATACAGTTATCTTCCATACAGCTCACAACAGGTCAAAGAAGGAATATCCAGAAATCTAGTCCCGTTGAATAAAGAAGTATTTAAATACTCGAGGATAAAGTATTTAAATACTGCCAGTCAACAGATCTTCAGAATCCCGCTAAATCCGGATCGTGTCATAATCCCGTTGGAACGAAATCTCATTCAAACGGATACATCTCAACGGATATATACTTCAGAGACTATATATATCTGATGAAGGTATTGAAGATCAGTTACCAGTCACCTAACTCTCAAGCTATCAAAAGTTATCATCAGAGCAAAACATATCTCCAAAGCTTACTGCAATCAAGAACGAAAGAGATATACAGTGCTCATCATCCTGAACAACACTTCATCAGCTGAAAGCTCTTAAAAGTCAAAGTTGTTGTTCACCATCTGTTCTATACGTTGAACAAACTCAAGATCAGCCCTGTGTAGACTGAACAATCTGTGCTTCTCCGGAACTGTGTGTGAAGGATTTGCATTGAAGAAGACGAAGCTTGAGCGTGTGTGAAGAAGCAAGTCAAAGCATTAGCTCAAAACCAATATGTGTGAACGGTTTAAGCTAAGATCTTTATATCAATCTGTGTGAACGATATATTGATTGTGTGTGTTGTTATAATTACGTAGTTGTGTACGCAGTAATTATAATAAACTTTTTTACTCCTGTGTGGAGGACCAGTGGACGTAGAGGGGTTTACCTTGAACCACTTTAATTACTGTGTTATTTACCTTCAGCTTTTACTGTTTTAAATTACTGTGATTAATTAAGTATACACTATACACTTAGTTGCTGTATCCACAGCAACCTACTGTATCCAAGACTTCCGCTACGCACTCAGATTTAAAATCCATACAGTTTGTTGTTTAAACTATTTTCCAAACTGTATCCAGTATACTTAGTGGCCAACAATATTGATGAGTGTGTGTGAGCCAAGTAAAACCAGTGAAGGTCCTCTGGGGTACGTTAGACTGCATTTTCTGCGGATCACCTAGTTGGGCTATACAACCAGAGAAAGCCTGACGAGGTCTCTTAGGGTGCGTATCTTGAGGGATGCGGTAGCCAGTATAGCTCGGGAGTTTGTTCTACGTATGATTGATGATACGCGTATTATTCTGGAATAATGATGTGGGATGTGATGCCGCTGTCACGATACTGTTGAGACGTTGGTAAATGATGGTTATTTTTTTCTCTGGTATTTTTACTGTACTCGGCCCTATATTTATTGTTATTGCACGTTATACATACTCATATATTAAATACTCGTACCGGCTGTTTGCTGACCCCTTTGGGGGTAAATACTATTTTTGATGTATTCAGGTACAGGTCTTAATGGCGAGAAGGCACAGAAGGGGCATGTGGACGACGAGCGACAATGATATTCTCTCGGGTTGTCGATGTTGTTTTAGTTGTTTTGGTCTTGTTTTGTATGAGTAGACGCGAGCACTATTTTTATTTATGTTACGCTCATGTGTGGGCTTGAGAACTGTCTTGGAATTTGTAATTTGTATGTTGAACAGGTTGTGACTGTCGTCATGTTCGACCTTGCCGGTCGTGATGTTGTGGATGTGTTGTATTGTCGACTATGCCGGTTGACATGTGTTGTCTTGGTTTTATTCTCGACCTGATTGGTCGTTGTGTGTGTGTGTGTGTGTGTGTGTGTGTGTGTGTGTGTGTGTGTGTGTGTGTGTGTGTGTATGTGTGTTAAACAGGTCTTGCCTTGTGGATGTAACACCCCAAACTAGGCGGCTATTACAGTGACGTGGAATCCCCAACTGGGACCCACCAGGCGAATCAAAATTAATAAATTAAATAATATAATTGTAGTACCGAACCACATTATATTACCAAATACTCCGATGAGGAGCATAAGTACAATACATCAGGACAACACAGAATACTAGTATATTTTATATGAAGATAAAATACACCACCCTGAATAAATAAACATCCCAAACGGAATTTGCAGCGGAAATACAAATGAAACGTGACAATCTGCCTCGGACTCTTGGTGCTGATATGACCAAGTTCTCCACAATTGAAACAGATGATGGCCGAACTGGCCGCTCGGGACTACGATTCCGCCGGTCTGAGCGCCACACGAGCTCTCAGGTTTTGGCCCGCATCGCGGCCTCGTCCCCCGCGCCCTCTGCCTGGTCTCTCTATACTGAAGTAGGAAAGTCACATGATAATTATAGTTCTCGTACGAATATCACATTATGATTATGTCATGAAATGATGAAAATGAGCATACGCGCTCTAACACAGTGATTACATGAATGATTAACTGAGGTGACATGATTATCTGATGATATTCTTGAAATGATTATCTTGAACAAGTTAACAAGATTAATGATATGATCCTCAAGATCAACAACTGAACAGTGAAATGAACTGAGTGATTAATGAGTTAACATGATCGTCCTGATAAAAATGAATGATGATGAGTATTGTTGACTGTTGAATGATGAATGAGTGATTCTTATTGCCAGAAATTATACCATGGCGTTAGAAATCTTACAGTTCTTGGTCTGAGGGGCTCGGCATTTGCACAGGTCACACGTGACGCGAAATTCCAATGATACTAGTCCGATGACGATGATTTCAAATGAGACGTGACTCGGGAGGTAGTATTCAAAACCATTCTCCGATACCAACTCTGTAACACCCCAAACTAGGCGGCTATTACAGTGCTGTGGAATCCCCAACTGGGACCCACCAGGTGAATGAAAATTAATGAATTAAATAATATAATTGTAGTACCGAACCACATTATATTACCAAATACTCCGATGAGGAGCTTAAGTACAATACACCAGGACAACACAGAATACTAGTATATTTTATATGAAGATAAAATACACCACCCTGAATAAATAAACATCCCAAACAGAATTTGCAGCGGAAATACAAATGAAGAGAAACAAGAATGACTGAAAGGACTGGGGGCCCCTACTAGTATCACTGGGACTCCTCGCCGTCAACGTTCTCTTCCCGTGCTTTTGCCTTGCCATGACCTGAAAACAATATCCCCCAACGGGGTCAGCTACACAGAACAACAATCCGCAAGGGTTGAAAATACATAATCATGATGTATCTCAATTATGAAATATCCTTTAGTTATGAATTTAAGCTGAAGAGGGGCATCGTAGTACGCCCGTAATGGTATGTGCACGTGCACAAGACGAGTGACCGGACACACCCGTCCTTGTACCTAATTAGTCTCACGGAGGTACGTTACCGTGTGCACGATCCATTCTGTCGGTGAACCCGAACACATGACCATCATGTGCCCGACTAAAAATCCCACACATCACCACCCGGCCACGCAATACGAACCCAGAAGGCCATATGAACGAAAATGACCATGATGAATATCAATGAATGATAATCTGACAAAGTCAAGAATGACTCACCGAGATGAATTAGTAGTGAAGTGAATGATAGCTCAATAAAATGATTGGAACCGTCGTTCCTCGTGAATGAAGTGGTTATTCGACAATTACAAGTCTCAATATGGTTAATACATTATGAATGAGTTGTGATTATGAATGAACAACTACAAAAAGGAATGAATATCCTTTTAACCGAGTAAGAATTAACTTACACAATACCGATGAAGAATGTCCTTCCACGAAGAAACGTCCTAAATGAGATGTCGGTCGCTCGAATAACCTTGAATAACACAATTACCAACAATCCGTTCAACATATGAATCAAACACGATTATAACTAACTCAAAACGTCGATACGACTAAACCAAGCTCATTGGGGCATTATATCAAACACGTTGTGACCAATTTTCAATTGTTTACAACCAATCCTTAACTACACCAATATCAAATCCCCAAGGAGTGTTCGAAACCAACAAAACATCCTCAATACAACCAATAATCCAATATGAACATCCAAATTCGTGATTACAACAACAACTAATCGAAAACCCCCAAATCCAACTCAATATTCAAAGTGTTCTTGAATAACCCTTCAATAATCCAATGAATATTCATACAAACCCATAATAATACATACATATCTTCATACAACATGATTATAATGTCCAAAACATTATATCTCAACACAAAATTGAAATCCAAGATGTTTGAAGAATATTACCTTAGAAGATCCAAGCACTTTGATCCGATGAAAACGCATTAGATCGACTATCCGAGCTTCACAATCGAATGAAGATGACGAAAACCGAACACCCAAGTGATTGATGATGAAAAATCTCTCCCTCAAACTCTCTCTCTCTCGGATAGAAGTTGAAGAAATAAGAAAATGAGCATAAAGTCCCGTCCAATCCCTTATAAACTGTCGAATGTTACGGCCGTAACTCGGCTTACTTACGGTCGTAACATCCCAGGTCAACGGCCTTACGGCCAGAATTCACCATCTCAGACGGCCAGAACTTCGCCGTCCGAGACCGCGACAGTCATACGGCCGTACCCGCACCTACCTTACGGGCGTAACTCGCCCTCTTCCAAACACCTGTCGACAGTCATACGGTCGTACCGCACATGCCTTACGGGCATAACTATCCTGTTACGGTCGTACTCGGCAAGGCTTACGGGCGTACGACGCCTTCGTCGAAACAGACCAGGCACCCTGCCTGCAATGTACAGCCGTATCCGGCTAAGTCTTACGGCTGTACCTGACTCATCTTACGGCCGTATGTCGTAACTCTTACGGCCGTAAGCCCTCTTCGTCTGACATAACCTGAAAATCACGAACACATGTTACGGCCGTATCCGACGATCCTTACGGCTGTAACTCACCTTCGTCCAAAACCACCTTGAGCCAATGAATGCATGTTACGGCCGTAATGCTTGACTAGTTACGGCCGTAACTCGCTGCTGGAAATGACAAAAATCCGACAACTCCATCTACTCGATACAAATGGTGAATGATCCGACGTACAATACTAGTATGAGTGTAATTAAGTCCAATAACACGCGATAGATGATACTTCCATCACAAGACTATATTCACGATGATTATGATAATACTCTCGTCTCAACTCTCAATCGGAGATAAATGACGATCGGTAACTAATACACGGTTACAAAATGCCAACGATGAATACAAATGAATGAATCATGATTGATGAGTGATTATTAATGAGTGAAAATTACTGAATGACCATTATTGACTGATAATTACTGAATGATAATGAATGAATTACAACCGGGTATTACATACTCCCCCCTTAAAAAGAGTTTTGTCCCCGAAACTAAGGGTCAAACAACTCAGGATGACTCTTCTGCATACTATCATCGGTTTCCCAAGTAGCCTCTTCGACTCCGTGTCTAGACCACTGAATCTTGACCAAAGGAATCGTCTTGTTCCTCAACTGTTTGATTCCCCGCTCTAAAACTCGTATAAGATGCTCCTCATATGAATGATCATCCTCGATCTCGATTTCGTCGAACTGAAGTATGTGGCTCGGGTCGGAAACATACTTCCGCAACTGAGAGATGTGAAACACATTATGAATTCGGCTCAACGCTGGAGGTAAAGCCAATCGATAAGCTAACTCGCCTAATCGATCCAAAATCTCAAACGGTCCAATGAATCTCGGACTCAACTTCCCCCGTTTTCTGAAACGGAAAATACCTTGACTCGGGGATACCTTGACCAATACGTGGTCTCTTGTCTCGAACTCTAGTGGTCGACGGCGATTATCTGCATATGATTTCTGTCGATTCCGAGCTGTCAACAAACGACTCCTGATGAAAGCTACCTTCTCACGGGCGGCAATAAGCATATTGGGCTCGGTGCCGATTGATTCTGATAAGTCGTCCCAACACAAAGGAGATCGACAACGACGACCGTACAAGGCCTCGTAAGGTGCCATCTTAATCGAAGCGTGCCAACTATTATTGTACGTGAACTCAATCAACGGTAGTTGGTCTTCCCAATCGTCTTTCCAATCGAGGACGCATGCCCTCAACATGTCCTCCAATGTCTGAATAGTCCTCTCTGATTATCCGTCGGACTGAGGATGAAAAGTGGTACTGAGATTAAGCTGAGTTCCCATAGCACGATGAACTGACTTACAAAAATGAGACACGAACCGTCCGTCACGATCGGAAACGATACTTTTAGGAGTACCGTGCAGTCTCACTATCTCTTTGATGAATAACTGGGCAAGTCTCTCGGGGCCCCACATATCCTTAATCTCAAGGAAATGAGCTGACTTAGTTAAACGGTCCATAACTACCCAAATTGTATTCATGCCACGACGACTCGTCAGCAAACTCGTGATGAAGTCTATAGAAATATCTTCACACTTCCACTCTGGAATAGGGAGTGGTTTCAGCATACCTGCCGGTCGTTGACGTTCTATCTTGACTTGCTGACATGTTAAACATCTCGAAACAAATTATGCGACTTCTCGCTTCATATTACTCCACCAGTAATTTTGTTTCAAGTCCTTTTACATCTTGCTAGACCCCGGATGAATGGAGTAAGGGGTAGCATGAGCTTCTCTCAAAATCGAATTTTTCAACTCGTCATTCGCCGGTATGCATAACCGATTCTTAAATCGCAGAAGTCCATCCTCATGGACCACAAATCCAGGGGCTTTCCCCTGAGCCACTTCCTCACGGATGCGCGACAATGATGGGTCTGAACCTTGATTCACTCTGATTGCCTCCTCAAGTGGCGATGAAATCTCTAACATGCAAAGTTGCCCTTGCACTCGTTGATGCCAGACCTCGATCTCGGGTCTAAGGAATTCCTGCTGAAGCTCCTTCTGAATCGTTAAACGAGCAAGCATTTGCTCCTGAACGGACTTACGACTCAAGGCATCGGCAACCACGTTTGCCTTACCCGGGTGGTACAGGATCTCGATATCATAATCTTTGATTAGTTCCAACCACCGCCTCTGTCGCATATTTAACTCCTTCTAAGTAAATATACACTTCAAACTCTTATGATCGGTGAATATCTGACAGGTGACGCCATAAAGGTAATGATGCCAAATCTTCAATGTGAAAACCACGGCTGCTAGCTCCAGGTCGTGGGTCGGATAATTAACCTCGTAAGGTCTCAATTGCCATGAAGCATAAGCGATAACCTTCCCATTCTGCATTAATACACATCCGAGACCGTGTTCGGATGCGTCACTATAAACCACGAATCCCTTCGTCCCTTGTAGCAAGGAAAGGACAGGTGTTGAAATTAACCGGCTCTTGAGTTCCTCAAAACTCCGTTGACACACGTCGGACCACGTGTATTTCTTATCCTTTCGCAAAAGGTTCGTCATTGGTTGAGCGATTTTAGAAAATCCTTCCACAAACCGCCGATAATAACTGGCTAATCCGAGAAAGCTTCGGATTTCCTTAACATTCTTCAGAGGCAGCCAATCACGGATAGCCTCCGTCTTCTGAGGATCAATATGTACACCGTCTGATGAAATGACATGTCCTAGAAACGTCACTTCGGACATCTAGAACTCACATTTGGAAAACTTTCCATAAAGTTGCTCTCGTCTCAACACGTCGAGCACCTGATTAAGGTGAAACTCGTGCTCCTCCCGGTCACGAGAATAAATTAAAATGTCATCAATGAAGGCAACCACAAACTGATCCAAAAAGTCGATGAAAACCCGATTCATTAACTTCATGAATACCGCAGGTGCATTAGTCAACCCAAACGGCATTACCACGAACTCATAATGACCATAGCATGTTCGAAACGCTGTCCTCGCAATATCCGACTCTCGAATCCGCAACTGATGATATCCAGATCTTAAGTCGATCTTGGAAAATACTGAAGCTCCCTGAAGTTGATCTAAGAGATCATCGATACGGGGTAGAGGATACTTATTCTTGATCGTCACCCTGTTCAACTCCCGATAATCAATACACAAGCGAAACGAACCATCCTTCTTCTTGACAAACAACACTGGTGCTCCCCACGGGGACGCACTCGGTCGGATATAACCTTTCTCGAACAACTCCTCAAGTTGATTCTTCAATTCCTGCATTTCGGTCGAGGCCATCCGGTATGGTGCCTTCGATATCGGATACGTACCGGGCTCCAAATCAATCGTGAATTCCACATCCCTCTGTGGAGGCAAACCAGGTAACTCGTCTGGAAATACATCGGCATATTCTCTCACTACAGGAATATCCGCCAACATTATTGGTGATTTCTCGATTTTGGTCATATAGTACCAATAACCAACACACCCCTGACTGAGTAATTTCACTGCTTTTATCAAGTTAATGACCTTACCAGAACAGCCGGGATTACCTCCCTGAAAAACACATTCGACCCCATCGTCTGAAATGATAGTGACCATACGCTTACGGACACTAATGATGGCATCGTGACGATCCATCCAATCAATACCCAAGATGACGTCGTCTCTCGGTAAATCTACCACGATTAGGTCTGCTAGCTATACACGGCCATGAAGCTGAATCGGACAATTCTGAATCTCACGATTTCCGATAATTCTTCTACCGTCAGGTAGACTAATGACATAAGGCTCACAACTAGTAGCACTACCCAGACGTAGTCTACTCAAACATGACTCGGAAATGAATGAATGTGATGCACCAGTATCAAAAAGGGTACACACAGGTTGAGATAGAATATCGAGTGTACCTGAGATCATCCGGGCCTCCGAATCGTCGGTCTTCTTCATCTCATAAATTCGGGGCTTGCCGGCCCCCGAACCGGACGCTCCCGTCTGAGAGCTCTTTGCTCCGCCTTTGTTCGCTCCTGTCATCTTGAATGATGCAGACTGAGTGGCCTGATTATGAACAGTTGACTGCTTCAGGGCCTGAGATGACGCTGGAGTAGGTTTGGAGTCCCTTCGGCAAAAACGAGCCTTATGCCCAGCAATCCCACAATTATGGCACGTGACAATCTGCCTCGGACACTTGGTGCTGATATGACCAAGTTCTCCACAATTGAAACAGGTGATGGCCGAACTGGCTGCTCGGGACTGTGATTCCGCTGGTCTGAGCGCCACAGGAGGTCGCTCAGAGAAAGTAGAGCCCGCACGAGGCTTCTTAAAGGTTGCCTGACCGCCTTCATACAGATTACGATTCTTGGACTTCTTCTAGCAGATGAAGGTTGCTGCTTAGCAATCTCCTTAGCAGTAAGCTCATAGGTAAGAGCTTTCTCGATGAATTTGGCCAGAGTGGTACAATTATGATTAAGCAACTGCATCCGCATACGGGGTTTCAGCCTCTTGCTGAAATACTTGATATTGTCCGCCTCAGAGTGAATGATAGATGAGGCGAAGGGAAGAAGTTCCTGAAATTTCTCAGCAATGGCGAGAACATCCTCGTCTGCTAAGGAGTCGGGAGTGAGTAATTCTGACAGTTTGGCCTCTCTGAGTGGGTCCAGATAATACCTCTCCATCATGAGAGTCTTGAAATGATCCCAAGTACATGATCCGTCGGTGGGCTTCAACGACAACCACCAAGAATGAGCGCTCTTACCCAGATAGTAAGCCGCAACTGAAACTTTGTGTCCTTCGGGACACTCTACCATAGCAAATAACTTCTCGAAATGATGTCGCCGATAATAATGCTTACACCCCTCTTGCCCCTGAGGTGGCGGCGGAGGAGCCTGCTGATTCTGAACTGTTGAGTTCTGCATCGTCTCCATGAGGCGTGCCATCTGAGTCATCTGGGCCATCATGCCCTGCATAAAAGCGAGTGGATCAACCCGAACACCTTCTGACTGAGCTAGGTCCCGGGTACGACTCCCTGATAGTGAATGATAATTTCTGGGTGAATGAGTGGAAGCGTTGCTGCTCGACGAGTTAGCATTATTCCTAGCGTTTGCACGTGTATTCACACGAGCTCTCAGGTTTCAGCCCGCACCGCGGCCTCGTCCCCCGCATCCTCTGCCTGCTCTCTCCATACTGAAGTTGGAAAGTCACATGATAATTATAGTTCTCGTACGAATATCACATTATGATTACGTCATGAAATGATGAAAATGAGCATACGCGCTCTAACACAGTGATTACATGAATGATTAACTGAGGTGACATGATTATCTGATGATATTCTTGAAATGATTATCATGAACAAGTTAACAAGAATAATGATATGATCCTCAAGATCAACAACTGAACAGTGAAATGAACTGAGTGATTAATGAGTTAACATGATCGTCCTGATAAAAATGAATGATGATGAGGATTGTTGACTGTTGAATGATGAATAAGTGATTCTTATTGCCAGAAATTATACCATGGCGTTAGAAATCTTACAGTTCTTGGTCTGAGGGGCTCGGCATTTGCACAGGTCACACATGACGCGAAAGTCCAATGATACTAGTCCGATGACGATGATTTCAAATGAGACATGACTCGGGAGGTAGTATTCAAAACCACTCTCCGATACCAACTCTATAACACCCCAAACTAGGCGGCTATTGCAGTGCCGTGGAATCCCCAACTGGGACCCACCAGGCGAATGAAAATTAATGAATTAAATAATATAATTGTAGTACCGAACCACATTATATTACCAAATACTCCGATGAGGTGCTTAAGTACAATACACCAGGACAACACAGAATACTAGTATATTTTATATGAAGATAAAATACACCACCCTGAATAAATAAACATCCCAAACAGAATTTGCAGCGGAAATACAAATGAAGAGAAACAAGAATGACTGAAAGGACTGGGGGCCCCTACTAGTATCACTGGGACTCTTCGCCGACAACGTTTTCTTCCCGTGCTTTTGCCTTGCCATGACCTGAAAACAATATCCCCCAACGGGGTCAGCTACACAGAATAACAATCCTCAAGGGTTGAAAATACATAATCATGATATATCTCAATTATGAAATATCCTTTAGTTATGAATTTAAGCTGAAGAGGGGCATCGTAGTACGCCCGTAATGGTATGTGCACGTGCACAAGACGAGTGACCGGACACACCCGTCCTTGTACCTAATTAGTCTCATGGAGGTACGTTACCGTGTGCACGATCCATTCTGTCGGTGAACCCGAACACATGACCATCATGTGCCCGACTAAAAATCCCACACATCACCACGTGGCCATGCAATACGAACCCAGAAGGCCATATGAACGAAAATGACCATGATGAATATCAATGAATGATAATCCGACAAAGTCAAGAATGACTCACCGAGATGAATTAGTAGTGAAGTGAATGATAGCTCAATGAAATGATTGGAACCGTCGTTCCTCGTGAATGAAGTGATTATTCGACAATTACAAGTCTCAATATGGTTAATACATTATGAATGAGTTATGATTATGAATGAACAACAACAAAAAGGAATGAATATCCTTTTAACCGAGTAAGAATTAACTTACACAATACCGATGAAGAATGTCCTTCCATGAACAAACGTCCTAAATGAGATGTCGGTCGCTCGAACAACCTTGAATAACACAATTACCAACAATCCGTTCAACATACGAATCAAACACGATTATAACTAACTCAAAACGTCGATACGACTAAACCAAGCTCATTGGGGCATTATATCAAACACGTTGTGACCAATTTTCAATTGTTTACAACCAATCCTTAACTACACCAATATCAAATCCCCAAGGAGTGTTCCAAATCAACAAAACATCCTCAATACAATCAATAATCCAATATGAACATCCAAATTCGTGATTACAACAACAACTAATCGAAAACCCCCAAATCCAACTCAATATTCAAAGTGTTCTTGAATAACCCTTCAATAATCCAATGAATATTCATACACACCCATAATCATGCATACATCACTTCATGCAACATGATTATAACGTCCAAAACATCATATCTCAACACAAAATCGAAATCCAAGATGTTTGAAGAATATTAACTTAGAAGATCCAAGCACTTTGATCCGATGAACACGCGTTAGATCGACTATCCGAGCTTCACAATCGAATGAAGATGACGAAAACCGAACACCCAAGTGATTGATGATGAAAAATCTCTCCCTTAAACTTTCTCTCTCGGATAGAAGTTGAAGAAATAAGAAAATGAGCATAAAGTCCCGTCCAATCCCTTATAAACTGCCGAATGTTACGGCCGTAACTCGGCCTACTTACGGCCGTAACCAGCCATCTCGTAGGGCCGTAACTCGGCTTTGTCCAGAGTCTGCCGACAGTCATACGGCCGTACCCGCACCTGCCTTACGGGAGTAACTCGCCCTCGTCCAAACACCTGCCGACAGTCATACGGCCGTACCGCACATGCCTTACGGGCGTAACTATCCTGTTACGGCCGTGCTCGGCAAGGCTTACGGGCGTACGACGCCTTCGTCGAAACAGACCAGGCACCCTGCCTGCAACGTACGGCCGTATCCGGCCAAGTCTTACGACCGTACCTGACTCATCTTACGGCCGTATGTCGCAACCCTTACGGCCGTAAGCCCTCTTCGTCCGACATAACCTGAAAATCACGAACACATGTTACGGCCGTATCCGACGATCCTTACGGCCGTAACTCACCTTCGTCCAAAACCACCTTGAGCCAACGAATGCATGTTACGGCCGTAATGTGTGACTAGTTACGGCCGTAACTCGCTGCTGGAAATGACAAAAATCCGACAACTCCGTCTACTCGATACAAACAGTGAATGATCCGACGTACAATACTAGTATGAGTGTAATTAAGTCCAATAACATGCGATAGATGATACTTCCATCACAAGACTATATTCACGATGATTATGATAATACTCTCGTCTCAACTCTCAATCGGAGATAAATGACGATCGGTAACTGATACACGGTTACAAAATGCCAACGATGAACACAAATGAATGAATCATGATTGATGAGTGATTATTAATGAGTGAAAATTACTGAATGACCATTACTGACTGATAATTACTGAATGATAATGAATGAATTACAACCGGATATTACAGTGGATTCCCGAAAAAACTTGACATATTTTTAAGGGAAAAAATATACAAATGTATGCTGTGTTCTCATAAATTTGCATGGATGTACCCTGTGTTTTATAAATTGCACAGATGTACCTCGTGTTCTTTATAACCATGCACACGCGCCCTTCTGCCGTTAATTTTAGTCCACTCTCTTATCTCTAAGTGCATTGTGAGGGTCCCAAAAATTATTACTCCCTCGATTCCACATGAATGATCCTCCTTTCTATTTTGATTTGTCTCATTCGATATATTTTCATCATTAATTATACCGCATATTTGCTACAATATTCTGATTTTACCCTTAGTTTAGTAATTAAAGCTTGAGGTGGAATGAAAAAAGTATAGCTCATCCGAATTAATTATTTTTTCGTAATCAAAGCAACCAAATTTTTTAGGAGGGGGGTATAATTTAGCATCTTGGAAGGACAATGTACCAATTTTATCACAATTGGTTTAACCGATAAATCTTTAGTCACGAAAATTGATAAACCACCACGCATGAACTGGCACCAAAGAAATTATAAATCACTTAAATATTATTTTACTACATAAATACACTTTTTTTGAGGTGTAGAGGTGCATTCATATGTGGGAATATCTTTAGAGGTACCTTTCGAACCAGAATCGTTGGTCCCAAACAGCCATTAATGATTTCAAAGCTCATTGGCCACTATTCGAATCAGAATTGAAACTATGAACTAGCTCCCGGTGATTCGACTACAGTTTCTGGTTTTCAAAAATCACAAACTTGTTGTTCGAACGACCATTTATTTATTTATTTAGTTTTAGATAATAAAATATTTTCTTTTATTATTAATAAATAGTGGAAATTTTACTTTTTTGGAGGAAAGCCGTTGGTTTCTCGGTTCAAACCATCTTAACCGGCGGATTATACTTTCCCCAACTTTTGAATTTCAAATTGAAAATGGGATGGTCGAGATAATTTTTTTATCCCACTGCTTTGCAAATTCGGGTGCTTTTTAATTCATTTTTCAACTTTTAAGTCGAACAAAAAAACAAAAATAAAAATAAAAAACAGAGGTTCAGACGGTACACGACCACTTCTGAATCACGCCGAATCGAGACAGATGGTTCAAAAAACCATCTGAAGTCTGTTCGGCAGTTTGATTTCAGTACAAGTTTTTGCAAACCTCGAACTGGAGATTCGAACCATTTAGGCACCTCTAGATATCATTCTCTGTTGAAAAACTAAAAATAAAATGCTAAATGAGAAAAACTAAAGCGGGTCCTTACGAAAGGAAGGAACTCGACATGTACAAACAAATAGCTTTTTGTACAACCCACTTGTAGTTTGACGTTTATTTTTTTTTACAGGGTTTATGCTTACACTGACTAGTCGCCGGGATTGATTCCGCACAAGAGATGCTGCAGGTTAAATTGCGAGATGTGTATCTCATTTCTCGGGTTCTTTAATATCCTCAACTACCGCACACGCGAGTCTGCCCTCAGTGATTCTCCACTTGACTCCCAAATCCAACCGCAGTTCCTACCGAGATCTGGCCTCATGCCGCCAAACCTCAATATTTAATTGTCCACCAACAGATTCTGGGCTAGTTTAACCCTAGCAAAGTAAGGGATCATCGTGGCCTTGAGAAATTTAATTCCAAAGTGTTGACACTAGAAATTAAACCCCTAACCTCCAACTAAATTGAAGGTCGGGTAGCCAACTGCGCCAAGACAGTTGGTTAGTTTGTTTGACGTTTCCTACTACTCTAGGTGCCTGTTTGGTTGTCTAACAGCTTAATAGAATTTTGAGGTGAAAGGAGGGACAAGAGTTAATTAATTATATTAATATGTTTAGTTGATGATAGGGTTGAGTATAAATATAATACGGGTTAAAGATGTGGGGTTGGGTTGCAAATAAAAGGGTCCAAGAGTCGGATCCAAGCATACTTATTGTAAAACCAATGCCTTAGCAACCAATCAAACAACATATTAATATGGTTTTATAAATTAATATGGACTTACACTCCAATCAAGCACTCGCTACAAGAAAAAAAGGCCTTAGAACATCCCTAATAAGGGAGGTTTGGATAGATTTGTAAATTCAAACCTCTCAATATGGCTGTTAAGGCGAGGAGTTTAGGTTTGAGTTTTAAAATATGGGTTTAATCCTGCAAAAAAATTGATAAAAGAAAAACAGGGGGGGTGAGCAAAAAAAAAAACAGGGGGGTGAGCAAAAAAAAAAAAAAAACAGGGGGGGTGAGCGGAACTGCTATTAAATGTTTTGTCCACTTTGTGGCCTTTCTTTGCCTCATCAATGAGAACTTCAATTAGGAATTGGTCCATGCTCTTGGTCCACCTCAATTGTTTTGTCTCGACCTCTTTTTTGATAGCAATTTTATCTTCTGTTGATGTAGCCATATCTACATATATCATGGTTATACGACGAAAAAAAAAAAAAGCTATCACTTATATGATAGTAACAAATAAAAACCATTATTTTGATAAAATGTTCAAACAAAACTATAAATTTTCAATGTTATCGAATTCAAAATGACGATATAGTAAAACAATAGAATAATCCTATCACCTAATATAGTCCTCGTACATAGCTCGAGCTATTTCATCTCTCTTTTGTGCCCATTCTTGATTTTCGACCCTATCCTCCCTTAATGTTCTTTCTCTCTGTTGTTCAATATTTCTCTCTAGCGTTACATCTTCCATGCCCTGATCACGAAGGATTTGATCGCATGGATCAACACTCCTTATATAGTTAGTTATCACACAACAAGCAATCACAATATCAATTTGACGTTCATATGACCAGTGCATGCGAGCATCTAAGATTCGGAACCTCTTCTTTAAAACCCCAAAACCTCTCTCAACTGTTGTTCTAATTGACGAGTGTCGAAGGTTAAATAACTCCATGTAGTTTTCATGTTCATGGTTACTATATTCTTTTAAGTGATATTGAACACCGCAGTAGGGAGGAATAAATCCCTTATGTACACCATAACCTCCATCTGCTAAGTAATATTTGTTGGGAAAAACACCGACTAACGTCACGTCACAACGAATAAAGCGGAACCTCGTTTGACAAATTCTCACTCTTCAATCGTAACTTCGTGGTTACCGACGAGTAGAGTACCAATTACAACTCGATAAAATAATACAAATGATATTCGAAAGCAATAAACAACGAGACACAATTTTAGCGTGGAAAACCCCTCAAGACGAGAGTAAAAACCACGGAACCGAAGCCGCTTAAAATTCACTATCACCAATACACACAAATACACAATCTCCCCTAATACAAACTAGGGGTATACACCAATCGTCAAATACTTGGTAATAAATGTTCTTCAAGTATTTGGAATCAATAACAACAACAAGATCGATAACGAAAACAACCGTAAATGGCTTACACAAAGAGCTAATGAAATACCCGTACTTCCGGACTCAAAAACTCGATCTACACCGGTGAAAAGATTTTCTCAATAGCTACCAAGCTCTTGTCAAAAGATCACGACGATCCGACCGATAAATCTCCGGGAAAATGAAAATTGTATTTCTCTCTCTATATCTCTCTCTCTTGTTCTTGAGTGTAGGTAGTGAATTGTGAAGAACTCCCGTTCCAATCAGCATAAAAAGAACAACATGTGCAAGGTTGACTTCGTGCAGCCAGTGTCTTGCAAGTGCACACAAAGACAAAATTGCGCCTGTGTCTTGGCGGCCGCGCCCACAGAGTGTGCCGCGCCCATAAGACAGGCGACTTGGCGAACACGAGACAAACGATGAGGGCCGCGGCTGCAGGATGTGCCGCGGCTCGGGTGATCGGAGTCTCGGCAGGGGCCGCTGGCAGACTCCCACAGGGGTGCTGCAGGGCCGCAGCCTCATCCGGAGTGTGCCGCGCCCATAGTGCAGAATCGCCGATCAAGGAAATTAGGGCCGCGGCCCGGCAGTGCAAAATGAGAAAAAACATCTTTTCGAGCGAAGTGCCACGGACCGGAGGGTTTGTACCGTAGCCCGGATCCGGTCGACTCCGAAAAAGCCTATATTTCGGAAATTACTCCTACAAATCTCCCCCTTTACGGAATATAGGAAGAGTTCGCCATCCCGGCGATCGAGCAACACACTTTCACCTTATCTCTACTTAACGCTTTCGTTAACATATCGGAACCATTATCATCGGTATGACCTTTATCAAGTTCAAACAAACCATCCTCCAAAGCATCGCGGATCCAATGATACCTCAAATCGATATGCTTCGTTCTCTTGTGAAAAGTCGCATTCTTAGCCAAATGAATCGCAATTTGACTATCACAAAGAACTACGTAACGTCGTTTTCGGAAGCCTAGCTCTCATAAAAACATTTTTAACCATAAGAGCTCTTTGCTCGCTTCCACCTCCGCAATATACTCGGCCTCCGTTGTAGACAAGGCAACGCACTTTTGCAATCTAGATTGCCATGACATGGCTCCCCCTGCAAACGTCATTAAATAACCGGAAGTGGATTTTTGGTTATCTTCATTACCGGCCATATCCGAATCGGAATATCCAACAAGCATTGCTTTCCCATTTCCAAACGTAATACCCAATTTGGAAGTACCCCGTAAATATCTAAATATCCATTTTACGGCTTCCCAATGCTTCTTACCCGGATTCGATAGAAACCGGCTCACCACTCCTACGGCATGAGCAATGTCGGGCCTAGTACAAACCATAGCGTACATCAAACTCCCGACCGCCGAGGCATATGGAATTTTATCCATATCCTCAATCTCCTCCTTCGTCTTAGGGCAATCTTGACTCGTCAATTTAAAATTGTTAGTAAGAGGTTAGCTTTATCCATGTTGAAACGTTTAAGCACCTTCTCGATGTATTGCTCTTGCGACATGTGCAATTTCCGGGCTGCTCTATCCCGTGTAATTCTTATCCCAAGAATTTGTTTAGCCGCCCCCAAGTCCTTCATGGCAAAGGACTTACTCAATTCTTTCTTCAAGTCGGCAATCCTCTCGGCATTCTTGCCAACGATCAACATGTCATCCACATAGAGCAATAATATGATAAAGTCATAATCTCCGAATTTCTTAAAAAATATGCAATGGTCGAGAGTCGTCTTTCGGTAGCCTTGCTCCCCCATAACCGACTCAAACTTCTTGTACCATTGCCTTGGTGCTTGTTTCAACCCGTATAAACTCTTTCGAAGTTTACACACATAATCCTCTTTTCCTTCGACCTCAAATCCTTCCGGTTGCGTCATATAAATTTCTTTGTCAAGGTCTCCGTGAAGAAAAGCCGTCTTGACATCCATTTGCTCGACCTCAAGATCGAGGCTAGCCGCAATACCAAGGACCAATCGAATCGATCCTATCTTCACAACCGGAGAAAAAATCTCGTCAAAATCAATGCCCTTCTTTTGACTAAATCCTTTCACCACGAGTCTAGCTTTATATCGGGGCAATGAGTTATGCTCCTCCGACTTCACCCGATACACCCATTTGTTTCTCAAAGCCCTCTTGCCTTTCGGAAACTTCACCAACTCGTAAGTGTTATTCTCATGCAAGGAACTCATCTCGTCTTGCATGGCATCCATCCATTCCTTCTTCTTTTCATCCTCCATGGCCTCCGCAAAATATTCGGGTTCTCCCTCATCGGTGAGTAAAACGTACTCATCGGCCGAATAACGGGTGGAGGGATGATGGTCCCTCGTCGACCGCTTATGTGGAACAAAAGATGGCATGTTCGTCACGGGTAGCTCGGGATGAGCTTCATCAGTGTCATCTTGCCTCAATTCATCGTTCTCACCATCATCATGTTGTTCATTATTTTGGACGTCATCTCCAACGTGTGTCTCAACATTTTGTGGAGGAACGGGGTCCAAATCATAAGATCATAGTCGTGTTGCGGAGCCGACTCTCCATTCTCAACATCTTTTATTGTTTGATCTTCTACGAAAACAACATCTCTCGACCGAACAAGCCTCTTTGTAACCGGGTCATATAATCTATACCCGAACTCATCAAGCCCGTAGCCAATAAAAATACACGGCTTCGTCTTGGAATCAAGCTTTGATCTCTCATCATTCAAAATGTGAACAAAGGCTTTACATCCGAAGACCCTCAAGTGGCGGTACGAGATCTCTTTACCGCTCCACACCTTATCCGGCACATCAAACTCCAAAGGAACACAAGGCGTCAAATTAATAACATGAACCGCCGTGTTCAAAGCTTCTCCCCAAAACGACTTTGGCAATCCGGCATGTGAGAGCATACAACGAGCTTTCTCGTCCAACGTCCAGTTCATTCTCTCCACCAAACCATTGAGTTGCGGAGTCTTCGGGGGCGTCTTTTGATGTCGGATCCCTTGCTCTCGGTAATATTCATCAAAGGGTCCGGTGTACTCTCCACCATTGTCTGTCCGGATACACTTTAACTTCTTCCCGGTCTCTCTTTCCACCGAGGCATGAAATTGCTTGAAAGTGTCTAACACTTGATCTTTGGTCTTCAAGGTGTAAGCCCACACCTTCCTAGAATGATCATCGATGAATGTGACAAAATATCGGCAACCACCGAGCGTCCTAGTCTTCATAGGACCACAAACATCGGAATGAATAAGATCAAGCACATTTTCCTTCCGTGAAGGAGTATGACTCTTAAAAGTAACTCTCCGTTGTTTCCCGGCAAGACAATGAGAGCATCTTTTAAGGAGTACCTTATGAACTCCGGACAACACCTCTTTCTTCGACAATAGCGCCATTCCTTTTTCACTCATATGACCGAGCCTCTTATGCCATAGCTCGGCCATGTCATTATTGTCGATTGCGTTCACAAAACTAGTCGTGACCTTAGGAAGTGTCACGTACAATTTTCCTTCCTTTTTTCCTTTCCCGACAATCAGGGAACCTCTCGTGAGTTTCCACAACCCCTTGCCAAAACCACTATGGTAACCGTCATCATCGAGTAAACCAACGGACATAACATTAAGCCTCATGTCCGTAACATGTTTTACATTTTGTAAAACAAGTTCCATTCCGGTGTCGAATCTCAAATGCACATCTCCCACTCCAACAATCTTGGATAACCCATCGTTACCCATCTTGACTATACCAAAGTCGCCCGGAGTATAGGAAGAGTAAAAATCTCTATGTGATGTAACATGACACGTAGCTCCACTATCGATCACCCAACTCGAATCATCTCTCGCAAGGTTGACCATATCATAATCACAACAAACAAAGAATTCTTCGGTAGTAGTATTAACTTCGTCTTTATCATTACTACCGCCTTCCTTCTTTTCTGAATTTTCTCGGCCTTGGCGTTTCTCCTTCTTCAACTTTTGGCAAAAATTCTTAGTATGCCCTTTCTTACCACAATGGTAACATTCGATGTTGGCATACTTCCCCCGAGAACTACTCCTTTGTGGGCCTCTATTACTTGGACCTCTACTTGGACCTCTCCCCTGTCTTTCGGTAACTAGAACATCCGACTGTGACGAAGATCCTTGTGCCTTTCTTCGGACCTCCTCATTCAACATGTTCCCTTTTGCTAGTTCCATCGAAATGACTCCATCGGGGGCGGAATTAGACAACGACGTTCGAAACGTCTTCCAAGAATCCGGCAATGTGCCTAACAACCACAAAGCTTGTACCTCCTCTTCGAATTTAATTCCCATTCCGGCAAGTTGATTAATAATGCCTTGGAATGTATTTAAATGATCCGATAGAGGAGTCCCGTCTCGAAACTTCAAATTCATCATTTGTTTAATGAGGAATTACTTATTGTTCCCCGTCTTCCGAACATACAATTGCTCGAGCTTATGCCATAACTATCGAGCATCCTTCTCACCACTTATATGGTTCAAAACATTGTCATCCGCCCATTGTCGAATATATCCGCAAACTTAGCGATGCAAAATAGTCCACTCCGCGTCGGACTTCCCTTCCGGTTTATCTTTGCTAAAAACCGGCATATAGTAATCCTTCATGTATAGAAGGTCTTCCATCTTCCCTTCCATACGTGGTAGTTTGAACCGTTCAAGTTAATTATTCTACTCGTGTTGGCTTCCATCTTACGATTGAGATACTAAACACCACGAAACAACAAATACCGTGGCTCTGATACCACTTTGTTGGGAAAAACACCGACTAACGTCACGTCACAATGAATAAAGCGAAACCTCGTTTGACAAATTCCCACTCTTCAATCGTAACTTCGTGGTTACCGATGAGTAGAGCACCAATTACAACTCAATAAAATAATACAAATGATATTCAAAAGCAATAAACAACGAGACACAATTTTAGCGTGGAAAAACCCTCAAGACGAGAGTAAAAACCACAGGACCGAAGCCGCTTAAAATCCACGATCACCAATACACACAAATACACAATCTTCCCTAATACAAACTAGGGGTATACACCAATCGTCAAATACTTGGTAATAAATGTTCTTCAAGTATTTGGAATCAATAACAACAATAAGATCGATAACGAAAACAACCATAAATGGCTTATACAAAGAGCTAACGAAATACTCGTACTTCCGGACTCAAAAACTCGATCTACACCGGTGAAAAAATTTGCCCAATAGCTACCAAGCTCTTGTCAAAAGATCACGACGATCCGACCGATAAATCTCCGGGAAAATGAAAATTGTATTTCTCTCTCTATATCTCTCTCTCTTGTTCTTGAGTGTAGGTAGTGAATTGTGAAGAACTCCCGTTCCAATCAGCATAAAAAGAACAACCTGTGCAAGGTTGACTTCGTGTGCCGCGGCGCAGCCTCTGCAAGCCGCGCGCCTGTGTCTTCGGGGGGCGACCCACAGGAGTGTGTCGCGGCCCATAAGATGTGCGACTTGGCGAACACAGCATAAAACAATGAGGGCCGCGGCGGCAAGGATGTGCCGCGCTGGGGTGATCGATGTGTCTCGCAGAGGCCGCCTACAGACCGGTAGGGGGTGCTGGCAGGGCCGCGCCCATCCGAGTGTGCCGCGCCCATAGTAATGTAATCGCCGCTCAAGGAAATTAGGCCGCGGCCCGGCTGTGTGCCGCCCGCAGGCAAAAAGGAGAAAAATATCTTTTCGAGCGAAGTGCCACGGACCGGAGGGTTTGTACCGTGGTCCGGAGTCCGATCGACTCCGAAAAAGCCTATATTTCGGAAATTACTCCTACAATATTTACCTGATAAAGAAAGTCTAGATAAGTCTACTTATTTTATATCTAATACTATCATAATAATTTAGATAGAGTATATATAGAACACATACCATCAGGAACTATGAGCCCATTTCTTCTTGTTAAAGCATCATCCAATATTATAGAATCATGTGCCGATCCTTCCCAACCAGCAAAAACGTATGTAAAATTTAAATCAAAATCAATGCCAGCTAAAACATTTTGTGTTGGGTGATCCTTTCGGCTACGGAAATGACCTTGTATCCTAACAGGTACCGTAGCTCTTACATGAGTTCCATCTATAGCACCAAACATATTTATTCATTCATTATTGAAGATGTTTAATTAATTTAGTTATAGTACCTTAAACCACGGCCAGTATCTCTCATTACTTGCTATTTTATCTGGAGTAGGACATCCTCCTTTTAGGTTGTACTAGATACTCATCTTTATTAAAGTAACGCCACACCGTTTCACCAGATCAAAAAAATCGACTACCAATAATAGTACAGATTTTCACATTATGAGCAACAGTGTGCAAAAACATTGCCAATTGGTTTTACTGGAAGATGGATTGTCGGCCTCAAAAGATTCCTTTCAGAAAGCGTTGAGCACAGAGCCTGGAATGCGAATCTAGACATTCGAAGTTGCGACTGACACATGGTATCACTCTTATATATATATATATATATCCTTCTCTAAATATATCCATCTTAACACTAATCTCCTTCGGTCTCTTCATGCATGATTTAAAAATACCAAGGGCTACAATACTCATCGACATCACTATCAAACTTGCAGCATGCATTTGTTTTTTCTTTTCATCACAATAGCCATCTTTTGTCATCTAGATTATTCATAGCATAGAATGTCATGTTAATACTAATTTTAAGGTAGCAAATAGTTTAACATATATTCAAGACACGCAACATACATATACAACCAATTATTAATAATACTGACCTGACCAAATTGAGCAGAAGAAAATTGGTTAATGCCTGAGAAAAACCCACCTGTTTGAGAATGAATAAAATGTGTCAATACATCAGTAATTGATATCTGTTAAGATCGACGAACTAGTGAATGGATGGGATGGAAGATGAAAATTATATAGAATTTTTAACTCATTGATGTAAACATACCTCTCACGAAATGCATATGTAAACCGCAGTTTCGGAACTTGGGAGATCTCCATATATATATAGATGCAAGAGATGAGATTTCGAAATAAGTGTTGAATTCTTGTGGAGGGAATATGAAAAGCTGAAAATTCATTTTTGGAGGGAATATAAAATTTTGTCATGGAAATCAAGAAGCGTGGAGGAAGAAATATGCTAGTTTCGGTTGTGTCGATTTTAGAAGAAGATTTGGTGGGAGAGATAAATGTGAGCAGATTTTCCAAGATTTCCATAATTTATTCTATTTTTTAGAATTTTCCAAGTAGCAAACAAAATGTGGAAAACTAGAATTTCCTTCATTTTTTTTCTTTTCCCCTATTTTCCCTCTAACCAAATGAAGCCTTAGTTTAGTTTTACTAATTTTAATTTTTCTGTTGTTTTTAATTCTTGTTTTGTTTATTTAATAGTCATGTAGTTTATTAGTAATTAAAAAGTATTTCAAAAAATATAAATGAAGGATTTCATTAAATATACATTGTTTAGATTACCTTTTAATTTTTCTAGTAATTAGAATTACTGTTATCAAACTTGGTATTGTTATAATACCCTAAATAAATTAAATCAACTCACACAAATTATATCATGTTTGCAGTTTTAGTTCTGTTTATTTTTTAATTTGTTACTATATTTATTTTCAGTTTTGTTTGTTTAATAGTCATGTAAATTATTATAAATTCAAAAACATTTTAAAAATATAAATTAAAATTTTATTACATATATATTGTTTAAATTACTTTGTATTTGCTTGTTTAATATATTTAATATTTATGTAAAAATATTTGTTAAAGTATTAAGTCTAAAAAAAACTGAAGATTTCACGGGAAACATGTGAGATCCAAAAGCATAACTTTGAGATGTTTATTGTTAAATGAAATTTGGATTTATAGGAGTGATATTTGTGTTTTAGTAATGTGGTAGATTGGGAGCTGAGAAAGAAAGCTTGTGTAGAATAAGTAGTAGAGATGCTCTTAATCTTATATGGTCCAAATCGTGGTTGTCATACAACATGTTTGCTTCTCTATTTTCTGTTGCATGTCTTTCACCTTCTCGCTCCTCACCCGTTTGCCTGCTGGCCCTGCTCTATCCCCCAAAGTTGGGTGAAAACATGCCGTGCCCATTTAAATATAATAGAACTTCTTTATACCTCAAGTTTAATAATAACTCTTTTGATATTCAAATTATCGGTTTTGATCTTTACTCTAATCCGAGTTATATATGCAATTTCGAGTAACAGAAATTCGAGTAATCTTGCAAAACTATACAAAATTCGAGTCACTATTTTCGAGTCAGTTTTTGAGTTATTTTTCGAGTCAAATTTCGAGAGACCATTCGTGCCATAAATCGAGTCACATTTCCAGTCGGGTTTGAGTCAATTATTGAGTTATATGTTGCTAAGAGTGCTATTCGCGCAAGCTTTCCAATCTATGGTTACCACTCGAGTAACATAATTATTGGGTGAATAGATAAGTACCATGCTCGAGTAACTCACAACATCCATTCGACTGTCTCTCAGCTATATTTTTACCCATTTTTCCTGACAAATTTTCTCACATCAGGAGTTTCAAATAATATTTCTACTTGAAATATCAGAAAATGTTCAAATACTTATTAATTTTCTTTTTGGTACAAATTTAAATACTAATTAATTTGTGTAAATATTATCAGTTTAGTTTCATTTAATATAATTTAAAATTTTCAAATTTATTTGACAGATAAGTTTTTGAAAAAGATTGCCATCCGTTTTAATGGCAAGTGGCAAGATTTAGACTATCGCGGCGGAGAAGAACAAATATTACCTATACCCGTTAGTGCAAGCTATGCAACAGTGGCAGATAATATTCACTGTATTATTAAAGTTGATAGAACAAAATATGTTTATGTTCTATTCTCAATTGATTATGATGGGGGGAGAAGAAAAATGAAGATAAAGAGTGATTCTAATATAAATTACTTGTTCCAATTCAATGCAGAACCTATCATTTTTGTGAGCCTTCAGAATGAAACTACCAGTTGTAATAACACCATGTTCAAAAATATTACCGCTAATTTTATTTTTCCAAGTTCCAAAATATTTCCCCAACAGTTTCCTTATTTGCTCTACTGTTTGACGTACCTAGATGTAGCTCTTTTCCAGTATCTTACAATTCCAATCGTATGAATTATATGACTGACAGGGGTTCAAACATGTGAATCCCTCGGGAATTTGATGATTCTCAATTTGATGGTTGCGCTCCTTCAAATAATGTATGTGATGTTGGTGGTACTGGTGGTGGTGATAGTGCTCATGATGGTTATAGTAGCAATGATAATGAAGACATAAGTAATGATGATATCGATCTTGAAGATGTTAAGGTTCAGAGACATTTGGTTTGAGAAATTTTGCAAATATTATGGGAAAAAGGCACGTTTAATAAAATATTTAGAAAAGAGGCAGAACCAGAACCAGAATGGAGGCACTTTTGATTTCGATCAATTAGTAAATGAAGAAGATGCTCCAGCTCCTCCCTCTGGTTCTGGGTAGAAATTTCCAGGCAGACCTCAATATGTGTCATCTTCTAGAGTTGATGATGATATGGATAAAATATTTGATCCCCAAATGCAATACCCTTACAGATAGGATATGTATTTCTCTCAAAAGATAGATTGAAAAACGATGTTGGACGGTATCATTTGGAAAATAAACCTGATCATCGTACTCTGAAATCTGATAAGAACTACTATTCTATCGCTTTGTACAGATGAAACGGGTAATTGTTTATTGATCGCCTTAGGGAGGGGTAGATTTTGGAGAGTACACTCATGGAACGAACATACCTACCATTTTAACCCAAATCGCAAGAGACCTAAGCAGTTGCCTTCTAAGATGCTCGGTGAATACATGTCCGACAAACTATTAGTGGATGGGCAGAGATGGTTCAACTTAAGAAGGAACATAATTTAACAATCCGTTATGGATTGGCATTAAGCATTCACAACCATGCTCTGTTGACGACATATGGAGACCATCAAGATTCTTTCAAAATGACTCCCTCATACTTTCATACGGTAGATGTGACAAATCTAGGTGCCGTAACTGATTATGTAGTTGATGCTAATACTAGAAAATTTGAATACATTCTTTATGCTTTGGGGGCTTCAGTATCTAGATTTTGCTATGATAGACCAATCATTGATGTAACATACCTTAAGGGTAAGTATCGAGGAATATTGTTTGTTGCTGTTACAGAAGATGGTACAATCAGATTTTTCCACTTGCTTTTGGAATTGTGACCACTTGCTTTTAAGATTGCGACGTCAAATACGATGATTCGTGAAAGTTTTTCATGTACAAATTGAAAGAAGCCTTTGGTTGTATAAGGGATCTCTTGATTGGTTTAGACAAACATAAATCCATAGAAAATGATATAGAAGAGGTATTCCCACTTGTGCGACGCGGGTTATGTTGTTACCATATTCAGAAGAATTTGGATAAGTATGGTCAATTTGTGGTGGCAATTTTTAATGCTGCAGCTTACAGCTATCGTACCGAGGACTATAATAGGCATATGGGAAAGTTTAGAAATAGCATGTCCAGCTGCAGCTATCCTCTTGAAAGAGGTTGTTGGTGAGAATAGATGGGCTCGTGTGAAGTATCTAGTACGGTAATTCGAGGTTATGAATTCAAATACTATGGAAAACATGAATGTAATAATCGGATATTTGTCATGTATTTTCATCCGTATTTCAATCCGGTGGTATTTGATTTGCCGTACAATTAATCAAAGTATGATGTAAAGGATGTTAATTCATGCATGTGTTTGCATGAATTAGCACACGCTAATGTACAAACTTAGCGTACGCTATACTTGAGCATTATCATACGTTATGTTGTTATGGTAGCGCGCACTATGTGCAGTCAACATGATTGAGACAAAGATCAGTAGGTGAGATCGGATCACGGATTTGGATAAGGATTTGTCGAAATGAACCTGTACGACTTTTGGAAAAGTTAAGTCAACGGTGTTTAGCGTGCGCTAGAGATTATAGTTAACGCACGCTAAAGCCATGGACAGTAGAGACAGTAAGCTCCACGAGGCCATTAACGTGCGCAACAATGAGGGTTAGCATCCTCTAATCCTGGTATTTAACCTACGTAATGGCTGTATAACGTACGTAAGACCAATGTCAGGAAGAACAGTGTGTTGTGATCCTGATAGCGCGCGCTAAAGTATTAGGATAGCGCACGCTACAGGTCACTTCCTATAAATAGGACATTACCTTCATTTCATTTATCACTTTAACCTTAATCCATTATCCGACTTATACAACTTTGAGAGTTACCCTCACAATATTAACCCCTCATATCAGCCTCTGAATGTGATTGTTTAAGACGAAGAGAATTAGGGATTAGTGTTCGAGCATCCGACGTTGAGTTTCTGTAACACCCCAAGAAATCAACCAGGAATATCATACGCCGTTGACCCTATACTCAAGGTTCCACCAGGCTGAACACAACCATACGACCCAATGTTTGACCGTCCAGGTTCAAACAGAATAATGACACGGGCCGATAAGGTCCCACAACTAAAATAACCAAAATACAATCCCACAACTCGTGCCCACACAGTTGTCCAAAATACAAAATGGTATAACACAGTGGAAGACTTGGAACAATCCAATGATGCAACAATAACTGAACTCCATAACTCTTGATTAGTATCGCGGCCCATCATCTTCCTTGCCTGTAATATCCGCATTTTTCCTTTTTCCGGTATTTTTCATTTTTGGTGTATTTTATGTTTTTAGTGACTCGCTTATAACCATATGCATATTTCGAGAATATTTAATACTGGACTTTTTGTCATCCGAGCTTGTTTCGGACTTGTTTTACCCAATTCCGCGTTTATTATCTTTCCCATCGCTATTTGGTTCGATTCTCGTATCGTTGTTCAGAACCGCCATTTCGGGGTTGTCGTAAATCCGTATTATGTTATTATGCATATTATGAGCTTTCGTTTGGTGTTTCGATCGTGTATCCTGTATTTCAGATGTTTTGGACTGTTTTGTAATTTCCCAAAGTTATGGGGTAATTACTTCCGAACCCTTGGGTAGTCGGAATCATGTTTTATTTTAGTACAGTAGTTTGGAATCGAACTCGTCATGCGTGTGTCTTATTGAATCCGTTGTTTGGAGTCTGGTGCACGTTGCTTTCATCCGGGGGAGAACTCGTCGTTTTCCAACTTTGAGTGTTGTCTATACTACTATCTGCACTCGTTAGCGCATGCTAATTCCATTGTGCAGCACACGCTAATTTTGTTGAGTTGCGCACGCAAATGATTTAAGTACAGCAGTGGCAATGGGTCTTTTCTGCTCTCTGGGCGAGCATTTTAGCACACGCTAGGTCTGCAGATTAGTGCACGCTATGGATGAGGCTTAGTGCACGCTATGTGTGTGACAGCGCATGCTAATTCGGTATTCCAGTTGCGGCCGAATATTTCTAGACTCTGAAGACGAATAGGTAGCGAGCGCTATCGGGGGCTGTTAGCGCACGTTATTTATGAGTAGCCCATGCTAACGGTTCAAAACTGAAGGTTCTGGACTAGGTTTGTCTGGTTAGCGAGCGCTAACCATAAGCCGTTAGCACGCTAAACCGTCCAAGTATATATACCCGAGAGTTGACCTTAAATGCGTCTATTTCTCATTTTTTTTCTTTCCCCGCGGCTTGAACGATCCAGAGGTGATTTTGAGATGATTTCTTCTTCCAATCACCTCAACTATCATCTTCCTTGAGTTCTAAGTGTTGATTAACAACATCTACTTGTGTTTTTTGTCTTTTATCCAAGGTAATCTCTTAGAACCCTATTTTTTGGGAATTTGAGGGTTTTCGATTTAATGTCCGATTCGTTCCGTATTATTGATTAATCCATGATGTATGTGATTAATCTTAGTGGTATTCATGTGTTCCCTACGAGTTCATGGTAAATTTCTTGGTAGTTTTGAAATCGAGAGGGTTCGATCGCGACCCGCCCTCGTTGTTGCTATCGTACGAATTTACATGAATCGTAGGTGGGTTTTCGGGTGTATTCCATTTCGTACTCGTATAGAATTGGTTGTGATTGTATTCTTCGAATCGTTAGGTTCGTGGTCATCGGTTCCTATCAAGCGTAGATGATTTTCCCATTCATTCGTCGTCAATATTCTCAAGGCAAGTATTCTTGTGAAACCCTTATGCTTAACATGAAATGGTAATGTATATGTGTGTGATTTGCTCAATCCAGGAGGGTCCGACGGGGCCTTAGAGGAATCTATGATTTCGCTCCTAATTCACGAGCTTGTTGGATAGCCAGTCGGGAAGGGTCCGTTGAGGCCTCGGATGGGACCAGTGGTTTATCCCTGGTCCTAGGCGAGTTATGTGCGTGATTTATAACTATGTCCAGTCCGGGAGGGTCCATAGAGGCCTCGGATGGGACCAGTGGTTTAGCCCCGATCCTAGGCAAGATTTTCAACTGTGATTATTGACTGTTTGTTTTCTGGGAAAAGACATGTCTTGTTTTGATTTTGAAACAATTTGATGCATGTACTATGAAATGTTTAAGTGAATGGTTTGCCGTGATTACTTGTACTAGCGTAATTGCTCACCTCTTTGGGGACTCATTTAATTCGTGTTATGAATTTCAGGTTGCGTTCAACTGGTCGAGCGGGCACTGGAGCAGTACGAGGATGTTGGTCGGGGTTGTTGATGTGTGCAAATGAGTCCCTTTATTTTAGTTGTCTATTTTAAGACGTTTGTTTTCAAACTTGTAAAGTTAAACTGATAGACTGTACTTGCGAGTACTTAGGCGTTTTGATTTGGAAATGGTTTGTATACTAATTGTTATGTGTGATTTTCGGTGATGTCTGGTTTACTTATTGTACTGGGCATTTTATTAAATTTGCGTCTGGGTGATGTGTGTTTTCTCGCTAACCGAGATGGTTAGACGAGCAGTATTAATTAGTTAGCCTGGTGGGTCCCACATAGGGGTCGACGGCGCTGTAATATACCCTGAATATCTTGGGGGTGTTACAGAAAATAGTATCAGAGCACTAGGTTTATGGATACCCAGGCTTGTCGGTTAATTGGGTCTAGTTGTGTTTTATTTTGCACATCGTCATCACGCTGCCATCATCTCGGTACTTCTAGTGTTCGTAAGTTTTACTTACTCGATTCTTTTGTTTTCTCGTATCGTGCTTCCATTTCTTGAACTGTGATTGTTTTTCTCTCGTGCTTATCATCGAGATGCTTTCGCTACTTCTTATCTTCAGTATGGATGCTAGGAGAGGTCGAGGTAGAGGTCGTGGCTGTGGACGCGGCCTGGGACGTGGCGCATCCTGTACGTCCGGCCACGTCACACTCTTCTGGATCCAGCAATACTGCTGGTCGTCAGGGCCATACTACGTCTCAAGACGGCACAGCCGGTAATGGCGCCGACTTTGGTGTTGCAGCTGTGATGCAATAAATGGTGAACAAAATGACTGTGATAGCCCAGGTGGTTCAAAACCTGACTCCGGCTCATGCTGCTCGGGCCGGAGTGAATCGTTAGCTTCAGGATATCACCAAGATGCATCCTTCTCAGTTTTCTGGGGCTTCAGACCCGATTAATTGGGATGGATGGATCAAAGAGATGTCCAAGGTCTTTGTTGCCACTAACTGTCCTGAGGATCGCAAGGTCCCAATTGCCCAGTATTTTCTCACTAGGGACGCTGCTGATTGGTGGGAGGTTGTCGGGCCTCAGGATCATGATGCTTTGTGGGCCGAATTCAGAGATCTTATGGAAGCTGAGTACTGTCCGTGTCCAGTTCGTCAGGCGTGGGTCCATGCTTTTTATGATGCTCAGTCTCGAGATATTCCGGTTTCTCAGGCCATTGTAGATTCCAAACGGGAGTTGGGCTTCGTGAAGGCCCAGTTTAAGGAGGAGAGTGACAAGATTTTCCACTTCTCTAGGGGAATGAAACCTAGGATTCGTGATTACATGTCTGGATTCGCCTGCACCACCCTAAAGGACTATCACAGTAGAGCTCTTGCTTATGATATGTCCTTGACGTCCAGTGAGGCAGCTCGAGAAAGTAAGAAACACAAATCCGTCGATAACTTTTCGGGTAACAAGGGAGGAGTTCAGCAGAAGTTTCAGTCTGCTAATTTTCCCGCAGGCAGTACAACTCATTTTTCTGGGGGCTTTCGAGGGTCGGGGCCAGCCCACTAGAGGGGGAGCTTCCAGTGTCGGATCCACTCATCCGCATGTATATGAGATGAGGAGGTCCGATGATCCAACGGCTACCATGGATACAGATACCGTTCATATTCATTCTCATCCTGTCAGTGTGTTTTTCGATGTTGGTGCTACGCATTCATTCATCTCTATGGATTGTGTGCACCATTTGAGTCTTGACTGTTTATCATCTTGTGATCCTTTCATCGTTAAATTCCCAGCGGTGATAGGATCGTTGGTGATCTGGAGATCCGAGACAGTTCTGTGGTTATTTGTGAGAGGGCTTGGCTCTCTGACCTTATTGTTGTGGGTATTGAGGGTGAGGATTTGATTCTGGGGGATGATTGGCTCGAGTGGCATGGTGCGATCATGAACTACCGCGCGAAGATCATCACCATATTATCCGAGGATGGCACCATGTACGCTTTCGAGGGGTGAAAGAGGGAAAACTAGAAGTTCGTAATTAACACCTTGAAGGCGATGATACTCCTGCAAAAGGGGTGTACTGGTTATTGGTGTTACATCTTGAAGGCAGATGATGGTGTGGTCGAGTTTTCATCGATCCCAGTCGTTAGTGAGTTCCCAGATGTCTTTCCCGACGAGTTGCCGGGGTTACCACCAGACCGTGAGGTTGAGTTCGCTATCAAGTTAGATCCGAGTGTGGCTCTAATTTTGAAGGCGCCATGTGGCTCTAATTTTGAAGGCGCCATATCGCATGGCACCTTCTGAGATGGCTGAGTTGAAGAAGCAGTTGAGTGAGCTTCTTAGGTCGGGGTATATTCGACCAAGCGCTTCACTTTGGGGCGCACCGGTCCTATTTGTGCGGAAGAAGGATGGTTCGCTGTGTTTATGCATCGACTATCGCGAGCTAAACAAAGTGACCATTAAGAACAAGTATCCCTTGCCAAGTATTGATGACTTGTTTGATCAGTTGCAGGGAGCTGCGTTATTCTCGAAGATCGACTTGAGATTAGGATACTATCAGCTTCGGGTGAAGGAGTCCGATGTCCCAAAAACAGCTTTTCGGATGAAATACAGACATTATGAGTATGTGGTTATGCCCTTCGGGCTAACCAACGTGTCGGCAGTGTTCATGCAGTTAATGAACAAGGTTTTCATTGAGTATTTGGATAAGTGTGTCATTGTCTTCATTGATGACATCCTTATCTACTCAAACAATGAGGAGGAGCACTCGCATCATCTGCGTGTGGTGTTGGACGTTTTGAGGACCGAGCGACTCTATGCGAAGTTTTCGAAATGTGAGTTCTGGCTGAAGGAAGTGATGTTTCTGGGTCACGTGATTTCAACCGAGGGTGTCCGTGTGGATCCACATAAGATTAAGGCAGTGCTTGATTGGACACCGCCTAACAATGTGAAGGAGATCCGTAGTTTCTTGGGTTTGGCTGGCTACTATCGTAGGTTCATCGAGGGGTTATAGAAACTGGCTCGGCCACTTACAAAGTTGCTTCAGAAATCCAAGAAGTTCGTCTGGAATGATGAAAGGCAGTTGAGTTTTGAGGAGCTAAAGATGCGTTTGACTTCAGCCCCGTTTCTAGTGTTTCCATATGGCAATGATGGTTTTGCTGTCTATAGCGATGCTTCGAGTCAGGGTCTTGGGTGTGTGTTGATGCAGCACGACAAGACTATTGCACATGCATCGAGGCAGTTGAGGCCGTATGAGCTCAACCACCCTACTCACCACTTGGAGTTAGTGGCATTTGTTTTTGTGCTCAAGATTTGGTGTCATTTTGTGTGAGGCCCATGCTACGCCTTACTCAGTTCATCCTGGTTCGAGTAAGATGTACAAGGACCTAAGGAGGAACTTTTGGTGGAATGATATGAATGACGAGGTCGCACAATTTGTAGCGAGATGTTGGAATTTTCAGCAGGTCAGCGACCAGCCGGGTTGTTGTAGCCGCTTCCCGTTCCGGAATGGTAATGGGAAGATATTTCGATGGACCTCGTCACGAGCTTGCCGAGATAGAAGTCTGGTATGAATATGGTTTGGGTGATTGTGGATCGTCTGACCAAGTCGGCACACTTCCTGGGCATCAAGGATACTTGGGGTCCAGAAAAGCTGGCTCGTGTATTTATTGCACAGATTGTGAGGCTTCACGGTACTCCGAAGTCTATTGTTTCGGATCGTGATGGTCGTTTTGTACCACATTTTTGGCAGGCGGTGCATAAGGAGTTGGGTACTATTTTACATCTGAGTACTTCTTTTCATCCTTAGGCAGATGGGCAGTCGGAGCGCACTATCCAGACATTTGAGGATATATTGCGTGCTTGTGCTCTTGATTGGAGCGGTGCTTGGGAGGAGCATTTGCCATTGATCGAGTTCACGTACAACAATAGTTGGTACGCGTCGATCAAGATGGCACCGTATGAGGCGCTTTATGGGCGGCGATGTCAATCATCGATTTGTTGGAATGAGGCATCTGATTTGGTCAGGACCGAACCGGATATCGCCTTGGATACAAGGAGGAAGGTTGAATTGATTCGGGAAAGGATATTGACTGCTCAGAGTCGACAGAAATCCTATGCTGATGTTTGTCGTTGACCTTTGGAATTCAAGGTGGGAGACCACGTTTCACTAAAAGTGTCGTCGACGAAGGGAGTTTTCCGCTTCGGGAAGAAGGGAAAGTTGAGTCCGAGATTTATTGGGCCCTTTCAGATTCTCGAGAGTGTCGGCGAGGTGGCATACCGTTTGGCATTGGCTCCGGCTTTGAGTCACGTCCATAGCGTTTTCCATGTTTCCCAGCCGAGGAAATATGTTCCAAATCCTAGTCATGTCATCGACTATGGTGAGGTCGATATCGCTGAGGATATTACCTTCGAGGAACGTCCCTTGAAGATTTTGGAGCACCGTGAGAAGCGGCTGAGGCATAAGACCATTCCATTGGTCAAGGTGCAGTAGTCGAGACATGGTGTCTAGGAGGCTACTTAGGAAACCGAGGATAGCATGCTTGCTAGGTACCCCGAGTTGTTTGTTTCTTAAGTTTCGGGACAAAACTTGTTCTTAGAGGGGGAGAATGTAATATCCGCATTTTTCCTTTTTCTGGTATTTTTCGTTTTGGTGTATTTTATGTTTTTAGCGACTCGCTTGTAACCATATGGATACTTTGAAAATAATTAATACTAGACTTTCTGTCATCCGAGCTTGTTTCGGACTTGTTTTTACCCAATTCAACATTTATTATCTTTCCCGTCGCTATTTGGTTCGATTCTAGTAATCGTTGTTCGGAACCTCCGTTTTGGGGTTGCAGTAAATCCGTCTTGTGTTATTATGCATGTTGTGCGCTTTCGTTTGGTGTTTCGATCGTGTATCGTGTATTTTGGATGTTTTGGGCTGTTTTGTAATTTCCCAAAGTTATGGGGTAATTACTATCGTTGTCGTTTTCCGAACCCTTGGGTAGTCGGAATCATGATTTCTTTTAGTACTCTAGTTCGGACTCGAACTCGTCGTGCATGTGTCTTCTTCAGTCCGTTGTTTGGAGTCGGGTGCACATTGTTTTCATCCGCGGTAGAACTCGTCGTTTTCCAACTTTGAGTGCTGTATGTACTACTGTATGCGCTTGTTAGTGCACGCTAATTCGGTTGTGCAGCGCACGCTAATTTAGTTGAGTAGCGCACGCTAACTTTGCCAGTAGCGCGCACTAATGATTCTAGTACAGCAGTGGCAATGGGTTGTTTCTACTCTCTGGACGAGCAGTTTAGCGCACGCTAGGTCTGTAGATTAGAGCACGCTATGGATGAGGCTTAGCGCACGCTATGTGTGTGACAGCACATGCTAATTCGGTATTCCAGTTGAGGCAGAATGTTTCTGGACTCTGGAGACGAACAGGTAGCGCGCGCTATCGGGGGGCCGTTAGCGCACGTTATTTACGAGTACCGCACACTAATGGGTCAGAACCGAAGGTTCTAGACCAGGTTTGGCTGGTTATTGCACGCTAACCATAAGCCGTTAGCGCACGCTAAACCGTCCGAGTATATATACCCGAGAGTTGACCTTAGATGCGTCTATTTCTCATTTTTCTTCTTTCCCCGCGGCTTGAACGATCCAGAGGCGATTTTGAGGTGATTTCTTCTTCCAATCACCTCAACAATCATCTTCCTTGAGTTCTTAGTGTAGATTAACATCCACTTGTGTTTTTTGTCTTTTATCCAAGGTAATCTCTTTTAACCCTATTTTTTGGGAATTTGAGGGTTTTCGATTTAATGTCCGATTCGTTCCGTATTGTTGATTAATCCATGATGTATGTGATTAATCTTAGTGGTATTCATGTTTTCCCTACGTGTTCATGGTAAATTTCTTGGTATTTTTGAAATCGAGAGGGTTCGGTCGCGACCCACCCTCGTTGTTGTTTTTGTACCAATTTACATGAATCGTAGGTGGGTTTTCGGGTGTATTCCATTTTCATACTCGTATAGAATTGGTTGTGATTGTATTCTTCGATTCGTTAGGTTCGTGGTCGTCGGTTCCTAGCAAGCGTAGATGATGTTCCTGTTCATTTCGTCATCAATATTCTCAAGGCAAGTATTCTTGTGAAACCGTTATGCTTAACATGAAATGGTAATGTATATGTGTGTGATTTGCTCACTCCAGGAGGGTCCGATGGGGACTCGGAAGAATCTGTGATTTCGCTCCTGATTCACGAGCTTGTTGGATAGCTAGTCGGGGAGGGTCCGTTGAGGACTCGGATGGGACCAGTGGTTTAGCCCAGGTCCTAGGCGATTCATGTACGTGATTTATAGCTATAGCCAGTCTGGGAGGTCCATAGGGGCCTCGGATGAGACCAGTGCTTTAGCCCCGGTCCTAGACAAGATTTTCAACTGTCATTATTGACTGTTTTTTTTATCGGAAGAAGACATGTCTTGTTTTGATTTTGAAACAATTTGATGCATGTACTATGAAATGTTTAAGCGAATCGTTTTCCTTGATTACTTGTACTAGTGTAATTGCTAACCCCTATGGGGATCCATTTTTGGGGAAATTCGTGTTATGAATTTCAGGTTGCGTTCATCTGGTCGAGCGGGCACTGGAGCAGTACGCGGATGCTGTCCGGGGTTGTTGACGTGTGCAAATGAGTCCCTTTATTTTAGTTGTCCATTTTAAGACGTTTTTTTTCAAACTTGTAAACTGATAGACCGTACTCGCGAGTACTTAGGCGTTTTGATTTGGAAATGGTTTGTATACTAAATGTTATGTGTGATTTTCGGTGATGTCTGGTTTACCAGTTGTACCGAGCCTTCAAAACACATAATACATGTACCAAGATAACACAGTCATCACCAAGCCTTCAAAACACGTAATACATAACCAACTCACATGAACCATATTTACGAAGGCAAACAAATCATGAAAAACCTAATACGTGATTTCTAGTCACAATCTACAAGTTGTATAAGCAAGATACTTGCCTCGGAATCGGCACGCAAGTACTCCGACGAACAAGGCTCGACCAAAGTGCCTCGAAACATACAACTTTCACAGGACACAACAAAAACACGATCAAAACGATGTTCAAGACTAACAACACGAAAATCACATCAAACTATCGAAGGAAGATTCATTGGAACATTTAATCGAACATTAAATGTTCCCAGTTCTTCAAGAACCCTAGAATCAACAACCGGGATGAACAAATTGGAATTATGGACACACAATCCATAGAATATGATCAATGACAACATATACTAATAACCGATCTACCAAAACTGGATTAGAAATGAGACCAAGAACAAAATCTCCAAAAAGGTCAACTCAAGAAAAAACAAGAATTTACCTCGATCCGACGAAGAACAATGGATTAGATGATATTACAATCACCTACAAACCTCCAAACCACCTTGGATGGAACAAAAATCGACCAGAAGTCCAAACCCTAGTCGCCCTTGTCTCAAACCCGCGGAGAGGAGAAGAAATGAAGTGGAAATGACAATTCACGACTGCTGTCCAGTATATATATACTGGACAGCTTAGCGTGCGCTAATCATCCCAGATTAGCATGTGCTATCGAAGCCTCGCCATACAGAGTTCTGCCCAACACACAATTAGCGTGCACTAACAACAATCATTAGCGTGCTCTAACGAGTCCCTCAACCCAGTCCAGTAGCTTCTGGACTGCCCCAAAACCACCAGTTAGCATGCGCTACTACAACATGTAGCGTGCGCTACTACAACACCTTAGCGTGTGCTACCCTACTACATAGCGCGTGCTAGACGACACTCCAACCTAGTCCAATAGCCTCCGGATTGTTGCTGCACCTCCAGTTAGCATGCACTAATGAAGCCTCAGCATGCGCTAGCGACGCCCTGGTAGCACGCACCACCCATGCAAGTAGCGTGCGCTATCCTTGCTACACATGCAATAGAATCGCACCAAAATTCATCACAACAACGATTCGGCCAACGAAATGACAACATAAAATAATATGAATCACAACCAAACACGTGTCAATGGATGACACACGATCATATAGGCACAAACAACATATAATCCACTAAACAGTAGGAAAAAAATCAACGCAACCGGAAACATAAATCTCGGGTATTACATTCTACCCCACTAAAAATAAGTTTCGTCCCGAAATTTAAATAAGAGAATCACAGAGCCACATAACAAAACAAACAGAAATGATCAAACATCAGAAATCAACATACTCGTAACCCCATGATTTACTGTCACGTGTCTCCGTAGGTTTACAAACCCACACAAAATTATTCAAACCATAATATCCGACATAAAAGACCCAATATCAAATCTCCACATGAGGTAAAATCCACAGTAAAAAACATGCATACTATCACTGGGCACCACAGGGCCCTCCAGAAGTAGGAGCGGAACTATGGTTCTAAAACATCATCGCAACAGTTTCACAATGCACCGCTTGGTGTCCCACTTGACCACACTGGAAACAATTCACCTTCGGAGAACGACAATTATGTCATACATGGCCCACATGACTGCAGTTAAAGCACATTTTTACACTGCTTGCCTTACTAATCACAGGGGTAGGATGGTTGGACTGACCAACCGAATGGGGAGTATTCCCAGAAGAATGATAAGGAACAACAGGCTCGTAGGACTCACTTCTCTGACCCCTTGAGAAGCTACCCGAAATCTTTTGTTTCTTACTTTATGGACTAACTTCCGTCATAGAAGTGGCCATCTCGATGGTTAGAGATCGATCCCGATACTCTCTTAAAGTAGTACACCTGAGGGGAGCCATACTCTGTCGTATACTGGATTTCATCCGCATATCAAAGTAATGAATGTTGTCCGCCTCACTTCTCACTTGTTCACGAACATGACACAGCTGCTGATTATAATCAACTATCGCTTGGGATATCGACACATCCTGGGGCGTAGCCGAGAAAAACTCAACAATCCTTCGCTCTCGAACAGGCAACGGAAAATACTCTGCCTACATCGCAGTCTTGAACTCGGCCCAAGTAGTCGTACGATCTCTAGGCTCTACGGCCTCCCACCAGTCTGCAGCTTCCTTGTCGGGGAGGTACTGAGCAATGGGTACCCTCCTTTTATCAAGACAAGCTACATCATCAAATGATATTTCCAACTGGAAGATCCAGTCTTCCCAGTCTAATGAATCCAAGGAACCTGTAAAATGAGGCGGATGCATTCTCATCACATCTCGTAACCATCTACTAGCTCTTTTATTCCCATATGGGATTTCATTCCGTTGTACTGTTTGATTCATCTGTGCCAACTGGTTTGCCAACTGCTGTAGAATGGTGGTGGCGCCAACATTAACATTATCCCCAACTGACTGCTCCTGATCACGCGACTGGTCATCCCGACCATCTGCACTGAGCCGATTGGCACTTGACAACGAGCGATTCACCGAATCACGATCCTGATTACGTCCACAGCCGCGGCCACGGCCTCGACCTCGTCCTCGAGGCATACTGAACATACAATCATTCAATACAATGAAACATGGCATCACATATTCATGACATTATGTGTTCACATACATCAACACAAAAGGTAATCTCATGTTATAGTTCAACATCATCAGAATTAACAACACATATGGTAATCACATGTTACCACTCAACATCATTACAATCAACATCACATAAGGTATCCCTTGGTTATGCTCTTTCATCATCGACCCCCCTAAAGGTTTCACCGAACTGTTCCTAGGTGGTAACCTAATCATGCATACAATAGACATTCCCACAGGTTAACAATCACTTACAAATCATGTTACCCAAAGCATCTTAACGCGCTCTAAGCCTACGATTAGCATGCCTTGACTATACCACTCTGCCTGTCTAGTCTAGTTAGCATGACATTGGCATGCACTAACTGATACAATTCATAAAGATTCATCATTCACCCTTTTTTTAAACTAAAATCACGTTTGATTTTCAAATACAAAAAATTTTATGGTGTGAAGGTTTTAAAATCATTTAATCAACTTAAAACAGCATAAATACGCGAAAATCATTGTCTTAAAAATCCTTTCAAACATGACAAAAGGTTATCGACAAAACACTTCAAAACATAGCTACCAAATACCGTCGCAAGGTTGCCCTTTGAAAATACAAGGCTGACTCGCCCAAATGCATACCACTTTTCAAGATCCACATTATGTCACTGCTTGACCGTACCATCAAAACATTTTCCCAAAAATGATTTTTCCACAAAATATTCAACTCTTTGGAACTTTTAGAAAAATCATTTTCATAAGAATACCCATAGCGGATATAATTACAATAACTATCTAGAATGAATCAATCTTAAAACGCATCCCCACTCAGCGTACAGAATCATTAATTCCACAAACGGCTCATAAATACCGAGTTCAAACACATATCAAACCATCCATCAAAATTTAACAACATAACTAATGAACACCGATTCGAACACATGTCGAAACCATCGATATGAGCTTCTCAACAAACTCTATCGTCAATACACTTCCAGGAACACATCAATGTTCAAGGCTTTCACATCATACCGCACCACTCGGTGTCCAAACCATCAATACGTTTAACTTAATACACATGTAGTACATCACAAGTACCACACATAGATTTTCTTTTCACAACATGCGCAGAAATGAAATCATGAAACACATATAGCTCACATAGAAGGGGAGACTTACGTCCACAGGTCGCACGAAGATGACGGTTGCCCATGATACTAATCTCAACCAACACGGCGTGACAACGCACAACTCAAACTTGTAAAAACGACAACTCGAATGACTTGACAGCAACACAACTCGACTTGACCCTACTGCCTAGGTTTCTACAACCTAAGCTCTGATACCATAAATGTAATACCCCCAAAAAAATCAACCGGGAATATCACACGTCTTGTACCCTACACTCAAGGTTCCACCAGGCTGAACTCAACCAGATGACCCAATGTTTGATCACCCGAGGTCAAATAGAATAATGACACGGACCAATAAGGTCCCACAACTAAAATAACCAAAATACAATCCCACAACTCGTGCCCACGCAAGGGTCCAAAATACAAAACGGTACAACACAGCGGAAGACTGAGAACAATCCAATGATGCAACAACAACTGAACTTTAGAACTCTTGATTAGTATCGCGGCCCTTCATCTTCCCTGCCGATCCTGTGACTGCTCCCACGAATCAAGCATACCTGAAATGCATGAAACGCATTTCCCCCATTTAAGGGTTTAGCATTTGAATGGATAGTACAAGTATCATACTATACGAAATGTAATAAGCAATTAACAACCACGAATTAGATAGGACAACCATTCACCAAGAACCTCCCGATAGGTTTTAGTAATCTAGAAAACGCGCAACTGGAGTCTTTGAAAAACAACTGTCATCTCGGAAGTTTTAAACAACAACATTACTAGGAACTCATGTCCTAAATTTGTAAAAGCCTTTATCAAGCATTAGGGTCTCATCCCAAAGTCTCATTTAGACACTCAATATTTTTTTTCAACACGAAAATCTTTACGCAAAGTACTTGGGTCTCAGCCCAGTCATTGCATTTTCATAAAAAAAACATTTACTTTCGAAATTTTGTTTACCAAAACATGTTATCAACTCCATGATCCACTGCATGAGTCATCGTAGGTTTAACAACCCGCACGGTCTTAACCAACACAAAAATCACATCAATATAAACTCCGTGATCCACTGTCACGAGTCACCGTAGGTTCAACAACCTGCACTGTCTTAACCAGATACAACATCATAACTACCAGTCCCGACTATGTGATCCTATGTCACAAGTCTGTAACACCCCGAGATATTCGGAATAATTACAGCGCCGTAAACCCTTTAAATAAGGATTTACAAGGCTAATTAAAAAGAAAAGTAAATACAAGACATCAATACTGCGAAAATTCAAGTTTATGAAAACGTATAACTGGTTCAACGGGTAATTAATACAACCATATCGAATTATTATCAAAAGGACACGCGTACTCGAGTACAGAAACCAAACCAAGACCACAAATCTCCAATAACAATAATCATCACTGAACCCCTTCGTCGTCACGTCGGTACTGTGGCTGTTTCCCTGCTCCTTGGCTACCTGAACATCAAAACAAATGTCCACCCCCGAAGGGGTTAGCAAAAACGATGCTAGTACAAGTATCATAGTTAAACAATTCGAATATGCATCAACAATACACAACAAGATACATCACACGGACTTCCGCTACCGGAATCCGACAATGCGAATCTACAAGATTCCATTACACAGCCTGGGTATTCCAATGATCCAGCGCCCTCAGCATAGATCCCAAGATGATCCCGTCGGACCAACACGAGGTGGAAATAACCCGTCCAATGATCCAGCGCCCTCAGCTAGATCCCAAGATGATCCGTCGGACCAACACGAGGTAGACATCCGATCCAGCGCCCTCAGCATAGATCGTACACGTATACAAACACAACTCATGCATACACATATGCCAAATCATTACGTTCATCAACATGAACATATAAACGAATATCATGACAAATCAACGAAGTAAATATCATGTTCAACAACATGCATAATCATACGCATACTCCAAAAATACCGATATTAACATATCACGATACTTGCCTCGAAGATGGCAAGAACGATATACTTCAATGCTCTCGACGCACTTTCGAAGGCCGCCTCCGATCAACGTAACAAGCTCGAACCTTAACAAAAGGAACGATATACAATTCATCTCGAGTCGAACAATGGCCTAACAATTGGCCTACGGCCAAAAGCTCAAACTAAACAATCTGCTGGATTGCTTAGCGCGCTACGTACTCTACGTAACGTGCGCTAAGGCTGATAGCGACGCTATCGTATAAGACTAGCGTGCGCTTCAAGAATCGGCGATCGACTCATTGTCTCATAACGTACGCTACGTGCGTTTTGTGCGAAACCGAACCTCGATAGCGCACGTTAACTCACACATGTTAGCGTGCGCTAATCTTGCATGTGAGAATCGCAAACCGAAAGCTGGGTTGAATGATGAAGAACTCATGAATCCTATGGTGATATTACAAGTTATCCTCGGGCATATCATGATAATAAGGTTTCTGGAAGATTTATGATTATGAAATACCAATATACGGATAGTTATCTCGATATCACAATTCCTCTACGATCTTCAAGAAATAATCTAAGTTCCATCGTCTTACGTTCCAAAACACATGATTCCAACGTATACAACGTATCAACTGGGTAATATCCGATTACTTGATCATAAATCGATTTAAACATGCTTAGGTGTCCTTATAATAAGATGGTTCAAAGGTTCATTCGACATCTAGTACCGATACGTCAAAAGTATCCTTCTAACATGTGATGAACGAAATACTTGCTATCCAAACATGATTCAAATCTTCCTTATGAACATACTAATCATTGGTGAAGAATCAGCTACCTCGAAGTAGTGAAGAACACGGATGAAAAGAAGCAATCCAACACCGAAGGCTTGAACACCAATCTCCAATGATGTATGATCTTCAATCTCGAACTAGGAGGTTGAGGAGGTTGATACGGAGTGTTTAGGACGAAAGTAGTTATGTTCTATGTGTCAAAGTTCGGGTTGTGGGAGGAGAAGGAACTGAAATCACGAATAGGATCTTTGTCTATTTATAATAAATGGCTATTAGCGCGCGCTAGACCCTGTTCGTAGCGTGCGCTAACGGCTCACAGTCTAAACTGTACTCGGCACTTAGCGTGCGCTACGCATCGACCTGTAGCGTGCGCTAAGGCGTTGACTCGGCTTTTCCCGAAAGCCGTCCAGGTATATCCGACATGATCCGACAGGGGTCCCCCGGCCAGATCTCACCTACCGCACGTCTCAATCAATCTGACCACGCATAGCGTGCGCTAATTACACTCGGTAGCGTGCGTTATGAAACCACGTTAGCGTACGCTACCCTCAGCCTGTAGCGTGCGCTACATGCACAGAATTTCAATCTTTATATCACATATACGAAATTATATGCTCGACAACATCGGATAATGAAATAGAGAGAATAGTACTCATACAAAAGTACAATCATTACAATATCACAAGTTCCAATTACATAACAGAAATCTCGGGTATTACATCCTTCCTCCCTAAAAGGAAGTTTCGTCCCGAAACTTAGGATGAAAACAACTCCGGATATTTAGCCTTCATACCGTCCTCCGTTTCCCAAGTGGCCTCTTCGACTCCATGTCGTGACCATTGTACTTTAACCAAATGTATTGGTTTATTCCTCAATTGTTTGATCCGGCTCTCAAGTATCTTGATTGGTCTCTCTTCGAAGGTGCCATCATTAGCTATCTCGATCTCGTCGAAATCAATGACGTGACTGGGGTCCGGTACATACTTTCGCAGTTGGGATACGTGAAACACATTGTGAACATGACTCAGCGACGGCGGTAAGGCCAATCTGTATGCTAACTCTCCAACTCTCTCGAGGATCTCGAATGGTCCGATATATCTCGGACTGAGCTTGCCTCTCCTCCCAAAACGGAAAATCCCTCGTGTAGGAGACACCTTCAATAGCACATGATCCCCAACGTCGAACTCTAGAGGACGACGACGTACATCGGCATAAGACTTATGTCGACTGTGGGCAGTCAATAGTCTCTCTAGAATCAAAGCTATCTTCTCTTGAGTCGAATAATCAATTCCGGTTCCGTCCCGATCAAATCCGAAGAATCATCCCAACACAGGGGTGATCGGCATCTCCTCCGTACAAAGCTTCAAATGGTGCCATTCTAATAGAAGCATGCCAACTATTATTGTAAGTGAATTCGATCAAGGGCAAGTGAACTTCCCAATCGGTTGACCAATCCAACGCACAAGCTCTAAGCATGTCTTCTACGGTTTGAATAGTCCTTTGGATGGACCGTCTGCTTGGGGATGATAAGTGTGCTAAAGTTGAGCTCGATCCCCAAAGCCTTATGGATCGCCTTCCGAAGTGCGACACGAAGCGACCATCTCGATCCGAAATAATGGTCTTCGGCGTCCCATGCAATCCGACTATCTCCGCAACAAATACTCGTGCCAATCTCTCGGGTCCCCATGTATCTTTGATTCCTAGGAAATGAGCCGACTTGGTTAGTCGATCAACTACGACCCAAATCATGTTCATTCTGCTCTAGTCCTTGGCATCGGTGATGAAATCCATCGAAATGTCCTCCCACTTCCATTCGGGGATCGGAGCGGCTTTAACATCCCTAGGTCGCCGATGCTCAATCTTGACTCTTGGCAAGTCAAACACTTCAAACGTACTCTGCTCGTCCTTCTTCATATTCCCCACCGAAGCTTTGTTTAAGATCCTTATACATCTTACTGCTGCCCGGTGAATAGAATAGGCGCGCTATGAGCTTCTTTCGAATAGTCCGTCTCAAGTCATCATCGTCGGGAGCAAAGTCGACTCAAATCTCAGAACTCCATCGTCTTGTATCACGAATCCTGGGGCTTTTCCTTTCTTTACTTCATCACATAATCGAAGGATCAGAGAATCGTCCAACTGCTTGGACTTGATCTTCTCACTAGTGATGAAGTCAGTTCCATCACATAAAGTCGCCCTTGGATTCCTGGTGCCCATACTTCAATCCCTTCGCGGATCGGTTCTCGTTGAATCTGGTGCAGGCGTAAGAGCTTCCAACACTCGAAGAGAAACAGGTTTACGGCTCAAAGCATCGGCTACTACATTTGCTTTCCCGGATGATAGAGAATCTCCAAGTCGTAATCCTTGATCAATTCCACCACCTTCTCTGCCTCATGTTTAATTCTTTACATTGAAAATGTATTTGAGGCTCTTATGATCTGTAAAGATCGACAATGAGTGTCGTACAGATAATGTCGCCAATTTTTCAAGGCAAAGACCACATTGCTAGCTCCGGATCATGAGTCGGATAATTAACTTGCGATTTTAGTTGCCGAGAAGCATAAGCAATCACTTTATCCTTTTGCATCAACACGCAACCCAAACCCTGATTTGAAGCGTCGCTGTATACCATAAATCCGTCAGTTCCTTCTGGCAGCGCTAATATAGGTGTTGTCGTCAGTCTCTTCTTAAGTTCGTCAAAACCAGCCTGGCACTTCTCATTCCACGCGAACTTTTGAGTTTTCTGTAACAGCTGAGTGAGCGGACGAGCAATTTTGGAAAATCCCTCTACAAAGCGGCGATAATATCCAGCTAGTCCTAAGAAGCTTCGGACCTCCTTCACGTTCTTAGGAGCTTCCCATTCCAAGATTGCTTCGACTTTTTCGGGTCCACTTTGAACTCCATCGGTGATATCACATGCCCAAGGAAGGTTACTTCCTTAAGCCAGAACTCGCATTTAGAAAATTTTGCATATAGCTGTTCCTTTCTCAAGATGCTCAAAACCACACGTAGATGTTTAGCATGATCCTCTGCGTCCCTCGAATATATCAAAATGTCGTCAATGAAAACGACCACAAATTTATCCAAGTACTCCAAGAATACCCGATTCATCAATTGCATGAATACCGCAGGAGCATTGGTAAGTCCAAATGGCATCACTACAAATTCATAATGCCCGTACCGGGATCTGAAAGCAGATTTCGGTATATCTGATTCCTTAATCCTCAACTGATGGTATCCTGATCGCAAGTCAATCTTCGAGAATACCCTTGCCCCTTGCAGTTGGTCAAACAAGTCGTCGATCCGAGGTATAGGATACTTATTCTTGATCGTCATCTTGTTAAGCTCCCTGTAATCAATACACAGTCGGAGGGATCCGTCTTTCTTCCGGACAAAGAGAACGGGCGCTCCCCAAGGGGAAACGCTCGGTTGAATATAGCCTTTCTGTAACAATTCCTCCAGTTGCTTCTTGAGTTCATACATCTCGGTTTGCGCCATGCGGTATGGTGCCCTGGAAATAGGGGTTGCTCCAGGCTCTAATTCGATGGTGAATTCCACTTCTCTTTGCGGAGGTAACCACGTAGCTCGTCAGAAATATATCCGAGAACTCATTCACAACTAGAATAGACGAGAGCTCTACTCCTTCCTCTTTCCTCATGGCATAACACCAAAGTCCATGACATCCTGTTTGATAATTTCCGCTTTCATTGCTTTGATCAATTTCCCGAGCTTCCTGTCTCCATCCTCGGAATAAGTGTTCGATCCGTCATCGGCAATGATGGAAATGACTCTCTCTCGTAATTCGGACTGACTCCATAGCAGTTGAGCCAATCATCTCCGAGAATTAAATCGTCACCGCAGATGTCAACTACAATAAGATTCGATGGCCAATCTCTTCCTTCTATAGATACTGGGAAATCCCTAGCTTCTAGTGTTCCCACAATTTTCTCTCCGCCTCGGTAATCCCACAACATAAGGTTCACAATTATACAAGCACGAGATGTTCAAAAGTTTAACACGGTTCAAAGATATAAAAGAATGTGTAGCTCCCGAATCGAACAAGACACTAATCGGTTGCAAAGGATCCGAATCGTACTGATGCAACAGCAGTTCTCGTCGCCGATCTCTCATTTCGTACAGCGCGGAGGAACGGACCCAAAGACTGGATGTCTCTCTCTTCCCGTTACTGCTGAAATCCACTCTGTGTCTGGTTCACACTTATCTCCTTAGGAATCGGTGCCGGGTGCGGGTACCAAAGATCTAGCGGCTCCACGGAAGGCCGCACGGTGCCCTTCTTGCCCACAATCGTAACAAGTCGCGTAAGATGCGGGGCAATCACGTCGAATATGCGGCTCGACCACAATTGTAGCATTTCTTTGATGCGTCAAATCGCTGATGTTGCCCGGAACTTCTTTCCGCCTCTAGAAGGATGTGGAGGTTTCCTAGCCGAATAAAAGGAAGACTGGCCCTTGCGGGCCCCACCACTCTTGTTTTCTGCAAAGATGCCGGTCACCTTCTGCTTCTTTGCCTCTACTGATTTCTCCATCGCCACCTCTTTCATGTCGTAGGCCAGCGCTTTGTCTTGATACTGTCGCAACGTAGTACACTCGAATCCGGACATGTACTGCTGAATCTCCGGCTTCATCCGCATATCAAAATGAAAAATCTTTTCTGCCTCCGTTCTGACCAAGTGTCGCACACAAGTCAGCTGATGATTAAAAGTTTTGATTACATCTGTCACAGATGCCTCCGAACTCTGTGGTGAGAAAAACTCTCGGATCTTCGCCTCTCTAACTGGACGAGGACAATACTGTGCTTCCATCATTTGTTTGAATTCCGTCGATCCGCATTATGATTCTCGGGTCGAATAGCCTCCCACCAATCAAAGGCCTCCCGGTCGGAAAATACCGGGCAATAGGAATCTTAGGTCCTCGGGATGCTTAAGACCCGCGAATATCTTTTCCAACTCCTTGAGCCGGTGATCCCAAGTAAGTGTCTCACAGATCCACAAATTTTGGCGGGTGCAATTTAACCACTTCCGCAAGCCATCTGTCTCCCGGTTATCCTCGTGGTGCCTTTGTCCCATCGGCGTCTGCATGCGATCAACGACACTGGGCGAATCGATTTATTTGCGCCACCACTGTTGAAGCACTCTGGCATGTTAGGGTTCGCGTCATCATTCGCGATCCTTGCGCCTCGAGAATGGGAATCGGTTCGACTAGCCGATATTTCGGGTAGTTGCGGAATCCTCATGTCTCATGTTACCACGTCGCGTCCACGACCGCGTCGCGTCCACGACCTCCTCTCAAAGATACCGTAAACGTAATTTCTCAATATACAGAACAAAATTTTTGAAATAAAGTCCGTCAATACTCACAAAACGGTAATTAAGTAATACGGTAGTATAAGAGATTAAGAGACTTACAACCACGGTCCACATGACGACTTGGTGAACAGTGATGTTACAACGACCTGTAAATCAAATAACGTAACTGGACCCAATTAAAACCCGATTGCCAAGATATCCATAAATCTTAGCTCCGATACCATATTCGTAACACCCCGAGATATTCGAATAATTACAGCGCCGTAAACCCTTTAAATAAGGATTTACAAGGCTAATTAAAAAGAAAAGTAAATACAAGACATCAATCTGCGAAAATTCAAGTTTATGAAAACGTATAAGCTGGTTCAACGGGTAATTAATACCATATCGAATTATTATCAAAAGGACACGCGTACTCAGTACGTAAACCAAACCAAGACCACAAATCTCCAATAACAATAAACATCATCGAACCCCTCGTCGCCACGCTTCGCATCGTGGGTCGCTTTCCCGCTCCTCGCTACCCGAACATCAAAACAAATGTCCACCCCGAAGGGGTTAGCAAAAACGATGCTAGTACAAGTATCATATTTAAACAATTCGAATATGCATCAACAATACACAACAAGATACATCACACGGACTTCCGCTCAGGAATCCGACAATGCGAATCTACAAGATTCCATTACACACTGGTATTCCAATGATCCAGCGCCCTCAAAGATAGATCCCAAGATGATCCGTCGGACCAACACGAGGTGGAAATAACCCGTCCAATGATCCAGCGCCTCGGCCTAGATACCAAGATGATCCGTCGGACCAACACGAGGTGGACATCCGATCCAGCGCCTCGGCATAGATCGTACACGTATACAAACACAACTCATGCATACACATATGCCAAATCATTACGTTCATCAACATGAACATATAAACGAATATCATGACAAATCAACGAAGTAAATATCATGTTCAACAACATGCATAATCATACGCATACTCCAAAAATACCGATATTAACATATCACGATACTTGCCTCGAAGATGGCAAGAACGATATACTTCAATGCTCTCGACGCACTCGAAGGCCGCCCCCTCCGATCAACGTAACAAGCTCGAACCTTAACAAAAGGAACGATATACAAATCATCTCGAGTCGAACAATGGCCTAACAATTCGGCCTACGGCCGAAAAGCTCAAACTAAACAATGCTGGATTCCTTAGCGCGCTACGTACTCTACGTAACGCGGCGCTTAAGCCGACTGTTAGCGTACGCTATCGTATAAGACTAGCGTGCGCTAGCCACGAACTGGCAGTCTGACTCGGTTGCCTCATAACGTACGCTACGTACGTTTTGTGCGAAAACCGAACCTCGATAGCGCACGTTAACTCACACATGTTAGCGTGCGCTAATCTTGCATGGCAGAATACTGCAAACTGAAAACTGGGTTGAACGATGAAGAACTCATGAATCCTATGGTGATATTACAAGTTATCCTCGGGCATATCATGATAATAAGGTTTCTGGAAGATTTATGATTATGAAATACCAATATACGGATAGTTATCTCGATATCACAATTCCTCTACGATCTTCAAGAAATAATCTAAGTTCCATCGTCTTACGTTCCAAAACACATGATTCCAACGTATACAACGTATCAACTGGGTAATATCCGATTACTTGATCATAAATCGATTTAAACATGCTTAGGTGTCCTTATAATAAGATGGTTCAAAGGTTCATTCGACATCTAGTACCGATACGTCAAAAGTATCCTTCTAACATGTGATGAACGAAATACTTGCTATCCAAACATGATTCAAATCTTCCTTATGAACATACTAATCATTGGTGAAGAATCGGCTACCTCAAGTAGTGAAGAACACGGATGAAAAGAAGCAATCCAACACCGAAGGCTTGAACACCAATCTCCAATGATGTATGATCTTCAATCTCGAACTAGGAGGTTGAGGAGGTTGATACGGAGTGTTTAGACGAAAGTAGTTATGTTCTATGTGTCAAAGTTCGGGTTGTGGGAGGAGAAGGAATCAAATCACGAATAGGATGTCATTCTATTTATAATAAATGGCTATTAGCGCGCGCTAGACCACACCGTGGCGTGCGCTAACGGCTCACGCCTAAATCGTACTCGGCACTTAGCGTGCGCTACGCATCGACCTGTAGCGTGCGCTAAGGCGTTGACTCGGCTTTTCCCGAAAGCCGTCCAGGTACATCCGACACGATCCGACAGGGGTCCCCCGGCCAGATCTCACCTACCGCACGTCTCAATCAATCTGACCACGCATAGCGTGCGCTAATTACACTCGGTAGCGTGCGTTATGAAACCACGTTAGCGTACGCTACCCTCAGCCTGTAGCGTGCGCTACATGCCTGTAATTTCAATCTTTATATCACATATACGAAATTATATGCTCGACAACATCGGATAATGAAATACAGAGAATAGTACTCATACAAAAGTACAATCATTACAATATCACAAGTTCCAATTACATAACAGAAATCTCGGGTATTACAGAGTCACCGTAGGCCCCATCGAGCCCACAAGGTTGGACGTACTGTGTCCTGACCCCGTGATCCTCTGTAATGTATCATCGTAGGCCTCGTCAGACCCGCACGATTGGACCACATCACCACATACTAAGTTCTGATCCCATGATCTTCTTTCATGAGTCCTCGTAGGTCCCGTCGAACCCACACGAGTGAACTTAGCATCACAACACACAACATTACTCACATTCACATTCACATTGTGTCAACAAATTAAACAGTCAATCAATCACATTGATCACCAGGAAATCATGCATCACGTGCACATAACACAAGCTCAACAATCCAACCATACTCATCAACAACACGCAATCCAGCACAACTCGTGATGAATACACAATACATTGCACAACCACGGGTACAACCAAACCAGCACGGTTATCACAATCATTTACACATAACACAACACGCAATACATGTACCAAGATAACACAGTCATCACCAAGCCTTCAAAACACGTAATACATGTACCAAGATAACACAGTCATCACCGAGCCTTCAAAACACGTAATACATGTACCAAGATAACACAGTCATCACCTAGCCTTCAAAACACGTAATACATAACCAACTCACATGAACCATATTTACGAAGGCAAACAAATCATCACAAATTTAATACGTGATTTCTAGTCACAAGCTACAAGTCAGATAAGCAAGATACTTGCCTCAGAATCAGCATGCAAGTACTCCGACGAACACGGCTCGACCGAAGTACCTCGAAACCTACAACTTCTATAGGACACAATGAAAACACGATCACAATGAGGTTCAAGACCTACAACAACGGAAATCACATCAAATTATCGAAGGAAGATTCATTGTAACATTTAATCGAATATTTAATGTTCCGGTTCTTCAAGAACCCTAGAATCAACAACCGGGTTGAATGAATCGGAATTATAGACACATAGAACATTATCAATAACAACCTATACTAATAACCGATCTATCAAAACCGGATTAGAAACGAGATCAAGAACAAAATCTCCAAAAAGGGGAACTCAAGAAAAACCAAGAATTTAACTCGATCCGATGAAGAACAATAGATTAGATGATGTTACAATCACCTAGAAACCTCCAAACCACCTTAGATGGAACAAAATCGACCAGAAGTCCAAACCCTAGTCTCCCTCATCTCAAACCCACGTAGAGGAGAAAAAATGAAGTGTAAATGACAATTCACGACTGTTGTCCAGTATATATACTGGACAGATTAGCGTGCGCTATCGAAGCCTCGCCATACAAAGTTCTGCCCAACACACAATTAGCGTGCGCTAACAACAATCGTTAGCGTGCACTAACGAGTCCCTCAACCCAGTCCAGTAGCTTCTGGACTGCCCCAAAACCACCAGTTAGCGTGCGCTACTACAACACCTTAGTGTGGGCTACCCTACTACATAGCGCGCTAGACGACACTCCAACCTAGTCCAATAGCCTCTGGACTATTGCTGCACCTCCAGTTAGCGTGCTCTAACGAATCCTCAGTGTGCAATAGCGACACCCTGGTAGCGCGCGCTACCCATGCAAGTAGCGTGCACTATCCTTGCTGCACAGGCAATAGAATCGTGCCAAAACTCATCACAACAATGATTCGGACAACAGAATGACAACACAAAATAATCTGAATCGCAAGCAAACACGTGTCAATACATGACACACGATCATATAGGCACAAACAACATACAATCCACTAAACAGTAGAAAAAATTCAACGCAACTGGAAATAAAAATCTTGGGTATTACAGTTTCATCAAGTGTTTCGTCGTTTCCTTTCGTAGTAAGTTACGTGATGCTTTAACCACCTGAAATTTATATCCTTAGTGTCGATTATGAACATGCTACTGATATTATGAAGTTTGTTTTAAACATTATGAATCAAACAACAAGTTTAGGAAGATTGGATTGGATGAACGTTGACTTTTCATTGGTAATAGTTGAACCTTGATTATGCCTATCATAAGGATGTGATTTTCGAAGATTTAAACTTGCCTTGATGATGATTTCTTAATGATTATATGATGAACGAATTGATTATGTTATCACCTAGACTAGGTGAATTCGAGATGATGAACGTACAGATCGTTCTTCGGATATAATCTAGGGTTTGTAAAGATTGTTCGGATTGATAATCTTCATGTGAATGGTTAGAATGATATGATCATGTTATAACAATCATGGTGAACTTAGAACCTGGATGAGATGAATTTACTTGTGGAAGAATGAGAATCATAAGTAGGATTAACTTAGAATTTGGTTGAACGTACTTTCATGATTATGAATTTGTTTAGATAATCGACACATGCATTACAAATAGTTGGACAAATTTGAAAGTGAATTGTAATGATTTGAATATGTTGGAAACCCGTAGACATCAGCGTGTTATCCCCATTATGACCATTCATTTCATATGTAGTATGATATTTGTTCGACATAGTGTTCTTTGAGTAGTTAACCGGGAATCGGCCGAACAATGATGATTATACTCGGTCACTATTGGAACGTTTAGAATGTTTGTGTGATAGTATTGTTACGTAAGTTGAGTTGTCGTTATTTCCTTTTATGTAAGGTTTGGGGTTTGTGAACGGTTGATCGAAGGAGCGGCCTTTGAGTTTGTTGAAGTTGTTGAAGTATTTATTTCTTGCCATCTTTCAAAGGCAAGGACTTTAATTATGTTTTATGTATTGATGTTATACATGTTGTCGTGCATATGTGTCGTTGTTGTACGTCCACCTCGTCTTGGTCCGATGGGATCATCTTGGGATCTATGATAGCGTCTGCTGGATCGTTGGATAGGTTTTTCCACCTCGTGTTGGTCCGAAGGGATCATCTTGCGATCTATGCAGTGAACGATGGATCATCGGAATTACCATGTGTATGTTGTGATTTCATTTTGTGGTTATTATGTTGTGTACGGTATTGTGAGTCTTCTCGTAGTAGAGACTCGTTGTTATTGTTGTCGTTGATGATGTTGTCTTTAATCTTCGTGAGATGTTGAATAAACTGTTGTTGTATAATTAGTGTACTTGTACTAACATCGTTGTGCTAACCCCTTCGGGGTGGACATTGGTTTTATGTTCAGGATACAGGAGGACGGGGAAACAACCACAAGAGATGCATGATGACGATGGTGAAGAGTGATAATACGGCTGAGATAGTTTGTCAGTTATGTTTTGTTTTAATAAAGTACTCAAGTACGCTGTTGTTTTGTTTGTCTTTTGAGGTTTACTTTCGGGTGTTGGCTGATTTGTACGTTTCAGACTTGTGATGTAATAATAAATTTTATGGTTGGTATTTAATAAATGTTGTTTTTAAATTATTAGCCTAGTAAATCCTTATATCAAGGATTTACGGCGCCGTAATAATTCTGAATATCTCTGGGTGTTACAATGAACAACTGTCTTTTGTGGGCTACAAGGCTGCCGTTTTCGAACTTCTATAGGTTTGTCGAACCAAGGTAGAAGAATGGACATCTAAGTACAAAAATGCGAACCAATGCCTGGATCTTTAACGAATCATACATACGAGACATTGATGAAGACGGTTGGAGTTGTATCTAACATGAATGTTAAATTCCTAAGGGATGGGGTGTAATATCCGAGATTTTTATTCTGATTTATTCGAAATTTTCTTTTTCCTAGATCGGAAAATTTCTCGGTTTCCGAGCGTCGGTATTATTTTTCTCGACAATCGATTTTGTGTTTATGGCCATAGGTGGTGATTTGTTGTATGTTAATTTCATTTCGGATCGGTGTTGTTGTCCGCGAGCGTTTCGTCGTGTTCGTTCCGTGCGTTTTTAAGAATCGAGTCGTCAGGCCACGGCAGCCGGGCGCTGGCTGGACGGTTGCGGGAGGAACCGACACGGATCCGGGCCTGCCGGACGATTCTGGCGAGGACCGCCTAGCGACGCTACGGCCGACAGTGCGCGCGCTAAACCGCAGAGTAGCGCGCGCCACTGCCGGGAGGTAACGCACGCTAATCGTCCGGCGATCTAGGGCAGGTCTGGACTTCGCCGGACCAGGGTAGCGCACGCTTCTGGAGACAGTGCAGCGCTAACTCGGCAAAGAAGCGCCACGCTCTGGCCGGGCCAGACGCTACTGCCGGACAGATTAGTCGAAGAGGTCTGGACGGCCGGGCGATTGCGCGCCTGCTGCCGATGACTTGCGACGCTATCGGACCCGGCCGAGATTCAGACTGTGGCCGGCCGATAGCGCACGCTACCCGGACAACCTAGCGCACACTAGTCGATTGCAGTATATATTTGACCGAGCGACCTGTTTCAACACATTTTTTCATTTCATTCTCTTCCTTCCGCGGCGGAGGTTATGAGAGCGATAAGGCATGTTGTTGAACAACAAAACCACGAAGATCCTGAGTCCATATCATTGACCGATCAATCCATAACATCCTTCAATCGACCGAATCAAGGTTAGTTTTTCCTAAAATCCAAACTTTGGGAAATTTGGGGATCTTGGTAGATTTCGTCCGTTTGAGCCTTATGAACTTAAATTACTGATGGATAATTGTAGATTAAGTTGTATTCTATCATTTTCACCATCTTTCCACGGTTTTACCATTTCCGATTCGTCTATTATATGAACTTCCGTTTGACGCCTTCAAGGTGTCCGGGGAAATGCCGCAGAGAGGAATTTGATCGTTTTGTGATGTTTTTCCTCGTATGATTGATGGTTTATTCGATGATAGGATATTAGGGACGATTTCCCTACAAAAATCTGGTGTTGAGCCCTTCCGATCATTGTTTTCGTTGGAGTTTCGGATGCCAATCGACCGTACCTTCGGAGTATCCGCGAGAGATTACCAAGGCAAGTACCTTTATATACGAATTATAACTATGTGAAATCATTATTGCCGAAGTGTGTGAATTATATATATTTATATACTAAATATATGTATGTATAAGGTTATACGTGTATATATATATATATATATATAAGTATGTATATATATAGATATACACATACCTATGTCGTGTGATTAATATCGACGATAGTTGACATACTCAACTTGGATTGATGGATGAACTATACTTATTTATATATATATATATATTCGGTTGAGTCGCAATATAGCGATATATGTGCGGTGTTGGTTGGTTATGCTTGAAGGCTTATTGTGATTGAGTTTTGATTGACAACGTGCGTGTTATTGTTTATTTGTATGATTATGGACTGGGGGAGAAATTGTGTGATTTGATGTACTGAGTTGAAAATTGTTATGACGTTTGTCTGTGTGCTTGATGTCTAAAATAATGTGGATACTTGTTGTGAGAAACGTCGTATCCGGGAACCTCTGAGGGCGGGGCATGCACTCCGGCCTGGTGTATGCTGCAATGTGCGGCTCCATATGGGTGGTGAACGCCGGTGTTACCTAATGCGCGCGCAAGGGGCGGCTCTTGCGGGAGTGATCGCCGGTGCGGTGACATGTTCAAGGGGCGGCCAACATAGTGGAGTGAACGCCGGTACACAGGTGCGCAAGGGAGGCGCCTGGCAGGCTTATTGGTTACGGGTATTTGAGTGATAGCTAAGACCCCGTTACCGAACGATGTTCATATCTCAAATTCTTTCAACTCACTTTTAAATGTTTGTCCTGATATAGACCGCAATTCGTGTTTTTGAAAGTTTGTTTCAACCTGTTTTTAAAGCGTTGGTATCAGGGTTAATTAACCCAAAGAGGTTTGACGAAATCTCCGAGGGTTAATTAATCGGGGGTCTTGAGCAGGATATGTCGAATGAGAGATTGTGCCTTTGATTGTATTGTGGTGCTATTCTGTGTATTGGGTCGAGGACCCTGTGAAATGTTGAGATGTTGGTTCTCATGATGATGTTATTTGGATTGGGTTGAGAACCTTGTGATATGTTGTAATGATTTCGTTTGTGACAGTGTTCTATAAATTGGGTCAAGGATCCCAAGTAACATTGACATAGTTTTCGTGTAATTGTTTTCCTTATGTTGGGTCAAGGACCCGAGAGCTTTTGAAATTAAATTCTGAAAGTATTCCCATTCGATTTTATAAACCCCAAGACGGCCCGAGTCATTAATAATGTTTTCAAACTACCTTATCAAAATACTTTTCCCTTTATTAAAATGGATTTTCAACTAAATCTTTTGACTCCTTGGGCTCGTTTAAAGTTTAATTGGTGTTATGTTCCATAAAGAGAATATGACTATGTGATTATTTCTCACCTTGTGTATGCGAGTGCTATACTGTGTTGACTATGGGAATGTATGGTTTGTGTTAAGGCTTCATACCGTTGAGTTTAGTGTTGTTATTATTCGTATATCTTTAACATTATGTACTTGCACTAGCAAAAATACAGTTTGCTAACCCCCGAGTTTTCGGGGGGTGGGTGCCTGTTATGCGCTCAGGTTTTGGCAGCTCGGGAGCAGTCACAGGATTGGCTTGGAAGGAGATGGAGGACAACGATGCTAATCACACCAGAGTCAGAGTCTTTTCTTTTGTTTCGTCTGGGTCGGTACTTTTCCCATTTGGTTAAGTATTCACCCTTGCACGGGTGTAGTTTTCATTATTGAATGGAGTCGTCATCCCCTTTTGTGTGAAAGTTTATTTTTGTCATTTGAGATGTAAAATTCATTAATTTCTGAATTGTTTAATGACCTTGTCGGTCTGTGTTGTATTTAGATTGACCCCGGTCGGTCAATCATTGTGTAGTCTAGTGGAGTTTAGCCTGGTAGATCCTTGTGAGAAGGGCCTACGGCGTGTAACATTTCCGGACGTATTCTGGGGGTGTTACAATTATGGTATCAGAGCTTAGGTTTGCGAAAAACCTAGGCCGTTGGGTCAAGTCCATGTCCCGTGTAAGTCGCGCGCGTCAGAGTTGTGATTAGTATCGTGGTTCCGACATCATCTTCAGGCAATCCGTGATGGTAAGTCTACCGATCGTAAGTCCCTTTATATATGTATTTGATTATATTGTGATAATGTGTTTAATGTGAACTAGGGATTGTAACTTGTTGGTGATATTATTGTTTTAGGATGTAACATGCAAATTCGGTCCGACTGAGAATGGTTATGTAGTATGCTTAGGAAGTCGAGTGTACTTACCAATGTCTACATTTTATTACAATAAATCTTTGTGTGTTGATTTTATCCGCTGCGTGAGTATTTTGAAATGGCTATTGGTATCTTGCAAACTGAATTTTATTTCGTAAAAACGATTCCCTAAACCGAGTTTTGGCATTTTGTCTTGCATGTTTTGACGGTATTCTTATAACGGTATTTGATATTTTATAAATGACTTTTGTGATTACTTGGAAATACTACCGTCATCGGCCTTTTGTCATTTTGAGCGTTTTAAAAATAGTTTTCAGCCTGGTGGGTTCCGGTGTGGGGCCCACGGTGCTGTAATGGCACGAACATTTTAAAGCGGTGCTACTAAATTTTATAATATTGTGAAAACCCATGATCTAATGTAGTCATGTCAAATGGTCACGTATTTCGGCGAAAAATCCTTTCCATTAGACATTTTGGTAGAAGTGGAAAGATTTTCAAATTGTGGTATTCGGAACTCAACACTTGAAATATTTCAAATTAGTTACGATTCAACTTTCAATTTTCTTTTATGCATTGCTCGAAAATAATTTTTAAAGTCATTGTATAAACTCCCTCTTCCAAATAAAGGACAGTATTTACAAGTTTTGGGCGTAATGTGACTCGCTCTCTTTTTCAAAAATTTGTTTTCATTAAGCACATATATATATAATGATCATCCTAGTCGAAGGACCGGAGTTAACTTCATAAAACTTTATGCTTTACGATATTACCGTTATTCTATAGATGTTAACTAAACCTTGTGTTGATAAGTGTGGTATACTGTACGATTGATTATTTGATAATGCTGAATGGTACTATCTGTATTAGTATGTCGAGCCTTGGCGGACGTAAGTGTGATGACGGAAGTGGAAACGACAAGGTGGTTCGTACGACAACTATCCATGCTACAGTGAAGGAGTATCGAGATCAAACGATATCCTATGAAATCTCCTCAGTGATCGAGCCCACGAGCGAAGCAAAGAGACCGAGGATATCGGGAAAATTTCTGGGCGGTGAAGAGACTAAGGCTCCCAAGCCCTCACGTCGTTCGGAAGCGTCATCTTCGCGGTCGGGAGTGAACGCTGGAAATCCCAAACCAGCATCGGTGACTCGCGGTAAGAAGAGAAGATGTTTCAACTGTAACTGTCAGGGACATGTTCGTGCAAATTGTCCCTTTCCACTCTTGACTTGCTACCGGTGTGGGTGCGAAGGTCATCGGGAGAAACATTGTGAGACAGTTTCCGAATTGGCAAAGAATGCCGCCCTAAGAGAGAGTAGAGCTAGGGACTGGGAAGTGTCCCGAAATCCTATGTTTCCTTCTGAAGATCCTAGCATGGGAGAGTGAAGATTGTGTACTATGTCTTAATCGTTGCTGTTTCAAACAATCGTGACTTCGATCGTATTTCGTTTCATTACTCTACGTTTCCAACTCTTGTTGTTCTATGTTTCGGGATCATAATGTCCTCTTAGTATGGGGGAATGTATTACCCGTACTCTTCTTAGTATTTTCGGTATGGGACGACTTTCGTTGTTGGTAATTCATCTGCGCACCTTTCGACCATTTTAAACTGCCTTGTACTTGCTAGGTCAGTTCATCGTATATCTGGAACCTTGCACTCGCGCTTTGCTCGTGATGATTTGAAATTTGAGCAAGTAGTTATTTCCTTGATTGTTCCGCCGCTCTCTATTTTAAGTTTCAGGACGAAACTTATTTTAAGGGGGGTATAATGTAATATCCGAGATTTTTATTCTGATTTATTCGAAATTTTCTTTTTCCTAGATCGGAAAATTTCTCGGTTTCCGAGCGTCGGTATTATTTTTCTCGACAATCGATTTTGTGTTTATGGCCATAGGTGGTGATTTGTTGTATGTTAATTTCATTTCGGATCGGTGTTGTTGTCCGCGAGCGTTTCGTCGTGTTCGTTCGTGCGTTTTTAGGAATCGAGTCGTCGAGCCACACGGCAATGGCCCGCCGACGGTTGCGGGAGGAACAGCACGGATCTTTGAGCCTTCAGACGATTGCGGCGAGGACCGGCCTAGCGACGCTTCTGGCCGGAGGTAACGCACGCTAATCGGCCCGGCAGGCGATCTAGCGGTAAGTGCAGACTTCGCCAGACCGGCGAGTAGCGCGCCTTCTGTTAGACAGTGCGCTAACTCGGCAGGCTAGCGCACGCTACCGGCTCGGCCGGCGCACGCTACCTGGCCGGACAGATTAGTCCAGTAGGTCCTGGATGGGCCGATTGCGCACGCTGCTGCCGATGACTTGCGCACGCTATCGGACCCCGACCGGAGATTTTGGACCAAGGCCGGCCGATAGCGCACGCTACCCGGACAACCTAGCGCACGCTAGTCAGTTGCCAGTATATATTTGACCGAGCAGCCCTGTTTCAACACATTTTTTCATTTCATTCTCTTCCTTCCGCGGCCAGAGGTTATGAGAGCGATAAGGCATGTTGTTGAACAACAAAACCACGAAGATCCTGAGTCCATATCATTGACCGATCAATCCATAACATCCTTCAATCGACCGAATCAAGGTTAGTTTTTCCTAAAATCCAAACTTTGGGAAATTTGGGGATCTTGGTAGATTTCGTCCGTTTGAGCCTTATGAACTTAAATTACTGATGGATAATTGTAGATTAAGTTGTATTCTATCATTTTCACCATCTTTCCACGGTTTTACCATTTCCGATTCGTCGATTATATGAACTTCCGTTTGACGCCTTCAAGGTGTCCGGGGAAATGCCGCAGAGAGGAATTTGATCGTTTTGTGATGTTTTTCCTCGTATGATTGATGGTTTATTCGATGATAGGATATTAGGGACGATTTCCCTATAAAAATCTGGTGTTGAGCCCTTCCGATCGTTGTTTTCGTTGGAGTTCCGGATGCCAATCGACCGTACCTTCGGAGTATCCGCGAGAGATTACCAAGGCAAGTACCTTTATATACGAATTATAACTATGTGAAATCACTGTTGCTGAAGTGTGTGAATTATATATATTTATATACTAAATATATGTATGTATAAGGTTATACGTGTATATATATATATAAGTATGTATATATATAGATATACACATACCTATGTCGTGTGATTAATATCGATGATAGTTGACATACTCAACTTGGATTGATGGATGAACTATACTTATATATATATATATATATATATTCGGTTGAGTCGCAATATAGCGATATATGTGCGGTGTTGGTTGGTTATGCTTGAAGGCTTATTGTGATTGAGTTTTGATTGACAACGTGCGTGTTATTGTTTATTTGTATGATTATGGACTGGGGGAGAAATTGTGTGATTTGATGTACTGAGTTGAAAATTGTTATGACGTTTGTCTGTGTACTTGATGTCGGAAATAATGTGGATACTTGTTGTGAGAAACGTCGTATCCGGGAACCTCTGAGGGCGGGGCGTGCACTCCGGCCTGGTGTATGCTGCAATGTGCGGCTCCATATGGGTGGTGAACGCCGGTGTTACCTAATGCGCGCGCGCAAGGCGGCTCTTGCGGGAGTGATCGCGGTGCGGTGACATGTTCAAGGGGCGGCCAACATAGTGGAGTGAACGCCGGTACAGTGCGCAAGGGAGGCGCTGGCGAGCTTATTGGTTACGGGTATTTGAGTGATAGCTAAGACCCGTTCGAACGATGTTCATATCTCAAATTCTTTCAACTCACTTTTAAATGTTTGTCTGATATAGACCGCAATTCGTGTTTTTGAAAGTTTGTTTCAACTTTGTTTTAAAGCGTTGGTATCGGGGTTAATTAACCCAAAGAGGTTTGTGAAATCTCAGGGTTAATTAATCGGGGTCTTGAGCAGGATATGTCGAATGAGAGATTGTGCCTTTGATTGTATTGTGGTGCTATTATTGTGTATTGGGTCGAGGACCACCGTGAAATGTTGAGATGTTGGTTCTCATGATGATGTTATTTGGATTGGGTTGAGAACCTTGTGATATGTTGTAATGATTTCGTTTGTGACAGTGTTCTATAAATTGGGTCAAGGATCCCAAGTAACATTGACATAGTTTTCGTGTAATTGTTTTCCTTATGTTGGGTCAAGGACCCGAGAGCTTTTGAAATTAAATTCTGAAAGTATTCCCATTCGATTTTATAAACCCCAAGACGGCCCGAGTCATTAATAATGTTTTCAAACTACCTTATCAAAATACTTTTCCCTTTATTAAAATGGATTTTCAACTAAATCTTTTGACTCCTTGGGCTCGTTTAAAGTTTAATTGGTGTTATGTTCCATAAAGAGAATATGACTATGTGATTATTTCTCACCTTGTGTATGCGAGTGCTATACTGTGTTGACTATGGGAATGTATGGTTTGTGTTAAGGCTTCGCGGCTGTTGAGTTTTGTGTTGTTATTATTCGTATAAATTGAACATTATTTACTTGAACTATCAAAATTCCGGTTTGCTAACCCCGAGTTTTCGGGGTGGGTGCTGTTATGCGCTCGAGTTTTGGCGGCTCGGGAGCGATCACGAGATTGGCTTGGAAGGAGATGGAGGACAACGATGCTAATCACACCAGTCGAGTCTTTTCTTTTGTTTAAATGCAGGTCGGTACTTTTCCCATTTGGTTAAGTATTCACCCTTGCACGGGTGTAGTTTTCATTATTGAATGGAGTCGTCATCCCCTTTTGTGTGAAAGTTTATTTTTGTCATTTGAAATGTAAAATTCATTAATTTCTGAATTGTTTAATGACCTTGTCGGTCTGTGTTGTATTTAGATTGACCCAGGTCGGTCAATCATTGTGTAGTCTAGTGGAGTTTAGCCTGGTAGATCCTTGTGAGAAGGGCCTACGGCGTGTAACATTTCCGGACGTATTCTGGGGGTGTTACATGGGGTATTAAAGGTGACATATAACCGAACATATTATGTTGTAATTTGAGAGAGCAAAAATGCAGTGGTATGAAGTTCCAGCATGATATGATCTCGTGCAAGCATGTCGATGTAGCTATAAAGTACCTCAGTCATGACCAAATTGTGTGCATACATGATTACTACAAAGTGTCCATACTTCGTCAAATGTGAATATGATATGTGATTCCAATACCTCACCCAAGTGAATGGTATGTTCCTGATAACATCAAGGTAAAAGTTTGTGAGCCACCAGACAATTCGAGGTAGGCAGGTCGACCAAAAGAAAGGAGATACACATCAGGGGTTGAGTCCTCGACTCATACTCATAAAGTTCAAACAAGCCTTAGATGTGGAGGTACATGGCACAATAGAAAGACTTGCACTACAGTTATTCCCCAATTCTGTTAAGATATAACAGCGTAACCAACTCCTTCTAAAAAGGGACGTGTAATAAAAAAGTACAGTGTATGTAACTCTGATGACCATACTGCTCCCAAATGTCATACTAATAATCATTTCAACCTAAATGAGCCCAATTTAGTTATATTTATTTACAGTTGAAGTATTTTCATTGTGTGTTTATTATACTGAGGAAAGAATAAGTGGTTGTATATTTCATAATTATTATAAGTTTGCATTTGTTTAAAGTTGAAGTATTTCCACTATGTATTTATTATATTGAACATCAGAATAAGTAGTTGTGTTTTTCATATTTATTTTTTTGTATTTATTTTAAGTTGAAGTATTTCTATTGTATGTTTATTAGACCAGACACCAGATTAAGCAGTTATATTCTTAATATTAATTATTTTGAATTTCTTAAAATTTGAAGTATTTTTATTATATGTTTCTTATAACGAACAACAGCCTAAGTATTTATATACAATAATCATTATAAAAAGGAATCATTATTTATCGATACATAATATTTATATACAATAATCATTAGAAAAAGAAAAAAATAGTTTCATTAATCCTCCTCATCCCACCCTATAAAAATACTAGTGGGATCCACTGCTGCAATATCTACATTATTGCTAAACCTCTAGATAGATCGTGCCTTACATCCCCTGAACGAGCGAATATCCTTCTGGGTTTTCAAATTAGAGAAAGAATGTTAAACGAGAGACTCTAATGTTCGTATATAAAATGCACCACAAGAAGTTTAGTCATCTTGTGCATAGCATAAATTCTTCCTCGCTATTGCAAGTCTAAACTGCTTAACCGGGGGACATCAGGGTGCATGTAGGAATATAACCGGGGGGCATCAGGGTGCATAGCATAAATTCTTCCTCGCTATATGGAGTTATATTATATTAGGCTGCATGTAGGAATATTATTTACAGCCGGTGTGTACATCATGCTGGGTTTTACGAGCGCCGTCCTGATGTCCCCCGGTTAAGCAGTTTAGACTTGCAATAGCGAGGAAGAATTTATGCTATGCAGTTTAGACTAGGAATATAACTCGCTATTGCAAGTCTAAACTCGCTGTTGCGACCTCCATTTCTCCTCCCACCCCTCGTGTTCCTAAGCCAGAGAATCGTACATGATGATGGTACCGTCCTCGAACAAAATGCGGAGTGCAACCCAATGTCCATTCTTCGACTATATGGATACATTCCAGATAGTCAACACCTGGATTGTTTAGAAAAAAACTACAATGTCAGCACAATAATAGTGAATAACCAATACAAATGAGTTACAAAGCATACAATATATTATCACCTCACGTAACTCCCACCAAGGGCGGTCATTGCCCCAAAATGGTCTTAAGCCCTGAACGTGGATGACTAAGAAATCCATATCCTCCTGATCAATCTTCAATGTACCTGTTCTATCATAATAACTCCATATATTCCTACATGCAGCCTAATATAATATAACTTTTGCTAGTAATGAAACATGCAATTAATTTGGAAAATATTGACAACCTAATATTTCAGCATTACCAAGAAGCTCCTATGAACCATAACTATTGGGGCAGCCCCGTCCTTGGTCCATCACACACGAACAAATCCTGGTCAAACTGTAAAATCCCATATATGCTTCCAGAAATGGTGGATATCATTGAACATTCAAAAAAATTGGAACATTTTCAATAACTACAAATTTCAATAGTAGAGTATATACACATAAACTAGTGTATAACCCGTCGAAAATCAACTGAGATAGTTAGATAGTTTAGTTTCTAATTTCTAACTAAAAAAGATATTTAATCATTAAAATAAATAAAAGAAGGTTATATTATCGTGGCTGTTAAATGAGAACATATTTCATAGATTTGATCAAGTTACAATGCAAGGGTCGGTAAATCAAAAGGTTTCTTGATGCTATTTTCAATAATTTTTTTTGAAAAATTAACATGTATGCATTACTAAAAGCTATAATATTCTAATTAATATAGTACATCGAAATCAATGACAAATTCAGGTTTCATGTTGTTCTAAACCTTATGAAAATAACTTCAGAATTACCTTATGCTATGTCGAAGAGTATATTTGGAGCATATAATACAAATTGCAATTAAACTTAGATATTTAATACTTGAAAATATCACATTATTACTTATAATATTATAAGTAATATTATAAGTAATATAATATTACTTATATGGGCACAAGCCAAATAGATGCGGATGGCCGGTACAAACCAAATTTCTCCACCCCTGCAACATGGGCACAAGTCCGGCAACAGGGGAATTTGAACAACTGGCACAAGGCAGTCTGGTTCTCAGGCTCAACTCCGAAGTACTCCTTCATTCTGTGGTTATCGATTCACAATCGCCTCTCAACAGGTGATCGTATGTTAAACTGGAACTCAGGAGTCGCAGCCTCTTATGTTTTCTGTCAGGTACCACTAGAATCTCGCGACCACCTATTCTTCAGTTGTAGCTTCGGTTCTCATGTCTGGGTTACTCTTACTCGGAAGCTCCTTGGTCATCGTTTCACCACTTCTTTCTCCACAATCATAGACCTCCTCAACGATGGCAATTTCACAACAACTAAAAAATTCCTATTGCGATATGTGTTACAGGCATCTGTTTATACACTATGGCAAGAAAGAAACAATCGGCGACATGGTGCAGCTCCTCTTCCATTAGATCATCACATCAAAAGTATTGACCGATTGGTTCGTAATCGGATCATGTCCTACCGTCGTCTCTACCCAAATAAGCTACGGGATGCTTATTGTGAATGGATAGGATCCCATTCTTAAATGGCCATGTTTATTTAAAAACAATTAGCTAATCTTTTGTTTACTCTGTAAAAGGTTGCAATTTTGTACCCAGGTTTTTTTTGTTGAATAAAATTTAACATTCATACAAAAAAAAAAAAATATTATAAGATATTTTTCTTCTTGCATATATTTTAAAATCACTGAATTGACGATTACATTCCGTGTGACCTAAATTTAGACATATTGTTAGGTCATGCGTAACACTCTTTGTGGTTCTGCAATCATTATCTTGTATATAATACTTTTGTGATTTTCTCATGTAGCATCTTTTTATCGTGATCTTGTGTAATATATTCTTATGATTTTCTCGTTTAACATATTCTAATGTTTTTCGATATAAGATCTTCTTAAGATTATATTGCATAGCCTTATTAATGGTTACCCCATTTAACATCTTTTTATTATTTACCTTTTTAATATCTTTATGTTTCTCTAGTATAGCATCATCTTCTTAAAATTATCCTGTATAATAGTTTTTTAAAGTTCTTTCACGTAGTCTATTCTCATAGTTCTCAGTGTACCAATTTTTTTTCTCCCTTTTAGCACACTTAAGCTATCATTGCCCCGTTTAACCTGTTGTTCTGATTCTTCCGTGTGACCTCTTATTATGATTCTCTGGTGTAATATTATAGAAAAATAATGTTGGTTAAAATTCATATATGCAACAACAGTAGCAAATTATCATTCTTTCTGTGACTTTGTTCTCCTTTTTGTCACTTCATTTAGCAATAGCAAAGTATTATATCCTGTGTCTATTAGAAAACTTTTTTTCAGAAATAAAATATTTGAGAGAGAAAAAGTAAAATCGTCTGGTAGCACAGCTTTAATTATTAGATAATAAAAGTAAAAAAGAAGAATGTCTATTACAAATAAATATTATATATTACGTGAAATAATATTTTAAAAATAATAAACAAAAATGAATTTAAATCCAAAATTGCATGATTAGTTCTATTAATTTCTTACGCATAGCAAGCGAAATTAAGAGTCATGTACCTGTAAAAAAAAAAAAGGGTCATGTACCTGTAAAAAATATTAGCTATTCATTATAATCCAATTTATTTCAAGTATTCAAGTACTATTCCATGCATATCAAAAAGACCTTCCTACCGAAAGTGAAAAATTGAGAGCACAAAAAAAGATTGTGTGATTGGGTATCGTTATTTCTTCAGATGATTAAACAATAAAAGAATATAGCAACTATGTTGATTGTAGATGTTGTTACTCAAAATATTATCCGGAGATAGTATTGCTGGAATGATCGAGTAACAAACAAATGCGAGAACACTTCCGCGGGAAAATAAATAATACAAGATTTGCCGGGGTTGTTAATCCCGGGCTTGAATGCTCTCGCGAGATGTTATTAATAAATATACTGTGGAGTACAAATATTAATGTTAGAATCTATTACAATGAGTGTACAGACTTCTAGTTAGATTGCCAGAAGAACCAGATATGAAGATCTGTGAGTTCTTGCTTTGGATGTACTGTAAGTATGTATGAATATCACTATGAATATGTAAGTAATTGTCAGATGAGTCTTTGATTCTCTCTCTGTATGTTTTTGCACTTGTATTCACGATGATCTTATGCTATCTCTCCTGCCGTGTTATGAGCCTCCTATTTATAGGAGACAGGGTTGCTGGGACCTCTCCGGCGATCGCAGGCGACCGCCGTTTTCTATATTATAATAAGATGGCCGATCGTCCCGTCACCTAGGGTTGTTCCCTTAAAGCCTGGGGCTGCTGCTGGTGGCCAGCTGTGCGAGCCAATAGGAAGCCTGCACGCGTCCTGAGTCGCTGTCCGGGGAGGACCCACTTTGTATCTTTCGGCGGCCCTGTCGGTAGGTGAGGTAGGTGACAGGCTGAGGTCAAAGGTCTTATCTGTCGGCGCCTTTTGTGGATCTACACGTGGGTCACCGTCCAAGATTCGGTCTTTCGACGACTTTGACAGATGTTGGATTCATGCGTGGCACGAGACGATCGTCTCTGGATGGACATTATAGACGATCGTCAAATAACAAAAGACGATCGCCGGATACCAAAAGACGATCGCCGTGGGTGCCGACTGCTGGGTGTTTGCCCAGAGTATGTCTTCTATGGTTGGCTCTCAGATCGTTATGCCGATCGCCATCGAGGTGTATTAATCGCCTCACAACAATTGCCCCCCAGCTCGCTTCGATGTTGAAAACACGAGGTGAGGTGGCACTGTTGGCGATCGCCAACGTTTTAGACGATCAAGCGATCTGATTTCAAATTTGTACGATCTCCTTTACGCTGGGAGCAGCGGGAAAGGAAGGCGGGATCTCGAAATATTGCAAGGACACGCGTCGCACTACCATTGGTGGAGTCCAACGGTTTGTCAGACTCGTCGCCTAGCGTGCCCTCGAAAAGACGCGTACGCGGGATTCGAGGGCTGCATTTAATGTGTCCCCCCTCCGACGGTTGCACTCCAGCCCTCGGGATTTCGCCTATTTGCACAGAGACCCCTGCTCCCGCCTATAAAAGGGGCTAGGGCTTCATCATTTTCATTCTTCACGCACCCTTGTTTTCTAGCCGAGACTCTGCAGAAATTTCCGAAGCTCCTTGTGCCGATCGTCCTCCTTTTTTAGGTAAGAACACAAATCTTCTCTCCCCCTTTACTTTTTATAACATGTCTGGAGGATCTAAGACCTTCGAGACCGGAAGCACCTCCGCCGCCGCGGCTTCGCCGGCCCGGGAGGAAATTCCCGTGGGACTCCATATGGAAACGGCCGTTGAGGCTATTCGTGCGGGGATTGCACCCGCAGAACTTGAAGAGCTCTTCAACAAGGCCGAAGTGGCGAGATCTGCGGCGACGGCGGAGCGAGGGGGTTCGCCGGTGGATGAAGATGAACTGGTGCGGTTGTCTTGGGAGCGGGACAGTGTATTCGGCCCCGCCTATATGGATTTCGCTAAGCTTATGGAGGGGATGGCCGGACCCTGTCCAGAATTTGATTTCGAAGTGTATTCCGCCGCTCATCCCTACGAACATGTGAAGCGGACGGTGTTTCGGGCCGCCGACCTGTCTCAGTGGACTCTTGGTCAGATCCGGAGCTCGACGACCCGGAAAGACTTGGGATGCTGGAGGGCGAAATATCACATTCCTTCTGATGTTTCATTGCACGTGCCCTCGGAAAACGAGCGTGCCGATCAACCTCCCGAGGGTCTGGTCGCCGTTAGTGAGATGATTATGGAGGCCGGCCTGCGATTCCCCTTGCCGTTCGGCATATCCTATTTGTTGATCGCTTGGAATCTGGCGCCGCTCCAACTGATGCCGAACGCCTAGGTGCAGATCATCTGTACCTTGACATTTTTCGGCGTTCACCGGTTGTTCCGTCTCCTTTCTACGATGGAAATGAACTATCTCTTCAAACTGGCTGCGCAGAAAGGGTCGATCGGCGGTAATCACATTCAAGGTCGAATGGGAAGAGTGGTCCTTGTTGTGCCGAACAAGACCCGGGGCGACCTGGAAAAATGGTGTTGGGTCGGTGGAGCGTGGCGATCGGCATCGAGTGATAGGCCGGAGGAAGAGTTGGAGATCCCCACCAATTTTCGGGAGAGGAATCTGAGTAAGGGTTTTAACTCTCCCTTTGATCGGATACGTCTTGGACTGATCTAATTTTGTTTCCTTTTTGCAGGATCCCTTGTTCCAGCGATCGTCGATCTCCCCTTCGATTTTTTGATCGTTTGGGAGCAAATTCGTGCCTTGCCGGATTCCTATATAGACGTTCGCTCACTCGGTCACGAACTTCATCGGTTGGGGGCTCGGTTGTTTCGCTTCCCTCGTCATTTGAAAGTTCCAGCTATAAATTTTACTTCTTCCTTGCTTGACGATCGTCTGATTGAAAGAGGTGTTTAACTTGTTTGAATTTGTTCTTTGGCAGAGGTTCATTTTCCCCGCTTCGCCGAGCCACCGCAGGAGATCTCCATGTCTAACCCTAGTCTCATCGGTCGTCTTCACCAGGGTAAGAAGACGGGTCGCGTTGCTGCGACGACGTCTCGCCCCGTCCCTGTGGTGAGGCCCGCTGTGGTGCCGGTCGCCGAGCCGGAAATTCAGGAGGAGGAACAACTCCAGCGCAACCGCAAGAGGCGGAGGCCGGAGGGGTCCCTGCCGACGGCTGAGGCGGACGTAGCTATCCTGGAGCCGCCAGTCACCGCTTCCCCCATCTCTGCTGTTCCGATGGTGGAGGGGTCTGGCCCTAGGCCTTCGGCGTCTGGCTCTAGGTCCTCGGCCGGCTTTTTGAAAAATGCGGCGATCGCCGAAGCTGAAACTTCTCGGGGCAAGCCCTATTTTGGCCGCGACCCCGAGTTGGTCAACATGTAAGACCGGATTGATCTTTCCGAGTTAGACAATTTGAGTAGGGTATATACTAACTCCTTTGTTTTCTTTTGTTTGTGTTGCAGGGTCCGTCTTGCTGATCCGGACGTCTCGCCGATGGTGCTGGATTTCCTGGCGATCAAGTCTCCGCAGAAGTCCCTCGACGTCCCTACTTACGTCCAGAAGGCCATCACTTCTCTCCCTCGATGCGATCGCTCGTCGGCGGTCTGGAGATGCCATGCAGGCGACCATTGCCCTGGCTCTCCACACGGCGACGATGGCCGTCCAAACTGCCAAGGATTACGAGGGGCGACCCTCTAATGCTCGCCTCCATCAAGACCTTTAGGCCGCTCGAAATAAAAACGTCGATTTTGCTAACCGGATCCAGGCTATGGAGAAGGAGTACTTAGAGACGGCCAAACGAGCTAAGCAGGACATCAACCGGATGAAGCAGGAGCTGAGCCGCTCCAAGGAAGTGGCCGATCGGTTCCGCGACCAGCAGAAGGAAGCTCGCCGGATGCATGTGGCCTCGTAGGAGGAGGCGACCGAGCTGAAGGCGACGGTGGATCAGCTCAACAGCGAGCTGGAGAAGGCAAAGGGAGAGCTTGAGAAAGCTAAGGGAGAAACGGCCGCCAAGGTGGTCGAGCTAGCGGAAGCTGAGAAGACGACCACGCAGTTGAGAGGGCAGTTAAAGGCGATTGAGACTGATCCCTACCTCAATGTGGCACTCGTCGGTGAGTTCTCCTATTATGTGGCCTACGCCGATGCTATCCGAGCCACCAAAAAAGGTAGGGATCGAGATCGGTCCTATGATGGAGAGCTTCAAGACCTATGCACTCGAGCACCCTTTGCATCCGGAGTTTTCCCTGCCGATCCTTGACCTCGTCGACTTGGGGATCGACTTGAGTTGGTATCCTTTTCCGGATAAACTCATTTATCCTGAGGCCGATGGGGAAGCGCGTGCCGATCCGCCAACCTGGGGGCGAAGACCAGCGGGAGGGACCTTGAGAGATTTCTTTGTCTTCCTTTGCTTGTAACTTTTTGATTTTTCTTTGTATTGCCTTTGGACTTTGTAATGTACGAACTCCTTGATAATGAATAAAATACTCCTTTTATTCGCACCCGTTTCTCTTTATGTACGATCGCCTTTGAATGTTTGCATGCTAATATTTACAAGTGTGTGTATGATTGCTTCCGGTGCCTTGTTCGCCCGATCGATTGTTTGAATGTTGAATGTATTAACATGTTTGGAAATTTTTACTTGTAAATAGTGTTGAACAATTCCGATCGTCCTGCGTGTGTTTGAACGAAGCCGATCGGGTACGGTTCCTTCTTTCCGATCGCATTTAGGATTAGCTCCCCTCCTTGGCCCCCTTGTTTTGTTTACTTATTGTAAGTAAGGGAACAAAAATAGTATGTCTGGTGAGCTATCTTCAATTTTGCTGATTTTGAGGAACCGTGCACGGTCGCGGAGTTCGATGGACCGACCTCCACAACCGTGTCTTTGTGTGCGAGGGATATTCCCGTGACTCACTTTATTGTGAGGGTCCTCCGTTAGGCTGCGCCCTCCTTGTATTTAAACGAAAGGTGGGCGGTCTTGGTCTGTAGGAGTCCTTGCATGGGGCGTCGTCGGTTTATTCGACTCCACGTCCGCGGCTTTGTTAGCACTTTTCTACCTCGGGACGGCATGTTAGATGGCGACCCTCGACGGTATACGTTTTGACGGGGTAGGGACGCGTCGCCTTGCCCGGGTACATCATGTTAGATGATGTACCTTGAGGGAGTGCGAACGTGTCCGCAAATTAGTTTGGAGGGTCCTTCGGCTACGCCGGCCTCGTATTTAAACGAAGGGCGGGCGATCTCAGCCCAAAGAAACCTTGCATGGGCGAAGCTGTCGGTTCCATTGACCTCCAGGACCATGGCTGCATTGTTTCTACCTCGGATCGCCATGTTTGAACGACGGTCCTCGACGGTATATGATATGCCTGGTGGGGCGATCGCTAGAATAGATGGGATAGGAAGAAATCTCATTATATTCTTTGTACATTGGGTAGTTGAAACTGAATACAAAGTTTTCACTGGTAATACTTCTTCAAATGTACGGCGTTCCAGGGATATTGATCCAGAGTACCGTCAGGGTGTTCAAGTTCGTAGGCTCCCTTAGTTAGCCATTTAGATATCCTGAAGGGGCCTTCCCAGTTCGGACCAAAGACACCTGTGTTGGTCTGGATCTTTTTGAGGACAAGATCGCCCACTTGAAACCATCTTTCCTTGACCTTCGAATTGAAGAACTTCTCGGATCTCCTTTTGTGGATTGTGTTCTTCATTTCTGAGGTCAGTCGTCGTTCTTCGAGCATGTCGAGGTCGATCCGTCGGGCCATATCATTGTCGGTCGTCATCTCTTGTTCGGTTCGGTGGCTGAGGACGGCGATCTCCGAGGGAATCACCACTTCTGTCCCGCAGGCGAGGGCGAATGGGGTTTCACCGGTTGAGTTACGGGTCGTCGTTCGATAAGACCACAAAACGTCTGGGAGCTCGTTCGCCCATCGTCCTTGCCTGGACTCGAGTCGCGCTTTAATCGTGTGTTTGAGGATTTTGTTTACGGCTTCTACCTGCCCGTTCGTCTGAGGGTGGTAGGGAGCCGAGAACAACTTCTTGATTCCCCACTTCTCACAGAACTGCATGACTTCTAGACTGTCGAACTGCTTTCCGTTGTCGGAGATGATGGCCTGGGGCAGACCGAATCGCCATATGATGTTCTTCCAGATGAACTTGATTACCTGCTCTTGGCCGATCTTGTTGATCGGTTCGGCCTCAGCCCATTTAGTGAAATAGTCGATCCCTATGATGGCAAACTTACAGCCCCCTGGCGCCGTCGGCAAGGGTCCTATAAGGTCGATGCCCCATTGGGCGAAAGGCCATGGGCTGTACATTGAAGTGAGCTGCTCGGGGAGAGCTTGATGTTTGGGCCCATTATTTGACATCTGTGGCACGATCTGGCATAGGCGATCGCATCCTTCTGAAGTGAAGGCCAGAAAAAAAAACGTGCCTGGTTGTTTTATGGATGAGAGCTCATCCGCCAGCATGGTTTCCACAGATCCCGTCATGGATTTCGGCTAAAACGAGCCGAACTTCATCCGGTGTAATACACTTGAGGAGGGGTAGGCTGAAAGCTCGCTTGTAAAGCCGGTCGTCCAACAGGGTGTATCTAGTCGCACGGAGATGGAGTTGGTGAGTTTTGATACGGTCGTCAGGGACCGTTCCATCCTTTAAGTATTTGATGAACGGAGTCATCCAGTTCTCCTCGGCAACGGCGACTGTGGTAACCAGGTTTCTGTCGATCGCCGACCTTGCTGATTTTGTAATTTGAATATTAGAGAAATTGGCTGCCCCATCTGACGACGCTAGCTTGGATAGGGCATCGGCCTGGGAGTTGTGCTCTCTCGGGACTTGTTCGATTAGCACTTCCCCAAATTTCGTGCACATTTCGCCGACCAATTCTTGGTACTTGACCATCTATTCGCCGCGCACCTCATATTCTCCCTTGACTTGGTTCACGACCAAGAGGGAGTCCATGAAGATATGGAGGCGACGAACATCTAGGGCGAGGGCTAGATCGAGCCCGCCTACCAAGGCTTCGTATTCGGCTTCATTGTTGGTCGCACGAAACCCGAAACGCACGGCATTTGTGAAACTTTGTCCTTCGGGGCTAATGAGGACAATCCCTGCCCCTGATCGCAAGTTGGTCGCCGAGCCATCCACGTATAGCTTCCAGGCCGGTCGGCCGATCTGGGTCGGACTGTGAGGGAATGTTAATTCCACCACGAAGTCTGCCAGGGCTTGGCCTTTGATCGGTGTGCGAGGAGCATACGTGATGCCGTACTGGGCGATCTCCAGTGACCACTTGAGGAGTCGCCCGTTGGTGTCCGGTCGGTGTAGAACTTGCCTTAGACGGAGAGTTGTCAGAACCTCCACTTGATGTTCGAAGAAGTAGGCCCTTAGCTTGCGAACACTCATGACAAGAGCGTATGCGATCTTCTCTAGAGGAGTATAGCGTGTCTCTGCGTCGTGGAGCACTTGACTAACGTAGTAGATCGGCAAGTGGACTTGTCCCTCCACTCGCACCAAAACGGCACTCAGTGCGACCTCCGAGGCCGCTAGGTAAAGGAATAATTTCTCACCGGGGATCGGCTTTGCCAGGATCTGGGGGTTAGATAGATATTCCTTGATTTTGGCGAACGCTACTTGACTCTCCTTCCATGCAAACTTCTTGTTCTTTATGGTCGCGAAGAAAGGCTTGCTTTTATCGCCGAGCCGAGATATGAAACGGTTGAGGGCGGCTAGAAAACCTGTGAGTCATTGCACCTGCTTGACATTCCGTGGCTCCTGCATGTCTAGGATCGCCTGAATCTTGGTGGGGTTCGCCTCGATCCCCCTTTGGCTCACGATGTTCCCCAGGAATTTTCCGGAGCCCACCCTGAAGTTGCATTTCTTGAGGTTCAATTTCATGTTGAACTTCTCGAGGATGGCGAACGTCTCGGCGAGGTCATTGAGGTGGTCTTCCTTCTTGAGGCTTCTGACCACGATGTCGTCAATGTAGACCTCCATGGTCTTGCCGATCTAATTGGCGAACATTCTGTTGACTAGGCGCTGGTAGGTTGCCCCCGTATTCTTCAAGCCGAATGGCATTCAGACCCAAAAGTATATGTCTTTTTCCGTGTGGAAAGATGTGTGCTTAATGTCTTTCTCCGCAATTGGGATTTGATGGTATCCGGCGAAGGCATCCATGAACGACATCATTTCGCAGCCTGCAGTACTATCGACCAAGTGATCAATATGAGGCATCGGAAAGTGATCTTTTAGACATGCCGCGTTGAGGTCAGTGAAGTCGATGCATAACCTCCAGGAGCCGTTTGGCTTTTTGACGAGCACCGCGTTGGCGAGCCACTGCGGTTCGTCTGTAGGTACTCCAATTAGTTTGTTGTAGAGTAGCTTTTTGACCTCTATGTCGAGCGCTGCGTACTTCTCAGGACCGAATTTCCTACATTTCTGGTGAACAGGCTGCCTTGCCAGGTTGATCTTTAGATAGTGGCAAGCGTGTTCAGGACTTATGCCAACCATATCTTGATGCGACCAGGTAAAGACTCCGATGTTCTTCGTAGTAAATTGATCAGATCTTCTTTTAATTCGCGATCGATGCTTGCGCCGATCTGTACTTCCCACTCCGGGCGAGCCGGATCTATCGTTATACTCTCCAACTCTTCGATGGGGACGGTCGCCTCTCGTTTGGAACGATTTCCGGACTCGATCCTAGGATCGATGTCGAGACTTGGCTCGAAACTGATCCTTGGCTCGATGTCGTCCGTTAATTGATGCGAGATGGCGTCCTCTGAGTCGGGTTGGTACGATGTGCTTGGCTCGTCGATCTCCATTAGATGATTGTCGATCGTTTCAATGTTACACATAGCATGGGAAGTATTGAAAGAAGTTACGACATAGGAGTAATTCAAGCATTTCTTTGCCATTAGCTGATCTCCTTTTACAGTACCGACCGTCCCATCGGCAGTGGGGAATTTGATACAGTAAAAGAAAGATGAGGCGACCGTCTCAAAGGTCTCTAGAAATGGACGACCTAGGAACCCATTATAGATGCCGGGCCTATCTATGATTACAAAATTTAGGTTCCTAGTAATCCTAACCTTGGGATCATAAAAGCATATTAGCTCGACATAGAGCTTGATCCTTCCGTAGGCTTGGACTGTGCTGTCGCCGAACCCTTGAAGCACGATGTCGAATGGCTTGATGAACTTGGTCAAGTTGCCGAGCTGGTCAAGAGTGGACTTGAATATTATATTGCAGAAGCTCCCGTTGTCGACCAGCACACGATCGACCATCTTCCCAAGGATACAAGCAGATATCACCAATGCATCCTCTTTGGGGCATTGTACTCCCTCCCTGTCCTTGTTGTAGAAGGTGATAAGCGCGTCTTTAAAGATGGTCGGCTCTGGAGGTACCACGACATGGACCCCGGCGAACGCCCTCAGTTCGGCCTTTCGCTTCCTGTTTGACATGGTGGAAACCGGGGAAAGGCCCCCGAGGTTTCCTCCTCCTGCTTGAAGCATATTGATCCGACCGCCAGGATTGATGGGAGGAATCGATTCATCAGAGTATTCCGGCTCATGCTCGATCCTGGCGACTGGATTGGGAGGGGTTCTTTCGTTTTTTGGGTGCTCGCACCCTCCGGTCCTCTCTGTCCTAGGTTCTGGCTTGGTGACCAAGTTGTCCAATTTGCCTTCCTCAAACAGTCGCTAGAGTTGTCTGAGGAGGTCGCGGCATTGGCTGGTGTTGTGGTCGGGACTCTTGTGGTAGGCACAGAATTTGCTGCGGTCTAGATGACTGTGGTCCCTTATTGGCTTTGGTTTGGAAAGCCACTCGCTCCTGCTGATTGCGTTGAAGATATGGGCCGGAGATAAATTGAGGTTGTGGAGAAGGTGTACCTCCACATCCTCGAAGGCTTTGAACTCACCAGGCGGCTTAGCGACCGCCTTTCTGGGCTTGGCGACCGCCTTCTTCTGGACGTGGGATGGCGTCATCCCTTCTCCGGCAGATCCCTCGCCTAAGCGGAGGGAGAGCATCCTCTGCCTGGCCAGGAAATCGGCGGCTCTGACGCGGAAGACCGAGTAGGTCGGGGGGATGTCCTTTGTGAGGTGCATGAACATGGGTGAGTGGCCACAGAATCCCCCCAGGTCTGAGTAGAGAGCGAGCTCGTCGCTAATAGGCTCGCCGGTGAGGACTATCTCGTCTACCCGATCGATGTAATCTTCATCTGACTCGTCCTTCCCCTGCCTGATTTTCATCATGCGGTGGGGGCCTTCTGGGCGAGCGACCTTGGCGGCGAAGTACGACGTGAAGTCGTTCGCCAGCTTCTCAAAGCAATTGATTGAGCGAGGTGGTAGTGAGATGTACCATCTGTGGGTGAGGTCTCCCAGAGTTAATGGGAACATTCGTCACTTCGTCGCATCTGATGCTCCGCACCCTGTCATGTAGATCCGGAACTTGCTCAAATGGGTCTCCAGATCCGATCTCCCCTCATATAGAGGTGTTTGTGGGGGATCGATCTTTGGTTGTACTGGGGCGAGCTCGATATGGACCGCGAGTAGTTCACTTGGTCCAATGATCGATCTCCTGGCGCCTGCCCTAGTTTCCAGGAGAGCCTTTATCTCGTCGAGCTGGCGCTGCATGGCGGCCATCGCCGTCGCCTGACTGCTCGCCGATTGGCTCCCGGAGCGCGAGCCAAGGCGATCGTGCACTGATCCCCTGGCCCCATGGTGGACGATGAGTTCTCTGCCAGTGGGCTCATTTCTTGGGCGAGTGGGGGCACGCTGACCGTCTTGTCTTCTGGGAGTCGGATATGCAAAACTCCTGGTAACGGATTCGGATACCGATGTCTCCCGGCTGGGGCCTGAGTGCCCGGGTCGCCATGAGGGATCGCTCCCTAGGCGGCTGAAGACGGAATCATCCCGCCATATGAGAGCTTTCTCCTGCGGCTCGGGGCTTTCCGTCGATTTCTCAACATATATCCCCTTGAGCTTCCGCTTGCCTGCCCGGCGGATGGCTGACAGAGTGATGGTGGGCGAGTCACATGCCCTCCGTCGCTCCCTGAGGATGGCTATAGCCTCCTCAATCTGTTCCGCGGTCTGGAACTGATCGAGTGAGAGGATAGGCCCGTCCCTCGGGGGCAGGAGTGAGAGCCTTGCGTCGCCATGGTCACCTTCCGCCGTGGGCTGGGATTCAGTCCCGGCTGGAATGAGATTTCCGGAAGATCGCAGGGTGGATCTCTTGGAGGTCGTTGCAGATGTTATTTTTCTGAAGGCTTTTCTTTTGAAGAACAGTGAGTGTTTCTTCAAGTATATGTCCGGAGAACAGTGAGTGTTCTTCGAGACGGTAGGAATAAAAATGAAGGTTTAGATGCCCTTTCCTCTAGCGCCAATTGTTGTTACCCAAAATATTATCCGGAGATAGTATTGCTGGAATGATCGAGTAACAAACAAATGCGAGAATACTTCCGCGGGAAAATAAATAACACAAGATTTGCCGGGGTTGTTAATCCCGGGCTTGAATGCTCTCGCGAGATGTTATTAATAAATATACTGTGGAGTACAAATATTAATGTTAGAATCTATTACAATGAGTGTACAGACTTCTAGTTATCTAAGCTGTAGAGCGTGTAGATTGCCGGAAGAACCAGATATGAAGATATGTGAATTCTTGCTTTGGATGTACTGTAAGTATGTATGAATATCACTATCAATGTGTAAGTAATTGTCAGATGAGTCTTTGATTCTATCTCTGTATGTTTTTGTACTTGTATTCACGATGATCTTATGCTATCTCTGCTGCCGTGTTATGAGCCTCCTATTTATAGGAGACAAGATTGCTGGGACCTCTCCGGCGATCGCGGGCGACCGCCGTTTTCTATATTATAATAAGATGGGCGATCGTCCCTTCACGTGGGCTGTTCCCTTAAAGTTTGCGGCTGCTGCTGGTGGCCAGCTGTGCGAGCCAATGGGAAGCCTGCACACGTCCTGAGTCGCTGTCCGGGGAGGACCCACTTTGTACCTTTCGGAGGCCCTGTCGGTAGGTGAGGTAGGTGACAGGCTGGGGTCAAAGGTCTTATCTGTCGGCGCCTTTTGTGGATCTGCACGTGGGTCACCGTCCAAGATTCGGTCTTTCGACGACTTTGACGGATGTTGGATTCATACGTGGCACGAGACGATCGTCTCTGGATGGACATTATAGACGATCGCCAAATAACAAAAGACGATCGCCGGATACCAAAAGACGATCGCCGTGGGTGCCGACTGCTGGGTGTTTGCCCAAAGTATGTCTTCTATGGTTGGCTCTCAGATCGTTATGCCGATCGCCATCGAGGTGTATTAATCGCCGCACAACAGTAGATAAAAAAATATCAACTATTATGATTAAAGATAAAGAATATATTTTTACGTGAAATAATATTTTAAAAATAATAAATAAAAATATATTTAAATCTAAAATGGCATGTTTAGTTGTATCGATTTCTTATGCACAGCGAGTGAAACATTAGTTAAGAGTCATGTACCTATTAAAATATGAGCAATTCATTATAATCCATCTCATTTCAAACATTCCATTATTTTATGTATATCAAAAAGACCTTCCTACAAAAATTGAGAAGCTGAGAGCAGAAAAAGAAGACCCTGAGAAAATGAAAGCAGCAAAATAAAATGCGATCGAGTATCTTTATTATTTAGATAACTAAAATAAGACAATGCAATTGAGTATCTTTATTATTTAGATAACTAAAATAAAAGGATATAGCAACTACGTTGATTGTACATAAAAATACACTTTTCATGATGGGGAGTTTACATATATATACAACATATACACTTTAATTACAAAAATAAGACAACAAATAAAATAATTACATTCATAACAAATAACATCAATTAATATGTAGAAAATAAAAGGCAACCGTTACCGAAGTCTCCGTTTTTACAGGGCGATTCTTGTGCAAAATGGGGAGAAATATCTATTCCGAAAAAACACACCTCTTTCCATATAGAAAACCGATTCCACAAACAAAAAAACTACAGATCTACAATGAATTTGCAAGATTAAAAAGCAATCGCAACATATTTTACCAGTCGGGAAGAACACAAGAAGAATTCGAGTGCAAATTTCAGAATACTGGGAAATTTGAGTCAGAATATGTAACACCCCCAAACCTCTCGGGAATATTACAGTGCCGCAAGACCCTCTCCGTGAAGATCTACCAGGCTAAAAACAAAAACAATACTTCACATTACATGCCGACATGGCTACATAATGAACAGCTAGACCAATTTGGTCTTTTACCACAATACAACGCATTAAACATACATAACTCGACTCATAAATCATACCCACGCAGGGGTTGGAATACATCAATATACCCATAAAACGGGAAGACTAGACAACGGAGAGCCAAATACTGAGATTCTACCAAAAATACTCAACGAATGATCTTCATGTGATTAGTATCGTCGTCTACCATCATCCTTCGTATCGATCCTGTGATTCGCTCCCCATCGACCGGCAAGTACCTGGACGCAATACAGACATCCACCCCCCGAATACTCGGGGGTTAGCAAAACTCTACTGTTTTGCTAGTGCAAGTATAAAATACGAATACAAGCCATACATAACATACTCTAAGAATATAATAATCATGAACACGCTACCCGAGATAAATTATTTGACCAAGACAGTTCGAATCATGGAAAGTGGGAAATAAACCCAAAGTATCTCTTACAAAACATTTTACGATCTCGGGAGTTTTGAAAATATTTGGGATTAAAGAATTCTCAAGTCTTTCGAAAATACTTAGGGACAGGGACCAAAGATCATCTTTCCCAAAATACAAGTTCCGATAACAAATCACGGGGTCCACGACCCAAATCATAAAACACATATTCCTAAGGATTATTCGCGTCCCGTGCTAACAAGCCACGAACCTCAGATGCTCCCGCAGAACATACCCGAGTGAATAACCTAATAGGAAACCATACCAAATCACTTGTCCTCGTGACAATAGTCATAGAACCATTACCAAACCACAACCATAAGTTATCACGACATCGCGCTAACAAGCCACGAACCTCGAAGTTCCCACAAGACATACCCGGATTGGACAAGTTATCTCGGCATCGGCCTAGCAAGCCCCGAACCTCGGAGTCCCTGCAAGACATACCCGGATTGGATAACCCTACGGTCACTCCCGACCCATACTAGCAAGTATGAATCCCGGAGATTCATCAATCTTACCCGGAGGCATGTCACTTTCAACGATCATGTAACAATAAGCAAAACATCAAGCCAAGCAAGACTAAACATCTCAACCTCCTTTCAAAGGAGAAACAACCAATATCACCCGTCACATATTCGCCGAACAAGCACACATAACAACACGTAATCCTCGGTAATTGATTACGGTTTATTACACTCACTAAATGTGATCATACGCCTTTCAACAAACGAAGTTAACACACATAGTCCAAAAACACACTTATTCACGAAGCATATGAGTTATCATTGAAAGACAACATTTATCGAAAATATACCGATCCTTTTTAATATTCATTAAACATTCGGATTTTGCATAAAATCATTTACCAACAATTATGCCTACGAAACATGAAATGTATGGGCAAGATTCTTGCCTCGATACCATGAGCAATGGAATAACGAACGGACACGGCTGGGTAGTCCTCGAACTTCCAAGATCGACCAAAAACCCGATAACTCCACGGAAAATATGAAAATAATATCACCACGAATCAATAATGCTAAACGGCATCCGAATCAACCCAAAAAACAACAAGGATCCGAGGGTTCTTCAAGAAAATCGGAAATCAAGTTCTGGGTTGGTAACAATCGACAAACGAGTTACAAAATCCGAAGATCATGGCCAAGACAACAAGAATACCATAAACAATTCATAAACCACTGATTAAATCTATAATCACGAAAAAACCCCCAAAAATCATACAATCAAGGTTCTAAGTAAGGAAATACCTTGATTCGACGAAGAACATGGATTAGATGTTGTTCTAATCGATAAAGGCCTTCCAAAAAGCCTTGGAAATGAGTAGAATCGGCCAAGAACTCCTCCTACCGATCACTCCCATCCGCAGCCGCCACTAGATGAAGAAAACGCAAGAAAATGAGGTTTGGCCGAAGCCCAGGACTATATATACCGACAGGGTTACGACCGTAACTGGCAGTGCCTTACGGCCGTAACTCGGTCAATGCGCATTAGCGTACGCAATGGCCAACAACTTGCGTACGCAACGATCACACCTTACGGCTGTAATTGGCAAAGCCTTGTTGGGATTCGGTGCCTAAAACGAAGGCCCAACGGAAGCGGTGAAATAAAAACTAATTCGATCCGAATTCCTACGAGGATCGATCGAGCTACGTATATACGAATATATAAACGAAAAACAAGAGTTATAAGAAACTCACCCTTGAAGTCCGTTGATTAAATGGTAACCTTCTCTTGAGCTATTCCCCTAGCTTTGATTGATCTATACGAATCCAATCCGCTCCAAGCTCTTGAACAATCCAACGCCGAAAGCACCGCGTCTCTACTTGCCACGCGCCGGAAAAATGACCGGAACGACAACACTTGATTAACATCTAAGGTTACGGCTAAATCAAGTGATGAAGCCTTTTATTATTGCACTTTAAGTGTATAATATTTATCTCTCAATGTATCTTGAATTTTCTCCAAGAAAACCCAAGAACAAGATGAAGATAATTGAGTAAACTATTTACTCTCTGTCAAAACTAAAACTCACGTATGAATTGCTTAGGAGAGATTGAGAAATGTCTTCATTTATTCTACTTCAAATCCCACACAATCCCTTTATCATTATTATAAGAGATATCATATCTCTTAGGTGATTTGTCTTCACCCACCAAAGCAAGACAAAGACTAAAGGTAAGAGATCAAAAGTGGGGCTGGCCTCTAGAAGGAATCCGACGAGTTCGGTTCGTTTCGGACTCCCGAGAGTCCAAACAGATAAACTCCGATTTCGTTCCGATGTATTTATATCGATTAATTAATCCAATTAATTAATCATATTAAATACATAATAACATAATTAATTTCTACAAGAAATAATTATATTCATGAATTAAATTAATCACCCGGTAATTTATTTAATTAATTAGGCCGTAAATTAATTTATCCAATAAATCAATTTAGACATCCAATGTCCCAAATTAGATATCCAATATTTAATATTCATAATGAGAGAATAAGCTCGATTGATTCCGTCGTCAATCCTATTGCGCGACTCGGTAGGTTCGTCTCAGTCAGCAATGAGAGGAACCAAAGAGTAGTAGCACCACCTAGCCAGCCTGGCGGCCTACACTGTACCCCAACTGAGAACGAATGATTGGGATCATTCAAAAACCATTCTATCGTGAATACCAGTATACGTATAAACCCTTCTTTCAAATGTCCCGATCAAGTTATAGAGTCACGGTCAGTCAAACCCTATCTATACTTGACGCTATGCATGCATTAATGCAAATCGAGATCATTGAGCTCTCGTGTATCCAATACAACTAGCTCCAATGCTTTTGCCAAAGACTTATGATCTCATCTGCCAATAACCGCATAGGACATATAACCCGCTCACTAACGGGAGAAAGAATTCTATCTTGGTATTGAGTAGGACCTGCTACTTGCCCGTTAAGATGCAAGTCGAGGTTGACCTCCACCTCTCAGTTTATAGGGTCGAACTACTCTAATGAAAATCTTAACGCCACAAGCACATCCCTACTATGCAATATTCGTAATTTTAATTTCCGATAATTTCTTTTTTTTTCGGCGTAAGTCCATTTTGATGACTTGCTCATGACCGTTTCGTCATTTCGAGAATGATTAATTCTGCACTTTTTGTCATCCGAGTTCGTTTCGGTATCGTTTTGTTGAGTTCCGAGCTTTTTAGCGACTTTTCCGCACTTGAGTTCGATTCTTGCGAATCTTGTCCGAAACTGTTGTTTCGAGTTTCCCGTAAGTTCATTTAATGTTATTATTCATGTTGCAAGCTTTGGTTTGGTGTTTCGATCGCGTATCGTGATTTTCGGACGTTTTGGGTCATTTTCGTAATTTCCCAATGTTTTGGGTAATTACTTCCGTTGTCGAATTCTGAGCCTTCGGGTAGTCGTAATTGTGTGTTCTCTTGGTGCTCGGATTTATCTTTGCGAGTAGGTCGTAACCGTACCTTCGATTTATATTCAGGTTCGGGTTTCGGGGTCGTCCGGGCCGTCGGAGTGGCCACGACCGAGTCGCGGCGAGCAGTCTGGCTCGGCGAGTTCTGGCCGTAAGGTGCCGGTTACGGCCGTAAGTGCTTGGCAGACATGGCTGGACGAATGCCGGTTACGGCCGTAAGGTCTGTCAGTTACGGCCGTATGGGTGCCAGGCAGTGTTCGGACGAATGCCGGTTACGGGCGTAAGGACCAACCGGGTACAACCGTAAGTGCCGAGTTACGGCCGTAAGGCCCTGTCGGTTACGGCTGTAAGCGATCAGCAAGCGCTGGGCAGATTTTGACGAATGCCGGTTACGGCCGTAAGGTCTCCCGGTTACGGCCGTAAGTGGTCGGCAGGATGCTGGGCAGTATATATATGATCGAGCAGACGGGTTTACACCCATTTCCTTCATTCCTCTCTTTTCCTTTCCGCGATTGGGGCTTGGAGAACATGTAGAGATGTTGTTCAACTATCAATCCACGAAATTCTTGAGTTTATAACGTCGACCGATCATCCCATAACATCCTCCGATCCACCGAATCAAGGTTAGATTTCCTAAAAATCTAGTTTTTGGAAATTGGGGATTTTGTTTGACTTCATCCATTTAATCCGTAGTAATTTATATTAGTGATGGATTGATGATTATTTAGGTGTATTCTATCATTTCCATCGTTATTCCACGGTTGGATTGTATTGATTCGTCGTTTTGGTTGAGTTCTTAGTCGACGCCTTGAAGGTGTCCGACAAAAGGTCTAAGAGGGGGGTTTGTGCGTTGTACGATAATTATTCATCGTACGATTGTTGATTTATCATTGATATGACTTAGGGACGAAATCCTTGTGAAGAACTCAAGTCGGAACCCTTCCGTTCGTTGTCTTCTTCGTGGTTTAAGCTTCCCGGTCGAACTGTGTTCTTCGGGATATTCGGTAACGTTTATTAAGGCAAGTATATAATTATGATTGTACGTTCTCGACTTTGAAAGTAAGAAATATTGATGGTATGATATGAACGAACCGTTTTTATGGCATTCATAGATATATTGATGGCATATTATGAACGAACCGTTTTTACGGCATTCATATATGTAGCATATTATGAACGAACCGTTTTTACGGCATTCATATATGTATTGATGGCATGATATGAACGAACCGTTTCTACGGCATTCATACATGTAACGACGGATGATATGAACGAACCGTTTTTACGGCATTCACATACGTCTTGATGTGACACTATGAGATTTAGTTATTCCGGAATACTAGTCTTGAATTGATGAATTGACGGTTACATTTACTTTATTGTCGAGGAGTATTGTGTTTCATACTTGATATACTTGCACTAGCTATTCGACGGCTAACCCCTTTATGGGGGAAATACTTTTTATGTATTTCAGGTTCCAGGAGAACGGACAGGCGGGTATCGGGTCAGCATGAAGATGGTGGGCAAGAGTGATATTGTGTCTTTCCTCCGGTTATGTTTTGAGTTTTCCATTCAGTGTTGTTGTATTGGAATGGTTATTGAATACTCGAGTATTGCTTTCCATTTTTCTTGATGTTCCAGCCTGTGTTTGCCGAGATATTGAATTGTGTTGTGATGTCTATGATTTCATTGGTTATGGTTTTGAATACCATTTGTATTGTCCTTCTTTTCGTTGCATCTAGACCTTCTCGGTCAAATTTTACAGTTCCGCGCATGAATAGCCTTGTGGGTCCCACGGCGGGGCTCACGGCGCTGTAATATGCCCTGAATAAGTTGGGGATGTTACAGAATATGGTATCAGAGCTTAGGTTTATGGATACCTAGGCTGTCGGTCTTTTAGGTCGATTGAGTCGTCATTTGTCCACAGTATCACTACTCTGCCATCATCACAGTGCGACCGGTACTTGTAAGTCCTCTCACTCTTCTTGTATTTTTCTTAATCATTTCGTTTATAGCTTGGTATTCTTGGGAATTGGTCACTTCGAGAATGTTCGATTTGGATTATACTTACGCATGTGTGTGCCCTTCAGAATGTTGGCTGAAAGTAGGAAGAATCGTGGCCGTGGTCACGGACGTGAACTCTTCCTTGAGATTTTGTTAAATTGCTAATTACGATATTGGTGTGTATCGGTATTATATTGAGACTTTGTTTAGGAGTCGCATTCTAGTACCACGGGAGATATTCGACTTTACAAACTTGTAAGTATGTTGTTCGGATTATTCGATAATTCTTGGTGAATTTGAATTTCTGTTGAAATGTTGTTTGTGCGAGTGATTGCATGTTTCGAGGACGAAACTTATTTTTTTTAAGGGGGGTAGAGCGTAATACCCCGATTTTTCGGATATATATTTTTTTTATATGTTGGATGTCGTTGATAGATAATTGTGCTTAAGGATGATGTGAACGTATGACAATGTTGTTGAATGCGTATATGTATTCATTGTACCGTATGTTCGTTTGGTATGTCGAGATGTTGGTCGAGAATAGCGGAAAATGGTTAAGTACAGCTACGTTAGCGCACGCTACAGGGTATGCCTAGCGCGCGCTAAGATATATACTTAGCGTACGCTACGGTGCATACTTAGCACACGCTAAGAGGTTCGGTTACGTACGCTAAGGAGGACCCCTAACGTACGTAACGACTTGCTGGGTTAGTTCCGGAAGGTGGCCGACAGGTAGGCCCAGGTTGATTTTTATATTCAGTTAGCGCACGCTAACATCAGATCGCCAATAATGGAATCTTAGCTTTCGGTGGGTAGACCCGGCCATGTTCGACGCGTGTCCAGATAACGTCAGCGAATGTTTGTCGTTTAGAGCTAGCGCACGCTAAAACCGTATGATTAGCGCACGCTAATTCCATATCGGTCAAAGGAATCCCGGTAATCGCGGATGCTTTCGGCATGTGGGGGCACGATACTGTAGCAAGTCAACGCCTGTTTGCGTACGCTAATGCATGGGCATTACGTACGTTAGATGAATTTTCGAAGCAATGTAGTAGCTTCTGGACTGCCCGATAGCGCACGCTAAATATAAGGTCTAGTGCGCGCTAGTGATGTGTTTTATAGAGAGGATAGACGAGTGCTGAGAGGCATTTTGTCCATTCTCCTTCCTTCAGTCAATAGAGAGAGCCTTGGGAAGTACTTGAAGTTCCTAAACATTGAGAGATGATTCTCTTAAACAAGATTAAGATTGGAGAACTCGGATTTAGGTATTGTTCTTGAAGTTTTTGATGATTCTTGGAATGGAGTTCAATTATTCTTTTTCGTGGTTCGTCCATACAAGGTAATCCTCGTATCCCTTTGATAGTGGTTCGTTTTTTTTAAGGATTACTACTTGGGAGGGAGTATGTTAGGAATCGTGTGTTTTGATGTTCGTCTTATTTCAATGTAAATGCATATATTGGACTGTACTTTTATCCGCTGCGTGAGTATTTTGAAATGGCTTTTGGTATTTTGCCAACTGAATTTTTATTTTGTAAAACCGATTCCCTAAACTAAGTTTTTGGCATTTTGGCCTTGATCGTTTTGACGGTATTTTTATGACGGTATTTGGAAAATGATATTTTTTTTTAGTATTTGAAAAAAAAAAAAAATATTACCGTCATCGGTCTTTTTGGCATTTTTGAAATGACGTGGAAAATTGTGCTTAGCCTGGTAAATCCTTGTGAGAAGGTTTGCGGAGTGTAATATTCCCAGGAGGATCTGGGGTGTTACAATTATGGTATCATGTGATAATGTCATACGAGGTTTATTGGTATTGTAATAAGAGAATTCGGATGTTGATATGATTATTGAGATCTTCTTCATATGATGAAGAAAATGGTAACATGGAGATATACCTCGGATATGTTGTTCTGAACGTGATTTCGGATATTTCATGTTCTTGAAGATTTCTTGAATTATACGAGGTGATGAAAATTTTTAAGAAGTGTTGATGTTTTGAAAATAAATATGGAACATTCATATCTAGAGCTAAATTATGTGTGTGAAATAATATTCGTATAGGAATACGAATGTGATTATGAGTTTGATGAGACTATTATTCATCCCTGAATTTGGAAGCCTATACGTATGGAGCAAATATTCGAGTCATTGGATTGTTGGATAACCTTTTTAATATGATTATCTATTGTTTTGAACCAGTCAGATGATTCGAATTGAGGACGGTCATAAGTAAATTTTAACGATGGATTTACGAGAAGGGAACCTTGTCAATTCGTATTTAAGAATTGAGTTTGGAACATTTAGACCCTTATTATTGGTCCGAATTGGTTGCTGGTATGATCATCATATTTCGACTCATATTGTGGACAGGATTTATAAGTGTCTGAGTTGGATTGTTCAGACCATGATTAGTCGAGATATGGTGAAACGGTTGAGTTGGTGGTTTGGTGGTGTTGATATTGGTCGTCATCGAACCTATTGATTATTAATCCTTCGTTTTACAATAAGATATGATGTTTGATCATAGATTATGACTGTTGTGTTGTGGTTGAGGTTGAAGAGTTTGTAATTAGCTTGGTCGGGACTGAGGAACTCGTAAGACGAAACCAACTGAATTGGTAACAGTTCGTTGTACTGATATCGAGGCAAGTTTTATACTTGTACTAATCAATGAGATTAATGTTATCGTGTAGGTGTACGAATGTGTGTATCATTTCGAGACTTGGCCTCTTTATGATTGTATTGATATCAGGGGATTGTTTGACACGACACCCATCGGCAAATTATGCCAAATTATGCCCCTGAATTTGTGGTCCACGAGGATGGACTTTTGAGGTTTAAGAATCGGTTGTGCATACCGGCGAATGTCGAGTAGAAAAACTCGATTTTGAAAGAATCTCATGCTACCCCTTATTCTGTTCATCCGGGGTCTAGCAAGATGTACAAGGACTTGAAACAAAATTACTGGTGGAGTAATATGAAGCGAGAAGTCGCAGAATTTGTTTCGAGATGCTTAACCTGTCAACAAGTTAAGATTGAACATCAGCGACCGACGGGTATGCTGAAACCTCTTCCTATTCCCGAGTGGAAGTGGGAAGACATTTCTATGGATTTCATCACGAGTTTGCCGACGAGTCGTCGCGGTATGAATACGATCTGGGTGATCGTGGACCGCTTAACCAAATCAGCTCATTTCCTTGAGATCAAGGATACGTGGGGTCCCGAGAGACTTGCCCAACTGTTCATCAAAGAGATAGTCAGACTGCACGGTACTCCTAAAAGTATCGTTTCCGATCGTGACGGACGGTTTGTGTCTCATTTTTGGAAATGAGTTCATCGTGCTATGGGAACCCAGCTTAATCCCAGTACCGCTTTTCATCCTCAGTCCGACGGACAATCAGAGAGGACCATTCAGACATTAGAGGACATGTTGAGGGCATGCGTTCTCAATTGGAAAGACGATTGGGAAGCCCAACTACCATTGATCGAGTTCACGTATAATAATAGTTGGCATGCTTCGATCAAGATGGCACCTTACGAGGCCTTGTATGGTCGTCGTTTTCGATCTCCATTGTGTTGGGGCGACTTATCAGAATCAATCGGCACCGAGCCTGATATACTTATAGCCGCCCGTGAGAAGGTAGCTTTGATCAGGAGTCGTTTGTTGACCGCTCAGAGTCTACAGAAATCATATGCAGATAACCGTCGTCGACCATTAGAGTTCGAGGCTGGTGACCATGTGTTGGTCAAGGTATCCCCGAGTCGTGGTATCTTCCGTTTTGGGAAGAGGGGAAAGTTGAGTCCGAGATTCATTGGACCGTTTGAGATTTTGGATCGAGTAGGCGAGTTAGCTTATCGATTGGCTTTACCTCCGGCGTTGAGCCGAATTCATAATGTGTTTCATGTCTCTCAGTTGCGGAAGTATGTTGCCGACCCGAGTCACATACTTCAGTTCGACGAAATCGAGATCGCCGACGATCATTCATATGAGGAGCGTCCTATGCAAGTTTTAGAACGACGAATCAAACAGTTGAGGAATAAGACGATTCATTTGGTTAAAATTCAGTGGTCTAGACACGGAGTCGAAGAGGCTACTTGGGAAACCGAGGATAGTATGCGGGAGAGTTATCCCGAGTTGTTTTACCCTTAGTTTCGGGGACGAAACTCTTTTAAGGGGGGGTGTATGTAATACCCGGTTGTAGTTCAGTAATTATCATTCAGTATTTATCATTCAGTAATTGATACTCAGTAATTTCACTCATTATTAATCATTTGTCACTCAGATTCAGTCATGGTATTCATCATTCAGAGTAATTGTATCGTGTATCAATCGTCATTCATCACTAATCTGATTGGAGTTTCGTGCCGTGTTTATCATCATTGTCATTTTCGTTGCGGTGTGCGTGAGGGTAACGCACGCTACGTACTCCTTTTAGCGTACGCTAATTGGGTATAGGTAGCGCACGCTACCACTCGGCTTTAGCGCACGCTAAGGTTGCCACAGGCTGCGATCCGAGAAGGTCTTGGGACCTGCAGTGAGTATAAGTAGCGCACGCTACAAATGGTAAGTGGCGCGCTAGCGGTTGTAGTAGCGCACGTTAATATGTGGTGTAGCGCGCTAAAGACAGATCGGGTTGAGTCCGGTGGCTACTTTGACCTGAATTAATTCTTAGCGCACGCTATGTGTTGTTTTTAGCGTACGCAATCGATTTTATAGCGCACGCTAAATAATGGTTGTAGCGCACGCTATCGAGGTCGATCGAGGTCGGCGGTTCGGATTCGATCGGGCATCAAATTATTCGTTAGCGCACGCTAACTATGAGTATTAACGCACGCTAATGATATGGCCGTAGTGCACGCTACAAAAAGGTACGTAGCGCGCGCTGCCGTTTTCGGACAGTGGGTACTGGAATACCCAAATTACCCGTTAGCGCACGCTATACATAAGGGCTAGCGCACGCTAACCTGGAGTGACTATATATTGGACAGTCAGCTTGAGTTCGTCATTTATCATTCTATTCTCATTCTCTCGTCGGTTCTAGGCGATTTGGGCGATTTAGAGAGTATTCTTCACGATGTAATCATCAATCATCATCTTCAAGTCTTTGAGTTGGATTAATCATCACTTCATCATCTCCAAAACATCGAATCAAAGGTATTAATTTCTTGGATCTAGAATTTCGGATTTTTGGGTTTTCCTTCCGATTTCTTCGTGTAAGCTTGGATTATCATTGGAATATGTTAGATATGGATTATCTACCTTGGATAAATATATTCCTACGGATTTAATGGTTATTTTCAGAATTGTTTTCAAGAACCCTTGGGGTTGAATTCGGTTAATTGGGGATTTTCCGATTGATGTTGTTGTAATCATGAATTATGGATTCCTAATGGATTATTGATATCATTGAAGTATTTTGTTAGTTCGTAATACTCAATTTGGTGTTGGTTTCGACATATTCGGGATTGGATATTTCCGAAGTTGTGTGGTTGGTTATGTATTCGTTGGAATGCCCTATGAGTTTGATTATCGTTGTTTCGACCTTTGGGTTAGTCGTGTTTTGTTGCTTGATACGTGTATTAAACGATTGTTGGTAATTATTGTCATTCAAGGTTGTTCGAGCGACCGGTATCTTGGTTAGGACATTGTTCGTGGACGGACATTCTTCATCATTTTTGTGTAAGTTAAATCTTACTCGGTTAAAAGGATACTCATTCCTTTTGTTGTTGATTGCTCATAATCATAATTCATTCATCATAATATTAATCATTTTGAGACTTGTAATTGTCGAATAATCATTTCATTCATGAGGAACGACGGTTCCAAATCATTTCATTGGGTTATCAATCACGTCACCATTACTTTCATATCAGTGAGTCATCTTGGCCTTGTCTAATTATTATTCATTGATATTCATCATGGTCATTCTCGTTCATGTGACCTTCCGGGATCATATTGCGTGGCCGGGTGTGGCTGTGTGGAATTTTTTGTCGGGCACACGATGGTCATGTATTGGGTTCACCGATACATCGGACCGTGCACACGGTAACGCTTACCTCCGTGAGACTAATTAGGTACAAGGACGGGTGTGTCCGGTCATTCGTCTTGTACACTTGCACAGAACATTACGGGCGTACTATGATACTCCTCTTCAGCGTAATTCATAATTAAGAATATTTCATAACTTCAGTTAATTCATGATTGTGTAATTTCAACTCTTGAGGATTGTTGTTCGTAATCGACCCGTTGGGAATTTTGTTTTCGTCACGGCAAGGCAAAGGCACGGGAAGAGCATGTTGGCGGCGAGTCGATGATACTAGTAGGGGCCCCAGTCATTCCGTTTGTTCACCATCTTGATCATTTTAGTTATTCCGTCATTTGTATTTTCCGCTGCAAATTCCGTTTGAGATGTTTATTTATTCAGGGTGGTGTATTTTATCTTCATATAAAATATACTAGTATTCGGTATTGTCCTAGTATGTTGTACTTAAACTCCTCATCGGAGTACTTGGTAATATAATGTGGTTCGGTACTACAATTATATTATTTAATTCATCATTTTCATTGCCTGGTGGGTCCCAGTCGGGGATTCACGGCACTGTAATATCCGCCTAGTTTGGGGTGTTACAGAGTTGGTATCAGAGAGTGGTTTTGAATACTACCCTCCAAGTCATGTCTCATTTCAAATCATCGTCATCGGACTAGTATCATTGGACTTTCGCGTCACGTGTGACCTGTGCAAATGCCGAGCCAATCAGACCAAGAACTGTAAGATTTCTAATGCCATGGTATAATTTCTGGCATTAATCATTCATTCATAATTCATCAGTTAACAATCCTCAATCATCATTGTCATTTTGACCAGGACGGTCAGGTTAACTCATTAATAACTCGATTCATTTCATTATTTAGTTGTTGATCAGGAAGATCAAATCATTAATCATCTTCAAGATAATCATGTCACCTCAGTTGATCATTCATGTAATCACTGTGTTAGAGCGCGTATGCTCATCTTTATTATCTCATGTCATAATCATAACGTATTATTCATGCGGTGAATATAATCATCATGTGACTTTCATACTTCAGTATGGAGTGGGCAAGAAGAGGACGTGGAGGACGAGGCCGTGGAGCGGGCCTAATCCCGGGAGCTCGTGTGAATACACGTGCAAACGCGAGGAATAATGCTAATTCATCGAGCAGCGACGCTGCCACTCATTCACCTGGACGCGATCATTCACTATCGGGGAGTCGTACCCGGGACACGGCTCAGTCAGAGGGTGTCCGGGTTGACCCACTCGCTTTTATGCAGGGCATGATGGCCCAAATGACCCAGATGGCACAGCTGATGGAGACGATGCATAACTCCATCAATCAAAATCAGCAGGCTCCTCCGCCGCCACCTCAGAGGCAAGAGAGGAATGTGAGTAATATCATCGGCGATATCTCTCGCTAGAGGCCACCTACTTTTGAGGGCTCGTCTGAGCCGGCAGATATCATTCATTGGCTCGAGCATTTCGAGAAGTTGTTTGCTATGGTAGAGTGTCCCGAGGGACACAAAGTTTCTGTTGCGGCTTACTACCTGGGTAAGAGCGCACATTCTTGGTGGTTATCGTTGAAGCCCACCGAAGGATCTTGTACTTGGGATCAGTTCAAGACTCTCATGATGGAGAGGTATTATCCGGCCCCACTCAGAGAGGCCAAGCTGTCAGAATTGCTCACCCCCGACCCCTCAACAGATGAGGATGTTCTCGCCATTGCCGAGAAATTTCAAGAACTTCTCCCTTTCGCCTCATCCATCATTCATTCAGAGGCGGATAAGATCAAGTATTTCAGCAAGAGGCTGAAACCCCGTATGAGACTTCAGTTACTTAATCATAATTGCACCACTTTGGCCGAATTCATTGAGAAAGCTCTCACCTACGAGCTTACTGCTAAGGAAATTGCTAAGCAGCAACCTTCGTCTGCTAGCAAGAAATCGAAGAATCGTAATCAGCCTGAAGGCGGTCAGACAACCTTCAAGAAACCCCGTGCGAGCTCTGCTTTTTCTGAGCGACCTCCTATGTCGTCTAAACCCGTGGAATCTCAGTCTCGAGCGGCCAGTTCGGCCATCACCTGTTTCAACTGTGGGGATCTTGGTCACCTCAGTACCAAGTGTCCGAGACAGACTATCACATGTCATAATTGTGGAATTGCTGGGCATAAGGCCCGTTTTTGCCGTAGGGACTCCAAACCTACTCAGACGTCATCTCAGGCACCTAAGCGATCTGCCGTGAGAATCAAAGCCACTCAATCGGCGTCGTTTAAAGCAGCAGGAGCGACTAAAGGTGGAGCTTTTAGCCAGCAGACGGGAGCGTCCGGTGCCGGGACTAGCAAGCCCCGGATCTATGAGATGAAGAAGACCGATGATCCAGAGGCCCGAATGATCTCAGGTACACTCGATATTCTATCTCAACCAGTGTGTACCCTTTTCGATACTGGTGCATCACATTCATTCATTTCCGAGTCATGTTTGAGTAGACTATTTCTGGGTAGTGCTACTAGTTGTGAGCTTTATGTCATTGGCCTACCTAATGGTAGACGAATTATCGGTAATCGTGAGATTCAGAATTGTCCAATTCAGTTTCATGGTCGTGTATGGCCAGCGGACCTAATCGTGGTAGATTTGCCGAGGGACGACATCATCTTGGGTATTGATTGGATGGATCGTCATGATGCCATCATTAGTGTCCGTAAGCGTATGGTCACTATCATTTCAGACGATGGGGTTGAATGTGTGTTTTAGGGAGGTAATCCCGGCTGTTCTGGTAAGGTCATTAATTTGATGAAAGCAGTAAGGTTACTCAATCGGGGATGTGTCGGTTATTGGTGCTATATGGCCAAAACCGAGAAGTCATCAGTAATGTTAACGGATATTCCGGTGGTGAGGGAATATGCCGATGTTTTTCCAGACGAGTTACCTGGTTTGCCTCCACAGAAGGATGTGGAATTTACGATTGAGTTGGAGCCTGGTACGTCCCCGATATCGAAGGCACCGTACCGGATGGCCCCGACCGAAATGCAGGAATTAAAGAACCAACTTGAGGAGTTGTTCGAGAAAGGTTATATCCGACCGAGTGCGTCCCCGTGGGGAGCACCAGTGTTGTTTGTCAAGAAGAAGGATGGTTCATTCCGTTTATGTATTGATTATCGAGAGTTGAACAGGGTGACGATCAAGAATAAGTATCCCTTACCCCGTATTGATGATCTCTTAGTTCAACTTCAGGGAGCTTAAGTATTTTCCAAGATCGACTTAAGGTCTGGATATCATCAGTTACGGATCCGAGAGTCGGACATTGCGAGGACGGCGTTTCGAACACGCTATGGTCATTATGAGTTTGTGGTTATGCCGTTCGGATTGACTAATGCACCTGCGGTATTTATGGAGTTAATGAATCGGGTTTTCATCGACTTTTTGGATCAGTTTGTTGTTGTCTTCATCGATGACATTTTGATTTATTCTCGTGACCGGGAGGAACACGAGTTTCACCTTCATCAAGTGCTCGACGTGTTGAGACGAGAACAACTTTATGGGAAGTTTTCCAAATGTGAGTTCTGGATGTCCGAAGTGACTTTTCTCGGACATGTAATTTCATCAGACGGAGTTCGTGTCGACCCTCAGAAGACGGAGGCTATTCGAGATTGGCTACCTCCGAAGAACGTTAAGGAAATCCGAATTTTCCTCGGATTAGCGGGTTATTATCGGCGATTTGTAGAGGGATTTTCTAGAATCGCTCAACCCTTAACGAACCTTTTGCGGAAGGATAAGAAATACACGTGGTCCGACGCGTGTCAACGGAGTTTTGAGGAACTCAAGAGCCGGTTAATGTCGACTGTACTTTCCTTGCCGCGAGGGCGGAAGGATTTGTGGTCTATAGTGACGCGTCCGGACAGGGTCTCGGATGTGTGCTCATGCAGAACGGGAAGGTTATTGCCTATGCTTCACGGCAATTGAGACCTTACGAGGTTAATTATCCGACCCACGACCTGGAGCTAGCATCCGTGGTGTTCGCTTTGAAGGTTTGGCGTCATTACCTTTATGGCGTCACCTGTCAGATATTCACTGATCATAAGAGTTTAAAGTATATATTTACTCAGAAGGAGTTAAATATGCGTCAGAGACGGTGGTTGGAATTAATCAAAGATTATGATATCGAGATCCTCTACCACCCGGGCAAGGCGAACATTGTCGCCGACGCCTTGAGTCGTAAGTCCGTTCAGGAGCAGATGCTTGCCCGTTTAACAGTTCAGAAGGAGCTTCAGCAGGAATTCCTTAGACCCGAGATCGAGGTTTGGCTTCAGCGAGTTCAGGGGCAGCTTTGTATGTTAGATATTTCATCATCACTCGAGGAGGCAATTCGAGAGAATCAGGGTTCGCACCCATCATTGTTGCGCATCCGAGAGGATGTGGCTCAGGGGAAAGCCCCTGGATTTGTGGTCCACGAGGATGGACTTTTGAGGTTTAAGAATCGGTTGTGCGTACCGGCGAATGTCGAGTTGAAAAACTCGATTTTGAAAGAAGCTCATGCTACCCCTTATTCTGTTCATCCGGGGTCTAGCAAGATGTACAAGGACTTGAAACAAAATTACTGGTGGAGTAATATGAAGCGAGAAGTCGCAGAATTTGTTTCGAGATGCTTAACCTGTCAACAAGTTAAGATTGAACATCAGCGACCGGCGGGTATGCTGAAACCTCTTCCTATTCCCGAGTGGAAGTGGGAAGACATTTCTATGGATTTCATCACGAGTTTGCCGACGAGTCGTCGCGGTATGAATACGATCTGGGTGATCGTGGACCGCTTAACCAAATCAGCTCATTTCCTTGAGATCAAGGATACGTGGGGTCCCGAGAGACTTGCCCAACTGTTCATCAAAGAGATAGTCAGACTGCACGGTACTCCTAAAAGTATCGTTTCCGATCGTGACGGACGGTTTGTGTCTCATTTTTGGAAATCAGTTCATCGTGCTATGGGAACCCAGCTTAATCTCAGTACCGCTATTCATCCTCAGTCCGACGGACAATCAGAGAGGACCATTCAGACATTAGAGGACATGTTGAGGGCATGCGTTCTCGATTGGAAAGATGATTGGGAAGCCCAACTACCATTGATCGAGTTCACGTATAATAATAGTTGGCATGCTTCGATCAATATGGCACCTTACGAGGCCTTGTATGGTCGTCGTTGTCGATCTCCGTTGTGTTGGGACGACTTATCAGAATCAATCGGCACCGAGCCCGATATACTTATAGCCGCCCGTGAGAAGGTAGCTTTGATCAGGAGTCGTTTGTTGACCGCTCAGAGTCGACAGAAATCATATGCAGATAACCGTCGTCGACCATTAGAGTTCGAGGCTGGTGACCATGTGTTGGTCAAGGTATCCCCGAGTCGTGGTATCTTCCGTTTTGGGAAGAGGGGAAAGTTGAGTCCGAGATTCATTGGACCGTTTGAGATTTTGGATCGAGTAGGCGAGTTAGCTTATCGATTGGCTTTACCTCCGGCGTTGAGCCGAATTCATAATGTGTTTCATGTCTCTCAGCTGCGGAAGTATGTTGCCGACCCGAGTCACATACTTCAGTTCGACGAAATCGAGATCGCCGACGATCATTCATATGAGGAGCGTCCTATGCGAGTTTTAGAACGACGAATCAAACAGTTGAGGAATAAGACGATTCCTTTGGTTAAAATTCAGTGGTCTAGACACGGAGTCGAAGAGGCTACTTGGGAAACCGAGGATAGTATGCGGGAGAGTTATCCCGAGTTGTTTTACCCTTAGTTTCGGGGACGAAACTCTTTTAAGGGGGGGTGTATGTGTTACCCGGTTGTAGTTCAGTAATTATCATTCAGTATTTATCATTCAGTAATTGATACTCAGTAATTTCACTCATTATTAATCATTTGTCACTCAGATTCAGTCATGGTATTCATCATTCAGAGTAATTGTATCGTGTATCAATCGTCATTCATCACTAATCTGATTGGAGTTTCGTGCCGTGATTATCATCATTGTCATTTTCGTTGCGAGCTGTGCGTGAGGGGTAACGCACGCTACGTACTCCTTTTAGCGTACGCTAATTGGGTATAGGTAGCGCCGCTACCACTCAGCTTTAGCGCACGCTAAGGTTGCCCTGGATGCAGTCCAGAAGGTACTGGACTGCAGGTGAGTTATAAGTAGCGCACGCTACGAATGGTAAGTAGCGCGCGCTAGCGAGTTGTAGTAGCGCACGTTAATATGTGGTGTAGTGCGCGCTAAAGACAGATCAGGTTGAGTCCAGTGGCTACTGGACTGCACTGGATTAATTCTTAGCGCACGCTATGTGTTGTTTTTAGCGTACGCAATCGATTTTATAGCGCACGCTAAATAATGGTTGTAGCGCACGCTATCGAGGTCGGATCAGAGGTCAAGCAGTTTCTGGATTCCAGTACTGGGCATCAAATTATTCGTTAGCGCACGCTAACTATGAGTATTAACGCACGCTAATGATATGGCCGTAGCGCACGCTACAAAAAGGTACGTAGCGCGCGCTACCGTTTTCGGACAGTGGGTACTGGAATACCCAAATTACCCGTTAGCGCACGCTATGCATAAGGGCTAGCGCACGCTAACCTGGAGTGACTATATATTGGACAGTCAGCTTGAGTTCGTCATTTATCATTCTATTCTCATTCTCTCGTCGGTTCTAGGCGATTTGGGCGATTTAGAGAGTATTCTTTAAGGTGTAATCATCAATCATCATCTTCAAGAGTTTGAGTTGGATTAATCATCACTTCATCATCTCCAAAACATCGAATCAAAGGTATTAATTTCTTGGATCTAGAATTTCGGATTTTTGGGTTTTCCTTCCGATTTCTTCGTGTAAGCTTGGATTATCATTGGAATATGTTAGATATGGATTATCTACCTTGGATAAATATATTCCTACGGATTTAATGGTTATTTTCGGAATTGTTTTCAAGAACCCTTGGGGTTGACTTCGGTTAATTGGGGATTTTCCGATTGATGTTGTTGTAATCATGAATTATGGATTCCTAATGGATTATTGATATCATTGAAGTATTTTGTTAGTTCGGAATACTCAATTTGGTGTTGGTTTCGACATATTCGGGATTGGATATTTCCGAAGTTGTGTGGTTGGTTATGTATTCGTTGGAATGCCCTATGAGTTTGATTATCGTTGTTTCGACCTTTGGGTTAGTCGTGTTTTGTTGCTTGATACGTGTATTGAACGATTGTTGGTAATTATTGTCATTCAAGGTTGTTCGAGCGACCGGTATCTTGGTTAGGACGTTGTTCGTGGACGAACATTCTTCATCGTTGTTGTGTAAGTTAGATCTTACTCGGTTAAAAGGATACTCATTCCTTTTGTTGTTGATTGCTCATAATCATAATTCATTCATCATAATATTAATCATTTTGAGACTTGTAATTGTCGAATAATCATTTCATTCACGAGGAACGACGGTTCCAAATCATTTCATTGGGTTATCAATCACGTCACCATTACTTTCATATCGGTGACTCATCTTGGCCTTGTCTAATTATTATTCATTGATATTCATCATGGTCATTCTCGTTCATGTGACCTTCCGGGATCATATTGCGTGGTCGGGTGTGGCTGTGTGGAATTTTTAGTCGGGCACACGATGGTCATGTATTGGGTTCACCGATACATCGGACCGTGCACACGGTAACGCTTACCTCCGTGAGACTAATTAGGTACAAGGACGGGTGTGTCCGGTCATTCGTCTTGTACACTTGCACAGAACATTACGGGCGTACTATGATACTCCTCTTCAGCGTAATTCATAATTAAGAATATTTCATAACTTCAGTTAATTCATGATTGTGTAATTTCAACTCTTGAGGATTGTTGTTACGTATGGCGACCCGTTTGGGGATTTTGTTTTAGTCACGACAAGGCAAAGGCACGGGAAGAGCATGTTGGCGGACGAGTCAGTGATACTAGTAGGGGCCCCATCATTCCGTTTGTTCGATCATCTTGATCATTTTAGTTATTCCGTCATTTGTATTTTCCGCTGCAAATTCCGTTTGAGATGTTTATTTATTCAGGGTGGTGTATTTTATCTTCATATAAAATATACTAGTATTCGGTATTGTCCTGGTGTGTTGTACTTAAACTCCTCATCGGAGTACTTGGTCATATAATGTGGTTCGGTACTACAATTATATTATTTAATTCATCATTTTCATTGCCTGGTGGGTCCCAGTCGGGGATTCACGGCACTGTAATATCCGCCTAGTTTGGGGTGTTACACGTAAGTTTCGGTTCTTGTGTATCTCGTTGAGTTTTTCCTAGCGGGATATTTTTCTCCCTACTGGTTTTAAGTTTCGGGACGAAACTTCTTTTAAGGAGGGTAGAATGTAATATCCGTAATTTCAATTTCCGGTAATTTCTTTTTTTTTCGGCGGAAGTCCATTTTGATGACTCGCACATGACCGTTTCGTCATTTCGAGAATGATTAATTCTGCAATTTTTGTCATCCGAGTTCGTTTCGGTATCGTTTTGTTGAGTTCCGAGCTTTTTAGCGACTTTTCCGCACTTGAGTTCGATTCTTGCGAATCTCGTCCGAAACTGTTGTTTCGAGTTTCCCGTAAGTTCATTTAATGTTATTATTCATGTTGCGAGCTTTGGTTTGGTGTTTCGATCGCGTATCGTGATTTTCGGACGTTTTGGGCCATTTTCATAATTTCCCAAAGTTTTGGGTAATTACTTCCGTTGTCGAATTCCGAGCCTTCGGGTGGTCGGAATTGTGTGTTCTCTTGGTGCTCGGATTTTTCTTTGAGAGTAGGTCGTAACCGTACCTTCGATTTATATTCAGGTTCGGGTTTCGGGGTCGTCCGGGCCGTCGGAGTGGCCACGACCGAGTCGCGGCCGGAGCAGGTCCTGGCCTGGCCGAGTTACGGCCGTAAGGTGCCGGTTACGGCCGTAAGTGCTTGGCAGATATGGCTGGACGAATGCCGGTTACGGCCGTAAGGTCTGTCAGTTACGGCCGTATGGGTGCCAGGCAGTGTTCGGACGAATGCCGGTTACGGCCGTAAGGACCTACCGGGTACGGCCGTAAGTGCCGAGTTACGACCGTAAGGCCCTGTCGGTTACGGCCGTAAGAAAACGGCAAGCGCTGGGCGGATTTTGACGAATGTCGGTTACGGCCGTAAGGTCTCCCGGTTACGGCCGTAAGTGGTCGGCAGGATGCTGGGCAGTATATATATGATCGAGCAGACGGGTTTACACCCATTTCCTTCATTCCTCTCTTTTCCTTTCCGCGGCTGGGGCTTGGAGAACATGTAGAGATGTTGTTCAACTATCAATCCACGAAATTCTTGAGTTTATAACGTCGACCGATCATCCCATAACATCCTTCGATCCACCGAATCAAGGTTAGATTTCCTAAAAATCTAGTTTTTGGAAATTGGGGATTTTGTTTGACTTCATCCATTTAATCCGTAGTAATTTAGATTAGTGATGGATTGATGATTATTTAGGTGTATTCTATCATTTCCGTCGTTATTCCACGGTAGGATTATATTGATTCGTCGTTTTGGTTGAGTTCTTAGTCGACGCCTTGAAGGTGTCCGACAAAAGGTCTAAGAGGGGGGTTTGTGCGTTGTACGATAATTATTCATCGTACGATTGTTGATTTATCATTGATATGACTTAGGGACGAAATCCTTGTGAAGAACTCAAGTCGGAACCCTTCCGTTCATTGTCTTCTTCGTGGTTCAATCTTCCCGGTCGAACCGTGTTCTTCGGGATATTCGGTAACGTTTATTAAGGCAAGTATATAATTATGATTGTACGTTCTCGACTTTGAAAGTAAGAAATATTGATGGTATGATATGAACGAACCGTTTTTACGGCATTCATAGATATATTGATGGCATATTATGAACGAACCGTTTTTACGGCATTCATATATGTAGCATATTATGAACGAACCGTTTTTACGGCATTCATATATGTATTGATGGCATGATATGAACGAACCGTTTCTACGGCATTCATACATGTAACGACGGATGATATGAACGAACTGTTTTTACGGCATTCACATACGTCTTGATGTGACACTATGAGATTTAGTTATTCCGGAATACTAGTCTTGAATTGATGAATTGATGGTTACATTTACTTTATTGTCGAGGAGTATTGTGTTTCATACTTGATATACTTGCACTAGCTATTCGACGGCTAACCCCTTTATGGGGGGAAATACTTTTTATGTATTTCAGGTTCCAGGAGAACGGACAGGCGGGTATCGGGTCGGCATGAAGATGGTGGGCAAGAGTGATACTGTGTCTTTCCTCCGGTTATGTTTTGAGTTTTCCATTCAGTGTTGTTGTACTGGAATGGTTATTGAATACTCGAGTATTGCTTTCCATTTTTCTTGATGTTCCGGCCTGTGTTTGCCGAGATATTGAATTGTGTTGTGATGTCTATGGTTTCATTGGTTATGGTTTTGAATACCATTTGTATTGTCCTTTTCGTTGCATCTAGACCTTCTTGGTCAAATTTTACAGTTCCGCGCATGAATAGCCTTGTGGGTCCCACGGCGGGGCTCACGGCGCTGTAATATACCCTGGATAACTTGGGGGTGTTACATACTAAATCCTCAAGTCGAAGGTTCGCGAATACCTATCACAACCTTTCGATTCCGTCATTGACTGTCCCGGAGTGAAATCCGTGTGACGAATCGAGGGTGAGTCGGTTCGAGTATACATATCTAATTAGCATACCTATAATGTGTGCTCCCACTAACCATTAGTGTTCCACATGCACTATCCATGTCAAAGAACATGTCATACAAGTCTTCACATAAACTTAACACCCAGTCAAGTTTCATCGACTTGCGAACGATTAAGTATTTGAGCTATAAACCTTTCCACTGCCTACCCGCTTATCTAATAAGGAGTGGAACGTTTTGCTCTCAAATATACAGACTAGTTTCTATATGTATATTTACGAGTTAGGAATGCCAGTAACTACCAGTAAATAAAGAAACATCCATTGCCTTATATTAATGATTTACATAATTACAAGTACAATGCCCTCACTCAACATCCTATGAGTGGCATTCGAGGGCATACTCCTAACAATCTTCCACTTGCACTCAATACCACACACTATGGTATCTAATACCCATGTTCTCCATATGACGCTCCAAGCTAGTCTGAGAAAGTGGCTTGGTCAGTGGATCAGCGACGTTGTCGGTCGAGTTTACTCTGTGCAGCACAATGTATCCCTTGCGAACAAATTCTCTTACGAGATGATACCTCTCAATATGTTTGGTGTTGTTGTGAAACCTCGGCTCCTTGGCCTGCGCTATAGCTCCATCGTTGTCGCAGTAAAGCGGAACAGGCAGCTCAGCACATGGTATCACTTGAAGTTCTCCCAGAAACTTCTTAATCTAAAACCCTTCCTTGGAAGCCTCCGAGGCTGCTTGATACTCAGCCTGACAGGTGGAATCAGCAGTCGCGCTTTGCTTGGCGCTACGCCAAGATACTGCTCCTCCATTAAGAGTAAATATGTAGCCAGAAGTAGACATCGAGTCGTCCTTCAGTCCTTGGATGTCCGAATCAGTGAATCCCACCACATCCAATTCTTTACCGCCATACATCAGAACCATATCTCTAGTCCTTCATAAGTACTTGAGAATTTTCTTTATGGCAGTCCAATGTTCCATACCTGGGTTTGCCTGAAACCTACTCACCACGCTTACATCATGCGTGATGTCAGGTCTTGTACACAACATAATGCTACCCACGGCCGAAGCATATGGTATATTACTCATTTCCTTTCGTTGTTCCTCACTTTGAGGACACATCTTCAAGGAGAGTTTTATTCCATGTCGCATCGGTAGGAACCCTCTTTTAGAATCATCCATCTTAAATATCTTTAAGATCTTATATATATAGAGGGCTTGGGAAAGACCTATTGTTCTCTTCGCTCTATCCCGGTAGAGCCGAATACCAAGAATATAGGTAGCTTCTCCCAAGTCCTTCATGGAGAAATTACTCGAAAGCCAAGCTTTCACAAAACTGAGCATTCCCACACCATTTCCTATTAGTAGAATGTCATCCACATATAGTACTAAGAATGCGATCTTTCTCCCACTAACCCTCTTGTATACACAAGGTTCCTCTTCATTTTGCACGAAATCAAACTCTTTGACTGCCTCGTCAAAACAAAGGTTCCAACTACGCGACGCTTGCTTTAGTCCATAAATGGAACGCTGAAGCTTGCACACTTTCTGAATATCGACTTCGGACATAAAGCCTTTAGGCTGCTCCATATAGATTTCCTCCTCGAGGAATCCGTTAAGGAAATCCGTCTTTACGTCCATTTGCCATATCTCATAATCGTGGTAGGCAGCTATAGCAAGCATCATGTGAATAGACTTGATCATGGCTACGGGCGAGAAGGTATAACCCTTTGCCACAAGCATGGCCTTATAGGCGTCAATCTTGCCATCACCATCAGTCTTTCTCTTGTAGATCCAGTTGTTCCCAATAGGCACTATGCCCTTGGGGCGGTCTACTAGAGTCCAGACCTGATTGATATGCATCGAGTCTATCTCAGCTTCCATAGCTTCACGCCATTTCGCGGAGTCTACATCCACCATTGCTTGGTCATAGGTCATTGGGTCGGTCTCTTGGCTATCACTTGGAACTTCATGGAGACCTAGTTCCTCCAAGTGCACAAGCCCATACCTCTCAAGTAAATGAGACACCCTACTAGACCTACGAGGTGGTTGTACTTGTGTTTTAGAAGGTTCGGTTCCAGTTTCTTACACAGGTGTCTCCCGAGGAGTTTCATTGTATTCTTCTAAAGAAATACTTCTACCTTCTCCACCTTCCTAAATGAACTCATCTTCCAGGAAGTGTGCTTGTAAAGCAATAACGATCTTTAGATCTTCGGGCATGTAGAATAGATATCCCATCATCCCAGACGGGAATCCAATGAAACGTCCCTTCGCGGACCTAGCTTCCAACTTCTCCACCTTAGTCTTCTTGACATAGGCGGGACATCCCCAAATCCTAATATGATTAAGACTTGGTTTCCTGCCCTCCCACATATCATGTGGAGTTTTAGGAACGTATTTGGAAGGACATCTATTCAAGATGTAAGCGGCAGTCAGGAGTGCATACCCCCACAGGTAAATCGGGAAGTCGGTATAGCCCAGCATGGAACAGACCATGTTCAACAAGGTCCGGTTCCTTCTTTCTGACACACCATTTAACTGAGGAGTACCTGGAGGTGTTAGTTATGAAACTATTCCATGTTCCTTAAGGAACTCATCAAACTCCATACTCATATACTCTCCACCTCAGTCCGACCTAAGTGCTTTGATATGATTACAAGTTTGTTTCTCGACTAGGGCCTTGAATTCCTAGAATTTCTCAAAGGCCTCGGATTTATGTTTCATTAAGTATACATAACCATACCTAGTATGATCATCCATAAACGTAATGAAATATTGATATCCGTCACGTGCTGCTTCCAAAGCACCACATATGTCGGTATGGATTAATCCCAGTTTATCAGCGGCTCTTTCAAAAGTCCCTGTGAAGGGGGACTTAGTCATTTTGCCTTTAAGGCAAGATTCACAAGTAGGAAAGGGATCTGATCCCAATGGACCCATAAGTCCATCCTTTTCCATGTTGTAAACCTTAGTCTGACCAACATAACCAAGTCTAAAATGCCATTTCAAAACTTGATTGGTTTCATCCCTACCACATTTTCTAGTCATAGTATTCACAACTACTTTGTTGCTGAGATTTAGATGATACAATCCATTTAACAATGTAGCAGTACCCACTAGTTTATTTCTGAAATAAATTTTGCAGGAACCATCACCAATGAAAAATGAAAAGCCTTTTCGGTCCATGACCGGAATGGATACAATGTTTTTGTGCCCCTTCGGCAAAACAAGTACATCTTCTGAAGTCAAAACAAAGCCGGATTCTAAACCCAAAAGAAGTGATCCTATGTCGGTCGCCTCGACACTATGCCCGCTTCCGACTGTGATCATAACTTCTCCAACTCCAAGCTTCCTACTTTGTTCCAAATCCTGATTCACGGTACAAATATGAGAACTAGCACCAGAATCCAGTATCCAGGAAGTAGAAAATACAATAGCAGAACAATTTGTTTCCAAAACTAAAAGTTTTGTACCTGAAGTGCCATGAAGAATCGGATAGTCTCTAGCCAAGTGGCCCATCTCACCGCACTTGACACAAGTATCTTTCTTATTCTTGCCTTTTGGAACCATCGGGGCCTTGCCCTTTCCTTTAAGGTCCTTAACTTGTGGTCCAGTCTGCTTCTTGGTCTTTTTCTTCTTATCCTTAGACTTCCGAAGTCCAGAAGAAATCACAAGGGCAGACTCCTTCATCCGCGGAGTCTTCATCTGAGACTGAGCGGTCACCAATTTTTTCATTAGCCCATCTAAGTTACATGCAATCTCATTGCAGTTGAAGTTCATAACAAACTGTGAGAAGGAATCAGGGAGAGACTGAAGGATAAGGTCGGTTTGGAGAGAAATATCCATTTTAAAATCAAGAGCCTCCAATCTCTCGATCATGGATATCATTTTGAGGACGTGTTCCCCAACCTTCTCACCTTCCTTCATCCTTGCACCGAACAGTTGCTTGGATATCTCATATCTAGCAGTTCTGCTGTGCTCACCATAAAGTTCGGTTAAGTGAGATAGAATCTGCCTAGCAGAAGTCATTTTCTCATGAGCTCTCTGAAGCTCATTAGACATAGAAGTCATCATGTAAGCATGGAATTTTATGTCATCCTTAACCCACTTTTCGTGGTTTTCGATCTCTTCCTGATTGGCTCTGGTCCGCACAGGAGGTGCCGGAATGTCCATCTCCAAGATGTATACCAGTGCCTCTATACTGAGGACAATCATCAGATTGCGGAGCCATTCCACAAAGTTAGGTCCAATCAGAGTGCTCTTCTCGAGTAGAATTGCGAGTGGATTCATTGTCATATTGAGAGTTTTGTCTGCATTAAGTATAACAGATTAATTAGTGACTCGTTTAATTATGTTCTGAGTGTAGAATTAAGGTCTTTCCTATTCTTGTTACCCAACTCCCACTATTTTTATCGGAACAACACACTCCCATGTGAAATCCAGAAGTATCGTCGCACTACTTCATAGTGGTGATCGAGTTCTTTATAAATCTTAATAGAGGGTAACCGAACAGGTTTATAGTCTATTAATTTTCATAAAGTGGTGTCCAACACCAACCCATCTAATGGATTATTCGATCTTGTTTTTCCCCTTGTTCACTCCCCTCAACCTATACGGTTTCTATGGTTTGTGAACAAGTTAAGTTTATACCATCGACGCAAATTAGTTTCATAATTGAATCTTATCCAGCAACCTATCAGGTTTCTAGGGATAAAATTTGCTCCAACCGAAGACATCCAATGTGCTTCCGGTAATTTATCCGTCCTCCCCGAACGACTACCCTGATAACTCAGAAGCATAGCACATCTGGTTTGGATTTCAATTTCTCGAAAATTCGATGGAGGGAAGGAAAACCTTGAAACCTTATAAACTTAATATTTTGTTGTGGGAGAATTTTCGCGATTAACGTTACAAGCGAACAAACCAATCAAAGCAGACAAAGCTATCAAAGAGATATATAGCATCGTGAAAGAGCAAGCTTAAACAGTCATATTTTGAGAAGCTCTTTAGTTGGAGAAGACAGACACTCTTGTCTTAAAAGCTGAGTTCGGGGTACTTCTGTGAATGAGGTTTCAGAAGTTTCGTGATTGGGAAGGCATCCACAGGCTTTTGATTGGAATGTGATAGACAGCTCGAGAGTTGTTGAGGCATCCAAGGGTTTTCGATCAAGAGGTGCTAGACAGTCAAAGGAGTTGCAACGGCCACGGGTTTCCACTAGTTGGAAGCTGTTGTAACAAGGAAGAATTTATTGTAACCTTTATCACTAGTTGACAGTTATAGTGAATTTATATCCAACCGGTTTGGAGAGAAGTAGACTAGTAGAGGATTACCCCACCTCTGAAACCACTATAAGTGCTTGTGTGATTTATTGCTTTAAACATCATACTTGACTGCTGCATTCTTATTTAGTGTTCCATTAGAAGTTAACTACAGACGACATTAGTTACCTATCTCGTCATCAGTTGTGTCTTCCGCGCTATCTATCTACAGACGACATAAGTCATCTGTACTTAATCACAGCTGAGAAACTCACCCGACTTTTAGAAAAGAGTTTAATAAGTCTATTCACCCCCCCCCCCCTCTAGACTTATTCCTGATGACTTGTGACATACAGTATTGTGAGTATTCTCATAGTAGATACTCGTTGTTAATGTTGTCGTTGATGATGTTGTCTTTAGTCTTCATGATATGTTGAAATGTTCAGGATACAGTAGGACGGGGAAACAACCACTAGAGCTGCATGATGACAAGGGTGCAGAGTGATGTTACGGCCGGGATGGTTTGTCAGTTGTGTTTTGTTTTAATAAAGTACTCGAGTACGCTTTTGTTTTGTTTTTCTTTTGAGGTTTACTTTCGGCTGTTGGCTGATTTGTACTTTTTAAACTTGTGATGTAATAATAAACATAAATGTTGGTTTTAAATTCTTAGCTTAGTAAATCCTTATATAAAGGATTTACGGTGCGGTAATAATCTTGAATGTCTCGGGGTGTTAAAGAATATGGTATCGGAGCTAATATTATGGATACCTTGGCCGTTGGGTTAAAATAGGGTTCATATGTGTCTTTTGAGGTAACAGGCTGCAAATAACATCACTGTACTGCTTACGTCTTCATATGAGCAGTGGTTGTAAGTTTCCTAAACTCTATCTTGTCCTTTACTTGTTATACCCTTTTATAATTGAACGTTAGGACGATATTGTTTCCTGTATATTGTGTATTTATGCTTACAGTATGTTGAGAGGAGGACGTGGACGTGGTCGCGGTCATGGACGTGGACGTAGAAATGCTGAGAGGGAAGCTTCACCCTCTGTTCCTGATACGCCGTCAAATCAGGCTAACTACAGTTCTGGCGAACAACATGAGTCCGTCAACAATGAACGAGAGCAAACCTTGGAAGCAAATGCCAAACCTGCTGTTCCCGACATCATTCATTAGGTCGTCAACCAAATGACCTAATTTGCTCAAGTTGTGGACAGAATGCAAGTGGTGGTAGGATTGCAGCCGGGAGAGAGACAGCAAGGCATCCCAGACTTGGGAAATCAAGGAGATAGATGGCTACAGGAGGTGGCGAAGATGCACCCGCCGAAGTTCGATGGTTTTTCTGAGACGCCAACATGGGATCACTGGCTGAGAGAGCTGGAGAAAGTATTTGCAGGGATTAACTGCCCGGACGACCGGAGAGTCCCTATTGCCCAATATTTCTTGACGGGGAAGCGTCTGAGTGGTGGGAAGACATCCGACCTATTGATAATGATGCTGATTGGGGAGAGTTAAAAGTGATGATGAAAGCCCAATACTGCCCTCGTCCGGTGAGGGAAGCTAAGGTTCGAGAGTTCATTTCCGCACAACCATCGGATGTATCTATGGCTCAAACGATTAAGACATTTAATCAGCAGCTAACGTTTGTTCGACACCTAGTCAGAACCATTGCAGAAATGATGATTTACTTTGTTATGAGAATGAATCCAGATATACAGAGGTACATGTCAGGTTTTGAATACACCACTCTTCGCCAGTATCACGAAAAAGCTCTGGCGTTTGAAATGAAAGAAGCAACTACGGAAAAGTTCTCTGAGTCCAAGAAATAGAAAGTCTGGTAATTTTGCAGAGCATAAGAGTAGTGGGCCCCGCAAAATCCCAGTCATCCTTTCATTCATTCAAGAGGCCTCTGCATCCATCCAAAGGTGGAAAGAACTCCACATCAGTATCAGCAAGGGCAGATGTAGCCAGGAAATGTTTTAACTATGGTCGAACAGGACATTATCGACGTGATTGCTCGCTTCCCTCCGTGTCGTGCTATGATTGTGGACATGAAGGACATCATGCAGTGTTCTGTGAAGAGGCTGCAAAATATTTTGGAGCTCATACTCCGCAGCCAGTTTAGAAAGAGGCGAGTGTCCCTCAGACACAACCGAGTGTTTAACCACCCCAGAATTTTGGCCGAGGTAGAGGCAGAGGATAGTACGACCGAAAAAAAGCATCGAGTGCTGGGTCCGCTCCCCCACAACTTCATGAGATGAGGAGGGAAGACGATCAAAATGCAGCTATCACATCAGGTACCGTTCAGATCCTTTCACAGCCAGTTAGTTTTTGTTCGATACAAGAGCTACACATTTGTTTATATCATTATCTTGTGTTAATCGTTTGAACATTTATTATTTTCATGAATGTGAGCCTTATATTGTGGGTTTACCGAGTGGGGAAAGATTTGTGGGGAATTTAGAAACTAGACATTTTTCTGTATCAATTGGAGGCAAACAGTGGCCCTCAAATCTGATTGTAGTAGAGATACAAGGAGACAATCTGTTTCTCGGAGACTATTGGCTTAGCCGTTACCAGAAGAGGACTATCTCAATGATAGCCGAAGATGGTTCCATATTATTATTCGAAGGATGGAGACCAGGAAGCTCAGGGAAAGTGATCAAAGATATGAAAGCCGTCAAACTACTAAAGCAAGGCTGTACCAGGTACTGGTGTTATGCGATGAAGAGAGAAGAAGGAAGAGTAGAACTTTCATCTATTCCCGTTGCGAGCGAATTTCCAGACGTGTTCCCTGATGAATTACCTGGACTACCTCCACGATGAGATGTAGAGTTTACCATCGAGCTAGAGCCGGGAGCTACACCAATTTCTAAGGCGCCGTATCGAATGGCACTTACCGAGATGTATGAACTGAAAAAGCAACTGGAAGAATTGCGGGACAGAGGCTATATTCAGCCAAGTGTCTTGTCTTGGGGAGCACCAGTTCTATTTGTTCTAAAGAAAGATGGATTGCTTCGATTATGCATCGACTACTGAGAGCTAAACATGATGACGATCAAGAATAAGTACCCGTTGCCACGTATTGATGATTTGTTCGACCAGTTTCAAGGAGCGATAGTGTTTCTGAAGATTGATTTGAGATCGGGATACCATCAGTTGAGGATTAAAGAATATGATGTCCCAGAGTCGGCATTCAGAACTCGTTATGGGCACTATGAGTTTTTAGTGATGCCGTTTGGTCTCACTAATGCGCCTGCTGTGTTTATACAGTTAATGAATCGAGTATTCATAGAGTACTTGGACAAATTCGTAGTTGTGTTTATCGATGATATCTTGGTCTACTCTAAGAGTCCGAAAGAGCATGTGCAGCACTTACGGATCGTTTTGAACCTCTTGAGGAGCGAGCAGTTATATTCCAAACTTTCTAAATGTGAATTCTGGATAAAGGAAGTGATGTTCCTTGGTCACATGGTATCAGCGGAAGGGGTCCGAGTAGATCCCCAGAAAGTCGAGGCAATTTAGGAATGGAAGTCTCCTAAGAATATGAAGGAAGTTAGAAGTTTCTTAGGACTTGCTGGGTATTATCGTCGGTTCGTGGAAGGGTTTTCCACTTACTCGATTACTATAGAAAACCCAAAAGTTTGAATAAAACGAGATGTGTCTGGCCAGTTTTGATCAACTGAAGAAGAGATTGATGACGGCTCCAAGTCTAACACTACCACAAGGAACTGAATGATTCATAGTTTATAGTGACACTTCAAATCAAGGTATTGGTTGTGTACTGATGCATAATGAGATGACCGCCTACACTTCACGACAGTTGAAGCCTGATCGCTAGAATTTCGCGTAGTATGGTTTTTAAGTCCGATCAATTTTAAAATTTGTAAAACCTCGAAGTATTTCCAAGGTGTCGAACCCAAGGGAATTGATATGTCGAAAATAAAGGAAATAACTCTACTCAAAATTTGACTGATATTTAGGAATCCGAAAATTTGGTTTGTTTCTAATTATCTAACTTCAAAAATCGAAAAATAAAAATTAAATAAAAGATGAATTATTTAAAGCAAGCAAATAAAGCAAATTAGCAAGATAAAATCACAAGTTGAAGACTAATTGATCCCAGGGTAGTATCATCTAATTGAGTTCACACAATCCATTCACTTGATTCCTTTTCCCCAAATTTTAATTCAATCCTAGAAATAATCACTCAGCCGATCTAGAATTCCGATCAAGGCAACCTAGAAAGATAGTTAATTTAAACCCTTTTCCCCGCCAGGGCTCAAAAGCGTCAACTTATTTATCTATGATTAATCTTACTCCACTCAAGTCTTAAGATCAAATCATATTGTGCATCAATTATTTCCACTAATCAATTACTCCTTCCGGACAAAATTAATTAGCTAACATGCATCGATTAAGGGCCCTTTAATCTAGCATGAGATTTAACACATCTTGATCACAAGCCTAGGATGAAAGGTAAAAAGGTAATCAAAGGGACATCATGTGAACATCAATTAAAATTACTAACCCTAGAATCAATCAATGGATTTAGCCAGACATAATTGAAATTAAACAAGAAATAGATGGAGAATGCATATTATTAATATGAAAAGAGAGATTACAACCCTTACGGATGAACTCTGAGTCTTCAATCTCCGAAATAGTAGAAAAATAATAATACTTGCTTCCTTCCAAAAAGTTCTCGTCTCCAAGGAATTAATCTTGCCCAAAAAAAATGTAAAAGTGTGCTAAAGATGATAAAGGATGATAAAGGATGGTGAAAGATTGATAAAAGATCATAAACTAGGTCTAGGAGGAGGTGTATATATCCTATGGGAGTTAAAATCCCGATTGGAAGTAATCTAGGAAACAAAATCTATCCAAAAGAGTCACAATCCGTCAAAACACGAGATCCCGCGGAGCAGCCTATCGGACGCACCTATCGGCCGATAGGCTGGCCCGATAGTTGGTTCGTCGGTCGGCTTCACTTGATAGGGCTTGGACACCTTTCGGACGCACCTATCGGCCGATAGGCTGGCTCGATAGGTGGTCTGACTTTTGCAAAAATCCGTTTCTTCCGTCCGTTTGACTCGACTCTCGGTCCTTTGTCTCGTTTTGGGTCCTTTTGGCTCTAAAAACCTGCAAACACACTAAAACCAACCCAAACGCGTAATACGGCTCGACTAATCATAAATAAGCCAAATACGAGCACATTAATCACGAAACGAGATAAAAACCTAGTATAAAATCCTAGAAAAATGTGGTAAAATTACCACTTATCAAACCCCCCCCAAACTTGAGCATTGTTCGTCCTGAACAACAAAAAGAAAAGAAAAAGAATGTCGTGAATCATCGTGCAACTCATAGTGTTCAACCTAATCAATACTATCCTGTAATTCTCTCTAAATAATCCGAGTGTCGTAAAAGCGAGCTGCACTCAGGATAATGATTCCGCAAAGTAATCAAGTTCAGTCCTAATCACTCGTTCATGAAGAAAATCCAGCTCAAAGATTAACAAAACGTGAGTCAAATCGACCGTCAATATGAAAGGCTAAAATAAACAAGCTAGTTCGTCCCGTTACACAGTCTAGTGGCACAATTTTCACGAGTTTCATAACAAATAAACCTCGGACGGTATTCCCTTATATATATGTTCAAGAATTTCATTCGAGTTGACCACTAGGTTAGGATCTCGGGATGTTTCATCGGGGTAATCCTAGGGTGGAACTTCCATTCTCATGTATTAGGAAACCGTTTGACGTAAAAGACACTCATGGGGCACATGGATGCTTCTAGTTACTAAGTTCCCGTCTACAGTGGAGAAACAACCTGAATATATAATTTCCGCATGTCCGAATCAAGGTCGCCGTTTTGCGCGAGAGTAAACAGCGGGTCACGCGAATACCCCCGGTTACTAGGCTCCCTATCATTGGCACATGTGAAATATCTAAATCAGTAGTCTAATCAGAGTCGTCGTTTTACGCGAGGGTAAACAACGGGTCACGCGAATGCCCCCGGTTACTGGACTTCCCTTCATAGAACAACATTATCTCGACTTTTGGGAAAAACTGACCGACTCTAAACTCAATCTAAGTGCCAACACGACTAAAGAAACAGTACGACTCACTATCCGGAAGATGTAACCAAACGTATTGACGGTGATTTTAAAACAAGTATGTATCGTCTCTTATCTTCCAAGACATCTAAAATCACGAAAAATTTTGGACCTAAATGAATACTATGCAAAACAGAAATAACTGACTACAACTCGACTAAAACTCGACCGTTTCTTCAGAGAGAAAAACAGTGTCGTAACATCAGTATCACACAAATAGAAGCACGAAAAATTCACGAATAAAGAAAAACTAAGACAAGCAAGGCATCAAAGCAAACAACGAAAAGCAAATAAAAGCAAACACGAAATCTAAAAAAAAACTACTACGACCTAAAAAATAGAAACTAGCAAACACACCAAACGAAAATGAAGCATAAAAATCTAAAAACTAAGCAACAAAAACCAAATCCACGCAACACCAATACGAGAAGCACAAATAAAAACAACGGGCACCAACTCAAGCAAATAGTGATACAAGGCATACAAGGTACTCACACGTGCCGAAATTAACAAAGCCGCACTTCTCCCCCCCCCAAACTTATTTCGCATCCCAAAGGAGGAATAAGTTTGAAAAGAGAAAGGAGTGGCTTTGTTAACGGAGTACCTGATCACTGTGGCGGAAATGGCGGGTTTGTCGGCGAGCTCGGATCATAGCGGGCATGTGAATCGGGGAAAGGAGCAAAGTGGTACATCTCGTGTACCATTCGGTTGTAGTGGTCCTCCTTAGCCCACCTATCTTCCTGCCTCTTCCTCTCTTGCTCCCTCCAAGCAATCTCCTCTTGTCGCCACACTCTGTCCTCTTCGGCTCGTTTCTCCACGAGCTCGTACAACTGATTGACCCGAGTGGCAACAGCACCCACCCGAGTCTCAACCTCGCCCAGAAGAACCAAACTCGGTTGTCAAAGAACGCATACTCGCCAAATGATAATTGTCTTGCGCCTGCATACTCTCTTCGTGCATCTCTCTCTCTCTCAAAAAATATCGACTCAAAAGCCTCAAAATCCGGAGCTCTCATCTGAAAACTACTACCTCCACCGGTGGGAATCTCGTCACGGCTACCCCCCTCGGGTATATCATCCAGCTCCTCCTCCGCTCCCTCCAAGAACGGCTCATCAATGGTCACCTCCCGGCGTTGCCTCTTACGAGACGCATCCAACGGTCAGATAAGTGCCAAATGAGCCTCGGAGCTCATACTCCACCTCGCATATACATCGGACGCGTCGCCCATCACAGAGGTCAAGGTCGGAGAGGGGAGTCGGAAGAGGGACACGGTTTTGTTCCGACCGTGCAATTTCCAGTCGAACCCCTCGGTGAAGGCAAGCATCTCTTGCCTCTGCAGTGTCTGTTTATCCAAATAGATGTCTCGGGACACCGGCATTCCTCTAATGCGCACCCCGAGATGCTCCGCGATAGGGGTCACGAACGCCCCAATCCCAATCCTCTGCTTCCCGGTCAGCCGGGGTTGTTTCTCCATGTGCTCAATCAGAAAACATCCAGCGTGCTTCCGCGTACCGTTCAAGGCCGACCATAAAAGGTGAAGATCAGTGGACAAGCACATCCCCGAGTCGGTACGGCTCAAAATCGTCAAGGTGAACAGACGGTGGACATAACGGAGAACTGTGTTCCTGATCGAGGAGGCCTTGGCATACGTCGGATTATAAATGAGAAGCGTCTCCTCCCTGGGGTAAATCATCTTGGACCACAGCTCTATGTTTTCTTTGGCATGATCGCCCTGATGGAATGACCCGTCCTCGGCCCCGTTGATAATGGCGTTAACTTCGTCGGCCGAGAGCTCCCTTTCTGTGTTGTCGAGGTTGAAGCGAATAGATGTCGGAGTCCCGTTCTCCCTAAAAACCTCAAGCGTGGACAGAAACTCCACGGTGAGCACGTGGTAAGCGAGATAGTTTGCCCGAAAAATGTGCTCAAACCCACACTGTCTTGCTAGTAACATAATATCATCATATATCCCCATACCCCGAGCCGTCTCCTTATGCAAAAATCGGAAATGTTTGTGTGGCATTCCGATAAGGTGCGACCACCTTCTTTTAGACTCAGATCCAGTCAATCTTAGCTTGAACTTCTTCGGGTCGAGCGCAGCCGGGATCGGAATAGCCGGCACTACCTTCGTCGGAGCCCTTTCCTTCTCTGTGGTTGCCTTAGACTTTCCGGCCTTACGCGGCTTCGACTTCTTGCTTTGATTACCAGCCATTTCAAAGTTCCTACAAAGCAACCATCCAATCAATATCCAATAAGCAACTCATAATGCAAACATTCAACGAGTGTCGACATAATCCAATAATCCCACAATATCAACTAAGAGCCCTATAATGTCCAATAAACATCAAAATCATAGACCCGACAGCCATATACTACGATCAACAAATCACACAACCTCCCCCAAACTTCGACTCCCCCATTTCATATTCAAAAGATCAAAATCACAACCCACAATAACAAAACTACACACTACGATCATATTAGAACAAATTCTCTCCAATCAAATCTAATTCATTCAAAATTCGAATCATCATCAAAAATTCAACTCATATCAATCCCAATTAACAATTCAATTCAATAAATTTACCCAATTTCAACAAATTCGAAATTAGGGTTCTTCCAATTTGGGGGTTTTTTTCAAAATTCGTTCAATTTCATCAATTAATCCCCCAATTCGAAGTACCCATGAACAATCAAGCATAGATAACATGTTTCCATCAAGATTCTATCAACAATCGGGCATAAAATTCAAAGAACATCAAAGTTTAACAAAAGCCCCCAAAAAGTGGATCCCCAATTCGAATTTCATCAAAACTCCAAAAAGAATCCGTCAAAATGCTTCAAAACATGTATAGAATTGAAAAACAAGAGGATTAAGTCTCGAAATTAAGTACCTTGATCGAGTTTTGAAGGAAAAACAGATGCGAAAATCGCCCTTGTGTTCTTATCGTCCGATAGGTGTGTGTCTGTGTGTGTGAAAAACGGGTGGGAGAAGTGTATAAAAGTGGTTATTAATCAACCGGGTCGAAGCGGATACTGGACCGGGTATGTCCTATCGGCCGATAGGCTGGGTCGATAGGACAGACAGAAACTTACGTACCTCACTATCGGGCGGGATATCGGTCGATAGGGTCTGCCTATCGACCACTGCTTGTAACATTTAATTTTTTTAATTTTCCTCAGCCTATCGGCCGGGCCTATCGACCGATAGGCTCGCCCGATAGGTTCGTCTGTCTCAAAAAAAATTTTCAACTTTTTCTATTTCGCAAAATTGGTCCCATTTTTGCTTGGATATGGCGATTAAAGACCTGCAAGTATCCAAAACTCGGCGTGCATGGATTAGAACTTAACAAAACTAACAAAGCTACTACGAAACTAGAAACTACAAAAATCACGCAAACGAAAATCGAAAACAAAAGAATAAAACGAACTAATATACATACGTTGGGTTACCTCCCAACAAGTGCTACGTTTAACGTCTTTAGCTAGACGATACCTCATTCATTCCGGGTCTTCAGCGACAACTCCCCCTTGAACGGGTTTTTTGATATCAAGATAGCATATGTCCCTCTCATTAAATCGAAACTCGTTCGCCTCCAACATTCGAACATACTTTGGCAAATCCTCGTAAATTTCTTCAACATCGGAATGTGAGTAAATGGATTGTGAAATGCAATGCTCCAACAAGTCGGTCGGGGGCGGCATAATAGACTCAATTTCATAACATTCCTCGGGCGCATCCTCGGGCTTCTTCATCGCGTCATAGATGGAAATTTTCAGATTTTGATCATTAACCCGGAAGGTAAGATCACCCTCTTGGACGTCGATAAGTGCTCTCCCCGTCGCTAGAAACGGTCTCCCAAAGATCAATGGTTGATTCTTGTCCTCGGGCATATCAAGAACTACGAAATCGGCCGGGAAGACTAAGTGTTGGACTCTAACGAACACATCCTCCACAACTCCCCTCGGATAAGAGATCGACCGGTCCGCCAAGAGTAGAGAAATGGTAGTTGGCTTCATCTCCCCAATCTTCAACCTCTTAAAGATGGATAGAGGCATAAGATTGATGCTTGCCCCGAGATCACACAACACATTACTGAACGTTTGGTCGCCAATCATGCATGTCAAAGTAAAACGTCCTGGATCCTTCTGCTTGAGCGGGAGCTTGTTTTGAATGATAGCGCTACACTCCTCTGTCAAATTTATTGTTTCAAACTTCGCCAACTTCCTCTTGCTTTCCACAGCGTCTTTCAAGAATTTAACGTACCCCGGCATGTCTCTCAAAGCGTCTATAAGTGAAATGTTGATATTCACCTTTTGAAACATGTCGACAAACCGTTGAAGCTTTTCATCATATCTCCACTTGGCCAATCGCTGTGGAAATGGAGCTTTTACCTCAAAATCCTTCATATTCGAACCTAAAGGAGCCTTTCGACCGATAGGGGGTCGATAGGCTCAATTTATGGAATTCTGTCTGGGTATCGGGTGGGCATATCGGCCGATAGTCTTGTGAAAGGCTCTTCGCGTTTCATCCGCCTTCTCGTTCTCGGCTCCGTTTCTAGTACATCCTCGTTTCAGTTTCTCAACTTCAGCCCCATGATTATCGTACCTTGTCCCACTCCGAAGCTCGATTGCGTTGCATTGTTGCGTCTTCGGGTTGGTCTCGCTCTTGCTCGGAAAATGGCCCGCTTATGAATTCGGCAGGCGTTCGCCATTTGACCCATTTGGGTCTCCACCATCGACATCTGCTTTGTCAAGGCTATCGAGTTTCCAATAGATGTCACACTATGCTCGAGAGCCCCGAACCTCTTATGCCTTTATAAATAAAATCTTTTTGACTCGCCTCTAACCGTTCCAACATCTCTTCCATCGGTGTCTTAGCAATCGGCTCTTGAATAACCCCATTTTCACGTTAAATCCGGTGGTGGCTGAAGAGCATTGTTCGGGTTGGCATAGGAGAAATTAGGGTGGTTTCGATTGTTCGGATAATAGTTCCCCCTATTTCCCCCTTGCCAGAAGTTTCCTCCTTGCACGTAATTTACATCCTTCTCAATTGCAATAGGCTCGTTTAGCTCTTCAAAAACTGCATTGACTCCCAAAGTCTTCTTTCTTAGCATCTCAAGCTCTTTTTGTTGTCTTTCAAATTTCGCCTTGAAATCACCGTAGGCGTCCTCGTCACCGGATGGAACCTTTCTTCTCGTCATCTTCCTATCGGTCACCTCCTCGTAATCATTGTTGACCGCTAGCTCGATGAGATTCTTGGCCTCTTCATAATCGTTAGCAAGAAATCCCCCTTTCGAGGAATAGTCCAACTCTCTTCTAGCCTTCCTCGTCAAACCCCGATAAAACCAAATGTAGATTTCCTCCTTGTCAATTCCATGCTGTGGGCATTTGCGAAGTAGCTTCTTAAATCGGATCCATGCCTCGTATAAGTATTCATCCTTATATTGCTCGAATTGCAAGATATAGTTGATTTGTTTTTGCACCTTCGAGGGAGGATAGAACTGTGCTAAGAACAACCGAGTCATCTCTCTCCAAGTACCAATTTCCTTCCGATCTAGGCTCTTGTACCAATCTAGTGCATCGTCTTCTAAGGAGAACCGGAATAGGCGGAGCTTAATGACATCCGGAGGCACTCCGTTTTGCTTGATGGTGGCACATACGTCCAAAAACGACTCAAGATGAGCGTTTGGATCTTCATTAACTCCTCCTCCGTATGTTTGAGACTTCACCGTAGCTATGAGGGACGGCTTAAGCTCGAAGTTGTTGGCATCAATCTTCCCCCAATCTCCTTCTTGATAATCGTTCAGCTTAGGTCGAAAGCGGGCATTCAAAGGGATCTTCTCGGGACGAGCGAGTTCTCGTGGTGGGTCAACAATGCCGGCCACGGTATCAACGATAGGTATAGAAATAGTCTCGGTTCTCGCTTCTTGTTTCTTCCTCCTCAAAGACTTCTCGATTTCCGGATCCAAAGAAAATAAGTCCTTTCCTTGGGATCTTGTGATCATGCACCGCCTACAAGAAAGAGAAAAAAAGATGTGAGGAAACGAGATCGAATATTAATAATAATAGTATACACCTAAAGTAACAATCTCTTCTTTTTCGAATTATCCCTTTAAGTTTTCTATCAATTCCCCGGCAACGGCGCCAAAAATTGATCGCTAGAATTTCGCGCAGTATGGTTTTCAAATCCGATCAATTTTAAAATTTGTAAAACCTCGAAGTATTTCTAAGGTGTCGAACCCAAGGGAATTGATATGTCGAAAATAAAGGAAATAACTCTACTCAAAATTTGACTGATATTTAGGAATCCGAAAATTTGGTTTGTTTCTAATTATCTAACTTCAAAAATCGAAAAATAAAAATTAAATAAAAGATGAATTATCTAAAGCAAGCAAATAAAGCAAATTAGCAAGATAAAATCACAAGTTGAAGACTAATTGATCCTAGGGTAGTATCATCTAATTGAGTTCACACAATCCATTCACTTGATTCCTTTTCCCCAAATTTTAATTCAATCCTAGAAATAATCACTCAGCCGATCTAGAATTCCGATCAAGGCAACCTAGAAAGATAGTTAATTTAAACCCTTTTCCCCGCCAGGGCTCAAAGAATTTAAATCACTTAAAAAGCGTCGACTTATTTATCTATGATTAATCTTACACCACTCAGGTCTTAAGATCAAATCATATTGTGCATCAATTATTTACACTAATCAATTACTCCTTCCGGGCAAAATTAATTAGCTAACATGCATCGATTAAGGGCCCTTTAATCTAGCATGAGATTTAACACATCTTGATCACAAGCCTAGGATGAAAGGTAAAAAGGTAATCAAAGGGACATCATGTGAATATCAATTAAAATTACTAACCCTAGAATCAATCAATGGATTTAGCCAGACATAATTGAAATTAAACAAGAAATAGATGGAGAATGCATATTATAAATATGAAAAGAGAGATTACAACCCTTACGGATGAACTCTGAGTCTTCAATCTCCGAAACAGTAGAAAAATAATAATACTTGCTTCCTTCCAAAAAGTTCTCGTCTCAAAGGAATTAATCTTGCCCAAAAAAAATGTAAAAGTGTGCTAAAGATGATAAAGGATGATAAAGGATGGTGAAAGATTGATAAAAGATCATAAACTAGGTCTAGGAGGAGGTGTATATATCCTATGGGAGTTAAAATCCCGATTGGAACTAATCTAGGAAACAAAATCTATCCAAAAGAGTCACAATCCGTCAAAACACGAGATCCCGCGGAGCAGCCTATCGGACGCACCTATCGGCCGATAGGCTGGCCCGATAGTTGGTTCGTCGGTCGACTTCACTTGATAGGGCTTGGACACCTTTCGGACGCACCTATCGGCCGATAGGCTGGCCCGATAGGTGGTCTGACTTTTGCAAAAATCCGTTTCTTCCGTCCGTTTGACTCGACTCTCGGTCCTTTGTCTAGTTTTGGGTCCTTTTGGCTCTAAAAACCTGCAAACACACTAAAACCAACCCAAACGCGTAATACGGCTCGACTAATCATAAATAAGCCAAATACGAGCACATTAATCACGAAACGAGATAAAAACCTAGTATAAAATCCTGGAAAAATGTGGTAAAATTACCACTTATCAAAGCCATATGAAGTTAATTATCTAACGCATGATTTGGAATTGGCAGTTGTTGTTTTCACCCTGAAGATATGGAGACACTATCTGTACGGGACCCACTGTCAGATCTTCACTGATCATAAGAGTCTTAAATACATCTTCATCCAGAAAGAGTTGAACATCCGACAAAAGAGATGGCTGGAATTTATTAAAGACTATGACATGGAAATACTTTATCATCCAGGAAAAGCGAACGCAGTGGCTGATGCACTGAGCCGCAAACCCATTTCTATTCGAATGCTGGAGATGCTCACGTCCCAGTACAACATACAACAAGAATTGATCCATGAAGGAATTGAAGTATGGTTACAGGGCATTCAAGGACAATTATGTGTGATGGAATTAACTTCATCGTTGATCGAAGAAATCAAATCTAAGCAAATAGATTATCCTCTGATGATTCAGTTACGTGATGAAGTGGGCAAGGGAAAGGCCCCAATATTTGTGATTCGAGAGGATGGAGTTTTGAGATTCCAAAGTCGACTTTGTGTTCCCGATATTGATATTTTGAAGCAGACAATCATGAAGGAAGATGTGGCGGAATATGTCTCGAAGTGTTTAACTTGTCAGTAGGTTAAGATCAAATATCAGCAACCTGCCAGAATATTGAAGCCATTTCTGATTGCTGAATGAAAGTGTGAAGATATATCAATGGACTTTATCACCAATATGCCAAAGACCAGGACATGAATGAATATGATTTGGGTAATAATTGATCACCTAACCAAATCGGCTCATTTTCTAGGCATTAAGGATACTTGGGGACCAGAGAGGTTGGTACGAGTGTTTATTGTGGAGATAGTCTGATTACATGGTACACCGAAGACCATTATTTCAGATCGAGATGATCGTTTTATGTCACATTTTTGGAAAGCGGTTCATCGAGACTTGTGAACCGAGCTGAAATTTAGCACAACTTATCATCCTCAAACTGATGGACAGTTCGAGAGGACTATTCAGACAGTAAAAGGCATGTTGAGGGCTTCTGTATTAGATTGGTCGACTGATTGGGAAATCCGTCTGCCATTGATTGAGTCCACCTACAATAATAGTTGGCATGCTTCCATTAAGATGACACCTGTTGGGATAACAATCCCTGTATCGAAAGACCTTGATAGAGTGTTTTGACAATGTGCCAATCCAGCATACAGCAAGCTGCTGTAATGATAGACCAATCGTAGTTACTGATCCTGTATCGAAGACTTATCTTTATGCCATCATACAGCAACAAGAGTCTAAAATCGCCAAGTATGGAAGTTGTCCCTTCATACAACAAACATTCCATACAGCGACCTCTCTTTCATAGCCTACAGCACAAATGGATACAGCATTCAAGCTGTGAAGTATTGATGTAACACCCCAAACTAGGCGGATATTACAGTGCCGTAAATCCCCAACTGGGACCCACCAGGCAAATGAAAATGAATGAATTACACAGGATAAATGTAGTACTGAACTACATTACAACAATAATTGCTCCGATGAGGAGTTTAGTTATAACACACCAGGACAATACCGAATACTAGTGTATTTTATATGAAGATAAAATACACTACACTGAATGAAACGGAGTATTCAAATGAAAGTCTGCAGCGGAAAATAAAGGACAATAACATGAATAACTGAAAGATCGGGGCCCCCTACTAGTATCACTGGGACTCCTCGACATCAGCGTGTTCTCCCCGTACTTTTGCCTTGCCAAGACCTGAAAAACAAAATCCCCAAACGGGGTCAGTTACAAAGAACAACAATCCTTAAGGGTTGAAAATACACAATCATGATTATATCTGAAATTATGAAATATCCTGTCGAAACATACGCAATCAAACATGCTATATGAATCAACTAGCAGTACGGCTCAAAGGGTGGCGCCACACTACGCCCGGGATGGGAATGTGTCCGTGCACAAGCCACCAACGAGTATCCATCGAATACACGTGTGGTCTTGTACCTAATCAGTCTCACGAAACAATAAATCTCGTGTGCACAGTCCAATGTGAGGCCACCAACCAACACACGACTATAATGTGCCCGACATGAAAATCCTACACATACCAACCGGCACGCCAGTATGACCCGGAATGCCACGATATAACAAAAGTGACATCGAAAATGAATAATGACTCACCGAGGTGGAATGGTAATGAAATAAATGACAACTCAATGAAAAGATTGGAACCGTCATTCCTTATGACTGAAACGATTAATTGATAACAACAAGTTTTGATACGATTAATATAATGATGAATGAGTTATGATTATGAATGAACAACAACAAAAGGGATGAATATCCTTTTAACCGAGTAAGAATTAACTTACACAATACCGGTGACAATTATCCTTCAATAATCCAATGAATCCTTATACAAACTCATAATCATATACATATCCCTTCATATAACATGATTATAACGTCCAAAACATCATAACTCAACACAAAAATCGAAATCCAAGGTGTTGAAGATCCAAGTACTTTAATCCGAAGAACACGCGTTAGATCGATTATCCGGGCTTCACGATCGAAAGGAGATGAAGAAAATAAAACACCCAAATGATTTGTGAAGGAAAAACCCTCCCTCAAGCTCTCTCTCTCTCGGTTGTAGGTGAAGAAAAGGGAAAGAAATGAGCTGAAATGCTCAAAAAACGAATTTATAGGGGTTGACTGCCCTGCCGGACACGGCCCGTGCCGATCGGCACGGTCGTGTCGCACAGCTGGCCGACAGGGACTCGACCGTGTCCTGCTTGACACGGTCGCGGCGCGGAGGGCCTTCCGATAGTGACCCGTCCGACAGCGACTCGGCATGACTCGACCGTGTCCTGGAACACGGTCGGGCGTGTCGGCAGTCGGTTCTGGCTTATCCGGAAGAGTTCGACTCGGCCGTGCCAAACGACACGGTCGAGTCCTGCGGGCAGAGACTTTGGCATTTCCGGACGAGTACAGCACGGGCCGTGTCGGACGACACGGCCGAGTTTGGTCGGCAGTGATCGGCCAATAACTGAAAAATGAGCGGGGTGAGCTAAAACAACCATAACTCTCTCGTCCGGACTCCGATTGACTCACCGTTTAAACCATTGGAAATCTAACTCGATGCTCTATAATATTGCGAAGATTTAGAATTTTTGGAGTTACCAAAAATTAATGGTGATCTAACAAAGTCGAACCCATATGAGGAAAGTTGAAACAATGAACAATAACGATACACAACTCGAAGTTTTTCCGAACGGTGAACACGGTGAATGAACATGATTGATGAATGATTATAATTGAGTGAAAATACACTGAGTGACAATCACCGAATGAAATTACTGAATGATAATGACTGAATTACAACCGGGTATTACATACACCCCCCCCTTAAAAGAGTTTCGTCCCCGAAACTAAGGGTCAAACAACTCGGGATAACTCTCCCGCATACTATTCTCGGTTTCCCAAGTAGCCTCTTCGACTCCGTGTCTAGACCACTGAATCTTGACCAAAGGAATCGACTTATTCCTCAACTGTTTGATTCGCCGCTCCAACACTCGTACAGGACGCTCCTCGTACGAATGATCATCCGCGATCTCGATTTCATCGAACTGAAGTATGTGACTCGGGTCGGCAACATACTTCCGCAACTGAGAGACGTGAAACACATTATGAATTCGGCTCAATGACGGAGGCAAAGCCAATCGATAAGCTAACTCGCCTACTCGCTCCAAAATTTCAAACGGTCCAATGAATCTCGGACTCAACTTCTCCCGTTTTCCGAAACGGAAAATACCTCGACTCGGGGATACCTTGACCAAAACGTGGTCACCCATCTCGAACTCTAGTGGTCGACGACGATTATCTGCATATGATTTGCCGACTCGAAATGTCAACATACGACTCTTGATCAAAGCTACCTTCTCCCGGGCGGCTATAAGCATATCGGGCTCGGTGCCGATTGATTCTGACAAGTCATCCCAACACAAAGGAGATCGACAACGACGACCGTACAAGGTCTCGTAAGGTGCCATCTTAATGGAGGCATGCCAACTATTATTATACGTGAACTCGATCAGTGGTAGTTGGGCTTCCCAATCGTCCTTCCAATCGAGGACGCATGCCCTCAACATGTCCTCTAATGTCTGAATAGTGCTCTCTGATTGTCCGTCGGACTGAGGATGAAAGGCAGTACTGAGATTAAGCTGAGTTCCCATAGCACGATGAACTGATTTCCAACATGAGACACGAATCGTCCGTCACGATCAGAAACGATACTCTTGGGGGCACCGTGAAGTCTCACTATCTCCTTGATGAACAACTGGGCCAGTCTCTTGGGACTCCACATATCCTTGATTTCAAGGAAATGAGCTAAATTAGTAAAGCAGTCCGCGATCGCTCAGATCGTATTCATGCCACGACGACTCGTCGGCAATTCGTGATGAATTCCATAGAAATGTCTTCCCACTTCCATTCTGGAATAGGGAGCGGTATCAGCATACTCGCCGGTCGTTGATGTTCCATCTTGACTTGTTGACAGGTTAAGCATCTCGAAACAAATTCTGCGACTTCTCGCTTCATATTATTCCACCAGTAATTTTGTTTCAAGTCCTTATACATCTTGCTAGACCCCGGATGAACAGAATAAGGGGTAGCATGAGCTTCTCTCAAAATCGAGTTTTTCAACTCATCATTCGCCGGTACGCACAACCAGTTCTTAAACCTCAAAAGTCCATCCTCGTGGACCACGAATCCAGGGGCTTTCCCCTGAGCCACATCTTCACGGATGCGCATCAATCCGGGTCCGAACCACGATCCTCCCGATTTTCTCCTCAAGTGACGATGAAATCTCTAACATGCAAAGTGTCCCTGAATTCGCCGGCTGCACTCGATCTCGGGTCTAAGGAATTCCTGCTGAAGCTCCTTCTGAACTGTTAAACGAGCAAGCATCTGCTCTTGAACGGACTTACGACTCAAGGCATCGGCGATAACGTTCGCCTTGCCCGGGTGGTAAAGGATCTCGATATCAAAATCTTTGATTAGTTCCAACCACCGCCTCTATCGCATATTTAACTCCTTGTGAGTAAATATATACTTCAACACTTGTGATTGGTGAAGATCTGACAGGTGATGCCATAAAAGTAACGACGCCAAATTTCCAACGTGAAAACCACGATTGCTAGCTCCGGCCGTGGGTTGGATAATTAACCAGCTAATCCGAGGAAACATTGGATTTACTTAATATCTTTTGGAGCTTGCCAATCTCAGATAGTCTCCGTCTTCTGAGGGTCGACACGAACTCTGTCAGATGAAATTACTTGCCCGAGAAAGTCACTTCGGACCTCCAAACTCACATTTGGAAAACTTTCCATAAAGTTGCTCTCATCTCAACACGTCGAGAACCTGATGAAGATGAACCTCGTGTTCCTCTCGGCTACGAGAATAAATCAAAATGTCGTCGATGAAGACAACAACAAATTGATCCAAAAAGTCGATGAAAACTCGATTCATTAACTCCATGAATACCGCAGGTGCAATAGTTAGCCCGAACGGCATAACTACGAACTCATAATGACCATAGCGTGTACGAAATGCTGTCCTCGCGATATCCGACTCTCGAATCCGCAACTGGTGATATCCAGATCTTAAGTCGATCCTGGAAAATACTGAGGCTCCCTGAAGTTGATCTAAAAGATCATCAATACGGGGTAAGGGATACTACTCTTGATCATCACCATGTTCAACTCCTGGTAATTAATACATACACGAGACGAGCCATCCTTCTCCTTGACAGATCACACTGGTGCTCCTCACGGGGACGCAATCGGTCGGAGATAACCTTTCTCGAACTACTCCTCAAGTTGAATCTTCAACTCCTGCATTACAGTGGGGCCATCCGATACGGTGTCTTCGATAAAGGGGACGTGCGGCTCCCACTCACTCTGAATTCCCTACTCTATGTGAAGGCAACCGGATAACTCAAATGCGGAAATACATCGTCAATCGATGACAATGATACCACGAATGATTGAACATTTCGATTGCCCTAGAATGGTCAATCGATAAAAAGAGATACCAATAATGATTGAACAACTCGATTGCCTTAGAAAGGCCAATCGATGAAGATGATACAATGAATGTTTGAATAACTCGATTGCCTTTGAAAGGCTAATCGATGAAAATGATACAATGAATGATTGAATAACTCGATTGCCCTAGAAAGGCCAATCGATGAAAATGATACAATGAATGATTGAATGACTCGATTGTCTTAGAAAAGCCAATCGATGAAAATGATACAATGAATGATTGAATGACTCGATTGCCTTAGAAAAGCCAATCGATGGAAATGATACAAGGAATGATTGAATAACTCGATTGCCTTAGAAAGGCCAATCGATGAGAATGATACAAGGAATGATTGAATAACTCGATTGCCTTAAAAAGGCCAAGCGATGAGAATGATACAATGAATGATTGAATAGTTCGATTGCGGAATTTCTCTGCTTTCGTCATAATAATACTTCTTCTGGAACAACAGGGATTACTTCCCTGAAACACACATTCGACAACCAACGACGGAAAGATAGCGACCAAACGCTAACAAACACTGAGGATAGTATCAAGACGATCAAACCAACTAATACCAAAAATTACATCGTCCTAAGATAAGTTCACCACGATTAGATCCATCAACCAATCGTGGTCTTTAAGCTTAATTCGGTATGATTCCGAAAATTCTTCCATCGTCAGGTAGACCGATGGTATGAGGTCCACAAGCAATAGAACTATCCCGAAATAAGTCTATTCGAGCATGATTCGAAAATGAATGAATGCGGTGTACCAGCATCAAAAGGTACACACAAGTTGAAATAAAATTACGAGTATACCTGAAATCATTCGGACCACCGGATCGTCGATCCTCCTCATCATATGAATCTGGGACTTGCCGGTCCCCGAACCGGACGCTCCCGTCTGATAAATACGAGCTCCAACTCTATTTGCTTCCATTGTCTTAAGCAGCGATGACAAAGCGATCTGATTAAAGCTTGGTTGCTTGGGGCACGAGATGCCGGAGCCGACTTGGAGTCCTTTCGGCAAAAACGGGCCTTATGCCCAAAATTCCCACAATTATAGCACGTGATAGACGGTTTCAGACACTCAGTGCTGAAATGACCCGGCGTTCCACAATTGAAACAAGTGATGGCCGAACTGGCCGCTCGGGAATGAGATCCCGCACGATTATGCGTCGTAGGAGGTCGCTCAGAAACGATAGGACTCACACGAGGCTTCTTGAAGGTTGACTGACTGCCTTCGGATTGATTACGCTTCGTTGATTTCCTGTTGACGTATGTAGGTTGCTGCTCAGCAATTTCCTTAGCAGCTGGCTCGTACGGGAGAGTTCTCTCGATTAATCCGGTCAGAGTGGCGCAATGATGATTGAGCAACTGCACATGGGTCATCATGGCCTGCATAAAAGTGAGTGGATGAACCCGAACATCTTCTGATCGAGCCGAGTCCTGGGCACGATTTCCCGGCAGCGAGTGATTATTTCTCGGGTTTCGGTCCGCACCGCGGCCTCTCCCCGTGCATCCCCTGACAGCTCTCCCCATACTGAAGTAGGAAGGTCGCATAATGATTATATTTCCCCGCATGATTATCACGTTATGATTATGTCATGAGATGATGAAAATGAGTATACATGCTCTAATTTAGTGATTATATGAATGATTTACTGAAGTGACATGATTATCTGATAAAATTCTTGAAATGATTATCTTGAATAACTTAATAAGATTGATAATATGACCATCCAAATCGACAACTGAGTAATGAAATGAATTGAGTAATTAATGAGTTAACATGATCGTCCTGATCATTAACTGAGTATTGAAATGAATTAAGTGATTAATGAGTTAATATGATCGTCCTGATCATAATGAATGATGATGTTTGAGGATTGTTAATTGATGAATGATGAATGAATGACTATTGCCAGAAATTATACCATGGCGTTAGAAGTCTTACAGTTCTTTCGGTCTGATTGGCTCGGCATCTGCACAGGTCACACGTGACGCGAAAGTCCAATGATACTAGTCCGATGACGATGATTTCAAATGAGACATGACTCGGAATGTAGTATTCAAAACCACGCTCCGATACCAACTCTATAACACCCCAAACTAGGCGGATATTACAGTGTCGTAAATCCCCAACTGGGACCCACCAGGCAAATGAAAATGAATGAATTACACAGGATAAATGTAGTACCGAACTACATTACAACAATAATTGCTCCGATGAGGAGTTTAGTTATAACACACCAGGACAATACCGAATACTAGTGTATTTTATATGAAGATAAAATACACTACACTGAATGAAACGGAGTATTCAAATGAAAGTCTGCAGCGGAAAATAAAGGACAATAACATGAATAACTGAAAGACCGGGGCCCCCTACTACTATCACTGGGACTCCTCGACATCAGCGTGTTCTCCCCGTACTTTTGCCTTGCCAAGACCTGAAAAACAAAATCCCCAAACAGGGTCAGTTACAAAGAACAACAATCCTTAAGGGTTGAAAATACACAATCATGATTATATCTGAAATTATGAAATATCCTGTCGAAACATACGCAATCAAACATGCTATATGAATCAACTAGCAGTACGGCTCAAAGGGTGGCGCCACACTACGCCCGGGATGGAAATGTGTCCGTGCACAAGCCACCAACGAGTATCCATCGAATACACGTGTGGTCTTGTACCTAATCAGTCTCACGAAACAATCAATCTCGTGTGCACAGTCCAATGTGAGGCCACCAACCAACACACGACTATAATGTGCCCGACATGAAAATCCTACACATACCAACCGGCACGCCAGTATGACCCGGAATGCCACGATATAACAAAAGTGACATCGAAAATGAATAATGACTCACCGAGGTGGAATGGTAACGAAATAAATGACAGCTCAATGAAAAGATTGGAACCGTCGTTCCTTATGACTGAAACGATTAATTGATAACAACAAGTTTTGATACGATTAATATAATGATGAATGAGTTATGATTATGAATGAACAACAACAAAAGGGATGAATATCCTTTTAACCGAGTAAGAAGTAACTTACACAATACCGGTGACAATTATCCTTCAATAATCCAATGAATCCTTATACAAACTCATAACCATATACATATCCCTTCATATAACATGATTATAACGTCCAAAACATCATAACTCAACACAAAAATCGAAATCCAAGGTGTTGAAGAATATTACCTTTGAAGATCCAAGTACTTTAATCCGAAGAACACGCGTTAGATCGATTATCCGGGCTTCACGATCGAAAGGAGATGAAGAAAATCAAACACCCAAATGATTTGTGAAGGAAAAACCCTCCCTCAAGCTCTCTCTCTCTCTCTCTCGGTTGTAGGTGAAGAAAAGGGAAAGAAATGAGCTGAAATGCTCAAAAAATGAATTTATAGGGGTTGACTGCCCTGCCGGACACGGCCCGTGCCGATCGGCACGATCGTGTCGCCTGTGGCGGCGAGGACTCGGCCGTGTCTCGCTTGACACGGTCGCGGCGCGAGGGCCTTCCGATAGTGACCCGTCCAAGCGGCGGCTTCGGCATGACTCGGCCGTGTCTGGAACACGGTCGGGCGTGTCAGCGATCGGTTACAGCTTATCCGGAAGAGTTCGACTCGGCCGTGCCAAGCGACACGGTCGAGTCTGCGGCGAGACTTCGGCATTTCGGACGAAATGCGGCCACGGGCGTGTCGGACAACACGGCCGAGTTCGGTCGGCAGTGATCGGCCAATAACTGAAAAATGAGCGGGGTGAGCTAAAACGACCATAACTCTCTCGTCCGGACTCCGATTGACTCACCGTTTGAACCATTGGAAAGATAACTCGATGCTCTATAATATTGCGAAGATTTAGAATTTTTGGAGTTACCAAAAATTAATGGTGATCTAACAAAGTCGAACTCATATGAGGAATGTTGAAACAATGAACAATAACGATACACAACTCGAAGTTTTTCCGAACGGTGAACACGGTGAATGAACATGATTGATGAATGATTATAATTGAGTGAAAATACACTGAGTGGCAATCACCGAATGAAATTACTGAATGATAATGACTGAATTACAACCGGGTATTACAATTGAGACCTTCAATACCTATCGATACAGGACTACAGACCGTTTGAAAAGGAATCTTTCTCTCACCCAGCCCTTGGGAGGTGTGAACTCTTAGATTTAGGCTAAAGTCTTTGGTATTCGCTAAAGTCAAGTCCCGTTTGATAAAGAAGTATATAAATACTGAAAGGATAAAGTATTTAAATACTGAAGCCGACAGAGATCTACAAACCACGCAAAATCCGGATCTTGGTTTATACAAGTCAACTATCTAGTTGTCACGGAATCTTGCTCAACGGATCAATCTCAACGGATCTTTTTAGAAGCTATATAAATCCCCAAGAGTTTGAAGATCAACAACGATTAACTACAACCAAGAAGTGCTTACACGAATATTCTAAGCAAACTTATTTCTTCAAACATACTGCATATTCCGAGAGAAGAAATATCCAAGTGCTCAACCTTGAACAACACATCATTAGCTCAAGCTCAAGAAAGTCAAGCTGTTGTTCAAACCATGGTTCTATCATTGAACAAACCCATCAGTCCTGTGTGGACTGAGAAATCATTGCTTTTCCCGAACTGTGTGTGACGGACTTGCATTGAAGAGACAAAGCTTCGGAACTATGTGTGAAGAAGTTAGTCAAGTGAAAGCCTAAACCAATCTGTGTGAACGGTTGAAAGCTTCGATCATTGTATCAATCTGTGTGAACGATACATTGATAGGTTTGATTATAAATATGTAGTTGTGTACGTAGTATTATAATAAACATTTTAACTCCTGTGTGGAGGACCAATGTACGTAGAGGGGTTTACCTCGAACCACTTTAATTACTGTGTCATTTACCTTCTGCATTTACTGTTTTAATATCTGTGATTATTTTTAAGTATTCACTTCATATCTAGTTGTTGTATTTACAGAAACTTACTTTAACAAGACTTCCGCTACGCACTCAGATTCGAAAATCGTACAGCCTGTTGTTTAAAACACTTTCCAAGATGTATTTTGTATACTTAGTGGCCAACAAGTGGTATAGGAGCGGTTGATTCTAAAAAGAATCAATCGTATTTTTGACCGAATCAGATCCTTAAATCACTTATTTTTGTAAAACAGTCTTTTTCTTCCCTATATTCTCATAATGTATACATCAATGATCAATAAAGTCCCCATGTTTTCTATTAACGAGTTTGACGATTGGAGAATTAGGATGGAGGCTCATCTTGCAGCAATGCACGAAGAGATGATTTTTGTCATACAGGATGGCCCCAAAAAGATCATGAAGGTAAATCCGGCCCCAAGGATTGAAGGCTAAGCTCATGCAGAGATGCTCGAGAAAGAGTGCGAACAATGGACTTCTGATGATAGAAAGCGCGCCAACCTCGACAATGTTGCAAAGAATGCGCTATTTGTCACTTTAGACAAATGCACGTTCTCTAAGGTAAAGAGTTGTAAATCAGCCAAGGACATATGGGATAAACTCAAGTTAATTTGTGAGAGAACTGAGCTCTCAAAAGAAAACAAAATTTCAAAATCAACTCAGCAATTTGAAACTTTTGAAATAAAACCAACTGAAACACTTGAAGAACTTGACCTCAGATTCACTGGCATTGTTGGTGAACTTGAAGCATTAGGCAAGATTTATACCCAAAGGGAGAAGACCCTAAAAATTTTTAGATCTCTCCCTGCCCGATGGGACAATCAGACCACAGCTATGCGTGTGTCATGTAATCTTAGTGAAATATCTACTTTTGATCTCTTTTCTGACCTCAAAGCATTTTAATACGATATAGACAGTAGAGAGAAAGCTGAAGAATCTCTCGCAAGGACTACAACATTAGCTGCTGTATCCAACCGAAGACACAACATGCCGAGCTCATCAAAGCCCATTCACAAGAATACTGACAGCGACGACGACATCCTGTCACAAGACAAAATGGCGCTTCTCATGCATAAGTTTAAGAAGTTTATCAAGCAGTCGGGAAAAACTCCATACAGGCCCAAGCCTGTTCACAAGGTAAGTACCAAAACTTCCTCTGGTGATGCTAACCTGTGTTATAATTGCAGGAAACCAGGACATTATGCAAATAAATGTCCTCATCCTAAAGTTCAAAGGTTGTCGGAAGCCGAGCAACAGGAAAAAGATGAAAGAAGACGTGTTTGGAAAAACAAGCTCAAGGCCGTGATTGGTGAATCAGAAGCCTCCCCCGCACCATCAAAGTCTGAAGAATGTCTTCAGGTAGTCACTGACAGTGATTCATCTGATGATGATTTCGAAGATAAAGCCTATATGTGCTTTATGGCCAAAGACATTTCGGAAGATGAAGATAGCGATGATGAGGTAAGCTCAACCTCAGCCAATGCATCTCATACTTTTGAAAACATGATGAATGAGTTTAAGAACATTCAAAAGGCCCATAAGACTTTGAAAAATGAAAATATACAGCTCCAAATTTCTAACCTAGAGCTAAAAGAAGAAAACGACTTGCTGAAAGTAAACTATGAAAATTTGTCTGTTGATTGTGAAAACAGCAAAGTCGATCATGAAAAACTCATGGAGAGCAATCATTAACTTGCTTATGAACTAAGTGAGACTAAATCTCATAGTGAAAGCAAGACAAATGATTTTGTTCTGCTTCAAGCCAAAGTAAAAACTCTAGAAAAACAAGAAGGAGAACTTGAGACCATTCTGAAATCTTTCGAGAAATCATCCAAGAGAATGGAAGAAATTCTAAGCACTAGGAAACACGCTCATGATAAAAGTAGCTTAGGATACAGCCCATTTTCCAATAAAGGGAAAACTAGTACTGTGTTCATCAGGGGTGTGGAATCCATTCCTGTATCGGAAGAAATTCCAATTCCTGTGAAGGAACCCATTGCACCGCGAACAGCAAAAGCTGTCATTCCGCCACCACAGTCATATTCCAGACAGCGGAATCACCAGCCATTCAGACCTATAAGACGTACTCAACAGCATGCTCCCCGATCATATCAACAGCGCCAACAGTCGTTCAGAAAGAAGGCTGTATCCAAATATCAAAGGCCCGCACGGCTGTACTTTTAGTACAGCACGCCTAGGTATTGGATACAGGAGCCTAGTTATTCATCGCGAAAGCAAGTTTCCACACAGTATCAACAACAACTTTGGGAATCCAACTGGAGACCCAGAAGGCAAGCTGTAACGCCGAAGAAAATGGCACCACCTCCAAGACGGCATTCGTACTGGATTAATAATAATAACCCTGAATTTTACATGTATAATAATTATCATGGTTATAGTGACTACATACATGACCCACGTAGACATCACAACTACAGACCTAAACCATCCTACAGTAAACCTATTGCTGTGAGGAAAATATGGGTACCTAAAGGCACTAACATCCATAGACCCAACATACAAAGGGGACCTAAATCTACCTAATTTATTTGCATAGAGGACATCTTAGAGAAGGACATCTGGTACTTCGATAGCGGATGTTTTCGGCACATGACAGGATACAGAAGCAAGCTGTCAGATTACGTAGAAGGTCACAGTCCAAAAGTGCGTTTCGGTGATAAATCTAAAGGAAGAACAAGAGGGAAGGGAACCCTACTTGTAGGAAAATTCAAAGTCACCAATGTAGCTTATGTTGAAGGCTTACAATACAATCTACTTAGTATTAGCCAGTTCTGTGACAAACAGTTCTCAGTGAAGTTCTATATAGATCACAGTAGAGGCAAGAACATCCTGACCAAAGAAGTTGTGCTCACAGGAAGCAGATCAGGTAATATGTATATTGCTGACTGGATGCGTACGAGCTCCACAATTCCTTGTTTTGTTGCCAAAGGCACTGCAGATCTAAGCTGGCTATGGCATAAAAGGATGTCTCACGTCAACTTCAAGACTATGAACAAGCTTTCCAGATAAGGAATGGTTAGAGGATTGCCAAATGTTTCATTCCAAAAAGACAGCGTTTGTGGACCCTGTCAGAAAAGCAAGCAAATTACCACAACATTTCTGGGGCGAAGCCACCAATACAGCGTGCTATATACAAAACCGCTGTATCATCAATAAGCACCACAACAAAACAACATACATGGTATGGAACAACAAAACTCCGTTAGTTTCGTATTTTCACATATTTGGATGCAGGTGTTACGTTTTGAACAATGGGAAGGATCAACTTAGAACCTTCAATGAGAAATCGGATGAAGGGATATTTGTAGGATATTCCTCTATTAGCAAACCTTATAGGATCTTTAATAAAAGGAAGCTGACAATTGAGGAATCAGTTCATGTAGTATTCGACGAACCTCACCATGATCCTACATGAGTAGAAGAACTTACTCAGAACATCCAACAACTCTCCATCATAGATCCACTAACTTCTATAGAGCCTATCGTTGACTTAGAAACTAACCCCGCAACTGTAAGGACTGAAGTAGATGAAGCAGATGGTGTACAGGCTGAAGCCGAAACTACAGCAACTCAAGATACAGTACGGGATGCCGAATTAGAACCCAATAGAAGATGGTTGAGAGATCACCCACAGGAGTTGATCATAGGAAATATTGATGCTGGAGTTTCTACTAGAAGGAGAATACAGAGTACACAAGGAAATGTACTATGTGTGCAAGAAGAACCCGATTCTGAGATATCTCCATTTCCTGGATGGAAATCTTAATCCGAGCTTAGAAGACTCAACATGTGCACTATTGTTGTATTCTTAGCCCAATCCGAACCTGTTTCTACCAAAGAAGCTCTCAATAACTCACATTGGATTACATCTATGGAAGAGGAGCTTAACGGTTTCGAAAGAAACAACGTATGGTATCTTTTACCCAGACATTCGCATCAATCCGTAATTGGAACCAAATGGGTATTTAGAAACAATAAGGATAGAAATGGACTTATTATCACAAACAAATCCCGACTAGTCGCCCAAGCTATAGACAGGAAGAAGGCATACACTACGATGAAACATTTGCCCCTGTAGCCAGACTAGAAGCCATTAGGATATTTTTAGCCTTTGCCGCCCATAAGAGCTTAATTGTATATCAAATGGACGTCAAGAGTGCATTCCTAAATGGAGACCTTGCCGAAGAAGTATATATTGAACAACCACCAGGGTTTGTCAATCCCGAAGGCGGAGACCTGGTATACAGGCTAAGGAAAGCGCTGTATGGACTTAAACAAGCCCCTAGAGCATGGTATGAGACTTTGTCCCAATATCTAACCGATAATGGATTCGAGAACCCCCATGACCACTTCCATGCAAATTAGTGTTGATGAAGCTGGAAAGCCGGTTGATCAATCACTCTACAGGAAGCTTATTAGCTCACTCATGTACCTAACAGCTAGCAGGCCTGATATTCAGTTTGTTGTATGAGTGTGTGCGCGATATCAAGTAGCATCTAAAGAATCACACTTCGTAACATCCAAACGAATCCTGAAATACGTCAAAGGGACAGTCAATGTAGGACTGTGGAATCCTAAAGAAGGCGGATTCGATTTAGTTGGCTACAGCAACTCGGATCTCGGAGGTTGCAAGCTATATAAGAAGAGTACAATTGGAACTTGTCACTTTCTTGGACCTAGACTTGTGTCTTGGTTTAGCAAGAAACAATTAGCAAACTCGCTTTCAACAGCTGAATCAGAATACTATGCTGCTGGTAGTTGCTGTATGCAGATCCTTTGGATGTAACAACAGATGTCAGACTATGGAATTGAAGCTAAAGAAATGCCGATAATGTGCGATAGCACGAGTGCAATTGCAATAACGCACAACCCTGTACTGCACTCGCGCACTATGCATATCAACATGAAGCATCACTTCATTAGGAATCATGTTGAGAACAAGGATGTTCGGCTTGAAAAAGTTCATACAGATATCTAGTTAGCCGACATCTTTACCAAACCTCTCGACAAAGCAAGATTCTTCATGTTTCGACATGTATTGGGATTGCTACAGCCTGACTCCCTATAAGTTTTAAAGCTATTACTCAACAGTTGAGGGGGAATGCTGTAAGACCCAAGAATACAGCATCCACCATTCGTTATCTGTACACTCAGACAATCAGAACAGCACTGTAGGAACAAAGCGATATGAATTATCCTACAGCTGACGTGTGCTACTAAGGGGGAATACAGTATGACCCATGAATATAGCATTAATCCGAACATTGCTGTATGGAATTGAAACTCGTATGTACCTTTTAAGGGGGAACGTTGTATTTTCGCGGATACAGCACATACTATGGGAAATCAATTATTATGTTATTTCTTTGAAAACCAATTTTTTTATCTACGTGCCCTGTTATTATTAAAAACTCTTTCGCATTAAATGCTTTACACGACATCTGGACATTGGTATCTCAAAGGCCGCGATGTTTCAAATTACTTTATTAATTTCTCACCGTTGTTTCGGGCAATAAGGGTAATTTGATAAGTCAGGAGTGGGTCCCGCTCTCATTTTAAAATTAGATGGATAAGTTGTACCGGTTACAATCAGTCCATCGTGGTCGTCTATTTTTAAACAACGGTTCTTATCCCTTAAATCTGACCATTCATTATATGTAAACCGTTCGCCGCCGCCCACTATAAAAAGGACTGTAAATGCCTCTTCAGACTCTTTACGCTTTCTGCACGAGTCCTTGAGCATACAACCTCCAAGTCTTTTTGCTTTTACTACATTTCTCTTTGAATCTTCTTTATTTTTTTTCGAAAATCATCAATGACATCTTCTCAGACTTCCTCTATCTCTCTCAAGAGGTCCTCCAACATCATCGACGGATAGATCTTTGCTAGATCTGTCGTGCTTGAGCGTGTTCATTCCGAAGTTGATGACGTCAAATCGATGGAGTACGTCATTACGAGGATTTGTCAGCAAGGACTTTATCGCCTTGGAAGTCACACCGCTGAGAGTTTTGATGTTCATCTGGTTGAGTAATTCTACCTCAACGTTGTTGTCCGTTTCTTCTCGCTTGCTCAGGGAGGAAATGTTGCTGACATCACTACTGTCATTCGCGGAGTCGAGATCCGTGTTGACTAAGAGCTGCTTCAGAATCTCTACAGGCTTCCTACTGATAGCCTGACAATGGAAGATCTTGAGGCCTTTGGGTCCCAAGAAGTCCTGACCAAATATTATGGATTGTTCACTGGTTCAGCATCGGTTGAAACGGTTCACACCTCTTGCCACAAGAAACTTCTTTGCTTACCTTTTGTCTATTTACACGATTTTTGTTGCCACGTAGAACAGGTGCGTTCGAGATGTGCACCAATTTAAGATTCAGGATGATGGTTGCAATCATGACCTGTGAAAAGTTCAACTGGTGTCAAATAATTCTCAAGAGGTTGCAGGAAGAAGTCTCTAAGCCTGCCTCGCATAAGAAGTCTTTTGGTTTACTTCTGAATTACATTCTGACGAAATGTGGTGTTCTGCAAACCGAAGACGCAAAGAAGATCAATTCTCGGATATACATGGGAAGCATTAGACCCCCCATTTTCAACAAAGGACCCCTGATTGCGAATAGACCGTTTGTCCGCACTTTGCCCCTTTCTGCCGATCCTATGGATGTGTCTTCGAAGTCCCAGAGTGAGGAGACTTCAAAGAAAAGAAAGAGATCTCACATTAAAACTCCCATTGCTGGTGAGAAGCCGAAAAAGAAGCTAAGGGGACTCACAAAAGTTAAAGCTACAGAAATCTCCGAGGATGCTCCTTCAAAGGCCCAACCCACTGTATCGAGCCCCCAGGGTGCAACCCCTGCGGAAGAGATGATTGCTACTGTCGCGACAGTAGATCCCGAGCCTTTGGCGGCTACGACGGATATTCATACATCTGCCAACTTGAAAGACTCTGGCGAGTCGGCTGCCTCTTTGGAGCCATTAGCCACATCTCCTATTCGGGATTCCACACCCATTCAGGATCCTTCTCCCATCAGGGTACCAACCCCTGTTCGAGATCCAGCTCCAACACAAGGAGCAGGCTTATGAACGCTTTGTTCAGTGGAAAGCCTACAGGCTAGCTCCATACAACACTCTATACAACTGGAGCGAATGGTGCGAAGAAGAACGGTTTGTCTTGGAAGTGACGGATTCTCAATATATTGAGGCCCTGGTCTAATGGGACAACCTGTGCTGTCAAGAGTTGATCACCAGCCACCTGATGGACAAGGAAGATGCTCGCAAGAAAGAAAAAGCAAAATCTATTGGCTCTGATCCCCACAGTCCAAAAATTGATCATGACTCAAACGACGCCGCCGCCCTCCAAACAGGTCTTAGAACGAGTCATGAGGAAACCCAGACAGATCAAGGAACCTCTAGCCAAAATAATGTTACCAACAACGAGGATTCAGTCCCTCCTATAGCGGAGGAAAAACCAACCGAGGAATAGGCACCCTAGCCTATCGCCACCGAAGACAAGACCAGCGCCATCCCGCACGAGGAATCAGTCCCTCTGCAGGAGCAGGTGGATGCTGAGAGATAACAGGAGGATTCAATCCCTCCTTTACCTATGTCTTCAGAACCTATTTCAGAAGAATACAACAACCCCTGTTGCCGAGCCTGCATCTGAAGCTCCCGCACCCTCAACTGTTTTGGAATCCGACGACGGTACTATACCTGAAGATGTCCAACTCAATTCACGTCCCAATGTGAACTCGAGACAGTTGAATAGAGTTGAAGATTTTACCAATCCAGACTCTCCACGAACCGCCGAGAAGAAAGAGCAATTGCATGCTCTTAGCTGCCAAACTATTTTCTTTCAGGACGCCGTGAATGCCCTGCATGCTGTTGAAAAAGAGATTAATTGGTTACATCAGTCAGCTATTGAATAAATGACTGGTATGAGGCATGAAGTTTTTCATGTTGAGGAAGCCTTCCGCATCCTGCCTACTGTCTTCAAGCAAGCCCTTAGCCAATTACAACAGCGTCGGGAGCAGATCCTGCTGGAAGAACAATCAAAACTTCGTGTGTCTAAGGCCAAGACAGAATCCGCTCTCATTGAATTTGGTTCCCAGCTTCGAGCCCACGACAAGAAAATTCAAGATATGTCACAGGTGCTCACCTCCCTAGTGAATAAAATGACAAGTTTTGAGACAAAACATGATGCTGCTATGCAGATTCGAACGTCTTGATGAAAAGGTGTCCTACCTTGATGAGGCCAAAAAGGGGGAAGAGGCGAGGGAAGCTGCTAGGAGTTTGAGGCTTGAGCAAGAGAAGGAGTTGGAAGCTCCATTAAGAGATAGCATTACTGCTGCACTTAATTGCTTAGCATCTCCGGCTCACAACTTCAGGATACAGGGAGATCGCCCAAAATTGCAGGACCCTAAGTTTCCTTGGAAGAACCTCGTTGAAAAGACGCAAGCTATAAACCTCCCGGCCAACCGATAGCCAACTGCAGACGAGATCAAGAACTGGAGGAAGAATGAACTTCTAAGATACTTTGTTGTTCTTATCAGGGAATCTCAAATATTTAACAGTTGCAGAACGGTGCAGGAAGCCGCAGAGGAGTTTAAGAAAAGGTTGGACGAAGGAACTCTCCCACTCCAGCAGAAAATGAAGTCCAAGCACAAGCAAGGCGACTTAGTTACCCATCCAGAGGATGGGATCCTAGTTTTCGATAAGTCCTATGAAGGTCAAGCTATATACCTTAATCGAAACAGGGATGCACATCAGAACTGGTGGAAGGGTACCAAGAATGACCCTAGAAGGACTTGGAAACATTCGGACTATAGGAGCTAAATTCCCTCCTGTATTCTTATCCTGTTTTTTCACTTTCTTTTGTATTCTTATTTGCTGTGAGATAGCAAAAACATTGTAATCTTTGCTCAATATCAATAAAATATTTTCACTTGAAAGATTACAACTCTTAATCTACTGTGTGTTTGTATGATTACGTAATTCAATCCATTTACTGAATTAATACAAGTATGAAAACTTGTTCAATGTTAAGCTGTATGAACTTGTCTGCGAATAGTTCATAGATTCAATTGTATGTATTTACACTGTAAGATTCTTCCTGCGCGCCAATCATAAGTTTAAAGATGTAATACTCTTTTGATAAAAACTGAACTTGCCTACGAGCAGTTCCTAGTGTTAGGCTAATTGTTGAAGGCCAGAACAATCGAACAGAAGACCAAGAAGTCTGCCCTCCTTCAAGATGTTAAGTGTCAAAGTTTTGGCATCATCAAGGATGTTTGGATAACATCAAAAGGTTTTTAAAGGAAGACTTGGCAAATTATCAAAAAGGGGGAAATTGTTGGGATAGGAATCCCTGTATCGAAAGAACTTGATAGAGTGTTTTGACAATGTGCCAATCCAGCATACAACAAGCTGCTGTATCGATAGACCAATCGTAGTTGTTGATCCTGTATCGAAGACTTATCTTTATGCCATCATATAACAACAAGAGTCTAAAAGCGCCAAGTATGGAAGTTTTCCCTTCATACAACAAACATTCCATACAGCGACCTCTCCTTCATAGACTACAACACAAATGGATACAACATTCAAGATGTGAAGTATTGAGACCTTAAATACTTATCGAAACAGGACTAAAGACCTTTTGAAAAGGAATCTTTGGTATTCGCTAAAGTCAAGTCCCGTTTGATAAAGAAGTATTTAATTACTGAAAGGATAAAGTATTTAAATACTGAAGCCGACAGTGATCTTCAAACCATGCAAAATCCGGATCTTAGTTTATACAAGTCAACTATCTAGTTGTCACGGAATCTTTCTCAACGGATCAATCTCAACGGATCTATTCAGAAGCTATATATATCTCCAAGAGTTTGAAGATCAACAACGATTAACTAAAACCAAGAAGTGCTTACACGAATATTCTAAGTAGACATATTTCTTCAAACATACTGCATATTCTGAGAGAAGAAATATCCAAGTGCTCAACCTTGAACAACACATCATTAGCTCAAGCTCAAGAAAGTCAAGCTATTGTTCAAACCATCGTTCTATCATTGAACAAACCCATCAGCCCTGTGTGGACTGAGAAAGCATTGCTTTTCCCGAACTGTGTGTGACGGACTTGCATTGAAGAGACAAATCTTCGGAACTGTGTGTGAAGAAGTTAGTCAAGTGAAAGCATAAACCAAGTTGTGTGAACGGTTGAAAGATTCGATCATTGTATCAATCTGTGTGAACGATACATTGATAGGTTTGATTATAAATACGTAGTTGTGTACGTAGTATTTATAATAAATATTTTAACTCTTGTGGGGAGGACCATTGGACGTAGAGGGGTTTACCTCGAACTACTTTAATTACTCTGTCATTTACCTTCTGCATTTACTATTTTAATATCTGTGATTATTTTTAAGTATACACTTCATATCTAGTTGCTGTATTTACAGCAACTTACTTTAACAAGACTTCCGCTACGCACTCAGATTTGAAAATCGTATAGCCTGTTGTTTAAAACACTTTTCAAGCAGTATTCTGTATACTTAGTGGCCAACAACACCTTTCGAAGAGTTGCACGAGAGAGGGTGTAGATCACCCTTATGCTGGGATGATTCATCTGACTTAATTGGGACAGAATTAGAATTGATAATACAAACTCAAGAAAAGGTAGCTCTAATCTGTGAATGGTTGTTGACTACCAAGAGTCGACAGAAGTCTTATGCATACATGTGTTGTCGCTCGTTAGAATTTGAAATTGGGGATCATGTACTTCTTAAAGTTTCTCCTACTCGAGCAATTTTTTGTTTTGGAAGGAAAGGAAAGCTAAGTCCAAGATATATTGGACCATTCGAGATTCTTGAAAGAGTTGGGGAGTTGGCGTACAGGTTGGCCTTACCTCCATCAATGAGTCACGTTCATAATGTGTTTCATGTGTCCCAATTGCAGAAGTATGTACCGGATCCCAGTTATGTCATCGATTTAAGCGAGATCGAAGTAGCTAATGATGGAACGTTCGAGGAGAAGCCAATAAAGATACTCGAGAGTCAAGTCAAGCAATTGAGGAATAAACCCATCTCATTGGTTAAAGTTCAACGGTCACGACATGGAGTAAAATAAGCAACTTGGGAAACTAAAGATACTATGAGGTCGAGATACCCGAAATTATTTTCATCTTAAGTTTCAGGACGAAACTTTTATTTATAGAGGGAGTATGTAATAATCGGATATTTGACATGTATTTTCATCCGTATTTGAATCCGGTGGTATTTGGTTTGCCGTACAATTAATAAAAATATGATTTTCCATATCAGCAATCTATTGTTCATGAATGTATATTGTAAATGATGTTTATTCATGCATGTGTTTGTATGAATTAGCGCACGCTAATGTATAGACTTAGCGTATGCTATACTTTAGCATTAGCGTATGTTATGTCGTTATGGTAGCGCGCGCTATGTGCAGTCAACATAATTGAGACAAAGATCTGTAAGTGAGATCGGATCACGAATTTGGATAAGGATGTGTCGGATGAACCTGGACGACTTTTGGAAAAGTTAAGTCGACGGTGTTTAGCGTGCGCTAGAGATTATAGTTAACGCACGCTAAAGCCATGGACAATAGAGACAATAAGCTCCGTGATGCCATTAGCGTGTGCAATAATGAAGGTTAGTGTACGCTAATCCTAGTAGTTAACGTACCTCATGGTTGTATAACGTACGTAAGACTGATGTCAGGAAGAACAATGTGTTGTGAGCTCGTTAGCGCACGCTAAAGTATTAGGATAGCGCATGCTACATGTCACTTCCTATAAATAGGACATTGCCTTCAGTTCATTTCTCACTTTACCCTTCGTCCATTATCCGACTTCTACTACTTGGAAAGTTACCCTCACAACATTAACCCCTCATATCGGCCTCGAATGTTATTGTTGAAGATGACGAGCATTGGGGATTAGTGTTCGAGCATCCGACATTGAGTTTCATCAAGTGTTTTGTCGTTTCCTTCCCTAGTAAGGTATGTGATGCTTTAACCACCTGAAATTCATATCCTTAGCGTCGATTATGAACATGCTACTGATATTATGGAGTTTGTTATGAACATTATGAATCAAACAACAACTTTAGGAAGATTGGATTGGATGAACGTAGACTTTTCATTGGTAATAGTTGAACCTTGATTATGCCTATCATAAGGATGTGATTTTCGAAGATTTTAACCTACCTTGATGATGATTTCGGAATGATTATATGATGAATGAATCGATTATTTTATCAGCTAGACTAGGTGAATTCGAGATGATGAACGTAGGGATCGTTCATTGGGTGTACTCTAGGGTTTGTAAAGATTGTTTGGATTGATAATCTTCATATGAATGGTTAGAAGGATATGATCATGTTGTAACAATCGTGGTGAACGCAAAACTTGGATTAGATGAATTTACTTGCGGAAGAATGAGAATCATAAGTGGGATTAACTTAGAATTCAGTTGAACGTACTTTCATGATTATGAATTCGTTTAGATAACCGACACAAGCATTAGAAATAGTTTGACAGATTTGAAAGTGAATTGTAATGATTTGAATATGCTGGAAACCCATAGACATCAACGTGTTATCCCCGTTATGACCTTTCGTTCCCCATGTAGTATGGTATTCGTTCGACGTAGTGTTCTTTGAGTAGTTGACCGGGAATCGGCCGGACAATGATGATTATACTCGGTCACTATTGGAACGTTTAGAATGTTCGTGGGATAGTATTGTTACGTAAGTTGAGTTCGTTGTTTCATCTTGTGTAAGGTTCGAGGTTTGCGAACGATTGTTCGAAGGAGCAGCCTTCGAGTTTGTTGAAGTCGTTGAAGTATTTATTTCTAGCCATCTATTAAAGGTAAAGTACTTTAATTATGTTTTATGTATTGATGTTATACATGTTGTCGTGCATATTTGTTGTTGTTGTTGTACGTCCACCTCATGTTGATCCGACGAGATCAACTTGGGATCTATGCTAGTGTGCGTTGGATCGTTGGACATGTTTTTCCACCCCGTGTTGGTCCGACGGGATCATCTTGGGATCTATGCAATGAACGCTGGATCATCGGAATTACCATGTGTATCTTGTGATGTCATGTTGTGGTTATCATGTTGTGTACGGTATTGTGAGTCTTCTCGTAGTAGAGACTCGTTGTCATTGTTGTCATTGATGATGTTTTCTTTATTCTTCGTGAGATGTTGAATAATCTGTTGTTGTATAATTATCGTACTTGTACTAGCATCGTTGTGCTAACCCCTTCAGGGGTGGACATTTGTTTTATGTTCAGGATACAGGAGGATGGGGAAACAACCACTAGAGCTGCATGACGACGAGGGTGCAGAGTGATGTTACGGCCGGGATGGTTTGTCAGCTGTGTTTTGTTTTAATAAAGTACTCGAGTCCGCTGTTGTTTTGTTTGCCTTTTGAGGTTTACTTTCGGGTGTTAGCTGATTTGTACTTTTCAGACATGTGATGTAATAATAAATTTTACGGTTGGTATTTAATAAGTGTTGTTTTAAATTCTACAGTGGAAAGCCTACGGGCTAGCTCCATACAACACTCTGTACAACTTGAGCGAATGGTGCGAAGAAGAACGATTTGTCTTGGAAGTGACGGATTCTCAAGATATTGAGGCCCTGGTCTAATGGGACGACCTGTGTTGTCAAGAGTTGATCACCAGCCACCTGATGGACAAGGAAGATGATCGCAAGAAAGAAAAAGCAAAATCTATTGGCTCTGATCCCCACAGTCCCAAAACTAATCATGACTCAGACGACGACTACGCCCTCCAAGCAGGTCTTAGAATGAGTCATGAGGAAACCCAGACAGATCAATGAACCTCTAGCCAAAATAATGTTCCCAACAGCGAGGATTCAGTCCCTCCTATAGCGGAGGAAAAACCAACCGAGTAATAGGCACCCTAGCCTGTCGTCACCGAAGATAAGACCAGCGCCATCCCGCACGAGGAATCAGTCCCTCTGCAGGAGCAGGTGGACGCTGAGAGATAACAGGAGGATTCAATCCCTCCTGTACCTATGTCTTCAGAACCTATTTCAAAAGAATACACCAACCCCTGTTGCCGAGCCTGCATCTGAAGCTCCCACACCCTCAAATGTTTTGGAATCCGACGACGGTATAATACCTGAGGATGTCCAACTCAATTCACGTCCCAATGTGAACTCGAGACAGTTGAATAGAGTTAAAGATTTTACCAAGCCAGACTCTCCACGAACCGCCGAGAAGAAAGAGCAATTGCATGCTCTTGGCCACCAAACTGTTTTCTTTCAGGACACCGTGAATGCCCTGCACGCTGTTGAAAAAGAGATTAATTGGTTACATCAGTCAGCTATTGAATAAATGACTGGTACGAGGCATGAAGTTTTTCATGTTGAGGAAGCCTTCCGCATCCTGCCTACCGTCTTCAAGCAAGCCCTTAGCCAATTACAACAGCGTCAGGAGCAGATCCTGCTGGAAGAACAATCAAAACTTCGTGTGTCTGAGGCCAAGACAGCATCCGCTCTCATTGAATATGGTTCCCAGCTTCGATCCCACGACAAGAAAATTCACGATATGTCACAGGTGCTCACCTCCCTAGTGAATAAAATGACAAGTTTTGAGACAAAACATGATGCTGCTATGCATATCCGAATGTCTTGATGAAAAGGTGTCGTACCTTGATGACGCCAAAAAGGGGGAAGAGGCGAGGGAAGCTGCTAGGAGTTTGAGGCTTCATCAAGAGAAGGAGTTGGAAGCTCTATTAAGAGATAGCATTATTGCTGCACTTAATTGCTTAGCATCTCCGGCTCACAACTTCAGGATACAGGGAGATCGCCCAAAATTGCAGGACCCTAAGTTTCCTTGGAAGAACCTCGTTGAAAATACGCAAGCTATAAACCTCCCGGCCAACCGATAGCCAACTGCAGACGAGATCAAGAACTGGAGGAAGAATGAACTTCTAAGATACTTTGTTGTTCTTATCAGGGAATCTCAAATATTTAACAGTTGCAGAACGGTGCAGGAAGCCGCAGAGGAGTTTAAGAAAAGGTTGGACGAAGGAACTCTCCCACTCCAGCAGAAAATGAAGTCCAAGCACAAGCAAGGCGACTTAGTTACCCATCCAGAGGATGGGATCCTAGTTTTCGATAAGTCCTATGAAGGTCAAGCTATATACCTTAATCGAAACAGGGACGCGCATCAGAACTGGTGGAAGGGTACCAAGAATGACCCTGGAAGGCCTTGGAAACATTCGGACAATAGGAGCTAAATTCCCTCTTGTATTCTTATCCTGTTTTCTCACTTTCTTTTGTATTCTTATTTGATGTGAGATAGCAAAAACATTGTAATCTTTGCTCAATATCAATAAAATATTTTCACTTGAAAGATTACAACTCTTAATCTACTCTGTGTTTGTATGATTACGTAATTCAATCCATTTGCTGAATTAATACAAGTATGAAAACTTGTTCAATGTTAAGCTGTATGAACTTGTCTGCGAACAGTTCATAGATTCAATTGTATGTATTTACACTGTAAGATTCTTCCTGCGCGCCAATCATAAGTTTAAAGATGTAATACTCTTTTGATAAAAACTGAACTTGCCTGCGAGCAGTTCCTAGTGTTAGGCTAATTGTTGAAGGCCAGAACATTTGAACAGAAGACCAAGAAGTCTGCCCTCCTTCAAGATGTTAAGTGTCAAAGTTTTGGCATCATCAAGGATGTTTGGATAATATCAAAAGGTTTTTAAAGGAAGACTTGGCAAATTATCAAAAATGGGGAAATTGTTGGGATAACAATCCCTGTATCGAAAGACCTTGATAGAGTGTTTTGACAATATGCCAATCCAGCATACAACAAGTTGCTGTATCGATAGACCAATCGTAGTTGCTGATCCTGTATCGAAGACTTATCTTTATGCCATCATACAACAACAAGAGTCTAAAAGCGCCAAGTATGGAAGTTGTCCCTTCATACAGCAAACATTCCATACAACGACCTCTCCTTCATAGACTACAACACAAATGGATACAACATTCAAGATGTGAAGTATTGAGACCTTAAATACTTATCGAAACAGGACTAAAGACCTTTTGAAAAGGAATCTTTGGTATTCGCTAAATTCAAGTCCCATTTGATAAAGAAGTATTTAATTACTGAAAGGATAAAGTATTTAAATACTGAAGCCGACAGAGATCTTCAAACCATGTAAAATCCGGATCTTAGTTTATACAAGTCAACTATCTAGTTGTCACGGAATCTTTCTCAACGGATCTATCTCAACGGATCTATTCATAAGCTATATATATATCCCCAAGAGTTTGTAGATCAACAATGATTAACTAAAACCAAGAAGCGCTTACACGAATATTCTGAGTAAACATATTTCTTCAAACATACTGCATATTCTGGGAGAAGAAATATCCAAGTGCTCAACCTTGAACAACACATCATTAGCTCAAGCTCAAGAAAGTCAAGCTATTGTTCAAACCATCGTTCTATCATTGAACAAACCCATCAGCCCTGTGTGGACTGAGAAAGCATTGCTTTTCCCGAATTGCGTGTGACGGACTTGCATTGAAGAGACAAAGCTTCGGAACTGTGTGTGAAGAAGTTAGTCAAGTGATAGCATAAACCAATCTGTGTGAACGGTTGAAAGATTCAATCATTGTATCAATCTGTGTGAACGATAGATTGATAGGTTTGATTATAAATACGTAGTTGTGTACGTAGTATTTATAATAAATATTTTAACTCTTGTGTGGAGGACCAGTGGACGTAGAGGGGTTTACCTCGAACTACTTTAATTATTGTGTCATTTACCTTCTGCATTTACTATTTTAATATTTGTGATTATTTTTAAGTATACACTTCATATCTAGTTGTTGTATTTATATCAACTTACTTTAACAAGACTTCCGCTACACACTCAGATTTGAAAATCATATAGCTTGTTGTTTAAAACACTTTCCAAGCTGTATTCTGTATACTTAGTGGCCAACAACACCTTTTGAAGAGTTGCAAGAGAGAGGGTGTAGATCACCCTTATGATGGGATGATTCATCTGACTTAATTGTGACAGAATTAGAATTGATAATACAAACTCAAGAAAAGGTAGCTCTAATCTGTGAATGGTTGTTGACTACCAAGAGTCGACAGAAGTCTTATGCATACATGCGTTGTCGCTCGTTAGAATTTGAAATTGGGGATCATGTACTTCTTAAATTTTCTCCTACTCGAGCAATTTTTTGTTTTGGAAGGAAAGGAAAGCTGAGTCCAAGATATATTGGACCATTCAAGATTCTTGAAAGAGTTGGGGAGTTGGCGTACAGGTTGGCCTTACCTCCATCAATGAGTCACGTTCATAATGTGTTTCATGTGTCCCAATTGCAGAAGTATGTACCGGATCCGAGTTATGTCATCGATTTTAGCGAGATGGAAGTAGCTAATGATGGCACGTTCGAGGAAAAGCCAATCAAGATACTTGAGAGTCGAGTCAAGCAATTGAGGAATAAACCCATCTCATTGGTTAAAGTTCAACGGTCACGACATGGAGTCAAATAAGCAACTTGGGAAACTGAAGATACTATGAGGTCGAGATACCCGAAATTATTTTCATCTTAAGTTTCAGGACGAAACTTCTATTTATAGAGGGAGTATGTTATAATCGGATATTTGACATGTATTTTCATCCGTATTTGAATCCGGTGGTATTTGGTTTGCCATACAATTAATAAAAATATGATTTTCCATATCAGCAATCTATTGTTCATGAATGTATATTGTAAATGATGTTTATTCATGCATGTGTTTGTATGAATTAGCGCACGCTAATGTATAGACTTAGCGTACGCACTTTAGCATTAACGTATGTTATGTCGTTATGGTAGCGCGCGCTATGTGCAGTCAACATAATTGAGACAAAGATATGTAAATGAGATCGGATCACGAATTTGGATAAGGATGTGTTGGATGAACCTGGATGACTTTTGGAAAAGTTAAGTCAACGGTGTTTAGCGTGCGCTAGAGATTATAGTTAACGCACGCTAAAGCCATGGACAATAGATACAATAAGCTCCGCGATGCCATTAGCGTGTGCAATAATGAAGGTTAGCGTACGCTAATCCTAGTAGTTAATGTACCTAATGGTTGTATAATGTACGTAAGACTGATGTCAGGAAGAACAATGTGTTGTGAGCCCGTTAGCGCACGCTAAAGTATTAGGATAGCGCATGCTACATGTCACTTCCTATAAATAGGACATTGCCTTCAGTTCATTTCTCACTTTACCCTTCGTCCATTATCCGACTTCTACTACTTGGAGAGTTACCCTCACAACATTAACCCCTCATATCAGCCTCGAATGTGATTGTTGAAGACGAGGAGCATTGGGGATTAGTGTTCGAGCATCCGACATTGAGTTTCATCAAGTGTTTTGTCGTTTCCTTCCCTAGTAAGGTATGTGATGCTTTAACCACCCGAAATTCATATCCTTAGTGTCGATTATGAACATGCTACTGATATTATGGAGTTTGTTATGAACATTATGAATCAAACAACAACTTTAGGAAGATTGGATTAGATGAACGTAGACTTTTCATTGGTAATAGTTGAACCTTGATTATGCCTATCATAAGGATGTGATTTTCGAAGATTTTAACCTACCTTGATGATGATTTCGGAATGATTATATGATGAACGAATCGATTATTTTATCAGCTAAACTAGGTGAATTCGAGATGATGAACGTAGGGATCGTTCATTGGGTGTACTCCAGGGTTTGTAAAGATTGTTTGGATTGATAATCTTCATATGAATGGTTAGAATGATATGATCATGTTGTAACAATCGTGGTGAACGCAAAACTTGGATTAGATGAATTTACTTGCGGAAGAATGAGAATCATAAGTGGGATTAACTTAGAATTCAGTTGAACGTACTTTCATGATTATGAATTCGTTTAGATAACCGACACATGCATTAGAAATAGTTTGACTGATTTGAAAGTGAATTGTAATGATTTGAATATGCTGGAAACCCATATACATCAACGTGTTTCCCTGTTATGACCTTTCGTTCCCCATGTAGTATGGTATTCGTTCGACGTAGTGTTCTTTGAGTAGTTGACCGGGAATCGGCCGGACAATGATGATTATACTCGGTCACTATTGGAATGTTTAGAATGTTCGTGGGATAGTATTGTTACGTAAGTTGAGTTCGTTGTTTCAACTTGTGTAAGGTTCGAGGTTTGCGAACGATTGTTCGAAGGAGCAGCCTTCGAGTTTGTTGAAGTCGTTGAAGTATTTATTTCTAGCCATCTATTAAAGGCAAGTACTTTAATTATGTTTTATGAATTGATGTTATACATGTTGTCGTGCATATTTGTTGTTTTTGTACGTCCACCTCGTGTTGGTCCGACGAGATCATCTCGGGATCTATGCTAGTGTGCGTTGGATCATTGAACATGTTTTTCCACCCCGTGTTGGTCCGACGGGATCATCTTAGGATCTATGCAATGAACGCTGGATCATCGGAATTACCATGTGTATCTTGTGATGTCATGTTGTGGTTATCATGTTGTGTACGGTATTGTGAGTCTTCTCGTAGTATAGACTCATTGTCATTGTTGTCATTGATGATGTTTTCTTTATTCTTCGTGAGATGTTCAATAATTTGTTGTTGTATAATTATCGTACTTGTACTTGCATCGTTGTGCTAACCCCTTAAGGGGTGGACATTTGTTTTATGTTCAGGATACAGGAGGATGGGGAAACAACCACTAGAGCTGCCTGACGACGAGGGTGCAGAGTGATGTTACGGCCGAGATGGTTTGTCAGTTGTGTTTTGTTTTAATAAAGTACTCGAGTACGCTGTTGTTTTGTTTGCCTTTTGAGGTTTACTTTCAGGTGTTAGCTGATTTGTACTTTTCAGACATGTGATGTACTAATAAATTTTACGGTTGGTATTTAATAAGTGTTTTTTTAAATTCTTAGCTTAGTAAATTCTTATATCAAGGATTTACGGCGCTCTAATAATCCTGAATATTTTGGGGTGTTACAATAATGGTGTATGCAGAGCATACAATTTACAGGAATTTAATCAACACATGGCATATTTGGATTCCAATAATAAACGAATAAGGCAATTTCTGGAAAATGAGGTTACTTTGAGTAATTGCACAAGACTCCATGGACCAACAAGTAGATATGCAACAATGACTTCAAACACTGTTGAATCATTGAATAGTGCCATCAAGTCAATCCGAGAGTTGCCAACTTCCACAATGATTGAGTGTCTCCGTTGTTTCACTCAACAATGGTACTTTGCAAACAAACAAGTTGCATTGTCTACCTTTGTAATACCCGAGATTTTTGTTTCCAGTTGCGCTGAATTTTTCTACTGTTTAGTAGATTGTATGTTATTCGTGCCTATATGTTCATGTGACATGCATTGACTCATGTTGGTTGCGATTCATATTTGTGCGTGTTTGTCATTCCGTTGGGTAGTATCGTTGTTATGATGAGATTTGGAGCTATCTGTGCATTAAGAATAGCGCACGCTACGTGCATGGATAGCGCGCTAGTACAGCGTTGCTAGTGCACGCTAACTGGAGGTGCAAAAACAGTCCAGAAGCTACTGGACTGGGTTGGAGAGTTGAATAGCGCACGTTAGAGCACGCTAGGGTGCGACATTAGTGCACGCTATCGATATTAGTAGCGCACGCTGACTGGTGATTCTGGGATAGTCTAGAAGCTACTGGACTGAGGTGGAGGCCTCGTTAGCGCATGCTAATGCCTATTGTTAGTGCATGCTAACCTGTCCAGTATAAAAAACGGACAATAGTAGTGTTTTCTCATTTTTTACCTTCATTTCTTCCTCTCTCCGCGGGTGTGAGTCAAAGCCGACTAGGGTTCGTGAGCTTGATCGATTTTGCCCAATCCAAAGGTGTTTTGGAGAGTCCCAGGTGATTATAACATCATCTAATCCATTGTTCTTCGTTGGATCGAGGTAATTCCTTGGTTTTTCTTCGAGTTTACTTTTTGTAGGTTTTGTTCCTGATTTGGGAATTGATCCAGTTTTAATGAATCGATTGTTGTATAAATGTTGTTTTGAACATGTTTTATGGATTGAATATCCATATCTTTCGGTTCGATCAATCAATGGGTGATTTTGGTGTTCTTGTAGCATCATGAACACTTAATGTTCAATTAAATGTTCGAATGAGCTTTCCTTCGATAGTTTGATATGATCTCCATTGTTACTGGTCTAGATCGTCGTTGTAATCGTGTTTCATTGTTCCTTGTGGAAGTTTTAGGTTTTGAGGCACTTCAGTTTAGCCGTGTACGTCGGAATATTTACGCGCCGATTTCGAGGCAAGTATCTTGCTTAAACGACTTGTATCTTGTGACTAGAAATCACATATTAGGTTTGTGACGATTTATTTACCTTCGTGACATGGTTCGTGTGAGTTAGTTATGTGTTACCCGATATGACGGCTTAGTGATGACTGTGTTATTTTGGCATATGTATTGTATGATGTGTTATGTGTGCAGGATTGTGATAATCGTGTTGGTTGGTTATACACATGGTTGTGATAATCGTTTTGATTGTTATTGGTCTTGACCTTGTTGTGATCGTGTTTTCGTTATGTCTTGCGGAAGTTGTAGGTATTCGGAGTTTCTGGTCGAGCCGTGTTCTTCGGAGTGTTCGGTATCGGTTATTGAGGCAAGTATCTTGCTTATATGATTTGTGTCTTGTGAGTAGAGGTTACGTGTTATATTTATGATGATTGATTTACCTCGATGAATATATATTTCGTATGTTGTGATTATAAACCAATTGTAATAAATACTTCATGTTGATTGTGTGGTGCTTGATTGTTCATGACCGAGGGATCACGATGATTGTGATGATTATATTGGATTGCTTTTACGCTGGGACGTATATTATGTGTTCTGTTATGTGAGTAGGATTGTGATAATCTTGTTGGTTGGTTGTACACGTGGGTATGCAATGTGTGGTGTTTCGATCATAAGTTATGCTGGATTATGTGTTATTGATGTTGATGGTCGGATTGTCAAGATTGTGCTATGTGTGTCGGTGGGTGTAGTTACGGTAATCAATGTGATTGATTGGTCGTGAACGTGTTGGTATGATGTGAATGTGAATGTTGTGTGCTGGAATGCTAAGTTCACTCGTTTGTGTTCGACGGGGCCTATGAAGATTCATGGCACAGGTCCATGAGATCAGAACTTAGTATGTGGTGCTAAGGTCCAATCGTGCGGGTATGACGAGGCCTACGATGATACATGGCACAGGCCCATGGGGTCAGGACACAGTACGTCCAACTGTGCGGGTTCGACGGGACCTACGGTGACACGTGACACAGGTTCACGGGGTCGGGACTGGTTGTTGTGATTGTTGTGTTGGCTCAATCTGTGTGGGTTGTTGAACCTACGGAGACTCGTGGAAAGCGATCACGGAGTCATGAGCATGATTGATTGTTGTGATTGGTTAAGTCCGTGCGGGTTGTTGAACCTATGGAGATACTTGACAAGGGATCACGGTGTCATGAATCACGTTTTATAAATCAAAGTTTTGAAAGAAAGTTTTAAGAAAAGAATGTTGGGCCGAGCACCATGAGATTTATGGAAATATTTTCGTACTGTAAATTGCTGGAATACAATTTACGATTTGGGCTAAAAACCTAATATTTTCGAAAGGTTTTAAAATCCAGGACTCTAGGTCCTAATGGTTCGTATTTTTAAGAATTCCCGAGATGATGATTTTATTTCAAATGCTTCATAGCTTGTTTTCTTTAGCTAAAACCTCTCGGGAATGTTTTGGTAGTTGATTCCCATCGGGAATGTTTTCTTCATAACTCGAACAAAGCTATGAAGAAAACAAGCTATGAAGCATTTGAAAATAAAGTCATCATCTCGGGAATTGTTAAAAATAAGAACCATTAGGACCTCGAGTCCTAGATTTCAAAACCTTTTGAAATTCTTAGGGTTTTAGCCCAAATCTCAAATTATATTTCATCAATTTACAGTACGAAAACAATTTCATAAATCTCGTGGGGCTCGGCCCAGCATTCTTTTCTTAAAACTTTATTTCAAAACTTTGATTTACAAAACATGATTCATGATACCATGATCCGCTGTCACGTGTTTCTGTAGATTCAACGACCCGCACGGACTTAACCAATCACAACAATCAATCATGATCATGACTCTGTGATCGCTTTCCACGAGTCTCCGTAGGTTCAACAACCCATACAAATTGAGCCAACACAACAATCACAACAACCAATGCCGACCCCGTGAAACTGTGTCACGTGTCACTGTAGGTCCCGTCGAACCCGCACGGTTAGACGTACTGTGTCCTGACCCCATGGGCCTATGTCATGTGTCATCGTAGGCCTCGTCAGACCCGTACGATTGGACCTCAGCACCACATACTAAGTTCTGATCCCATGGACCTGTGCCATGAGTCCTCGTAGGCCCCGTCGAACCCACACGAGTGAACTTAGCATTCCAGCACACAACATTCACATTCACATCATACCAACACGTTCACGATCAATCAATAACATTTATTACCATAACTACACCCACCCGACACACAGCACAATCTCGACAATCCAACCATCAACATCAAATAACACATAATCCATCATGACTTATGATCGAAACACCACACATTGCACACCCCCAGAAATCCACCGGGAATAGTAACACCCCCAGAAATCCACTGGGAATATTACACACCATAGAATATTCCCGCGAGGATCTACTAGGATAAACATCACAGAATGACCAAAGACTTGACCGGATGGGTCAAACAATATAACAAAATGGACCGTTAAGGTCAAATACATGTAAAATTCACGGACCGATGAGGTCTCACAACTCAATTAGATGGAAAATAACTCATTACAATAGTACCCACGCAAGGGTCGAAGTATAGTATAGCGGAAGACTAATTACAACTTGACTACGACAAAACCAAACCAAACTATCACTCTTGATTAGTATCGCAACTCATCATCTCCCGTGCCGATCCTGTGACTGCTCCCCACGGAACAAGCATACCTGAAATGTATGATATGCATTTCCCCCATTTAAGGGGTTAGCAATTCGAATTTGCCAGTATAAGTATCATAACCATATGAAATGTAGCAAGCATACAACAATCACGAATCAGATAAGGACAACTATTCACCAAGTATTCCTCGAGAGGTTTTAGTATTTACAAAACAAAACACTTGAAGCATTTGAAAATGGAATCATCATCTCGGAAATTTTAGAAATACAATACCTTTAGGACATCGGGTCCTAAGTTCTAAGAACAGTTTCAAAATGTTAGGGTCTAAACACAAATCTCATTTAAATCTCAATAGTTTTTACAATACAAAAACATTCCCACAAATCGCTTGGGTCTCAGCCCAATCATTCCATTTTCGTCAAACTTTCCTTCAAACCTTTGTTTATCAAAACATGGGCTTGACTTCGTGATCCACTGTCATGAGTTACCGTAGGTTCAACAACCCATACGGTCTTAATCAAACATAATAATCACAAATATCAATCTCGACTCCGTGATCCACTGTCACGAGTCACCGTAGGTTCAACAACCCATACGGTCTTAATCAAACACAATAATCATAAATATCAATCTCGACTCTGTGATCCACTTTCACGAGTCACCGTAGGTTCAACGACCCACACGGTCTTAACCAAACACATCAGTCACACTTACTAGTTGCGACTTCGCGATCCACTGTCGCGAGTCACTGTAGGCCCCGTCGAACCCACACGGTTGGACATACTATGCCCTGACCCTATGATCTTCTGTCATGTGTCATCGTACGCCTCATCAAACCCGCACGATTGGACCACAACACAACATACTAAGTTTCGATCCCATGGTCCACTGCCATGAATCCTCGTAGGCCCCGTCGAACCCACACGAGTGAACTTATCATCACAACACACAACATTACTCATGTTAACATTCCATAAACAATGAACACGGTAAATCAGTCACATTGATCACCACGAAATCACGCATCAAACGCATATAACACAATCTCAACAACCCAACCATCATCATTAACGACGCACAATCCAGCACAACTCATGATCAATACACAACACATCACACAACCATGTGTATAACCAACCAACACAATTATCACAATCCTGCACACATAACACATCACACTGTAATATCCGTACCTTTCCATTTTTAGCAGTTTCCATTTTTAGTGTATGTCTATTTTTATCGACTCGCTTGTAACCATTTAGACATTTTGAATCTACTTTATTCTTGGGGGTTTTTTCCATTTGGACGAGTTTTGGTGATGTTTTCATGTAATTTCATTTTATGACTTGTTTTGTCGTATGAACGTTCGATTATCATAAAACTCATTCGTTTTTGTTGTTTCTTGGTTTGTGCAAGTTCGTATGGTTGAGTTGGTCGTGTTGAGACTTTCGGTTTGTAAATCCGACGTCGTATCGTGATTTTCGGACACTTGGGCCATTTTTGTAATTTCCTATAAGTTTAAGGAATTTCATTTTCCTTGTCGCATTACGGACTCTCCGGTGGTCGGAATTGTATTTTCTTTCAACGCTTAGCTCCGGCGTATTGAATATTCCATGTTTATGTTTCTGGATTCTGGCCTTGCATTGCATTTTGATTTTAAATGCATCTGCATGATCTTGATCTAGCGATCTTGAGCTGCTGCGTGAGTAGCGCACGCTACTCCTTAATTCCTTGCGTGCGCTATCGTTGTGTGGTTAGCATAGGCTAACCCGAAGTTTGTAGCGTGCGCTAACGATTTCAGCGTACTGGGCAGTGGGGGTTCTGAGTTCATATCTTGTGCATTGGTCATCGGGTAGCGTGCGCTAAGGCTTCCGTAGCGTACGCTATCGGGTAGTATTTAGCGTGCGCTAGACATTTTTAGCGCACGCTATCTATGCCGGGCAGCAGCTTCTGGCCTGTTTGCAACCCCCGTTAGCGTGCGCTACCTTTTGATAGTTAGCGTGTGCTAACTATGCATTTTAAATAGGCCAGCGGGCAGGTCAGAACAGCACTCTTTTTCATTCCTTCTCTCGTTTTCTTCTTCGGGCGATTCCCTTCAACTTCTACCAGAGAATTATTCGTATTCCACCACTGTAGAGTCGAGCTAACATATCATCATCAGCGTAATCATCTTCATCATCCGAATCCGAGGTATTTCTCCAGGAACCCTAAACTTGTCTAATTTGGGGGTTTTTCGGGTTTTGTTGGATTAATTCCGGATTGTTCATATATGTTGCCATATTCCTTAGCGATTGTTATTATCGTATGAATCCCAATCCATTTCACCTAGTTAAATTCGTGAATTATCGATTCGGGGAGGTTTTGTGTAAACCCTCGCCCGTATCGATTGATCGTTCATTGTCGTGGTTTGTAATCGGGGTTATGGATATATTACATTCGATTATTGTTGTCCGTTGGGACTGAGTTGTGTTGATCCTTCGTTTAGGAACCGTCGTTTTCCATCCGGACCGTTCGTAGTCGTATTTCATTCCGATTCTTCAAAGATGTCTCAAAGGCAAGTACTTTACATTTGTTTACGCGTTCTAGTATTTGAATTACGGCATTTCGTGGTTGTATGGATGGATATGTGTATGTTCACCTAGGGATGGTCCGACGGGGCCTCTAGGGATACATTTCCGTGAGTTCGTATCGCGAACTATGGTTAACCACCCAGGGATGTCCGACGGGGCTCTGCGGGGTACGGTGGCCATGAGTCTCGTACCAAGGTTAACTTTGAATTGTTTTGTTGGAGAAATGTGTTTTGTGCTTGTGCACCGTAAAATATTCCGGAATATAAAGGATTTTCTAAAATGATTTTTGGCGCATATTTTCATCTGATTAGAATGGTAGTTCAAATGGATTGTACTTACACTAGCAGTTGTCACTAACCCCTTAAATGGTGGAAATACTTTTTTGTATTTCAGGTACAGGTCTTGGAGACAAGCGAGCACACGAGCCGTATGAGAATGATGGGCAAGCATGATACTGTTCAATATTCATTTGTGGGCGTTCTGTCCTGTCGTTTATTTATTGATGTCTTGTTTTGGGATTTCTGTATTATGAATTTGATTTAAGTACTCGAGTACTTCCTTTTTGAATTTGTTAATGTTGTGTTCCCGTTTTGGGAAATGGGTTTGATGTCAGATTGCATTTGTCGGATTTTAGTCTTTTATTTGAATGTCGTGGTTTGAGAAATTTTTTGATTATTAGTGATGTATGTCCTTGTTGATTGTCGGGTCGGTTTGTTAGCCTGGTGGATTCCAAAGTGTGGGGTCTACGGCGCTGTAATACGTCCTGAACATCTTGGGGGTGTTACAGAATATGGTATCGGAGCTTAGGTTTATGGATACCTAGGCTGCCGGTTATTTGGGTCTAGGCAAGTGTCTTTTTTGAACAGTATCACTGCTATGCCATCATCTCAGTACGCCGGTGCTCGTAAGTTTTCCTAACTTGACTCGTTACGTTGTTCTGTTCTATTCCTTTCTTAGTATCTTGTTGCGTTTTCCATTTGAATTGTACTCACCCGCTACTTCTTTAGAATTCCTGCTGGTATAGAACGCGGACGCAGTCGCGGACGTGGTGCAATCAGTGGGGCGGCCATGTACGATAACTCAGGAACTGATTCGGCGATGCCTTCCTTGTCGAACAGTGTTCCACCTAGTTTCGGAGGTCAGCAGGATCAGTCTGCTAGCTCCGGTAATGCGCATGAGAATGTTGGAGTGGCGAATATTTTACAGCAAGTAGCGAACCAGATGACGCTACTGACGCAGGCCGTTTTGGTCGGCCAGGCTAATGCCAACCCGGTTCCGCCTACTGGATCCGGTAATGATAAGTTACATCAGGACGTGATTCGTACGTGTCTCCCGCAGTTTGATGGTGCTTATGACCCTTCCGGTAGGGAGAGTTGGTTATTTGAGATGGAGACGGTATTTGAGGCTGCTAACTGCTCTAAAAAGAGAAAGGTACCCATCGCTCAGTACTTCCTCGCCAAAGAGGTGGGAACGTGGTGGCAAGCGGTGAAACCGCGTGATTGGGCAGCCACATGGGCAGAATTCCTAGAGCTGATGGAAGACGAGTTTTGTCCGTGGATAGTGAAATAGGGGAGGATCCGGGCCTTCTTTGAGGCTAAGCCCCAGGATGTTCCTATTTCTCAAGCTATCAAGGGCTATAAGCAACAACTTCATTATGTGAGAAACCAAGTCCGAGATGAGCTTGATAAGATCCGCCATTTTGACATGCGGATGAAGTCGAGAGTGCGTCACTACATGTCTGGTATGGGGTGCACGACTTTGAAGAAATATTAGAATAAGGCGATGGCTTATGAGATGTCGTTTTCTGCGACAAAAACGGCAGCCGAGGGAAAGAAGCAGAAGACCTCCAGCCAGTTTTCGGGAGGCAAGTCTGGAGGATATCAGAAGGCTCAGTCTGGTTCGCGAGTCTTCGGGAGTCAGTCCCCGTTGTTTGGACGAGGAAACGGTTCTAAGTCTGCTCCTATTGGTTCAGTGTGTGGTCCTAATTGCTTTAACTGTGGTCGCCCTGGACACATTATGAGTGAGTGTGATAGGCCTCCGATTCAGTGTCATTCCTGCAGTCGGATGGTGCATCGTGTCAAGTTTTGCCTGAATCTTGCTCGGCGCCAGTTACTCGGATATCGGCCCAGTGCGGAGAACCGAGCGTGAATCAGACACCGGCAGTTTCTCAGCCACAGCAGAGTTTTGGTAGAGGTCGAGGACGTGTACAACCTTATAGAGGGGGGGAGCTTCTAGTGCGGGGTCTGTTCAGCCCCGTGTGTACGAGATGAGACGAGCTGGATATCCCGACACGACGGTAGCTACGGGTACCATCCACATTCTTGATCATCCTGTTTCTGTGTTATTCGATTCTGGTGCTACGCATTCTTTCATATCTCTGGATTGTGTGCATCGTGTGCATGTTTATTTCCTAGTTGCGTGTGAACCATTTGTTGTTAAAATGCCTAGTGGGGATAGCATCGTGGGGGACCGTGAGATTCGAGATTTTCCAGTGAGTATCGCGGGGAGGGTTTGGCCTTCTAATCTGATTGCGGTAGATATTAGAGACAAGGATCTAATTCTTGGTGAGGATTGGCTGGACCGTCATGGGGCGATCATGAATTATAGGACGAGAACCGTTTCAATGTTAGCCTCTGATGGTACCGAGCATTCTTTTGTGGGGCGTAAGCGGGGTAGCCAGAGATTTCTGATCAGTGCTTTGAAAGCGGTGAGACTTATTCGAGGAGGTCGCACGGGTTATTGGTGTTATGCGTTGATATCGGAAGAAGGGGGAGTCGAGCTCTCATAGATTCCGGTAGTGTGTGAGTATCCTGACGTCTTTCCAGATGAGTTGTCGGGTTTGCCACCGGATCGAAAGGTTGAGTTTACTGTTGATTTGGAGCCGGGTGCGGCACCGATTTCTAAGACGCCATATCGTATGGCGCCTGCTGAGATGCTGGAGTTGAAGAAATAGTTGGGAGAGTTTCTAGACATGGGGTATATTCGACTGAGCGCTTCACCTTGGGGCGCACCAGTCCTGTTTGTGAAGAAGAAGGATGGGTTACTTCGTTTGTGTATCGACTATCGTGAGTTGAACAAAGTGACTATTAAAAAACAAGTATCTACTCCCGAGGATTGATGATTTGTTCAACCAATTGCAAGGGGCGACCGTATTTTCGAAGATTGATTTGAAATCGGGGTATTATCAGCTCCGGGTGAAAGATTCTGATATTCCGAAGACGGCCTTACGGATGAGATACGGTCACTACGAGTTTGTGGTTATGCCTTTTAGGCTAACCAACGCACCAGCCGTCTTCATGCAGCTTATGAACAAAGTCTTTATCGAGTACCTCGATAAATGTGTATTTGTTTTTATCGACGATATCCTGATTTACTCGAGGAGCGAGGAGGAGCATGCCCGTCATTTGCATATCTTGTTAGACATTTTGAGAACTCGGCATCTTTTTGCGAAGTTCTCAAAGTGTGAGTTTTGGTTACGGGAGGTTATGTTTCTCGGTCATGTGATCTCGGTCGAGGGTGTTCGTGTGGACCCATATAAGGTAGAGGCAGTGTTGGATTAGGCGCCGCCCAAGAACGTGAAGGAGGTTCGTAGTTTTCTGGGTTTGGCCGGATATTACCATAGATTTGTCGAGGGGTTCTCTAAGCTCGCTCGACCGCTGACTCAGTTGTTACAGAAGTTAGAGAAGTTTGTGTGGACCGATGAGAGGCCGAATAGTTTTGAGGAGTTGAAGAAGCGGTTGACGACCGCTCCTGTTTTGGCTTTACCGAGTGGTAATGAGGGTTTATTAGTTTTTAGTGATGCTTCGGGCCAAGGGCTCAGATGTGTACTCATGCAGCATGGGAGGACGATTGCCTATGCTTCCCGTCAGTTGAAAGCGTACGAGTTGAATTACCCTACGCACGATTTTGAGTTGGCCGCAGTTGTATTTGCGTTGAAGATCTGGCATCATTACTTGTATGGCTCGTCGTGTTCACCGATCACAAGAGCCTGAAGTACATTTTTACGCAGAAAGAGCTTAACATGAGATAGCGGAGATGATTGGAGTTGATTAAGGATTACGACCTTGAGATCCTTTACCATCCCGGCAAGGCAAATGTGGTGGCAGATGCCTTGAGCCGGAAATTGGTATCGCTTCGGGCGCTTGAGTTACTTACGGCCCAGTCGGGACTTCAGCGAGAGTTTATGAGGTTGAGCGTTGAGATTGTGCTACTAGAGAGTTCCGGGCAGTTGCGTACACTTGAGATTTCGTCGTCTCTAGTCGACGACATTAAATCGGGACAGTTAGAGGACCCGATGTTTTTTCAGCTTTGAGAGAATGTAGGGAAGGGGAAAGCCCCGGGATTCGTGATACATGAGGATGGTGTGTTGAGATTCCAAGGTCGGCTTTGTGTTCCGAACGACTTGTAATTGAGGCAGAGTATTATGCGAGAGGCTCATGCCTCACCTTACTCAGTCCATCCGGGCTCGAGTTAAATGTATAAAGATTTGAGAAAGAATTTCTGGTGGAATGACATGAAGAATGAGGTGGTTCAGTTTGTGGCTAAGTGTTTGACTTGTCAACAAGTCAAAATAGAGCATCATCGGACAGCCGGATTGTTGAAACCACTTCCCATCCCGGAATGGAAGTGTGAGGATATCTCAATAGATTTTGTTACGAGTTTGCCGAGGACGAAGACCAGAATGAATATGGTGTGGGTGATCATGGACCGACTGACTAAGTCGGCACATTTTCTGGGCATCAAGGATACTTGGGGTCCAGAAAAATTAGATTGTGTTTTTATCGCGCAGATAGTGAGGTTTCATGGTACGCCGAGGACTATTCTTTCGGACAGAGATGGCCGGTTTGTATCGCACTTCTTGCAGGCGGTACATAAGGCATTGGGGACACATTTGCGTTTGAGTACATCTTTCCACCCTCAGACCGATGGATAGTCCGAGCGTACCATTCAGACGTTCGAGGATATGTTGCACGCGTGTGCGTTAGACTGGAGTAGTGACTGGGAGGAGCATCTGGCCTTGATTGAGTTTACTTATAATAATAGCTGGCACGCGTCGATTAAGATGGCACCGTATGAGGCGCTTTATGGCCGACATTGCCGATCACCGATATGTTGGGATGAACCATCCGATTTAGTTGGCACCGAGCCGGACCTTGTGTTGGAGATGAGGTAGAAAGTTGAGTTGATTAGAAAGAGAATGTTGGCAGCTCAGAGTCGGCAAAAGTCTTATGCGGATGTTAGGCGTCGACCTTTAGAGTTTGAGGTGGGAGATCATGTTCTGTTGAGAGTGTCTCCGTCGAAGGGAGTTTTCTGTTTTGGGAAAAAGGGGAAGCTCAGCCCGAGGTATATTGGACCTTTCGAGATATTGGAGAGAGTTGGTGAGTTAGCGTACCGTTTGGCATTACCTTCGTCGTTGAGTCATGTGCATAGTGTGTTTCACGTCTCCCAGTTGAGGAAGTACATTCCGGACCCATCCCACATTATTGATTTTAGAGACGTGGAGATCGGGAAGGATGTTACGTTTGAGGAGAGGCCCGTCAGAATTTTGGAGCATCAAGACAAGCAGTTAAGGCACAAAACCATTCCTTTGGTTAAGGTGTAATGGTCGAGGGACGGAGTAGAAGAAGCGACGTGGGAGTTAGAGGAGGATATGCGTTCGAGGCACCCCAGGCTTTTTGATTCTTAAGTTTCGGGACGAAACTTTATTTTAGAGGGGGAGAATGTAATATCCGTACCTTTCCATTTTTAGCAGTTTCCATTTTTGGTGTATGTCTATTTTTATCGACTCGCTTGTAACCGCTTCGACATTTTTAATCTACTTTATTCTTGGAGTTTTTTTCCATTTGGACGAGTTTTGGTGATGTTTTCACGTAATTTCATTTTATGACTTGTTTTGCCGTATGAATGTTTGATTCTTGTAAAACTCGTTCGTTTTCGTTGTTTCTTGGTTTGTGCAAGTTCGTATGGTTGAGTTGGTCGTGTTGAGACTTTCGGTTTGTAAATCCAACGTCGTATCGTGATTTTCGGGCACTTGGGCCATTTTTGTAATTTCCTATAAGTTTAGGGAATTTCATTTTCTTTGTCGCATTACGGACTCTCCGGTGGTCGGAATTGTATTTTATTTCAACGCTTAGCTCTGTCGTCTTGAATATTCCATGTTTATGTTTCTGGATTCTGGCCTTGCATTGCATTTCAATTTTAAATGTATGCGGCGGTGTGCGTCGAGCGATCTTGAAGCTAACTGCGTGAGTAGCGCACGCTACTCCTTGATTCCTTGCATGCACTATCATTGTGTGGTTAGCGTACGCTAACCCGGATTTTGTAGTGTGTGCTAACGATTTCAGCGTATTGGCCAGTGGGGGTTCTGAGTTCATATCCTGTGCACTGGTCATCGGGTAGCGTGTGATAAGGCTTCCGTAGCGTACGCTATCGGGTAGTATTTAGTGCGCGATAAACATGTCTAGCGCACGCTAGCGACGCCGGGCAGCAGCTTCTGGCCTGTTTGCAACCCCCGTTAGCACGCGCTACCTTTTGATAGTTAGCGTGCTAACTATGCATTTTATATAGGCCAGCGGGCAGGTCAGAACAGCACTCTTTTTCATTCCTTCTCTCGTTTTCTTCTTCGGGCGACGCAGAGGGCGATACCCTTCAACTTCTACCCGAGAATTATTCGTATTACACCACTGTAGAGTCGATCTAACATATCATCATCAGCGTAATCATCTTCATCGTCCGAATCCGAGGTATTTCTTCAGGAACCCTAAACTTGTCCAATTTGGGGGTTTTTCGGGTTTTGTTGGATTAATTCCGGATTGTTCATATATGTTGAGATATTCTTTACCGATTGTTATTATCGGATGAATCCCAATCCATTTCACATAGTTAAATTCGTGAATTATCGATTCGGGGAGGTTCTGCGTAAACCCTCGCCCGTATCGATTGATCGTCCATTGTCGTGGTTTGTAATCGGGGTTATGGGTGTATTCCATTCGATTATTGCTGTCCGTTGGGACTGAGTTGTGTTGATCCTTCATTTAGGAACCGTCGTTTTCCATCCGGACCGTTCGTAGTCGTATTTCATTCTGATTCTTCAAAGATGTCTCAAAGGCAAGTACTTTACATTTGTTTACGCATTCTAGTATTTGAATTATGGCATTTCGTGGCTGTCTGGATGGATATGTGTATGTTCACCTAGGGATGGTCCGACGGGGCCTCTAGGGATACGTTTCCGTGAGTTTCGTATCGCGAACTATGGTTAACCACCTAGGGATGTCCGACGGGGCTCTGCGGGGTACGGTGGCCGTGAGTCTCGTACCAAGGTTAACTTTGAATTATTTTGTTGGAGAAATGTGTTTTGTGCTTGTGCACCGTAAAATATTCCGGAATATAAATGATTTTCTAAAATGATTTTTGGCGCATATTTTCATCTGATTAGAATGGTAGTTCAAATGGATTGTACTTGCACTAGCAGTTGTCACTAACCCCTTAAATGGTGGAAATACTTTTTTGTATTTCAGGTACAGGTCTTGGAGACAAGCGAGCACACGAGCCGTATGAGAATGATGGGCAAGCATGATACTATTCAGTATTCATTTGTGGGCGTTCTGTCCTGTCGTTTATTTATTGTTGTCTTGTTTTGGGATTTCTGTATTATGAATTTGATTTAAGTACTCGAGTACTTCCTTTTTGAATTTGTTAATGTTGTGTTCCCATTTTGGGAAATGGATTTGATGTCAGATTGCATTTGTCGGATTTTAGTCTTTTATTTGAATGCCGTGGTTTGATAAATTGTTCGATTACTAGTGATGTATGTCCTTGTTGATTGTCGGGTCGGTTTCTTAGCCTGGTGGATTCCAAAGTGTGGGGTCCACGGCGCTGTAATACGCCCTGAACATCTTGGGGGTGTTACACACACAAAACATATGCCAAAATAACACAGTCATCACTAAACATTCATATCGCGTAACACATAACTAACTTACACGAAGCTTGTCACGAACGGAGATAAATCATCACAACCTAATACGTGATTTCTAATCACAAGATACAAGTCGTATAAGCAAGATACTTGCCTCGAAATCGGCACGCAAATACTCCGACGTACACAGCTCGAATTCTGCCAAAAACAACAAGAAAACAATAAAAACACGATCACAACGACGATCCAGACCAATAACAACAGAGATCACATCAAACTATCGAAGGAAAACTCATTCAAACATTTAATAAAACATTAAATGTTCAATAATTCCCAAGAAGACTCAAATCGCCAATCAAGTTAAACTAACTCGAAATATGGATATACAATCCATAGAACACGATTAATAACATCGTATAACACCAACCTATTCATCAAAATCGGACTAGAATCAGAATCAAGAACAAATCTCCAAAAAGGCAACTCTAGGGAAATCAAGAAAAATACCTCGATCCAGCGACGAACAGCGGATTAGATGATGTTACAATCACCTACAACTCTCTAAAAAAACTTTGGATGGAGTAAAATCGGTCAGGAACTCGAACCCTAATCGCCCTCGTCTCAAACCCGGTGAGAAAGAAGAAAATGAAGGTGAAATGAGAAAACACGACTGCTGTCCAGTTTATATACTGGACAGCTTAGCGTGCGCTAATCACCCGGATTAGAGTGCGCTATTGGAGCAACGATCCACTCCAAAAGGACAGTTAGCGTGTTCTAATCACGAACGCTAACGAGTACCAATTCCAGTCCAGTAGTTACTGGACATATTCTGAATCTACAGTTAGCGTGCGCTAATGGTGCACCTTAGCACGCGTTGGCCTACTACATAGCGTGCGCTATCGACTTCCTTGCTTAATGCAGTAGCTTCTGCATCGATCCCGCTCCTCCAGTTAGCGTACGCTAGCTGGGCCTTAGTGCGTACTATCAATGCCCTAGTAGAGCGCGCTATCCCTGCCCGTAGCGTGCGCTATTCTTACTGCACAGGCAGTAAGATCGCACCAAAACTAATCACAACAACGATACTGCCAACGAAACAACAAATACGCAACGATCTGAATCGCAACCAACATGTGTCAATGCATGACACACGATCATATAAGCACGAAAAACATACAGTCCACTAAATAGTAGAAAAAAAAATTCAACGCAACCGGAACGAAAATCTCCGGTATTACATTCTATCCCACTAAAAATATGTTTCATCCTGAAACTTAAAACAAGAGCATCACAGTAGCACATAACAAAACAAACACAAATGTAAACATCAAATATCACATATTCGGGACCCCGTGGTCTGCTGTCATGTGTCTCCGTAGGTTTACCAACTCACACGGAATTATTCAAACCAAAAATATCAGACATCAAACACCAAATATCGAATCTCCACAAGAGATATAATCCACAGTAAAAAACTTAACATAATAACATTGGGCATCACTGGCCCTCCAGGAGTAGGAGCGGAACTCTGGTTCCCGAACATCTTCGCAATGGTCTCGCAATACACCGATTGGTGTCCCACTTGACCGCACTTGAAACAATCAAATAGAGGCAAGCGACAATTCTGCCTCACATGGCCCACACGACTGCAGTTAAAGCAAGTCCTCACAGCGCTCACCTTACTCTCCACTTGAGTAGGATTGTTAGACTGACCATACGAATGAAATGTGTTCCCAGAAGGATAATGTGAAGCAACAGGCTCACGGAACTCACTTCTCTGACCTCTGGAAAAACTACCCGAGCTCTTCTGTCTCTTACCTTCCAAACTAGTCTCAGACACAGAAACAGCCATCTCGATAGCTAAAGCTCAGTCCTGATACTCTTTCAAGGTGGTACACATGAGTGGAGCCATACTTTCGCGGATATGGAGTTTCATGTATATTGAAGTATCGGATGTTGTACGTTTCACTTCTCACCCGATCACGAACGTAACCCAGCTGTCGATTATAATCGACTATCGACTGGGATATCGGTACATCCTGGGGCGTAGCCGAGAAAAACTCAATGACCCTGCACTCACGGACAGGCAATGGGCAATACTCTGCCTCCATGTCAGTCTTAAACTCAGGCCAAGTAGATGTACGATCTGCAGGCGCTACGGCCCGCCACCAGTCTGCAGCTTCTTTCTCGAGAAGATACTGAGCAATCGGTACTCTTCTCTTATCCGGACATGTCACAGCATCAAATATTCTTCCCTACTGGAAGAGCCAGTTCTCCCGACCTAACAAATCCGAGTAACCCGCAAAACGAGGTGGATGCATTCTCATCACCTCTCGTAACCACCTACTAGCTCCATTATCCCCCTCTGGAGGCTCATACCGATGCACTGCTTGATTCATCCATGCCAATTTGTCAGCCACCTAACGATGGATGGTGGTGGCGCCAACATCAACATTACGTTCAGCTGATTGCCCCTGATCACGCGACTGGTCATCCTGACCATCTGTACTGAGATGATTGGTGCTCGACAACGAATGAGTCACCCTAATATGCTCCTGATTACGTCTACGACCGCGACCACGGCCTCGACCTCGACCTCTCGGCATACTGAACATACAATCCTACAATACAATGAAACAAAATCTCATAACTACATCATCATGTATTCTCATCACAAGTATCAACACACAAGGTAATCACATGTTACCGCACAATACCATCGCGATCAACAACATATAAGGTAGTCACATGTTACCACTCAACATCATCACAATTAACAACACACAAGGAAATCCACAACCATGCTCCCTTTGCATCGATCCGCAGAGGTTTCACCGAACCATCACTGGGTGGACAACCCATTCATACTCGTACTAACCATTTATACAGATCAACAATCTCGTCCGAAAACATCGTACAAGTCACAAAGCAAAACCAAACCATATAATATGATGCATCTTAATGCGATCTAAGCCTAAGGTTAGCGTGCGCTAACTGATACAATTCAGAAAATTTCATCCTCCACCCTTTTCGAAAATAAAATCGTGTTTTGATTTAAAAATATAAAAATTCCATGGTGTGGAGGTTTTAAAAATAGTTTACTCAATAGTTGAAAATGGCACAGATACGCGAAAATCATTTCATTAAAATGCTTTCAAACACGACAAAAGGTCATCAACAGTAACATTTTACCAAGTATTCAAAATACTTCAAAATTCCCCTTCCTAAACACACACAGCGGATATGATTACCACAGCGATCCTAAATCAATCGATTTTCAAACACATGCCCATCCACATACAGATTCAACAATTTCACAAACAACTTATAAACACCAAGTTCAAACACATGTCAACCATCTATCCAAGTTTAACAACATAACTTAAGAATACCGGTTCGGACACATGCCGAAACCATCCATGCTTCCACCGAGCATCTCTGATCATTAAACACATAATGTACCACAAGTACCAAATACGAACTCCATTTCACAACACACTTATAACAAGGTCAATAAACACAAGATACATTAAAGGAGACTTACATCAGAGATTGTACGAAGATGACAGACGCCCACGATACTAATCTCAATGATCAACATCGACAACACGAAGTGATAATGCGCAACTCAACTTGTCAATTGACAACTCGAATGATAGAACACAACACACTCGACTCGACCCGACAGCCTAGGTTTTCACAACCTGGCTCCGATACATAAATGTAACACCCCCAGAAATCCACCGGGAATATTACACGCCATAGACTCTTCCCACGAGGATCTACCAAGCTAAACATCACAGAATCGTATAAGCAAGATACTTGCATGATAAGTGAAATGTAGCAAGAATACAACAATCACGAATCAGATAAGGACAACCATTTCCTAGTAGGTTTTAGTATTTACGAAACAAAACACTTGAAGCATTTGAAAATGGAATCATCATTTCGGGAATTTTAGAAATACAATACCTTTAGGACATCGGGTCCTAAGTTTTAAGAACCATTTCAAAACGTTAGAGTCTAAACCCAAATCTCATTTAAATCTCAATAGTTTTTACAATATGAAAATATTTCCACAAATCGCTTTGGTCTCAGCCCAATCATTCCATTTTCGTAAAACTTTCCTTCAAAACTTTGTTTATCAAAACATGAGCTCGACTCCATGATCCACTGTCATGAGTTACCGTAGGTTCAACAACCCATACGGTCTTAATCACAAATATCAATCTCGACTCCGTGATCCACTGTCGCAACCAACATGCGTCAATGCATGTCACACGAACATATAGGCACGAACACGTACAATCCACTAAACAATTGAAAAATTCAACGTAACTGGATACAAAAATCTCGAGTATTACATTATCCCCCACTAAAAATAAGTTTCGTCCCAAAATTTAAACCAAACATCAAAAAGCCACATAACAAGATAAAAGCATTCAAGAAGCAAAAACAATTCTCCACACGAGACATAACCTACAACACAACACGCAATAACCTCACTAGGCACCATTGTGCCCACCACGAGTACGATCGGGACCTCGGTCCCCAAACATCTCAACGACGGACTCGTAGTGCACCGCTTGGTGTCCCAAATGACCACACTTGAAATAATTAACCTGTGGCGAGTGGCAATTCTTCCGAGTATGACCCACACGGCTACACTTGAAGCACATATTTACTCCGCTCACCTTACTTACCACTGGAATACGATTCTTAGACTGATTGAACGAACGAGGAGTGCTCCCAAGAGGACAATGCGAAGCAACAAGATCACGGAACTCACTTCTTTAACCTATGGAAAAATTACCCAAGGTTTTCTGTCTCTTACCTCCCAAACTAGCCTCTGACACAGAAACAACCATCTCAATGGCTAAAGCTCGGTCCTGATACTCCTTCAAAGTGGTACACATGAGTGGAGCCATGCTCTCATGGATATGAGGTTTCTTGGGCATATTGAAGTACCGGATCTTGTCCGCTTCACTTCTCACTTGATCACGAACGTAACTCAGCTGCTGATTATAATCGACTATCGCCTGGGATATCGATACATCGTGGGGCATAGCCGAGAAAACTCAACGATCATGCATTCACGGACAGGCAAGGATCAATACTCTGCCTCCATGGCAGTCTTAAACTCAACCCACGTAGATGTACAATCTACAAGTGATATAGTCTGTCACTAGTCTGCAGCTCTTTTATCGAGAAGATACTAAGCAGCAGGTGCTATTCTATCATTGGGACATGCCACCGCATAAAATGTTCTTCCTAACTGGAAGAGCCAGTTCTCCCAACCTAACAAGTCAGAGGAACCCGTAACACGAAGTGGGTGTATTTTCATCACATCTTGCAAACACCTACTAGCCCCATTATCCTCCTCGGGAGGCTCATTCCAGTGTGCTGCTCAATTCATTTGCGCCAACTAGTCAGCCACCTAACGAAGGATGGTGGTGGCGCCAACATCAACATTACCTCCATCTGATTGCTCCTTATCACGCGACTGGTCATCTCGACCATCTGTACTGATCTGATTGGAACTCGACAACGAGAGAGTCTCCCTTTCATGTCCCTGATTACGTCCATGACCACGTCCACATCCTCGGCCTCTACCTCTCGGCATATTGAACAAACAATTACTAAGTACAACAAAACGTAACATCGCAGAGCAATGTACAAAGATACCAACTCAGCACCACACATCACAAATTAATATGCCGAAAAGCCACCTCATCATAACATATCAACTTAAGGCAACAAATATCAACACGAATACAAGAACTATCATGGCAACAGATGGACTCACAATCGTAAATGAATCATAAGACCACATCGACAGAAAACTTATGACCATTCTTGATACAATCACGACCATAACAAACTACACATCATCACAATCAACTGCACATTGTAACACCCCAAAAGGCGGTTATTACAGTACTGTGGACCCACACTGGGACCCACCAGGCGATACTAAAATACCAACTCAAACCAATTAAATCATAACTGCGGTACTGAACCACAATTTACTATTCATTACCTCGATGAGAGGTTCATACACCATACGGCTAAAATGCCACACACAGGATCCAAAATATTAATATAAACCATATGGAGATGGAATATATTTAAGGTACTAATAAAATTTAGAAAGAGTTATATCAAAACGGAATAATACCATTACATGGTTCAAAAGTACAACTGAATAAAGCAGACTTGGAGCCCCTGAACTAGTATTCTTCAAACCCTTCGCCATCACTGTGCTCTCCCTGCGCCATAGCCTTGCCTCGACCTAAAATACAACATATGTATTTCGCCCAAAACTACAGGGTCAGATGTACATGATAATAATTCTCAAGATGTTATAAAATTCATATACACTAGATCTCAATAAAACAACTCGGCCGTTGAACATACCCCTTGGGCGTATGAACAACCAATCGTTAAACCGTCGAATCATACCCAATCATATATGGAGTATAAACGACCAATCATTATGGCTCAAGACAGACATCACAGTACGCCCCAATCCGGAAATATGTCAGTGCACATGTCCACCCCATATACGGAATCCAGGATATACGTGGGACATGTGCATAATTAGCCTCATAAAGTAACTCTCGTGTGCACGGTCCAAATGCGGAAACATCAATGCACGATCATCTATGCCTGGCTAAAAATCCTACACAATAACCAATTGGCATGCAGATATGATTCCAGATATGTCACGATGCAACATGACAACGAAACTCAACAATTATTCATCTAACGAGGATCGAGACACCAAAGTGATGAACAATGATCAATAACACCAACGATATCGAAAGGGTACGAAACTTGGGAGTACAATCCCACCACAAACGATAGACAAAATCGTATCCTTTCTTTTACCTCTCGTGTATGTGTTGAATGTATAAATACTCAAACTATCAATATAAGCACAATTACAACAATAGTAAGTATATCAATATCTGATGAATGTATCGTTTGCTTGTTGTAGGATGAATACCATTAGAAGTGGTATTTATAGCCATTTCTCTTCCTAGTCATTAGCTTTCTGTGACTCTATTACGTACGTTAAAGCCTCCTCCTTACGTACGTTAGCTATGTTACGTACGTTAGCTCATCTTAGTTACGTACATTAACATCTTCCAGTTTCAGTCCAGTATCTTTAGTTTTGATCATTACGTACGTTAATCAAACACCCATTACGTACGTTATATATAGTCAATATGTCCGTTGCATGCTGACCTATGCCATGACATCATCTCCAACGTTCATCTCGTTTAAACTCAGAAACATTCCATTACGTATGTTAAGTAACATGTGTTACGTACGTTAATCTTCCACTATTACGTACGTTAATCTATTTGTATAACGTATGTTATCTTCCTTCAGACCAGCTTTTTGCGACTTCGATTTCTTCGATGCTTTGCTTCGCTTCTTTATTGTTTTGTTTTGTTTTGCAACTTTAATCATCAAAACTCTATCAATGAATGTACGGAACAAAATATTCCAACACGCGTCGCCGCCGCCCGCTCGCCTCGGCCGCGGCCGTGTGCCACGAGCCGTGGGTCGTGGACCTTGGTCCTTAGCCTTGATCTTGATCTTGATCTTTATCTTGATCTTGGACTTGATCTTGGATCTTGGCAATTGGTCTTTGGGTGGTCTTTGGGCTGTTCTTTGGGCCTGGTCGAGGGTTTGGCCTTGGGCTAGGCCTTGGCTTGCTTAAAGATTTTTTTGGACAAGCTCAACAATGTTGTTGGGCTCGTATGTGCACATAAGGATGTCCAGGCACATCCCTCAAGTGGTTAAGGAGCTGAATACAGTCCATGTGCATCCTGACTGTTCAAATTCAGCCAAAAATGGCAGTAACCTCCCAGGTATAATGAGGAGGAGTTAAGGCTGCCTCACTGTTCAAATTCAGCTAAAAACGGGCAGTAACCTCTTAGGTGTAATGAGGAGGAGTTAAGACTGCATTTGAATTGTGTAACTCCAGTGTTCAATGCAGGCATGAATGCCTATATTGTGACAGCCATTAGTGCTGTGTTTAAACCCCCTGCATGTGTGAGATGGCCTATAAATAGGCATGCATCTCATTGCATCAGGAGATATGAAAAATTGAAAGTTTTTTTTGCATACTCTGCATTTTGCATTTCATAAGTCAGTCCAGTCCTCAGCTCGATCTTATTCGTCGGAGCTCGCCGGAATTGTGGTGCTACATCCACCGAGACGAAAGTCGTTTTACCTTTGGAGACAAATTGCCAAACCGAAGAGCACTACCGAGGCAATATTTGTCTTGCAGGAAGAGGCCGCCTCGACTCGAATTAATATAGAGTTTGTTATTTCATTTCTTGTAGTTCAATTATTTCCTTTGTAATCTCATTCTCTACATTTCTTTTCTAAGTTCTTTGTAATCACGAATCGTGTAGCCCGGTTCTAATATATATATATATATATAGTGAACTTTAAACAAACTTTTTTTTGCCTCTGCCAACTAATTAAGGTTTGTAAGGCTTTGTTCTTTTGGATTGAATGAATCGAATCGAATCGAATCAATCGAATCAATTGAATCGAATCAATCAACGGAATTGAATGGATCTCGAATCAATCGAATCGAATCGAATCGAATCAAATATATATATTAAGAGTAAATAATAATAAGAATAATAAAATAATAATAATAATGTTAAAAATAATAAATATAATAAAATAATAAGAAAAATAATAAAATAATAATAAATAATAAAAAATAATAACGTAATAATAATATAATTAATTACAATCATAATAACAAAAATAATAATACTAATAAATATGCCCCAAATGTCCCAAATGTCACAAAAGTATCAAATGTCATAAATATTAATAATAATAATAGTAATAATAATAATAAAATAATAATAATAATAATATAATAATATTAAAAATAATAAATATAATAAAATAATAAGAAATATTGTAAAATAATAATAACTAATAAAAAATAGTAACATAATAAGAATAATATAATTAATTGCAATCATAATAACAAAAATAATAATACTAATAAATATGCCCCAAATATCCCAAATGTCACAAAAGTATCAAATGTCACAAATAATAATAATAATAGTAATGATAATAATGATAAATAATAATAATAATAATAATAGTAATCAACAACAACAATAAATATTATTATAATAATAGTAGTAAATATTATTAGTAATAATAATAGTAATCAACAACATCAACAATAATAATAATAACAAAAATAATAATCAAGATCAATAATAACAATAATAATTAATAGTAGTAATAATAATAATAACAATAAGATTTAAGATCATTTGAGGACCAAAATATTTTTACATACCAAGGGACTAATCTCCACCCTCCATCTTCTCTCCATCTTTATTTGATCTAATGCATGAGATTAATCCCAACAATTTAAAAAACCCACTTTCATCATTTTTTTTCAAATATCAATATCTTTCAAACCGTTAATCGTTAAGTCAAAAAAATATACCGTTACGACGAGTACTTAATTATCTTTCTATAGATAGGCACTTGGCAAAATAGCTCTACTAGGGACTGAAGTTTGTCATTTTTATCACTTAAGGGACTAAAGTTTTAAGTGTTTCAAACAAGGGACTAAAGTTTAATCCATTTCACCCGTTAGGGACTCCGTTAGTTTGGTTCCGTTAAGTTTTAACGGATTGATGACGTGGCCGTTAAGTGCCACGTGTCAGCATTTTATTGATCGGTAATAATAAAATAATAATAAAAATTTTCAGATTTTTCTAATAATAATAAAATAATAACAAAAAATGTAAAAATATGAAAAATAAAAATAAAAAAAATATGCATTTCTTAGAAAAATTAAAACTTTATTTTTTTTTAAAAAAATCTGGAATTTTAATATTAAAAATATAATGCTTTTATTTAAAGTTAAAAATAAAAACTAAATACAATAAAAAATTTCAGATTTTTATAATAATAATAAGAATATAAAAGTCTTAAAAAAGTATAATAAATAAAAAAATCTGGATTTTTTTTAAAAAAATGAAACTTTATTTTTTTCTCAATTTTTTTAAAAAAATATGTAATATTAGTACTTAAAATCGGATGTTTTTATTTAAAATTTAAAAATAAAAAATAAAAAATTAAAAAATTTGTATCTAAAAAAAAGTATAAGAAAATAAAAAAATCTGGATTTTTTTTAAAAAAATGAAACTTTATTTTTTTCTCAATATTTTTAAAAAAATCTGGAATATTAGTACTTAAAATCGGATGTTTTTATTTAAAATAAAAATAAAAATAAAAATAAAAAATTTGGATCTAATTTATAAACTTTTTTTTAAAATTGAGATATTATTTTTCATAAATAAATAGAAAACCAGATCTAATTTTTCATAATATTAATAAATAAATATTATTTTACAAAAATCTAAAAATCTAAAAAAACAAACTAATGGTTAATTATAAATCAGATCCAAATATTTTTAATTTTTAAATTTTATTTTTAACTTTAAATAAAAGCATTAGATTTTTTATATTAATATTCCTGATTTTTTTTTAAAAAAAAAAAGTTTCAATTTTTCTAAAAAATACATATTTTTTTTATTTTTATTTTTCAGATTTTTACATTTTTTGTTATTATTTTATTATTATTAGAAAAATCTGAAAATTTTTATTATTATTTTATTATTACCGATCAATAAAATGCTGACACGTGGCACTTAACGGCCACGTCATCAATCCGTTAAAACTTAACGGAACCAAACTAACGGAGTCCCTAACGGGTGAAACGGATTAAACTTTAGTCCCTTGTTTGAAACACTTAAAACTTTAGTCCCTTAAGTGATAAAAATGACAAACTTCAGTCCCTAGTAGAGCTATTTTGCCTAGGCACTTTGATATATTTTCGATAATTTTTTTTGCTTTTTTCATGTTTTTTTTCGTGGCCGAAAAAATAACATGTGATATATCATTTATGATATGTAATATCATATGTGATACATATCACATATGATATATCACATATGATTTTTTCGGCCACGAAAAAAACGTGAAAAAAAACGAAAAAAAATTTTGTCGAAAGTATATCAAAGTACTCGTCTATAGAAAGATAATTAAATGCTCGTCGCAATGGTGTAATTATTTTCGCTTAACGATTAACGGTTTAAGAGATATTTAAATTATAAAAAATGTGTGAAATATTAAATGTTTTTAATCTCAACCATTGATTTCTTTTTGGATGGATGGTGGGGATAAGTCCCTTGGTATGTAAGAAAAGTTTGTTATTTAATATAACTCTACTCTAACAATAATAATAATAATAATCAATCGAATCGAATTGACCAATCAACTAAATGAATAAATTTCAATCGAATCAATCGAATCAAAAATTCAAAAATAAGTGCAAAAGGAGAGGGCATAAGTACGAAAAAGATCTCCTTCTCCGTGAAGGTGGATCTTATCATATTCCCTACCATGCACGGCACACGCATTATAATCAGTGCAGAACTGCAGATGGGCTTTTTTATATAAACCTACACGCTCTAGACAACTACTGCTTTTCTTTGTCATCAAGAAAGCAGCATATATATTTTGTCAAAAAAAAAAAAAAAAAAAAAAAACGTAGTATATATACACGCACGCACACACAAAAAAAATACCATCAATCTCGGACCAATGGAAAACCTGATTTTCGATCAAAGTGCTTACTCCGAATACATGGACGACGTGAACAACAGCGAGGTAATTTCCTCTTTCTCTCTCTCACTCTCTCTCTCTCTTTTTTTTTTTCCAATTTTACCTATTTCTTAATCGGTCCCGATTTCTGTACTTTAATTTAATCTAACCTCTCTTGTTTTTTTTTCCGAAAAAAAATAATATTATTATACATGGTTTCAGGGTTTCTACGTAACCCCGAGTAAAGATGGTTCTGTTTTACTGGGAGGAATCAGGCCGGTCGGAGAAAATTCAGGTGACCATTACGGTAAGGCAGAGCTCGCCGCCAAATTTGCGGTAGAGGAACACAACAACAGGGAAGGAGCTGAAAAGGGGTTTCTCAAGTTTCTGAAGATAGTAAATCTCAACGTGGAGCCCACCGCCGGCGCAATCTATTACATCAGCATGGCGGCCGAGGATTGTGCCTCCGGCGAGATAAGTCACTATCAGGTCAAAATTTGGAAAAAGATCAACACCGGCTTCCAAGTGCAGATATTCAGGCGAGCCCCATACTGGTTAAAATCCTCAGGTATAATTAGATTAATGCCATAGTTAATAAAAAAAGTTGTAGCTAAATAATATTAGTGGGGAAAATGGCGCAAATGATACTATAGTTATATAGTCTTGGCCCGCACAGTTCATTGGTCATGGCAATATTAGTTCAATTGTTTATCAAATATGACAAATATGGTCATTTTGTCACTTGATTGTGCCTCATCACCATGCCATGTAATTAAAAACAAGGTAAACATATTTATGCCAAATGACATTGTCACATGTATCCTGCCAAATTCAAGAAACTGACGCCAAAAAAATAAACATAAAAATATGAAGAAAAAAATCAAGATCAAATTTAAACAATAATAATCCCAAATAATTGTCTTACAAGCATATATATACCCTATGGAAGCTAGGGTTAAGATTTTAAAATTAAATAACAAGCGCGTAAACTTTTCAAAATTTGCAATTAGGTCCATAAGAACAGAAAAACGCCAAATTGAGGGCCTAAACAACATTTTTTGGCCAAAAACGATGGGCTTCACCGCATAGCGGTGATTGTTGCTCAGTGAGTCGATTCTCATAAGAAAAAATTGAGATCATCCCAATAATCGCTAAATAAATATTTTTTCCTAAACTGTTTCTTTCCCTTTTCCCTTCATTTGAGTTACTGCATCCTTAAGATTAGATAAATGAACAAACTTTTTCCCACTCTTTGTGAATGTGATATTGTCGCCTATCTCAGGATGAAGTTGTTTGTAGACACATGGCCATCTTTAAACTTCTTAGGAGCAGTAATATCCAAAATCTGAAATGCAATGATAGATCAATAAATATATATATTTGTACATGACTAAAAGTAGGGCTCTTTCCCTTTTTCTGTAATCCAAACACCACTTCTGGCCTTGTCCCAACCCCCACCTTACTTGCTTTCTTACTTGTTCCACCTTCAATACTTGGCTTGCTACCCAATATACTTGAGCCAACGGTGTCAGTTTCAACTCCATTTGAATTCAATTTTTTCTTTCCTTTGTGAACTACCTTCTTTTCAGACATGTTATGCTCTATATCAACATAGTCATCAACTCTGTCATTTTCCTCCACAACTACATTCTCAGCTGCATCACCAACACCTTTAGCTCCATCATCATCATTCTCGTAATTGTCACTATCATCTGGAATCAAATTACCCTCAACATGTAAATGAAACTCCATTTCCTTTGCATATTCCTTACAAGCACATTTTAGGTCTTTGTTAGTAGAAATATACTTTCACTCCCGTGGAATCCTAACAAATATTTTCCTACCTTCATGCACACTTAACTCATCACAGTATGCACTCATTAATCCAATACTCAAGTTATGAATCTGAAAATAGTCCCACTTTCTCACCTTACCATCTTCATAAAAAGTATCCATTTTCCCTTGTTCAAACTTGCCTCCATAATGAATACACAGTGTGAAGGCATTTTTTATACGTTCTGCAATTAAACAAGAAAAAAGAAATCCGAAAGAAACAAACTCAGTTAAACTAAATATACCAATATTCAATACAAAACCAAACAACCAAGTTACTGAATATACAAATAAAAGGAGAAAAAATCACCAGCCCTAGGTAAAAAAATACTTACTATGTGGTAGGGGTGGAATCAAATTCATAAAATCTGGTCGTTCTATGATGAAGCTTGTCGACGGAGTCGAAACCTTGCCCATCTCCACTCCACACAAGCAGCTTGTGGTCCAAGAACGAGGAAATCTCACGTGCGGGAGAGTCTTCTCAGTTGCAACTTTCGATCGAAAATGCCCTTGAAAGAGGAAGCTCTACGTTAGAATCGAAGAAGAAACCTAGAAAGACGATATTTTTGAGAAAATCTCTTTTTCTATTTACCCCTCTTTTCGTTTGTTTTTATTTACATTAGTAAGTGTTAATGAATTTTATGTTTTCCTTGTATTTTTCCTTTTTTTAAACCTAATTATGTGGCATCCCACATCAACAAAAACTGATGACAATGCAAAGTCAACGACAAATGCACCAAAATTGCCAATTTTTACTATATTATTGTGCATATTGAACAGTGTCAACGAACAATATACTGCGTGTGCCAAGACCATATAATTTTCGTATCATTTGTGCCATTTTCCCAATATTATATGTTCTCCGGTGCGATGCACTGCATAAGATATTCTCTTATTAGGAAATAATTTCTCGATCTTTAAATTTATTTTTGATGATCTTCGACATGAGTATCATATTAGCGTAATATTAAAAAGAGACTTATTGAGTGTATTATGGGATGTAATATAATTCAAGAAAGAGTACCACATTAACGGAGTATTAAGTCAATTAGTGTCGATTACATGAACAAATTTCCTCGACATACCGAAAAAAGTAGGAATAAATTTTGGAGGCGAAAGTAATATGTGATTAAGTCTTAATATATGTGTGTATGTATGTAGTGTATGTTTTATTATTTTTAGTTATTATAATTAAATAAGTATCATAATTTATTTTTCATGTAAGTAATAAATGAGTTAATATATTTTTATTTTGCATCAATTAATTTTACTGAAAATAAATATTAATATTTTTTCTAATATAATTTTTTTGTGCAATCTGTCATTATTGAAAATCCATCAAATTTATTATATTCATATGGATGTCTAGTTGAAAATTGTGAAATAAAAATTAATTTGATATATTTTTCATTAAAAATAAACTTGATTTAAAAAATTATAAACATTTAAAATTTTATGCTAAAAAAATAAAGGAAAGATTTTTTATTGGTAGATGAGTGTAAGTTGTGGAATAAAACTCCCACAATACATATCTAGATTTTTTTTGGGATATTTAAGAATACACCTCTATATATAAACTACATTTTAAAATAAAAAATAGAAAAACTTACAAAATGATATGTGTCACGACTCCCTTTTAATGGAAGTATAGATTATTGCACTAAGCAGTTCAATAATTATTAAGTTGTGGTGGATAATTGGTTTTATTAATTTACAGATAAGCTTGCAAGCAACTCTTGCTGTGTTGGGATATATAATTTGATGCCCTGGATGAACGAAACCTATCTATATTACAAGTGCTTCTATAGATTTCGGAAAGAGGTAATTACCTTAATTTCAAAAGCAGTGTCTTTTTTCTTTTTCCCTTTTGGAATATGGATTATATACGTTATAGTAGGGGCAAAAATCAAACCAAATTATTCGATACTCGATTCGAGTTTGACTGATAAAAATTTCATTCGATAAAGTAATAATCTCGATTAAATAATATATTTTATCAGTCCCGACATATAAGACTTGGTACTAAATTTAATTCAATTAATTAATAATCTCGATTAATTAATATTTGGTCTTCAACTTATTAATTTATCGATGTTCTACTGTATACAATGTTTTCAGTTGCTTTGCTCTAGCACATAGCGTTTTTTTTTCGGAATTGAGTAGCGTGAAATAGCGTAGCGCATAGCGGAGGTAATTTGACCATATCATTATTTAATTAAAAAAATATATTCTTACGTAAAACAAAAATAGGTAAATAACTAAAGCAAATAACCATTAAATGATTTCATATGATCAAAACAACTTTGAATTCTTATAATAACCCATAGTAACAAAACAAAATAAGTTCCAATATAAAAATCGCGACTGACCGTGGATCTTATTCTGATCCCATTCGATCGTGTGTGTGTGTGTGCTGAGAGAGAGAGAGAGACGCAAAAAAAAAATTGCTATTTCTTCACCTGCTTCTGTTCAATTGTGGGTGATGGTTTTCATCGACAGGTTCTGTTCTGCTATTTTAGAATCAAGTTCTTTTCATGGCACGCTTCAGAAAAATGGATGTAGTTTAATAATTAGGGTTTTCTAAAATCTCACCCTAATTGCATGCGCCTTTTGCAAAATAGCGCATATAGAGCGCGTAGATGTTCTTTTGCCCTTCCACGTCATTGAATAGTGCGCGCGAATCGGGAGAGAAAGCAACTAGCCGTGCGCTACATCGCGTTTTTGGATTTTTTTTTTTTTTTGCGCAAAAGCGTGCTATGCAGCACAATTAAAAACACTAACCGTATATACCTTAATTAACACTCCGTAATATGTTTTTGTTTTCCATTAAAAATGCACTAATTAATAATTAGCTTAATTCTTGAGTGCAAGGGTAAAATAGGAAAAGAAGTGAGAATTCTACCTGAAAATTGTGGAGAACATCACTTATTTTGAGGGGATATTGTTTTTCTCAAGTTATTTATTTCAGAAGCTAAAACAATAAGCAATTGCTTTTGTTCTTCAGCTTTTGGGAGTCGAGGTTAGTCACAATGAACAGACTGGCGGTTGCAAAGGTACTCTGTGGTTCAAAAAATGTGCAGAATTAGAAGACATCTTGAAGAAGTATGTTGGGAAAAGGATGCCATGCACCAATAACTTCTATAGTTTTGATTTGGGTAACTTGCCCTAATAATTTTTCCTTCGATTTTCTATGAAGTTTAGTTATATTTACATCATTTTTTGTTTCTTTCTTTATGTAATTTTACTTGTGTACAACTCTTTTTGGCCTTTTTAGCTTGCACAAGTCCCCTCTCCTTGTCGGCCAATTCTCTATACTCTTTCCTTCTTAATTTAAATGGGAGATTTATATTTTTTTTGTTTTCCAAAATAAATTTTTCATTTAGTTACTATTCAGCTTTATACCCAAAATACATTTATTTTTAATAATATATAGTTGTCTTGAGTTGGTGTGGCAATCAACGTGTTTTCTTCCTTATAGTTGCAATGGTTGCACTTGTAATTACTCTTAACCTGTGGGGGATTGGGATATGATGATTTTAATTATTTTGTCCATGTATTCATCGTCGTCCCAAATCTACATGTCAATAATAAGATACTCCCTCATTTATAATTTAAGTGTATTTTTCTCATTTCTCAATATGCTAAGGGTAAAATTAGAATCATATTATAAATTGATAATTCTTAATAATTAGAAAACCTGAAACATTCCACTTAAATTGGAACGAAAAGAGTATATTGGAGTTGGAGTTTTTCCTCTTTACTTGTTTTAACTTTTTTACCTAGTTGAAAGCATCTTACTACTTACCATTTGAATCCTTTCAAAAGAGTGTTAACCATATATTCTATAGTTTGTTCTGCTCTTATTATCTCTTTTCCTTCATCCCACCCATAACCATTACCAAAAAGCAACAATGTTCAAGATAAGTAGCACTGTTAATGAGAGCTGATCGTCCAGAACACCAATATCGGAGGGGCACAATGCCACCAAAAAGTAGAAATAAAAATAACTATGTTGGCATACTCATTCGTTTAATTTACAAATTTCCAATGAGATTCTCTAGATACTTTTTTTAAAGAGAAAAGTTGTTTTTGAAGAAACTGAAGGCCAAAATGAGATTAATAATATTATTATCTAGTAGTATTTTGAGTATTAATATTATTTTCTAGTAGTGTTTTGAGTAAGAAAATTTTCTATTGAAATGACTAATTTTAGGTGTTCCGAACGCTTAAACTACAATTACTTCAAATAGTAAATAAAAAGATGATGATTATTCAATTTGAACCCCAACTTGCACTACTAAAAAAAGGTTCCTTTAACTTCACCCGAAAAAGTGAAACTAAAGAAATTAAAGCGATAAGAAAAGTAAACAAAAGCGTCACATATGTAACGCCTTAAAATTAGGTAAAGATAGTCAACTTTTCTTAAACAAAGGCGTCACATATGGGACGCCGTTCTGGAAAGTTTATTTTTTTATTTTATTCCACTAATTGGCGTCACATATGTGACGCCAATATGTGATAGTCGATTTTTTTTTAAAAAAATATTTGTCCTTAAACGGTGTCACATATGTGACGGCAAAGACTAAAGATTTAGCGTCACATATGTGACGCCAATATGTGATAGTCGATTTTTTTTAAAAAAATTATTTTTCCTTAAATACAAATTCTGGACACTAAATCCATTTTAAATGTACAAATCTATGTTAGTTTAAATATTAAATACTGTAAATAATAAATTTTAAATTATATTTAATAATTATAGTGTAAGAAATTTCTTAGCATTAAGAACTTAAATTACAGTATATTTGTTTATGCTTAAATATTTTAAAATTTAATTTAAAATATAAATTAAATATAAGTAGGAAATATAGTATAAGGATAAATAAATATAATGTAATATATACACTGAAACAAAACATAGCTCAATGGTTAATGGCCATGCATTTATGCCATCAGGCGTGGGTTCGATTCTCACGCCTCCCACTGAGCTATGTTTTAAAAATATTAAAGTCCTTCTTTAGCGTCATATATGTGACGCCTTAACTTCCTATCAGCGTCACATATGTGACGCTAATACTCTTTTCCTTTTTCGTTTTTGACAGCAGAGGCAGAAACCAAACCACAACCTGTCAACCACTGCACAGCACAAATTTTAAACCAGCAAACATCAATACACCATCATAAACAACATTGTAATATATAACAAACAACACTATAACCAAACCATCATAAACAATACACCATCAATACAACAACAAACAACAAACAACATTGTAATCATCAATACACCATCATAAACAATACACTATCAATACAGCACAAAAAAACATATGAATAATAAACACAACACACCATCAACCGAACCAATAAACTAACACAACAACAAACAACATTGTAACCAAACCAACAAAGCAATATATTAAACACCATGCAACAATAACATTTTATATATATCAAAATCAAAATATACGCAAAATATAACAAATATGATCATCAAAACATAAACCTAACATGTCACTCGTCAGATAATGATCGCATCAACTCATCCTCATCAAAGTCATCGGAGTCATCATCCTCGCCGTTCGCCCGAGATGATGAGGAATCTACCTTCTTCTTTCCTTTGAGTAATCTCAACATGAGTTTACTCATCTTTGAAAATTTCGACTCCATTTTCTCTCTTGACTTCTTCATCTCCTCTCTATCATTCTTCATCTCCTTGTTATCTTTTTTTAGCGCCTCGATGGTAGCCTCCAAAGACCGATCGACCTCGACAGGTCGTAATGATGCTCGTGAGTCAACAATATGACGACTTGTGGGTTGGTCGATGACTTCATTTATGATGATCCCCTTTGAAATTTCCCTCACCCTTCCACCCTGTCTAACTCTGCCAGCCGCCTGAATCCACAAGTTCGGGTAAAATCCATCTTCCGGAGGGGGGGTTGGGAAATGCAATGCCTCAACGAGCTTATAGTATCACTCCTGTTCCAAGTAATATTCACACAAAAAGCAAACAAGCTACACAGTTTACAAATTAGGGACGTAATCGTAATACAAGTGAACAAATATAAAGCTAAACTTATGTATTGTTCTGCACTTCGGGCATTTATCCATTTGGGAGTAAAGACTCCCGACTCAGCTTCTCCCTCCTCCGGTTGAGCCTCGCTGCTGCCATCACCAATTTTTCTTTTTCTTTTGATGTTTTTCCATATCTTTCACATTGGTGATGTGAGTCTTTATGAAGGCCAAAGGATTAAACACTGGGTCCTCTACCGGTCTCTCCCTATCGCATGCCGGTCTTTGGTACATCTCCGACGAAGCATCACTCACCTATGCGTTGACATAAAACATTAACAATATTGATGATGACACATACCATGAAGACAACATATATTATATAATAAAACGTTGACAGAATTTATACGTACCATGGAATGAGCATGATCGTACATGATCATACTTCCTCCAGTATATGTACCCGGTGCCATGCCCTTGTTTCTTTTGATGAAATAATCCATTGCTTTTTGTGAGTCATTATACGTCGTCTTGAAATTCATTACCTCCGTAACCCACTGCAACAACGACTTATTATGCAACTCATACAAAGGCCGATCAGCATACTCTAACAGATCATAAAATAATTTTGCTTCACGATTTGGCTCTGCCGGCTCATTGTCAGTGTAATTACGAAATTGAGGAAAACTATCCATGACCATATCTCTTTGTGATGTACTGCAGGTGTAGAAGATGATCCTCCTATATTGTAATCATTGATCCCGCAATTTTGATAATCTTCACCATGGCATACCCAAACACGATAATCCGATGTAAATCCACACTGATATAAATGTTGCATGACTGTGCGATCACGTTCACGCCAATTCTTACACTTTTTGCACGGACATAATATCTTACTACCAACTACTACACGGGCGAATCCAAAATCCAGAAACATATTAACACCATAAACAAATTCTCTAGTAATCATACCATGATAACACTCATTTTTACACATATTTTTGCAAAGCTTTTCCGGATTTTAAGATCCTAAAATGTGTAGAATTGTGTCGTTTGTGCTCATATTGTGATTATTGTACTCAATCACGCTTGGGTACATTTTATTGATTTTATAGGTATTTTATAGATATTAATCAAGCAAGAACGAAGTCTCAACCCCCAATACATATCAACCAATGCGGAAACGAAAGATCGAGCCGAAAAAAAAGGAAAAACGGAGTCAAAACGGAACAACATTGACTCGGCCGTGTCATTTGACATGGGCCGTGTCACTTGCTCGGCCGTGTCAACTGACACGGTCGAGTTCCTTGTCCAGAACCTTTTGCTGTTTCTAGAGCACTATGACACAGGTCGTGTCATTTGACACGTGCCGTGTCACTTTTCGGTGGAAAATCACTTTTTGACATTTTTGTAAGATTTGAACAAGAAAATGTGGCTTCTTGGGGTTGATAAAAGTCCTTGGATCAGGAAAAAGAAGGATATTATGATTTGGAGAGTCTTGGAGAATTGGTGAGGGAAGAAAAACACAAGATTAAGAGAGAAACCTACCAAAAGAAGGAGACTTGAAGGAAGAAAAGGAAGAACTCTTGAAGAACATTTGAAGGCTTGATGCTAAATCCACTCAAGACACCATCCTAGTTTTATCTTCTCCCTATGTTTTACTTATTGTTGTTGTTTTATTTAGCATGAACATGATATACATTGAGATTTCTTTCATTACCATATCCGGCTAAACTTGTTAGCTTCCGGGCATGGGAATATGTTGATTCATGTTGTTTTTGAGGGATTGATATATATATATAGTGTGATTTCTTTATCGAATACTTGGTTTTAATTCATGTTAGAACACTTGATCCATGTTTTTACAGGTTTAACTTAATTGCTCATAATTCGAGAGAAGAGGGCACTAATAGGTTTCGAGTATTTGACGTAGTAAATTACGAGATTGAGAAATCGGTGATGAGCTATGATGATATTTAATCTTATGAAATTAGTTATTTATATTTTTCCTTGGCTTACTTCTACTAACTAGTAGTATCGGCAAGTAAGGGTCGATCCCACGGAGAACGGTAAATCAATTGTACTAATTAAGGATTAAGTACTTAGTGCAATAAAATAAAACGAAAGAGGGGGGGTTGTTTTTTATCTTAACTAAAATCAATTGCGTAAGATAAAATAAAATAAACAAAGGAAATAAAAAGTTGAAAATATCAATTGAGGAATAATCTAGTCCTTAGCTCCGTTATCCACCATTTCGAATTAATTCAAGTTTCAATACAGCGCTTATCTCTTCTCTAATCTCATGAACTCCTATTCCGAAGCCAACAACAAGCTCTGTTGACCCCAATTATTTCTTAAGTTTATTCAATTAAAACAAGCTCTTTAATCGAACCTATCTATGCGGTGGATTCAAAACAAGCTCTTCAAATCTTGCTCGCTAGATGCATTAAAAACCAAAATAATGGAATAGGCAAGATATTATGTTCATAAGCTCGACTTAAGGGATCTCGATTTTATGTTACTCAATTGGGAAAAAACAATTGTTTGCTACTTGTGAAATAAAAATTGCAACAATTATGGATTACATCTCAATTTCTAGCATAAGACATAAAATTCCTAATTTAGTTGGCCAAAACAAATCAAGAAATTAAATGGCATAGTAGTTAATTCAATAACACAAAAGTAATTCAAGAGAATTCGAGTTGAGAATACGCTACGGTATTAAAACATGAATAATTCAAATATGGTTTCAAACTTTACTAAAAACTAGAATAGAAAATTAGCCGGACATGTTGGCTATAGAAACCAGCAAATTAATAATAGACATGAGAAGAAAGAAATTCAAACGGTGTAGTCTTCTTCTTCGCACGTTGGAATCGGCTCGGTTGCTCCGGCGAGAATTTGGTTCGGCCGTCCCCTTTTGCTTCTTCTGCTCCAGCCGTAAAAATTGGGTGATCAAAGATGAAAATAACTCCAGCCCTCCTCTCCTTTTATAATAATTATTTATCTCTTAGTTTCCTTCTTTAATTGGATCTCCTTCCTTCTTATCCTTCTTGAATTTTGATTTCCTTGAAGTCTCTCTTCCCAAATCTATTCCAATTTTTTTTCCTAGCCTAGGGACCGATTTATTGCCTTGTGGAACTGATTGGGGCGGTTTGGAGTCGTTTCTTGGGCCCCAAGTAAGATTATTTTCGAAACAGGACTGACACTGGGTCACCGAACTGACACTGGGCCACCCAGTGTCGCGCGGCATTTTCTTCATTTAAGACCAAATCACCTTGGCTTGGTCCGTTTGATGATCCAAATTATTCCTTAAGCTTAAAAACTCCATCAAACACCTAAATTAAACAACAAATTGCCAAGTGAAGTAAATTGCATCCAAAATATAAATAGATAGAAAATAACCAAGTGTGCCAACAGAAAATTCATTAAAACCTTAATTAACAATGATTTTAGCAAACTATTTTCGTCCTATCAAATCTCCCCAAACTTAAACCAATGCTTGTCCTCAAGCATAATTCGAGTGAAAGAATTTCAAGAAGCATGTATTGATAAATCCAAGATGATAATCATATTCAGCGGAGAATAAATAATCATGAACAAGTATGAAGAAAATTAAGGTACCTCAACCAATCTCAACATCTTCATTAGCCTCAAGTGAGAGGAAATTCGATGGCCTCACAAGGGGTCACTCTCACTCAAGTAGATATAAGGATTATTAAGCAATCACCCACGTCAAAACATGGTGTGTCATTACCATATACTCGCACAAAAATCAAATCTCCACTACTTAGATGAACTCATGCATATAATCAAAAGGGCTTTTATGGTTGTGACGGGGCTTTATGTATGGGTAGGATAAAAAGGATAAATAAATGATTCATTGGCCGAGACTAATCATGAAATTGTGCATAACAAATCCTACAATGAATCACCATCCTTTCCTTGAGCACCCTTTTTGGCACATGTAATCGCATAGCCACGAAAGGTCAATTGAGGTCAGTGGCTTTAACAACATTCGAGGGGGGTATTTTTACGGCCGCCCCCCTATTTTTTTTATTATATTTTTTTTTCGGCCTTTATTTTTTTCATCTTAATTTCAGCACTTTTTTTTCTTTTCACTTCACCACCCACTTTTTGATAATTTCTCGTCCTTCCCTCGACTTGTTATACACCTAATTCACAACCAAATCTTGACCAAGGGTTCAAACGGATGAATTTTCGCCAAAAATTACATAATGGCTAATAAAATGTGCTGGATCAAAGAATAAGGCTTAGGTCCAAATGGGCTTCTAATGGTGATTATGTCGAGGTGGGAAAATATAAGCCAAGTGGATTATTCCTAATTTGCCTTTATCACTTTACTGCATGAGAACACTAACATAGTCTTGACATGAATAATTGATTAAGTTCTAGTATGAACAAAACACGTTCGACCCCACAAGAAGAAAAAGTGAGCATTTATATGTATAATTATTTATATATGTGTATATATATATATATATATTGCTCTACGGCTCAAAACTCACGAATAAAAAGGGCTTGTGCCATGAATCCCTCACACTTTTATCCAAATCCAAAATCAAGACTAGTGAACTACCCTAATTAAAATCAAACTAGTCAATCATACCCATCTCCTATGTCAGGCCATACTTAAATCCCCAGTACACGAACTTGATTCAATCACATAAATTTAGCTAAGGACAAAAATTTAAATTCATCACAATTCTCAATTCAATTAATCATTCCGACTCCAATTTCCCCAAACTTAAAATTCAGTACACGACTCTAAAGAAAAGAAGGAAGAGAAAAAGAAAAATAAAAGATAGTAAAAGACTAGAGTAGGAATCACCAGTTAATGAGGGAGAAGAGCGTCCAGCTGCTCGGTCAAACGATCCATCTTGGCTTGAAGTGCGCGATGCCCCTCCTCAAGCTACTCGATCTGGCGCCTCAGCTCGGCCTCCGTAGCCGAATCTCCTGCTCGGCCTCGGCCTCATTTTCCTGCTCGGCCTCGGTGAGTGTTCCGAACCGGTCCCATCGGATGATTTGGGGCTCAATTGCTCTGCTCCGTACCATGTGAGTAACAATGGGGGCGGCGGTGGTAGCTGATAGGTGAGCCCAGGAGCTAATTCTTCGCTAGGCGGTGCGTTCGACGAGGGCGGAGATGGTGTGGGTTCGTCCCTCAAGCCACGGCCCGGCGATTCCTGGAGTTGCTACGCCCCTTTTGAAGGCTGAACCGGTGGATGCCGCTTCGAGTGATTTGGATCAGGGGCCGGTTGATATTCCTCTTTCCGGTCATAGCGATCGGCGACGGTCGTTCTTGAGGCTGTAGAAAAGAGAGAGGGAGGTAGGTCAGTTCGGGGAAGACCGAGCAGGGGGGAAAAAGACGACCGAACGGGGGAGGGAGATAACTGAGATGAGGGAGAAAGTGAATAAAATTTAATAACTAAGTGGGAGTAATCAAGGAAAAAAAGTTTAAAAAGGAAATAAGAAAAATAAAAAGGGAAGGATAAAAAAATATTTTTTTACTACTAAAAACAGACGAGAGAAAAGAAAAAAATGTGACAAATAAAAATTGGGTTGCCTCCCAATAAGCGCCTTTTTTTTACGTCGTTGGCTCAACGAACTCCCTGTTTTAAATTTCAGATGGGTCCTCGAGTTTGTATTCCTCCATATTAGCCGTCGTAAGTCCTTCGCGATAGGATTTTAGGAGATGCCCATTAACCTTGAAATTTTTCTTGTCTTTAGACTTTGAATTTCAATTGCTCCAGACGGAAAAATATTGATAATTACGAACGGGCCAATCCAGCGGGATCGCAACTTACCCGGAAATAATTTGAGTCGAGAGTGATAGAGTAACACTTTTTCACCTACGACGAAGTCTTTCCTTATTATTTTTGAATCGTGGAATGCCTTCGTCTTTTCTTTGTAAATTGCTGCATTTTCGAATGCATCATTTCGTATCTCTTCTAGTTCTTGCAATTGCAACTTCCGGTGGATGCCTGATTCGTCAAAATTCATATTGCATTTCTTGATTGCCCAAAAAGCACGATGTTCGATCTTGACGGGAAGATGGCAAGGTTTGCCATAAACCAAGTGATACGGTGACATGCCAATTGGTGTTTGATGTAACCGAGCTGATCGGCCACCAAGAACCGGGTTAATCTTAGAAGTTTAGCTAAGAAAACCCAAGATATATGAAGTACTCTCCTTTCTTTCTCTCTCTAAAAATGCTGTATTCTCAAAGTGTGTCTCTCTTTTTGAGGAACCCCCTCTCTCCCTTTTATAGGAGGGAGGATGCCTTGTTATCTGAGATGATTCCTGATTCCTAGAGAGAATCCCGGATATCCAGGGATTCAAGCTGCGATTTCCCATCCCTGGATTTCCGGGATTGCGAGGTATGGGCTCTCAATCCCTGGATCTCCGGGATTGGCAAGGTATGGGTTCTCAATCCTCGGATCTTAGGGATTACGTCGGGTGAGTCGGGATCTTCTTTCCCAAGAGTTCGATGGTTTTAGGTCGGCTCATCCCTATTCAAATCAGTAGTTTGAGAGACCTTTGAGGTCGGCGACCTGTTATCGGATATCATAGGTCAGCGGGGGTCTCCGAGGTCGGCGCCCTTCTAACAGATGTCACAGCTAAATGGGGCCTCCGAGGTCGGCGCCCTTTATCTAACAGATATCACAGCTAAATGGGGCCTCCGAGGTCGGCGACCTTCTAAAGGACCTTGGGGTTGTAATCTCCTTATCTAAGAACCTAGGTCGGACCTTTATTGGTCCATATTTTAAACCGGGTTTTCAGTGAGCGTACATTCGACGTCCTATCAACCAGTCCCCCCTACTCTAGTTGAGCTGTAAGACCGAGTAGAGTAAGATTTGTTTACAACCGGACGACCTTGACGCAACTATCCTAGGGACTCCCATTCCCAGATAACGAGGCTCTTCGTACTTTGTGCGCTATAATTAACCTGTCTTTTCCTTTCCCTGCCTCCAAGACGTCGCATCGGTGGCGAAGCAGTGTCGACCTGCCATAGGTCGGCTAAGACGGTGCCAAATCCCAGCCGTTCCTTCGGATAGGGCATCGGACGCTCCAGATCGTCCCTATCCTCCTCGGTTTTTGCCCCTCCCTACTATAAAAGGTCTTCTTCTTCCCCCCTATACCACTTCCGCGATTTTACACCCTCAATCTCTGGTGCAAAAATTCCCAGGCAACCCTAGCAATCGCAACTATCTGTCCCCGGCGACAAGTTTGCTCCACCTTTCTCCGGCGAACTTCCACCCAATCCCATGGGTATGTTCATCTAAACATCTTTAGCTTTTTGATTTGTTTTACACATATTTTTCCTTTTCTTCTTTCTCCCCTTTTCCTCAAGTTATGTCGTCTGCTTCGAATTCCCAAAATATTTCCGGCGAATCGGCCGTGAATTCTTTTTTGGAGGGTCTTTCCTCTTCTGATGGGGATTCGGGGGGTAGGTCGGGGCGAGCTACTGGTTCCTCCCTCCGCCTTAGGGATGAACCTTTAGGTGACGTGGTAGTCCGAGCTAGGTGACATCCCTCCTGGCATCCCCTAATCATTGTAGATCCTCCTTCCCCTCCCCCCACGGACGAGGTAACTGTGACCGGCCTTTTAGCCGACCCTTATCAGACGGTTGTAGGGGCGACTCGAGTTCTCCCTCCCCATCCTCTATCGAGGACTAGCCCAGCCGCGCTGGCTAGTTTTATAAGATTTCTTAGGCTTCCCCCGGGGTGGGAATTTGTCACACCTCAGGCTAGCGATACCCCTGATCATCCCCCTCCGGGTCATATTACCTGGTTTGTGGACCAGGTGAGCAGTGGTCTTCGCTTCCCACCCCATCCCTTCCTTGTCTCTCTCTCCACTAAATACAATCTTCCCCTTAACCAGTTCTCTCCTAACTCTTTTCGCTACATGGTGGGTTTTCTCGTGCTGTGTCATTACAGACAAGAGGAACCCGACACAGGCTTTTCTATTTTTGCTTTGGGCTAAAGAGTTTTAAAGGCTCTTTTTACCTGACCTCCCGAAACGACGCCCATTTTTTCACCCACCTCCCTTCCAATGTGAAGGACTGGAGGTCCCGCTTCTTTTTCCTTCGGCTCCCCACATCCGATTCTTGGGGCTTTCCTACGCAATGGACGCAGGCTACTCCGAGCCAGGATCCTATTCCTAGGCGTAGTTCCATCCGGGCTGCGTGGGTCGAGAAAGTTCGGGAATGGAATGCCATTCCCTATAATGCTTTCCAGCTGACGCAATTCCATGATCTTCTGTTCCATTGTGGGCTGAGCTCGAATCCCTACCCGGCTATCCCTGACATTGGTAGGCTTTATCTATATATATATATATATTTTTTTTTAGATCTTTGTTATTTTGCTTTTTTGGCTATTTCCTTGACCGTTTGTACTGTTTTTTGTAGATCGATTCATGCGAACACGCGATCGGATGCTTCAAGCCGGTGAACCAAACAAAGCGAAGGTTCCTAAGTCGACGAATCCTCCCAAGGAGAGGGCGGAGGGCTCGTCCAAAGCCAAACGGAAGGCTCCTGCTCGCCCCAAGTCTGGGGTAACTCTTCCATCCGATCTGGCTCCTACCTTGACCACCGGACGAGGCTCCGCGAGCTCGTCTCGGCAACTTCAGGTCACTCAGAGGGCCTCTTCTCCTAGCTCCCCTGCTTCCAAACGGCCGAAGACCGCGGCTCCTCCAGGTCCGGCTATGGAGACTCTTCTCCGTTGCAAGGAGTTTGAGAAATTTCTCCCTTACTTTAGCTCCATGGTCCCGGCTAAGGATAAGCTGGGGTTACGAGACGCCGAGGAGGACCCTAAATTTGACGCTATGATGATGTACTTTGGGAAGGTATTCCCCTTTTCGCCTTCATACCTCTTTTGGTTATTTTTATGTTTATTATTACCCTTTGCCGACCTGGTACAACTTCTTGTGCAGTTCTTCGCCACCTTTGTGACCTTCGCCGAGGATCATAAGCTCGCGCTACTTCTTCTTCGCAGCTCACCCAGATGCAAGCCGACCTGGAGGCCGCCCTGGCGGCTAATTCTGATCTTTCGGCCCGGCTTCAGGAGAGGGAGTATCGCTTAGATGCTGCCCTGAAGAAGGAGTCTGAGCGGGAGGCGGTTTTAGAGCGGGCCCAGATGGCCAATGTTCAGCTAAACCAAGAGCTGAAATTTTGGAAGACCATGTCTTCGGCTGAAACAGAGAAGGTGGGCCAGCTCGAGGCTCAGTTGTCGGAAGCTAGGGCCGAATCCGAAAGAATAGCCCAACTTGAGGCATGGGCGAAGGCTGAGCTAGAGAGGGTCGCCGACTTCGAAGCTCAAGCTAGAGCGGCGTCGGAACAAGTGACCCTGCTGGAGACCCAACTAGCCGAGGCTAGGTCCGAGGGATCGTCTTATGAGCGTGGGGTGACGGATGGCCGACGTCGATTCCTAACTAGTGACGTTGGTCACTCTTTTCTGGAGGCCTACCGTTCCGCCCTCCTGGCCCGGTATCATAATTCCACCGCATTCTTGGTTAAGCTAGCCCCAGCTGCGACGCAATATTTTGATTTTGCTCTGACCCGTGCTCGTGAGCAGCTAGCTTCATTGGGCTTTTCGGGCGAGCTGGACCGGGATGCTGCATTGGACGGGGCTCCCGTTCCTTCGGGTTGGTCCGGGGACGTGGAAGAATCTCCGGAGGCGGCCTGGTGGAAGGACGCCCTTGAGGAGTCCCTAAAGGAATCTGGCTTAGACTTGGAGCTGCCTTCTGATCCTCCCAGTTCACCTGTTAAGGCCAATACTCCTACTCCCGAGGTGGTTGGGACCGATCGTGATGCTTCTCCTCCGCTGCCTCCTCCGTCTTCAGAGCCTGTAGCTTAGTGTAGACAATGTATATTTTTCTTTTAATTTTTTTTCTACTTTATTTGTACTGGCACAGCTATTTTGAATGACAACTTTCTGAGTTGAATATACTTTGGGTTTGTGTGTTTTTGAGTTGAATGACAACAAAGTTGATATAGCTCGGTATTTCTTGTAACCTTAATGTATCTTGTGCTGTTTGTTTTGATACAACAAAGTCGATACTGACTCGGTATCCCCACTTTAAAATTCGAAAATTCCTAAATGTAATCCGACCAGTTTGACTTAATCTTTTCACCGATCTTTAGTGTAAGTTGGGTATTTCCCTTAGTCATAGTTTCATAGGTCGGTTCGCCTTTACTCGGATCCGGAGGCGTTTCGCCTATTCGGATGTCGGAGGCGGTTCACCCTTACTCGGATCCGGAGGCGTTTCGCCTATTCGGATGTCGAGGCGGTTCACCCTTATTCGGATCCGGGCGTTTCGCTATTCGGATGTCGAGGGCGGTTCACCCTTACTCGGATCGGGCGTTTCGCCTATTCGGATGTCGGAGGCGGTTCACCCTTACTCGGATCCGGAGGCGTTTCGCCTATTCGGATGTCGAGGGCGGTTCACCCTTACTCGGATCTGAGGCGTTTCGCCTATTCGGATGTCGAGGGCGGTTCACCCTTACTCGGATCGGAGGCGTTTCGCCTGTCGGATGTCGATCTAGTTTTACTTGATCAACACATTCAGAGATATATTTTTGTAATAGACTTTCATTAAAACAACATAAGCTTTTTTCCACATCTCTTCACACAAAATACTTTTTTAAGTGACATATGTTCCAAGGTCTTTTGATGAGGCGCCCTTCCATATCCTCAAGCTCGTAAGCTCCTCCCGCGTAAATTCGGATTACCTTGTAAGGGCCCTCCCAGTTCGGTTCCAGCTTTCCTGTTTTTCTGAGGGCATCAGCTCGCCTAAGCACCAAATCACCGACCTGGAATTGTCTCTTCTTGACTCTTTTGTCATGAGCTGCTTTTGTCAGGCTTTTGTATCTTTCAGTTCGTGCTGCTGCCGCTTCCCTCCTTTCTTCTATGGTATATAACGCCTCCTTCATTATTTCCTCGTTCTCCAATTCGTTGAACCATCGAACCCGATGGGACATTTCTCCGACTTCTGCGGGGATGACGGCCTCGGACCCGTAGACCATACTGAAGGGTGTTTCTCCTGTTGACGATCTAGGCGTGGTCTGTCGACCATAGTACCGAGCTAAGCTCATCCACCCATCCTCCACCCACTTTGTCTAAGCGGGTTTTATCCCCTGCAAGATTGTTACATTAGTTACCTCTACTTGCCCATTAGCTTGCGGGTGAGCAACCGCGTGAACCTTTGCTTGATATGCATGCCCTCGCACCAGATCGGGTTCTCTTCCCATTGAATTGGGTTCCATTATACGAGATGAGTATCCGGGCGCTCCGTACTGCGGCAAATGTTGTTAAACAGAAACTTATGATTCTTTGCTCGGTTATGGTGGCCACAGGCCTCTACCCATTTCTTTGAAGTAGTCTATGGCTACTATTAAGAACTTTCTTCCTCCCGAGCAGTGTAAAGCGCCCCATGATGTCAATTCCCCATTTGGCGAATGGACGGGCGCTCCCATAGTGATCATATCCTCGGTGGGATATGAATTAAGTGCGTGCACTTGACATTTTGGCATCGCTTAACCATTTCCACCGCTTTCTTGCTCATGGTCGGCCAAAAGAAACCAAACCCTTAGCGTTTTGCTAATCAGCGCTCTTCCTTTGGTATGGTCTCCGCAGCACCCTTCATGGATTTCTTCCAATACACTTCGCCCTTCTTCTTCCGAGATGCATCGTAGGTATGGCCCGAGGTAGGACCTTTTATATAGTTCATCATTAATGCAGCAGAACCTTGCTGCTCTTCGCACAATTTTCATTCTTTCTTGTCTCTCCTTGGGTAATTCTGCCCTTCTTAGGTATGCCAACAAAGGAGTTCGCCAATCTGCCATCTCATTCACCTCCATCACCTGTTTCATGATGCTACTTCGGGCTGCTCCCAGAATCGTTACTATTCGCGAGCGGCAATCCACTAAGGAGCTTCCCATCTTTGCTAGGTAATCAGCTTTTGCATTCTCCGACCTAGGTGATGTAACCGAGCTGATCGGCCACCAAGAACCGGGTTAATCTTAGAAGTTTAGCTAAGAAAACCCAAGATATATGAAGTACTCTCCTTTCTTTCTCTCTCTAAAAATGCTGTATTCTCAAAGTGTGTCTCTCTTTTTGAGGAACCCCCTCTCTCCCTTTTATAGGAGGGAGGATTCCTTGTTATCTGAGATGATTCCTGATTCCTAGAGAGAATCCCGGATATCCAGGGATTCAAGCTGCGATTTCCCATCCCTGGATTTCCGGGATTGCGAGGTATGGGCTCTCAATCCCTGGATCTCCGGGATTGGCAAGGTATGGGTTCTCAATCCCTGGATCTTAGGGATTCTGTCAGGTGAGGCAGGATCTTCTTTCCCAAGAGTTCGATGGTTTTTAGGTCGGCTCATCCCTATTCAAATCAGTAGTTTGAGAGACCTTTGAGGTCGGCGACCTGTTATCGGATATCATAGGTCAGCGGGGGCCTCCGAGGTCGGCGCCCTTCTAACAGATGTCACAGCTAAATGGGGCCTCCGAGGTCGGCGCCCTTTATCTAACATATATCACAGCTAAATGGGGTCTCCGAGGTCGGCGACCTTCTAAAGGACCTTGGGGTTGTAATCTCCTTATCTAAGAACCTAGGTCGGACCTTTATTGGTCCATATTTTAAACCGGGTTTTCAGTGAGCGTACATTCGACGTCCTATCAGTGTTTTATATGCCGTCCTATAAACCCAAAGCGCGTCGTCGAGTCGTAAGCTCCAATCCTTCCGATTTGGCTGAACTATTTTCTACAAGATTGCTTTTATCTCCTTGTTAGATGTTTCGGCTTGCCCATTTGATTGCGGGTGATAAGAAGTGGACACCTTGTGTAAGACTTGATATTTCCTTAAGAGTGCCTCAATTATTCGATTTTTGAAATGTTTTCCCCGATTGCTTATTATAGCCCTTGGAATTCCGAATCTAGTGAAGATATTAGATTTAATAAATTTGGCCACTACTTTAGAATCATTGGTCTGTGAGGCGGTCGCCTCCACCCATTTGGATACGTAATCCACGAAGAGTAAAATATAGAGATTCCCATATGAGGAGGGAAAAGGTCCCATGAAGTCCATGCCACAGACGTCGAAGATTTTACAAACCAAGATAAGATTTTGGGGCATTTGATTTCGTCGAGAGATATTACCCATTCTTTGACAATTATCACACACCTTGCAAAAATCATAAGCATCTCTAAATAGCAAAGGCCAGTAGAAACCACTCTCCAAAACTTTATGTGATGTTCTCTTTGAACCGCAGTGTCCTCCGCATGCATGCGAGTGACAAAAAGCAAGAATTTAATGAAATTCAGCCTCTGGTACACATCTTCAAATCATTTGATCTGAACAATGCTTCCATAGATAAGGATCATCCCATACGTAATATTTGGCATCACTTCTGAGTTTATCCCTCCTGGCCCGTGTCATACCAGTAGGAAAAATATTGGCTACGAGAAAATTCACTAAATCGGCATACCATGGTGCTGCAGAGTCTGACACTGGGTCACCCAGTGTCGAACAGTCCACCCAGTGTTGAGAGGCGGAAAATAATTATTCGTCGGGGAAACTGTCACACATAGGTTTCTCATCATTTTCTAAGACTAACCGGCTCAGGTGATCGGCCACGGAATTTTCGGACCCTTTCTTGTCCTTGATCTCCACGTTGAATTCTTGAAGAAGTAAGATCCATCGAATAAGTCTCGGCTTTGCCTCCTTATTGGCTAACAAATATCGTAGGGCAGCGTGATATGAGAAAATAATGACCTTGGTCCCGAGTAGGTAGGAACGGAATTTTTCTAGTGCAAAGACCACGGCCAGAAACTCCTTCTCGATTGTAGAATAATTCGCTTGTGTCGGGTCCAGCGTTTTTGAGGCGTAATAAATTACATGGGGTGCTTTCCCCACTCTTTGACCCAAGACAGCCCCTACCGCGTAGTCTCTTGCATCGCACATTAGTTCGAATGGCAGATCCCAATTTGGTGGTTAAATTATGGGTGATGTTGTCAGCATTTGCTTCAACTTGTCAAAGGAGGCCTTGCATTCGTCGTTCATGTTAAATTCCACTTCCTTCTGGAGAAGCTTGCATAAGGGCGCCGCTATCTTTGAAAAATCCTTGATGAACCTTCTACAAAATCCTGCATGGCCAAGAAAAGAACGTACTTCCCGCACCATGGCGGGGTAAGGCAAAGCGGCAATAATATCAATTTTTGCTTTATCAACTTTAATTCCTTTTTCCGAGACTACATGCCCTAAAACTATTCCTTGTTTTACCATAAAATGGCATTTTTCCCAATTAAGTACGAGATTAGTTTCTACACAACGTTTTAAAATAAGTGTGAGATTTTCTAGGCATATATCGAATGAATCCCCATACACACTAAAATCATCCATGAATATTTCAATGATAGTACCTACGTACTCAGTAAAAATGCTTACCATACACCTTTGGAAGGTAGCAGGCGCGTTGCATAGTCCGAAGGGCATCTGTCGATAGGCGAATGTGCCGAAGGGGCAAGTCAATGTCGTCTTTTGTTGGTCTTCGGGTGCAATTGCAATTTGAAAGTGACCCAAAAACCCATCCAAGAAGCAATAGTACGCGTGTCCGGCAAGCCTTTCAATCATTTGATCTATAAATGGCAAGGGAAAATGATCTTTTCGGGTCATTGAATTCAGCTTGCGGAAAGCGATGCACACCCTCTATCCAGTTTGTATACGGCTAGGAACAAGTTCGCCTTCTTGATTCTCGACCATGGTAATTCCTGATTTCTTTGGGACGACTTGCGTTGGGCTTACCCATTTGCTATCAGATATTGGAAAGATCAAACCTACGTTGAGGAGCTTAAGAATCTCCTTTTTCACTACCTCCATCATTGGTGGATTCAACCGCCGTTGTGCTTCTCGTGTGGGCTTGGCGTCCTCCGTTAATAGAATTCGATGCATGCATAGGGCTGGACTAATTCCTTTAATGTCGGCTATAGTCCACCCAGTGGCTTCCTTATATTCCTTGAGAACTTTTAGCAATGCCTTCTCTTGATTAGGACTCAGCTCGGCCGAGATAATGATAGGTAGGGTTTCGTCGGCTCCCAAATGTCCGTATTTTAAGTGTTGTGGCAAAGTTTTCAGCTCTAGCTCGGGTGCATGCGTAACCCAAGGCTCGATCTTACGACATTCCTCATTAAGTCGAATGAAATTCGCTTCCCTTTTTGTTCTGATCAGTACCGCCCCTTGCAAGGTGGCTACGACTTCGAGCAACTCTCTTGATATTCCAAATGCTTCCTCATCGTTGGTTCCTACATCCCTTGTGAGTGCTACCTCGAGTGCATCCCTGAAATTCAAATCAAACACTTCCTCGACAAGAGGGTCAATCATGCTTAATGCAAAAAGAGAGCAATCTTCCTCAGGAAATTTCATAGCATCATAAATATTAAAACGTACAATTTGGTCGTCGAATTCCATCGTGAAGGATCCATCACGAACATCTATTTTGGTATTGGCCGTATTTAAAAATGGCCTTCCTAACAAAATAGGTGTTGAATTTGATGACTCATGTTGCATATCGAGAACGTAGAAGTCGGCTGGAAATACGAGCTTATTGACTTGGACAAGAACGTCCTCAATTACCCCTTCGGGATACACAAGGCTACGATCCGCCAATTATATAATTATCCTTGTTTCCCGAAGAGGTCCTAGATTTTAGGAGGTGTATATAGAGCATGGCATAACATTTATTGATGCTCCCAAATCTAGCATAACTCGTTCAAAACCCATATTTCCAATCCGACAAGGGATAGCAAACATACCTGGATCTTCCCGTTTTTGTGGCAATTTCTTTTGGAATACAGCGGACACATTTTCTCCCATTACTACCTTCCCATTCCCTTTTAATCTCCGCTTGTTGGTGCATAAGTCCTTAAGGAATTTTGCGTATTTTGGAATTTGTTGAACTGCGTCGAGTAAGGGAATGTTGATCTCAACCTTTCGGAATACGTCTAGGATTTGCTTCTCATTCACGACCGCTGTCTTTTTGACCCTAGATGGAAAAGGTAACTCGTTAGCCTCAAAAGGAGTAGTTTTATAAGAATTTACCTTGCTGCCCGGCAGTTCTGCACTGGGTGCTGATTCTGCACTGGGTGTCCCAGTGTTGATCTGTTCAGTGAATTTTTCCTCCTCGTTTTCAGCTTCCTCCACCTTCTTAGGCTCTTTAAGCTGCTTCCCACTCCTTAGAGTTACAGCACTCACGTTCCTTGGGTTTGGCTCAGGTTGGGATGGCAATTTCTCACTATTTTGGTTCTCCAAGCGGCTCACAGTGGTGGCTAGTTGACTCATTTGATTTTCGAGAATTTTGATACTCGATTTAGTGTCATGCTGGAATTGCATAGCATTTGCCACAAGGGTCTTCATCATTTCCTCCAAAGATGGTGTCGAATTTTCTGTGGATTGCTTGTAGAATTGTCCCTGTTGGAATAACAATACCCGGTATCGAAACAGTTAGGATAAACAATCCCTGTATCGAATAGTGGTGATAAGATGTTTTGACAATATGCCAATCCAGCATACAGTAAGCAAACTATATCGAAAAGCTGATCAAAAGTGTCAACCTGTATCGAAGACCTCTCGTAGATCCAGCATATTGATCATACAGCAAAGAATCCCGCAAAGCTAAAGTATGGAAGCTATCTCGAATATCAATACAGCTATCATTCCATACAGCTCTCAACAGGACAAGAATGAATCATCAGTATTCACTAGAAGTCAAGTCCCGTTGATAAAGAAGTATTTAAATACTAATGGATAGAGTATTTAAATACTATAAGTCAGAAGATCTTCACAATCCCGCAATATCCGGATCTCAGTCAAATGTCTGTTGTCACAGAATCTTGCCCAATGGATAGATTTCAAACGGATATATTTCAGAGACTATATATATCTCCAGAGTTTGAAGATCATCAACCACTGAACGACTTACAAACGATCAAGCTTACAAGAAATATTCAGAGCAAAACATATCTCCCCAAACTTTCTGCTATTCAGATATAAGAGATATACAGTGCTCAAACTTTGAACAACACATCATCAGCTTATAGCCCAGAAAGTCATAGCTGTTGTTCAACCCTGTTCTTTGAACAAACTCTTATCATCCCTGTGTGGACTGAGGAATCTTTGCTACTCCCAAACTGTGTGTGAAGGACTTGCATCGAAGAAGACGAAGCTTTAGAACTGTGTGTGAAGAAGCCAATCAAGTGTTAGCTCAAACCAATCTGTGTGAACGGTTGAAGCTAAGATCTTTATATCAATCTGTGTGAACGATATATTGATTGAGTGTTGTTATAATGACGTAGTTGTGTACGCAGTAATTATAATAAACTTTTTGCTCCTATGTGGAGGACCAGTGGACGTAGAGGGGTTTACCTTGAACCACTTTAAATATTATGTTATTTACCTTCTGCCTTTATTGTTTTAAAAACTTTGATTATTTAAGTATACTCTGCATATCGAGTTGTTGTATCCTCAGCAGCTTACTGCAGTTAAGACTTCCGCTACGCACTCAGATTTAAAACCGTACAGCTTGTAGTTTAAAACACTTTCTATGCTATATCCAGTATACTTAGTGGCCAACAAGTGGTATCGGAGTGGTTGATTCTAAAAAGAATCAGTCGTATTTTTTTAACCGAATCAGATCTAAAATAACTTATTTTATAAAATAGTCTTTTTCATTCCCACATTTTCACATGGATACATCAATGATCAACAAAGTTCCTATGTTCTCTATTAACGAATTTGATGATTGGAGAATTAGGATGGAGGCTCATCTTGCAACAATGCACGAAGAGATGATTTTTGTTATACAGGATGGCCCCATCAAGATAATGAAGGTAAACACGGCTGCAAGTATTGAAGGCCAAGCCCATGCTGAGATGCTCGAGAATGAGCGAGAGCAATGGACTACAGACGAAAGAAAGCACGCCAACGTCGACAATGTCGCGAAGAATGCGTTATTTGTCGCCCTCGACAAAGGCACATTCTCGAAGGTAAAGAGCTGTAAAACAGGCAAGGAAATCTGGGATAAATTCAAGTTGATTTGTGAGGGAACTGAGCTATCAAAAGAAAACAAAATTTCAAAACTGACTCAGCAATTTGAATCTTTTGAAATGAAACCAACTGAGACACTTGACGAACTTGACCTCAGATTCACTGGAATTGTTAGTGAACTTGAAGCTTTGGGCAAAACTTATACCCAAAAGAAGAAGAATTTAAAAATTTTCAGATCTCTCCCTGCCCGATGGGACATTAAGACCACAGCTATGCGTGTGTCGTGTAATCTAAATGAAATATCTACTTTTGATCTCTTCTCTGACCTCAAAGCTTTTGAGTATGATATTGACAAAAGAGAGAAAGCTGAAGAATCTCCTTCAAAGGTTACAGCACTAGCCGCTGTATCGAACCATCGACACAGCATGCCCAGCTCGTCGAAGCCTAGTCACAAGAATGCTGACAGTGACGACGACATCTTGTCTCAAGATGAAATGGCGCTTCTCATGCACAAATTCAAAAAGTTCATCAAGCAGTCTGGAAAGACTCCCTACAGGCCCAAACCTGTCCACAAGGTAAGTACCGAAACTTCATCCGGTGATGCTAACCTGTGCTATAATTGCAGGAAACCAGGACATTATGCAAACAAATATCCTCATCCCAAAGTTCAAAGGTTGCCGAAAGTCGAGTAACAAGAGAGGGATGAACGAAGACGTGCTTGGAAAAACAAGCTCAAGGCACTGATAGGCGAATCAGAAGCCTCCCCCACACCATCCAAATCCAAAGAATGTATTCAGGTGGTCACTGAAAGTGATTCATCTGACGATGAGTTCGATGATAAAGCATATATGTGCTTTATGGCCAAGGACATTCCGGAAGATGAAGATAGCGCATATGAGGTAAGCTCAACCTCAATCATTTCTTCCAATGCATCTCATACTTTTGAAAACACGATGAATGAGTTTAAGAACATTCAAAAGGCCCATGAGACACTGAAAAATGAGAATATACAGCTCCAACTGTCTAACCTAGAGCTGAAAGATGAAAATGACTTGCTGAAAATAAATTATGAAAATATGTCTATTGATTGTGAAACCAGCAAAGTCGACCATGAAAAACTCATGGAGAGCAATCATCAACTTGCTCATGAACTAAGTGAGGTTAAAACTCACAATAAGAGCAAGACAAATGATTTTGTTCTACTTCAAGACAAAGTCAAAACTCTCGAAAAACGAGAAGATGAACTTGAGATCATTCTGAAATCTTTCGAGAAATCGTCCAAAAGAATGGAAGAAATTCTAAGTACTGGGCAACATGCTCATGATAAAAGTGGCTTAGGATACAGCTCATTTTCAAACAAAGGAAAAACTAGTACAGTGTTTGTCAGGGGTGTGGAACCCATTCCTGTGTCGAAAGAAACTTCGAGTCCTGTGAAGGAACCTGTTGCACAGCGAACAGCAAAGGCTGCCATTCTGCCACCTCAATCATACTCCAGATAGCGGAATCACCAACCATTCAGACCTGAAAGGCGCACTCAACAGCATGCTTCCCGAGCATATCAACAGCGCCAACAGCCGTTCAGAAAGAAGGCTGCATCCAAACATCAAAGGCCCGCACGACAGTACTATCAGTACAGCACGCCTAGGTATTGGATACAGGAGCCCCGTTATTCCTCGAGAAAATAGGTGTCCGCACAGTATCAACCACAGTGTTGGGAATCCAACTGGAGACCCAGAAGGCAAGCTGTTAGGCCAAAGAAAATGGCTCCACCTCCAAGACGGCACTCGTACTGGACTAATAATAATAACCCTGAACTTTACATGCATAACAATTATCATGGTTATAGCGACTACGTATATGCCCCACGTAGATACCACAACACTGTACCGAATGTGACCTACAGTAAACCCATTGCTGTCAGGAAAATATGGGTATCTAAAGGCACTAACATTCATGGACCCAAAAATCAAAGGGGACCTAAATCTACCTAATCTCTTTGCATATAGGACATCCTAGAGGAGGACATCTGGTACTTCGATAGTGGATGCTCTCGGCACATGACCAGAAATAAAAACAAGCTATCAGATTTCGTAGAATGTCGCGGTCCAAAAGTGCGCTTCGGTGATAAATCTAAAGGAAGAACAAGAGGAAAAGGAAACCTTCTTGTAGGAAAATTTAAGGTCACCGATGTTGCATATGTTGAAGGCTTACAGTACAATCTACTTAGTATTATCCAGTTCTATGATAAATAGTTCTCGGTAAAATTCTATATAGATCGCTGTAGAGTCAAGAACATCCAGACCAAAGAAGTTGTGCTTACAGGAAGCAGACTAGGTAACATGTATATTGCTGACTAGAAGCCTATGAGCTCCTCAATTCCATGCTTTGTTGTCAAAGGCACTGCAGATCTAAGCTGCTTATGGCATAAGAGGATGTCTCACGTCAACTTCAAAAAGATGAACAAGCTCTCAAGACAGGGAATGGTAAGAGGATTACCAAACGTGTCATTCAAAAAGGACAGCGTCTGCGGACCATGTCAGAAAGGCAAGCAAATCAAGTTCACCCTGAAGAGCAAATCCTACCTTTCAACCCAAAGAGTGTTGGAAATGCTACACATGGATCTCTATGGTCCTGTAGACCCGGTAAGTTTGGGAGGTAAGAAATACTGTCTTGTTGTTGTTGATGATTACTCCAGGTATGCTTGGATAATCTTCTTAAGCAAGAAGAAGGAAACAACATCAAAGCTGCCCGAGCTCATGAGAAAGCTTCAAAATGAAAAGGAATCGAGTATCGTGTCCATTCGTTCTGACAAAGGTACAGAATTTACTAACCGCTTTATAGAGAAATACTGTTCGGAGAATGGGATACAGCACGAATACTCAGCTGCCCGTACACCTCAACAAAATGGTGTTGCCGAGCAAAATAATAGGACGCTGAAAGAAGCTACAAGCACAATGATTGCCGCAAGCAAGTTGCCACAGCGTTTCTGGGGTGAAGCAACCAATACAGCACGCTACACTCAAAACCGATGTATCGTCAACGAGCACCACAACAAAACAGCATACGAGGTATGGAACAACAAAACTCCGTTAGTTTCGTATTTTCACATTTTTAGATGCAGGTGCTATGTGTTGAACAATGGGAAGGATCAACTTAGAACCTTTGATGAGAAGTCGAATGAAGGAATATTTGTAGGATATTCCTCCGTCAGCAAAGCTTACAGGATCTTTAATAAAAGGAAGCTGACGATCGAGGAATCAGTTCATGTAGTGTTCGACGAACCTCACCATGACCCTACAGGAGTAGAAGCTGTTACTCAGAACATCCAACAACTTTCCATCTTAGATCCACCAACTCCCATAGAACCTGTTGTTGACCGCAGCTGTAAGAATCAACATAGATGAAGCCGATGTTGTACAAGCTCAAGCTGTATCTACAGCAACTCAAGATATAGTACGGGGCCCTGAATTAGAACCCGACCTAAGATGTTGAGAGATCACCCGCAAGAGCTGATCATTGGAAACATAAATGCTGGTGTTTCTACCCGAAGGAGAATACAGAGTACACAAGGAAATGTACTGTGTGCACAAGAAGAACTAGAAATTGAGATATCACCATTCCCTGAATGGAAATCTCAATCCGAGCTTAGAAGACTCAACATGTGCACTATTGCTGTATTCTTAGCCCAGTCCGAACCTGTTTCTACCATAGACGCTCTTAATAATTCTCATTGGATAACATCTATGGAAGAAGAGCTTAACGGTTTCGAAAGAAACAATGTATTGTATCTTGTACCCAGACCTACGCATCAATCGGTTATAGGAACCAAATGGGTATTTCGAAACAAGAAGGATCGAAATAGACTAATTATAAGGAACAAATCCAGACTAGTCGCACAAGGCTATAGACAGGAAGAAGGTATAGACTACGAAACGTTTGCTCCTGTAGCCAGACTAGAGGCCATTAGGATATTTTTAGACTTTGCCACCCATAAGAGCTTCATTGTATACCAAATGGACGTCAAAAGTGCATTCCTAAATGGAGACCTTGCCGAAGAAGTTTATGTTGAACAACCACCAGGGTTTGCCAACACAGACGGCATAGATCTAGTATACAGGCTAAGGAAAGCACTGTATGGACTTAAGCAAGCCCCAGGAGCATAGTATGAGACTCTGTCCCAGTATCTAACCGATAATGGATTTGAGAAAGGTGATGTGGACAAAACCTTGTTCAAAATACAGGAAGTTGATGACCTTCTAATGGTTCAAATATATGTAGATGACATTATATTTGGTTCAACTAACCTTGCTTTATGTCAAAGGTTCTCTCATCTCATGCAAAGTAAATTTGAAATGAGTATGATGGGAGAACTTAGTTATTTCCTAGGTTTGCAGGTAAAGCGATTTGCCATGGGGATCTTCATCAACCAGGAAAAATACAGCAAGGAGCTTCTCAACAAATTTGGAATGAACACTTCCAAATCATCGTCAACCCCCATGAGCACTTCCGTGCAAATTAGTGCTGATGAAGCCGGAAAGCCGGTTGACCAATTACTCTACAGGAAGATTATTGGCTCGCTCCTGTACCTAACGGCTAGCAGGCCCAATATCCAGTTTGGTGTAGGAGTGTGTGCGAGATATTAAGTAGCACCCAAAGAATCACACTTCAATATATCTAAACGAATCTTGAAGTATATTAAAGGAACAGTCGATGTAGGACTGTGGTATCCTAAAGAAGGCAGATTCGATTTAGTTGGCTACAGCGACTCGGATCTCGGAGGCTGCAAGCTAGATAGGAAGAGTACAAGTGGAACTTGTCACTTTCTTGGACCTAGACTTGTTTCTTGGTTCAGTAAGAAGCAATTGGCAAACTCACTTTCCACGGCTGAATCAGAATACTATGCTGCTGGTAGTTCTGTATGCAGATCCTTTGGATGCAGCAGCAGCTGTCAGATTATGGGATTGAAGCCAAGGAAACGCCAATCATGTGTGATAGCATGAGTGTAATTGCAATCACGCACAACCCTGTATTGCACTCGCGCACTAAGCACATCAACATGAAACATCATTTCATAAGGAATCATGTCGAGAACAAGGATGTTCGGCTGGAAAAAGTTCATACAGATATTCAGTTAGCCGACATCTTCACTAAACCTCTCGATACAGCAAGATTCAACATGCTTCTATAAGAATTGGGATTGCTACAGCCTGACTCCCTGTAAGTATTTACTGTTTTTACTCAACAATTGAGGGGGAATGCTGTAACACCCAAGAATACAGTATCCACCATTAATTATCTGTACACTCAGAGCCTTCAATACAGCACTGTAGGGAACAAAGTAATATGAATCATCCTACAGCTGATGTGTGTAATAATTAAGGGGGAATACAGTATGACCCATGAATACAGCATTAATCCAAAAGTTGCTGTATGAAATTGAAACCTATATGTACCTTTTAAGGGGGAACGCTGTATCGTCGTGGATACAGCACATGCTATCGGAATTCGATTCAATATATATTATAATATTTCATTTTAAAAATAATTTTTGTCCACGTGCCCTGTTTTCATATCAAACGTCGTTTACATTAAATGCCTTACACGACATCTGGACAATCAAATCTCAAAAGCCGCGATGTTTTCAAATTGTTTAATATTTAATACCACCGTTTCAGGCATTAAGGGTAATAACAAATGTCAGAAGTGGGACCCGCTCCTATTTTAAAATTCAATGGATAAGTGTACCAGTTACACTCAGTCCATCATGACCGTTCATTTCAAACGCCAGTTCCCATCCTTTAAATCTGACCATTCGTTCTCTGAAAACCCTTCTTCGCCGCCCACTATAAAAGTACTGCAAATGCCATTTGAGACTCTTTACGCCTTCTGCATATTTTAAAGAGCACTCAAGCAATTCAGCCTACAAGTTTTTCTGTATTTCACTGCATATTCTTCTTGAATCTTTTTATCTTTTCTTGAGATTCATCAATGGCGTCCACTCTGAAGAAAGCCTCGAACATCATTGATGGATGGATCTTCTCCAAATCTGTCGTCATCGAGCGAATTCACGCTGAAACTGATGACGTCGAATCTATGGAGTTCGTCATCACCAGAATCCGTCAGCAAGGCCTTTACCGCCTTGGGAGCCACACCGCCGAGAAATACGATGTACATTTGGTTGAGGACTTCTACCTCAACGCTGCCATCCGCTTTCTGTTGCTGGCCCAGGGAGGCCACGTCGCTGACATCATCGCCGTCATTCGCGGAGTGGAGATCTGCGTCAACCAAGAACTTCTCCAGAACATCTTCAGGCTGCCCGCTGATAGCCTTACTATGGAAGACCTTGAGATTTTTGGGTCTCAAGAGCTGTTGACCGAGTACTATGGCCTGTTCACCGGCTCATCTTCAGTTGAATCTGTTCACACTACCTGTCACAAGAAAAATTCTGTTTGTCGTTCGTGTACTTGCATGACTTTTGTTGCCGTATCATCGAGAATTGCACAGGTGCCTTTGAGATGTGCACAAATCTTAGGTTTAGGATGATGGTAGAAATTATGACCTGTGAAAAGGTCAATTGGTGTCAGATTATTCTGAAGCGTCTGCAGGAAGAGGTGTCAAAACCTGCGTCGCAAAAGAAATCATTTGGTTTGTTTCTAAACCACATTTTGACTAAGTGCGGTCTTCCACAATCCGCAGAGGCGAAGAGAATATTTCCCGGATCTATTTAGGAGGCGTCAAGCCTTCGGCCTTTAACCAGAGCACCCTGATCACCAACCAACCATACGTCCGAAGAATGCTCTTGTCTGTCGATCCGAGAGATGTTTCTACGAAGTCCCAGAGTGTTGACTCTTCAAAGAAACGAAAAAGATCTCACAACAAGACACCAGTTGCTGCTGAGAAGCCGAAAAGGAAGCTAAGGAGGCTTACTAAAGTTAAAGCTATAGAAACCTCCGAGGATGGTCCTGTCGTGGCACAACCCACTGATCAGCTACCCCAGGGCCCAACCCCTGTGGAAGAGATGCCCGCTACTGTATCGACAGTAGATCCCGAGCCTTTGGCAGCTATGACGGATGATCGGACATCTGCCCATTCGGAGCCAAATACTACTTCTCCTATACGGGATTCCACACCCATTCAGGATCCACCTTCCTTCGGGGCATCATCCCCTGTAAGGAATCCCTCTCCGATACAGGCTTCCACACCTGTAGAGGAACCAATCACTACAGCAGATACAAAGGTTGTACGAAGTCCCTCCCCGGAAACTATTATCAATAAAACCCTTCTTTCTGTACAAATTGAACAGGCCTATCAAATATTTCTTCAATGGAAGAGCTATAGGCTAGCTCCATACGATACCCTGTACAACTGGAGCGAGTGGAGCAATGAAGAAAGATTCGTGTTGGAAGTGACAGACTCCAAAGAAGTTGAAATCCTGATCCAATGGGATAACCTATGCTGCAAAGAGTTAATTGAAAGCCATATTTTGCACAAATCAGATGCCAGAAGGAAAGGAAAGGATAAGTCCGAGGAATCTCCCAAAAGTCCAAAAGAAGACCACGACTCAGACGACAACGACGATGCCTTTCACGCAGGTCTGAGAATGATCCGTGAGGAGGCTCAGGAAATAGAAGTCTCTCAAGCCAAGAATGATGAAGGGACATCCACCCATCAATCGTCCCCTTCACCACAGCAAGACAATGTTCCTGACAATGAGGATTCAGACCCTCATGTTGAGGAAGAAGAAAATGTTTCGCAACAGGCACTCGAGCCTACTGTCGCCGCCGAAGAAGAAGAATCACGCGCCTTCCAGCAAGAGGAATCAGTCCCTCTGCCGGAACAGGCGGATGCTGAGAGATACCAGGAGGAATCAGTCCCTCCTGTACCCATGTCTTCAGATACCTCTTCGCAACAGGAGGATGTCGCACCTCCTGCCGCCGAACCCACAACAGTTGCTCCCGCCCCATCAACCATGGAATCCGACGACGGTACTATACCTGAGGATGTCCAACTCACTTCACGCCCTAACGTGAATTTGAGAAGGTTGAATGGAGTAGAAGACTTTGCCCAGCCAGATTCTCCCCGCACTGAAACTAGAAAAGAGCGACTACGTGCTCTTGGCCTCCAAACTGTATTTATTCAGGACGCAGTCAATGCTCTACACTCGGTAGAAAAATCTCTTGATTGGATGCACACATCTGTTGTTGAAGAAATGACTGGATTACAGCATGAAGTCTCTCGAGTAGTCGAAGCCTTCACTGTCTTGCCAGAAGTCTTCAAGCAAGCCCTGAGCAATCTGCAAGAGAAGAAAGAAAGAATCCTGAGGGAAGAGCAATCGAAGCTACGCGTATCTGAGGCCAAGACAGCATCAGCTATGATTGAATCCGGTTCTCAACTGCGAGCCATGACAATAATATCAAAGATATGTCGTAGGTGCTCCCATCCCTTGTTGAGAGAATGTCACATATTGAGACGAAACAGGATGCCGCTCTGGAGATCCTGGGACGTCTTGATGAAAAGTTATCATACCTTGATGATGCCAAAAAGGGGGAAGAAGCGAGAGAAGCCGCGAGGAGAACGAGGCTCCAGCAAGAAAGAGAGTTCAATATTGCTCAAGACAGCATTACTGCAGAACTAAACAAATTGGCTGCACCCGCTCAAGGATACATGATTTCAGGTTCTCGACCTGAGTTCCATGATCCCAGCGTCCCATGACAAAACATGATCCAAAGGCCTTCTGAAATTCGTCTGCCAACCAACCGCCATCCCACTGCTGAAGAAGTGAAGCAATGGAGGAGAAATGAACTGATGAGATATTTTGCAAAACTCGTCAGGGAATCCGCCATCTTCAAAGGATATAAAACATTAGCGGAGGCTGCGGATAAATTTACAAAGTTGTTAGAAGAAGGAAAGCTTCCTCTCCAACAAGAAATGAAGTCCAAACATAGACGAGGAGATCGGATCACCCATCCAGAAGACTGGATTCTCGCCTACGACAAATCATACGATGGTAGAGCAATCTACTTAGATCGAGGCAATGATTCCCTACAGCATTGGTGGCGTGGAACCGAGAACGATCCCGACAAAAGGCCATGGAGACACTCAGATTATAGGAGTTTAATTCCGTGTATTTTTGTTTATAATTATGTTTTCAAAACAGCAAAATATTGTAATCCTTGTTTCAATATCAATAAAATATTTGCCTGTCTTGAAAGATTACAACTCGTAATCTACTGTGTTATTGTATGATTACGTAATTTAAATTTAATTGCTGAAATTAATCACAAGTATAGAAACTTGTTTAAAAATTAAAGCTGTACGAACTTGTCTGCGAACAGTTCATAGATTCAGTTGTATGCATCTAGAATACATTGTAAGATTGTGCCTGCGCGCCAATCATAAACTTAAGCTGTAAAAACTCTTAGCTGTATCGAACTCGCCTGTAGTTCAAAAATTAGACTAAGCCAGATCATTCGACAGAAGACCAAGATATCTGCCCGAAGTCATCAAGAAGATTATTAGCTTCATTAAGAAGGTTTTGGCATCATCAAGATGGCTTGAAAGATTTAAGTCTTAGCAAATTGTCAAAAAAGGGGAAATTGTTGGGATAACAATACCTGGTATCGAAACAGTTAGGATAAACAATCCCTGTATCGAATAGTGGTGATAAGATGTTTTGACAGTATGCCAATCCAGCATACAGTAAGTAAACTATATCGAAAAGCTGATCAAAAGTGTCAACCTGTATCGAAGACCTCTCGTAGATCCAGCATATTGATCATACAACAAAGAGTCCCGCAAAGCTAAAGTATGGAAGCTGTCTCAAATATCAATACAGCTATCATTCCATACAGCTCTCAACAGGACAAGAAGGAATCTTCAGTATTCACTAGAAGTCAAGTCCCGTTGATAAAGAAATATTTAAATACTAAAAGATAAAGTATTTAAATACTGTAAGTCAGAAGATCTTCACAATCCCGCAATATCCGGATCTCAGTCAAATGTTTGTTGTCATAGAATCTTGCCCAACGGATAGATTTCAAACGGATATATTTCAGAGACTATATATAACTCCAGAGTTTGAAGATCATAAACCACTGAACGACAATATTCAGAGCAAAACATATCTCCCCAAGATTTCTGCTATTCAGATATAAGAGATATACAGTGCTCAAACCTTGAACAACACATCATCAGCTTATAGCCCAGAAAGTCATAGATGTTGTTCAACCTTGTTCTATCTTTGAACAAACTCTTATCAGCCCTGTGTGGACTGAGGAATCTTTGCTACTCCCAAACTGTGTGTGAAGGACTTGCATCGAAGAAGACGAAGCTTCAGAACTGTGTGTGAAGAAGCCAGTCAAGTGTTAGCTCAAACCAATCTGTGTGAACGGTTGAAAGCTAAGATCTCTATATCAATCTGTGTGAACGATATATTGATTGAGTGTTGTTATAATTACGTAGTTGTGTACGCAGTAATTATAATAAACTTTTTACTCATGTGTGGAGGACTAGTGGAGGTAGAGGAGTTTACCTCAAACCACTTTAAATATTGTGTTATTAACCTTCTGCCTTTATTGTTTTAATAAATGTGATTATTTAAGTATACTCTGCATATCGAGTTGCAGTATCCTCAGCAACTTACTGTATTTAAGACTTCCGCTACACACTCAGATTTAAAACCGTACAATTTGTAGTTTAAAACACTTTCCAAGCTGTATCCAGTATACTTAGTGGCCAACAATCCCCTATTTTGTGGAGGCGCCTCTTGCTGGTTTTTCCATCGAAAGTTAGGGTGATCCCTCCATCCTGGGTTGTAGGTGTTTGAGTAAGGATCGTTTTTCCTCCCATAAGAATTTTCGGTCCCAATTGCATTGGTGTATGTCTCGATTTCATCAAGCAAAATCCAACAATTCTCCGTTGTATGCTCTGTGGTTTTGCAAAGACGACAGGGTACGACTGGCGTGCTATTACCTACAGCAAGTTTTCTAACAAAAGTAGTTAGCTCATTCAATTTTTCCTCAAGGGACGAGTCATGCATCTCCTTCACCATCCTGATCGATGAATCGTGACAACCAAATTGTTGTGAATTGGCCGCCATGTTGGATATGAGAGCCCTTGCGGCCGTGGGAGTTCTGTCAACTAGGGCTCCTCCACTTGCTGCATCTATCGTGTTTCGCTGCATCGGATTAAGTCCTTCGTAGAAATACTGAATAAGGATTTGCTCGCTAATTTGATGTTGCGGGCATCGAGATACCAACTGTTTGAATCGTTCCCAATATTCATGCAATGTTTCTCCGGTCATTTGCCTTGCACCACATATCTCTTTCTTTAGGTTGGCTGCTCGAGAGGCCGGAAAATACTTTTGCAGAAATAAGATCTCCATCTCGTTCCACGTTGTGATAGTGGCCGACGGTAAATAAAATAACCAATCCTTAGCCGAATCTTTTAATGAGAATGGGAAGGATCTAAGTTTGATTTGTTCTTCGGTGACACCGTTCGACTTCATGCTTGAACAAACGACATGGAATTCCTTGAGATGTTTGTGTGGGTCCTCTCCTGATAGACCATGAAATGCAAGTAGCAAGTGAATCAATCCCGACTTCAATTCAAAGGTGTTGTTGTTGTCAATAGCCGGGATCGTGATGCACAGTGGTTGTTGAGGTAGCTCTGGGTTGGCTAATTGCTTCAGCGTCTTTTCAGCGTTATTTGCCATGACTCCAATTTCGTCCTGCGACTCACTGGGTGATGTTTCGAAAGAAAATGGTAAGTGCTCGAGCTCTTTGGTTTCTTTTGCTTTTCGTTTGAAAATTCGATCTCGTTTGGTGATTTCTGGAAAGTATTGTAAGTCTTTATCCCCTCGGGTCCTTGTATTCATGCAAAGCTGAAACAAACGGATTAGTGTACAACTGACAGTTATAATGAATTTTCAGAACTGACACTGGGTCACCCAGTGTCGAAATTGCAGAAAGTTTTTAACCCAAAATAAGTAAAATTAATTTAACATCGTTCCCCGGCAACGGCGCCAAAATTTTGACCGCGTTGTCGTGACACGTCAAAATTAGTTATTTATATTTTTCCTTGGCTTACTTCTACTAACTAGTAGTATCGGCAAGTAAGTGTCGATCCCACGGAGAACGGTAAATCAATTATACTAATTAAGGATTAAGTACTTAGTGCAATAAAATAAAGAGGGAGGGTTTGTTTCTGATCTTAACTTAAATAAATTGCGTAAGTTAAAATAAAATAAACAAAGGAAATAAAAAGTTGAAAATATCAATTGAGGAATAATCTAGTCCTTAGCTCCGTTATCCACCGTTTCGATTTAATTCAAGTTTCAATGCAGAGCTTATCTCTTCTCTAATCTCATGAACTCCTATTCCGAAGCCAACAATAAGCTATGTTGACCACAATTATTTCTTAAGTTTATTCAATTAAAACAAGCTCTTTAATCGAACCTATCTATGCGGTGGATTCAAAACAAGCTCTTCAAATCTCGCTCGCTAGATGCATTAAAAACCAAAATAATGGAATAGGCAAGATATTAAGTTCATAAGGCCGCCTTAAGGGATCTCGATTTTGTGTTACTCAATTGGGAAAAATCAATTATTTGCTACTTGTGAAATTAAAATTGCAACAATTACGGATTACAACTCAATTTCTAGGATAAGGCATAAAACTCCTAATCTAGTTGGCCAAACCAAATCAAGAAATTAAATGGCATAGTAGTGAATTCAATAACACAAAAGTAATTCAAGAGAATTCGAGTTGAGAATACACTACGGGATTAAAACATGAATAATTCAAATACAGTTTCAAACTTCACTAAGAACTAGAATAGAAAATTAGCCGGACATGTTGGCTATAGAAAACAGCAAATTAATAATAGACATGAGAAGAAAGAAATTCAAACGGTGTAATCTTCTTCTTCGCATGTCGGAATCGGCTCGGTTGCTCCGGCGAGAATTTGGTTCGGCCGTCCCCTTTTGCTTCTTCTGCTCCAGCCGTAAAAATTGGGTGATCAAAGATGAAAATAATTCCAGCCCTGCTCTCCTTTTATAATAATTCTTTATCTCTTAGTTTCCTTCTTTAATTCGATCTCCTTCCTTCTTATCCTTCTTGAGTTTTGATTTCCTTGAAGTCTCTCTTCCCAAATCTATTCCAATTCTTTTTCCTAGCCTAGAGACCGATTTATTGCCTTATGGAACTGATTGGGGCGGTTTGGAGTCGTTTCTTGGGCCCCAAGTAAGATTATTTCCGAAACAGATCGACATTGGTCATCGAACCGACATCGGGCCACCTGTGTCGCGCAAAGATTTTCTTCATTTAAGCCCAAATCACCATGGCTTAGTCCGTTTGATGATCCAAATTATTCCTTAAGCTTAAAAACTCCATCAAACACCTAAATTAAACAACAAATTGCCAAGTGAAGTATTTTCCATCCAAAACATAAATAAATAGAAAATAACCAAGTGTGCCAACAGAAAATTCATTAAAACCTTATAATTAACAATAATTTTAGCAAACTATTTTCGTCCTATCAGATAATTTATAGGAAACGGAGACGTTATTATAAGTTGTTTAATCTACGTTTTAATGCATCTCGAGAGAGACTTTAGAATATTGTTGTGATTATCATTTTGGAAACGTACTTAGAACTCTTTGGAATCAATCCCGACTAAACTTAGTAATCAACGGAAACCTAGCCTTAGAATCTATCTTTCAAAACTCATACTATTCTCTTTAATTCGGATATTTTCACTTGTTTAAATTAATTATCATCATTTTATTTTATTTCTTTAAACACTCATTCACCTTTCGATCGTCTAGATAAAACTGGAATCATTATAATCTAGTACTCAACACAATATGAATATTTAGTCTCTCTGGAATACGACCTTGCTCGCCACTTTCTACATTTACTCCGTACACTTGCAGATTGTTTAAAAATATAGCGAACAAGTTTTTGGTGCCGTTTCCGGGAACTAATTTATTTTTATTAGTGTTGATATTACGATAAGTGTTTCTAGTCTTACTTTAGATATTTTCTTATATTTGTTACATAACTCATGTTGTGCACTTTTAAATCCTACTCAAGGAGTGCATGAACACCCATTCATCTCGAGTGCCTTTAGAAACTTTCATCCCGGAAGTAGAAGCATTTGCCCAAAGAACAAGTGCTACCTCAAGGAAACTAAGAAGGGATCTTTTTGAAGACATGGAGAGAGCAGGAGACAACATGGGAAGGGAACACGAACGAGAATGCAATGATCCAAGACAACGAGGGCGTAAGGATTGAAAATCCAAAAACTAGGGTGCAATCCATTCGGGATGGATTACGACCAAAATTGGACCGAAACTTTGGAGGAATCACTCATGTTCCAGTCAACTCCCTAAATTTTGAGTTGAAGCCCGCATTAATTTCAATAATTCAACAAAATCAATTTGGAGGATTTGCTGTCGAGGATCCACATGCCCATCTAACTCAGTTCATGCAAATATGTGGTACTATCAAAATGAATGGAGTCTCGGATGATGCAATACGCTTACGATTGTTTCCATTCTCTTTGAGAGAAAAGGCAAGAATTGGGTTGGGACTTTAGCTCCCGGAAGTATAAAGACATGGGAGGAATCGAGCGAAAAAATTTGGTTCAAATTTTTCCCACCCAACAAGACAATGAAGCTAAAAAGTGAGATTACTCAATTTCATCAACTGGACTCTGAACCGTTATATGAATCTTGGGAACGTTTCAAAGATCTACTAAGGCGATGCCCTCGACACGGTTTCCCCGAAGACCAACAAATGTGTTTCTTTTACAATGGTCTTATGTGAGAAACAAGAAATTTTATTGATGCTTCCGCGGGATGGGCATTGCTAGCAAGGAGCGCTGAAGAAGCTTATGGATTGATAGAAGAAATAGCTATGAATAGCTATCAATGGCCGATGGAAAGAGCAAATGTTAGAAGGGTGTCTGAGATATCCGATTCGGACCCTATCAAGGCACTAGCCGCGCAAATCACAATGTTAACCACTCAGTTGGGGGCCATAATAAAATTAGGTGATTCGAAGATAGCTCATCAAGTAAGTTCAAGTTCACTACCATCTGACCTATTGGAGGAAGCACATTACATTAATAATCGGAATTACAACAATTTCCGGAATAATCCACCGCCGCGTTTCTACCATCCCTCCAACCGAAATAATGAAAATTTTTTAGCTATGCTAATCCAAAGAATGCCTTGCAACCACCGGCTGGATTCAAAATGTCAAATGGTGAGATAATTAAAGAAGCAAAGCCGACGTCAAATCTCGAGAATATTCTAGCTACCTTTATGATGGAGATAAAAAGCCGATTTAGTCGAGATGAGGAAAAATTAGACAAAATTGAAGGCCATGTCACTCAATTAGCTACCACCGTGGGAGCTCAAATGAAAAATCTCACAACTCAAATTGGACAATTGGCTAAAGTTTTAGGGAGTCAACATCATCGGAGACAATTTCCGAGCAATGCCGAAGTGAAACCAAAAGAGTCTTGCCAAGCTATCACCTTAAGAAGCGGCACGAATTATGAAGGGCCAAAGATGCCAATGGTCCAACAAAGCAAGGGAGCCAAGGAGGATCGAAACGAAATTGTAGAGGAAGAAGGGAAGCATGATACATCCAAGGGGGCTGAGAAACCTAAAATATCTTCTAACTCTACTCCTAACGTTCCTCTCCCTTTTTCTCAACATTTCAAAAAGAAAAAGTTAGATGCACAATTTGCAAAGTTTTTAGACATCTACAAGAAAATTAATATCAATATTCCTTTTGCAGATGCTTTGGAACAAATGCCTAATTATGCAAAATTCTTAAAAGATGTGATGTCAAGAAAAAGAAAGATAGAAGAGCATGAGATGGTTAAACTAACCGAAGAATGTAGCGCTATTATCCAATGCAAATTACCTCAAAAGTTTAAGGATCCCGGAAGCTTTACCGTTCCATGCACCATTGGAAACGTTTCATTCGATAAAGCTTTGTGTGATTTAGGTGCTTCGATTAACCTTATGCCTTTATCTATTTTCAGGAAATTAGGTGTCGGAGAAATGAAAGCCACAACGGTTATGTTACAATTGGCGGATCGATCCATAACACACCTCAAGGGGATTGTTGAAGATGTGCTTGTAAAAGTCGACAAATTTATATTCCTAGCGGATTTTGTCGTTCTTGACATGGAAGAAGATGAAGATCTACCACTTATCCTTGGACGTCCGTTTTTAGCAACAGTAAAGGCCCTTATTGATGTCGAAAGGAGAGAATTAACACCATGTGCTAACGATAAGCATGTTCTATTTTCTATATTTAAAGCTATGAAATTTCATGATGATATGGAATATTACAATGTTATTGACCATATAAGTTCGTATGGAAAGAAAAAAATCTTACACTCATTGTCTTCGGATCCGTTAGAGTTTGTCCTTACGAACTCATGTTTTTCTAGTGACTCAATCTTGAAGTTTGACGATTCTGACTTGTTTGATTATGTTTGTGAATTGAATTCTCTACAGGAAGAACCGCAAATCAATAAATTCGATGATTTTGACAAAGAGGAGCATGAAGTAGTTGCGGAAATCAAGCTGACGAACGACTCGACCGTGTCAAGTTACACGGTTCAAAATTTTGAGTCTGTTTCATCTCAGTCGGATGTATCACAACCAAGCTCGGACCTTAAAACTCTTCCTGTCGAAAGAAGAGTTTAATGTCAATCACAATTTCAAGAAACCGCACCTAGGATCACTTACAGAACAATCTGAAAACAACATCAGTAAATCAGACACCTTCGACTCATGATACATGATGTGAAGTGAGTCCACGAGAGGATAAGGAAAAATGTGGCCAAAGAACAATATGTGGCCATTGAACAATATTTAGCTGAAATGCAGAATTTGAACCCCTCTTCCTATTTTGTTTTTCTTTTATTAGAGTTATTAAGTAATTAGGTATAAATTTGACAAACCAGCATAAATGCTTCCTTCTTGTTTTATTCTTCCTTGAAATTCCATGATAATTAACAGAAGCTGGGCAAGACCTCAGTAAGCAAAGGTAAAGACATAAGCCTACAAAATATGCTGGTGAATGCGAAATTCCATTATAAATTAAAGTACTTACTTGAGACAAGGTGCTGGTGAATGCGAAAACAAGGACCGACTTTTGCTTGATATCACAAATGAAAGTACTATACATCTTTCTATCTTTAATCAATCACCAATGATAATCTCTTGAAAGACTGCATTGAATGTCAGAAAGTAAAAAAAATACACATACTGACTTTTGCTTGATATACGAAAAACTTCAATAACTATTGGAGAGCAGAAGTGAAAAGTATTTAGAAGAAGAGAATATCATACAATATCGTGATTCACACAAGATATTTCTTTAGCTATTGAACTTATGTATGTTATAATGGCCTAGCATGTAAAGAATACAGGAACTAATCAACCTAATAAGCTTCCTGATCATAGCATGGAGATGCTGATGAATTCATATTCTATAGCCTGCAAAAAATCTCCCTTGATAATGAACAAGCAAACTGATTAAGGGCTTCAGTTCATAGTCTAGCCACTAGAAATGGTTCCAGTAAATAAAATAAACCATCAAAGTAAACAAGCCTTCAACAAGCATTAAAATGAAAACAAGAAAAAGACAATATTGGAACAAACCTTCATGAAAACAATCAATTGATTGCCTAATCCAATCAGAAAATCTCGCGAAAAAGTAATAAATAAAAATCAGACACTAAATCTCTTCTAAAGAGATAGAAAATCTAAAATAAAACAAAATAAACTCAGTGCAAAATCCATGAATTAGAGGCAACGGATTAACCTCAACCAACCATCATTCATGATTTACTTCCACATTCCATGTCCTACAACAACAAGAGATCGGCTTTGTCAATGCAATCAAACACAAAATCGAACAAACTAATGTGTAGAAATATAAAATTGTACATACAATGAGGGGCGCGACGAACAGGCGGCGCTGGTCGCGGTGGCTAGGGTTAGCAGATGAGAGGAAAGGCGACGAGCAGGAGTCTGCCGGAGGCGCGCCAGACCGGGGGATGCAGATCAAAACACATATACGTTTCACATTGAATAGCAGAAATCACACACACACACACCAGAAATTTTTGTTTACAGCTCCAGTTCACAAATATTCTACTCATTCTTTTTCTGCAATCGTTCGTTCGAACCCAACCAGCATTTTTCCAGCATCTCGGAAGCACACCAACACCAGATTCTTCACAACTTCTTCATCCACCAGATACAGAAAGGTAAAATCCGATAACAAATCAAACTCCATCAGGAAATATATCTGTTCAAGACACAAAGCGAAAGTCGGCAGCATGTGAATTTACTAATTACCTTATTCTGTATAACGTCTTCCAATATAGTTGTGATCCGAGATAAAATCTCAATCTTCTTCTCCATTTCATTCACGTGAGTTAAATGAGCAACATTCTTGTCCTCCTAAAAGTTCCACAACCAATTACATGAGCTCAATATTGCAGCAAATTAAACAAGGTTATAGTATCTAAACTACCATCCAATAATACGCAACAGCTAATCAAGAGTCCAGCGTGAGCGTGAATGATCGTCAACATGCGTAATTCAAAATTAGAGTGAATTTCGACCGAAAAATTACAATGCATCACCTTTCTGCCTTGAAGTTCCACTTGCAGATCCGCGATTTTCCTTTGTACGGCGGTCAATTCTTGCAAGGTTCTTATCAAGTCGTCCCCCTTATCACCAGAACCTGTCGATGAATTCTGAATATCTTCCTGATCAAATTAAAAATAAAGTCAAAATTAGGGCAGCTACCAGCATTACAGCATCACGATATCGAGTATATTCTCGAATATTTAAGTATGTGTATGTGCAATAGGATGCCGGAGACGGAGGAGGAGAAATTGAAAAAATGAGGTCGACGGCGATGGAGACAGCATCGGACATTCCTACGACTCTTCTCAGTGGCTTTTCCCCCACCCAAGTGGAATCGCTACCCATCGACATTATAGGTTTTTGGTTGCTTTGTGTGTGCGAACTAGAATTGAGGTATGAGCAGTGCGCGAGATCTCCGGCACCGGAAAACGAAGTTAGGACGGAGAAGGACCCGAGCAGGCCAGAGCGGACAGATTCCAAATTTAGAACTGAAATGGGAGGCAGAAGAGCGATCCCTATTCTTTGGGTTACGAACGGGTTGGGGGTAGATAGACCTGGCAAACGGGCGGGCTCGGCCCAAACGGGCCGGGTAAAAAATGGGCGGGCTAAATTTGAGTCGGGCCAAAAAGGTCCGGTCTTTTTTGGGCCAAAAATATTAGGCCCGTGGCCCCTTGACTCTTTTTTTTTTTTTTTGAAATATTATTTCTGAATAAATATAGAAATATTTTTCGATCTGTAATTATTATATTATTCACTATACTATCACAATCAATTAAATAAATATACAATTATTTTTATTTAATAATTATATTATTTACTACACTACCACAATCAAAAGACAAATCTATAAATATTTTTATTTGATCATCATTTCATTTATCACTACTACTTTCTTATAAAAATCATAAAATAATATTATTATTGATATGAGATACTATAAAGTAATCACAAAGTCCAATAAAAAATAAAACTATATCAATAATTAACATATAGATGTAATCTAATCTAACAAATAAGGAAAAATTTTAAAAATTATAATTACATATAACATAAATATATATAAAAATAAAACAAAAAATCAGGTAAGGCGGCGCCATGGGCGGCCTCAACGGCGGGCTAATCTGGCCGCCAAAGGGCTCGATTTTTGGGCCAAAAATATGAAGTCCCAATGCCCGCCCAACGGCGTGGCTGGGCTGGCACGCCTGCGCCTATTTTGCTGCGTCTAGGATAGAGAATTATATCTTGGGTCAGTTGGGCTGTTTTCCTATTCAGACCTAAACCCTCTTTTAATCTCAAGTTGAAAATATTAATTTTCGGTCAAAGCACATACACTTCGTTTTTGTAAAAATATTCTGATAAAAAATAAAATTTCACACTGTAACTTCATTAATTATCAAATTAGTAAAGTCTTTGTGTCCTAAAATTCTCAATTAGTTTTTGCTTTTTAGTATGATACCATTTACTGAAATCTATGTAGGTGTTTTACTTCAACGAATTGAAAAGCGAAGTTGCTTTTCGTTTTTTACTTCACTAATATACATAACTGAAGTAAATTGTATCTAAGTCTTTAATGTTTATTCTACTAGTGAAGTCTTCATCTATCGACCAAAGCAACTTAGATGGTAATCAGTTGCTACAATATCTACTTAAATTCTTCACGAACTTAATCATAAACTAATTTATAAACTTACCTACAACAAAAGATCAAAGAAAGAGACTAAAAAAATGTATCTTCTATATCAAATAACTAAATAAATTATAGATATGTCATGTGGATAATAGACTCTCTTTTACTATATGATAGATTATATTACATTAGATTTATTTTATAGTTTCTTTCATATTATATCAATTACATATTTCTTTCACAAAATTAAATTACATCAAATTTATTTCTTCTTTCTTATATGTGCTCCCTCCCTTCTTTCTTTTTTGTTTTCTACTCCTTATTTCTTGCTATCAATTTTTCCCTCATTCCTTCAATTCTCCCTCACTCTCTCTCTCTCTCCCCTTCCTTCCCTCTCTCTCCATCCCACGCCACAATGACCCCCCACCCACCCCACATTATATATATGATATAAGTATTAGTAAATAATAACGTCATTTTTGTATTTGATTTATCCTTATTTTATCTATTAGTGAATTCATTAATTATCTACCGATCATTAACTAATAAATTTTTTATCAATATTTATATAATCAATATGTGATATTAGTTATTTGTTTTATTCGACAAAGTTACTATATTTTTATTTATGTATATTTCATATCTACATAAAATCTTTATTAGGAAAAGAAAGACATTAGTATTAGCATTACTATTAGGTAAAATATAAATATGTACAATTTAAAATATATAAAATAGAAATAAATCAATGTATTATGCAAAAAGTAGTTTCGAACAGATAAACTATTATTTTAGCTGTCAATACTTCTATTTTATCTCATATCTATCTAATATATTTATTAAAAATTCTTGTACTTGCGAATATGGATGATTATTTTTTAGCTATTAACACTTTTTCTACTGTTGATCTTTAATGAATAATAATATTTAATTTATTTTACATTCGTAAATATAGATGTCAATATTTATTTTACATATTCGCAACTTCTCGGTTTCTTTATGAAGGTTTTCTAATATGAATGGAATAATGCTCCAACATGGTTAATATAATACTTTGCTAATATTTTTATATAGTACATAGTTCTTAACCAATATTGGCTTGGCATAAAATCACAAGAAACTGATACACGTGAATATGAAATTGAATTTAAAATTCAGTTTAATATATTATTTTTAGAATATTATTTCATACAAAAAATATAAGTTTTTACGATCACCATATTCTATATGTATTTCATTTTTATTTGTTGGGATTCAGTAATAATAATAAAGTGCACAGCGAAAAAATAAACCGATTAAACCGAATAAAATCGAACCCTAAGAGGATCGATCAAGCATCGTATACACAAATATAAAATAACAAAGTATGAATTAGGAATCATACCCTTGAAGTCATTTGATTAAATGTTGAAGAAAACCAACTCAAGATTTAGCAAAATCCCGAGCACCGAAAACACCGTGCCTCTACGTATCACGTATCGGAAGATGAGCGAAAAATATTTCAATCAACTTATTCTCCAGAATATGGCTAGAAGTTGATGGAATTAGCTTAATTTATATTTCAAAAATACTCAAACTATTTTATGAAATGTTTTTCTCTCAAAATCACACTTAGAATATAAGTGTAAAAACTTAGAATTTTTTTCTCCCTCTCCTCTGCTCATGGCCAAAGATGCATAATGTGGGAGGAGGGCTATGTTTGTTATATAACATCAAAACAAGTCACTCCTCACTTCATCGCACAAGCCCTTATATTTAATACACCAAGTATATAAGATAAAATCCCTCATAATCTCATCATATCTCATATTAAGACAAATGAGATTAATCACCATCATGTGAAGTGGAGAGGGACGGCCAATTGGGATAAAAAAATAAGTTGGTTCATTTCGGTTCGTTAAGACAGACACTCTACATGTCAAAGTACAAGTTATACAACTCTTGCTTCAACTTAATGTCCAGTTAAGTTTTATCGACTTGCGAACAGGTTAAGCATTCGAGTCCTAAACACTTCCAGCGCCTATCTCCTTATCTTCATAAGGAGTACAATGTTTGCTCAAATGCAAAGACTATAGCAATAATAAATGTCTTATTTAGTTGATGTTCATAATTACAATATAATGGTCTCACTCTATCATCCTCTGAGTGGCATTCGAGCGAATATTCCTAACAATCCCACACTTGCACTCAATACCACAAACTATGGTATCTAATACCCATCCTCTCACTACAAAAAAAACTATTTTTACCGATGCCAATTACCGATGGCAAAAACAAAATGCCGCTGGTAAAAGCAGTTAATGATGCCATTACCGACATCGCTCTGCCGTTGGTAAAACCTTCGACTGTAAAAAAGTCCCGACAGAAAACGCCGTCATCGCCAATTTACCGACGGCTTACCGACGCCCCATCCTCGGTAAATTTCTCCGTGTCAAAATTCGAGAACGATTTTATCAACGGATTACCGACGACAACCGTCATTGGTAATTTACCGATGGCAGGGTGCCGTTGGTAAAATCTATATGCATTAAAACTTGTTTTTTTTTGTCGGGGGTGGGGTCGGGTCGGGTCGGGGCTCGGCCGAGGTCGGGTAGGGTCGGGGCTCGGCCGAGGTCGGGTCGGTATGGACCAATGTTTTTGTTCAATATTACCCATCAAGATTTTGGTTTATAAAGTGATGAATTGTGGTACTTTTTTGATGTGGGATAAGGATGTTTCAGAATTTACCAACGACAACTAGCCATCGGTAAAGTCGTCGGTAATGTCATCGGTAAATTTCGAAATATAAATAAAATGAAAAAAAAAAATTCCCGCCGTCGGTAGATTCTGAAACATAAAAAAATAAAAAAAATTATTCCCGCCGTTGGTAATGTCGTCGATAAATTCTAATATAGAAAAAAATGGAAACATTATTTACCAAAGACAACTGTGTCATCGGTAATTCTGCCGTCTCTAATGTCGCCGGTAAATTTGATGGAAAAGTTCGCGCCAACATCCCTCCAACGTGCCGTCGGTAATGCCGTCGGTAATTAGTTAATTGATGACGTTGGTAATGGCGTCGGTATTTTAGGTACTTACCAACGGCAGAGCGGCCGTCGGTGATTTCGTTGGTAAAACTAGTTTTTTTGTAGTGTCTCCAGATGTCGCTCTAAGACCATCTTAGATAGTAGCTTGGTCGTCGGATCAGCAATGTTATTTGCTGTGTCTACTCTCTACAGTGTAACATTCTCCTTCTGAACTATTTCTCTAACAAAATGATACTTTCTTTCAATATATTTGGTGTTGTTGTGAACCTTGGGCTGATGTGAGTTATGGACCACTTGAAGTTCCTCAGTAAGCTTCTTAAACCAAAATGCTTATTTAGCAGCCTCCGTGGCTGCTTGCCTGATATTCGGCTTGATATGTGGAAATAGCAGTCGCGCTTTGCTTGGCACCTCTCCAAGATAATGCTCCCCTATTCAGAGTAAAGATATACTCTGATATGGACATCTTCACATCCATGTTTCCCTAAAAATCTGAATCCATATAACCAACCACTTTGAGTTCTCCACCGCCGTATGTAAGAACCAAGTCTTTAGTCCTCTTCAGGTACTTAAGAATATTCTTTACAGCAGTCCAATATTCTTGCCCTGGATTTTACTGAAATCGACTCATTATGCTCACAGCATAGGCAATATCCGGTCTAGTACAAACCATAGCGTACATGAGGCTACCCACTGTCGAATCATATGGCACCTTACTCATTTTGTTTCTATCCTCCTCACTTTGAGGACACATTTCTAAGGAAAATTTTATGCCATTAGGTAGGAACCTTTTTAGAATCTTCCATCCTAAAGGATCTTTTCTGTATATGAAGTTTGGGAAAGACCTAACATTCTCTTCGCTCTATCCTTATAGAGACAAATACCTAGAATATAGGTGGTTTCTCCCAAGTCTTTCATTGCGACCTCACTAAAAAACCAAGCTCTCACATAATTGAGCATTCCTATGTCGTTTCTTATAAGTTCAATGTCATCCACATATAGTATTAAGAACGCAATTTTGCTCCCGCTAACCTTCTTGTTAATATGTGGCTCTTCTTTGTTTTTGACAAAATAAAACTCTTTGACTATCTCATCACAACAAAGATTCCAACTTTGTGAAGCATGCTTCAGTGCATAAAAGGCTCGCTGAAGTTTGCATACTTTATGAATATCAGTTTCAGATAGGAATCCCTTAGGTTGTTCCATGTAGATATCCTACTCGAGGAATCCATTTAGAAATACCATTTTCACATCTATTTGCCGTATTTCATAATCTAAGTGGGTTGATATGGCAAGCGTCATGCTAATAGACCTAATCATGGCTATAGGCTAGAAGGTCTCAAAGTAAGTGATTCCCTCTCTTTGGGAACTCTTTGACATAAGCCTGTCCTTATAAGTATCAACCTTGTCATATATATCAGTCTTTCCATTATAGATCCATTTATTTCCAATAGGCACTATGCCCTTAGGACGATCTACTAAATTCCAGACTTGATTAGCATGCATAGAGTCTATCTCAACTTCCATAGCCTCTTGCGACTTTGCGGAGTTCAAATTTGTAATACCAGTATATTTGATATGTATTTTACTTGTATTTGAACCTTATGACATTGCGTATATTGTATTATTAATTAGATTATGATAGTATTTCATAGTCCAGTATTGGAGAGTGTATGATTCTATTGATGTTATGCATGCATGTACTTACACGTAATTAACGCACGCTAACCAGTGAGTGTGTTGTACGCTAATATGTGTGAGCTAGCACACGCTAAAGAAGACACTTAGCGTAAGCTATGTGCAGTCAACATGAATGAGACAAGGGTCAGCAGGTGAGATCGGATCGCGGATCTGGATAAGATTATGACGGGATGAACCTGGACGGCTTTTGGAAAAGTTGAGTCAAAGGTACATAGCGCATGCTATGAGAGATATGCTAGCGCACGCTAAGTCGAGTACAGTGAGGTCAGTAAGCATCATAAAGTCATTAGCGCATGCTATGATAGGGCATTACTGTATGCTAATTGTTGCATTAACATACGTAAAGGCTATTTAACATACGTAAGGCCGAGGACAGAAAGAGACAGTGCACTGTGAGCCCGTTAGCGCACGCTAAACTGAAGAATAGCGCACGCTAAAGGTCATTTTCTATATATATGACATCACCCTCATTTCATTTCTCATTTTACCCTTCGTCTATTATCCGACTTTTGCGACTTGTAGAAGTTATCCCACAATACTTTCACCTCATATCAGCCTCTATATGAGATTGTTGAAGACGAAGAAGATCATAGATTAGTGTTCAAGCATCCGGTGTTGAGTTCCGCCAAGCATTTTGTCGTTTCCTTCCGTATTAAGGTATGTGATGCTTTACCAAACTAGAGTTCATGTTCTTAGTGATGATTATGGACATGCTACTGAGATTATGGAGTTTGTTATGAACATTATGAATCAAACAACAAGTTTTGGAAGATTGGATTGAATGAACGTTGGGCTTTCATTAGTAATAGTTGAACCTTGATTATGCCTATCATAAGGATGTGATTTTCGAAGATTATAACATGCCTTGATGATGATTTCGTGATGATTATATGATGAACGAATCGATTATGTTATCACCTAGACTAGGTGAATTCGAGATGATGAATGTAGGGATTGTTCTTCAAGTATAATCCAGGATTTGTAAAGATTGTTTGTATTGATAATCTTCATATGAATGGTTAGAACGATACGATCATGTTGTATCAATCATGGTGAACGCAGAACTTGGATAAGATGAATCTACTTGCGGAAGAATGGGAATCATAAGTGGGATTAACTTAGAAATTCGGTTGAATGTACTTACCTTGCCATGAATTCTTTTAGATAACCGATACATGTATTAGAAATTGATGGACAAAATTGGAATGTGGTTTGTGACAATTTGAATATGCTGAAATCCATAGACATTAACGTGTTATCCCCGTTATGATCCTTCATTTCGCATGTAGTATGGTATTCGTTCGACGTAGTGTCCTTTAAGTAATTAACCGAGAATCAGCTGTATGGTGATATCTAGTTCGGTCACTTTTGGAACGTTTAGCATGTTCGTGTGATAGACTTGTAACGTAAGTTGAGTTTGTTGTTATTCATTTTGTGTAAGGTCCAAGGTTTGCGAACGGTTGATCGAAGGGGCAGCCTTCGAGTTTTTTGAAGTCGTTGAAGTATTTATTTCTTTCCATCTTACAAAGGCAAGTACTTTAATTATGTTTTATGTATTGATGTTATACATGTTGTCGTGCACATGTGTCGTTGTATGTCCACCTCGTGTTGGTCCGACGGGATCATCTTAGGATCAATGCTAGCATGCGCTGGATCATTAGACAGGTTTTTCCACCTCGTGTTGGTCCGACGGGATCATCTTGGTATCTATGCAGTGAACACTGGATCATCGGAATTACAATGTGTATGTTGTGATGTCATGTTGTGGTTATCATGTTGTGTATGGTATTGTGAGTCTTCTCATAGTAGAGACTCGTTGTTATTATTATCGTTGATGATGTTGTCTTTATTCTTCATGAGATGTTGGATAATCTGTTGTTGTATAATTATCATACTTGTACTAGCATCGTTGTGCTAATCCATTCATGTGTGGACATTTGTTTTATGTTCAGGATATAAGAGGACGGGAAAACAACCACCAGAGCTGCATGATGACGAGGGTGCAGTGTGATGTTACGGCCGGAAGGGTTTGTTAGTTGTGTTTTGTTTTAATAAAGTACTCGAGTACGTTGTCGTTGTTGGTTGTATTTGATGTTTATTATCGGGATTTGTCCGATTTGCATTTTCCAGACTTGTAATGTAATAATAAACTTTGCCGTTGGTATTTATTAATGTTGTTTTAAATTTCTTAGCCTAGTAAATCCTTATATCAAGGATTTACGGTGCTGTAATAATCCTGAATATCTCGGGGTGTTACAGAATATGGTATCAGATCTAAGATTATGGATATCTTGGCCATTGGGTTAAATTAGGGTTCAGATGTGTCTTTTTGAGTTAACCGGCCGCGAATAACATCACTGTACTGCCTACGTCTTCATGTGAGCGGTGGTTATAAGTTCCTAAACTCTATCTTGTCCTTTACATGTTATGTCCTTTTTGATAATTGAACTAGAACGATATTGTTTCCTGTATATTGAGTATGTATGCATACAATATGTTGAGAGGAGGACGTGGACGCGGTCGCAGTCGTGGACGCGGACGTAGGAATGTTGAGAGGTAAGTTTCACCCTCTATCCCTGATTCGCTGTCAAATCAAGCTAGCCACAGCTCGGGCGAACAACAAGAGTCTGTCAACAATGAACGAGAGCAAACTTTGGAAACAAATGCCAATCCTGCTGTTCCCGACATACTACGCCAAGTGGTCAACCAGATGACCCAATTTGCTCAAGTTGTGGACAGAATGCAAGTGGCGGTAGGACTGCAACCGGGAGAGAGACATCAAGGCATCCCAGACTTGGGAAATCGAGGAGACATATGGCTACATGAGGTGGCGAAGATGCGCCCGTGGAAGTTTGATAGTTTTTCTGAGACACCGACATGGGACCACTGGCTGAGAGATCTGGAGAAAGTATTTGCAGGGATTAACTGCCCGGACGACCGCCCAATATTTGTTGATGGGAGAAGCGTCTGAATGGTGGGAAGCTATCCGATTTATCGATCATGATGCCGATTGGGGAGAGTTCAAACTTATGATGGAAGCTCAGTACTGACTTCGTACGGTGAGAGAAGCCAAAGTTCGAGAATTTTTCTCCGCGCAGCCTTCGGATGTGCCGGTGGGTCAGGCGATTAAGACATTTAATTAGCAGCTGGCATTTTTTAGACACCTGGTCAGAACCGACGCAGAAATGATGATTCACTTTGATATGAGAATGAAGCCGGAGATACAGAGGTACATGTCAGGTTTTGAATGCACCACTTTCCGCTAGTATCAAGACAAAGCTCTAGCATATGAAATGAAAGAAGCAGCTATGGAAAAGTTCTCTGAGTCCAAGAAACAAAAAGTCTCTGGTAGTTTTACAGAGCACAATAGTAGTGGGCCCGACATGTAACACCCCCAAAACCATATGGGAATATTACACGCCACAGATCCTTCCCACGAGGATCTACCAGGATGAATAGCACAAAACGACCGAGTGTTTGCCCGGCCGGGGGCAAACAATACAATGATATGGACCGTTAAGGTGAGTTATAAACAAACACACTGACCGATGAGGTCGCACGACTGACACAAACATAAAAATTCAATCTTTACAATGAATACCCACACAGGGGTAAAGATACAAAATAGAGGAAGACGGATCACAACTCTTACGATACAACACAACTCAACTTAACTCTCAACTCTTGATTAGTATCGTAGCCCGTCACTTTATGTGACGATCCTGTGACTGCTCCCCGAACCTGCATGCACCTGGACACAAAACAGACATCCACCCACCGATTACTCGGGAGTTAGCAAAATTCCACTATTTTTCTAGTGCAAGTATAATACCATACGAAATGTAACAAGCAAATAGCAACCACGAACTAGATACAGCAATCGACTATCAAAATATTCCCTAGAAGTTTTAGAATTCTGAACTCAAGCAAAGAAGTATTTGAAAAGAAACTCATTATCTCGGGGATATTTAAAGTAGAAATTCTTTTGGACCTCGATTCCCAATTCACAAAACCTTTTCAAAATCGCTAGGGCCTCAACTCGGTTCTCGTTTCAAAACACGTTAGCTAAGATATCATCATGAGTCCGAGGCCCAACTTGAAAATGTTATCCAATCAATCACAGTGTTGGAATATTTTATTCCATACATTCATTAATAGAGTTTTGATGATTAAAGTTTCTAAACAAAGCAAAACAACAAAGAAGCGAAGCAAAGCATCAAGTAAGTCGAAGATGCAAAAAGCTGGTCTGAAGGAAGATAATGTACGCTATACAGATAGCTTAACATACGTAATAGTGGAAGATTAACGTACGTAATACATGTTACTTAACGTACGTAATGGAATGTTTCTGAGTTCAAACGAGATGAACGTTGGAGATGATGTCATGGCATAGGTCAGCATGCAATGGGCATATTAACTATATATAACGTACATAATGGGTGTTTGATTAACGTCCGTAACACATAAGACGAAGGCTACTGGACTGTTTTGTGAAGAAGTTAACGTGAGTAACATGTAGATGTTAACGTACGTAAGGTGGCTAGCGTACGTAATAGAAAGCTGGTAACGTACGTAAGGAAGGCACAGAAAGCTAACGGCTAGTTGGAAGAGAAATGCCTATAAATACCCCTTCCTGTGGTATTCATCCCACAACAACTTCAAGCAAATGATACATTCATCAGATATTGATCTACTTACTATTGTTATTATAATTGTGCTTATATTGATAGTTTGAGTGTTTATACATTCAACACATACACGAGAGGTAAAAAAAGATACGATTGGATTTAGTGTTATTAGGATCAAGGATCTGGCATTATTAGAATCGCAATCGATATCTAAGTGAGGTTTATCTAGTACCCAAATAAAGCTAGAGTGGTTGATTCCTTGTCCAATAGAAAAGGAAAATGGTTTAACTTGGACCGACACAAAGACAAGTACTCATGGTTATATCTCGACCGATAGAATAGAGATGGTACGGTTTTACTCGGACTGATAGAAGATGACCTTGTAACGGTTATCCCTCGATTGATAGAAGAGAGGTGCATAGATTTATCTTTAGCCTATAGAAAAAGATACCGAGAGAGGACGTAGGCACATTTGGCCGAACCTCTATAAATCATTGTGTCGTTTAATTTCCGCACCTTTATTTAAATCGCTTCCGCAACGCGAAAGAGTTTTACAACTATATCTCCAAACGGCGATTCCGACCAATCTTGCTCCAACAATTGGTATTGGAACGGTACCTCCTAGAAGCGGCTTAACATCTGAGGAGAAGATCCAAATAGCGTTCCAATTTGCTCCGGTTGAAGGTCTTGCTTTGAACCGACCACTATTCTTTTATGGATCAAATTATATGACATAGAAGAAAAAGATGTCGATCTTTATTCGTGCCTATGATATAGAGATTTGGAAGATCATTTGTCTTGGCCCGAAAGTTCCAATCAAAACCGACGGATCTCTTAAGAGTTTCGAATAATATAATGACGAGGATTGGAAGAACGACCATCTAAATTGTAAGGCCACTCAACTTCTATATTGTGCCTTAAATCCAGAAGAGGTTAATCGTATCTCATCATGTGAAAGTACTAAAGAGACATGGAAAATTCTTGAAATAACACACGAAGGGACAACTCAAGTCATGGAGACTAAGATCAATATGCTTCTCCATGACTATGAGTTATTCATGATGAAGGGTGACGAGTCCATCACCAACATGCTCGACTGATTTGTGGTCATCACCAATGGACTTGCTTCGTTCGGTAAACCATTATCAAGTAGTGAGAAAGTCAAGAAAATCTTAAGATCACTACCTGTTGAATAGGACGGCACGACTACAGCGATAGTGGAAAACAATCTTGATTTTAGTGCTCTCGTTGGTTCACTTATAAACTACGAGATTGTTCTAAAATCTCGGAATGCTAAACCGAAGCCGAAGGAAAGATCAATAGCCATGAATGATAAGATGTCCAAAAGAGAAGAAATCCCAGTTGATGAAAGTGACGAAGAATCGGCATATTATGCCAAAAATATTAATAAGTTTCAAACCTTATTAAACCGGAGAAAGAAAGACATCTCAGGCGAATCTAAGAAATTCAACAACAATTGTCGATTATGTGGTAAACCAGGCCACTTTGCAAAGAATTACCGAGCAAAACCCAAGAAGGAGGTTCTCGTTGCAACATGGAGCGATGAAGACGAAGATGATGATTTTATCAATCAAAATAATCTCGCTCTTATGGCACGAAGTAATTCTTACGATGAATTATTTGAAGCATTTGAATTACTTCATACGGATTTTCGAAATGCTTTATCCGAGATTAAATCCCTTAAATCTAAATATAAAACATTGGAAATTGAAAATTCCAAAATTCTTGAAAAGGGAAAATTTATCAAGACCGATCATTCTCATTGCGTTGAAAATGAAAATATTTTAAAGGATGATCTCTTGAAAGTTCAAACCGAGCTGAAAAATTTAACGAAGAAATTTTCGTGTGGAAACAAAAAAATTGAACAAATGCTCTCGGTTCAGAAATTCACTTTGAACAAACAGGGGTTGGGATTCAAACAACATTCTAGAAATGAATCCGTAAATTTGAAAATATCCCATTGCGAAAAATATTTGAAAATCGGGCACCACATTTCAAATTGCAAAAGCCCAAGACGGACGATAAAAGTTAAAAAGATTTGGATTCCAAATGGAACTTTTATTCCGAACATCGTCTATGTCTCTAAAGAAAAACGAACTATAGGTTGGGTTCCCAAAAATTAATTTTTAACAAATTATATTTTACTCAGGAGGAGTATATTTTTAAAACGGATATTTTTGTCAATGGGAGTTATACCCTATCATGCATATTTTTTATATACATCAATTGATACTTTTATTCGTTTATATTATTCACACTTTTTGCTGATGACAAAAAGGGGGAAAAAGCGTTGATTGAGATAAAAAACGTCATGGAAGAATGACGAGAAAAATAAAATGCAAAAAGGGGAGAAAAGAAAAAGACGAAGAAGTCAAAAAATATAGATCCCGTGAAAAACAAAAAGGGGAGAGAAAGAGAGAAAAAGTCGAAAAGGACAGAAAAAAGATAAGTTGGGAGAACTAACGAAACGATCAAAGCAGAAAACTTTGATTCGTAGATATATACATATTGTAATGCCCTGGTCTTTTATATGCATGAATTATTATGACCTCAAGTGAGGCATTAGAGTTTTGCATTCACAAATAATAAAATTCTGACTAATGGAGTAAGTTTAGAACTATTTACACGTTTTAAAGTCAGAAATCAGATGTTCGGTTATCTGCTTGGGTTTACCTTCCGAATTTGATTTTTATGTTTCGATAGACAGAATCGTGATTCCGTCGACTTCTATATACACTACTTTTACGTTAGGAGTACGATTTTCAAAAGTTTACTTTTTGAGTTTTTGGGTATATTTTATGTCGAGTCGTTTTCTCGGATAATTCGTGTTTCGTAAATCGTTAAATTTTTCTCCGACTTTAAGTTGTAAGTGCGACACGATTATTTAAGTATATGTCATACATTTAATACCCGAGTAATTTTATATGTGGAGGAGCGAAACGTAAAATATTCTTTGACTAGTTTATGATGACGTCTACGGTTAACCTAGTATATAAAGGGACATCACCTCCCTTTCTTTCTCCTACTCACTTCATCTTTTTCCCTCTTCTTCTCTACTTCAGCCCCCCTCCCCCCCCACCATAAGAACACCATTGTTCTTCATTAAAAACTCAAGTTAGAAGCTCACTTTGTGTTCCAAACCTGAACCCAAGTTCATATTCAAGTAAGTTACCTCATTCTCTTCATTTCTACCCAAGTAAAAATAGGTTTTGGACCACTTTAAAATTTGGAAAATATATGAAGAGTTTAGGTTTAATGTTATAATATTTTGTATGTTGTTTTTAAGTTGATTTTAAGGTTCTTGAAGTGTTTAGAAGAAGTTGTAATCATGTCTTGATTTTCTTCATGTTGGCCGAAAATTTTAGGGTTTCATAACCTAATCACGTGTTGTTTTCTTATGATTTTCTTACAAAATATGTTGTTATATGATGATATGATGCTATGATGAATTTATGGAATTTTTATAAAATGTTTGGTGTTTTGAAAGTAAGGAAGAATCATGCTTAGTTCTTGATATGTTGTTGTATGTTCAAAAGTGACTTGATAATTGTGATGAGGTATGAAAGGAGTACATTATATATTTTTGTTAGATTTTTATAAAATGCTTTTGAAAATTTATTTGAAAACAAGAACATGAAGTTAGATTTATAAAGTTGGAAGATGTGTTGGTAATATTTGATGTTAATGATGTTTGAATGTTAATATTGGAAAAATAAGAATGAGTAAGTAGTCATTTTGCAAAAAAAAGATTATGAAATGGAGTTCGTAATGTCGAGGAGCATGCTTGTATGTCGACTCCTATATGTGTTATAAGTATGATATGTATGATTATAGTTTACATGTTTAGGGTTTTCGTTGCTAGAAACGAGCTCTAGGTTAATATGATGTTTTTCCCATTTTTCGGAAGTTGGCAGTTTCGTCACACTTCACGGAAACGGCCATAACTATCTCCATGTTTCATATTTTTCAGATCTGTAAAATGTATTTGAAACTAGACTTAAGTGGCTTTCCAATGGTATAAGATTCACTATCTAGTTATTGCTGTGCATTAACATAATGCTTATTCTTTCCAGACTTTATGCACATTATTTTATGATTATGATTAAGTGTTTTATGATGGTTTTTTTTGAACCAAGGGGTGTGTAACGGAATCGAGTATCGGTTACCATTGTTAGTATCTTTATATGTTATGTGGTCAGTTAGGTTCTCTAAGAGAATCATAGCTTTTATTATTAAACTTAAGTCGAATGCAAAACTCTAAAGTCCAAACATGTAGATCGAGTCCGTTGTCCGTTAGACTTCGTTAAGCTCGATCGACCGCTAAACTTAGTTGTCTCCGATGAAAGTGGAGCAGCAAACTGAAGTATAAGGAAGAGCCGAGAATCATTTTGCTTGCATTTATTACTTATCCAGGTGGGCTTTCTATATGAAAATGATTTGAGCTTTGCTCTATCTTGATGAAATGTTTTACAAGCAAATTATGATTTCAAATTATTATGATGCATAAAATTTTTTATGTGGATTCTTATGAACCTATCACTGTTGGCTTGCCAACCGATGAAATGATTAGATCCTGAGCTAGACAAAGGTTGCTGGCCAGGGTTAGTGTACACAGTACTCGGGATTGTGAGCTCTCTTCGGAGTGGCCGATCTCGGGGAGTAACGTTCGCGGGAGGTGGCCACCTTCCCCGATGTAAATTATGGATATGGTGAATCTGATGATATATGCTATGAAATGAAATGATTTAGTAAACATGGGCTTTTTCCTAAAACCCCCGTGTGTTACTGCTTATATGCATGATGGCAAGTACGAAAGTATGTTTTATGTTTTGGCAATATGTTCACGGAGTACGTTGTACTCAGCCCTGTATATCTTTTTAAATATGCAGGTTGAGCAAGGGATGTGACGGAGGGTGTTGAGTGGAAGTCTTTTGTTTACGATCAATGTTAAGCCCTGGTTACATATATTCATATATGTAACCAACCATGTTTTTTCCGCTGCAAACACTCTTTATGATTATGCTTTCTATGTCTTGTTGATTGTAATATGCTATGAAGCCTTTTCCTAAACTTCAAGGCTAATGTTATGACTGTATATTCTACTTTGGATTCTAAGTCGTTGCGACGGGACTGACTCCCCTTCATGATACCTTGATAGGTTATTCATGGTAATTCACCCATATGCCTTATGAAACGTATGTTTTCCCCTTTCTTCCCCGCTTCTTTATTTCTACCCCGAGTCACTCCCCGGCTGAGCCATCCTTAGGGATAAGGGGCCGTGACATAATGGTATCGGAGCGGTTCGTTCGCTCTGAGTCTATGTTCTTTCAAGTGAAGTTTAGTTCGATTCTCTAAACTGATTTAAGAATCAATTGTCAACTCAACACCCCATCACGTCATGCTCAACTGAAGAGTAAGGTAAAAGATTTACTAGTCTTTATGATTCAAACTTCTTTTGCATGAAAATGTATCTCTTTACGAGATTTTATGAAATGTTAATTATGAACATATATGGAATGATATATGTATGATGAAGCATGGACTATATGAATCCTTATTTTTTTCAAGTACGCATAAATTATTGCTGATGAAGAAACACGAAAGACGAGAACCTAGAAACTTCCTTAGTGTCTTCTATTACGTGAACGAGAACTTATGCACCTTAAGTATTTGAGCACATGCACGAATATGAAGGATGAACAATGACGATGTAATAACGAGGATCGACGATGCAGTGACATCTCCAACGAATATGACATACGTACGAGTAATACGAGTATGGTTATTTTATCGGGATGTCCATTTATGGCGGAACCCGAATAACTTTCATAACATACCCCGTCAGAGAGTATATTGTTATTTTTATGTTAGGTGTTTCTCAGAGTCCAGAGTTTGAGTCGAGAACTTAGGATGAGATTTATATCCTTCTTCTGAGAACCCTTTAGTGGAGTTGTTCTACTATGTTGAGACGTTGATGTATTATACGTATACCTTCTTCATAGGATGGAGACCACGAAGACGATGCCGCGTAAGTCAACGAGGACAAGGCGTACGCTGTGCGACCTTGTGGAGGCTTTCCGCAGCACGTATCGAGGCATAGGTGCCACCGTGGGTCAGTGCGTGGCAGACCTCGAGGCGACATGGCGCTTAGCTGCTCCTTATGGTGTCTAGGACTACGAGGGCATTCAGCGTCTTATCGACCTCCTTACGATCGAGTGGAGGGAGTGGGCTGCTGCAGTCTCATGGTATTATATCTTTTTGCGTGAGCCGACTTTAGTACCTTCCGGAAATTTCATGGCCTTTGCTATTCGCATCACCACTTAGTACCTCCAGCATCTTGCACCTCCCCCTGGAGCTTACGTGTACCGACCTTATGCTAGGGGATCTTTGCCGGAGAGGCTAGCTACACCTCTACCGAGCCAGATTGTTCTTGTTGCGCCGTCTCATGCTCATGATGGGTTAGACATGGAGGCAGGGACATCAGCACCTCGTCGCAGGGACATGAGGACCGAGCCTTTTATTCTCAGGGGGACGTCCCCGCCACTTCGACCTATGCCAGTCATTGATCCAGTCCATCTACGATCGATCGCAGATGATGCTCATCTATTTCTCCCGAAGAAGCGCAGAGTCACTGAAGACCCTGTTGCAGTCTCTCCAGCTTTAGACGAGGAGTCAGAAGAAGATCCGGAGGAGTTCTCCAAAGAGGACAACTCGACCGCCGAGTCGAGGGCGACTTGAGATAGCTCAGGATGGTGCTAGCCATTTATTTTGTATTTTGTTTGCGGAACGTCACTTCTTTTGCTTATACGTGTCGTTCCGATGTCTAGCACTTTCTTATGTTATGGACATCAATGCTATTTGTTAGAGCATCCCGTATTTTCGTATATGTGTAGGCATGTAGCCTAGATCAGCTTATATTGATAGTCAGTAAGATCTCATTGAAGGCAATTGTACTATTATGATGCATATGATATATTGATATATATTTTAACCCTTCATGGGATTTTCTTCTCATGAGTATGTTGTTGTTATTATATGATCTCTTTCTCGACCTTGCCACGAGAGTTATCTATGAGTATGTGTTGATGCGTTATGATTATGTAGTCGCGAACTCCTTTCTATGATCCAGTATGATGATAATTACGGACCAATGAGAATGAACTAATGATGATTATGTGCACCACAGAATGCCACCCAGAAGGGAAAGAAGGAGAGGAGGGCATGAACGCGCACCTACACCACCTCCTCCACCACCCCAAAGGGCTATTGAAGAGCTTTTCCTCAAGCCGAATCCGCCCACTTTTGATGGGTCAGTAAACCCGAGCGATGCTGAGCTTTGGGTTAGAGCTATGGAACGAATTTTTAACTTCCTAAGGTGTACCAACCAAGACCGTATTTCTTGTGTGCTCTTCCAACTCAATGGATCTGCAGACTTCTGGTGGGAAGTGCGCAGGAAGATCCTGACGGCTGAGCAACTGGAAAACTACTCTTGGGAGGAATTCAAGGAGTCACTGTATGACAAGTATGATCCAAAAACCTTCAAGGTCAAGAAGGAAGCTGAGTTCTATAATCTGAAGCAAGGAAGGATGTCAGTGACCGAGTATGATAGGATGTTTTGTGAGTTATCAAGGTATGCTCTAGACCAAGTTGATATGGATGAGAAGATGGCAGGAAAATTTAGATCAAGACTGAGACATGAGATAGGCATGTCCCTAGCTAGCCATGGAAGGCTGAGCTACACTGAATCGCTGAACAGATCTCTGGGTATTGAGGCAGCAATGCCAGAAGAGAAGCGAGCACCCACAGTTACACCACCACCCACTCAGACAAATTCCCACGATTATAAGAGGAAGCGTAAGTGGGAAGGACGAAACAATGGTGGCAATGGGAATAGCCAGGCTAACAGGAAGTCGTGGCAGGGAAATATATCTCATGGACAACCTCAGGCTCAAGGAGGCAACAACCAGGGACGGCAGATGGTTCCTACTCAGGGAGGTAATAATCAGGGACGAGTTGCAAACCCCATATGTCCCAAGTGTAACAAGCAGCATCATGGTGCCTGTCTGTTGGGCACTGGAAGTTGTTACACGTGTGGTCAGAAAGGCCATATCATGATAAATTGTCCTAAGCAGCAGCAGCAGCAAGGAGAGAGACCAAACCACCAGGGTCAACCCCAGCCACTGAGAGCAATACAAGGACAGCCGCAACTGCCGCCACCACCTAAAAAGCAGAATCAGAATGCTAGATCATATGCCATCAATCAGAAGCAACCAAAGAAGGATAAGGGTAACTTGGCAGGTATGGGCAAACTTCTTAACCTACCTGTAATTGTTTTGTTTGATACTGGAGCATCGCATTCATTTATTGCTAGAGCATGTGTGGATAATCTTAGTATCATACTGGAACGTGCTAGTCATGTCATGAGAGTATCTTCACCACCAGGAGGAATTTCAACTACCACGCATATTTGTTCTAATCTGGAATTAGAACTCGGGAATCTTAAAGTGGTAACTAATAATCTGAATGTTATGACGATGTGGGATGTTGATGTAATCCTAGGAATGGATTGGTTAGCTGAGAATTATGCCATAATTCTTTGTTATGAGAGGAAAATTTCCTTCCGACCACCCGGAAAGGAGCCCACAGACTTTTATGGCATAATAATGGGTAGAAGATCACCCGTTATCTCTGCTCTCCAAGCCAAGAAGATGATGAGAAAGAAGGATTGCCAGGCTTTCCTTGTTTACATTAATGGAGAAGCTGGAGAAGAGCAGACTATAGGAGATGTGCCAATTGTGCGGGAATTCGAGGAGGTATTCCCAGAAGTGTTACCGGGTTTACCACCAGATCGACAAGTGGATTTCAACATCGACCTGGAGCCAGGGTCAGCCCCAGTGTCGAAAGCACCTTATAGGATGGCACCGAAGGAACTGCAAGAACTTAAAATCCAACTGCAAGAGCTATTGGATTTAGGTTTCATCAGACCGAGTGTTTCTCCATGGGGAACACTTGTCCTTTTTGTGAAAAAGAAGGATGGTACACTGAGAATGTGTATAGATTACAGGGAGCTGAACAAGCTCACACTCGAGAACAAGTATCCTCTGCCAAGGATAGATGACTTGTTTGACCAACTCAAGGGAACAACTGTGTTTTCTAAGATAGACCTTAGGTCTGGGTATCATCAGCTGAAGATTCGACCATAGTATATACCCAAGACAGCTTTTCGAACAAGATATGGACACTATGAGTTTATAGTCATGCCATTTGGATTAACTAATGCCCCCGCAGTATTCATGGATCTTATGAACAGAGTTTTCCACCCGTACTTGGATAAGTTTGTATTGGTGTTCATAGATGATATTCTCATCTACTCTAGAAATGAGAAAGAGCATGAAGAACATCTCAGGATAGTGTTGGAAACACTGAGAACAGAGAAACTCTTTGCCAAATTCAGTAAATGCGAATTTTGGTTGAAAGAAGTAATGTTTCTTGGGCACATTGTGTCAGCAGATGGTATTAAGGTGGATCCAACTAAAATGGAAGTAGTACGTGATTGGAAGTCACCAACCAAACCTAATGAGATTAGGAGTTTCTTGGGTCTAGCTGGGTACTATCGAAGGTTCATCGAAGGATTTTCCAAGATTGCTAGACTAATGCCACAACTGTTGCGGAATGGAATTAAGTATTTATGGATGGATGAATCTGATGAGAGTTTTCAGGAACTCAATAGGAGATTGACTACTGCGCCAGTTTTAGCAGTACTAGAAGCGAATAAGGAGTATGTGGTTTACATGGATGCTTCTAAGAATGGGCTAGGTTATGTATTGATGCAAGATGGGAAAGTGATAGTTTACGCATCAAGACAACTTAGGCCGCATGAGGTGAATTATCCTATGCATGATTTGGAACTAGCTGCAGTTGTGCACTCATTAAAGATATGGATACATCACCTCTATGGGCTAAGATGTGAAATTTTCACGGATCACAAGAGTTTAAAGTACTTTTTCGAGCAGAAGGACTTGAATATGAGACAGAGAAGATGGCTCGAATTGGTAAAGGATTATGATTGTGGTATTAACTACCACCCCGGCAAGGCTAATGTGGTAGCATATGCCTTGAGTCATAAGACTCAATCGCAATTAGGATACCTACTTACCACAGAAGGGGATCTAATCCAAGATTTTGAAGGAATGAGTTTAGAAGTGGTTCATCCATCGGTAACGATAATGGGTCGTGTCGCGATGTTAGTGACGACACCAGATATGAGAGGACGAATAGTGAATGCGCAGAGGAGAGATGAAGCATTCGATAAACTACGTACGAGAATCAGATCAGATAACCCAGGAAGTTACCGCGAAGCGGCTGATAACGCAATTATATTCGAAGAGAGAATATGTGTCCCACATGATGAGGAATTAAGGAATGAGATTATGAGTGAGGCTCATGATACTCCCTATACCGCTCACCCCGGAAGTACCAAGATGTACCAAGACCTAAAGAGAAATTTCTGGTGGTACAGTATGAAAGGGGATGTAGCTTATTTTGTCGAGCGGTGTTTGGCTTGCCAGCAAGTGAAAGCACTACACCAATGACCTTATGGGAAGTTACAGCCATTGACCATTCCAGAATGGAAGTGGGAAGGAATAGCGATAGATTTTGTGACTAGTTTACCCAGGACCAAACGAGGAAACACTGTTATATGGGTTATAGTAGACAGACTCACAAAATCAGCTCACTTTTTGCCTATCCCAATCACTTACGGATCTGAGAAGTTGGCACAGTTGTATGTCCGTGAAATTGTACGTTTGCATGGAGTGCCGGTATCAATCACGTCAGATCGAGATCCAAAATTTACCTCTAGATTTTGGACAAGTCTACAGAAGGAATTGGGTACATATCTGAACTTTAGTACCGTTTTCCACCCACAGACCGATAGACAATGGAAAGGATGATTCAAACACTAGAAGACATGTTAAGAACTGTAGTGTTGGATCAAGGTGAAAATTGGGAGCATGTTTTGCCGCTAATCGAATTTGCTTACAACAACAATCACCAGGAAACGATAAGAATGGCGCCTTATGAGGCCTTATATGGCAGAAAATGCAGATCACCACTTTATTGGGACGAAGTGGGTGAGAGGAATATTTTAGGGCCAGATACAGTCAGTGAGATGATCGAGATTATCCGCAAGATACGACAGAGAATACAAGAGGCCCAGACTCGACAGAAGTCATACGCCGATACACGTCGAACTGAATTGCATTTCGAAAGTGGGGATAAGGTTTTTCTCAAGGTTTTCCCTTCTAAGGGAATAATCAGGTTTGGCGTTAAGGCAAGCTTAGGCCACGTTTTATAGGGCCATATGAGTTATACCCTATCATGCATATTTTTTATATACATCAATTGGTACTTTTATTTGTTTATATTATTCACACTTTTTGCTGATGACAAAAAGGGGGAAAAGCATTGAATGAGATAAAAAGCGTCATGGAAGAATGATGAGAAAAATAAAATACAAAAAGGGGGAGAAAAGAAAAAGACAAAGAAGTCGAAAAATATAGATCCCGTGAAAAACAAAAAGGGGAGAGAAAGAGAGAAAATGTCGAAAACGACAAAAAAAAGATAAGTTGGGAGAACTAATGAAACGATCAAAGCCGAAAACTTTGATTTGTAGATATATACATATTGTAATGCCCCGGTATTTTATATGCATGAATTATTATGACCTCAAGTGAGACATTAGAGTTTTGCATTCACAAATAATAAAATTCTGACTAATGGAGTAAGTTTAGAACTATTTACACGTTTTAAATTCAGAAATCAGATGTTCGGTTATCTGCTTGGGTTTATCTTCCGAATTTGATTTTTATGTTTCGATAGACAGAATCGTGATTCCGTCGACTTCTATATACACTACTTTTACGTTACGAGTACGATATTCAAAAGTTTACTTTTTGAGTTTTCGGGTATATTTTATGTCGAGTCGTTTTCTCGGATAATCCATGTTCCGTAAATCGCGAAACTTTTCTCCGACTTTAAGGTATAAGTGCGACACGATAATTTAAGTATATGTCATACATTTAATACCCGAGTAATTTTATATGTGGAGGAGCGAAACGTAAAATATTCTTCTAGCGGTTTATGATGACGTTTAGGGTTAACCTAGTATATAAAGGGACATCACCTCCCTTTCTTTCTCCTCCTCACTTCATCTTCTTCCCTCTTCTTCTCTACTTCAGCCCCCCCCCCCCCCATTGAAGAACACCATTGTTCTTCATTAAAAACTCAAGTTAGAAGCTCACTTTGCTTTCCAAACTTGAATCCAAGTTCATATTCAAGTAAGTTACCTCATTCTCTTCATTTCTACCCAAGTAAAAATAGGTTTTGGACCACTTTAAAATTTGGAAAATATATGAAGAGTTTAGGTTTAATGTTACAATGTTTTGTATGTTGTTTTTAAGTTGATTTTAAGGTTCTTGAAGTGTTTGGAACAAGTTGTAATCATATCTTGATTTTCTTCATGTTGGCCGAAAATTTTAGGGTTTCATAACCTAATAATGTGTTGTTTTCTTATGATTTTCTTACACAATATGTTGTTATATGATGATATGATGCTATGATGAATTTATGGGATTTTTATAAAATATTTGGTGTTTTGAAAGTAAGGAAGAATCATGCTTAGTTCTTGATATGTTGTTGTATGTTCAAAAGTGACTTGATAATTGTGACGAGGTATGAAAGGAGTACATGATATGTTTTTGTTAGATTTTTATAAAATTCTTTTGAAAATTTATTTGAAAACAAGAACATGAAGTTAGATTTATAAAGTTGGAAGATGTGTTGGTAATATTTGATGTAGTTAAGGAGCATGTTATGTATTGAGAATTTTAAAGTAATATTTAGGTCATTTGTATGTTATGATCAAGACTTTGATTATCAGCATGAGTGTATGTTAAGTGTGTTGTTTGATGTTAATGATGTTTGAATGTTAATGTTGGAAAAATAAGAATAAGTAGTCATTTTGCAAAAGAAAAGATTATAAAATAGAGTTCGTAATGTCGAGGAGCATGCTTGTATGTCGACTCCTATATATGTTATAAGTATGATATGTATGATTAGAGTTTACATGTTTAGGGTTTTCATTGCTAGAAACGAGCTCTAGGTTAATATGATGTTTTTCCCATTTTCGTCGGAAGTTGGCAGTTTCATCACACTTCACGGAAACGGCCATAACTATCTCCATGTTTCATATTTTTGAGATTTGTAAAATTTATTTGAAACTAGACTTCAGTGGATTTCCAATGATATAAGATTCACTATCTAGTTCTTTCTGTGCATTAACATAATGCTTATTCTTTCCAGACTTGATGCACTTTATTTTATGATTATGATTAAGTATTTTATGATGGTTTTTTTCTTAACCAAGGGATGTGTAACGGAATCGAGTATCGGTTACCATTGTTAGTATCTTTATATGTTATATGGTCAGTTAGGTTCTCTAAGAGAATCATAGCTTTTTATTATTAAACTTAAGTCGAATGCAAAACTCTAAAGTCCAAACATGTAGATCGAGTCCGTTGTCAGTTAGACTTCGTTAAGCTCGATCGACCGCTAAACTTAGTTGTTTCCGATGAAAGGTGGAGCAGCAGACTGAAGCGTAAGGAAGAGCCAAGAATCATTTTTCTTGCGTTTATTACTTGTCCAGGTGGGTTTTCTATACGAAAATGATTTGAGCTTTGCTCTATCTTGATGAAATGTTTTACAAGCAAATTATGATTTCAAATGATTATGATGCATAAAATTTTTTATGTGGATTCTTATGAACCTATCACTGTTGGCTTGCCAACCTATGAAATGATCGGATCCTGAGCTAGACAAAGGTTGCTGGTCAGGGTTAGTGTACACAATACTCAGGATTGTGAGCTCTCTTCGCAGTGGCCGATCTCGGGGAGTAACGGCCACCTTCCCCGGTGTAAATTATGGATATGGTGAATCTGATGATATATGCTATGAAATGAAATGATTTAGTAAACATGGGCTTTTTCCTAAAACCCCCGTGTGTTACTGCATATATGATGATGACAAGTACGAAAGTATGTTTTATGTTTTGGCAATATGTTCACGGAGTACGTTGTACTTAGCCCTGTATATCTTTTTAAATATGCAGGTTGAGCAAGGGATGTGATGGAGGGTGTTGAGTGGAAGTCTTTTGTTTACGATCAATGTTAAGCCTTGGTTACATATCTTCATATATGTAACCAACCATGTTTTTCCGCTGCAAACACTCTTTATGATTATGCTTTCTATGTCTTGTTGATTGTAATATGCTATGAAGCCTTTTCCTAAACTTCAAGGCTAATATTATGACTGTATATTCTACTTTGGATTCTAAGTCGTTCCCACGAGACTGACTCCCCTTCATGATACCTTGATAGGTTATTCATAGTAATTCACCCATATGCCTTATGAAACGTATGTTTCTCCCTTTCTTCCCCGCTTCTTAAATCCTACCCCAGGTCACGCCCCGGCTGAGCCGTCCTTAGGGATAAGGGACCGTGACACATATATTTTATTTTTGCAGGTATTTATCCATTCATGGGTGTTGTTTTTGTAATCATCAAAAATGGGTAGATTGTTGGAATATTTTATTCCATACATTCATTAATAGAGTTTTGATAATTAAAGTTGCTAAACAAAGCAAAACAACAAAGAAACGAAGCAAAGCATCAAAGAAGTCGAAGACGCAAAAAGTTGGTCTAAAGGAAGATAAAATACGCTATACAAATGGCTTAACGTACGTAATAGTGGAAGATTAACGTACGTAACACATATTACTTAACGTACGTAATGAAATGTTTCTTAGTTCAAACGAGATGAACGTTGGATATGACGTCATGGCATAGATCAGCATGCAACGGACATATTGACTATATATAATGTACGTAATGGGTGTTTGATTAACGTACGTAACACAGAAGACGAAGGCTACTGGACTGTTTTGTGAAGAGGGTAATGTGCGTAACATGTAGATGTTAACGTACGTAAGGTGGCTAGCGTACATAATAGAAGGCTGGTAACGTACGTAAGGAAGGCACAGAAAGCTAACGGCTAGATGGAAGAGAAATGCCTATAAATATCACTTCCTATGGTATTCATCCCACAACAACTTCAAGCAAACGATACATTCATCAGATATTGATATACTTACTATTGTTGTTGTAATTGTGCTTATATTGATAGTTTGAGTGTTTATACATTCAACACATACATGAGAGGTAAAAGAAAAGATACGATTGGATTCGGTGTTATTAAGATCAAGGATCCAGCATTATTAGAATCGCAATCGATATTTAAGTGAGGTTTATCTAGTACCCATAGAAAGCTAGAGTGGTTGATTCCTTGTCCAATAGTAAAGAAAAACCGTTTAACTTGGACCGACACAAAGACAAGTACTCACGGTAATATCTCGACCAATAGAAGAGAGATTGTACGGTTTTACTCGAACCGATAGAAGACGATCTTGTAACGGTTATCCCTCGACCGATAGAAGAGAGGTGCAAAGGTTTATCTTTAGCCTATAGAAAAAGATACCGAGAGAGGACGTAGGCACCTTTGTCCGAACCTCTATAAATCATTGTGTCGTTTAATTTCCGCACCTTTACTCAAATCTCTTCCGCAACGCGAATGAGTTTTACAACTCTATCTCCAAATGGCGATTCCGACCAATCTTGCTACAACACACAGTTACACGATCATTGTTCGTACACATCATGTACCGAACTCCAGAGGCCTCGACGGACCCTACCCGAAACACATATGTTGTTCGTACAAATCATGTACCGAACTCCAGAGGCCTCGATGGACCTTACCCGGAACACACATGTTGTTCATACACATCATGTACCAAACTCCATAGGCCTCGACGGACCCTACCCGGAACACACACACTGTTCGTACACGTCATGTACTGAACTCTAGATGCCTGGACGGACCCTACCCGGATCACATACATTGTCACGTCACAATTCATATTGATCAACTCAACACATTACCACGAACAACACACATTATTACCAATATGTCAAACCATTCAACAATACACCGCAATACATATTCAAGTATGTAATCATACCGGCACAAATATCATAATCATCACGATAACTCAATCACGACCAATCACGCACGACACGAACCATATGATTAACACAACCAACACAATTCCACAACGTTAAACAAGTAAGGATATCATCACTACCATCAAACGTTCGCAATAATCAATTCATAATCAATTCCCACGAAGCATATTCACGAAGGTAAACCAAATCATCGTAAACCCAACCCGAGGTCTCTATTCACAAAACACAAATCGTATAGCAAGATACTTGCCTCATTAATTGCTACCGAACACTTCGACGAAAATGGCTCAATCGGGAAACCTTGAATACCTACAATCCTCCGGGCAAAAACAACGAAAATATGATTATAATGAGAGTCGAGACCAAGGATAACGGAAATCCGACCAAACTATCGAATGGAAACTCATTGGGACATTTAATCGAACATTAAGTGTTCAATAACTCCCAAGAACATTCAAATCGTCAATCGAGTTAAACAAACTCGAAATATGGATATACAATCCATAGAACACGATTAATAATACTCAATAACATCAACAGATTCCTCAAAATTGGACGAACAACGAAAATCAAGAAGGAAAACTGAAAGTCAACCCTAGGAGATTTCAAGAAATTACCTCGATCCGACGAACAACAAGGATTAGATGATGATATAATCGACAAAAGCCTGCCAAAACACCTTGGAATTGAGTACAATCGACCAAGAATCAAAGTTCCCATCTCACCCATCCGTCAGCCGTGAGAGGAAGAGAGGAAAGGAAGGAAAATGGCACAAACCCGTCGCCCTGACTATATAGCCGCGCATGTTACGGCCGTAACATGCAGTACCTTACGGCCGTAACTCGGCCCTTACGGCCGTAATCGGCTACTCCTTACGGATGTAACCGGCACCTCCCAGGCCACTGCCCAACACGCTCGAGCATATTATGGATGTTACCAGGCAAAGCATTGCGGCCGTAACACGTCATTACGGTCGTACCCGACCACTCATTACGGTCGTAACCTGGTCCACAGGCCTACTGCCAAAAAATGTGCGGTACGTAACGGCCGTAACCGAAAAGAAATTACGACCATAACTAGGCCATGCCTTGCGGCTGTAACTAGGCCACGCATTGTGTCCGTAACCGACTATGCCTTACGGTCGTAACTGACCGTGCCTTACGGCCGTAACTCGGCCAGGCCTTACGGTCGAAACTCGGCCATTTCGATAGTCCGATTAGGCATTCGACAACATCTCGGTCACACAAACGCACCGACTACGATTCAAAATAATAACGAGCAAATTACGAAGCATAACATACCACACCACACGCACACATTTAATCAAAGAAACGCACACAACAACAAGTCTCACTCGATGAACACTATAATAAAATATATCATACTGTTCATGACAAAAAATGAATTCCACATAATCATAACGAAACGAAATAACCGATACCAAACGACAAATATTTCAAGGCACCGGACTAAAAATCTCGGGTATTACATTCTACCCCTCTAAAAATAAGTTTTGTCCCGAAACTTAAAACAATGTCATCACAGTTCTGCAAAACAAAACATAACAACACATATAAAATACCAAATTCATGACCCCGTGGTCTACTGTCACGTGTCTCCGTAGGTTCAATAGCCCACATGGAACTTATTCAAAACAAAATGTCAGTCATCATGCTCCAAACATAAAAACATCACGTAACATATCTCCACACAAGAAACAATCCGTAATACAAGCACAAAATACTATCATTGGACATCACTGGGCCCTCCAGAAGTAGGAATGGAACTCCAGTTCCCCACCATCTTAGCAACAATCTCGCAGTACTGAACTCGATGCACCTCGCGTCCATAATTATAACAAGTCACCGGCAGTTTCTTACAATGCGCACGTTCATGGCCCAGAACATTAAAGTTGAAACACCTTGGAGCACTACCAGAACTCAAAGACACCAGCTTGGGTCTTTTAGATTCTCCAGTCGATCGAGAAGGTCCCATACTCAACTGATACGAGGGTGGAGGTTTAGGAATCCCAATTCCATTCCTTCCCGATACGTCATCAAAAATCTTCTGTTTCTTTGCCGTAGATACAGACTCTGTAGACATTATAGCCATTTCAAATGCTAAGGCTTGATCCTGATAATCCTTCAATGTGGTACATATAAAATGAGCCATACACTGCCAAACATGAGGTTTCATGCACATATCGAAATAACGAACTTTATCTGCCTCAGTTCTCACTTGATCCCGAACATAACACAGCTGCCGATTATAATCGACTATTGCCTGAGATATCGACACATCCTAGGGCGCAGCCGAGAAAAACTCGACAATACTACGCTCTTTAACAGGCGGCGGGCAATACTCGGCCTCCATGGCAGTCTTGAATTCAAACCATGTAGTTGTACGATCACTAGGCGCTACGGCCTCCCACTAGTCTGCAGCTTCCTTGTCGAGCAGGTATTGAGCAATAGGTACTCTTCTTTCATCAGGACAAGCTACAACATCAAATGTTTTGTCCAACTAGAAGATCCAGTTCTCCCAACCTAATGAGTCCGAAGAACCTACAAAACAGGGCGGGTGCATTCTTATCACATCTCGTAACCACTTACTAGCTCCATTATCCTCATCTGGGATCCCATCCCAGTGTATGGTCTGATTCATATGCGCCGACTGATCAACCACCTGAAGAAGAATGGTGGCGCCGCCAATGTCAACATTACCTCTGGCTGATTGCCCCTGATCACACGATTGGTCATCTCGATCATCTGTACTGAGCTGATTGGCACTCGACAATGAGCGAGTCGCCCTCTCATGCTCCTAATTATGACCACTACCATGACCACGTCCTTGGCCTCTCGGCATACTAAATAGACCACCGTTCAGAACAACAAAACAAACATCACATAATAAACATAGGACAACAAACAACAGCATAATAAAATATTCAGTTCTAGTCATTACACCAATACACGAACTAACACTGCAACAATAGAACTTAATTTCATAAGTAATCCACATGGCCACATCAACATAAATGTATGACTTCTACCAAAACAAACATGGTCAAAACCACATACATATCATTGGGATCAAACACTTGTAACATTCTTTAAAAATAAAACTTTCCGACGTATTTGTTCAAAGGATAATATTTTAAAATTCATGAGTTTGAAAGATTTTGCTCAAATGAAATTTTTTGTAAAAAAAAACTTTTAATACCTCGGTCGTTTAATCAAAACCATGAACCCATTATCATAGCTGTTTTGTTTTGAAATCATTTTCAAAACAACTTTTTGAAATATCAATTCTACTCGATAACCGATATCATCAAAATGACCTTATCAATATATATCATTATCACCATTAAAGACATACAGGGTAACCACATGTTACCACGCCAACCATCACGAATAACAACGCACATGATAATCCGCAGCCATGCCCCTCGACATTGACCCCCAGAGGTTTCGCCAAACCATACCCGGATGGAAAACCTCTTGTACTCCTACTAATCATTTCCACAGATCAACTACCACATCAAGATAACCAACCAAGTGCGACATTACCGATACAATGGTTAAAGTTCACAGTCGTCACTGACGGACCATACAAATATATCAACGGAAATCAAATGATCAGTAGAAGGACACGGATACAACTGTAACAACATGATTACTACTGAGTCAGTCAAAAGCTTACGGCCGTAACAACAAGCAGTTTACGGCCGTAACAACTAATAGCTTACGGCCGTAATGGAAACATCTTACGGCCATATCAACGAGCTGTAAGACAGCAAAATTAGCTGAGCAGCCTCAAAATGGCTCCGAAGGTTAAGGATCAACTTCTAACAATGTATCCTGACATTAGAAATACTGCAAAATTATTCGGCGAGCATAACCACATAACAAACTTGTTGCAACGACTAGACCTCAAAACATGAACACATTGAATGTTTTTAACTCCGAAAAAAAAGTTGATTTGCAAATCAAAAATTTCCCAAAAATTCAACATATCCAAAAATGACCGTAATATTTTACAATGTCCGAAATACTTTAAAATACACCGTATGATGGTGTTGATGAATCGATTCTTGATCGACTCATTCTATTCTATTGAGTCGTGTTTTTGTTTGCTTTTTAGTGTTTTTGTTCTCTTTTATGCTTGGTATGTTGTGTTTTTGTTTTATAGGTAGCCGAGCAAAAATTGTGGTGAAATATGTGCTTTTATTGCCAATATTGGAGTTTATGACGATCAATAGCAAGTCGGGAGCAAAACATAGCTCGGGCGATGAAAAACGAAGCAACATCGGTCGTATTTTCTAAATTCCAAAATCATAACTCTGAATTTGGATGTGTTCTCTATTGATATAGATTCCTCGTCAAATTAACTTCGAAACGGTATATCATACGCTAAATTCCGAGGTGTATTGATGCAAAAACGAAAGATCAAGCCGAAGAAGACCAAAAATTGGAGTCAAAACAAGAAGAAACGACCCGGGCCGCGTCAGGCAACTCGGCCGTGTCACAAGACACGGCCGGATCATCAAGGCAGTGAGAAATAACTTTTTGGAGCAGTTCAACATGGGCCGTGCCACAGGACACGGCCGGGTCACGCATCCAGTGAGATTTTTATTTCTAGAGCAGTACAACACGGGCCGTGTCACATGACACGACCGGGTCCATTGGGAAGTGAAATATGGCGTTTCCAGGATAGTTCGACATGGTCCGTGTCATCTGACATGGGCTGTGTCACTTTTCGGTGCATGACCTTTTCATTGACATTTTTACACGATTTGGAGGGATTTTCTTGGATTTTTGGCTTTATATAAAGGTCTTGGGGACCTAAAGAGATGGATATTCTGATCTTGTGAGAGATAGTGTGTGGAAAAACACAAGATTTGTGGACAAAACACCAAAAAGGGAGGAAAGAGAGATTTTTTCATCATCTTCCTTTTTATGTTCATCATTTTGAAAAATACATTTGTGAGTGATTATAATTCCTTGTATCATTTGTTATGAGTTCTTGAAGGAAGAACATCAAACCTTCATCGGGAATTCGATTTTGGCTTTTACAAGGGAAGTTTCTACCATGTTTTGTTTTACGATTTTCACTATTATTGTTGAAATAATCATGTGTAGCTAATCTTTTCATATGGGTTTTTAGATTGAGCCACACACATGTTGTCGATTGTTAGTTTCAATTGATTTTCCGGGTAGAGTTTGGGATTGTTCCTCTTTGTTTTTTCTTCGCATAAGAAGTTTTGATTTAGATCATCAAACCTATTTCATAGTTGTTATTATTGTCCAAACGAGGGTTTTTTTCGGAGTCCGCCATCAAACGACCTGATAGAAGCGATTGTTAATGTTCTAAACCTTTTTTACGCGATCTTTTAGCGATTTTCCTCGTCAAAAGTAGTCGGTTAATCGATTGTTAGTTGGGTATTCAATCCCATCAATGTAGTGTCTCTTATTTTCGAAAGAACAATCGTGATTTTTAGAATTACCGCCATCAAATGGATTTCTTTTAATCGTGAGCAATCGATAATTCCAAACCTTATTTCTTTGAGTATCGGAACTAATAATTGATTATGTGTGTGTCGGTGATTCTAAACTCCCATATCATTCTCATAATTGTTATCTCTTAATTATCCAACCATTAATTCGGTGTTGTTAACGTTTCATTTGTTTTAATTTTCTGCATTTGTGATTGTAATCCTATCAAATCATTGGTGTATTTTACTTTACTTTACTTTTGTTAATTCGACTATTTGCCGAACATTATTGAATTTCAAATCATTTCCAACTCCTTGTGAGATCGACCTCGGAGTTACTTGTCGCTACCTACAAAAGTGATTCGTACACTTGCGAGTTTTAATTTGTTCATCAAGTTTTTGGCGCCGTTGCCGGGGAGTTGGCGTTTAGTTTTTGATCTTGTTTTAATAGTAGTTGAATTGTTTTTATTGATCATTTTTCTCTTTTCATTATTTTCGATAAAGTCTTAAAATTCGCTCTAACTTCTTTTGTTTATGTTTGATAGGAGATCATTGGGAAACCCGATTCTTCCACCCATAGACGAAGTTCAAAGAATTAGAGCACCAAAAACAATAGCCACATCATCAATGGCAAACGACGAGGAGAATCCGGATCTTGAAGAGCGACTTTTGCTCCAGGAATAAAACCCTCGTCAACCGAGGCATGATAATGTTGCACAAAATTTAGATGAAGAAAACATTCGTCAACCGAGGTTTCCGAGATATGAGAATGTTGGGCGCAATCAAGGGATACCCGAAGCTCAACAAGGGAGACACTTTTATCCGAGACAACCACCAATTGGAGTGCAATATGGAGTGAACTATTATCCCGGGCCTCAATATGGGATGGAAGCAAACTACAATATGCCGCAACAACCTCCGGTTGAGCATCTAATGTGGGACTATGCAAAACCCATGGTTAATACCGCTATCTCGTGCATCCAATTAGCACCGGCAGCAAGGAACTACCACATCAACAGATTTCACATCGAGCAATTGCCCTCATTTCATGGATCAGCACGTGAAGACCCGTTGTCATTCATCTGAGACTTGTATGTGGCGATTGACAACTTTCCATTAAATGGGTTGAGCGAGGATCAACTAAGAATGAAGTTCTTCCCATATACACTCAAGGATGGGGCGAAACAATGATTGATGACTTTGGCACCAGGCTCACTAAGAACGTGGGATGAAGTTTACGACAAATTCATTACCAAGTACTTCTCTCATTTGAAGACTACACAATTGAGAACTCAAATCTCAACATTTCGACAACAAGATGGAGAGGCATTTCACGAAGCATGAGACCGATTCAAGATTCTCCTCATTCAATGCCCACACCATCACTATCCGCTTCAAATACTTAATCAATTCTTCTATGATGTGTTGACTCAATATTGCCAAGATGCGGTGGATAACGCAGCCGGTGGTTCGTTTTGGGGGTTAACGGAGAGACAAGCTTATAATGTGTATGAAACGTTGGGAGCTAATTCACAACAAAAAAGTGTACGTGTTCATAGGGGAGTTGTGAACCAAGTAAGCGAGAAAGACGAGATGCAATCTAAAATTAATGAGTTCACAAGGGAACTAAGATAACTCAAGACTCAAAATAAATCTTCGAGCTCACGAGTTTGCGAGATTTGCGGAGCACCCGGACATGATGCTAATTCTTGCCCACATAATTTTCCGAAAGAACAAACCGAACAAGTGAATTGTGCTATGGGACAAAGCACGGGAAGGACCGAATGGGAGGAGAGGTGAAATAATTATGGCGGAAATGAAAGAAATGCACCTCTCCCAGACACATATCATCCCGGGCTAAGAAACCATCCGAATTTCTTATGGAGAAACAACAACCCGATGTCGTACGACACAAGCGCCCAAGCTCAATACAACGGAGGAAACCGAGTCCAACAAACAACGCAAAGTGAACCACCTCCACAACAAAGGAACTCTCTTGAGGAGAGTATTGCGGCATTCATTAAGGAGAGCAGGGAAAACCGAGCAGAGAACAATTAAAGGTTCGAATCTTTAGAAGCTTCAGTGAAGAAAATGGAGATTCAAATTGGGCAACTTGCTACCGAGGCACACAGACAAGAAATGGGTAAACTACCAAGTCAGCCCGAGCAAGCTCAAGCTATTACCACCCTCTGAAGTGGTAAAGTGATTAATAAAGAGACAATTTCCGAAGAGAGAGAGAGGGGTGGTGAGAAAGAAGACGAGTCGGGAAATCAAGAAGAGAGAGTAGACTAAGCAACTTCGACTTCCAAGCTTCACAAATATGCTCAACCATATAAGCCACCGGTCCCTTTTCCGAGCTGACTTAGAAAAGCAAAGCAAGATGAGCAATTTTCTGAAATCTACGACATGCTTTCAAAGGTTCATGTCAACTTATCTTTCTTGGATGTTATGAAGAACATTACTGCTTACACAAAATTTTTCAAAGAATTGACCTCCAACAAGAGACGATATTTTGGGAACGAAAAAGTGGTGCTCTACAAGGTAGAAGCAAAGAGTCAAAAGAGGGGCGATCCCGGAAGTTTTATGATTGACATCACTATGGGAGATAAGAAGGTTGCTCGTGGTATGGTCGATTTGGGAGCAAGTGTGAATCTCATGCCATACTCGACTTATTTAAGGCTTGAACTCAGAGGAATCAAACCAACAAGAATGACTCTTCAAATGGCGGATAGGTCGGTGAAGTACCCCAAGGGAATCGTTGAAGACCTATTAGTGCAAGTGGACAAGTTGGTAATTCCAGCCGATTTTGTTATCTTAGAGATGAGCGATTTCGCAACAAGCGAAACTGAAGGGACAATACTTCTAGGACGGCCATTCATGCATACAACAAAAACTATCGTCGATGTTGATGAAGGAAAGGTCACCATGACCATCTTGGGCGAAACGGTGGAAATCGACGTGTTCGGTTCATCTCCTATCCCTTCTCATATTTATGCTGCCCATGATTGTAATTTTATTGATTGCATTGTTTCTTTGGTTGATGATACATATTTGCATGATGATGTAGGTTCACGTTGCATGATGCTCTAACCGTTGAGCATGATATGAGGCTGAATAATATAGAAATTGAAGAATATGTTGCATTGCTAGATAATTCCGAACCATTTGATGAAGTTGAGGATCTTAATATGCCTTTGGAATTAAATTTTGAGGAGCCCGTTGAAATCACCCCTCCCCAACTTGAATTAAAAGAAATTCCGGCACATCTTAAATATGTTTTCTTAGGCAAAAGTGACACTTACTCTGTAATTGTCTCTTTCGAATTTTCCTTTGCAAGAAAACAAATTAGTTGAAGTTCTGACTAAATTAAAGGAAGCGATTGGGTGGAGTATTTCTGATATCAAGGGTATGAGTCATGTAAGGTGCATGCATAAAATAATTCTTGAGGATAATGTTAAACCTGTTAGGCAAGCCCAAAGGCGTTTGAATCCAAACATGTAGGATGTAGTTAAAAAGGAAGTTTTGAAGTTACTAGATGTCAGAGTCATCTACCCGATATCCGACAGTAAGTGGGTTAGTCCTGTGCATGTAGTGCCTAATAAATCTGAAATAACGGTGGTTCATAACGATAAAAATGAATTGGTGCCCACTATAACAGTGACCGGTTGGAGAATGTGCATTGATTATCAGAAATTAAATGACGTAACGAAAAAAGATCATTTTCCCCTCCCTTTCATTGATCAAATGTTGGAACGTTTAGCTGGGCATGAATATTACTGTTTTCTAGATGGTCTTTCAGGTTTCTATCAGATTCCCATTGCTCCAGATGATCAGGAGAAGACCACTTTTACTTGCCCTTTTGGCACTTTTTCCTTTAGGAGGATGCCGTTTGGTCTTTGCAATGCTCCCGCTACTTTCCAAAGGTGCATGCTTTCTATATTCTCTGACTTGGTGGAAAAGTCCATTGAGGTATTCATGGATGATTTTTCTGTGTTTGGAACCACTTTTGATGATTGTTTACATAGTTTGACTGTTGTGCTCGAACGATGTATTGAGTGTAATCTTACACTTAGTTTTGGAAAAGAGTCATTTCATGGTTAAACAAGGGCTTGTTTTGGGTCATGTGGTTTCTAATAAGGGAATGGAGGTTGATAAGGCTAAAGTTGATTTAATTGTTAAATTACCTCTGCCTTCGTGTGTAAAAGAAGTTCGAAGCTTCTTAGGGCATGTCGGGTTTTATAGGCGTTTCATTAAAGATTTTTCAAAAATTGCCCGCCCCTTAAGTAACCTTTTGTGTAAGGATACTAAGTTCGATTTCACCGAGGAAATGTTTTGTTAGTTTTAATGCTTTGGAAGAGAAATTGACTTCCGCGCCTATTGTTGTTGCACCCGATTGGTCTTTACCATTTGAAATTATGTGCGATGCGTCTGACTTTGCTATTGGTGCCGTTTTGGGGCAGAGAGTGAATAAATTTTTCCATGTAATTTATTATGCTAGCAAAACACTCGATGAAGCTCAGGCCAATTATACCACCACCGAAAAATAGTTTTTAGTTGTTGCGTTTTCTTTAGACAAGTTTCGATCCTATTTGGTTGGTTCGAAAGTAACTGTGCATATGGATCACGCTGCATTGAAATATTTGTTAAAGAAATCCGATGCAAAGCCAAGATTGATTCGGTAGGTTCTTTTGTTGCAAGAATTTGACTTAGAGTTTAAGGATAAAAAGGATTTTGAAAATGTGGTTGCCGACCATCTATCTAGATTAACCTAAGGTGATAATTTTAAGCTCGATAGCTCCTTGCCAATTGTTGAGACTTTTCCTGACGAATAATTATTTGATGTGACTAAGACACCTTGGTATGCCGATATTGTTAATTATATTGTTAGTGGTGTTTTACAGCCTGACATGACCTTTCAGGGGAAGAAGAGATTTATTTCCATGTGTAGGCATTACTACTGGGATGACCCCTACTTATTTAAGTTGGGGCCCGATCAAGTATTCCGACGTTGTATCCCGGAAGAAGAGTACGAGAGCATCTTGTCATTTTGTCATGACTTGCACTGTGGGGGATATTTTAGCGTGAAGAAAATGGCACACAAAGTTCTTCAATCTGGATTCTATTGGCCGACATTATTTAAGGACGCTTATTCCTATTGCAAGAGTTGCAATCGTTGTCAAAGAACGGGGAACATAAGCAAAAGAAATGAGATGCCGTTGGGGAACAATCATGTAGTAGAACTTTTCAACGTTTGGGGAGTTGATTTCATGGGTCCCTTTATATATTCCTTTGGCTTTGAATAGATTTTAGTTGCTGTGGATTACGTTTCTAAGTGGGTGGAAGCAATTCCAACCCAGAATAACGATGCTAATGTGGTTTGCAATTTCTTTAAGGATGTGATTTTTTGCAGGTTTGGGACACCTAGAGCTGTGATTAGCGATAGAGGCGCACACTTTTGCAACAGACAACTTGCAGGGTTGCTCAAGAAGTATAGCGTGACGCATAAGGTCGCGACGGCTTACCATCCACAAACCTCCGGGCAAGTTGAAGTGAGCAATCGACAGATAAAGGCAATACTTGAGAAGACAGTGAAGCCGACAAGGAAAGATTGGGCATTGGAGTTGAACGACGCCTTATGGGCATATCGCACGACTTACAAAACTCCGATTGGAATGAGCCCGTATCGCCTAGTTTTTGGGAAGGCATGCCACCTACCTGTTGAGTTAGAACATAAGGCGTATTGGGCTATCAAAGCGCTAAATTTAGATCAAGAAAAGGCAGGGGAAGAACGACATCTATATTTGAATGAGTTGGAAGAGATGCAATATGAGGCATACGAAATGCTAAGCTCTACAAGGAACGGACGAAACGGTATCACGACAAGCGTATCATTTGCAAATCTATTGAGCCTGGGATGGACGTTCTACTACATAACTCTCGTCTTAAGCTCATGTCGGAAAAATTAGTGTCGCGATGGGGCGGACCTTTCAAAGTCGTTCAAGTATGGCCACACGGAGCGTAGAACTCCTTGATCCACGGAAGAATGAGCATTTTAAGGTGAACAGACATAGAGTTAATCCATACTTCGGCCGAAGTGAAGAAATCACTATGTTTGAATGCATAGAGGTACATGATGTCGAAAATTGAGTAAGACAGGAAGAAGTCGAGCTAATGACTATAAAAAAGCGCTACTTGGGAGGCAACCCAACGGTTTAGTTAGATTTTCATCTTTTTGTTTTTCGAATTTATTTTCCTTATTTGTTTTTGCTTGGTTCGAGACTGACCGGTTCGACTTTAGGTGTTAAAATGCAGAGAAACGAGAGCGTTATCAAAAATTCACATTCTGGGCAGGTTGGACATGGGCCGTGTCACAGGGCACGGTCGGGTTAGCAATACAGTGAGTTTTTGCAATTCTGGGCAGGTTGGACACGGGCCATGTCACAGTACATGGCCGGGTTAGCAATACAGTGAGTTTTTGAAATTCTGGAGGAGTTAGACACGGGCCGTGTCATATGACACGGCCGAGTTGGCAAGGCAGAATGTTTTTTTTTTTAATTTTCGAATAGGTACGACACGGGCCGTGTTCTGTGACAAGGGCCGTGTCAGTCTGGGGTATATAAGGGACACCCATCCGTGTCCATTCATTCTTCATCTTCCCCAAAAAAAAATTCCTCTTCCCGAACCCTAAGCGCCGATTTCTCCATTTTTCTTCATTTTCAAAGGGAATTTGTAAAAAATGAAGGAAATAAACAAGAATCATTTACAATATCATCATTATTCAACCGATTTCATTACTCCAAGCAGCGAATCGGACGAATCGGGGGCTCGGTCTTTAATTTTTTTTTCTTTAAACACTTTGAATCCAAGGTATGTTTTTCATGTTTTGGATGATTCTTCTTGTTTATGAACATGTTATGATGTTTGAATTACAAGTTTTTGATTATCTAGGGTTCATGGATTAAATGGAAGATGATAATTTGGGGATTTTTGATCGTTCTTGATTTTTGATGATTAAATTACTTGATTAGAAATTCTTGTAGTTAAGGGGTGTTTTACATGATGCAAATGATGAATTCTAGAGGATTCGGATAATAAATTTTACTTGGGGATTTGTTTTGATCGATAAATGGTTATATTGGGTTATTCCGTAGTTTGTTATAAGTTTGGGGCAGAAATGCATTATTAATTCTTGAACAAATAATAAATTGAATTCTTTTACAAAATATGGCTAGAGGACGTGGACGTGGAAACTCCCAATGGGGAAGGGATAGGGACGCGATAGAACAAAGAAGACAAAGACGAGTACCGATCCAAGGGGTCAATAAACCCCGAATCGCATTTAAATTGATATCCCCGAAACGCGACAAGCTAGGTGGGAGATGCTAGGCCAGAAAAAAAATGCTTCCTACTTGATGGCCCGATGATGAATGCATGACCGCGATGGGTATAAAGGATGACGTGATGAAATTTCTAGAGAGGGTTAGTTGGGGCTGGATGATGACGCAAAAATGGGACACATATAGATGCCTTACAATGGAGTTCCTTAGCACTCTTACAGTCAGACGAGATCTTGTCACTAGAGAACCGGCCGCAATAATATTCCGGCTTAATAATAACGACGAGAGGCTAACCATGGACTAGCTGGAAAACATTTATCATGCGACAAATGACGGAAATTACCATATAAACCGGTTCGAGTGTGAACCATATTGGCGGGCTATGGTGGAATATACGGGGAGCCCGGCACGGTATTACATTGCAAAATCGGCCAAAGGATCGAGTCTTCGCAATCCTATACTCCGATACCTACAGAAAGTGATTGCAAACACTGTTTATGGCCTAAAGGAGACTGGGCCAATTACACTGCGAGAATTATACGTCCTAACCCACATGCTCGATAATACAACTCCAGCCACCGGGGCAATCATATCTAATCATTATGAGTATGTTGCGACGAATCCGGAAGGGGAGATATGGATAGGGGGTTTAATTACCCCTATCGCACTTCATTATGAGATTTCCTTAGATCAGAGGACTCCCCTACCAGGAAACAAGCTGCTCTCTCTCTCTGTGTGCTGAAAGTTATGAATATCCTGGACTACGAATCGCGCACAGTATTCCTCCAGAACGACAATGACTATTTTCTTCTCCCGAATACGCCTCTGACGACCATAAATAGTATTCAGGACATATGAAATTTGCAGATGGCTACGGAAGCGCACATACGTGCACGAATAGAAGCTGGATTGCCCCCCCGGGTCACAGCCCTCTTGACCAAAGTGTGCGACCTCGACGCATGGTGGATGAAGACAGAGCCGAGAGAATGGAAGAGGAAGAGGCATATGAAAGAGGCCTGGATGAAGAAGAAGAAGAAGACGAAGAAGAAGAAGAAGAAAGCCCCAGAGATCGGCCCGAGACGTCGAGGCAGGCCGAAACTAGACATGCCCCACCACGTCCAACACTAAGGTAGGAGTTCGTAGACTTTCGAGAGGAGTTCGTAGCCTTCCGAGAGGAGACTAGACAGAAGCAGGACAAGATGTTGTCTCTTTTGAGCACGAGCGACATGACCAGTAGAACCAGTCGTAAGTATTTCTTGACCCATGAAATTTTTTTATTTAAATACTATACTCCCTTTGTGCGTATATTCTTTAATTCAATTTTGGGGGAGATTGGGTCAAGAAATACTTTGTTACCTTTGTTTTGTTTGTTTTTGGATATTATTTTGCTTGTTTGGTTATTTTTGCTTGTTTTTTTTGGAAGACTTTCTTTTTTTTTTGGTGTGTTTTTATAAACTTTTGGTGTGTTTTGAGTATCTTACATTTTTGATAAATACTTGAAAGAATGAACTCTTTTCTTAGATGCCTCGGGATTTATTTCGTTATTTTGATATACAAATCGAGGATAATTTGAAGAGGATAAATTGTTGATAATCGAAACGGGTGTGAAATTAAACAAATAGTTTAATATCTTGGAGGTATGAACAAATCTACTTGTGAGCTTTTGAGCCTTCATGCATTTTCAAATATGCAAGTTTAATTGTCGAGTGTTTCATTCGTGATTTAAGACTCTAGAACTTGCCTTGGTATCTTATTCGAAACTACGAGTGTGTGTGCAATTGAGTGAAAATGATTTTAGGCGTCTTTGATCTTAACCCTTCAATTTTTCCAACAATTGATTATTTCTTAATTAAACCCAATTGAGCTCATTGTCTATTTCATTGTCAAACCACATATTGAGCTTTCCATTGCTATAATCCTTTGACCCATACTTGAACGATTAGAAATTATTTTTTATGAGGATACAAATATTATGGTGACATTGGGTGATATATATATTGTTGGTAGTGTTGAAATGGAGAAAATAATTACTCCACTATTTTTGGGAACTTAGTAACCGGGTGTATTCATGTGACCCATGTTTACACTCGCGTAAAACAGTTACCTTAGATATGAGTATGCTTGGAAGCAGTTTGTGTATGTTTTTATCCTAGTAACCGTGTGTATTCATGTGACCAATAGTTTACATTCGCGTAAAACAGATAATAAAACAACCCAAGTCCCAAAAAAAAATCGGAGCAATAAGGACGACATAAGTCTGCATTTCTCACTTTCAAAAGCATTTGTTGCAAGTGTTACATAGTTAAGGGGTTGAAAGAAGCAAACTTCAAAAATCTTGAGTGTCTAAGTAATTATGGTGATTTAGTTCTAAATTGCTTAAGTCAAGTCACTTTAGCCATATTTATCCTACCCCGGCCCAAGCCTACATTACGGCTGAGTAAAGTCCTTTTTGATTCACAATTTTGCATTCACAAAACAGTGGTAGAGATGTAGACGATTGGCAAGCCTATGGGGTTCCTTATTTCATTGAATGAGTTCCAAACATATACTAATCCCTATATCACTTTGAGAGTGAGTGAATACACTTGACCGGAGAGGTTTATATTTGCCAAGTATTGACTATGATGTTAAGGAAGCACCCCGGAGATTTGAAAACATTAAAGAACTCAACTTATTTTACTTGAAGCGCATTGATGAAATTTTCGAAGTGGTCCTTTGAGGTATGTTGAGAGATGAGTTCCCCTTGAGAGTGGTTATTTTAAAGTGCATTGCTCGGGACAATCAAAGTTTAAGTTTGGGGGGATTTGATGAGTCGATTCTTGATCGACTCATTCTATTCTATTGAGTCATGTTTTTGTTTGCTTTTTAGTGTTTTTGTTCTCTTTTATGCTTGGTATGTTGTTTTTTGTTTTATAGGTAGCCGAGCGAAGATTGTGGTGAAATCTGTGCTTTTATTGCCAATATTGGAGTTTATGACGATCAATAGCAAGTCGGGAGCAAAACATAGCAACATCGATCGTATTTTCTAAATTCCAGAACCATCACTCTGAATTTGGATGTGTTCTCTATTGATATAGATTCCTCGTGAAATTACCTTCGAAACGGTATATCATACGCTAAATTCTGAGGTGTATTGATGCAAAAACGAAAGATCAAGCCGAAGAAGACTAAAAATTGGAGTTAAAATAAGAAGAAACGACCCGGGCCGCGTCAGGCAACTCGGCCGTGTCATAGGACACGGCCGGGTCATCAAGGCAGTGAGAATTCACTTTCTGGAGCAGTTCAACATGGGCCGTGTCACAGGACACGGCCGGGTCACGCATCCAGTGAGATTTTCATTTCTAGAGCAGTACAACACGGGCCGTGTCACACGACATGGCCGGGTCCATTAGGCAGTGAAATATGGCGTTTCCAGGACAGTTCAACACGGGCCGTGTCACTTTTCGGTGCATGACCTTTTCATTGACATTTTTACACGATTTGGAGGGATTTTCTTGGCTTTTTGGCTTTATAAAAAGGTCTTGGGGACCTAAAGAGATGGATATTCTGATCTTGTGAGAGATAGTGTGTGGAAAAACACAAGATTTGTGGAGAAAACACAAAAAGGGAGGAAAAGAGAGATTTTTTCATCATCTTCCTTGTATGTTCATCATTTTGAAAAATACATTTGTGTGTGATTATAATTCCTTGTATCATTTGTTATGAGTTCTTGAAGGAAGAACATCAAACCTTCATCGGGAATTCGATTTCGGCTTTTACAAGGGAAATTTCTACCATGTTTTGTTTTATGATTTTCACTATCATTGTTTAAATAATCATGTGTAGCTAATCTTTTCATATGAGTTTTTAGATTGAGCCACACACATGTTGTCGATTGTTAGTTTCAATTGATTTTCCGGGTAGAGTTTGGGATTGTTCCTTTTTGTTTGTTCTTCGCATAAGAAGTTTTGATTTAGACCATCAAACCTATTTCATAGTTGTTATTATTGTCAAAACGAGGGTTTTTGTCGGAGTCCGCCATCAAACGACCCGATAGAAGCGATTGTTAATGTTCTAAACCTTTTTTACGCGATCTTTTAGCAATTTACCTCATCAAAAGTAGTCGATTAATCAACTGTTAGTTAGGGATTCATCCCCATCAAAGGAGTGCCTCTTATTTTCGAAAAGAACAATCGTGATTTTTAGAATTACCGCCATCAAACAGATTTCTTTTAATCGTGAGCAATCGATAATTCCAAACCTTATTTCTTTGAGTATCGAAACTAATAATTTATTATGTGTGTGTCGGTGATTCTAAACTCCCATATCATTCTCATAATTGTTATCTCTTAATTATCCAACCATTAATTCGGTGTTGTTAACGTTTCGTTTATTTTAATTTTCTGCGTGTGTGATTGTAATCCTATCAAATCATTGGTGTATTTTACTTTATTTTACTTTTGTTAATTCGACTATTTGCCGAACATTATTGAACTTCAAACTGTTTCCAACTCCTTGTGAGATCGACCTCGGAGTTATTTGTCGCTACCTACAAAAGCGATCCATACACTTGCGAGTTTTAATTTGTTCATCAGGTGTCATTTGAAAATACATAACCAACTTGTTAAAATTCAACCGATTTCAAAACCCATACAAACCGTTGTTTAACCGCACCATCAAAATATTTTCAAAAATCAATTTCCACAAAAATACTCAAGCCCATAAAATCTTTCAGAAAAATATTTTCAAACCTACCGGCGGCGGGCATAATTACAACTATCTAAAGATAACGGAATTTAGAACCACATACCCAAACGAAAACATAATCACCAACTCAATCAAATACATCCCGTGAGCATCAAGTTTAAACATACAACAATACCATCCATTTGAGTTTGTCACAAACTCTACCGTCGATACCTTTTATGAATCACATCAAGGTTCACAACTTTCACATCATACCAACCCACGCGGTGGTTCAAAGTCAAGCATCAATACCTCCAGTTCTATGCACATACAATGTATCACAAGTATCGAATACAAACTCCATTACACAACACTGAGCAAACAAAGTTATGCACCACAAATATCGCACATAAATGAAATCATGAAACACATATACTACACCTAAAAGAGGAGACTTACGTCCACAGGCCGCACGGAGATGACGGTCACCCACGATACTAATTTTATCCGACAACACATCCGATACATTGTGACTACGCACGACTAAACTTGTCACCCGACAACTCGAATGGCACGACAACACAATACTCTACAAATCACGACTCGACTCAAACCGACAACCTAGGTTTCCACAACCTAAGCTCTGATACCATAAATGTAACACCCCCAAAACCATATGAGAATATTACACGCCGCGGATCGTTTCCACGAGGATCTACCAGGCTAAACAACACAAAACGACCGAGTGTTTGCCCGGCCGGGGGCAAACAATACAATGATATGGACCATTAAGGTTAATTATAAACTACACTGACCGATGAGGTCGCACGACTGACACAAACAGAAAAATGCAATCTTTACAATGAATACCCACGCAGGGGCAAAGATACAAAATAACGGAAGACGGATCACAACTCTTACGATACAACACAACTCAACTTAACTCTCAACTCTTGATTAGTATCGTAGCCCGTCACTTCCTGTGCCGATCCTGTGACTGCTCTCCAAACCTGCATGCACCTGGACACAAAATAGATATCCACCCCCGATTACTCGGGGGTTAACAAAATTCCACTATTTTGCTAGTGCAAGGATAATACGATATGAAATGTAACAAGCAAGTAGCAACCACAAATTAGATAAGGCAATCGACTATAAAAATATTCCCGAGAAGTTTTAGAATTCCGAACTCAAGCAAAGAAGTGTTTGAAAAGAAACTTATCATCTCGGGGATTTTTAAAGTAGAAATTCTCTTGGACCTCGAGTCCCAATTTACAAAACCTTTTCGAAATCGCTAGGGCCTCAGCCCGGTTCTCGTTTCAAAATATGTTAGCTAAGATATCATCATGATTCCGATACCCAACTTCAAAATGTTATCCAATCAATCACAGTTACACGATCATTGTTCATACACATCATGTACCGAACTCCAGAGGCCTCAACGCACCCTACCCGGAACACACACATTGTTCGTACACATCATGTACCGAACTCCAGAGGCCACGATGTACCCTACCCGGAACACACACGTTGTTCGTACACATCATATACCGAACTCCAGAGGCCTCGACGGACCCTCCCCGGAACACACACACTGTTCGTACACGTCATGTACTAAACTCCAGAGGCCTCGACGGACCCTACCCGGATCACATACACTGTCACGTCACAACTCATATTGATCAACTCAACACATTACCACAAACAACACACATTATTACCAATATGTCAAACCATTCAACAATACACCACAATACATATTCAAGTATGTAATCAAACCGGCACAATTATCATAATCATCACGATAACTCAATCACGATCAATCACGCACGACCACAACCATCAAACATTCGCAATAATCAATTCATAATCAATTCTCACAAAGCATATTCACGAAGGTAAACCAAATCATCGTAAACCCGACTCGAGGTCTCTATTCACAAGATACAAATCGTATAGCAAGATACTTGCCTCATTAACCGCTACCGAACACTTCGACGAACACGGCTCAACCGGGAAACCTCGAACACCTACAATCCACCGGGAAAAAACAACGAAAATATGATTACAACAAGAATCAAGACCAAGGATAACGGAAATCCCACCAAACTATCGAATGGAAACTCATTGGGACATTTAATCGAACATTAAGTGTTCAATAACTCCCAAGAACATTCAAATCGTCAATCGAGTTAAACAAACTCTAAATATGGATATACAATCCATAGAACACGATTAATAATACTCAATAACATCAACCGATTCGTCAAAATCGGACGAACAATGAAAATCAAGAAGGAAAACCGAAAGTAAACCCTAGGAGATTTCAAGATATTACCTCGATCCGACGAAGAACAAGGATTAGATGATGATATAATCGACAAAAGCGTGCCAAAACACCTTGGAATTGAGTAGAATTGACCAGGAATCAAAGTTCCTGTCTCAACCGTCCGTTAGCCGCGAGAGGAAGAGAGGAAAGGAAGAAAAATGGTACAAATCCGTCGCCCCGGATATATATAGTCGCGCATGTTACGGCCGTAACATGCAGTACCTTACCGCTGTAACTCGGCCCTTATGGCCGTAATCGGCTACTCCTTACGGACGTAACCGGCACCTCCCAGGCTGTTGCCCAATACGCTCGGGCATATTACGGACGTTACCAGGCAAAGCATTGCGGCCGTAACACGGCATTACGGCCGTACCCGGCCAATCATTACGGCTGTAACCTAGTCCACAGGCTTACTGCCCAAAAATGTGCGGTACGTAACAGCCGTAACCGGCAAGGCATTACAGACGTAACTAGGCCATGCATTGCAGCCGTAACTTGGCCACGCATTGCGGCCGTAACCGACTATGCCTTATGGGCATAACCGACCGTGCCTTATGGCCGTAACTCGGCCAGGCCTTATGATCGAAACTCGGCAATTTCGACAGTCCGGTTAGGCGTTCTATAAAGTCTCGGTCACACTAACGCATCGGCTATGATTCAAAAAAATAACGAGCAAATTACGAAGCATAACATACCACACCACACACAAACATTTAATCAAAGAAACGCACGCAAAAACAAGTCTCACTCGACGAACACTACAATAGAATATATCATACCGTTCATAACATAAAAATGAATTCCACATAATCATAAAGAAACGAAATAACCGACACCAAAAGACAAATAGTTCAAGGCAGCTGGAATAAAAATCTCGGGTATTACACCGCAAAGCCCAGCCATCCTTTCATTCATTCAAGAGGCCTCCACACCCATCTAAAGGTGGAAAGAACGCCAGATCAGTATCAGCAATGGCAGAAGCATCTAGGAAATGATTGAACTGTGGTCGGATAGGACATCATCGACGTGATTGCTCACTTCCCTCCATGACGTGTTATGATTATGGACGAGAAGGACATTGTGCGGTGTTCTGTGAAGAGACTGTAAAATCTTTTGGAGCTCGTACTTCGCAGCCAGTTCAGAAAGAGGCAAGTGTCCCTCAGACACAACAGAGTGTTCAGCTACCCCAGAATTTCGGTCGAGGTAGAGGCAGAGGACAGTATGACTGAAAAGAAGCATCGAGTGCTGGGTCCGCTCCTCTACGCCTTTATGAGATGGGAAGGACAAACGATTAGAATACATATGTCACATCAGGTACCGTTCAGATCCTTTCGCAACCAGTTAGTATTTTGTTCGATTCAGGAGCTACACATTCATTTATATCATTGTCTTGTGTTAATCGTTTGAACATTTCTTGTTTTCATGAATGTGAGCCTTATATTATGGGTTTACCGGGTGGGAAAGAATTGTGGGGAATTTAGAAACTAGAGATTTTCCTGTATCAATTGGAGGCAAAGAGTGGCCCTCAAATCTGATTGTAGTAGAGATACAAGGAGACGATCCGATTCTTGGAGACGATTGGCTTAGCCATTATGGAGCTATTATGAACTACCGGAAGAGGAATATATCGATGATATCCGAATATGGTTCTGAATTATTATTCGAAGGATGGAGACCAGGAAGCTCAGGGAAAGTGATCAAAGCTATGAAAGCCGTTAAACTACTAAAGCAGGATTGTACCGGGTACTGGTGTTAAAGGAATGGTAGAGCTTTCATCTATTCCTGTTGTGAGCGAATTTCCAGACGTGTTCCCTGGCGAATTACCAGGACTACCTCCACAACAAGATGTAGAGTTTACCATCTAGCTAGAGCCGGGAGCTACACCGATTTCTAAGGCGCCATATTAAATGGCACATACCGAGATGTATGAACTGAGAAAGCAACTGGAAGAATTTCTGGATAGAGGCTACATTCGGCCAAGTGTTTCGCCTTGGGGAGCACCAATTCTATTTATTAGAAAGAAAGATGGATCACTTTGATTGTGCATCGACTACCGAGAGCTAAACAGGATGACGATAAAGAATAAGTACCCCTTGCCATGAATTGATGATTTGTTCGAACCGTTGCAAGGAGAGACAGTGTTTTCAAAGATCGAATTGGGATCGGGATACCATCAGTTGAGGACAAAAGAATCCGATGTCCCGAAGTCAGCATTCAGAACTCGTTACGGGCACTATGAGTTTGCAGTGATGATGTGTGGTCTCACTAATGCGCCTGCTGTGTTTATGTAGTTAATGAATCGAGTATTCATAGAGTACTTGGAGAAATTCATAATTGTGTTTATCGATGATATATTGTTCTACTCTATGAGTACAAAAGAGCATGTGCAGCACTTACGGATTGTTTTGAACCTCTTGAGGAGCGAGCAGTTATATGCCAAACTTTCTAAATGTGAGTTATGGCTAAAAGAAGTGATGTTCCTTGGTCATGTGGTATCAGCGGAAGGAGTCCGAGTAGATCCCCATAAAGTCGAGGCAATTTTGGAATGGAAGTCACCTAAGAACGTGAAGGAAGTCAGAAGTTTCTTAGGGCTTGCTGGGTATTATCGTCGGTTCGTAGAAGGGTTTTCCAAAATTACCCGTCCACTTACTCGATTACTGCAGAAAACCCAAAAGTTTGAATGGAACAAGATGTGTCAGGCCAGTTTTGATGAACTGAAGAAGAGATTGACGACGGATCCAATACTAACACTACCATAAGGAACTGAAGGATTCATAGTTTACAGTGACGCTTCAAATCAAGGTCTCGGTTGTGTACTAATGCAGAATGATAAGGTGATCGCCTACACTTCACGGCAATTAAAGCCATATGAAGTTAATTATCCAACGCATGATTTGGAATTGGAAGCTTGTTTTCGCCCTGAAGATATGGAGACACTATTTGTACGGGACTCACTGTCAGATCTTCACGGATCATAAGAGTCTTAAATACATCTTCAATCAGAAAAAGTTAAACTTACGACAGAGGAGATGGCTGGAATTGATTAAAGACTATGACTTGGAAATTCTTTATCATCCAGGAAAAGCGAACGTAGTAGCTGATGTACTGAGCCGCAAACCCGTTTCTATTCGAATGCTGGAGACGCTCACGTCCGATTCCAGCATATAGCAAGAGTTGATCCGTGAAGGAATTAATGTATGGTTACAAGGCATTCAAGGACAATTATGAGTGATGGAATTAACTTCATCGTTGATCTAAGAAATAAAATCTAAGCAATTAGATGATCCTCTAATGATTCGGTTATGTGATGAAGTGGACAAGGGAAAGGCCCCAGGATTTATAATTAATGAAGATGGAGTACTGAGATTCCAAAGTCGAATTTGTGTTCCCGCTAATGATGTTTTGAAGCAGACAATCATGAAGGAAGCTCACAGTACACCCTATTCTATTCACCCGGGCACCAGTAAGATGTATAAAGATATGAAGCAAAATTTTTGGTGGGGCAACATGAAGAACGATGCGGCAGACTATGTTTCGAAGTGTTTAACTTGTCACCAGGTTAAGATTGAACATCAACGACCTGCCAGAATATTGAATCCGCTTTTGATTCCTGAATGGAAGTGGGAAGATATATCGATGGACTTTATCACCAATATGCCGAATACCAGAATAGGGATGAATATGATTTGGGTGATACTTGATTGTCTAACCAAGTCAGCTGAATTTCTGGGCATTAAGGATACTTGGGGACCAGAGAAGTTGGCACGAGTGTTTATTGTGGATATAGTCCGATTGCATGGAATACCGAAGACCATTATTTCAGATCGGGATGGTCGCTTCATGTCACATTTTTGGAAAGCGGTTCATAGAGCCTTGGGAACCGAGCTGAACATTAGCACAGCTTATCATTCTAAAACCGATGGATAGTCAGAGAGAACTATTCAACCAGTAGAAGACATGTTGAGAGCTTACGCCTTAGACTGGTCGACTAATTGGGAAATTCATCTGCCATTTATTGAATTCACCTACAATAATAGTTGGCATGCTTCAATTAAGATAGCACCTTTCTAAGCATTGTACAGAAGAAGATGCAGATCACCCCTATGTTGGGATGATTCGTCTGGCTTAATTGGGACGGAACCAGAGTTGATAGTACAAACTCAAGAGAAGGTAGCTCAAATTCGTGAAAGGTTGTTGACTGTCCCGAAATTATTTTCATCTTAAGTTTCAGGACGAAATTTCTTTTTAGAGGGAGAGTATGTAATACCCAGATATTTGACATGTATTTTATCTGTATTTGAACCTTGTGACATTGTGTATGTCGTATTATTAATCAGGGTATGATCCTCCGTATTTCATAGTCCAGTATTGGCGAGTGTATGATTCTATTGATGTTAATGCATAAAAACACCTGGACTTCAATGCCTCGAATATCACGACTTTAATAATTTCAAAACCGCTGTTTAGTGCAATGAGGGAAGGCGAACTGTCAGAAGTGGGACTTGTTATCATTTCAAAAATAGATGGATAAGACGTACCAGTTATTCTGAATCCATCCTATACGTTCATTTTAAAAGGATGGTTCCCATCCCTTAAATCTGACCGTTCACTGTATGTAACCCTAATCTTCCTGCGGGCTGTATCTTGCTCCCTTAGACTCTTTACACTTTCTGCAATTTTAAACGAGTCTCAAGCAAAAAACAGTCTACATTCTCCTCTGTATTTTTTGCATTTCTCTACAATATTTTCTAAGTTTTTCTTCAAAATTTTCTGCTAAAGGGACTACTACTCAGACTTCCTCCCTCTTCATGAAGAAGAAAGAGACTATCATCGAAGGACGCATTTTCACAAGGTCCGTGGTGATGGTGGCCATCATGTCAGGAGAAAAGGTAAATTGGTGCCAGATTCTGCAGAAAATGATACAGGAGGAGGCTGCCAAGCCTGAGTCCGCTAAGAAATCTTTCGGTCTTATTCTCAACCATATCCTTACCACCTGCGGAGTTAAATAATCTGAGCATGCCAAGAAGATTGGCCCTGGGAAGTTTGTTGGAGGGATGACTTCCATTGTATTCAAGAAATCACCTTTGATTGCTAAAAGTCCAAACCCGAAAGTCTTGCCAATCTCGAGTGACCCAAGAGATGTCACTGAGAGGATCCGAGCCAGGAGAAATCAAAGAAGAGAAATGCCCCTCATGCTGTCAAGAAAAAGAAAAGGAAGGCAACTTCCAAGACTGTGCCTACAGTACCCGCAACAGTTACTATAGAGGCCTCTCCAATTCCTGTCACTGATCCTATCCCACAGGGTGCAACCCCTATGGAAGAAACAGTTGCTGCACAGACAGCAGATCACGAGCATATGACGGCTATGACGGAAGAACAACTGTTTGCCAAACTGGAGGGTTCTGGTGAATCGACTGCCCCCTAGGAGCCGAAAGCCGCTATTCCTGACAGGGTACCCACACCTGTACAGGATCCCTCTCCCCATAGGGTACCATCCCTTTTTGGGATCCTTCTATGAAACAGGCTCTCATACCTGTTGAGGATCCAATCCGAATAGTAAACCCAATTACTGTACGGAGTCCCTCCCCAACAGAAATAATCAACAATACTCTCCTTCAAGTCCAAATAGAGCAAGCGTATCAACACTTCAAGATATGGAAGTCATACAGGGTCACCTCATATGACACCTTGTACAACTGGGCTGACTAGAAGGAAGAAGAATTGTTCATTCTGGAGGTCACGGACACCCAAAATGTCGAAGTCTTGATCTGTTGGAAGGATCACTTTTGCCCTGAGCTCATTTCTGACTGTTACAAGGTAAAATAGAAGGCCAGAATGAAAGGAAAATTACAGTCCGCTGACAAAGCTCCCTCACCAAGCCATCACTTCAACCCTGACTCAGATGCTGACGATGATGCCTTACAGGCAGGTCTGCGAATAAGTCGTGAAGAGGCCAGGTAACGAGAAATGGCAAATCACAACAGCCAACAGGGTCAGGGGACATCTGACAGAAATCAGTCACCTCCCTGCAACAGGAAGCTACCAATGATCAACAACAGGAGGAATTAGTCCCTCCTGTTACCGCTGAATAAAAAGCACCACCTGAACAGGAATCCCATCCTCTCCCGCAACAAAAAGAAGACGCCCCCTGCACCATCCGCCAAGAGGAATCAGTCCCTCTTCTAGATTAGGCGGAAGGTGACAGTCGACAGGAGGATTTAGTCCCTCCTGTACTCCCGACTATAGAAAACCAAACCGAACAGGAGGAATCAGTACCTCATGTCCCCGAGACTGATCATGCCGCATAATCTTCCGAGGCACCGGCTTCTGAAGCTCCCGCTCACGAAACACCTGCTGCCGAAGAGCCCGCTCAAGATTCCCCTGCATCTCCTATCTTTGTGAGCTCTAAGTCAGATTCCAATGAAGGTTTGTTGCCTGATGACAGACCACGACGACCCCATCATCATGTGGTTCTTCGTTAACTCAATGATCCTGAGGATACAAAAACCACACTCCTGGCTCCCTGCGAACCGAAGCCCGTATTGAGCAACTCCATGCAATCGGCCGAAAGACAATGTTCCTACATGCCGTGAAAGCACTGTATGATGTCGGTAAATAACTCGATTGGATACGAGGAACTGCCTAGGATGAGCTCTTCGATCTGAAGACTGCAATCACCAACGTCAAGGACGCGTTCCGCCTAATGCCTAATGCATTGTGGCAAGCGCTAAATCAGCACAAGCAGCATCATGAGAGAGTCCTTCGGCAAGAACAAGAAAAGCTCCAGATTGCAAAGGTTAAGACGGTTGCTGCCCTCAAGGAGACCGGAACAAGACTGACAGATCATGATCAAAAGATAGATAACATGTCTCTGGTGCTTGGTACTCTAGTTGATAAGATCGATACTATGACGACCAAATAAGACAATGCTATGAAGCTCCTATAGAAGATTCATACCAAGGTATCATATATTGGTGAAGCCAAAAAGGGGGAAGAAGCCAGAGAGGCTGGCCGTCGATGGAGGCTAGAGAGAGAGATCAATGCAGCATTGGAAGATAGTGTTGCTGTTGTGACAGGTCATCTGGACGCACCTACAAAAAAGATACAGGGTATCTGGATCTCGACTGGAGTTTCAAGATCCCAACGTCCCCTGGAAAAACAATGTGCGAAAGCCATCTGAGATATTGCTACCCACTGATCGACAGCCTTCAGCAGATGATCTGAAGAACTAGAAGAAAAACCAACTGATGAGATACTTCTGTACACTCATATGGGAATCTCCCCTGTTAAACAAGTTCAAAACGCTGCAGGATGCTGCAAATGAGTTCTCAAGGCTATTAGTGGAAGGAAAGCTCCCTCTGCAAATGAAGATGAAATCAAGGCATCAAAAAGGTGAACGGATCATCCACCCTGAGGACTAGATACTTGCCTATGATCAATCCCCTGAAGGAAGAAGTATTTGTTAGGATCGAGGCAATGACTCCCTAGTCAATTGGTGGAAAGGAACCGAAAATGATCCTGACAGAAGGCCTTAGAGACATTCTCAGTATAGAAGTTACCCTATCTGCATTTTTGTTTCGATGTATTTTGTTTTCTCCTGTAGGTTTATCATTGCAATCGATGTATTTGAATTTTTCAAGCATTGTAATCCTTTCTTAATATCAATAAAAATTATTTCTCTTGAAAGATTACAGCTAGTAATCTTACTATTTGTTTACGAAGCTTTTGCAATATTTGAAAAAGTATAAACTTGTTAAGTCTTAAAGTTGTAAGAACTTGTCTGCGAACAGTTCATAGGTTAAATTGTATTCAACCTAGACCACACTGTGAGATTGTGCCTACACGCCAATCATAAGTTCAGTTGTAATACACAGTCATGTAGATTTTTCATTCATGTTAACTTGCCTGCGAGCAGTTCATATTTATAGAACAAGTATTGAAGATCAGATCATTCGGACAGAAGATTCGAAGACTGCCTCTCTCGACCCAGATGAAATCATCTATATAATAGTTTTGGCATTATCAAAAAGGGGGAAATTGTTGGGATAAACATTCCTGTTTTGATAATTGCCAACATACAGCAAGTAGTCTCAAAGAAGTCAGAAAACTATCAAGTATGGAAGTTGTTAGAACTCGTCATACAGCCCCAACATACAGCAAAGAGTTCTTCAATAGTCCATCCTACAGAACCTTCCTCATACAGCAAAGAGACGTAATATGTTGGATACATCATACAGGCTGAAGGAGTTTTACTTAGAAAAGTAAAACACATCCAACAGGAATGAATATAAAAACGCTTTAAACCATTGTGAGATAAATATTATTTATTCATAAAGTATTCACGGTTAAAGCAGCATTTATTTCTGATAGGACGACATTTAATGCAGCTGGAAAGAGACAAGTCTGAACATTCTGAAGAGCATTTAATGCAAAGACAGAAAGGATGTTTGAAGCATTAAATGCGATATGCTTTAAATCAAACATTCAGCAGCCGCACATCAAGTGACAGACGTCAACATCTCACCAACCAGCAATGGCTTCATATATAACGGATACATTTCCAAGGTTATAAATACCCCCAAGCCATAGGACTCATACAACCAAGTTATTCATAATCGTGAAAGATCTGATAAGATCTCTGACATTGTAGCGATTACAAAGAAGTATATTTCGTGAGCATACAGCAGTATCCAAGCGAAGAAATATACAAGTCCTCAACGCAAACAGCACAGCATACATCGATTTTTCATCCGTGATAAAGCTGCTGTTTGAGAAGTGTTCTGCCCCATTCATTGAAATTTATCATTGGCCCTGTGTGGACTAATGATCCTTACGTATTTCGACCTGTGTGGGAAGAATATCATTGAAGACTAAGCTTTGATCTGTGTGAGAAGAAGCGAGTCGAGAAAGAGCTCAAGCCAATCTGTGTGAACGGCCCAAAGCTACAGTCCCTGTATCAATATGTGTGAACGATACAGAGATAGGTTTAGTGAAAGTCACGTAGTTGTGTACGTAGTGATTTTAATAAACTCTTTACTCCCGTGTGGAGCACCAGTGGACGTATAGGGGTTTACCTCGAACCACTTTAAACTGTGTGTTATTTACTTTCTGTATTTACTGTTTTCAGTCTACTGTGATTTGATAGTATATATTGTAAAACTCTGTACGCACCAAGCAAACAGGAGAACACCTAGTTTCTGTATTTATAGCAACTCACACAACAAACTTCTGCTACGCAAACTAACTTCGAAAATCGTACAGCTCAATGCACTATTATATTCCAACCTGTATATTGTATACTTAGTGGCCAACAGCCCTGATTGGCGAATCAGAAGCCTTACCCATGTAACACCCCCAAGATATTCAGGGTATATTACACCGCCGTAGAACCCTACGTGGGACCCACCAGGCTAGATAATTAATACCGCTCGTCTAACCATCTCAGTTAGCGAGAAAACCCACATCACCAAGACAAAAATTAAATAAAACGCCCGGTATAACCGGTAAACCAGACATCACCAAAAATCATAAATAACATTTAGTAATACAAACCATTTTCAAAATCAAAACGCCTAAGTACTCTTGAGTGCCATCTATCAGTTTACAAGTTTGAAAACGAACGTTTAAAATGGACAACTAAAATAAAAGACACCATTTGCACACGTCAACAACCCTGGCCAGCATCCTCGTACTGCTCTAGTGCCCGCTCGACCGGCTGAATGCAACCTGAAATTCATAACACGAATTTCCCCAAAAACGGGTCCCCAAAGGGGTTAGCAATTACGCTAGTACAAGTAATCAAGGCAGACCATTCGCTTAAACATTTCATAGTACATGCATCAAATCCATTCAAAATAAAATCCAGACATGTCTTTTCCCGGAAAACAAGCAGTCAAATATCACAGTTCAATCTTGCCTAAGATCTGGGTGAAGCCATTGATCCCATCTGGGGCCTCTAAGAACCCTCCCGGACTGGCCATAATTATAAATCATGCACATGCATCGCCTAAAACTGGGGTGACGCCACTGGTCCCATCCGAGGCCTCTATGGACCCTCCCGGACTGGCTAGCCAACAAGCTCGTGAATCCGGAGTGAAGTCACGGATTCCCCCGAGGCCCCGTCGGACCCTCCCGGAGTGAGCAAAGCACACACATATTATACATCACCATTTTATGTTAAGCATAAAGGTTTCACAAGAATACTTGCCTTGAGTAATTAACAACACCAACACTTGTTTTTTGTCTTCGATCCGAGGCAAACTCTTAGAACCCATTTTTTGGGAATTTGGGGGTTGTCAGTTTAATGTCTGATTCGTTCCGTATTGTTGATTAATCCATAATGTATGTGATTAATCTTAGTGGTATTCATGTTTTCCCTACGAGTTCATGGTAAATTTTGTGGTATTTGTGAAATCTTTTAAGCATTCAACCTTTATGTGTGTAATTAAGCCGTAACGACAAAAATAAAGTGGACATTACATTCAACCTCTTTTACATTCAACCTTTACATTAAGCCTTAACGACAAAAATAATGCGGATATTACATTCAACCTCTTTTAAAATAAAGGAAGTGTCATCCCTGAGACTCGCAACAACGAAAGAAATGTTACAACATAACAAGCAACTGACATAAACATCTTTCAAGGGCCTCTCAGAATCGATCATGATATCTGTGCTGGAGTCCGTGCCCCGGAGACTCGGTAATCAACTCGCAAAACTGGATTCTATGTCACTCGAGTCCACACTTGTAACACGTTACTGGCGAGAAGGACAATTTACACGTACATGTCCTGGCACGTTACAGTTGAAACACCTCGGCATACTGAATATACATCGCAAAACAACATAATGGAGATACCAATTCAGCACAACATATCAACGTAAGGCAACGAATAGTAACACGACAAAATATCCACTCAGGGTAATTGCATGAATACAAAAACTACCACTGCAACTAATGGACCTGGCAGTCGTAAAAGAATCACATAACCATATCAACAGAACTTACGATCTTTACCAATACAAACAAGGCCAAACAAAGTACACACCACAGTGGTCAACCACTGGTAGCAGTCTTTAAAATAAAATTTTCCGAGGTATTCGTTCAAATGATAATAATTTAAAACTCTTGAATTTGAACGATTTTGCTGAAATGAAATTTTTGAAAAAAACTTTTAATACCTCGGCCGTTTAATCAAAACTATAAATCCATTTTCATAACCGTTTCTTTTTTGAATCATTTGCAAAACAACATTCTGAAATATCAATTCCTTCAGAAACAACATCATCAAGATATCTACATCATCACGTATCCTCATCACAATAATCAACACACAAGGTGACCACATGTTACCATTCAGCATCATCACAATTTACAACACGTAGGGTATTTAGTGGCCATGCTTTCTTAGCATCGACCCCCATAGGTTTCACCGAACCGTCCCCGGGTGGACAACCCATTCATACTCGTACTAACCCTTTCTACGGCTCCTCTATCACAACGAAATAACATTATACAAGTCACAAAGCAAATCCAGTGCATACAACACAACAACTGGGCACCCACACAAAATTCTTCAATAAGAATAGTAATATGACAAACATGTCACAACGGCTTGACACCTCACGATTGAACTCTGGTCGATCACCTTAAGCGATAAATCCACATCACGGACATACTGCTTCTTAACGTGCGCTAAGCCTACGATTAGCATGCATTAATAAGTTGAAACAATCAAATATTCTGTCCAGGTTCATTAGTGTGTGCTAATGACGAAATTAGCGTGCGGTAACTGATTCGTCTCATAAAATATTCCAAGTTGAATTTAGAGTTTTAAATAGAGTAAGATTTTTCATCTTTCACTATTTATTTTCTGAAAATAAAATCACATTTTTGTTTTAAAATACAAAAATTTTATGGCGTGAAAGATTTTTAAAATAGTATACTCGAGTTATTTGAAAATAAAACCGATAAGTTAAAATCATTTTCAAAATCCTTTCAAGCACGACACGGGATTAACGGCGGTAGCATTTTATAAAATGTCCCAAAACACTTTTAAACACATCTTTCAAATACCGTCACAAGGTTTTATTTGAGAATACAAGGCTTGCTCGCCAAAATTCATACCACTTTTCAAAACCCACAATACGCCGCCATTGACAGCGCCGTCAAAATAGTTTCCAAAACTGATTTTCCACAATACAATCAGGTCTAAGAAGTTTTCAAGCATGCATGCCGCAGATAAAATTATTAATAGGAGCACATTGGTTGTAAATAACAACAACTAGTCAAATACCATCAATTCTCGAACACATGTATATACGGGCATTCAAAAATCACCAATTCAACAAGCGCAACTCGAAAACACTAATTTCAAACATACGTCAAACCATCTCTCCAAGTTTAACAGCATAACTAATAAGAACCGATTTGAACACATGTTGAAACCATCTATACGAGTTTCTCAACAAACTCTACCATCAATACATTTAATTCAACACACATGTAGTACATCACAAGTACCGAACACAAATTTCATCGCACAACATACACATAATAAAATCAACCTCACGGTCCGGTGGTAACCTCGGCCACTCGTCAGGAAAGACATCTGGGAACTCACTAATGACTGGAATCGATGAAAGCTCGACTCCACCATCCTCCGCCTTCAAGGCATAACACCAATAACCAGTACACCCATTCCACAGGAGTCTCGTCGCCTTCAAGGCGTCAAGTACGAACTTACGGTTTCCCCCCTCTTTCGCCCCGTGAAAGAGTGCTCGGTGCTGTCCTCGGCTAACATGTGATGATCCTCGAGTGGTAGTTCACGCTCGAGCCAATCATCCCCGAGAATCAAATCCTTACCCTCAATATCTACAACGATAAGATTAGAGAGTCAAGCCCTCTCACAATATACCACGGAACAAATCTCGGATCTTCCGATCACCAACGATCATATCACTGCTAAGAAGTTTAACGATGAAAGGCTAACAAGTCGACAAACAGTCAAGACCCGAACAGCGCACACACTCCAGAGAGATAAATGAATGTGTAACACAAGAATCGAAAAGCACACTGACAGGATGAATCGAAAAGTAACTCGATGATAAGTACGAGAGAAAACAATCACAGTTCAAGAAGTGGAAGCACGATACGAGAAAACAAGGAATCGAGTAAGGAAAACTTACAAATACTGGAAGTACAGAGATGATGGTAGCGTGATGACGATGTGCAAAACAAACACAACTAGACCCAATTAACCAACAGCCTAGGTATCCATAAAGCTAGCGCTCTGATACCATTTTCTGTAACACCCCCAAGATATTCAGGGTATATTACAGCACAGTGGATCCCTACGTGGAACCCACCAGGCTAAATAATTAATACCGCTCGTCTAACCATCTCCGTTAGCAAGAAAACCCACATCACCAAGACGAAAATTATATAAGATGCCCGGTATAACTGGTAAACCGGACATCACCAATATCATGTATAACATTTAGTAATACAAACCGTTTTCCAAATCAAAACGCCTAAGTACTCGCGAGTACCATCTATCAATTTACAAGTTGGAGAACAAACGTTTAAAATGGACAACTAAAATAGAAGACATCATTTGCACACGTCAACTACAACCCTGGCCAGCATCCTCGTACTGCTCAAGTGCCCGCTCGACCGACTGAATGCAACCTGAAATTCATAACACGAATTTCCCCAATAACGGGTCCCCAAAGGGGTTAGCAATTACGCTAGTACAAGTAATCAAGGCAAACTATTCGCTTACACATTTCATAGTACATGCATAAAATCCATTCAAAACAAAATCCAGACATGTCTTTTCCCGGAAAACAAGCAGTCAAATATCACAGTTCAATCTTGCATAGGATCAGGGTGAAGCCACTGATCCCATCCGAGGCCTCTAAGGACCCTCCCGGACTGGCCATAATTATAAATCACGCACATGCATCGCCTAGGACCGGGTTGAAGCTACTGGTCCAATCCGAGGCCTCTATGGACCCTCCCGGTCTGGCTAGCCAACAAGCTCGTGAATCTGGAGTGAAGTCACGGATTCCCCCGAGGCCCCGTCGGGCCCTCCCAGGGTGAGCAAAGCACACACAAATTGTATATCACCATTTCATGTTAAGCATAAAGGTTTTACAAGAATACTTGCCTTGAGTAATTAACGACGAAATGAACAGAACTGAGAATCAACGACGATCGCTAGGAAACGACAATCTCGAACCTAATGATTCGAAGAATACAATCACAACCATTTCTACACGAGTATGAAAATGGAATACACCCGAAAACCCACCTACGATTCATGTAAATTCGTACAAAAACAACAATGAGGGCGGGTCACAACCGAAACCTCTCGATTTCACAAATACCACAAAATTTACCATGAACTACTAGGGAAAACATGAATACCACTAAGATTAATCACATACATTATGGATTAATCAACAATACGGAACGAATCGGTCATTAAACCTACAACCCCCAAATTCCCAAAAAATGGGTTCTAAGAGTTTACCTCGGATCGAAGACGAAGAACAAGTGTTGGTGTTGTTAATATACACCAAGAACTCAAGAAAGATGATAGCTTGAAGTTACAAGAATTTGAATCGCCCGTAAATCGCCCAAGAATCGCCTAACCCTCAGAGAAGAAAGAGGGAGAGAAGAAATGACGCTGAAAAACGCGATTGTCCCCTTATATATATCAGGGATGCACGACCATCACGCACGAACAAGTATTCGTGCGTTTGGTCATGAGCTAGGCCACTGCCCGACTTCTGTCATCATGCACAGCACAGCGTACGAGCAACTGCTCGTGTGTCAGGCTCGTGCGTCCCTGGGAGTTACTGTCGAGCATCGGTCGCGCACGAACGCCACGCACGATCAAATGCTCGTGTGGCCTGCTCGTGTGCTAGATTCAAAGGCTAACATCGAGCCCAACACAACTCGGATAGCACCCAGAACATAACCAACTCGAAAGGAACGATAACAAGAGCTCACAACGTCCTCAAAGAGACAAAACGACAACGGAATACAATATGTCATGCTACACATGCATACATACGATCTGCACGACTTAAACAACAATAAGTCGTACCCGACGAACACCACAACATGGCACATCATACCCTACACAACATAGGGAAAATTTCAATAATCATCAACGAAAGAAAATAGCTGGCACAACCGACAAATAATTCAAGCTAACCAGAAATAGAAATCTTGGGTATTACATTCTACCCTCCTTAAAAGAAGTTTCGTCCCGAAACTTAAGGAATAAAAAGTTTGGGGTAACTCGAGCGCGCCTTCTCTTCATAAGTAACATCTCGGTTACAACAATATCAATTCGATACACGAGTCTAAGCAAGAAATACACTTACGAACACAATGAATCAAAGTTGAGGAAGATGGGTTTGAAAAAAAAATGCCCCAGAAGTTAGGAAAAACACAAAATGGACCAAAACATTCGAAATACACGATACGCGATCGAAACACCAAGCAAAGGCTCACAACATACATAATGACATAAGATGGACTTATGGCAACCCTAAAACAGTGATTCCGAACAACGATCACGAGAATCGAACCAAATAATGATGGAAATAACATTAAACACGAAATTGAGTAAAACAATTCCGAAACAAGCCCGGATGACAAAACTCCTGTATTAAATGTTCTCGAAATATCAATACGGTTACAAGTGAGTCACTAAAAACGAAAAAAACACCAAAATGGAAAATGCCGGAAAAAGGAAAAATGCGGATATTACATTCTCTCCCTCTAAAAACAAGTTTCGTCCCGAAACTTAAGAAACAAACAACTCGGGGTACCTAGCATGCATTCTATCCTCAGTTTTCCAAGTTGCCTCCTCGACACCATGTCTCGGTCACTGTACCTTGACTAATGGAATGGTCTTATGCCTCAGTCGCTTCTCACGGTGTTCCAAAATCTTCAAGGGACGCTCCTCGAAGGTAATATCCTCAGCGATATCGATCTCACCATAGTTGATGACATGACTAGGATCCAAAACATATTTCCTTAGCTGGGAAACATGGAAAACGCTATGGACGTGACTCAATGTCGGAGGCAATGCTAGACGATATGCCAACCCGCCGACCCTCTCAAGAATCTCAAAGGGCCCAATAAATTTCGGACTCAACTTTCCCTTCTTTCCAAAGCGATCGGCGACGCCTTTAGCAAAACATGGTCTCCCACCTCAAATTCCAAAGGTCGACGACGAACACCAGCATAGAATTTATGCCGACTCTGAGCTATCAACATCCTCTCCCGAATCTATCCCACCTTCTTCCTCGTTTCCAAAATGATATATGGTTCGGTCCCCACCAAATCGGATGCCTCGTTCCAATAAATCGGCAATCTTAAACACAAACGATCGAACAATAATGACCGAACAACAACGATCGAACAACAATAATGGAACAACAATGATCGAACAACAACTAGGAAGTTCACACTTCAACTCAAGACATTAAAAGGACTTGTAGGGACTAAAAGACGTTAATTTCGAACAAGGTTCACAAGAATCGAACCGAACTCGGAAAAGTCACAACGATAAACAGATTGATCCGAAACAATATCACAACCCGTTCGAACGATAAAGACCGAAGAACATAACAAGTTCAGAAATTATCAACGAACACGAGCGAGTCGATAGAATAAGAAAAAAAACGCAGAAGTCAAAAATAATGCGGATATTACATTCAACCTCTTTTAAAATAAAGGAAGTGTCATCCCCGAGACTCACAACAATGAAAGTAAGGTAACAACATAACAAGCAACTGACAGAAACATCTTTCAAGGGCCTCTCAGAGTCGATCCTGATATCTGTGCTGGAGTTCGTGCCCCGGAAGACTCGGTAGTCAACTCGCATAACTGGATTCTGTGTCACTTGAGTCCACTTTTGTAACACGTTACTGGCGAGAAGGACAATTTACACGTACATGCCCCGGCACGTTACAGTTGAAACACCTCGGCATACCGAATATACCACTGCTAGGTAAAGTGGAACATAACATCGCAAAACAACATAACGGAGATACCAACTCAGCACAACATATCAACGTAAGGCAACGAATAGTAACATGACAAATATCCACTCCGAGTAATTGCATGAATACAAAAGCTACCACTGCAACTAACGGAACTGGCAGTCGTAAATGAATCACATAACCATATCAACGGAACTTACAATCTTTACCAATACAAACAAGACCAAACAAAGTACACACCACAGTGGTCAACCACACGTAGCATTCTTTAAAAATAAAATTTTGCGAGGTATTCGTTCAAATGATAATATTTTAAAACTCTAGAATTTTAACGATTTTGCTGAAATGAAATTTTTGAAAAATACTTTTAATACCTCGGCCATTTAATCAAAACCATAAATCCATTGTCATAACCATTTCGTTTTGAAATCATTTGCAAAACAACATTCTGAAATATCAATTCCTTCAGAAACAACATCATCAAGATATCCACATCATCACGTTTCCTCATCACAATAATCAACACACAAGGTGACCAAATATTACCATTCAGCATCATCACGATTTACAACACGTAGGGTATCCTATGGCCATGCTTTCTTAGCATCGACCCCCATAGGTTTTACCGAACCATCCTCGGGGGGACAACCCATTCATACTCGTACTAACCCTTTCTACGGCTCCTCAATCACAACGAAATAACATTATACAAGTCACAAAGCAAATCCAGCGCATACAACACAACAATTGGGCACCCACCCAAAATTCTTCAACAAGAACAGTAATATGACAAATATGTCACAACGGCTTGACACCTTATGATTCAACTCTGGCCGATCACCTTAAGCGATAAATATGTCACACTGCTGCTTAACGGGCGCTAAGCCTACGATTAGCATGTGTTAATAAGCTGAAACAATCAAATATTCTGTCCAGGTTCATTAGTGTGTGCTATTGATGAAATTAGCGTGCGCTAACTGATTCGTCTCATAAAATATTCCAAGTTGAATATAGAGTTTTAAATCGAGTAAGATTTTTCATCTTTCACTATTTATTTTCCAAAAATAAAATCACCTTTTGTTTTAAAATACAAAAATTTTATGGCGTGAAAGATTTTTAAAATAGAATACTCAAGTTATTTGAAAATAAAACTGATAAGTTAAAATCATTTTCAAAATACTTTCAAACACGACACGGGATTAACGGCGGTAGAATTTTATAAAATTTCCCAAAACACTTTTAAACACATCTTTCAAATACCATCACAAGGTTTTATTTGAAAATACAAGGCTCGATCGCCAAAATTCATACCACTTTTCAAAACCCACAATACGCGGCCATTAACCGCGCCGTCATAATAGTTTCGAAAATTGATTTTCCACAATACAATCAGGTCTAAGAAGTTTTCAAGAATGCATGCCGCAGATAAAATTATTAATAGGAGCACATTGGTTGTAAATAACAACAATTAGTCAAATACCATCAATTCTCGAACACATGCATATACGGCATTCAAAAATCACCAATTCAACAAGCGCAACTCGAAAACACTAATTTCAAACATACGTCAAACCATCTCTCCAAGTTTAACAGCATAACTAATAAAAACCAATTTGAACACATGTCGAAACCATCTATATGAGTTTCTCAACAAACTCTACCATCAATACATTTAATTCAACACACATGTCGTACATCACAAGTACCGAACACAGATTTCATCGCACAACATACGCATAATAAAATCAACCTCACGGTCAGGTGGTAACCCCGGCTACTAGTCAGGAAAGACATCTGGGAACTCACTAATGACTGGCATCGATGAAAGCTCGACTCCACCATCCTCTGCCTTCAAGGCGTAACACCAAAAACCAGTACACCCATTCCGCAGGAGTCTCGTCGCCTTCAAGGCGTCAAGTACGAACTTACAGTTTCTGTGATACCCGAGCCTAACATTACTCACTTGGTCAATATGATTCATGCATAACTTGTTAATTATGTGTTATTTGGATTACTTGATGTTTCATGCTTCAGTTGATCTTATAGTTAATTTCACACATAGGAATGTGCTAAACATTTGAACTCATGTCTAAAACACAATCGTGGTATATGTTACGGGACTAAGTTATGTTATTCATACTATTTATAATACAAAAATAAAATATGTGTAAAGATCTTATAAAACTCTAAGTACACGTGGTAAGCCTAGAAGTTATAAAGGTGTCACTGACGTGTCTATCGGAGGTTAACTAGTTTACCTCGAGATTTTAGTCGGCGCGTGTAGTGGGTCACTTTAAATTGACGATTCAAGTGGATAACCATCATTCAATAAACTAACACGCGTCAAGTGCCTTTGACTATTGTCAATACCTAATAGGATACAATTTATGATTGTATCTGATAACGTTTGTAAAATACTGTGATCTGTCTATACCTCATTCGTTCCAACTGCGGTAGGAATTGAACTTATCTTTTAGTTTATCATATTAATTATATTTTTATAAATGATTTCTTCCATTCTTACCTACAGTGTCTCATTTGTGAAGTTTTAGAAAGTTTGACAATAAAGTCCTTCACTAGCATTTTCAACATTGTTCGCATGGGTAATCGAGTTTAAGCAATAAAAATACACCCTAAACTTCTACTAAATCATTTTAAAGATCATCCATACCCTAAATGAGGTCAATATCTACTAGGAACCGGTTCAAACACTCCAAGAACCGGATCATAACTACTTGAATCGATCAATTATTTCAAACCTAGTCTCTAGTAGTCATTCGAGGGTATTTTGGACATTTCACCTTCATAACCGACTTAAGACACTTGGTTGATGGATAAATACGACCCTCAACCCTCATTTACAGTCTGAACATTATCAAGAAGCTTCAAACTTCGAAAAATCACCAAAAATTCAAGAAGAAATCATCAAAAACATCAACACCTCAATTCCTTTGACAATCAAGGTGAGTTTCCTTTGTTTCTTCTTTATTCTTGCTATGTTTCTGAGCTATTTCGAAGGTGTGAGAGCTTGTATATGTTCTTATACATGTTATAATGATGTTAAGAATTTAGCCCTGGCAAACCCTTGTGTTAAATATGGATTTATGAGTCTTAAAACTCACTAAGGCAATAAAGGAACCAATTCTGCCACCTTTTGGAATTAATAGTATATGTTACTTGATCCGTATGTTTCAGGGTTAGGAGTTTCAGTATACTTATTCTTAAGTATTTTAGGGATATTATATCAAAAATTGGTGCAAATTCAACTTATATTATAGTGGTTATAAGCAAAACAAAATCTGATTATGACAAGACTTTGATAAACTCTCTTAATCAAGTGTTTGTTATAAAACCTTGAAATTTTAAGTTGTGAGAGTTGAATGAACTTTATAAACAGAGACTAATAGATTTATTAAGGAATTATAAGTCCAAAATTGATTGGTTAATGGGCTGGTATACATCGATAAACCGACATAAAGTACATAGAACACCGGTTATGCGAAGTGGTAAACCCTTTCGATATAAAGAGAGTTAAACCTTGCGTGTGGTATGTAAATCCTTGAAACACATTCCTTGAAACAGGTTCTGAAGATATATCATCCCAACCATCCCCTATTGGTATAAACGTAAGGGTATTACCCGATCAAGGTAAGTAGAAATCCATCTGCAACTACAATGCATAAACATAGTATTGTTTGTAAACTTGATGATATCTTGAGAGTGTATTGTATTGGATGATTGATCTGTACTATGATTAAAGTGTTTGGTTGCACCTTACATGATCATAACATCCATTAGCATCTTCACATGCATGCATAACAGGATACTCACGAGTGTCTGCATGCATGGTACGATCATGGAAAGAAAGAAAAGAAAAATGTTTTGTTGGCATTGCTAGAGCACCGAGGCATGGTAGAGGCATGCTTTTACGATATGTTTAGCACGGTAGATGCGTGCTTATATCATGTGTGAGACATGGTAGATGCATGTTCTCACGATATATTTGGTGTGGTAGATGCATGCCTTATATGTCTGGCATGGTAGATGCATGCCTCATGATATGATATGATGTTGAGTTCATTCGGTGCTTAGTACGTGGTTCAACGGGCCCAAGGATAAGAAAATGATTTTGAGAGATTCTCATTGATAATCATATGTCATATGTTGCATCGGACATGATACATAACATGCATGATTTCTACTTATTGGGCTTTAGCTCACGTAGTTTATGCATTGTAGGTAATTCGATGCTTGAGTATGTTCCTCATTTGGATGAGTTGGAGTTCCACTTTGTTCTGAGGGTCGACGTACATGGATGACGACACTGTCGGGCTTAACCATGGGCTTAACATGTTTTAGTTCTTGTTTCTGAACCTTGTTTTATAAATATGTATTGTAGTAATGTACTCATGTGTTCGAGTGTCGTTGATGGTGTGAGGGGTACTTTAAGTTCACTTAGTATGTTTGTTTAAAATGTGAGATTGTTTAAATATCGTAATGTAAAATAAATGAGTGATTTGGGAAGCTCGAAGTTTTGTTGTTTACTAATCTCTTGTAGTTATAGCTACGGGGATATTGATGTCATGAGTTTGATTCGGATTGAGACTAGATGTCTCTGTATGATACTTGTGTTGGTTTTATGTCACAGGTTTGGGATAGGTACTAGTTTAGGGGAAATTCTGTCGAAATTTCACCGTAATTTATAAGTACTAATATGATATAAGATAGTTTAGATTAGGTAGTTAGAGCGGGTGTGTTACAGTTGGTATCAGAGCCCGGTTTGTGCCACTGTGTTGTCCATGTACACGAGCTCGAGCATGTGGAGCACAACAAATACAGTAATTGTTAATTTATTTGTGTGCACTAATATTTCATGAATTATATTGACCATATGATATAGGGCTCGACCATAAATAGAGAATAATGCCGAGAACAAGAAATGAAGGCGGTGATGGGGGTAGAACACAAGATCCGAAATGACATCCACAAGTTACGATCGTGATCGATCATTGGTCGATCGAGTGAACTAGTAGAAAGGCAACCTCAACAAATCCAACAACTCATCCAACAAAGAGACATGCGAGGACAGCAGGGAGATGACAGGAATCGACCGCCACCTCGAGTAGAACAAGTTGAATTAGATGGAGGAAGGTTCAGGAAGTTGAATCCACCGACATTTGAGAGCGCAGTGGATCCTACAGAAGCAGAAGATTGGCTAAGGACTATAGAAAACATGTTCCAGTATAGTAAGGTCTCTGAAGAGAACAAGGTACTTTGTGCTTCCTTCATGTTACGGGGTAGTGCAGGTCATTGGTGGGATACGATAAGCGCTATTGAAAATGTGGCAACAATGACTTGGGCTAAGTTCAAGGAACTCTTCAGAAATAAGTACTTCTGACTCCTGTTCGTGCAATGAAGATGAACGAATTTATACTGATTGAAACAAGGAAGCATGACGGTTTGGACTACATCTGTAAGTTCGAGATCTTTGTCTAGGTTTCCTGAGCATATGGTTAGCACGGAAGCACTGAAAGTGGAGAGGTTCCTTGAAGGCTTGAGACCAGAGCTATACAGAGATGTCAGCATGGCAGGAATTCAAGGGACGACTTATTCAATAATTGCTGAGAGAGCATTGGTCGCGAGCGTAACCGAGGATTCAACAAGCACAAGAGGTTCGGCGGCAATTTGCCCAACGACAAGGCCAACGCTGGTTTAAGAATGAAAAGAAGAGGCCACCTCAATCGCAGAATCCAGAGGCTGATTTTCCATCTAAAAAGGGGCAGGAACAAGGAGGACCAAGTAAGCGCATGAAGTCTGAAGAGGGTAGACCCTTTGTACCATTACCGGCATGCCCTAATTGTGGAAAACAACATAGTGGAGTTTGCTTATTGGGTTCTAAAGTATGCTTTTCATGTGGACAACCTGGACATATGGCGAATGTTTGCCCAAACAAGACAAAAGCTAAAGCGCAGGAAAGGGTACCAGCTAGAGTTTACACTATAACCAGAGAAGATGCTGAAGCTAATCCGTCTATTATCACAGGTAACCTTCTTATCTTTGGTATTTCAGCATCGGTATTATTTGATCCTGGTGCTACACATTCATTTGCATCTACCGAGTATGTGAGAAGGCTGGGTAGAGTACCAGAAACAATTGAGGTAGGTTATAATGTAGTTACCCCCTCTGGAGATCCAAAACAAACAGATAAGATCATACGAGCGTGTAGTATTCCTATCGAAAATAGGGAACTCTATGCTGATTTAATTGTGTTGGACATGAATGACTATGACATAATCTTGGGTATGGATTGGTTATCAAAATATCATGCTACTGTTGACTGTCGGAGAAAGATTGTGACACTGCAACCACCTGGGGAAGAACCTTTTTATTTTGTCGGGGTTAGTAAGAATTTAAGATTTCCAGTAATATCAGCAATGAAGGCACAACGTTTATTAAACAGTGGTTGTGAAGGCTATGTAGTTAGTGTAATGAGCATTGAAAAACAAGATTTCTCGAACGTCAATGAAGTACGGTGGTGAAACAATACCTGAAGTGTTTCCCGATGATCTACCGGATGCCACGGATCGTGAAATAGAGTTTGTGATTAACTTACAAATGAACGGCACCAATATCAAAGTCACCATATAGAATGGCACCAGCTGAATTAAAGGAATTAAAGACCCAATTGCAAGAGTTGTTAGACAAAGGCCTCATTAGGCCTAGTTATTCACCATGGGGAGCGCCAATATTGTTTGTTCGTAAGAAGGATGGTTCCTTGAGGATGTGTATAGACTATCGAGAGCTCAACAAAGTTACGATCAAGAACAAGTATCCTTTACCTCGAATTGATGACTTGTTTGATCAACTTCAAGGCGCATCTATCTTTTCCAAAATTGATCTGCGATCGGTACCATCAATTGAAGATAAAGGAAGAGGACATCCCAAAAACATTGATGCAGGTACGGACACTATGAGTTTTGGTGATGTCGTTTGGCCTAACAAATGCCCCATCGGCATTTATGGATTTAATGAATAGAGTGTTTAAAGACTTCTGGATAAGTTTGTTATCGTGTTTATTGATGATATTCTCATATATTCGAAGACCAAAGAAGACCATACGGTGCATCTAAGGAAAGTTTTAGAAGTCTTAAAACGAAACAATTATATGCTAAGTTTAAAAGTGTGAATTCTGGTTAGACCGAGTGGTATTCTTGGGGCATGTTATATCCAGAGCAGGGATTTGAGAGACCCAAGCAAAGTTGAAGCAATCAATAGCGCGCAACCCACAAATTCTCTGTATACGCAGCTTTCTTGGTCTAGCTGGATATTACCGTCGATTCGTAGAGGATTCTCCAAGATTGCCTCTCCATTAACACAACTGACTATAAAGAATGTTCCCTTCAAGTGGATAGAATCATGCGAGCAAAGCTTTCAAGAATTGAAGAGGCGGCTGACATCGGCACCGATCTTGACCATTCCAATGGGAACTGGAGGTTTTAAAGTCTACAGTGATGCTTCAAAGAATGGTGCAGGTTGTGTATTAATGCAGAATGGTAAAGTAATAGCATATGCATCTAGACAACTGAAGGAGTATGAAAAGAACTACCCGACACATGATTTAGAACTTGCTGCAGTGGTGTTTGCACTTAAAATATGGAGGCATTACCTATATGGAGAACGTTGTGAAATTTATACGATCACAAGAGCACGAAATATTTCTTCACTCGGAAAGAATTAAATATGAGACAATGGAGATGGTTGGAACTTGTTAAAGACTATGATTGTGCCATCAACTACCACCCTGGTAAAGCTAATGTCGTAGCAGATGCCCTAGCAGAAAATCAGCACAATCCATTGCGGCCATGACCTTGATCCGAAGCGAATTACACGATTTGATGAATATGGATGTGGAAATTATCCAACATGTATGGCTAGAAGCAAAATTGTCGGCACTAACCCTTCGACCTACTTTAATAGATAGAATTGACAAGGCCGTAAAGAGGATCAAGAGTTAGAGAAAATAAAGAAGAACATTAAATTAGGAACCTCGTCGATTTCCAATTGTCGAAGATGGTATTATTCGATTTAGAAATCGTTTATGTGTGCCTAATTTTGAAGATGTTCGCAAAGAAATATTACTAGAGGCGCACTCAACACCATATTCAGTACATCCAGGAGCAACCAAAATGTATAGAGACTTGAAACTACACTATTGGTGGCCAGGTATGAAAGAAAATATTGCACAATATGTGGAGCAATGCCTAACATGTCAACAGGTAAAAGCTGAGCATCAAAGACCAGCAGGAACCTTGAAACCTTTATTTGTTCCAAAATGGAAGTGGGAGGACATTACGATGGATTTTGTGATAGGTTTACCAAGAACGGTTAAAGGACACAATTCTATCTGGGTTATAGTTGATAGATTGACAAAATCTGCTCACTTTCTCCCAGTTTGTACGACATACTCCATTGATCACTATGCTAAACTCTATATACAGGAAATAGTGAGGCTACATGGGGTTCCATTATCTATTGTATCGGACAGAGATTCACGATTTGTATCAGCTTTTTGGAAGAGCCTGCATAGAGCATTGGGTACCCACTTGTCTTTCAGCACTGCTTATCATCCACAGTCAGATGGGCAATCAGAAAGAACTATACAAACTCTTGAATATATGCTCAGATCCTGTGTTATGGACTTTCAAGGCCAGTGGATCAAACATTTACCCCTAATTGAATTCTCCTACAATAACAGTTATCAGAGTACAATTGGAATGGCTCCTTATGAAGCTTTGTATGGCCGGAAGTGTCGATCACCAGTACATTGGGATGAGGTTGGTGAAGGAAGAGTTTTAGGTCCTGATATGATTCAAGAAATGATGACAGTTTCACTAATCAGAGAAAGAATGAGGACAGCTCAAAGCAGACAAAAGAGTTATGCAGATACCAGAAGGAGAGCACTGGAATTTGCCGTGGGTGATCGTGTATTCCTGAAGGTTTCTCCAATGAAGGGAATGATGAGATTTGGTAAGAAAGGAAAACTGAGTCCAAGATACATTGGGCCATTTCCTATTACTGAGCGGGTTGGTGAAGTGGCTTATCGACTAGAGTTGCCATCATCAATGTCTCAGATACACAATGTATTTCACGTTTCTCTACTAAGAAAATACATTGCGAATCCATCCCACATTCTCAAGAATGAACCAGTTGAGATGGAGGCATATTTGAGTTACAAGGAGATACCGGTACAAATCTTACTAAGAGAAGTAAAGAAACTCAGAAATAAAGAGGTGCCACTAGTCAAAGTGTTGTGGAGAAATCAACTCGTAGAAGAAGCCACTTGGGAGAGAGAAGATGAAATGAGGGGTAAATACCCTGATCTTTTCAGGTAAGTTAAATTTCGGGGACGAAATTTTTATAAGGAGGGGAGGATGTGATACCCGAGCCTAACATTACTCACTTGGTCAATATGATTCATGCATAACTTGTTAATTATGTGTTATTTGGATTACTTGATGTTTCATGGTTCAGTTGATCTTATAGTTAATTTCACACATAGGAATGTGCTAAACATTTGAACTCATGTCTAAAACATAATCGTGGTATATGTTACGGGACTAAGTTATGTTATTCATAGTATTTATAATACAAAAATAAAATATGTGTAAAGATCTTATAAAACTCTAAGTACACGTGGTAAGCCTAGAAGTTATAAAGGTGTCATTGACGTGTCTATCGGAGGTTAACTAGTTTACCTCGAGATTTTAGTCGGCGCGTGTAGTGGGTCACTTTAAATTGACGATTCAAGTGGATAACCATCATTCAATAAACTAACACGCGTCAAGTGCCTTTGACTATTGTCAATACCTAATAGGATACAATTTATGATTGTATCTGATAACGTTTGTAAAATACTGTGATCTGTCTATACCTCATTCGTTCCAACTGCGGTAGGAATTGAACTTATCTTTTAGTTTATCATATTAATTATATTTTTATAAATGATTTCTTCCATTCTTACCTACAGTGTCTCATTTGTGAAGTTTTAGAAAGTTTGACAATAAAGTCCTTCACTAGCATTTTCAACATTGTTCGCATGGGTAATCGAGTTTAAGCAATAAAAATACACCCTAAACTTCTACTAAATCATTTTAAAGATCATCCATACCCTAAATGAGGTCGATATCTACTAGGAACCGGTTCAAACACTCCAAGAACCGGATCATAACTACTTGAATCGATCAATTATTTCAAACCTAGTCTCTAGTAGTCATTCGAGGGTATTTTGGACATTTCACCTTCATAACCGACTTAAGACACTTGGTTGATGGATAAATCCGACCCTAAACCCTCATTTACAGTCTGAACATTATCAAGAAGCTTTACACTTCGAAAAATCACCAAAAATTCAAGAAGAAATCATCAAAAACATCAACACCTCAATTCCTTTGACAATCAAGGTGAGTTTCATTTGTTTCTTCTTTATTCTTGCTATGTTTCTTAGCTATTTCGAAGGTGTGAGAGCTTGTATATGTTCTTATACATGTTATAATGATGTTAAGAATTCATCCATGGCAAACCCTTGTGTTAAATATGGATTTATGAGTCTTCAAACTCACTAAGGCAATAAAGGAACCAATTCTGCCACCTTTTGGAATTAATAGTATATGTTACTTGATCCGTATGTTTCAGGGTCAGGAGTTTCAGTATACTTATTCTTAAGTATTTTAGGGATATTATATCAAAAATTGGTGCAAATTCAACTTATATTATAGTGGTTATAAGCAAAACAAAATCTGATTATGACAAGACTTTGATAAACTCTCTTAATCAAGTGTTTGTTATAAAACCTTGAAATTTTAAGTTGTGAGAGTTGAATGAACTTTATAAACAGATACTAATAGATTTATTAAGGAATTATAAGTCCAAAATTGATTGGTTAATGGGCTGGTATACATCGATAAACCGACATAAAGTACATAGAACACCGGTTATGCGAAGTGGTAAACCCTTTCGATATAAAGAGAGTTAAACCTTGCGTGTGGTATGTAAATACTTGAAACACATTCCTTGAAACAGGTTCTGAAGATATATCATCCCAACCACCCCCTATTGGTATAAACGTAAGGGTATTACCCGATCAAGGTAAGTAGAAATCCATCTGCAACTACAATGCATAAACATAGTATTGTTTGTAAACTTGATGATATCTTGAGAGTGTATTGTATTGGATGATTGATCTGTACTATGATTAAAGTGTTTGGTTGCACCTTACATGATCATAACATCCATTAGCATCTTCACATGCATGCATAACAGGATACTCACGAGTGTCTGCATGCATGGTACGATCATGGAAAGAAAGAAAATAAAAATGTTTTGTTGGCATTGCTAGAGCACCGAGGCATGGTAGATGCATGCTTTTACGATATGTTTAGCACGGTAGATGCGTGCTTATATCATGTGTGAGACATGGTAGATGCATGTTCTCACGATATATTTGGTGTGGTAGATGCATGCCTTATATGTCTGGCATGGTAGATGCATGCCTCATGATATGATATGATGTTGAGTTCATTAGGTGCTTAGTACGTGGTTCAACGGGCCCAAGGATAAGAAAATGATTTTGAGAGATTCTCATTGATAATCATATGTCATATGTTGCATCAGACATGATACATAACATGCATGATTTCTACTTATTGGGCTTTAGCTCACGTAGTTTATGCATTGTAGGTAATCGATGCTTGAGTATGTTCCCTCATTTGGATGAGTTGGAGTTCCACTTTATTCTTTGAGGGTCGACGTACATGGATGACGACCTGTCGGGCTTAACCATGGGCTTAACATGTTTTAGTTCTTGTTTCTCAACCTTGTTTTATAAATATGTATTGTAGTAATGTACTCATGTGTTCGAGTGTCGTTGATGGTGTGAGGGGTACTTTAAGTTCACTTAGTATGTTTGTTTAAAATGTGAGGTTGTTTAATCATCGTAATGTAAAATAAATGAGTGATTTGGGAAGCTCGAAGTTTTGTTGTTTACTAATCTCTTGTAGTTATATCTACGGGGATATTGATGTCCTGAGTTTGATTCGGATTGAGACTAGATGTCTCTGTATGATACTTGTGTTGGTTTTATGTCACAGGTTTGGGATAGGTACTAGTTTAGGGGAAATTCTGTCGAAATTTCACCGTAATTTATAAGTACTAATATGATATAAGATAGTTTAGATTAGGTAGTTAGAGCGGGTGTGTTACAGTTTCCCCCCTCTTTCGCCCCGTGAAAGAGTGCTCGGTGCCGTCCTCGGCTAACATGTGATGATCCTAGAGTGGTAGTTCACGCTCGAGCCAATCATCCCCGAGAATCAAATGCTTACCCTCAATATCTACAACGATAAGATTAGAGACTCAAGCCCTCTCACAATATACCACGGAACAAATCTTGGATCTTCCGATTACCAACGATCCTATCACCGCTAGGAAGTTTAACGATGAAAGGCTCACAAGACGGCAAACAGTCACGACCCGAACGGCACGTACACTCTAGAGAGATAAACGAATGCGTAACACCATAATCGAAAAGCACAGTGACATGATGAATCGAAAAGCAACTCGATGATAAGTACGAGAGAAAACAATCACAGTTCAAGAAGTGGAAGCACGATACGAGAAAAAAAGGAATCGAGTAAGGAAAACTTACGAACACTGGAAGTACAGAGATTATGGCAGCGTGATGACGATGTGCAAAACAAACACAACTAGACCCAATTAACCAACAAGCCTAGGTATCCATAAACCTAGTGCTCTAATATCATTTTCTGTAACACCCCCAAGATATTCAGGAAATATTACAGCACAGTGGATCCTACGTGGGACCCACCAGGCTAAATAATTAATACTGCTCGTCTAACCATCTCGGTTAGCGAGAAAACCCACATCACCAAGATGAAAATTAAATAAAACGCCTGGTACAACCGGTAAACCAGACATCACCGGAAATCATGAATAGCATTTAGTAATGCAAACCGTTTTCCAAATCAAAACCACTAAGTACTCGCGAGTACCATCTATCAATTTACAATTTTGAAAGCGAACGTTTAAAATGGACAACTAAAATAAAAGACATCATTTGCACACGTCAACAACCCTGGCCAACATCCTCGTACTGCTCCAGTGCCCGCTCGACCGGCTGAACGCAACCTGAAATTCATAACACGAATTTCCCCAAAAACAGGTCCCCAAAGGAGTTAGCAATTAAGCTAGTGCAAGTAATCAAGACAAACCATTCGCTTACATATTTCATAGTACATGCATCAAATCCATTCAAAACAAAATCCAGACATGTCTTTTCCCGGAAAACAAGCAATCAAATATCACAGTTCAATCTTGCCTAGGATCGGGGTGAAGCCACTGATCTCATCTGAGGCCTCTAAGGACCATCCCGGACCGGCCATAATTATAAATCATGCACATGCATCGCCTAGGACCGGGGTGAAGCCACTGGTCCTATCCGAGGCCTCTATGGACCCTCCCGGACTGGCTATCCAACAAGCTCGTGAATCTGGAGTGAAGTCACGAATTCCCCCGAGGCCCCGTCGGACCCTCCCAGAGTGAGCAAAGCACACACATATTATACATCACCATTTCATGTTAAGCATAAAGGTTTCACAAGAATACTTGCCTTGAGTAATTAACGACGAAACAAACGGAACGGAGAATCAACCACGATCGCTAGGAAATGACAATCCCGAACCTAATGATTCGAAGAATACAATCACAACCATTTCTACACGAGTACGAAAATGGAATACACCCGAAAACCCACCTACGATTTATGTAAATTCGTACAAAAACAACAATGAGGGCGGGTCACAACCAAACCCTCTAGATTTCACAAATACCACAAAATTTACCATGAACTCGTAGGGAAAACATGAATACCACTAAAATTAATCACAAACATCATGGTTTAATTAACAATACGGAACGAATCGGACATTAAACCGAAAACCCCAAAATTCCCAAAAATAGGGTTCTAAGAGTTTACCTCGGATCGAAGACGAATAATAAGTGTTGGTGTTGTTAATATACACCAAAAACTCAAGAAAGATGATAGCTTGAAGTTACAAGACTTCGAATCGCCCGGAAATCGCCCAAGAATCGCCTAACCCTTGGAGAAGAAAGAAGGAGTGAAGAAATGATGCTGAAAACGTGAGTGTCCCCTTATATACATCAGGGACACACGACCAAGTGTTCGTGCGTTTGGTCGTGTGCTAGGCCACTGCCCGACTTCTGTCATCACGCACGAGCACAACGCACGAGCAACTGCTCGTGTGTCAGGCTCGTGCATCCCTGGGAGTTACTACCGAGCATCGGTCGCACACGAGCGCCACGCACGATCAAATGCTCGTGTGGCCTACTCGTGTGCTAGAATCAAAGGCTAACATCGAGCCCGGCACGACTCCGAAAGCACCCAAAACATAACCAACTCGAAAGGGAACGACAACAAGAGCTCACAATGTCCTCAAAGAGACAAAACGACAATGGAATACAATATGTCATGCTACACATGCATACACACGATCTGCACGACTTAAACAACAATAAGTCGTACCCGAAGAACACCACAACATGACACATCATGCCATACACAACATAGGGAAAATCTCAATGATCATCAACGAAACAAAATAGCTGGCACAACTGACAAATAATTCAAAGTAACCAGAAACAAAAATCTCGGGTATTACATCCCGTGTCAACCAAGACCGAGGAGTGCCTTCAGGCAATCGCCGACAGTGACTCCTCCGACGATGAGATTGAGGATAAAGCATATATGTGCTTTATGGCGAAAGAAATACAAGATGATGAGGACAGCGATGATGAAGTAAGTTCAAATTCAACTATTCCTCTAAATGCATCGCATACCTTTGAAAATATGATGAATGAATTCAAGAACATTGAAAAGGCCCATGAGGCTTTAAAACCAGAAAACATGAAGCTCGAAATTTCAAACTTAGAGCTGAAAGATGAAAATGACTTGCTGAAGAATAACTACGAAAATATGTCTATTGATGGCGAAAACAGCAAAGTTACTTTTGAAAAACTCATGGAAAGCAATCATCAACGTGCCAAAGATCTAAAACAGTCTAAGTCTCATAATGATAGCAAGACAAATGATTTTTCTTTACTCGAATCCAAAGTAAAAACTCTCGAGAAACGAGAAGGAGAATTAGAGACCATCCCGAAATCATTTGAGAAATCTTCTAGACAGATGGAATAAATTCTAAGCACTGGGAAACATGCCCACAATAAATGTGGCTTATGATATGACTAATTCTCCCATAAGGTAAAGACTAGTACGGTATTTGTCAGGGGTGTGGAACTCATTCCTGTACCCTAAGTAGACATCGCAAGACAGGACCAAAAGTAACCTACAGCAAATCAATTGCTGTCAGGAAAATTGGGTACCTAAAGGCACTAACATACATGGACCTAAAAATCAAAGGGGACCTAAATTTACTTAAATTCTCTGCTTACAGGATATCAAAGAGAAGGACATATGGTATTTTGACAGCGGATGTTCTCGACACATGACAGGAGATATCAGCAAACTGTCAGATTATGTAAAATGTCACGGTCCAAAGGTGCACTTCAGTGACAAGTCTAAAGGAAGAACAAGAGGGAAAGGAACCTTGCTTGTAGGGAGATTTAAAGTCACCGACGTAGCCCATGTTGAAGGCCTACAGTACAATCTACTTACTATCATCCAGTTCTGTGACAAACAGTTCTCGGTCAAATTCTATATAGATCAGTGTAGAGTGAAGGACATCAAGACCAAAGAAACTGTTCTCACATGAAGCAAGTCAGGTAATATGTATATTGATGACTGGAAGCCTATGAGCTCCCCTATTACGTGTTTTGTTGCCAAAGGCACTGCCGATCAAAGCTGGTTATGGCACAAGAGGATGTCTCATATCAACTTCAAGACAATAAACAAGCTCGCCAAACATGGAATGGTTAGAGGTTTGTCCGATGTGTCATTCCATAAAGACAGCGTCTGTGGACCCTATCAGAAAGGCAAATAAGTCAAAACCACCCTGAAAATCAAATCATACCTATCCACACACAGGGTTCTGGATATGCTACACATGGACCTCCACGGCCCTGTAGACCTTGTAAGTTTGGAAGGTAAGAAATATTGTCTCGTTATTGTTGATGATTTTTCCAGGTATGGTTGCACAATCTTTGTAAGTAAGAAGAAAGAAACCACAACGAAGTTGCTAGAGCACCGGAAAAAGCTACAAAGCAAGAAAGGGTTGAGTATCGTGTCCATTTATTCCGACATAGGTACTGAATTCACAAATCACTTTATAGAGCAATACTATTCGGATAATGGAATACAGCACGAATACTCAGCAGCCCGGGCTCCTCAACAAAATGGTATTGCTGAGCGACAAGAACCATGATATCTGCAAGCAAGTTGCCGTAGTGATTCTAAGGAGAAGCAAAAAATACAGCATGCTATACACAAAACCGTTGTATCATTAACAAGCATCACAACAAAATAGCCTATCAGGTATGGAATAATAAAACTCCATTGGCTGCATACTTTCATATCTTTGGATGCAGGTGTTACGTTTTGAATAATGGGAAAGATCAACTCAAGACCTTTGACGAAAAGTCAGATGAAGGGATATTTGTAGGATACTCCTCTGTCAGCAAAGCTTTCAGGATCTTTAACAAAAGGAAGCTCACAATAGAGGAATCTGTCTATGTAGTGTTCGATGAACCTAACTTTTTATCCTATAGGAGTAGAAGACTTAACCCATAATAACACTCTTCATTGATGACCCTCAAACTCCAATAGATCCTGTCGTAGACTTAGAAATCAATCTCGCAGCTGTAAGATCAGAAGTAGTTGAAGTCGATGCTGTACAAGCTGAATCCGAGACTACAGCACTATAATATATAGTATGGGATGCCGAATTAGAACCTGACAGGAGATGGTTGAGAGATTATCCACAGGAGTTGATTACAGTTGATATTGATGCTGCTGGTATATCTACCCGTAGAAAAATATAGAGTACACAAGGAACTGTACTGTGTGCGCAAGATGAGACCGAATTTAAGAAATCTCCATTTGTTGTATGGAAATCTCAAGCTGAACTTAGGAGACTGGCAATGTGCACCCTAGCTGTATTGTTAGCCCAATCCGAACATGTTTCGACCAATGAAGCTCTGAATAATTCTCATTGGATCACTTCTATGGAAGAAGAGCTTAATGGTTTTGAAAGAAATAAAGTATGGTATCTAGTACCCAGGCCAGAACATCAAGTTGTAATTGGAACCAAATGGGTATTTAGAAACAAGAAGAGTGATAATGGACTTGTTATCAGAAAAAAATCTCGTCTAGTCGCACAAGGATACAGATAGGAAGAAGGCATAGATTATGATGAGACTTTTGACCCTATAGCCAGACTAGAAGCCATCAGGATATTTCTAGCTTCGGTCGCCCATAAGAGTTTTATAGTATATCAAATGGACGTTAAGAGCGCATTCCTGAATGGAGATCTTGCCGAAGAAGTCTATGTTGAGCAACCACCAGGGTTTGTCAACACTAAAGGGTGAGACCTAGTATACAGGCTACGGAAAGCTCTGTATGGATTTAAGCAAGCACCTAGAGCTTGGTATGAAACCTCGTCCATGTATCTTATCAACAATAGATTTGAGAAAGATACTCTGGACAAGACTCTATTTAAGATCCAGGAAGGAGATGACCTGTTGATGGTGCAAATATATGTCGATGGTATTATATTTGGTTCTACTAACCTTGCTTTATGTCAAAGGTTCTCTGATCTCATGCAAAGTAAATTTTAAATGAGTATGATGGGAGAACTTAGTTATTTCCTAGGATTGCATGATAAGAAATTGCCTACAGAAATCTTCATCAACCAGGAGAAGTACAGCAAGGAGCTGCTCAACAAGTTTGGGATGAACAACTCTAAATCCTCGTCAACCCCCATGAGCACTTCCATGAAAATTAGTGCTGACGAAGTGGGAAAGCCAGTTGATCAATCACTCTACAGGAAGCTTATAGTCTCACTCCTGTACCTAACAGCTAACAGGCCTGATATCTAGTTTGCGGTAGGAGTGTTGCTCGATATCAAGTAGCACCTAAAGAGTCACACTTCCCGATAATCAAATGAATCCTTAAGTACGTGAAAAGAAGAATTGATGTAGGATTGTGGTATCCTAATGAAGGAGGATTTGATTTGGTTGGCTACAGCGACTCTGATCTTAGAGGTTGTAAGTTAGATAGGAAGTGTACAAGCGGTACTTGTCACTTTCTTGGACCTCGACTTGTGTCATGGTTCAGTAAGAAGCAATTGGCCAACTCGCTTTCTACAGCTGATCTGAATATTATGCCACTGGAAGTTGCTGTATCCAGATTCTCTTGATGCAACATCAGCTACAGGATTATGGAATCAGTGCTAGAGATATGCCAATCATGTGCGATAGCACGAGTGCAATTGCTATAACGCACAACCCTGTATTGCACTTGTGGACTAAGCATATTGATATGAAGCATCACTTCATCAGGAATCATGTTGAGAATAAGGATGTTTGAATCGAGAAGATTCATACAGATATTTAGTTGGCCGACATCTTTACAAAACCTCTCATCACAACCAGATTCTGTATGCTTCGTCAAGAATTGGGAATGCTACAGCCTGACTCCCTGTAAGTTTTTACATTATTACTCATCAATTTAGGGGGAATGATGTAAGACCCAAGAATACAGTATCCCCTTTAATTAATTGTACACTCATAACAAGTCATATCTTACTGTAGGACACAGAAGGCATAAAACCTTCATACAGCTGACATGTGCATTAATTAAGGGGAAATAGAGTACGGCCCATGAATACAGTATTAATCCAAAAATTGGTGTGCAAGAATTGAATAACGTTGTATTTTTACGGATACAGCACCTACATTGTGGGATGTCAATTAATATTATAATACTATTCTATTCGTACAGAAAATGTTTTAAGTCCACGTGTATTATTTAAAATTCAAACTACTTATCCTCTAATGATTTTAAAGATACTTGGACTTTATTGCCTCAAATACCGCGATTTCAATAATTTCAAACCGTCGTTTCATGCAATGGGGTAAGATGAACTGTCAGAAGTAGGATCGATCATCATTTCAAAAATAATGTACTAGTTACTCTGAATTCATACTATACGTCCTTTAAGAAGTCGGTTCACATCCCTTAAATCTGACCGTTCACTATATAACCTAATCTTCCCTGCACCCTATAAAATGACTGTATTTTGCTCCCTTAGACTCTTTACGCTTTCATCATATTAAACGAGTCTTAAGCAAACAGTTTACATATTTTCTGCATTTTATGCATTTTTTCGTGCGATTCTTTGTTACTTCACACCTTTTTCGACTGCAGAATGTCGACTTCTCAGACATCTTCCCTTCCGATGAGGAAGAAGGAAACAATAATTGATGGGCGTATCCATGCCAGGTCCGTTGTAATGGAAAGAATCAACCTTGAAGTAGAAGACAATGTTGGGATGGAGGTTGTTTTTTCCAGGGTGAAACAGCAAGGGATGTACTGCCTTGGTAGTCACCATGCTGATCTTTATGACGAGCAGATCATGGAGGAACTTTATTTAGATGCATCGTTCAAGTACTCATCTCACAGGAGAGGAGGTTATATTTCTGAAATCTCTGCAATGGTTCAAGGGATTGAGATCTCTGCGAACAGAGAACTGTTGGAGAAGCTGTACAGGCTACCATCTGATGGCCTCAAAATAAAATAGTTGGAGACCTTCGGGTTAGAAAGCCTACTGATAGCCTACTGGAAACTGATCACTGGCGATGAACAGGCTAAAATGTCCACCCCTCATGCCACAATAAAAACTTCACACTGTCGTTCGCCTATCTACACGACTTCTGTTGCCGAGTGGTTGAGAACCGGACATGAGCCACTACAAAAAAATAGTTTTTACCGACGCCAAAGGCCATTGGTAAAACAGAAAATGGTGTCCTTAATTGATTTACCGATGCTATTATCGATGGTAAATCGCTATTCGAAAAACGATCGATGGTAATTTTTACCGACGCCTCTATTCACTGATGCCATTTTTGGCGTTGTTAAATAAAAAATAAAAAAATATGAAAAAGTCTGGGCAGGACTCAGACGGGTCACGTCCGGGCTCAGGCGGGGCTCAGGCGGGTTAGGTTCGGTCTCAAGCGGGTCAGGTCCAGGTCCGGGCGGGCCAGGTCCGGGCTCAGGCGGGTTAGGTCCGATCTTCATTCAATTTCAAATGGCTGAGTAAGATTTTGTTATATAAGCCACAAAATACACTACTGTTTTTTCGATGTGGGATAGCGTAAAAAAATTACCGACACCAGCATCGGTAAAGGCGTCAGTAAATATTAGCATCGGCAAACGGCGTCGTTAATTGTGAAATCAAGAAAAAAATAATAAATTAAAATTTAAACATTAAGAACGGCTTACGATGTTGGTAATGGCGTCGGTAAATCTGGCGTGAATAAGTCCGAGAAACGGCCGTCGGCAATGGCGTCGGTAAATCAATTAAATAACGGGCATCAATAATGGTGTCGGTAAATTATAAATTTAACAACAGCAGTACGGGCGTCGGTAAATGGCATCGGTAAAAACTATTTTTTTAGTGAGCCTTTGAAATGTGCACCAACCTCCGCTTCAGAATGATGGTGGCCATCATGTCAGGAGAGAATGTGAACTGGTGTCAGATTCTGCTGAAAAGAATTCAGGAAGAGGCCGCTAAGCCTGGATCTGCTAAGAAATCCTTTGGCCTCATCCTGAACTACATCCTCACTCATTGCGGAGTGAAACAATCTGCTGATGCCAAGAAGATTGACACTGGGAAATTTATTGGTGGTATCAAACCCACCGTATTCAACAAATCCACAATGCTTGCTAAGAGGCCCTATCCTCGAAGCATGCCGATTTCGAGTGACCCGAGGGACGTCACTCTGAGGATATCAAGTGAGGAGAAGAAGAGGAAGAGAAGTGTTTCCGACAGCCGTTCTGTTAGGAATATGCCCTCGAATGCCACTCAGAGGATATATGAGAGAGGGCATTGTACTTGTTATTATTTAAACTATTATCAGAAGGCAATTGTGTATTTTTTATTTACTGAAAGTCACTGGCATTCTTGACTTGTAAATATATATATATATATATATATATATAGAGAGAGAGAGAGAGAGAGAAACTAGTACATGTAATTGAGAGAAAACTTTCCACTCCTTATTAGATAAGGGGATAGGCACTCGTAAAGTTTATGACTTAAATACTTAATCATTCGCAAGTCGATGAAACTTGATTGGGCGTTAAGTTTATGTGAAGACTTGTATGACGTATTCTTTGACTTGAAGAGTGCATGTCGTCACTAATGGTTAGTGGAAGCACACGTTATAGGTATGCTAATGGGATTAGTATACTCGAATCGACTCACCCTCGATTCGTCACACAGATTTCACTCCGGAAAAGTCAATGACGGAATCGAAAGGTTGTGATAGGTACTCCTGAACCTTCGACTTGAGGATTTAGTAGGGATGTGCTTTTGATGTTAAGATTTCACTAGAGTATTGTTCGACCCAGAAAACCGAGAGGTGGGGGTCAACCTCGATGTGTGTGTTGACGGACAAGTAACAGGTTCTACTAAATACCAAGATAAGATTCTTTCTCCGGTAAGTGAACATATATATATCCTATGTGGTTATTGGCAGATGAGATCAAAAGTCTTTGGCCAAAGCATTGGAGCTAGTTGTATGGATACACGAGAGCTCGATGATCTCGATTTGCATTAAATCAAATATAGCATCAGGTACAGATAGGGTTTTACTGATCGTGACCCTATAACCTGATCGGGGCATTTGAAAGAAGGGTTTATACGTTTACTGGTATTCATTGCAGAATGGTTCTTGAATGATCCCTATCATTCGTGCTCAGTAAGGTTACAGTGTAAGCTTCCAGGCTGGCTAGGTAGTGCTATAACTCTTTGGTTCCTCCCATTGCTTACTGAGACCGACCTACCGAGTCGCGCATTAGGGAGACGACGGATTAATTTGAGCTTATTTTCTCTTAATTAATTTTTAGACATTAGATGTCTAATTTAATTTATTGGATAAACTAAATCGGTTTGGTGAATTAAATAAACTACTAAATAATTAATTTAATTTATAAATAATTATTTCTTGGAGAAATAATATTTTAGTATAATTAATTATAAAAATTAATTGTATTAATTTATTTTGAGACGTACCGAGGTGCATCTATCGGACTAGATACATGACGGTTCGTTTCACGGACCGAAACGAACCAACTCTTATTTTCTCTTAATGGCCGTCCCTTTCCCTTTTAATATATCTCCATATTTGTTTTTAATGAGATATGATTATATTTGTGGGGTTGGGAATATATACACTTGGTGTATATTTTTTTGTTGTAGTATTGTCATGGTAACTCTACCTGTGGGTGTCTTCTTGGCATCCATTCCCGGTCCCAAGCCCGGATAAAAGAGGAGGGTTGCGGTAGGTTAGTGGCAGCCAGCGTAAAACTCGTCACATTCCATGGACATGATTCAAACATTGAAAATCGTTGGGGCGTCTCCTCAGAAGCGACGCGCTGCATTTCATAAGCCCGGGTGCAGTGATAAGTATGCGAGGGTTGCTAGGTCGTCGCCCAGAAGCGGCGCGCCACCTTTACATCTGAGGGTGGTGTCAAATGAGCAAGGATGCGCTACACTTCATAGGCCCGGGTGTAGTGGAAAATATGCAAGGGTTGCTAGGTCGTCGCCCGGAAGCGGCGCGCCACCTCGAAGTATGGGTGTGGTGTCAAATGTGCAAGAATCCTTGCAGCGTGGACGGGGACAGACAGAGAAGTTAGTTCTTGCGGCTAGTAAGGGTAGTAAGGTGCGGTTTGGAACTTGGAACATTGGCTCTTTGTGGGAGATCGGCGAAGTGGGGGAGGTTATGAAAAGAAGGAGAATTCACATAATGTGTCTACAAGAGACTAAGTGGGTTGGCGAGAAGGCAAGAGTGTTAGCTCCTTGGGGTTACAAGCTTTGGTACTCTGGAAAGGATAGAAGTAGAAATGGAGTGGGTATCGTCATTGATAAAGAATTGATTGATGATGTGGTGGAAGTGTCAAGAAAGAGCGATAGAATAATGAGTATTAAGCTTGTGATAGGGGATGAGTTTCTAACTATCATAAGTGCTTATGCACCACAAGTAGGATTGGATGCATCGATCAAACAAGAATTTTGGGAAGATTTGGAAGAGGTTGTCGAGAATTCCTATGGGTGAGAAATTGATCATTGGTGGTGACCTCAATGGGCATGTCGGTGTTAGCAGAGATGGCTTTGAGAGCATTCATGGTGGCTTTGGTTTTGGGGAGAGGAATGAAGCAGGAAATGGTATATTGGATTTCGCATTAGCTCATGACTTGGGTATTATGAACACTTGGTTCGAGAAAAGGGACTCTCATTTGGTGACATATAGAAACGGAGGTAATGCAAGTCAGATTGATTTCTTTTTAGTAAGGAATGTTTGGAGGAAAAGTTTTACTAATTGCAAGGTGATACCCGGTGAGAGTGCTGCAACACAGCATAGGGTTGTGGTGCTTGACTTTCGAGGTAAGAGGAACTTAAGAAAGATAAGACCACAAGTTGACCCTCGAATTAAGTGGTGGAAGCTCTAAGGGGAGAGTCGACATACTTTTGTGGCTAAGATTGCTGATAGTGGTATTTGGTCTGATTGCACGGAGATGGATATAGATTCGATGTGGAACTTGTTGGAGCATAACATGAAGGAAGTTGCAAAAGAAGTCCTAGGAGAATCTAAAGGAAACACACCATCAAGTAAGGACACATCTTGGTGGAATGATGAAGTTAAGCAAGCGATAAAGACCAAACGTGAATGTTATAAGGTACTGGGTAAATGCTCGAGCGATGAGAATTATGAGAAGTACAAGAAAGCTCGAACAGAAGCTAAAAAGGCAGTGCGAAATGCCCGATCTAAGGTCAATCAAGAATTATATGCAAGATTAGATACTAAAGAAGGGGAAAAAGATATCTATAAACTTGCTCGAATGAGAGAGAAGAAGACGCGAGATATTGGAAAAAGATACTGACCAAAAAGTTTTGGTTCAAGATAAAGAGATAAAAGAGAGATGGAGGTCATACTTTGATACCCTATTCAATGGCCATCAAGAACAAGATATTGGGAATTTAAACATCCCCTCAAGTATGGTTAACCGAGAGTTTAAGAGAAGAATTCAAAAGGGTGAAGTGACAATTGCATTGAAGAAGATGGGGTCAAAGAAAGCAGAAGGACCAGATGGTATACCTATTGAAGTTTGGAGGTGTTTGGGGAGAGAGGGATCGAATGGGTAACTATGCTTTTCAATAAGATTTGGAGAAGCAATAAGATGCCATTAGCATGGAGGAAAAGTATTCTCGTCCCTTTGTATAAGAACAAAGGTGATGTTCAAGATTGTTCTAATTATCGCGGAATTAAACTAATGAGTCATACCATGAAGTTGTGGGAACGAGTGATTGAACAAAGGATCAGGAAATGTGTGAAGATAACAGAAAATCAATTTGGATTTATGCCTGGAAGATCGACCATGGAAGCAATTTATCTTATCCGGTAGTTGATGGAACATTATCGAGATAAAAAGAAAGATCTGCATATGGTTTTTATTGATTTAGAGAAGGCATATGATAAAGTACCAAGAGAAGTACTTTGGTGGGCCTTAGCAAAGAAAGGTATATCGCGAAAATATATTGACATTATAAAGGACATGTATGAGGGAGCTAGTACAAGTGTACGTACTAATGTTGGGAGGACAGAAGAATTCCCTATTACGATTGGGGTGCATCAAGGATCTGCTCTTAGTCCTTTTCTCTTTGCCATAGTCATGGACGAATTGACAAGAGAAATTCAAAATGACGTTCCGTGGTGTATGATGTTCGTAGATGATATTGTGTTGATTGATGAAACGAAGATTGGAGTGCAACAGAAATTGGAACTTTGGAGGGATACTTTGGAAGCTCGAGGATTTAGTGACGAGGTATAAGACTGAATATATGGAGTGTAGGTTTAGCGAAAACAGTGATAGAGAGGCGGGGATGATCACATTTGATGGGAAAGTTGTTCATGGATCCACTTTCTTTCGGTATCTTGGATCTATTATCCAAAAGGATGGAGAGCTAGATGGCGATGTGGCTCACAGAATAAAGGCAGGGTGGTTGAAGTGGAAGAGTGCCACAGGGGTTTTATGTGATCCTGGCATGCCTCATAGATTAAAGGGTTAATTTTACCGCACGACAATTAGGCCTGCTTGTTATATGGCACCGAGTGTTGGGTCAGAAAAAAGCGATTGTCACGTTCAAAAGATGAATGTGGCGGAGATGCGTATGCTACGATAGATGTGTGGTCATACAAAAAGGATCGGCTCAGAAATGAGGTGATTAGAGAGAAGGTAAGAGTTGCGTCTATAGAAGACAAGATGATGGAGAATCGATTACGATGGTTTGGTCATGTGAGAAGAAGACCTATTGATGCCCAGTGAGGAGGCTAGAAAGTTGGGGAACAAGTAATGTTGTGAAAGGTAGAGGAAGACCCAACAAAACTTGGATAAAGATGATTGAAAATGATATGCGGTTTCTTGGAATTGGAGAAAGTATGGCGATGGAGAGGCAAATGTGGCGGGAAAGAATAAGGATGGTGGATGGAGTCTGATTTTTTTTTTTAATTCCTATTTTCTTTTATTTCATGTTATCTTTTAATTTATTTTTCAGGATTTTTCAATTTTTTTTTACATTCATTCTCTTTTTTGTATTTGCTTTTTTCTCTACTTTTTCCCTCTTTTTTCCTTTTATTTTATTTATATAACGATTATTGACGGTTTCAAAGTTTGATTCATGTTAGCCGACCCCAAATCATTTTGGGACTAAGGCTTAGATGTTGTTGTTGTTGTTGTTGAGTATTGGCATGGTGTGTGGACTTTTCCTTTTTATATCACCACTACCATCATCATTTCCACCCCATACTACACATCTCATGGCAGCCACCATCAAGAGATAAGGAGAGAGTTTTTATTTTGTTTCTTCATCATTTCTAAGAGAAAAAGTGAAGAGAAAAATCGAAACAAAAATATTTTTACATCACTTAGAGTGTTTGTAAAATTATAAGTAAGCTTAACATATTTTCTTCTAGCCATGTTTTAAGAGAATAAGAAAATAGAGAATTTTTTCGGTCATCTTCTGGCGCGTGGCTAGTGGAGGCACGGTGTTTTCTGTGCTCGGGGATTTTTCAAGAAAGCTTGCTAAATTCGTTTTGTGGAAAATTCTTCACCAACATTTGGTCAAAGGACTGCAAGGGTATGTTTTCGATTACTTTACCTTTGTCCTTTTATATTCGTATATACGATGCATGATCGATCTGTTTTAGGGGTTCGGTTTATTATTATTATATTTCCGTTGCGCCTTCGTTTTAGGCTATGAATCCCAACAGTGGTATCAGAGTGAGGTATTGCGATCGTATATACGATATTGAGCATTTGGAATGCTTGATTTGATGTTCTTATGATTTGGAATCATAATTTTTTTTAATCATTAATTTTAATTGTTCATCTAAAAATTATTTTTTATGATTTATGTTACAATGTAAATCTATTTTTTTTTTTTGAAAAACTGATTTAAATATGTAATATAAAATATTAGAAAAATATTGTTTTTGAAATCGGGACGAAAAGACGAGCCGAAAACGTGATCGGACCCGGCAGCTCGGAGCTGCCAGGCCGCTGCCGTGTGGTCCCATTTTGCGAGGGACCACGTTCCGGCTGCTGGATCGTGTGGCAATGGCGCGGGCCGTGTGTTTTTCGACTCCGTTTTTTATATTTTGTTCGGTAATTAATTTCCCACAAATTAAATTGGGTTTAATTTGACTAAGATGCTATTATGTTAATTTCATTATTAGGGGAATTAATTTAATGGAATATTTTTTCATCCGGAACAAGTTAAAATTAAAGGTTGTTTGAATTAATTGGATTAATTTTTATGTTGGATTAATTTATATTGATTGGATCAATATTTGGATTAATGATTTATGCCATTAATTTTAATGTGTTTGTTGCATTAATTTTGAATGGTAATGTGGTTCATGGACCAAGGTTCTGAATCGTTTGTTTGATTGGGTTGTAAATGCCGTTTTGAGCCTATTTATTTTACTAGAAAATTTTATATTTAGGATGCAATTTTTCAATGTAAAATTTACATGTAATGACGAAGACCGGAGGAAGATTCATTCGAGCGGACGAAGATTCAAGACTCAAGACATGTAATTAGATTACGATGTTTGTGGTTCTAGGAATGGTCCATGTACTACATGTTGGCAGCAGTTAGGTTGTGTATGTTTATTCATATAGTATGAATACCGACAAACGCGCTTAAATGAATTAATGTGCAAAGTGTAACATTAATCGCGAAAATTCTCCCACGACAAAATATTAAGTTTAAAAGGTTTCAAAGTTTTCCTTATCTCCATCGAGCTCTCGGAAAATTGAAATCCAAACCGGATGTGCTATGCTGCCGAGTTATCGGGGTAGCCGTTCGGGGTGGGTCGATAAATTCTGAAAGTGAGTTGGATGCCTTCGGTGGAACAAATTTTTTACCTAGAAACCTGTTCGGTTTGTAATACCCGAGATCTTTATTCCGGATTTGTTGGGTTTTCTGGGTTTTATCGGATTGTCATGGTCCTCATACGAGGAATTTCGTGCCATGTTTGGTTGTGACTTGTTGGGACATGTTTTTGGAGGCATTTCGGATCACTTTGTGAGTTTTTGAGATTTTGTGGTGTAGCGCACGCTAATGCTTGAAGCATAGCGCACGCTACTGCGTGGTGTTTAGCGCACGCTACCGAATGTGTAGCGCACGCTAAACTGGCAGTTCAGAGGCAGTCCAGTAACTACTGGACTGAGACTGGAGCTTTGTTAGCGCACGCTAAGGCCGATAGCTAGCGCACGCTATCGACTGCTTAGCGCACGCTCCCTCTTCTTTCTAGCGCACGCTACTCGGTAGATGCAGTTCTGTCCAGAGGCTACTGGACTGGTTTTGTGACCCGTTAGCGCACGCTATGGCTTTTGGGCTAGCGCACGCTAACCAGGTTATACGCGGTTTCTCTGGAGCGTTGACCCCGTTAGCGCACGCTAATGAAGGATGATTAGCGCACGCTAATCATCGATATAAATACTGGACAGCAGCATTAAGTCGTCATTTTCCCACTTTTCTTCATCTCTTCCGACGGGAGTGAGATCCAGAGGCGAGTAGGACCGATCCTTTTCTTCTAGCTTCATCTTTGAGTGGATTTGTAGATTTTTAACAACATCTAATCGTCTTCTTGGTCCAAATCAAGGTAATCTCTTGTTAGAACCCTATTTTCTTAAATGTGGGGTTTTTGCTTGGATTTGTGATTCTTGACCGATCCCATCCGATCGGTTATTTGTTCTTGTTTGTCTTGACCGTAATCTTCAGATTTTGTTAACCGTTCATCGACTTTTATTGCTCGGATCAACGATTCTTGATTTCTTTGAGAATACTTAGATCCTTGTCGTTTTTAGGATCGTTTCGGATTTCGATTAGTGTTATTGAATTGTGGTGATGCTATTTTCGTAGTATTCGTGGGCTGTCGAAGTCTTGATCGTTTTTGGAGGTTCGAAGGTTGCCCGATCGTGCCCGTTCGTCGTTTCGTTGCTCGTGATATCGAGGCAAGTATCTTGTCCATACGTTTCATGTTTCGTAGGCGTAATTATTGATAAATGATTATATACGAAACTCAATGTTTAATGAACGTAAAAAGGGATTGGTATGTTCCCGATAAATGTTGTCTTTCAACGATAACTCGGATGCTTCGTGAATAAGTGTGTTTTTGGCCTATGTGTGTTGACTCCGTTGGTTGAAAGACTTATGATCACATTTAGTGAATGTAATAAACCGTAATCATTTACTGAGGATAACGTGTTGTTATGTGTGCTTGTTTGGTGAATATGTGACGGGTGATATTGGTTGTTACTCCTTTGAAAGGAGGCTGTGATGTTTAAGTGTTGCTTGGCTTGATGTTCTACTCCTTGTGATGTGATTTCTGAAAGTGATGTGCCTCCGGGTAGGATTGTTGAATCTCCGGGATCCATACTTGCTAGTATGGGTTGGGCGTGACCGTAGGGTTATCCAATCCGGGTATGTCTTGCGGGGACTCCGAGGTTCGGGGCTTGCTAGCCCGATGCCGAGATAACTTGTGGGGTTATCATCGGGTATGTCTTGCGGGGACTCCGAGGTTCGTGGCTTGTTAGCCCGATGCCGGGATAACTTATGGTTGTGGTATGGAATGGTTCCGTATTGTTGTCACGAGGACATGTGATTTGGTATGGTTTCCTATTGGGTTATTCACTCGGGTATGTTCTACGGGAGCATCGAGGTTCGTGGCTTGTTAGCACGGACGCGAATAATCCTTAGGAACATGTGTTATGTGATTCGGGTCGTGGACCTGTGGCTTATGATTTGGGTCTTGGACCCGTGTGTTGTGAATTGAGTTGTGGGCTGCGTTTTATTATTGGAATCGTATTTTGGAAAGATGATTTTGGGCCGTGTCCCCAAGTGTTTTCGAAAGACTTGAGAATTCATTATTTCCAAATGTTTTCAAACTCCGAGACCGTAAAATATTTTGTATGAGACACATGGTTCTTTCCTACCTTTTATAAATCAAACTGTTTTGATTAAGTGAATTATCTCGGGAAATATATTCAAGATTTTATATTCTTGAAGCAAGTTATGTATGGCTTGTACTTTTGGTTTTATACTTGCACTAGCAAAGCGGTGGAGTTTTGCTAACCCCAGTATTCGGGGTGGATGTCTGTATTGCGTCAGTACTTGCAGGGTAGGCGGGAGCGAATCACGAGATCGATACGAAGGATGATGGGAGACGAAGATACTAATCACGTGAAGACCAATTGTAGAGTATATGGTAGAGTCATGTTGGTTATCCCTCCGATGTGTTGTAACCCGATTTATGGAAGTGTTATTGTATTCTAGCCCCCGCGTGGGTATGTGTTACAGGCAAGTATCATGTATGTAATGTTGTGTGTGTTGTGATATAAGACCTAATCGGTCTAACGGTCCTTTACGTAGCCATGTCGGCATGTGAAGTGACGCATTGTTTTGTATTTAGCTTTGGTAGATCCTCGAGAGGGTCTGCGGCGTTGTAATATTCCCAATTGGTTTGGGGTACATTACGAGAATATGGTATCGGAGCTTAGGTTGAGGAAACCTAGGTGTCGGGTTGAGTTGAGTGTTGTCGGGTCTTGTCTTGTCGATTTGGTGCCGAGTGGTGTCGCGACGCGTCGTCCGAGTTGTCGGTCGTGATTAGTATCGAGGTGCAACCATCATCTTCGTGCGATCTGTGGATGTAAGTCTCCCTACCTTGTTGTGTCTCGTATTATACGAGTTTACGTGATTCTATGTTATTATGTGGAGTTTAATTGTGCCTCATGAATACTTACTCCATACTTATTTGATTCTCGTATTGTGTTGGAATAAAGAGTAGTACCGGTATGTATGTATATATATATTTACATCTTTGTGTAAAATCGTTTTTACAGGAGTGATGTTTTGGAGTGGTTACTCAATAAAAGTTTATCAATGTGGTATATCAATTTCAAATGTTTTGGGAAAGTCACGTAAATTCTATTTAAAAATATCCTTCGAGAAGGAAAAATGATTTGATTTTCGTATGATGACCTCGAGACCAAAGATTTTGAGAATTCAAACTATACATATTATATTTTCATCTTGCATTGAAAATTTTCAAAATATTTTAAATGCTTAAACGAGGTCTACCAGTAGTTTACTTGAGACGTGACTTTCGCCTTCAACTTTTAGGTTAAACGATATGTAGTGGAGATGTAAATTGTTGGCGTTTGGATTCGTATGTTGTTGTTTATTTGTAACCTTCGACTTTCGGCATTATTTGGTATATGTTCATGAATAACAATTGTTGTGTGTGGTTATGTGTAACTTGAACTGTGTTCTTATCCGCTGCGTGTGTAAAGTCCAAAATGACTTTTTGGGTACTTTTACCAAATAGTGTGTGTTTCAAAATGACCTTCTGGGTTTGTAAAATTTGAATTATTTCGTTGACCCTTTTTCCTAACTCTTTTGTTGGGTGATTTGACATATATTTTGAAACTATGGAGTTTTCGCGTCTACGCCTTGTAATTTCAAACGGTATTTGGTGACGGTATTTGGTGTTTGGAAAATGATTTTTGGGGAGTATTTGGAAAGTATTACCGTCATCGGCCTTTTTGGCATTTTGGAACGTTTCCGAAAATGGTTTTCAACTTGGTGAGTTCCGGCGTGGAAACCGTACAGAAAGTGATTTTGATATAATGGATGATTTCAATTTCATTGCATTTATAAATCGCATAACAACGACATTATAAATGAAGATTGTTGGTATAATAGTTTGTATATTGTGCTCTAGTTGGAATTAAATGGTAATATGTATATAATTTAATGATGTTGGATTAAAGACAGAGATGTGAATATCTTGCTATGTGTCATGATCTTTCGTTACCATAGGTTGTTGTTTGTTAGTATGCCGAGGGGCAGAGGTCGTGGTCGTAACCGTGGTGTGGATGGCCACGGGGATCAGATGCGGAATCGAGAGAATGCCGCTGGGAATGATTTTAGTTTGGGTGTTGCTACTATATTGCAACAAGTAGCGACTCAGATGACTCAGTTGACCTGTGGTTCAACGCGGCATTGACGCGAAGTCGAACGTTGGTGTAAATCAATGGCTTCGCGAGGTAGTTCGTATGAATCCCCCTCGATTCGCCGGTGTTGCGGATGCGTTGGGCTGGGATGGTTGGATTTTCCAGTTGGGAAAGATTTTCGAGGCTGTCGGATGTCCTGAGGAGCAGAAGGTACCTATCGCTCAGTACATTCTCGACAAAGATGCCGCTAATTGGTGGGAAGCTGTTAAACCTCGTGATCGTGATGTCACGTGGGCGGAGTTCCAAGCATTTATGGAAGCCGAGTTCTATCCGAATCCGATTAGAGAGCAGAGGATTCGCGAATTCTACTTGGCAGAACCGCAAGATATATCGGTGTCGCAAGCTATCATCGATTATAGCAAACAACTCAGTTATGTGCGAGACCGGGTGAGAACCGAGGAAGAGAGAATCCTTCACTTTGACAGACGGATGAAGCGGATATTCGCGTGTATATGTCGGGATTCAATTGCACTTCGTTGAGGACTATCAAGATCGAGCACTAGCCCGTGAACTAGCTTCGTTATCATCGGAGCATGTCTCCGAGTCGAAGAAGCGAAGAAGTCCGATGATCGCGTGGGCGGTCTGGAGTCGGTGTTTCCAATTTGCAACGTAGTAGTCTTTCATTGTGAAGCTCCATCGCTCGATGCGTGGGCCGAGAATTCCAAGTCTTATTCGACTCTGGTAAAGCCGGAGATGTTTTAATTGTAATGTGGCGGGACATGTTCGTGCACATTGTCCTTCTCCGCCGATAACGTGTTACAGTGTGGACTCGAGGGCAGAGTTCGGTTTGCGAGATGGTTTCCGAGCCTTAGGGCACGTACTTGAGCACCGACATCCGGATCGACTCAGAAACCCCGAGTGGCTTATCCTATCGGATGTTTGTTATGTTATTTCACTCGTTTTGTTGTTTTGATATTAGGAGATTAACTTCTTTTATTGAAGTGAATCGGACTTTGAACTCTGTACTTTCGACTCTGCCGAATCGTTTATGTTCGTTGATATTTTGAACTTGTCTGTCTTGTGCTTTTCGTTGATCAAACGAGTTGTAGTATTGTTTGAGAAACCGTTTGTCGCTATGACTTTCCAATTGCTATTCCCTTTCTGTGGATCTTATGTGAATACACATCTTGTTGTCTTCACCGGATCGTATATTGTCTCAAGTCGAGATGTGAACTTTGGGGTTGTTGTTTGAGTATTATTGTTCGTCGTGATTCGAACATGATTGATCATTGTTGTTGTCTCGGTCGTTGTAACTCAATCGTTTGATGGTTGATTCTTGTTGATCTCGTTTCGTGATTGTTGAGCGTTAGGACTCCTTCGTAATTTCCTTGATTCGGGAAATTAGTTTTGTGTTCGATCTTTCAACCCTTGGGTTGTGGAATTTCGTATTGGTTCGTGAATAGCTCGCTTTTGGTGATGTCTTGTTGAATTGTTCAACCGTATTGATTTTCGTTCATCGTGTTTTGTTATTTCGGCAACGGATATCGTGTGTTATCCGAGTTTGTTTTGCGTCGTTCGTTCCATGTTTCAAGTTTCGAGGACGAAACTTCTTTTAAGAGGGTAGAATGTAATACGAGATCTTTATTCGGATTTGTTGGGTTTTACGGGTTTTATCGGATTGTCATGGTCCTCATACGAGGAATTTCGTGCCATGTTTGGTTGTGACTTGTTGGGACATGTTTTTGGAGGCATTTCGGATCACTTTGTGAGTTTTGAGATTTTGTGGTGTAGCGCACGCTAATGCTTGAAGCATAGCGCCGCGCTCTTTGCGTGGTGTTTAGCGCACGCTACCGAATGTGTAGCGCACGCTAAGCTGGCGATTGACGATCCGGTAACTGCGGATCGAGGCTGAAACTTTGTTAGCGCACGCTAAGGCCGATAGCTAGCGCACGCTATCGGCCTTAGCGCACGCTCCCTCTTCTTTCTAGCGCACGCTACTCGGTAGATGCGATTACGTCCGGAGGCTACCGGGTGGTTTTGTGACCCGTTAGCGCACGCTATGGCTTTTAGGCTAGCGCACGCTAACCAGTTATACGCGGTTTCTGGAGCGTTGACCGTTAGCGCACGCTAATGAAGGATGATTAGCGCACGCTATCATCGCCAAATATAAATACCGGACAGCGGCATTAAGTCGTCATTTTCCCACTTTTCTTCATCTCTTCCGACGGGAGTGAGATCCAGAGGCGAGTAGGACCGATCCTTTTCTTCTAGCTTCATCTTTGAGTGGATTTGTAGATTTTTAACAACATCTAATCGTCTTCTTGGTCCAAATCAAGGTAATCTCTTGTTAGAACCCTATTTTCTTAAATGTGGGGTTTTTGCTTGGATTTGTGATTCTTGACCGATCCCATCCGATCGGTTATTTGTTCTTGTTTGTCTTGACCGTAATCTTCAGATTTTGTTAACCGTTCATCGACTTTTATTGCTCGGATCAACGATTCTTGATTTCTTTGAGAATACTTAGATCCTTGTCGTTTTTAGGATCGTTTCGGATTTCGATTAGTGTTATTGAATTGTGGTGATGCTATTTTCGTAGTATTCGTGGGTCCGAAGTCTTGATCGTTTTTGGAGGTTCGAAGGTTGCCCGATCGTGCCCGTTCGTCGTTTCGTTGCTCGTGATATCGAGGCAAGTATCTTGTCCATACGTTTCATGTTTCGTAGGCGTAATTATTGATAAATGATTATATACGAAACTCAATGTTTAATGAACGTAAAGGGATTGGTATGTTCGATAAATGTTGTCTTTTAACGATAACTCGGATGCTTCGTGAATAAGTGTGTTTTTGGCCTATGTGTGTTGACTCGTTGGTTGAAAGACTTATGATCACATTTAGTGAATGTAATAAACCGTAATCATTTCTTGAGGATAACGTGTTGTTATGTGTGCTTGTTTGGTGAATATGTGACGGTGATATTGGTTGTTACTCCTTTGAAAGGAGGTTGTGATGTTTAAGTGTTGCTTGGCTTGATGTTCTACTCCTTGTGATGTGATTTACGAAAGTGATGTGCCTCCGGGTAGGATTGTTGAATCTCAGGGATCCATACTTGCTAGTATGGGTTGGGCGTGACCGTAGGGTTATCCAATCGGGTATGTCTTGCGGGGACTCCGAGGTTCGGGGCTTGCTAGCCCGATGCGAGATAACTTGTGGGGTTATCATCGGGTATGTCTTGCGGGGACTCGAGGTTCGTGGCTTATTGGCCGATCTGGGATAACTTATGGTTGTGGTATGGAATGGTTCCGTGATTTGTTGTCACGAGGACATGTGATTTGGTATGGTTTCCTAATGGCATATTCACTCGGGTATGTACTACGGGAGCATCTGAGGTTCGTGGCTTGATAGCACGGGACGCGAATAATCCATAGGAACATGAGAAATGTGATTCGGTTCGTGGACCTGTGGCTTATGATTTGGGTCTTGGACCCCGTGTGTTGTGAATTGAGTTGTGGGCTGCGTTTTATTATTGGAATCGTATTTTGGAAAGATGATTTTGGGCCGTGTCCCCAAGTGTTTTCGAAAGACTTGAGAATTCATTATTTCCAAATGTTTTCAAACTCCCGAGACCGTAAAATATTTTGTATGAGACACATGGTTCTTTCCCTACCTTTTATAAATCAAACTGTTTTGATTAAGTGAATTATCTCGGGAAATATATTCAAGATTTTATATTCTTGAAGCAAGTTATGTATGGCTTGTACTTTTGGTTTTATACTTGCACTAGCAAAACAGTGGAGTTTTGCTAACCCCAGTATTCGGGGTGGATGTCTGTATTGCGTCCAGGTACTTGCAGGTAGCTGGGGAGCGAATCACAGGATCGATACGAAGGATGATGGGAGACGAAGATACTAATCACGTGAAGACCAATTGTAGAGTATATGGTAGAGTCATGTTGGTTATCCCTCCGATGTGTTGTAACCCCGATTTATGGAAGTGTTATTGTATTCTAGCCCCTGCGTGGGTATGTGTTCTGGGCAAGTATCATGTATGTAATGTTGTGTGTGTTGTGATATAAGACCTAATCGGTCTAACGGTCCTTTACGTAGCCATGTCGGCATGTGAAGTGACGCATTGTTTTGTATTTAGCCTGGTAGATCCTCGCCGAGAGGGTCTGCGGCGTTGTAATATTCCCAATTGGTTTGGGGCTGTTACAGAATATGGTATCGGAGCTTAGGTTGAGGAAACCTAGGCTGTCGGGTTGAGTTGAGTGTTGTCGGGTCTTGTCTTGTCAGATTTGGTCCATTGAGTGGTGTCGCGACGCGTCGTCCGAGTTGTCGGTCGTGATTAGTATCGAGGTGCAACCATCATCTTCGTGCGATATGTGGATGTAAGTCTCCCTACCTTGTTGTGTCTCGTATTATACGAGTTTACGTGATTCTATGTTATTATGTGGAGTTTAATTGTGCCTCATGAATACTTACTCCATACTTATTTGATTCTCGTATTGTGTTGGAATAAAGAGTAGTACCGGTATGTATGTATATATATATTTACATCTTTGTGTAAAATCGTTTTTACAGGAGTGATGTTTTGGAGTGGTTACTCAATAAAAGTTTATCAATGTGGTATATCAATTTCAAATGTTTTGGGAAAGTCACGTAAATTCTATTTAAAAATATCCTTCGAGAAGGAAAAATGATTTGATTTTCGTATGAGGACCTCGAGACCAAAGATTTTGAGAATTCAAACTATACATATTATATTTTCATCTTGCATTGAAAATTTTCAAAATATTTTAAATGCTTAAACGAGGTCTACCAGTAGTTTACTTGAGACGTGACTTTCGCCTTCAACTTTTCCGGTTAAACGATATGTAGTGGAGATGTAAATTGTTGGCGTTTGGATTCGTATGTTGTTGTTTATTTGTAACCTTCGACTTTCGGCATTATTTGGTATATGTTCATGAATAACAATTGTTGTGTGTGGTTATGTGTAACTTGAACTGTGTTCTTATCCGCTGCGTGTGTAAAGTCCAAAGTGACTTTTTGGGTACTTTTACCAAATAGTGTGTGTTTCAAAATGACCTTCTGGGTTTGTAAAATTTGAATTATTTCGTTGACCCTTTTTCCTAACTCTTTTGTTGGGTGATTTGACATATATTTTGAAACTATTGAGTTTTCGCGTCTACGCCTTGTAATTTCAAACGGTATTTGGTGACGGTATTTGGTGTTTGGAAAATGATTTTTGGGGAGTATTTGGAAAGTATTACCGTCATCGGCCTTTTTGGCATTTTGGAACGTTTCCGAAAATGGTTTTCAACTTGGTGAGTTCCGGCGTGGAAAGAGTACAGATTGTGATTTTGATATAATGGATGATTTCAATTTCATTGCATTTATAAATCGCATAACAACGACATTATAAATGAAGATTGTTGGTATAATAGTTTGTATATTGTGCTCTAGTTGGAATTAAATGGTAATATGTATATAATTTAATGATGTTGGATTAAAGACAGAGATGTGAATATCTTGCTATGTGTCATGATCTTTCGTTACCATAGGTTGTTGTTTGTTAGTATGCCGAGGGGCAGAGGTCGTGGTCGTAACCGTGGTGTGGATGGCCACGGGGATCAGATGCGGAATCGAGAGAATGCCGCTTGGAATGATTTTAGTTTGGGTGTTGCTACTATATTGCAACAAGTAGCGACTCAGATGACTCAGTTGACCCAGGTGGTTCAACGCAGCATTGACGCGAGTCAGAACGTTGGTGTAAATCAATGGCTTCGCGAGGTAGTTCGTATGAATCCCCCTCGATTCGCCGGTGTTGCGGATGCGTTGGGCTGGGATGGTTGGATTTTCCAGTTGGGAAAGATTTTCGAGGCTGTCGGATGTCCTGAGGAGCGGAAGGTACCTATCGCTCAGTACATTCTCGACAAAGATGCCGCTAATTGGTGGGAAGCTGTTAAACCTCGTGATCGTGATGTCACGTGGGCGGAGTTCCAAGCATTTATGGAAGCCGAGTTCTATCCGAATCCGATTAGAGAGCAGAGGATTCGCGAATTCTACTTGGCAGAACCGCAAGATATATCGGTGTCGCAAGCTATCATCGATTATAGCAAACAACTCAGTTATGTGCGAGACCGGGTGAGAACCGAGGAAGAGAGAATCCTTCACTTTGACAGACGGATGAAGCCGGATATTCGCGTGTATATGTCGGGATTCAATTGCACTTCGTTGAGGGACTATCAAGATCGAGCACTAGCCCGTGAACTAGCTTCGTTATCATCGGAGCATGTCTCCGAGTCGAAGAAGCAGAAGAAGTCCGATGATCGCGTGGACAGTGCAGGAGTCGGTGTTTCCAATTTGCAACGTAGTAGTCTTTCCGCTGTGAAGCTCCATCGCTCGATGCGTGGAACTGAGAATTCCAAGTCTTCTGTTCTGACTCCTGGTAAAGCCAGGAGATGTTTTAACTGTAATGTGGCGGGACATGTTCGTGCACATTGTCCTTCTCCGCCAGTAACGTGTTACAGGTGTGGACTCGAGGGGCACCGAGTTCAGTTTTGCGAGATGGTTTCCGAGCCTTCCGGGGCACGGACTTGAGCACCGACATCTGGATCGACTCCGAGAAACCCTGAGTGGCTTATCCTATCAGATGTTTGTTATGTTATTTCACTCGTTTTGTTGTTTTGATATTCCGGAGATTAACTTCTTTTATTCGAAGTGAATCGGACTTTGAACTCTGTACTTTCGACTCTGTCGAATCGTTTATGTTCGTTGATATTTTCTGAACTTGTCCTGTCTTGTGCTTTTGGTTGATCAAACGAGTTGTAGTATTGTTTCAGAATAAACCGTTTGTCGCTATGACTTTCCAATTGCTATTCCCTTTCCTGTGGATCTTATGTGAATACACATCTTGTTGTCTTCACCGGATCGTATATTGTCTCAAGTCGAGATGTGAACTTTGGGGTTGTTGTTTGAGTATTATTGTTCGTCGTGATTCGAACATGATTGATCGACTGTTGTTGTCTCGGTCGTTGTAACTCAATCGTTTGATGGTTCAGTTCTTGTTGATCTCGTTTCGTGATTGTTGAGCGTTAGGACTCCTTCGTAATTTCCTTCAGTTCAGGAAATTAGTTTTGTGTTCGATCTTTCAACCCTTGGGCTGTGGAATTTCGTATTGGTTCAGCGAATAGCTCGCTTTTTGACTGATGTACTGTTGAATTGTTCAACCGTATTGATTTTCGTTCATCGTGTTTTGTTATTTCGGCAACGGATATCGTGTGTTATCTGAGTTTGTTTTGCGTCGTTCGTTCCATGTTTCAAGTTTCGAGGACGAAACTTCTTTTAAGAGGGGTAGAATGTAATACCCGAGATCTTTATTCCGGATTTGTTGGGTTTTCTGGGTTTTATCGGATTGTCATGGTCCTCATACGAGGAATTTCGTGCCATGTTTGGTTGTGACTTGTTGGGACATGTTTTTGGAGGCATTTCGGATCACTTTGTGAGTTTTTGAGATTTTGTGGTGTAGCGCACGCTAATGCTTGAAGCATAGCGCACGCTACTGCGTGGTGTTTAGCGCACGCTACCGAATGTGTATCGCACGCTAAATCGGCGATTGAGAGGCGATCCGGTAACTCGGATCGAGATCTAGCTTTGTTAGCGCACGCTAAGGCCGATAGCTAGCGCACGCTATCGACTGCTTAGCGCACGCTCCCTCTTCTTTCTAGCGCACGCTACTCGGTAGATGCAGTTCTGTCCAGAGGCTACTGGACTGGTTTTGTGACCCGTTAGCGCACGCTATGGCTTTTGGGCTAGCGCACGCTAACCAGGTTATACGCGGTTTCTCTGGAGCGTTGACCCCGTTAGCGCACGCTAATGAAGGATGATTAGCGCACGCTAATATCGAGATAAATCTTGGACAGCGGCATTAAGTCGTCATTTTCCCACTTTTCTTCATCTCTTCCGACGAGTGAGATCCAGAGGCGAGTAGGACCGATCCTTTTCTTCTAGCTTCATCTTTGAGTGGATTTGTAGATGTTTAACAACATCTAATCGTCTTCTTGGTCCAAATCAAGGTAATCTCTTGTTAGAACCCTATTTTCTTAAATGTGGGGTTTTTGCTTGGATTTGTGATTCTTGACCGATCCCATCCGATCGGTTATTTGTTCTTGTTTGTCTTGACCGTAATCTTCAGATTTTGTTAACCGTTCATCGACTTTTATCGCTCGGATCAACGATTCTTGATTTCTTTGAGAATACTTAGATCCTTGTGGTTTTAGGATCGTTTGATTTCGATTAGTGTTATTGAATTGTGGTGATGCTATTTTCGTAGTATTCGTGGTGTCGAAGTCTTGATCGTTTTGGAGGTTCGAAGGTTGCCCGATCGCGCCCGTTAAATCGTTTCGTTGCTCGTGATATCGAGGCAAGTATCTTGTCCATACGTTTCATGTTTCGTAGGCGTAATTATTGATAAATGATTATATACGAAACTCAATGTTTAATGAACGTAAAAAGGGATTGGTATGTTCCCGATAAATGTTGTCTTTCAACGATAACTCGGATGCTTCGTGAATAAGTGTGTTTTTGGCCTATGTGTGTTGACTCCGTTGGTTGAAAGACTTATGATCACATTTAGTGAATGTAATAAACCGTAATCATTTACTGAGGATAACGTGTTGTTATGTGTGCTTGTTTGGTGAATATGTGACGGGTGATATTGGTTGTTACTCCTTTGAAAGGAGGCTGTGATGTTTAAGTGTTGCTTGGCTTGATGTTCTACTCCTTGTGATGTGATTTCTGAAAGTGATGTGCCTCCGGGTAGGATTGTTGAATCTTCGGGATCCATACTTGCTAGTATGGGTCGGGCGTGACCGTAGGGTTATCCAATCCGGGTATGTCTTGCGGGGACTCCGAGGTTCGGGGCTTGCTAGCCCGATGCGAGATAACTTGTGGGGTTATCATCGGGTATGTCTTGCGGGGACTCCGAGGTTCGTGGCTTGTTAGCCCGATCGGGATAACTTATGGTTGTGGTATGGAATGGTTCCGTGTTTTGTCACGAGGACATGTGATTTGGTATGGTTTCCTATTGGGTTATTCACTCGGGTATGTTCTACGGGAGCATCCGAGGTTCGTGGCTTGTTAGCACGGACGCGAATAATCCTTAGGAACATGTGTTATGTGATTCGGGTCGTGGACCTGTGGCTTATGATTTGGGTCTTGGACCCGTGTGTTGTGAATTGAGTTGTGGGCTGCGTTTTATTATTGGAATCGTATTTTGGAAAGATGATTTTGGGCCGTGTCCCCAAGTGTTTTCGAAAGACTTGAGAATTCATTATTTCCAAATGTTTTCAAACTCCGAGACCGTAAAATATTTTGTATGAGACACATGGTTCTTTCCTACCTTTTATAAATCAAACTGTTTTGATTAAGTGAATTATCTCGGGAAATATATTCAAGATTTTATATTCTTGAAGCAAGTTATGTATGGCTTGTACTTTTGGTTTTATACTTGCACTAGCAAAACGGTGGAGTTTTGCTAACCCCGAGTATTCGGGGGTGGATGTCTGTGTGCGTCCGGTACTTGCGGTAGGCGGGAGCGAATCACAGGATCGATACGAAGGATGATGGGAGACGAAGATACTAATCACGTGAAGACCAATTGTAGAGTATATGGTAGAGTCATGTTGGTTATCCCTCCGATGTGTTGTTACCCCGATTTATGGAAGTGTTATTGTATTCTAGCCCATGCGTGGGTATGTGTTCTGGGCAAGTATCATGTATGTAATGTTGTGTGTGTTGTGATATAAGACCTAATCGGTCTAACGGTCCTTTACGTAGCCATGTCGGCATGTGAAGTGACGCATTGTTTTGTATTTAGCCTGGTAGATCCTCGCGGAGAGGGTCTGCGGCGCTGTAATATTCCCGATTGGTTTGGGGGTGTTACACGGTTGCCGGATAAGATTCAATTGTGAAACTGATTAGCATCAATGGTATAAACTTAACTTGTTCACGAACTATAGAAACCGTATAGGTTGAGGGGAATGAACAAGGGGAAAAAGAAGATCGAATCATTCATTAAATTGGTTGGTGTTGGACACCACTTTATGGAGATTAATAGACCAGAAACCTGATCAGTTGCCCTCTATTAAAATTTATAAAGAACTCGATCACCACTATAAAGTAATGCGAACTAATACTTTCAGATTTCACAAGGGAGTGTGTTATTCCGATAAAAGTAGTGGGAGCTGGGCTAAATGAATAGAAAATACCTTAATTCTAAATTCAAATCATAATTAAACGAGTCACTAATCAATCTGTCTTACTCAATGCTGACAAAGATAATAACAACTCTCATAATAACAATGAACCCACTCGCAATTATACTCGAGAAGAACAACTTAATCGGACCAAACTTTATAGACTGGATCCGCAATCTGATGATTGTCCTCAGTATGGAAGTGCTGGGATACATCTTGGAGACCGACATTCCGGCGGCTCCAGTGCGGACCAGAGCTAGTCAGGAAGAAGTTGAAAATCACGAAAAGTGAGTTAAGGATGACATTAGAGTCTGTGGCTATATGATGGTCTCTATGTCTAATGACCTTCAGAGAGCTCATGAGAAAATAACTTCTGCTAGGCAGATCTTATCTAACTTAACCGAGCTTTATGATGAGCACAGTCGAACTGTTAGGTATGATATATCTAAGCAACTTTTCGGTGCCAGGAAAGGTGAGAAAGTTGGGGACTACATTCTCAAAATGATCTCTATGATCGAGAGATTGGAGGCTCTTGATTTTAGGATGCATGTTTCTCTACAAACTGACCTTATCCTACAATCTCTTCCAGATTCCTTCTCTCAGTTTGCTATGAACTTCATCTGTAATGAGATTGCTTGCAATTTAGCAGGGTTGATGAACAAACTTGGAACCTTTTAGTCTCAGATGAAGACTCTGCGGGTGAAGGAATCTGCCCTTGTGATTTCTTCTAGATCTCGGAAATCCAAGAATAAGAAGAAAAAGACCAAGAAACAGATGGACTCACAAGGTAAGGCCTTTAAGGGTAAGGTCAAGGCCCTAATATTTCCTAAGATCAAGAATATGAAGACGGACGCATGTCTCAAATGCGGTGAGTTGGGACCCTGGGCAAGAGACTGTTCGATCCTTCATGGCGCTTTAGGTACGAAACTTTTAGTTTTGGAAACGAATTGTTTTGCTACCATATTTCTACTTCTTGGATATTGGATTCAGGTGCTAGTTCTCACATTTGTATCATAAATCAGGATCTGGAACAAAGTAGGAAGCTTGGAGCTGGGGAAGTCATGATTACTGTCGGAAAAGGGCATAGTGTCGAAGCAACTGACATATGATCACTTCTTTTGGATTTTGAATCCGGCTTTGCTTTAACGTTGGATGATGTACTTGTTTTGACCAATGAGCATAAAAATATTGTATCCATTCCAGTCATGGATCGGGAAGGCTTGTCATTTTTCATTGGTGATAGTACTTGCAAAATTTATTTTAGAAATAAATTGGTAGGCACTGCTACATTGTTAAATGGACTGTATCATCTAAACTTAAGAAGCAAGGTCGTTGTGAACGCTATGACTAGGAAGCGTGGTAGAGATGAAACTAATCAAGTTTTGAAATGGCATCTTAGACTTGGTCATGTTGGTCAGACCAAGGTTCACAAAATGGAAAAGGATGGACATATGGGTCCATTGGGATCAAATCTCTTTCCAACTTGTGAATCTTGCCTTAAAGGCAAAATGACTAAGTCCCCCTTCACAGGGACTTTTGAAAGAGCTGATAAACTTGGATTAGTCCATACCGATGTGTGTGGTGCTTTGGAAGCATAACATGATGGATATCAGTGTTTCATTACGTTTACGGATGATCATACTAGGTATGGTTATGTATACTTAATGAAATATAAATCCGAGGCCTTTGAGAAATTCCAGGATTTTAAGGCCCTAGTTGAAAAACAGACTGGTAATCATATCAAAGCACTTTGGTCGGACTAAAGTGGCGAGTATATGAGTACAGAGTTTGACGAGTTCCTTAAGGAGCACGGAATAGTGTCACAAATTACACCCCCAGGAACTCCTCAGTTAAATGGTGTGTCGGAAAGAAGGAACCGAACCTAGTTGGACATGGTTCATGCCATGCTTAGCTACACCGAGTTACCGATTTATCTGTAGGGTTATACGCTCCTTACTGTTGCTTATATCTTGAACAGATGTCCTTCCAAGTCCGTTCCTAAGACTCCACATTAGATGTGGGGCTAAGGAAACCAAGTCTTAATCATATTAGGATTTGAGGATGTCCCGCGTATGTCAAGAAGACTAAGGTGAAGAAGTTGGAGGCAAGGTCCGTAAAGGGACATTTCATTGGATTCCCATATGGGATCTAATCTACATGCCCGAAGATCGAAAGATCATCGTTTCCTTACAAGCACACTTCCTGGAAGACGAGTTCATTCAGGAAGGTGGAGCAGGTAGAAGTATCTCTTTGGAAGAATACAATGAAACTCCTAAGGAGACACCTGTACAAGAAGTTAGAATTGAACCTTCTGATATACAAGTACAACCACCTCGTAGGTCTAGTAGGGTGTTTCAATTACCTGAGAGGTATGGCTTTATGCACTTGGAGGAACTGGGTCTCCATGAGGTTCCAGGTGATAGCCAAGAGACCGACCCCGCGACCTATGACCAAGCGATGGTGGATGTAGACTCCGTGAAATGGCGAGAAGCTATGGAAGCTGAGATAGACGTGCACTGTCTGAATTTAAAATGATTTATCTTTCGATACTATAAAGACACCTGGACTTTACTGCCTTAAAAACTATGATTTCAAAATTCAAACCGCCATTTCGTGCAATATTGGAAGACGACTTGTGTCAGAAGTACAAGTTACATCTGAATCCATCATGTACGTTACTTTAAAAATGGTTGCCATCCCTTAAATCTGACTGTTCAGTGTATACCTAGTCTTCCTTACACCCTATGAAAGGACAACATGTTGCTCTCAGAGACTCTTTACGCTTTCTGCAAATTAAAGAGATTACAGCAATATGTCTACATATTTTCTAAGTACCTTGTTACTTCACAATCGGTCGTCTCATTCGATTCACTACTAGTCGTACAATCTTCATCCAACACAATACAGAAACCCTAGATGTCTCCTCAAATTTACAACTATTTTGATTTTTTTCAATTTCATCTATATTAGTAAAATTTTATTTTTGGAGCAGAAAAAAACTTAGAATCGTGTGGAGAGAAAGAGAGAGAGAGAGATAATGGGTGAGGGGGGGTGGGGGGGGGGGGGGGGTAACCGCAGGTAGAAAGAAAATCAATATATAATATAAATTTATTACTAAAAATAAATACAACTAACTTGGTAGTTGTGTAAATAATTTTGAGGCAGTGTTATATTTGTAATATTATACTTAGATGTATTAGTATATGTAATTTTCCCTAAACATTATCTGACCCGCAGTCTAGAGCCCATTCTTGTTAGTCAAAGAAAAGCCTACTTCCATGTTATGAAAAGGCCCAAACTGTAATACCATTCTCGCTCATAGAGATGTTAAACGGCCTCGAGCCCGGTGGGCTGACCTATTTATCCCGCCAAAAGATTGGGTTAGGGATGATATTTCCTTATCCATTTAAATCCTGACTTTTTTGGTCCGGACCGTTTAGCCCGAAGCCCGCTAGAGCTAGCCCGTTTAACATATATATATATGTGTGTATATATATATATTGTTTATTTTAACTTACAGTAATACTATATTTATATAACATATATTAATAATACATATATAATATATATTAATATTATATATAATATATTATTACTATATTTGTTAATATAATATATATAGATATATATGTATATACATAAAAGTGTATTTTTTGTTATATTTATTATAGTAAATTTGTTAATATATATATATAATATTGTTACTATTTTTGGTTTGTCTTATAAAAAAATAAAAAAATAGATTTTTTAAATATTTAGTCTGTTTAGCCCGAAGCCCGCTAGGGTTAGGATTAGGGCCGATATTTCCTAGCCCGTTTAAATCCGGGCTTTTTTGGCCTGAACCGTATATCCCGAAGCCCACTAGGGCTAGCTCGGAACCACTAGGATTAGCCCGTTTAACATCTTACTCACTCACATTAAGCCGGTTTTTCTTCTGGTTTAGTTCCTTTCCAGGAAACTAGGCTTTTCGTCCTCTCGAAGAAATAGGGAAAACATCTTCTGAATTTTGCCATCCATAGGTGATAGAGGTATTTGTACATCTCATTCTAGGCATCCCTTTCGCTCCCCCATCACCCCCAATATTTGTGCCGACAATTTTCCTCAATTTGAATGCTCTGCTTTGTTTCCCTTTTCAGTTTGTATATATAAATATATATATATGTATATATGAACTAAATGGTCAGAGGAAAAGGGGTGTGCCAGTTTGATGAATTGCAACAAAAGAAATAGGACACGGGGTTGGGATGTGTGTTATTACGGATTGTATGAGTTGTTATCACTTTCTGGCACTTTGTTGACCATCTCACCGTCTTTGTATTTAATTAAAAAGTTGAAGAGAGTGAAACTGGGAATAAACTGAAACTTTTTGTCCCGGTTTGTGTCTGTTTAGTATTTACCTTAACTTGAATAGAGCAAGCGTATCAACACTTCAAGATATGGAAGTCATACAGGGTCACCTCATATGACACCTTGTACAACTGGGCTGACTCGAAGGAAGAAGAATTGTTCATTCTGGAGGTCACGGACACCCAAAATGTCGAAGTCTTGATCTGTTGGAAGGATCGCTTTTGCCCTGGGCTCATTTCTGACTGTTACAAGGTAAAATAGAAGGCCAGAATGAAAGGAAAATCACAGTCCGCTGACAAAGCTCCCTCACCAAGCCATCACTCTGACCCTGACTCAGATGCTGACGATGATGCCTTACAGGCAGGTCTGCGAATAAGTCTTGAAGAGGCCAGGTAATGAGAAATGGCAAATCACAATAGCCAATAGGGTCAGGGGACATCTCATAGAAATCAGTCCCCTCCATGCAACAGGAAGCTACCAACGATCAACAATAGGAGGAATCAGTCACTCCTGTTACCGCTGAATAAAAAGCACCACCTGAATAGGAATCCCATCCTCTCCCACAACAAAAAGAAGACGCCCCTCACACCATCCGCCAAGAGGAATCAGTCCCTCTTCTGGATTAGGCGGAAGGTGACAGTCGGCAGGAGGATTCAGTCCATCCTATACTCCCGACTACAGAAAACCAAATCGAACAGGAGGAATCAGTACCTCATGTCCCCGAGACTGATCATGCCTCATAATCTTCCAAGGCACCGGCTTCTGAAGCTCCCGCTCACGAAACACTTGCTGCCGAAGAGCCCGCTCAAGATTCCCCTGCATCTCCTATCTTTGTGAGCTCTAAGTCAGATTCCAATGAAGGTTTCTTGCCTGATGACAGACCACGATGACCCCATCACCATGTGGTTCTTCGTTAACTCAATGATCCTAAGGATACAAAAATCGCACTCCTGGCTCCCTGTGAACCGAAGCCCGTATTGAGCAACTCTATGCAATCGGCCGACAGACAATGTTCCTACATGCCGTGAAAGCACTGTATGACGTCGGTAAATAACTCGATTGGATACGAGGAACTGCCCAGGATGATCTCTCCGATCTGAAGACTGCAATCACCAACGTCAAGGATGCGTTCCGCCTAATGCCTAATGCATTGTGGCAAGCGCTCAATCAGCACAAGCAGCATCATGAGAGAGTCCTTCGGCAAGAACAAGAAAAGCTCCAGATTGCAGAGGTTAAGACGGTTGCTGCCCTCAAGGAGACCGGAACAAGACTGATAGATCATGATCAAAAGATAGATAACATGTCTCTGGTGCTTGGTACTCTAGTTGATAAGATCGATACAATGACGACCAAATAAGACAATGCTATGAAGCTCCTATAGAAGATTCATACCAAGGTATCATATATTGGTAAAGCTAAAAAGGGGGAAGAGGTTGGCCGTCGATGGAGGCTAGAGAGAGAGATCAATGCAGCATTGGAAGATAGTGTTGCTGTTGTGACAGGTCATCTGGACACACCTACAAAAAGGATACAGGGTATCTGGATCTCGACCAGAGTTTCAAGATCCCAACGTCCCCTGGAAAAACAATGTGCGAAAGCCGTCTGAGATATTGCTACCCACTGATCGACAGCCTTCAGCAGATGATCTGAAGAACTGGAAGAAAAACCAACTGATGAGATATGTGTATTATTCGTCTTATCGGAATTGGGACTGATTGTGTAATCAGGCAGACAGGATTTTGATTCGGGCAGATTGTTTCATCTGAAGATGATATATTTTTGTTGATACTCAGAGAATTGTAATCGTAAGCGTATTGGGACTGTACAGTGAGATCGCTTGCTAGTATCTCAGGAGATCGTCGACCTGTGTATTTGTAAGTGTGCTCTTTTGGTTATTCAGTAATGATAATGATTGATCGTTGTCGAACACTCGGACAATTGTTACGAACAGTAATCAATAAGAATTTGAAAATTTTGGAAGCGTCTTTATCTTTTATTGAATTCACGTACAATAGGACTGTACACTCTACCACTACACATTCACCTTTTGAAATAGTTTACGGTTTTAATCCCTTAACTCATTTGGATTTAATTGTTTTACCTACAGGTGAACAAAAGAGCACTCATCTGGGAATCTCCCCTGTTAAACAAGTTCAAAACACTGCAAGATGCCGCAAATGAGTTCTCAAGGCTATTAGCGGAAGGAAAGCTCCCTCTGCAAATGAAGATGAAATCAAGGCATCAAAAAGGTGAACGGATCATCCACCCTGAGGACTAGATACTTGCCTATGATCAATCCCCTGAAGGAAGAAGTATTTGTTAGGATCGAGGCAATGACTCCCTAGTCAATTGGTGGAAAGGAACTGAAAATGATCCTGACAGAAGGCCTTGGAGACATTCTCAGTACAGAAGTTAGCCTGTCTGCATTTTTGTTTCGCTGTATTTTGTTTTCTCTTGTAGGTTTATCATTGCAATCGATGTATTTGAATTTTTCAAGCATTGTAATCATTTCTTAATATCAATAAAACTTATTTCTCTTGAAAGATTACAGCTAGTAATCTTACTATTTGTTTACGAAGCTTTTGCAATATTTGAAAAAGTATAAACTTGTTAAGTCTTAAAGTTGTAAGAACTTGTCTGCGAACAGTTCATAGGTTAAATTGTATTCAACCTAGACCACACTGTGAGATTGTGCTTACACGCCAATCATAAGTTCAGTTGTAATACACAGTCATGTAGGATTTTTCATTCATGTTAACTTGCCTGTGAGCAGTTCATATTTATAGAATAAGTATTGAAGATCAGATCATTCGGACAGAAGATTCGAAGACTGCCTCTCTCGACTCAGATGAAATCATCTATATAATAGTTTTGGCATTATCAAAAAGGGGGAAATTATTGGGATAAACATTCCTGTTTTGATAATTGCCAACATACAGCAAGTAGTCTCAAAGAAGTCAGAAAACTGTCAAGTATGGAAGTTGTTAGAACTCATCATACAGCAAAGAGTTCTTCAATAGTCCATCCTACAGAACCTTCCTCATACAGCAAAGAGACGTAATATGTTGGATACATCATACAGGCTGAAGGAGTTTTACTTAGAAAAGTAAAACACATCCAACAGGAATGAATATAAAAACGCTTTAAACCGTGGTGAGATAAATATTATTTATTCATAAAGTATTCACGGTTAAAGCAGCATTTATTGCTGATAGGACGACATTTAATGCAGCTGGAAAGAGACAAGTCTGAACATTCTGAAGAGCATTTAATGCAAAGACAGAAAGGATGTTTGAAGCATTAAATGCGATATGCTTTAAATCAAACATTCAGCAGCCGCCCATCAAGTGACAGACGTCAACATCTCACCAACCAGCAATGGTTTCATATATAACGGATACATTTCCAAGGTTATAAATACCCCCAAGCCAGAGGACTCATACAACCAAGTTATTCATAATCGCGAAAGATCTGACAAGATCTCTAACATTCTAGCGATTACAAAGAAGTATATTTCGTGAGCATATAGCAGTATCCAAGTGAAGAAATATACAAGTCCTCAACGCAAACAGCACAGCATACATCGATTTTTCATCCGTGATAAAGCTGTTGTTTGAGAAGTGTTCTGCCCCATTCATTGAAATTTATCATTAGCCCTGTGTGGACTAATGATCCTTACGTATTTCGACCTGTGTGGGAAGAATAGCATTGAAGACTAAGCTTCGATCTGTGTGATAAGAAGCGAGTCGAGAAAGAGCTCAAGCCAATCTGTGTGAACGGCCCAAAGCTACAGTCCCAGCATTAATATGTGTGAACGATACAGAGACAGGTTTAGTTAAAGTCACGTAGTTGTGTACGTAGTGATTTTAATAAACTCTTTACTCTCGTGTGGAGGACCAGTGGACGTATAGGGGTTTACCTCGAACCACTTTAAACTGTGTGTTATTTACTTTCTGTATTTACTGTTTTCACTCTACTGTGATTTGATAGTATACATTGTAAAACTCTGCACGCATCAAGCAAACAGGAGAATACCTAGTTGCTATATTTATAGCAACTCACACAACAAACTTCTGCTACGCAAGCTAACTTCGAAAATCGTACAGCTCACTGCACTATTATATTCCAACCTGTATATTGTATACTTAGTGGCCAACAACCCTGATTGGCGAATCAGAAGCCTTACCCGTGTAACACCCCCAAGATATTCAGGGTATATTACAGCACCGTAGATCCCTACGTGGGACCCACCAGGCTAAATAATTAATACCGCTCGTCTAACCATCTCAGCTAGCGAGAAAACCCACATCACCAAGACGAAAATTAAATAAAACGCCCGGTATAACCGGTAAACCAGACATCACCAAAAATCATAAATAACATTTAGTAATACAAACCATTTTCAAAATCAAAACGCCTAAGTACTCTCGAGTGCCATCTATCAGTTTACAAGTTTGAAAACGAACGTTTAAAATGGACAACTAAAATAAAAGACACCATTTGCACACGTCAACAACCCTGACCAGCATCCTCGTACTGCTCTAGTGCCCGCTCGACCGGCTGAATGCAACCTGAAATTCATAACACGAATTTCCCCAAAAATAGGTCCCCAAAGGGGTTAGCAATTACGCTAGTACAAGTAATCAAGGCAAACCATTCGCTTAAACATTTCATAGTACATGCATCAAATCCATTCAAAACAAATCCAGACATGTCTTTTCCCGGAAAGCAAGCAGTCAAATATCACAGTTCAATCTTGCCTAGGATCGGCGTGAAGCCACTGATCCCATCCGGGGCCTCTAAGAACCCTCCCAGACTGTCCATAATTATAAATCATGCACATGCATCGCCTAAAACTGGGTTGACGCCACTGGTCCCATCCGAGGCCTCTATGGACCCTCCCGGACTGGCTAGCCAACAAGCTCGTGAATCCGGAGTGAAGTCATGGATTCCCCCGAGGCCCCGTCGGACCCTCCCTGAGTGAGCAAAGCACACACATATTATACATCACCATTTTATGTTAAGCATAAAGGTTTCACAAGAATACTTGCCTTGAGTAATTAACAACACCAACACTTGTTTTTTGTCTTCGATCCGAGGTAAACTCTTAGAACCCATTTTTTGGGAATTTAGGGGTTGTCGGTTTAATGTCTGATTCATTCCGTATTGTTGATTAATCCATAATATATGTGATTAATCTTAGTGGTATTCATGTTTTCCCTACGAGTTCATGGTAAATTTTGTGGTATTTGTGAAATCTTTTAAGAATTCAACCTTTATGTGTGTAATTAAGCCTTAACGACAAAAATAAAGTGGCCATTACATTCAACCTCTTTTACATTCAACCTTTACATTAAGCCTTAACGACAAAAATAATGCGGATATTACATTCAACCTCTTTTAAAAAAAAAGTGTCGTCCCTGAGACTCGCAACAACGAAAGCAATGTTACAACATAACAAGCAACTGACATAAACAATTAAACATCTTTCAAGGGCCTCTCAGAATCGATCCTGATATCTGTGCTGGAGTCCATGCCCCGGAGACTCGGTAATCAACTCGCAAAACTGGATTCTGTGTCACTCGAGTCCACACTTGTAACACGTTACTGGCGAGAAGGACAATTTACACGTACATGTCCCGGCACGTTACAGTTGAAACACCTCGGCATACTGAATATACATCGCAAAACAACATAACGGAGATACCAATTCAGCACAACATATCAACGTAAGGCAACGAATAGTAACACGACAAAATATCCACTCCGGTTAATTGCATGAATACAAAAACTACCACTGCAACTAATGGAACTGGCAGTCGCAAAAGAATCACATAACCATATCAACGGAACTTACGATCTTTACCAATACGAACAAGGCCAAACAAAGTACACACCACAGTGGTCAACCACTGGTAGCAGTCTTTAAAATAAAATTTTCCGAGGTATTCGTTCAAATGATAATAATTTAAAACTCTTGAATTTGAACTATTTTGCTGAAATGAAATTTTTGAAAAATACTTTTAATACCTCGGCCGTTTAATCAAAACCATAAATCCATTTTCATAACCGTTTCTTTTTTAAATCATTTGCAAAACAACATTCTGAAATATCAATTCCTTCAGAAACAACATCATCAAGTATCTACATCATCACGTATCCTCATCACAATAATCAACACACAAGGTGACCACATGTTACCATTCAGCATCATCACAATTTACAACACGTAGGGTATTTAGTGGCCATGCTTTCTTAGCATCGACCCCCATAGGTTTCACCGAACCGTCCCCGGGTGGACAACCCATTTATACTCATACTAACCCTTTCTACGGCTCCTCAATCACAACGAAATAACATTATACAAGTCACAAAGCAAATCCAGCGCATACAACACAACAATTGGGCACCCACCCAAAATTCTTCAACAAGAACAGTAATATGACAAATATGTCACCGCTAGGAAGTTTAACGATGAAAGGCTCACAAGACGGCAAACAGTCAAGACCCGAACGGCACATGCACTCCAGAGAGATAAACGAATGCGTAACACCATAATCAAAAAGCACAGTGACAGGATGAATCGAAAAGCAACTCGATGATAAGTACGAGAGAAAACAATCACAGTTCAAGAAGTGGAAGCACGATACGAGAAAAAAAGGAATCGAGTAAGGAAACTTACGAACACTGGAAGTACAGAGATTATGGCAGCATGATGACGATGTGCAAAACAAACACAACTAGACCCAATTAACCAACAAGCCTAGGTATACATAAACCTAGTGCTCTAATACCATTTTCTGTAACACCCCCAAGATATTCAGGTAATATTACAGCACAGTGGATCCTACGTGGGATCCACCAGGCTAAATAATTAATACTGCTCGTCTAACCATCTCGGTTAGCGAGAAAAACCACATCACCAAGATGAAAATTAAATAAAACGCCCGGTATAACCGGTAAACCAGACATCACCGAAAATCATGAATAACATTTAGTAATGCAAACTGTTTTCCAAATCAAAACCACTAAGTACTCGCGAGTACCATCTATCAATTTACAATTTTGAAAGCGAACATTTAAAATGGACAACTAAAATAAAAGACATCATTTGCACACGTCAACAACCCTGGCCAGCATCCTCATACTGCTCCAGTGCCCGCTCGACCGGCTAAACGCAACCTGAAATTTATAACACGAATTTCCCCAAAAATAGGTCCCCAAAGGAGTTAGCAATTAAGCTAGTGCAAGTAATCAAGACAAACCATTCGCTAACATATTTCATAGTACATGCATCAAATCCATTCAAAACAAAATCGAGACATGTCTTTTCCCGAAAAACAAGCAGTCAAATATCACAGTTCAATCTTGCCTAGGATCGGGGTGAAGCCACTGATCTCATCTGAGGCCTCTAAAGACCATCCCGGACTGGCCATAATTATAAATCACTTACATGCATCGCCTAGGACCGGGGTGAAGCCACTGGTCCAATCCGAGGCCTCTATGGACCCTCCCGGACTGGCTATCCAACAAGCTCGTAAATCCAGAGTGAAGTCACGAATTCCCCCGAGGCCCCGTCGGACCCTCCCAGAGTGAGCAAAGCACACACATATTATACATCACCATTTCATGTTAAGCATAAAGGTTTAACAAGAATACTTGCCTTGAGTAATTAACGACGAAACAAACGGAATGGAGAATCAACCACGATCGCTTGGAAATGACAATCCCGAACCTAATGATTCGAAGAATACAATCACAACCATTTCTACACGAGTACGAAAATGGAATACACCCGAAAACCCACCTACGATTTATGTAAATTCGTACAAAAACAACAATGAGGGCGGGTCACAACCGAACCATCTCGATTTCATAAATACCACAAAATTTACCATGAACTCGTAGGGAAAACATGAATACCACTAAAATTAATCACATACATCATGGTTTAATTGACAATACGGAACGAATCGGACATTAAACCGAAAACCCCAAAATTCCCAAAAATAGGGCTCTAAGAGTTTACCTCGGATCGAAGACGAATAATAAGTGTTGGTGTTGTTAATATACACCAAAAACTCAAGAAAGGTGATAGCTTGAAGTTACAAGACTTCGAATCGCCCGAAAATCGCCCAAGAATCGCCTAACTCTTGGAGAAGAAAGAAGGAGAGAAGAAATGATGCTGAAAACGCGACTGTCCCCTTATATACATCAGGGACACACGACGAAGTGTTCGTGCGTTTGGTCGTGTGCTAGGCCACTGCCGACTTCTGTCATCACGCACGAGCACAGCGCACGAGCAACTGCTCGTGTGTCAGGCTCGTGCGTCCCTGGGAGTTACTACCGAGCATCGGTCGCACACGAGCGCCACGCACGATCAAATGCTCGTGTGGCCTACTCGTGTGCTAGAATCAAAGGCTAACATCGAGCCCGACACGACTCCGAAAGCACCCAGAACATAACCAACTCGAAAGGGAACGACAACAAGAGCTCACAACGTCCTCAAAGAGACAAAACGACAATGGAATACAATATGTCATGCTACACAAGCATACACACGATCTGCACGACTTAAACAACAATAAGTCATACCCGACGAACACCACAACATGACACATCATACCGTACACAACATAGGGAAAATCTCAATGATCATCAATGAAACAAAATAGCTGGCACAACCAACAAATAATTTAAAGTAACCAGAAACAGAAATCTCGGGTATTACATCCCGCGTCAACCAAGAGCGAGGAGTGCTTTCAGGCAATCGCTGACAGTGACTCCTCCGACGATGAGATTGAGTATAAAGCATATATGTGCTTTATGGCGAAAGAAATACAGGATGATGAGGACAGCGATGATGAAGTAAGTTCAAATTCAACTATTCCTCTAAATGCATCGCATACCTTTGAAAATATGATGAATGAATTCAAGAACATTGAAAAGGCCCATGAGGCTTTAAAACCAGAAAACATGAAGCTCGAAATTTCAAACTTAGAGCTGAAAGATGAAAATGACTTGCTGAAGAATAACTATGAAAATATGTCTATTGATTGCGAAAACAGCAAAGTTACTTTTGAAAAACTCATGGAAAGCAATCATCAACATGCCAAAGATCTAAACGAGTCTAAGTCTCATAATGATAGCAAGACAAATGATTTTGCTTTACTCGAATCCAAAGTAAAAACTCTCGAGAAACGAGAAGGAGAATTAGAGACCATCCCGAAATCATTTGAGAAATCTTCTAGACGGATGGAATAAATTCTAAGCACTGGGCAACATGCCCACGATAAACGTGGCTTATGATATGACTCATTCTCCCATAAGGGAAAGACTAGTACGGTATTTGTCAGGGTTGTGGAACTCATTCCTGTACCCCAAGTAGACATCGCAAGACAGGACCAAAAGTAACCTACAGCAGATCAATTGCTGTCAGGAAAATTGGGTACCAAAAGGCACTAACATACATGGACCTAAAAATCAAAGAGGACCTAAATTTACTTAAATTCTCTGCTTACAGGATATCAAAGAGAAGGACATATGGTATTTTGACATCGGATGTTCTCGACACATGACAGGAGATATCAGCAAACTGTCAGATTATGTAAAAGGTCACGGTCCAAAGGTGCACTTCAGTGACAAGTCTAAAGGAAGAACAAGAGGGAAAGGAACCCTGCTTGTAGGGAGATTTAAAGTCACCGACGTAGCCCATGTTGAAGGCCTACAGTACAATCTACTTACTATCATCCAGTTCTATGACAAACAGTTCTCGGTCAAATTCTATATAGATCAGTGTAGAGTGAAGGACATCAAGACCAAAGAAACTGTTCTCACATGAAGCAAGTCAGGTAATATGTATATTGATGACTGGAAGCCTATGAGCTACCCTATTACGTGTTTTGTTGCCAAAGGCACTGCCGATCAAAGCTGGCTATGGCACAAGAGGATGTCTCATATCAACTTCAAGACAATCAACAAGCTCGCCAAACATGGAATGGTTAGAGGTTTGTCCGATGTGTCATTCCATAAAGACAGCGTCTGTGGACCCTGTCAGAAAGGCAAATAAGTCAAAACCACCCTAAAAATCAAATCATACCTGTCCACACACAGAGTTCTGGATATGCTACACATGGACCTCCACGGCCCTGTAGACCTTGTAAGTTTGGAAGGTAAGAAATATTGTCTCGTTATTGTTGATGATTTTTCCAGGTATGGTTGCACAATATTTGTAAGTAAGAATAAATAAACCACAACGAAGTTGCTAGAGCACCGAAAAAAGCTACAGAGCAAGAAAGGGTTGAGTATCGTGTCCATTTATTCCGACAGAGGTACTGAATTCACAAATCGCTTTATAGAGCAATAATGTTCGGATAATGGAATACAGCACGAATACTCACCAGCCCGGACTCCTCAACAAAATGGTACTGCTGAGCGACAAGAACCATGATATCAGCAAGCAAGTTGCCATAGTGATTCTAAGGAGAAGCAAAAAATACAGCATCCTATACACAAAACCGTTGTATCATTAACAAGCATCACAACAAAATAACCTATTAGGTATGGAATAATAAAACTCCATTGGCTGCATACTTTCATATCTTTGGATGCAGGTGTTACGTTTTGAATAATGGGAAAGATTAACTCAAGACCTTTGACGAAAAGTCAGATGAAGGGATATTTGTAGGATACTCCTCTGTCAGCAAAGCTTTCAGGATCTTTAACAAAAGGAAGTTCACGATAGAGGAATCTGTCCATGTAGTATTCGATGAACCTAACTTTTTATCCTATAGGAGTAGAAGACTTAACCCATAATATCCGAACACTCTTCATTGATGACCCTCAAATTCCAATAGAGCCTGTCGTAGACTTAGAAATCAATCTCGCGGATGTAAGATCAGAAGTAGTTGAAGTCGATGATGTACAAGCTGAATCCGAGACTACAACACTACAATATATAGTATGGGATGCCGAATTAGAACCTGACAGGAGATGGTTGAGAGATTATCCACAGGAGTTGATTATAGGTGATATTGATGCTGCTGGTATATCTACCCATAGAAAAATATAGAGTACACAAGGAACTGTACTCTGTGCGCAAGAAGAGACCGAATTTAAGAAATCTCCATTTGCTGTATGGAAATCTCAAGCTAAACTTAGGAGACTGGCAATGTGCACCCTAGCTGTATTGTTAGCCCAATCCAAATATGTTTCGACCAATGAAGCTCTGAATAATTCTCATTGGATCACTTCTATGGAAGAAAAGCTTAATGGTTTTGAAAGAAATAAAGTATGGTATCTAGTACCCAGGCCAGAACATCAAGTTGTAATTGGAACCAAATGGGTATTTAGAAACAAGAAGAGTGATAATGGACTTGTTATCAGGAAAAAATCCCGTCTAGTCGCACAAGGATACAGACAGGAAGAAGGCATAGATTATGATGAGACTTTTGACCCTATAGCCAGACTAGAAGCCATCAGGATATTTCTAGCTTTTGCCGCCCATAAGAGTTTTATAGTATATCAAATGGACGTTAAGAGCGCATTCCTGAATGGAGATCTTGCCGAAGAAGTCTATGTTGAGCAACCACCAGGGTTTGTCAACACTAAAGGGTGAGACCTAGTATACAGGCTACGGAAAGCTCTGTATGGATTTAAGCAAGCACCTAGAGATTGGTATGAAACCTCGTCCATGTATCTTATCAACAATAGATTTGAGAAATATACTCTGGACAAGACTCTATTTAAGATCCAGGAAGGAGATGACCTGTTGATGGTGCAAATATATGTCGATGGTATTATATTTGGTTCTACTAACCTTGCTTTATGTCAAAGGTTCTTTGATCTCATGCAAAGTAAATTTTAAATGAGTATGATGGGAGAACTTAGTTATTTCCTAGGATTGCAGGATAAGAAATTGCCTACAGAAATCTTCATCAACCAGGAGAAGTACAGCAAGGAGCTGCTCAACAAGTTTGGGATGAACAACTCCAAATCCTCGTCAACCCCCATGAGCACTTCCATGCAAATTAGTGCTGACGAAGTGGGAAAGCCAGTTGATCAATCACTCTACAGGAAGCTTATAGTCTCACTCCTGTACCTAACAGCTAACAGGCCTGATATCTAGTTTGCGGTAGGAGTGTTGCTCGATATCACGTAGCACCTAAAGAGTCACACTTCCCGATAGTCAAATAAACCCTTAAGTACGTGAAAGGAACAATTGATGTAGGATTGTGGTATCCTAATGAAGGAGGATTTGATTTGGTTGGCTACAGCGACTCCGATCTTAGAGGCTGTAAGTTAGATAGGAAGTGTATAAGCGGTACTTGTCACTTTCTTGGACCTCGACTTGTGTCATGGTTCAGTAAGAAGCAATTGGCCAACTCGCTTTCTACAGCTGATCTGAATGTTATGCCACTGGAAGTTGTTGTATCCAGATTCTCTTGATGCAACATCAGCTACAGGATTATGGAATCATTGCTAGAGATATGCCAATCATGTGCGATAGCACGAGTGCAATTGCTATAACGCACAACCCTGTATTGCACTTGTGGACTAAGCATATTGATATGAAGCATCACTTCATCAGGAATCATGTTGAGAATAAGGATGTTTGAATCGAGAAGATTCATACAGATATTCAGTTGGCCGACATCTTTACAAAACCTCTCATCACAACCAGATTCTGCATGCTTCGTCAAGAATTGGGAATGCTACAGCCTGACTCCCTGTAAGTTTTTACATTATTACTCATCAATTGAGGGGGAATGATGTAAGACCCAAGAATACAGTATCCCCTTTAATTAATTGTACACTCATAACAAGTCATATCTTACTGTAGGACACAGAAGGCTTAAAACCTTCATACAGTTGACATGTGCATTAATTAAGGGGAAATACAGTACGACCCATGAATACAGTATTACTCCAAAAATTGGTGTGTAAGAATTGAATAGCGTTGTATTTTTACGGATACAGCACCTACATTGTGGGATGTCAATTAATATTATAATACTATTCTATTCGTACAGAAAATGTTTTAAGTCCACGTGTACTATTTAAAATTCAAACTACTTATCCTTTAATGATTTTAAAGATACCTGTACTTTATTGCCTCAAATACCGCGATTTCAATAATTTCAAACCGTCGTTTCATGCAATGAGGTAAGATGAACTGTCAGAAGTAGGATCGATCATCATTTCAAAAATAATGTACTAGTTACTCTGAATTCATACTATACGTCTTTTAAGAAGTCGGTTCCCATCCCTTAAATCTGACCGTTCACTATATAACCTAATCTTCCCTGCACCCTATAAAAGGACTGTATTTTGCTCCCTTAGACTCTTTACGCTTTCATCATATTAAACGAGTCTTAAGCAAACAGTTTACATATTTTCTGCATTTTATGCATTTTTTCGTGCGATTCTTTGTTACTTCACACCTTTTTCAACTGCAGAATGTCGACTTCTCGGACATCTTCCCTTCCGATGAGGAAGAAGGAAACAATAATTGATGGGCGTATCCATGCCAGGTCCGTTGTAATGGAAAGAATCGACCTTGAAGTAGAAGACAACTTTGGGATGGAGGTTGTCGTTTCCAGGGTGAAACAGCAAGGGATGTACTGCCTTGGTAGTCACCATGCTGATCTCTACGACGAGCAGATCATGGAGGAACTTTATTTAGATGCATCGTTCAAGTACTCATCTCACAGGAGAGGAGGTGATATTTCTGAAATCTCTGCAATGGTTCAAGGGATTGAGATCTCTGTGAACAGAGAACTGTTGGAGATGCTGTACAGGCTACCATCTGATGGCCTGAAAATAAAATAGTTGGAGACCTTCGGGTTAGAAAGCCTACTGATAGCCTACTGGAAACTGCTTACTGGCGATGAACAGGCTAAAATGTCCACCCCTCATGCCACAATAAAAACTTCACACTGTCGTTCGCCTATCTACACGACTTCTGTTGCCGAGTGGTTGAGAACCGGACAGGAGCCACTACAAAAAAATAGTTTTTACCGACGCCAAAGGCCATTGGTAAAACATAAAATGGCGTCCGTAATTGATTTACCGATGCTATTATCGATGGTAAATCTCTATTGGAAAAACGCTCGATGGTAATTTTTTACCGACGCCTCTATTTACCGATGCCATTTTTGGCATTGTTAAATAAAAAATAAAAAAATCTAACAAAGTCTGGTCAGGATTCAGGCGGTTCACGTTCGGGCTCAGGCGGAGCTCAGGCGAGTTAGGTTCGGGCTCAGGCGGGTCAGGTCCAGGTCCGGGTGGGCCAGGTTCGGGCTCAAGCAGGTCAGGTCCGATCTTCATTCAATTTTAAATGGCTGAGTAAGATTTTGTTATATAAGCCACAAAATACACTACTGTTTTTTCGATGTGGGATAGTGTAAAAAAATTACCGACACCAGCATCGGTAAAGGCGTCGGTAAATATTAGCATCGACAAACGGCGTCGTTAATTGTGAAATCAAGAAAAAAATAATAAATTAAAATTTAAACATTAAGAACGACTTACGGCGTTGGTAATGGCGTCGGTAAATCTGGCATGAATAAGTCCGCGAAACGGCCGTCGGCAATGGCGTCGATAAATCAATTAAATAACGGGCATCAATAATGGCATCGGTAAATTATAAATTTAACAACAGCGGTACGGGCGTCGGTAAATGGCATCGGTAAAAACTGTTATTTTAGTGAGCCTTTGAAATGTGCACCAACCTCCGCTTCAGAATGATGGTGGCCATCATGTCAGGAGAGAATGTGAACTGGTGTCAGATTCTGCTGAAAAGAATTCAGGAAGAGGCCGCTAAGCCTGAATCTGCTAAGAAATCCTTTGGCCTCATCCTGAACTACATCCTCACTCATTGCGGAGTGAAACAATCTGCTGATGCCAAGAAGATTGACACTGGGAAATTTATTGGTGGTATCAAACCCACCGTAGTCAACAAATCTAAAATGCTTGCTAAGAGGCCCCATCCTCGAAGCATGCCGATTTCGAGTGACCCGAGGGACGTCACTCTGAGGATATCAAGTGAGGAGAAGAAGAGGAAGAGAAGTGTTTCCGACAGCCGTTCTGTTAGGAATATGCCCTCGAATGCCACTTAGAGAATATATGAGAGAGGACATTGTACTTATTATTATGTAAACTATTATCAGAAGGCAATTGTGTATTTCTTTATTTACTGAAAGTCACTGGCATTCTTGACTTTATATATGTATATATATATATATATATAGAGAGAGAGAGAGAAACCAGTCCATGTAATAGAGAGAAAACTTTCCACTCCTTATTAGATAAGGGGATAGGCACTGGTAAAGTTTATGACTTAAATACTTAACAAGTCGATGAAACTTGATTGGGCGTTAAGTTTATGTGAAGACTTGTATGACGTGTTCTTTGACTTGAAGAGTGCATGTCGTCACTAATGGTTAGTGGAAGCACACGTTATAGGTATGCTAATGGGATTAGTATACTCGAATCGACTCACCCTCGATTCGTCACACGGATTTCACTCCGGAAAAGTCAATGACGGAATCGAAAGGTTGTGATAGGTACTCCTGAACCTTCGACTAGAGGATTTAGTAGGGATGTGCTTTTGATGTTAAGATTTCACTAGAGTATAGTTCGACCTGGAAAACCGAGAGGTGTGGGTCAACCTCGATGTGCGTCTTGACGGATAAGTAACAGGTTCTACTAAATACCAAGATAGGATTCTTTCTCGTATAAGTGAACAGCTATATATCATATGTGGTTATTGGCAGATGAGATCAAAAGTCTTTGGCCAAAGCATTAGAGCTAGTTGTATGGATACACGAGAGCTCGATGATCTCGATTTACATTAAATCAAATATAGCATCAGGTACAGATAGGGTTTTACTGATCGTGATCCTATAACCTGATCGGGACATTTAAAAGAAGGGTTTATACGTTTACTGATATTCATTACAGAATGGTTCTTGAATGATCCCTATCATTCGTGCTCAGTAAGGTTACAGTGTAAGCTGCCAGACTGGCTAGGTAGTGCTATAACTCTTTGGTTCCTCCCATTGCTTACTGAGACCGACCTACCGAGTCGCGCATTAGGGAGACGACGAATTAATTTGAGCTTATTTTCTCTTAATTAATTTTTTGACATTAGATGTCTAATTTAATTTATTGGATAAACTAAATCGGTTTGGTGAATTAAATTAACTACTAAATAATTAATTTAATTCATAAATAATTATTTCTTAGAGAAATAATATTTTAGTATAATTAATTAATTATAAAAATTAATTGTATTAATTTATTTTGAGACGTACCGAGGTGCATCTATCGGACTAGATACATGACGGTTCGTTTCACGGACCGAAACGAACCAACTCTTATTTTCTCTTAATGGCCGTCCCTTTCCCTTTTAATATATCTCCATATTTGTTTTTAATGAAATATGATTATATTTGTGGGGTTGGGAATATATACACTTGGTGTATATTTTTTTGTTGTAGTATTGGCATGGTGTGTGGACTTTTCCTTTTTATATCACCACCACCATCATCATTTCCACCCCATACTACACATCTCATGGCAGCCATCATCAAGAGATAAGGAGAGAGTTTTTATTTTGTTTCTTCATCATTTCTAAGAGAAAAAGTGAAGAGAAAAATCGAGACAAAAATATTTTTACATCACTTAGAGTGTTTGTAAAATTATAATTAAGCTTAACATATTTTCTTCTACCCATGTTTTAAGAGAATAAGAAAATAGAGAAATTTTTCGGTCATCTTCCGGCGCGTGGCTAGTGGAGGCACGGTGTTTTCTGTGCTCGGGAATTTTTCAAGAAAGCTTGCTAAATTCGTTTTGTGGAAAATTCTTCACCAACATTTGATCAAAAGACTACAAGGGTATGTTTTCGATTACTTTACCTTTGTCCTTTTATATTCGTATATACGATGCATGATCGATCTGTTTTAGGGGTTCGGTTTATTATTGTTATATTTCCGTTGTGCCTTCGTTTTAGGCTACGAATCCCAACAGTGGTATCAGAGTGAGGTCTTGCGATCGTATATACGATATTGAGCATTTGGAATGCTTGATTTGATGTTCTTATGATTTGGAATCATAAACTTTTTTTAATCATTAATTTTAATTGTTCATCTAAAAATTATTTTTTATGATTTATGTTACAATGTAAATCTATTTTTCTTTTGAAAAATTGATTTAAATATGTAATATAAATATTAGAAAAATATTGTTTTTGGAATCGGGACGAAAAGACGAGCCGAAAACGTGATCGGACCCGGCAGCTCGGAGCTGCTAGGTCGCTGCCGTGTGGTCCCATTTTGTGAGGGACCACGTTCCGGCTGCTGGACCGTGTGGCAGTGGCGCGGGCCGTGTGTTTTTCGACTCCATTTTTTATATTTTGTTCGGTAATTAATTTCCCACAAATTAAATTGGATTTAATTTGACTAAGATGCTATTATGTTAATTTCATTATTAGGGGAATTAATTTAATGAAATATTTTTTCATCCGGAACAAGTTAAAATTAAAGGTTGTTTGAATTAACTGGATTAATTTTTATGTTGGATTAATTTATATTGATTGGATCAATATTTGGATTAATTATTTATGCCATTAATTTTAATGTGTTTGTTGCATTAATTTTGAATTGTGATGTGGTTCATGGACCAAGGTTTTGAATCGTTTGTTTGATTGGGTTGTAAAGGCCGTTTTGAGCCTATTTATTTTACTAGAAAATTTTATATTTAGGATGTAATTTTTCAATATAAAATTTACATGTAATGACGAAGACCGGAGGAAGAACCATTCGAGCGGACGAAGATTCAAGACTCAAGACATGTAATTAGATTACGATGTTTGTGGTTCTAGGAATGGTCCATGTACTACATGTTGGTAGCAGCTAGGTTGTGTATGTTTATTCATATAGTATGAATACCGACAAACGCGCTTAAATGAATTAATGTGCAAAGTGTAACATTAATCGCGAAAATTCTCCCATCACAAAATATTAAGTTTAAAAGGTTTCAAAGTTTTCCTTATCTCCATCGAGCTCTCGGAAAATTGAAATCCAAACCGGATGTGCTATGTTGCCGAGTTATCGGGGTAGCCGTTCGGGGTGGGTCGATAAATTCTGAAAGTGAGTTGGATGCCTTCGGTGAAACAAATTTTTTACCTAGAAACCTGTTCGGTTGCCGGATAATATTCAATTGTGAAACTGATTAGCATCAATGGTATAAACTTAACTTGTTCACGAACTATAGAAACCGTATAGGTTGAGGGGAATGAACAAGGGGAAAAAGAAGATCTAATCATTCATTAAATTGATTGGTGTTGGACACCACTTTATGGAGATTAATAGACCAGAAACCTGATCGGTTGCCCTCTATTAAAATTTATAAAGAACTCGATCACCACTATGAAGTAATGCGAACTAATACTTTCAGATTTCACAAGGGAGTGTGTTATTCTGATAAAAGTAGTGGGAGCTGGGTTAAATAAATAGAAAAGACCTTAATTCTAAATTCAGATCATAATTAAATGAGTCACTAATCAATCTGTCTTACTCAATGCTGACAAAGATAATAACAACTCTCATAATAACAATGAACCCACTCGCAATTCTACTCGAGAAGAACAACTTAACCGGACCAAACTTTATGGACTGGATCCGCAATCTGATGATTGTCCTCAGTATGGAAGCGCTGGGATACATCTTGGAGACCGACATTTCGGCGGCTCCAGTGCGGACCAGATCTAGTCAAAAAGAAGTTGAAAACCACGAAAAGTGAGTTAAGGATGACTGATTGGTGCATAATTGATCTAAAATTCATATACAAAATATTCATTTTTCCGGGCATAATTGTACTGATTTGTGATTAAAAATATATATTTTACAGATATATCCAAACATGAGCTAAAAATGGTTATTTCTGACATCGACATGAAGCATCAAAAAGGACGGAAAACAAGACCAAATCCAACGACGGGAATTTTTCAAGGCAAAACGACCTACAACACGGCGCAAACAGGACCGTGTTATGTAGGCCGTTTCACATACGGCGCAACAAGGGCCGTGTCTTGGGCCGTTTCACACACGGCCGGCATTTAGCGCCGTGTCCTCGCGCGTATTCCGGAAGATACCGAGTCAGCACAAAACGGCGCACAACACGGGGCAAACTGAGCCGTTTTTCATCGCCGTTTTTCAGCAGATGCCATGCAAAATTAGTCCACTTTTGACCAACTTGTGAACTCAACCACAAGATATTTTTTTGGTCAAAAATCTGAAAATTCAAAGACATGGGTGAAGTGTGAACAAAGAATTAAAAAAATGATATTACAATAGATATTTTGAATTAAATAATCAATTGTATTCTTGAAAATCACCTATAAAAGGACATCTTCACCCATTGCAAAATAACCCACATTCTTACCAAGAAATCCTCAACTTCTTGCTAAGAAATACTCCTTTCCTTTAGCAATATATTTTCCTTAGAACTTTCAATTTTAGTTTGTATTTTAATTTTGGTTTGAAGTTTTTCTTTCATTTAGTTTGTAATTGAAAAGTGCTTGATCAATAAGCACTTAGTATTTTACTTTCAATTTTTGTAAGCTTGTAACCTTTAAACAAGTTTGAAGTTATATTTTGAAGTTTGTTTCTTGCACTTTGATTCATCATATTCAAGTAAGTTTTATCTATTGTCATTAAGTTCTAGTAATTAAAAGTTTCTATATATATATGTTATATATATCATTATTTCTATTATAATTTTAGTTTGTATAAACCAATGAGTAGCTAATCTTTCTTCCTAGGGAAGGGGATTTCTATTAGGTTATATATTGAGTATTTGATTGATTTAAACTATTTTTAGGACTAATTGGTTTAAATAGAGATTGATCATATCCTATTTTTACTAATGAAACCTTCTTGATTGATTGTTGAGTGAATTGGAAACATATCTTTTCAATCTATCAAATGTTAATCTTGTTATCAACATCTTAAGATTGCGAAAGTGGTTAAGACATCTTTGATTACGAAAGTACGGAGGTGAAAAGTTGATTACTCGATGAACGATCGTTTATCCTAAAAATAGTCAAGTTAGAGAAATGAAAGGACTAATTGGTTTAAATAGAGATTGATCATATCCTATTTCTACTAGTGAAACCTCCTTGATTGATTGTTAAGTGTATTGGAAACACATCTTTTCAATCTATCAAGTGTTAATCTTGTTATCAACATCTTAAAAAAGTGACAACGATTAAGAAATCTTTGATTACGAAAGTACGGAGGTGAAAAGTTGATTACTCGATAAACATTCGTTTTTTCTTTTATATCCATATAAATCAATTCCTATACTTAATTAAATACCTAATTTAATGAACCCGTATTCCCCTAGATTTTATAAATTCCCAACTCATTTTAATTCTATCCATTTTCACTAGTTAAAAATAGTCTAGTATAAATAGTCTAGTATAAATAGTCTTAATATAAATAGTCTAGTATAAATAGTCTTAATAAAAATAGTCTAGTTAAAAATAGTCTAGTTAAAAATAGTCTTATATAAAATAGTCTTATATAAAATAGTCTTATATAAAATAGTTTGGTTTAAAATATAGTGCATTTAGTTAAATTTTAAAAAACCCAAAAATATCTTTTTTTAATATTTTAGTATTTATTTCTCGCAATTTGTAACAAAAAATTATACGAAGCCCTGTTGGACAATCCTCGAGAGAAAAGACCTTGGTAGAACTCACCACAAACTACTTCTACCTCGTATATATTTGCGAGCGACTCAAGAACTCCTATTTTTAGGATAAGTTTTTTGGCCGATCAAATTTTGGCGCCGTTGCCGGGGATTGTTTTAGGCCAAATATAATTTTTCTGTCCGGTCAAGTGGCGGATTGTAATATCCGCATTTTTTTTCTTTTCCCTTGTAATTGTATTTCCGGTGTAATTCTTGATTTTAGTGACCCTCGGGTATCCTTCAGTGTAACTTTTCCGTTATCTTTTGATCTGATTCTCGTAATTGTTGTGCGGAACCGCCGTTTCGGGGTTGCCGTGGATTCATTCTATGCTATGATGCGTTTCGAGGTGTTTCGTTTGACGTTTCGTTCATATTCCGGTATTTTGGGGTCGTTTATATTCTATATCTAGCGCACGCTATATTTCCCGTATAGCGCACGCTAGGAATCCCTTAGTAGCGCACGCTACGATTAATTAAATAGCGCACGCTAACGATTTAGCCACAGGAGTGGCGGTTTAACTCCCGAGGCCTGCGGACTTCTCGGATTAGCGCACGCTATCTTGTCTAGCGCACGCTAATGTCGGAGACTAGCGCACGTTAAGTTGTTCGGTAGCGCGCTAGTGTGATTGTCGATCGGGCGATTTACTCACGAATTCAATCGATTCTAGTTAGCGCACGCTCTGGCTGGTATGGTAGCGCACGCTAACGGGCAGGTGAGGTTTGGGCGGTTAGCTCGAACTCGGCTGATGTTCGGGTAGCGCACGCTATTGGTCGATAGCGCGCTACCGATAGGTTATTAGCGCACGCTACGCATGCATGGTAGCGCACGCTAACGGCAAAAACCCCAGCCACGGACTCGGACGCTAACGGGAGGGTTGGTAACCTATCCGTTAGCGCACGCTAACCTTGAGGTCTTAGCGTGCGCTAACACTCCTGGTTATATAAACCAGGAGTTGGCCGAGATAATCACAAAAATCTCATTTCTTCCTCTTTCGCTGACGAGCGACTCCGGCGATTTGAGGCGATTTTCTTCCTCCAATCACTTGAGAGATTCTTGTGCTTGAGTTCTTGGTGTAAGACTAACATCATCCACTTGTGTTTCTCATCCTAAATCCAAGGTAATCTCTTAGAACCCTACTTTTGGATAATTTGGGGTTTTGGGATTTTCTTCCGATTCGTTCCGTTTTGTTGGTGGATTCATGATGTATACGATTGATATTGTTAGTATCTTTAGTTTTCCTACGGATTCATGGATATTTTGTGGATTTTTACGGAATCGAGAGGGTTTGGTTGTGATCCGCCCTCGTTGTTATTTTATTCGAATATACATGAATCGTAGGCGGGTTTCCGGGTGTATTCCATTTCCGTAATCGTCTAGAGTTGGTTGTGATTGTGTTATTCGAATCGTTAGGTTCAATCGTCGGTTCCTCACGGTCGTGCTTGATTCTTCCGTTCCGTTCACGTCACCGTCTATTAATCGAGGCAAGTATTTTTGGAAACCTTTAAGCTTAACATGAAATGGTGATGTATGTTATTTGTGTGTAACTCACCTTGTGTTGGCCCGACGGGGTCAAGGAGGGAAATCTATGCTGCCGCCCTGGATTTCACGAGTTTCGTACCGCTAGCCAACTCGTTAGGGTCCTTGCAAGGCCTCGAGTGAGAATGTATGCTGCCGCCCTGTTCTCACGGCTTAGCGTGTGCGTGGTTTTGTTTTCCTGTAATTGTAGCCAACTCGGTAGGGTCCCTATGAGGCCTCGAGTGAGAATGTATGCTGCCGCCCTGTTCTCAAGGCTAATTGTTTGACTGTTTATTTTCCGGAAAAGACATGTCTTGTTTTGGTTTTCGAAATGATTATTGGTGCATGTACTATGAAATGTGTAAGCGATTGGTTTGCCTTGAATACTTGTACTAGCGTAATTGCTAACCCCTCTGGGGACCCGTTTTGGGGAAATTCGTTTTATGAATTTCAGGTCAGGTTCATCGAGACGAGGCGGCTGGACGATTACGGATGATGGCCGTGCGTGATGATGGTGCACGAGTGATGTTTTAGTATCTTTACCTTTTTGTCTTTTGTGGTTTTGAACTAATAGTTGTACTCGAGTACTTAAGGGGTTCTTGTTCGTTTGAATTGTATTGTTGCTTATTATGTTGTGATGGATGATGATGTCATATTGGCCAGGTTGAACCGGGTGGATTGTTACATTTTGCGTCTTTATGACGTGGTGTTATTTTATCGTTTCGTGAGTCGTTGTGTATGATCTTTGTTCGGCTGGTGGGTCCCATATAGGGATTCACGGCTGTAATATACCTCGGATATCCCGGGGTGTTACGAGAAAATGGTATCGAGCTCTAGGTTTATGGATACCTAGGCTTGTTGGTTTATTGGGTCTTGTGGTGTTTTGTTTTGCACATCATCGTCCACGTTGCCATGATTCCAGGTACTACCGGTGTCCGTAAGTTTTCCTTCCTCTGTTCATTATTTCCTTGTATCGTACCTTTGATTCTCGACTTGTAATTGTTCTTCTCTCGTACTTACCCTCGTATGGCTTTTGCTACTTGTTTAACTCCGGCATGGATCTTTGGAAGAGGTCGTGGTCGCGGTCGTGGTCGTGGACGCGGCCGGGGCGTGGGCGGCCGGTGGGGCGGCCACGTCACGATCTTGAGGCCGGCGTGCGGCGGCCGTCATAGCCATGCTTCTTCTCGGGAGCGTGCGATCTTGGTATCGCGGCCGTAATGCAACAAATGGTAAACCAAATGGCGGCGATAGCTCGGGCGGTTGAACCGGATCGAGGCCCACGCTAATCGGGCGGAGCGGATCGTTGGCTCCAAGATGTTATCAAGATGCATCCTCCTCGGTTTCGGGAGCTTCAGACCCGATTGGGTGGGAAGGGTGGATCAAGGAGATGTCTAAGGTCTTCGTTGCCACTAATCGTCCCGAGGACCGTAAAGTCCCTATTGCTCAATATTTCCTCCGGGGGCCTACGGGTGGTGGGAGGCCGTTGGGCCCAAAGACCATCTTTGCTACGTGGGCTGAGTTTCAAGAGTCGATGGAGGCGAATATTGCCGTGGCGATCGAGACGAGCTCGGGTACATGCTTTTATGACGCTCAACCACGGGATATCCCGTAGCTCAAGCTATTGCTGATTTTAACAAAGAGTTGGGTTATGTGAAGACCCAAGTTGTCGAGAGAGTGACAAGATTTTCCATTTCTCCGGGCGGATGAAGTTGCCGATTCGGGACTATATGTCGGGACTCGTATGTACTACATTGAAGGATTATCGAGTAGGGCCCTTGCTTATGATATGCGTGACGGCGAGTGAGGCGGCTCGCGAGTAAGAAGCGAAGTCGGTTGGAAATTTTTCGGTCCCAAGAGTGGAGGCGGCGAAATCTCAAGCCGCAAATTTTTCAACGGCGGTTCGGCTCGTTTCTGCAGGAGCTTTCGGGTGCCGCGAACCTCCGCTCATGAACCCACATGTTTTAAGCGTGGTGTGCAAGGCCATAGGAGCCGGCAATGTTCTCGTCAGAAGATTACTGTCATACTTGTGGACAACTAGGCCACAAGGCCCCTTTTTGTGAGCAGTCAAACGGCTTGGCGGCACCGTTCTTCTCAACCGGCCCGTTGGAGCCAAGTGTGAATCGGGGTCGTTTTCACCTAAAAATACGCCGAGTGCTAGAAGGGCGAGAGGTCGGGGTCAGCCCTTAAGAGGGGGAGCTTCCAGTGTTGGCTCCGCCCACCCGCGTGTCTATGAGATGCGGAGAGCCGATGATCCAGCGGCTACCGTGGCGACAGGTACCGTTTATATTCTTTCTCATCCTGTCAGTGTGCTTTTCGATTCCGGTGCTACGCATTCATTCATATCTCTGGATTGTGTGCGCCGTTTGAGTCTCGACCGTTTGACACCTTGTGAACCCTTCATCATTAAGCTTCCTAGCGGTGATAGGATCGTTGGTGATCAGGAGGTTCGAGACTGTTCTGTGCTTATTTGTGAGAGGACTTGGCCCTATAATCTTATTGTTGTGAGTATCGAGGGTGAGGATTTGATTCTTGGTGATGACTGGCTCGAGAGGCATGGTGCGATCATGAACTACCGCACGAGAATCATCACTATGTTAGCCGAGGACGGCACCGAGCACTCTTTCGCGGGGCGAAAGAGGGGAAACCAGAAATTCGTCATTAATGCCTTGAAGGCGATGAGTCTCATGCGAAAGGGATGTATTGGTTATTGGTGCTATGCCTTGAAGGCGGAGAGTGGTGGAGTCGAGCTTTCGTCGATTCCAATCGTTAATGAATTTCCTGATGTTTTTCCTGACGAGTTACCGGGATTGCCACCGGATCGAGAGGTCGAGTTCACTATAGAGTTAGAGCCGGGTGCGGCCCCTATTTCGAAGGCGCCCTATCGCATGGAACCTTCAGAGATGTCCGAGTTGAAGAAGCAGTTGAGTGAGCTTCTTGAGTCGGGGTATGTTCGACCGAGCGCCTCGCCTTGGGGCGCACCGGTCCTGTTTGTGCGGAAGAAGGATGGTTCGCTACGCTTGTGTATCGATTATCGCGAACTAAACAAGGTGACCATCAAGAACAAGTATCCCTTGCCGAGAATTGATGACTTGTTCGATCAGTTGCAGGGAGCTGCGGTATTCTCGAAAGTTGATTTGAAATCGGGGTACTATCATCTCCGGGTGAGAGAGTCCGATGTGCCGAAAACAGCCTTTCGGACGAGGTACGGACATTATGAGTTCGTAGTCATGCCTTTCGGGTTAACTAATGCACCGGCGGTGTTCATGCAATTGATGAACAAAGTTTTTATCGAGTATTTGGATAAGTGCGTCGTCGTCTTTATTGACGATATTCTTATTTATTCGAGGAACGAGGAAGAGCATGCCCATCATTTGCGGATCGTATTAGACATTTTAAGGACCGAGCAACTCTATGCAAAGTTCTCGAAATGTGAGTTCTGGCTGAAAGAAGTGATGTTTTTAGGTCACGTGATTTCAGCCGAGGGGGTTCGTGTGGATCCGCAGAAGATTGAGGCCGTATTGGATTGGGCACCGCCCAAAAATGTGAAGGAGGTCCGTAGTTTCTTGGGTTTGGCTGGCTACTACCGTAGGTTCGTCGAGGGTTTCTCGAAACTGGCTCGACCACTTACGCAGTTGCTCCAGAAATCCGAGAAGTTCGTCTGGAATGACGAGAGGCAGTCGAGTTTTGAGGAACTGAAGAAGCGTTTGACTTCAGCCCCAGTTTTGGCGTTGCCATGTGGCAACGAGGGTTTTGCCGTTTATAGCGATGCTTCGGGTCAGGGTCTTGGGTGTGTATTAATGCAGCACGGCAAGACCATTGCCTATGCGTCGAGACAGTTGAGGCCGTATGAGATGAACTACCCTACTCATGATTTGGAGTTAGCGGCAGTCGTTTTTGCGCTCAAGATTTGGCGTCACTATCTTTTCGGCTCCACATGTCAGATTTTTACTGATCATAAAAGTCTGAAATACATATTTACTCAGCGAGAGTTGAATATGAGGCAGAGGAGGTGGTTAGAGTTGATTAAGGATTATGACCTCGAAATCCTTTATCATCCGGGCAAGGCGAACGTTGTGGCCGACGCCTTGAGTCGGAAACCAGTTGCGTTGCGAACGCTTGAGATCCTTACATCTCAGTCTGAGCTTCAGAGGGCTTTGATTGAGTTAGATGTTGAGGTCTTGTTGCCGGGAGCCGTCGGGCAACTTTGTGCTTTAGAGATTTCGTCGTCTTTGATCGATGAAATTAAGCTGAAGCAGTTAGAGGATCCGATGATTACTCAAATCCGAGAGAACGTTCTTAAAGGGAAGTCTCCTGGATTTGTGATTCACGAGGATGGTGTTTTGAGATTCCAGAGTCGGCTTTGTGTGCCGAACGACTTAGAGTTGAGGCAGAGTATTTTACGGGAGGCCCATGCTACACCTTATTCCGTTCATCCTGGTATGAGTAAGATGTACAAGGACCTGAGGAGAAATTTCTGGTGGAATGACATGAAGGATGAGGTCGCACAGTTTGTAGCGAGATGTTTGACTTGTCAGCAGGTCAAAATCGAGCATCAGAGACCGGCTGGGTTATTGCAGTCACTTCCCATTCCGGAATGGAAATGGGAAGATATATCGATGGATTTCGTTACGAGTTTGCCGAGATCGAGGTCGGGCATGAATGTGGTATGGGTGATTGTTGATCGCCTGACCAAGTCGGCACATTTTCTGGGCATCAAGGACACTTGGGGCCCGGAGAAGTTAGCTCGTGTGTTTATTGCGCAGATCGTGAGACTTCACGGTACTTCGAAGTCTATTGTTTCGGATCGTGACGGCCGTTTTGTATCGCACTTCTGGCAGGCGGTGCATAAGGCGTTAGGTACCCGGTTGCGTTTGAGTACCTCTTTTCATCCCCAGACAGATGATGGACGGTGAACGCACTATCCAGACGTTCGAGGATTTATTGCGTGCACGTGCTCTCGATTGGAGTAGTAGTAGGAGGAACATTTGCCGCTGATCGAATTCACGTATAACAATAGTTGGCACGCGTCGATTCGGATGGCACCGTATGAGGCACTTTACGGGCGGCGATGTCGATCACCGATTTGTTGGAATGAGGCGTCCGATTTGGTCGGGACCGAGCCGGATGTCGTTTTAGAGACGAGGCGGAAAATAGAGTTAATTCGAGAACGGATGTTGACTGCCCAGTCGGCCAGTCGTATGCCGACGTCCGTCGTCGACCTTTGGAATTTGAGGTGGGAGACCACGTTTTGCTAAAGGTGTCGCCGACGAAATGAGTTTTTCGTTTCGGGAAGAAAGGGAAGTTGAGTCCGAGATTTATCGGCCCCTTCGAGATCCTCGAGCGAGTAGGTGGGTTGGCATACCGTTTGGCGTTACCTCCGGCCTTGAGTCATGTTCATAGTGTTTTCCATGTTTCCCAGTTGAGGAGATATGTCCCGGATCCTAGCCACATCATCGATTATGGTGAGATTGATGTCGCCAAAGATGTTACTTTCGAAGAGCGCCCTTTGAAGATTTTGGAACATCGTGAGAAACGATTGAGGCATAAGACCATACCTTTGGTCAAGGTGCAATGGTCGGGACACGGTGTCGAGGAGGCAACTTGGGAAACCGAGGATAGCATGCGTGCTAGGTACCCCGAGTTGTTTGTTCCTTAAGTTTCGGGACGAAACTTATTTTTAGAGGGGTAGAATGTAATATCCGCATTTTTTTTCTTTTCCCTTGTAATTGTATTTCCGGTGTAATTCTCGATTTTAGTGACCCTCGGGTATCCTTCAGTGTAACTTTTCCGTTATCTTTTGATCTGATTCTCGTAATTGTTGTGCGGAACCGCCGTTTCGGGGTTGCCGTGGATTCATTCTATGCTATGATGCGTTTCGAGGTGTTTCGTTTGACGTTTCGTTCATATTCCGGTATTTTGGGGTCGTTTATATTCTATATCTAGCGCACGCTATATTTCCCGTATAGCGCACGCTAGGAATCCCTTAGTAGCGCACGCTACGATTAATTCGTAGCGCACGCTAACGATTTAGCCCTGGGAGTGGCAGTTTAACTCCCAGGCCTCTGGACTATCGGATTAGCGCACGCTATCTTGTCTAGCGCACGCTAATGTCGGGAGACTAGCGCACGTTAAGTTGTTCAGTAGCGCGCGCTAGTGTGACTGTCCAGTACTGGGCAGTTTACTACTGAATTCAATCAGATTCTAGTTAGCGCACGCTACGCTGGTATGGTAGCGCACGCTAACGGGCCAGGTGAGGTTTGGGCAGTTGGCTACTGGACTCGGCTGATGTTCAGGTAGCGCACGCTATTGGTCGATAGCGCGCGCTACCGATAGGTTATTAGCGCACGCTACGCATGCATGGTAGCGCACGCTAACGGCAAAACACAGCTTCGGACTCGGACGCTAACAGGAGGGTTGGTAACCCTATCCCGTTAGCGCACGCTAACCTTGAGGTCTTAGCGTGCGCTAACACTCCCTGGTTATATAAACCAGGGAGTTGACCGAGATAATCACAAAAATCTCATTTCTTCCTCTTTCCGCGGACGAGCGACTCCCGAGCGATTTGAGGCGATTTTGTTCCTCCAATCACTTCAGAGATTCTTGTGCTTGAGTTCTTGGTGTAAGACTAACATCATCCACTTGTGTTTCTCATCCTAAATCCAAGGTAATCTCTTAGAACCCTACTTTTGGATAATTTGGGGGTTTTGGGATTTTCTTCCGATTCGTTCCGTTTTGTTGGTGGATTCATGATGTATACGATTGATATTGTTAGTATCTTTAGTTTTCCTACGGATTCATGGATATTTTGTGGATTTTTACGGAATCGAGAGGGTTTGGTTGTGATCCGCCCTCGTTGTTATTTTATTCGAATATACATGAATCGTAGGCGGGTTTCCGGGTGTATTCTATTTCCGTAATCGTCTAGAGTTGGTTGTGATTGTGTTATTCGAATCGTTAGGTTCAATCGTCGGTTCCTCACGGTCGTGCTTGATTCTTCCGTTCCGTTCGCGTCACCGTCTATTAATCGAGGCAAGTATTTTTGGAAACCTTTAAGCTTAACATGAAATGGTGATGTATGTTATTTGTGTGTAACTCACCTTGTGTTGGCCCGACGGGGTCAAGGAGGGAAATCTATGCTGCCGCCCTGGATTTCACGAGTTTCGTACCGCTAGCCAACTCGTTAGGGTCCTTGCAAGGCCTCGAGTGAGAATGTATCCGCCGCCTGTTCTCACGGCTTAGCGTGTGCGTGGTTTTGTTTTCCTGTAATTGTAGCCAACTCGGTAGGGTCCCTATGAGGCCTCGAGTGAGAATGTATCTCGCCTGTTCTCAAGGCTAATTGTTTATTTATTTTAGGAAAAAGACATGTCTTGTTTTGGTTTTCGAAATGATTATTGGTGCATGTACTATGAAATGTGTAAGCGATTGGTTTGCCTTGAATACTTGTACTAGCGTAATTGCTAACCCCTCTGGGGACCCGTTTGGGGAAATTCGTTTTATGAATTTCAGGTCAGGTTCATCGAGACGAGCTGCACTGACGATTACACGGATGATGGCCGTGCGTGATGATGGTGCACGAGTGATGTTTTAGTATCTTTACCTTTTTGTCTTTTGTGGTTTTGAACTAATAGTTGTACTCGAGTACTTAAGGGGTTCTTGTTCGTTTGAATTGTATTGTTGCTTATTATGTTGTGATGGATGATGATGTCATATTGACCGGTTGAACCGGGTGGATTGTTCTGTTTTGCGTCTTTATGACGTGGTGTTATTTTATCGTTTCTGTGAGTCGTTGTGTATGATGCTGTTCAGCTTGGTGGGTCCCATATAGGGATTCACGGCGCTGTAATATACCTCGGATATCCTGGGGGTGTTACACGGATAACGGTACTCCGTGACTATCAAAGTCGGATTTTTCAGTTTCCCACAAACAACTGATATTTGTAGATATTTTATCGTTTTTTATTTTAATTTTTTTTGTCATGGAAGAAACATTGTATAAAATTGAAAAAAGATTTCCCTTTCTAAGCAAAAATGCAATTTTAAAAATTTACAAGACAAGGCTTGAAAGGATGAGGTTGCTTATGAATAAAAGCATACCTTTTGACATAAGATTCATTATCGAAGCCAAAGTAAGAATAGAAGGTGAATTCACAGAAACACCGACTAGATTTTTACCAGGGCTTGGAAAAAGTTCATATGCCAAGAAACGACGAGCAAAGATGCTAGCCGTTTGCTATAAATGTGCTAGATGGAACTGTAATTTAAAATGTCGATCTTTAGGAATTCCATCTACAAACAGAGAAGATAAAATTCAGTTCATTTATGATGGTCTGAATAAAGAGAATTTAGATAATATCGAAATTTCTCTTGACACGCATCCTAGTGGACTTGTATATTACGGAATTCAATGTTTGTGGAATAAATTTAAACCAGAATATGAACAACGTCTTGGGAATCTGACGTTAAAAGACCCTGTTTGCCAATTTGTAAGAAAATTTGATGGGAAGCTTCTCCCCGACTCATAGAAGGCGTTTAAGCCGTTTCTGAACGTAAAATCAGAGGAAGATGTGAGCCACAATCACAACTACTGTGCATACACGTGAGTATCTTTTATTTTTGTCGTATGGTGAGATGTTCTGAATAAAAAAATGTGATACGCGATAAATGCATTCATTATTCTATTGAGTAGTTGAAGCGCAATCAACGCAATCACAAACTTGTTAAGCAATTTTTCCTCATTTTTTCTTCTATAAATAACCTTTGTGCTGTTTCTTTTATTCATCCCTCAAACTTGTACTTTTCTCTTTTTCTCTCTAAAAAATTTCTTTTCAAAAATGGAGTCATCATCTTCCACACAAAAATTTTACACAGTCTGCATTTTTGGTGGATCTAGTTCTGGAAAAGAGGCATGCTTCACTGAAGCAGCCCACAACTTGGGTCGTACCTTAGGATAAAAATGCATTCATGTAGTTTACGGAGGAGGAAGTCTAGGATTAATGGGACGAGCTGCTGCTTCTGCCTATATGGAAGGAGTAAGAGTGTTGGGAGTAATCCCAAAACCTCTGGCTGAAAGTAAAATCACCGGGTCAACTATTGGAGATGAGTTTAGATCTGTGAATATGCAAGATCGCATAACTCACATGATAAATAATTCTGGCGCCTTTATCGCCCTTCCGATGGTTTTGGCACCCTTGAGGAACTTTTTCATGTGGTTACAGAGCCCGGCTAAATGTTCATCAAAACCAATAGAGTGCTTAATGTCAATGGTTTCTTTGATGGTTTCTTGTCTTTCATCGACTACTCTGCCGAAAAGGGCTTTATTTCCGAGCGTGCAAAGCGAATCATAGTCGTTGCAACAACACGAGAAGAACTAATCAAAAACTCAATGAATTTGTTCCTCGACCAGATCCGACTCTAGCTAAAATTATGCAGGTAGAAGATTTTACAGTGAGAAAACGAAAAGTGGATTCATTCCTCTCCCTTTGATAACCCATGACGGACCTCTTGTATTTTTACTTTACATCGTGTGTAATAATCGTGCTAAATGATGGCGGCTTAAGGAGTTTCTTCTTGATCTCTTGACGCGCATCTATTCGCGATTTATGTATTGCTGTAATTTTTATTTCGTGTTTTGCTTTTATAAAAACTTTGATGGCAGCGTAAGGCGTCTCTTCGGACTTTCTTGATGCGCATCTAAAAAATTATGTTATACTTACGAGTATATTTTATTTTCTTTTGTGTGTGCCTCGTATATTTATTCTCTTGCAGATTCTAAAAGGCGTTAGGCTAAGACATCAACTTTCTTAACAGGGAGTATTCTGCTTTTCTGCATTGATTTTTATTTTTTATTTTATTCTTAAACTGAGGACAGTTTTATTTTCAAGTTTGGGGGTAGTTTGTTTTAGTATGTTTTGGTGTGTTAGTATTTTGTTGTGTTTTTATTTGCCTAAATTTTTTTTTTCAATATATATATATTATTTTGATTTGTGAGATTTCTAGATCTGGCCATAACACCAATAAATTAGCTATATACAAGCTTCTAAAATTGTTTTAACCGGTAAAAAAAATTGTATATTCCAAAAATTTTTTTTGAGCCTTAATCTCTCTTTCCAAGCCTTGTAATTATCATATAAAATCGAGTCATTCGTTACCTTGAGAAAAGAAGAATCAATTGGTTGATGAAAAATAAAACTGAAATTTACTTAATTTGTGGAGTTTTGATTTTCATGCTTAACTAAAAAATGATTTTCTGCAAAAATTCTATTCCCTAAAAAAAAAGGAGTCATTGGTGAAAAGAGCTACACGTTAGCAAATAACGGTGTGAAAGCTATCACCTAAAAAAATAAATGACGAAAAGGAGAAGTGTTGAGCAGCAACAGCTGCCTAATTTTGGAAGTCTTAAATTTTGCGAAAAATAAAGGACTAACCATTGTTGGTGCGTAGGTGCCGTCTCAGAAAAATTGGTGAAAAGAGCTACACTTTAGCAAATAACGGTGTGAAAGCTATCACCTTTTTACGAAAGAAAATAATGAGATAGAAATTGTGTTAGTGAAAAGAGCTACACGTTAGCAAATAACGGTGTGAAAGCTATCACTAAAAGGGATGTAGTTTATGAGCAGATTTGAATTAATTAGCAGCTGAATTTCAATACACTCAATTTTGTGAAAATCACAATATTTGATGACGCCGATGAAATTCTTCTTCATATTGAGTCGAAAAATAAACGAGTGATCAAGAGCAACCATCAAAGGGAGTCGTGTGAAGTCACGAGTGGGAAAGAAATAATCAACCTTTAGGGGGGAAACCTTGCATTTTGGAATTACAAAAATAAAAACCGTGTTTTAACTTCAAAATCGTTAGTAGATTTATTTTGAATCTTGATTCATTTTCTATCTACTGTATAAAGTTGGTTATTGTGTATTAATGGCATTTTGATCTCTTTTTATCTTTATATATAATTATTTTTCTTAAATTTGTGTGTATTATTTTTTATTTTTTATTTTGTGTCTTATTTTAATTTTTATTTTGTGTGTGATTAATAATGAGTCTTGCTCGGGACTAGCAAGAATTTAAGTGTGGGGTATTTGATTGGTGCATAATTGATCTAAAATTCATATACAAAATATTCATTTTAGGGCATAATTGTCCGATTTGTGATTAAAAATATATATTTTACGGATATATCCAAACATGAGCTAAAAATGGTTATTTTACATCGACATGAAGCATCAAAAGGACGGAAAACAAGACCAAATCCAACGACGGAATTTTTCAAGGCAAAGCGACCTACAACACGGCGCAAAACAGGACCGTGTTATGTAGGCCGTTTCACATACTGGCGCAACAAGGGCCGTGTCTTGGGCCGTTCACACACGGCCGGCATTTAGCGCCGTGTCCTCGCGCGTATTAGGAAGAGACCGAGTCGGCACAAAGCGGCGCACAACACGGGGCAAAGCGAGCCGTTTTCATCGCCGTTTTCGCAGATGCCATGCAAAATTAGTCCACTTTTGACCAACTTGTGAACTCAACCACAAGATATTTTTTGGTCAAAAATCTGAAAATTCAAAGACATGGGTGAAGTGTGAACAAAGAATTAAAAAAATGATATTACAATAGATATTTTGAATTAAATAATCAATTGTATTCTTGAAAATCACCTATAAAAGGACATCTTCACCCATTGCAAAATAACCCACATTCTTACCAAAAAATCCTCAACTTCTTGCTAAGAAATACTCCTTTCCTTTAGCAATATATTTTCCTTACAACTTTCAATTTTAGTTTGTATTTTATTTTTGGTTTGAAGTTTTTCTTTCATTTAGTTTGTAATTGAAAAGTGCTTGATCAATAAGCACTTAGTATTTTACTTTCAATTTTTGTAAGCTTGTAACCTTTAAACAAGTTTGAAGTTATATTTTGAAGTTTGTTTCTTGCACTTTGATTCATCATATTCAAGTAAGTTTTATCTATTGTCATTAAGTTCTAGTAATTAAAAGTTTCTATATATATATGTTATATATATCATTATTTCTATTATAATTTTAGTTTGTATAAACCAATGAGTAGCTAATCTTTCTTCCTAGGGGAAGGGGGATTTCTATTAGGTTATATATTGAGTATTTGATTGATTTAAACTATTTTTAGGACTAATTGGTTTAAATAGAGATTGATCATATCCTATTTTTACTAATGAAACCTTCTTGATTGATTGTTGAGTGAATTGGAAACATATCTTTTCAATCTATCAAATGTTAATCTTGTTATCAACATCTTAAGATTGCGAAAGTGGTTAAGACATCTTTGATTACGAAAGTACGGAGGTGAAAAGTTGATTACTCGATGAACGATCGTTTATCCTAAAAATAGTCAAGTTAGAGAAATGAAAGGACTAATTGGTTTAAATAGAGATTGATCATATCCTATTTCTACTAGTGAAACCTCCTTGATTGATTGTTAAGTGTATTGGAAACACATCTTTTCAATCTATCAAGTGTTAATCTTGTTATCAACATCATAAAAAGTGAGCGATTAAGACATCTTTGATTACGAAAGTACGGAGGTGAAAAGTTGATTACTCGATAAACATTCGTTTTTCTTTTATATCCATATAAATCAATTCCTATACTTAATTAAATACCTAATTTAATGAACCCGTATTCCCTAGATTTTATAAATTCCCAACTCATTTTAATTCTATCCATTTTCACTAGTTAAAAATAGTCTAGTATAAATAGTCTAGTATAAATAGTCTTAATATAAATAGTCTAGTATAAATAGTCTTAATAAAAATAGTCTAGTTAAAAATAGTCTAGTTAAAAATAGTCTTATATAAAATAGTCTTATATAAAATAGTTTGGTTTAAAATATAGTGCATTTAGTTAAATTTTAAAAAAACCCAAAAATATCTTTTTTAATATTTTAGTATTTATTTCTCGCAATTTGTAACAAAAAATTATACGAAGCCCTGTTGGACAATCCTCGAGAGAAAAGACCTTGGTAGAACTCACCACAAACTACTTCTACCTCGTATATATTTGCGAGCGACTCAAGAACTCCTATTTTTAGGATAAGTTTTTTGGCCGATCAATGACATTAGAGTCTGTGGCTATATGATGGTCTCTATGTCTAATGAGCTTCAGAGAGCTCATGAGAAAATGACTTCTGCTAGGCAGATCTTATCTAACTTAACCGAGCTTTATGATGAGCACAGTCGAACTGTTAGGTATGATATATCTAAGCAACTTTTCGGTGCCAGGAAAGGCGAGATAGTTGGGGACCACATTCTCAAAATGATCTCTATGATCGAGAGATTGGAGGCTCTTGATTTTAGGATGCATGTTTCTCTACAAACTGACCTTATCCTACAATCTCTTCTGGGTTCCTTCTCTCAGTTTGCTATGAACTTCATCTGCAATGAAATTGCTTGCAATTTAGCAGGGTTGATGAACAAACTTGAAACCTTTCAGTCTCAGATGAAGACTCTACGGGTGAAGGAATCTGCCCTTGTGATTTCTTATGGATCTCGGAAATCCAAGAATAAGAAGAAAAAGACCAAGAAGCATATAGGCTCACAAGGTAAGGCCTTTAAGGGTAAGGTCAAGGCCCTAATGTTTCCTAAGATCAAGAAGATGAAGATGGACGCATGTCTCAAATGCGGTGAGCTGGGACACTGGGCAAGAGGTGTTCGATCCTTCATGGCGCTTTAGGTACGAAACTTTTAGTTTCGGAAATGAATTGTTCTGCTACCGTATTTCTACTTCTTGGATATTGGATTCAGGTGCTAGTTCTCACATTTGTATCATAAATCAGGATCTGGAACAAAGTAGGAAGCTTGGAGCTGGGGAAGTCATGATTACTGTCGGAAAAGGGCATAGTGTCGAAGCAACTGACATAGGATCACTTCTTTTGGATTTTGAATACGGCTTTGTTTTAACGTTGGATGATGTACTTGTTTTGACCAAGGAGCATAAAAATATTGTATCCATTCCGGTCATGGATCGGGAAGGCTTGTCATTTTTCATTGGTGATAGTACTTGCAAAATTTATTTTAGAAATAAATTGGTAGGCACTGCTAGATTGTTAAATGGACTGTATCATCTAAACTTAAGAAGCAAGGTCGTTGTGAACGCTATGACTAGGAAGCGTGGTAGAGATGAAACTAATCAAGTTTTGAAATGGCATCTTAGACTTGGTCATGTTGGTCAGACCAAGGTTCACAAAATGGAAAAGGATGGACATATGGGTCCATTGGGATCAGATCTCTTTCCAACTTGTGAATTTTGCCTTAAAGGCAAAATGACTAAGTCCCCCTTCACAGGGACTTTTGAAAGAGCTGATAAACTTGGATTAGTCGATACCGATGTGTGTGGTGCTTTGGAAGCATAACGTGATGGATATCAGTGTTTCATTACATTTACGGATGATCATACTAGGTATGGTTATGTATACTTAATGAAATATAAATCCGAGGCCTTTGAGAAATTCCAAGATTTTAAGGCCCTAGTCGAAAAATAGACTGGTAATCATATCAAAGCACTTTGGTCGGACCGAAGTGGCGAGTATATGAGTACAGAGTTTGATGAATTCCTTAAGGAGCACGGAATAGTGTCACAAATTACACCCCCAGGAACTCCTCAGTTAAATGGTGTGTCGGAAAGAAGGAACTGAACCTAGTTGGACATGGTTCATGCCATGCTTAGCTACACCGACTTACCGATTTATCTGTAGGGTTATACGCTCCTTACTGCTGCTTATATCTTGAACAGATGTCCTTCCATGTCTGTTCCTAAGACTCCACATTAGATGTGGGGGGTAGAAAACCAAGTCTTAATCATATTAGGATTTGAGGATGTCCCGCCTATGTCAATAAGACTAAGGTGAAGAAGTTGGAGGCAAGGTCCGTAAAGGGACGTTTCATTGGATTCACATATGGGATCTATTCTACATGCCCGAAGATCGAAAGATCATCATTGCCTTACAAGCACACTTCCTGGAAGACGAGTTCATTCAGGAAGGTGGAGCAGGTAGAAGTATCTCTTTGGAAGAATATAATGAAACTCCTAAGGAGACACCTGTACAAGAAGTTAGAATCGAACCTTCTGATATACAAGTACAACCACCTCGTAGGTCTAGTAGGGTGTCTCAATTACCTGAGAGGTATGGCTTTATGCACTTGGAGGAACTGGGTCTCCATGAGGTTCCAGGTGATAGCCAAGAGACCGACCCCGCGACCTATGACCAAGCGATGGTGGATGTAGACTCCGTGAAATGGCGAGAAGCTATGGAAGCTGAGATAGACGTGCACTGTCTGAATTTAAAATGATTTATCTTTCGATACTATAAAGACACCTGGACTTTACTGCCTTAAAAACTATGATTTCAAAATTCAAACCGCCATTTCGTGCAATATTGGAAGACGACTTGTGTCAGAAGTACAATTTACATCTGAATCCATCATGTACGTTACTTTAAAAATGGTTCCCATCCCTTAAATCTGATTGTTCAATGTATACCTAGTCTTCCTTGCACCCTATGAAAGGACAGCATGTTGCTCTCAGAGACTCTTTACGCTTTCTGCAAATTAAAAAGATTACAGCAATATGTCTACATATTTTCTAAGTACCTTGTTACTTCACAATCGATCGTCTCATTCGATTCACTACTAGTCGTACAATCTTCGTCCAACACAATACAGAAACCCTAGATGTCTCCTCAAATCTACAACTATTTTGATTTTTTTCAATTTCATCTATATTAGTAAAATTTTATTTTTGGAGCAAAAAAAAACTTAGAATCGTGTGGAGAGAAAGAGAGAGAGAGAGAGAGATGATGGGTGAGGGGGGGTAACCGCATGTAGAATAAATACAACTAGCTTGGTAGTTGTGTAAATAATTTTGAGGCAGTGTTTAATTTTGAGGCAGTGTTATATTTGTAATATTATACTTAGATGTATTAGTATATGTAATTTTCCCTAAACATTATCTGACCCGCGGTCTGGAGCCCATTCTTGTTAGTCAAAGAAAAGCCTAGTTCCATGTTATGAAAAGGCCCAAACTTTAATACCATTCTCGCTCATAGAAATGTTAAACGGGCTCGAGCCCGGTGGGCTGCCCATTTATCCCGCCAAAAAATTGGGTTAGGGCTCCGTTTAAATCCTGGATTTTTTGGTCCGGACCGTTTAGCCCGAAGCCCGCTAGAGCTAGCCCGTTTAACATATATATATATATATATTGTTAATTTTAACTTACAGTAATACTATATTTATATAACATATATTAATATTACATATATAATATATATATTAATATTATATATATAATATATTATTACTATATTTGTTAATATAATATATATATGTATATACATAAAAGTGTATTTTTTGTTATATTTATTATAGTAAATTTGTTAATATATATATATATATATATATAATATTGTTACTATTTTTGGTTTGTCTTATAAAAAATAAAAAAATAGATTTTTTAAATATTATCCTGTTTAGCCCGAAGCCCGCTAGGGTTAGGATTAGGGCGATATTTCCTAGCCCGTTTAAATCCGGGCTTTTTTGGCCTGAACTGTATATCCCGAAGCCCACTAGGGCTAGCTCGGAACCACTAGGATTAGCCCGTTTAACATCTTACTCACTCACATTAAGCCGGTTTTTCTTCTGGTTTAGTTCCTTTCCAGGAAACTAAGCTTTTCGTCCTCTCGAAGAAATAGGGAAAACATCTTCTAAATTTTGCCATCCAGAGGTGATAGAGGTATTTCACTTGTACATCTCATTCTAGGCATCCATTTCGCTCCCCCATCACCCCCAATATTTGTGCCGACAATTTTCCTCAATTTGAATGCTCTGCTTTGTTTCCCTTTTCAGTTTGTATATATAAATATATATATGTATATATGAACTAAATGGTCAGAGGAAAAGGGGTGTGCCATTTTGATGAATTGCAACAAAAGAAATAGGACATGGGGTTGGGATGTGTGTGTTATTACGGATTGTATGAGTTGTTATCACTTTCTGGCACTTTGTTGAGCATCTCACCGTCTTCGTATTTAATTAAAAAGTTGAAGAGAGCGAAACTGGGAATAAACTGAACTTTTTTGTCCCGGTTTGTGTCTGTTTAGTATTTACCTTAACTTGAATAGAGGAAGAAATTTTTTTATAGGAAACAGACATTATAATAAAGTAGTAACCTACATACTGTATAAATTGATCTAACATCTAGTTCTGCTAGCACCTTCATATTTTGTTTATAGTTTATATGTACTCTAAGAGTAGAGGTGTTGGCGGTGATGTTTACGGGTTTGGTTTAGGTTATGAGAATTTCCGAGAGCCATTATACTGTTGGGACGATTTTTTAAGTTAGGAGGTTTAGTTGTATGTAAAAGAGGATGATTGAGATAACTATAAAAACAGGGAAGTACTAAAGTACCCACATGGGTACCATAACACTATTGGATTCATGATGAAAATCATTTGTTGTAGATCCAGTGGTGAATACACATGTAAGTGTAGTACTCATGTCAGTACCTTACAATTTTCCTAAAAAAATATGATGATGATGACTTACTATAAAGTAGAACATGATTTTATATTTTCCTAAAAAAATATGATGATTCTGACCAACTATAAAGTAGAACATGATTTTATATTCTTGCATTCCTTGAGAAATTGTTATGTATTGGATAAAAAAGCAAGCTCAACGGCCCAAGTTGCCTGAACCATGTTGATTTTTGTTCTGCAATTGCTAAATGATAACCCTTTGCACCTTTAACATGGGTTACTTCTAGTTGCTTCTTGGTATTTATGGGTACATTGGATGAATAACTTGTTTGATGTGTAATTCCATCATTTACTATAGATCCAGTTGTGAATATACATATAAGTATGTACTCATGTCAGTACCTTACAATTGTCTTAAAAAATATGATTATTCTAACCAACTATCAAGAAGAAACATGATTTTATATTCTTATACTCCTTGAGAAATCATTTTGTTTTGGATAAAAAAAGCAAGCCCAACAACCTAGCTTGCCTGAACCCGGTTGATTTTTGTTCTGCAATTGCTAAAAGCTAACATTTTGCACCACCTTGCAATGGGTGACTTCTAGTTGCTTCTTGATATTTATGGGTACTTTGGATGAATAACTTGTTCGATGTAATTCCTGTCGGTCTCTTATCAATAAACAAAAAATCTCATTAAAATTGCAGGAACCAAATAATGAAGTTCATGTTTTTTATTCTCCATTCAGTTGCCACACCGTACTTGTCGTGGTCTTAGGGCTCGTTTGAATTTTTTTGATTGGATTGGATTAAAATCTGTTGCTAGGACAGGATAGTTGCTCACCATTATAATAGTCTGATGTTTTGGATTTATGATTGTGATTTTTTAATATTAACGATTCGAACCTATTTACATGTTTGTTATTAATGATGACATGGGATAACAACGAGAATTGACAATTGCCCTTGTAAAATATTTACAATTATGCCATAGTGCGAGCATGTGTGAACAAAAAATAAGGGAAACAAAGGTATATGCATCACATACTAATAGTCGGGATTAATGTTTGTTTTGTTTTGTTTTTTTTTTTTTTTTTGGGGGGTCCATGGGCTAATTATCAGCTGAAACTGGGATTCTACAAAGACTTGGGCTGGTATCATCTAAACCAGAACTGGATATGGGATGATAAAAGTCACTATTCCATCCTATCACTCAGACCCAACGAGCCCTTAATATGTTCGTTTTGTTACTTAATTTACCATTTTGTTTTCTGCATGTATTTTTCTTTTATGTTTTTTAGCAGCTTCTTCTGATGTGAACATGGGGTACTGAATGTGTTTTATAGGCTGTAACCACAGTCCAATGGCAACTGAGAATAGCCCAAATGAGAAGCCAGCATCTGCAGCTCCTGCTCCAGCCATGGCTTCATGCCGGAAGAAGAAGAATGAAACTGCAACTTTCTTGGAAGATGTGAAGGATCACATAGATGAATTTATCCGTGTTTCTATGGACGAACACAACTGCTTCGAGAAGACAATCAAGAAGGTTCATTTTTATTATGAAGCGGAAGTACATGCATTGTATTTACTCCTTTTAATATAATAGATGGTAGCTCATGTGCACTCTTAATGCTTTCTTTAAATGTTCGGTGTAATATCCGATAATAATTTCTTATCTACTGTGGTATTATTCGGATAATTTAAGTATCATTGTAATCATGTTGCATTTAGTTAATGTTATTGATGTCGGGATATATCAGAATAGACTTGATTTTAACTGTCATTCGCATTGTAGTTGATTTCTTGACATTGTGTAGATTGTTTCATTTTTGGGCTAAGTGTTCTGTGATTAACATACACTAAGGATTTAACTTACTGTACACTATTTCGTTGGCTTTACGTACGTAATATTATGCTGGTTACATACATAATGCTTGGAATCTTATTCGATCTCAACTTTCGGCGTGGGGAGCCAGATATGATCCGGATAAATGGCCTTTTCGAGGCAGCCAAGTTGACGTACATTACGTACGTAATGCTGAAGCTATAACGTATGTAATGAGGTTGGTATTTTGAGGCAGTAGCCTCTGGAGGCAGATTATGTACGTAACATTTTAGGTGTAGCGTACGTAAAGGGGTTAACGTACGTTATCTTCATGCGATAACGTACGTGACGAGCTGTGTAGTTTATAAAAATACAGCTTGTGTCTTTCATTTGCACGTCCAAACTCCGATTTTTCTCTCCAACAATCATCCCCCTGCCTCCCTAGACCGACTTTACTCCCTTCCAACTTGTGGTTGAGCCTTGCATCTTAGATTGGAGCTTGTTGATTGAAGTTTAGAGTTGTTCTTGAAGCTTGGAGTGTGTTCTTGTGTTTTTGGTGGTTGTTCTTCATTTCTGAAGGTATGTTGTACGATTCTACTCTATATTTTCATAGTTATGATGTTAGTGATGTGGTATACTACACCTAGTGTTGAATTAAGCAAGTACAACATGATGATTATTGGATTTATGAAGAAACTAAGTATAGAACATGATTGTGGTTTTTAGATTCTTCATCGATTTTGGTTGAACCTTAAATATATTCATCATAAGGCTATAGTTTCAAAGATTTTTAACGTACCTTGATGATGATTTTGTGATATTCTTGTCATAGATGATGATAGTTGATTCTCCAAGTTAGTAAGGGGTTGTAAGGATGATGTTAATATGAGTTAATCTTCATGATTATGATATAGTCTTGTAACTAAATGAATTTAGTATAACCTTATTGTAGCTTACTATATTCAATCTAAATTGATGTAATGATGAAACAATGTTGTTTAGATTATCACTTTCAAACATTAGTGATGTTCTTGGAAAGTTTAAACGATAAAAGATGATATTAACGAACATAAATGATTGTTTAACATGTTCTTGATAAATTCTTATTCATAAGAACCATGTGAGTATTTGAGAATATCTCGTAAACTGATCATAAGAATGAATTGAAGTAAATAGAGTTCTTGGAATAGAATTTTGATATCTTGAGATAGTTGAACTATTCAAATTGAATTTAGGGTGTCGTCTCACTGATTTCGATATCGATGATTATATGGATGTGTTATTGAGTGAAATGTATTTCATTCAAGGTCGATTGTTCGAGTAACCGATATTAGTCAAGGACCGTCCGTTCGTTCGACAAGGGAGGATTATTCTCGCCTCCGTATTGAGGCAAGTTATCTTGCTTGGTTATAATGATGATTGAATTCTTGTGATGGTTATACGTTTAGTGTATATAAAACACTTATGAATCTGTGATTCGTAGTTCGATATTGTTCTTGATGATGGTCCATTTTTCATCATGGGATTGCATTCCCAAGTTCATTGTCTTTGAATCATTGATCTCGTTGATCCTTATTATCACCTCGGTGAATTCCTTGATCCTTAATCGGATATGTGATTTATTGAATTCGTTGTCATGTCGTATCGTGACATATCTGGAATCATATCTGCACGCCGATTGGTTATTGTGTAGGATTTTTAGCGAGGCACATATATAGTCATACGTGGATGTTTCCATATTAGACTGTGCACATGAGACGTAGTTCGTGAGGCTAATTAGGTACATTGTCACACGTATATTCTGGATTACGTATACGCGGTGGACATGTACACTGACACATTTCCAGATCGGGCATACTGTGATGTCCATCTTGAGCCATATTGTTAGTGTAACACCCCAATTCACAAAGGGGACATTACACGCCGTAGAACCCTCTTGAGGTCTACCAGGCTAACACATGACACATAACCACGATGAAAACCCCAAAAGATGCACTCAAAAGTAAATAGGGCCGTGGCCTCGGCCAAATCATTTCAACGGAATACATAAAACATAATGTAAATATCAATTCGATGCCCACGCAGGGGACTTAAACCAAGTTCAAGAATAAACAGTTTAATTCCAATACTCGACATATGCAATATCCAAACATAGAAATAAACAAAACAGACTCGAGCCACTATCATCAAGCCATCCCGTCCTTCGCGTGCGTGCCGTGCCTGCTCCTCGCCTCTCGTGCACTGAAATGCATAAGACGAATTTCCCCATTTCAGTGGTTAGCATTCGAATAGCTAGTGCAAGTACACAATTACACCACATTATATACAAAAATGCGGTTTTACACAATCATCTCAACATAAGTCATTTGCCACATATATATTCCGGAATACTACACTGGCAATCACATCAATTTCCAATCATCACGATATCACAAAATCACAATCGGTATCCCGTGGCCGCACTCTTAGTAGCGACCCCGGACATCCCGTCGAACACTCCGAGTGGGATACCACTCGCGTGGCCGTACCCTTAGTATCGACCCCGGACATCCCGTCGGACACTCCGGGTGGAAGTTCAATCACACACGCACACATGTTCCCTTCCGCGGCCGTACCCCTTAGTATCGACCCCGGACATCCCGTCGGACACTCCGGGTGGAAGGAACACATCTCACGCACCCAAAAATTCACCATTCATCATTCATTTCGAAAATCACAATATACATAATGAAATGTAATGCATGTACTTGCCTTGAATGAAACGAAACGAAGGAAACGACGACGGAATAGGTTTCGGTCCGAACAATCCTCCCAAATCCAATCCTAACACAATAACGGTATACACAAGTCTCAATAATGCGGAAAGGTAAGAATTAATCCTAATTCTACCCGTTGGGACAATTCGTCGGACACCAAGAGTGCAAAAGGAAATGAAATCGGTCAATGGTATAACAACGGGATTTCATCCCAACCAAAAACAAGAAAACCAAGGGTCACGAGTATACTATCAATTCTAACAACAACATCAGCTAATTCGGATTAGAACACAAAATCACCACCAAGCCCTCCCCAAAATCATACTAGGGTTAAAGGAATTCTTACCTCTTGAAGAATCAAGCACTCAAATCCAAAACCACGTGTTAGATCCGCAACCCGAGCCACCCGATCGAACAGAGAGGAAGAAATCAACACAATAAGTGGTGTATGGAGGAACTCTCCCTCTCAAGACTCTCTCTCTCGCACGGTTGAAGAAGGGGGAGGAAATGGGCGATTCTCGCTGAATAAGAAGCAGATATAGCGGCCGCGCCGTGTGCCGCGGCTCAGCTAAATCAGGCCGCGCACAGAGCCAAAAATTGCCCCGGTGGTGGTGGCCGCTCGTTGTGCCGCGGCTCATCGAAGTGTGCCGCGGCTCGGACTCGGCATGTGCCGCAGACTGCCGGGATCGTGCTGGCACGCGGTCTGATCGATTTTGGCCGCAAGTGTCACACGGTGTGCTTGGCCGGACAAGTGTGCCGCGGCATCGACTGATTGTGTGCCGCGGCGCACAATCCTTGTGCCGCGGCACACGGCATTTGTTTAGGCAACAATCGGGCGATGTGTGTGTGCCGCGGCTCACAATTCTTGTGCCGCGGCCCACACCCCCTCGGGTCTCAAAATGACGAAAAATGATCCTAAGGAGAATAAAAGCAACAGGGATCGATATTTGGGCAACAATAACACGAAATGGAAGTACGGAACCCAAAACGATCTGAGGTACACAACCAAAGTCGAATAAGGGACAAATTCCTAATCTTCTAAGAAATTACAAAACGGCCCAAACAACCGAAAGGTCACGACACAACGTCGGATTAACAATCCGAAACTCGCAACATGCTCTACATAAGCATACGAACTCATCAAGTAAGAAAACGACGAAATCGAACGAATTTAACGAGAAACGAATACACATGCATGTAATATAACACGAGATGAAATTACACAAAAACATTATCAAGACCGGCCTAAACGGAAAACTCCAAGAATAAAATAAGTTCATAATTACAAAACAAAGGCAAAGTAGTTGTCCAAACGAAAATGCACCAAAAGAAAGAAATTACTAAGGATAGAAAACGCGGATATTACATTATCCCCTAAAAATAAGTTTCGTCCCGAAACTTACAACACGAATAATTCGGGGTATCTCGACCTCATACTCTCCTCTGTTTCCCACGTGGCCTCCTCGGATCCATGCCTCGACCACCGCACTTTGACCAAAGGGATGGTTTTGTGCCCGAGTTGCTTAACCCGACGCTCTACGATCCGAATCGGCCTCTCCTCGAAGGTAATGTCGGGCCCCAACTCGACCTCTCCAAAATCAATAATATGGCTAGGGTCCGATACGTACTTCCTAAGCCGGGAAACATGAAATACGTTATGCACGTGGCTCGGGGACGGCGGCAAGCCTAACCGATACGCGAGTTCTCCAACTCTATCTAAGATCTCAAACGGCCCGATAAATCTCGACTAAGTTTACCCTTCCGACCGGCGGTAAACTCCCGTGTCGGCGACACCTTAAGCAAGACGTGATCTCCCACCTCGAACTCCAACGGTCGGCGACGTGTATCGGCATAAGACTTCGCCGACTGGGCCGTCAAGAATCTACCACGAATCGGGGTAATCTTCTCCCTCGTCTCAACTATCGTCGGGCTCAGTACCGATTAGCTCGGACGTATCATACCAACACAACGGTGATCCGCACCTCCTTCCATACAACGCTTGAATGGTGCCATTTTGATCGAGGCATGCCAACTATTGTTATACGTGAACTCGATCAACGGCAAGTGTGTCTCCCAATCATCCTTCCAATCTAATGCATGTGCTCTCAACATATCTTCTAGTGTCTCAGATCGTCCCGCTCGATCGTCCGTCTGTCCGAGGGTGGTAGGATGTACTAAGTCTCAACTCGGTTCCCAAAGCTCTATGAACGGCTGCCAAAAATGTGATATGAATCGGCCATCACGATCCGAAACAATGCTCTTAGGGGTCCCATGCAATCTCACTATTTCCGCAACAAACACTCGTGCAAGCCTCTCCGGCCCCCAAGTGTCCTTTATACTCGGAAAATGAGCTGATTTGGTTAGTCGATCAACAACGACCCAAATCATGTTCATCCCCGTCCGAGTCTTGGGCATATTGGTAATGAAATCCATAGAAATATCCTCCCATTTCCACTCCGGGATAGAAGTGGTCGTAATAGCCTTCGCTGGTCGCCGATGCTCAATCTTAACTCGTTGACAGTCAAACACTTCGCCACAAACTCACTAACATCCATCTTCAAATTACTCCACAAAGAGTTACTCCTCACGTCCTTGTACATTTTACTCGTATCAGGATGTATGGAGTAGGGCGTGGTATGAGCTTCGCTCAAGATCTTCTGTCTCACTCATTATCACATGGTACACAAAGTCTCGCGAAACCTCAAAACTCCATCATCGTGAACCACAAATCCAGGGGCTTTCCCTTTCCTCACATCCTCCCTCACTGGACCAAAAACGGATCGTCATATTGCTTCGCCTTGATATCGTCGATCAAGGACGAAGTGATCTCTAATGCACATAACTGGCCCTGAACTCTCTGAACCCAAACCTCAATATTCTGACGGATGAAATCTCGCTGGATCTTACTCTGCGTTGTAAGTACCTCTAACATATGCAAAGCCATCGGTTTTCTGCTCAACGCATCAGCCACTACGTTGGCCTTACCAGGATGGTAAAGTATCTCGAGGTCGTAATCTTTAATTAACTCTAACCACCTACGCTGCCTCATGTTCAACTCTTTCTAGCTGAAGATGTACTTCAAACTCTTGTGATCCGTAAAAATCTTAGATGATGACCCATAGAGGTAGTGCCTCCAGATTTTTAAGGCGAAAACGACCGCAGCTAACTCCAAATCGTGCGTGGGGTAGTTTACTTCATAAGGTTTCAATTGGCGGGACGCATAAGCAATCACTGTCTCTCTCGCATCAAAACACACCTAGACCAAGGCCCGAAGCATCACTATACACTACGAAGTCCTCGTTCCCGAGGCAATGCTAAAACGGGCGCGGTAGTCGACGTCTCTTTAACTCGTCAAAGCCGCCCCGCCTGTCTCACCCACTCGAACTTCCGAAGTTCGGAGCAACCGAGTGAGTGGTCTAGCGATCTTAGAAAATCCTCAACGAATCTGCGGTAATAGCCGGCGAGACCCGAAAACTCCTCACCTCCTTCACATTCTTAGGCGGCTCCCAAGCCATCACCGCTCTATCTTCTCGTGGATCTACCCGAACTCCTCTGCTGAAATCACGTGCCCGAGGAACGTCACTTCCTCGAGCCAAAATTCACACTTAGAGAACTTCGCGCATAACCGCTCGTCCTCAAAGTGTCTAATACAATTCGGAGATGTAAGGCGTGATCCTCCCGACTCCGTGAATAGATAAGAATATCGTCGATAAAAACGACTACGAATTTGTCCAGATACTCAATAAAAACCTTGTTCATCAATCGCATGAACATCTTTGGGCATTAGTTAGCCCGAAAGGCATAACCACAAACTCGTAATGGCCATATCTCGTCCGAAGGCGGCTTTGAACATCGACGTCCCGAATTCTCAATCGGTAGTAGCCCGATCGCAAATCAATCTTGAAAAGACTGCCGCCTCAAGCCGATCAAACAAATCGTCAATCCCGGGCAAAGGGTATTTATTTTTGATGGTCACTTGTTTAATTCTCGATAATCGATGCATAAACGGCGACCCATCTTTCTTCTTAACGAAAGTACGGGCGCACCCCAAGGCGATGCGCTCGGTCGAATATACCCTTTATCTAGCAATTCTCCCAATGGTTCTTCAACTCTAACATCTCCGACGGTGCCATACGGTACGGTGCTCGAGAAATAGGGGCCGCATTCGGCTCTAGATCGATAGGAAACTCCACCTCTCGGCCGTGGTGGTAATCCCGTAAGTCGTGCAGGGAAGACATCGGGATACTCACTAACAACTGGAATTGACGACATGTCAACTCTACCATCTTCCGCCTTCAGGGCATAGCACGATGAGCCGACACAGCCCTGGTTCGAAGTTTCATCGCCTTCAAGGCGCTAATCACGCTCCTCGATCTACGGCTTACGGTCGACGAGAGTATGCTCGGTGCCATCCTCGACCACGATCGAGATAGTACGAGTCCGATAGATCATGATAGCACCGTGACGCTCTAACCAATCGTCCCCGAGGATTAAATCCTCACCCGTCAGGTCGATAACGAAGAGGTTCGAGGGCCTATCTCTGCTGCAGATCCTCTCGGGGCTATGCCTAACTTCCCGGTCCCCAACCATACGATCACCGCTAGGCGTACCCAACACAAACGGTTCACACTCAAAGAATCAGTTTATGCCAATACGATTAACACAATCCGTCGGAATAAAGGAATGGGTAGCACCCGAATCGAAAAGCACTAAACTGGATGAGTAAGGATCCGAGTGGTACTGACGCTACCGGAATGTCCGCTCCTCTCAGGCGCCTCATCCGATACGGTGGGGTGGATCAACCCGAGCTCGAGGTCGCGCGGCGATCCGGCCGCCCCCGACCTCTACCGCGACCCGAACCTGCGAACCCGAGTAGCCGGAGTATTATGATCCTCGATCGGTAGTGGCGCCGGAACTCTAGCGACCCCGGTGGCTCTCTCACAATGAGCGCCCGATGCCTTGGCCTCGCCCGCAAGTGAAGCAAGCAACGGGGAAAAGGACAATCCTTCATCAAATGCTCATATTGGTTGCGCTTAAAACAAACCTCGCACCAAGTGACGGATCGAATCAGTTACTCCCGAGATCCACCGGCCCGATGGAACGGCCTCTTCCCGGTGTGGGAGCAGTAACGAGACCTCGAAAATCGACCACCCTTCGGTCGAGAATCCACCGTAGTCTTCGCTTCTTAGCTTCCGAAACCGACTCGATTCCGAATCGCCATCTCGATCGCTAGGGCGCGATCTCGGTATTCTTTCAAAGTGGCACACATGAGCGGTGCCATACTCGCCTAATATGCGGCTTCATGCGCATATTGAAGTAACGGATTTTATCGGCCTCCGACCTCACCCGATCTCTCACGAAACCCAACCGCTGATTGTAAGTAATGATGGCACGAGAAATAGGCACGCCCCGAGGTGTAGCGGTGAAGAACTCCACACTCGCGCTCCTGATCGGCGGCGACAATACTGCCTTCCATAGCACCTTGAATTCCTCCCAAGTAGCTCGACGGTCTCGGGCACAACGGCCTCCCACCATTCCGCAGCCTTCCTTATCCAGGAGGTACTGGGCAATATGTACCCTCCGTCTTCGTGACAAGCTACGGCATCAAGGTCTGGACAACCGAAAGAGCCAATTCTCCCAACCGAGGGAGTCGGAGGATCCGGAGAAACGAGGAGGGTGCATCTTAGTAACCGTCTGAAGCCCCTTAATAGCCTGATCTTCCGGTGTCTGGGGCGGATTCTCGGCATCCACCCCGAGCTATCTCGAGTAAGTTGGGCTACCAATCGCCAAGTACGGCAAGAGCTCTGGCCGCATTATTACCCGACGGCACCGAGTGAGAGGCCGAGTCCGCAGAGGATCGAGAAAGTGAGCCCTCCTCATTATCAGCACCCGACCACGGCCTCGGCCGCGTCCCCTAGCCGGTCTACCACGACCTCTCAACATCTCAAGGAAAATAAGAAAAGGACAAGATCGTAAAGATTCACAATTCACAAAGTTGGTAACACAAGTCACGATTCGAGCAGCGCAAGAAAACGAATTACAGAGATATAAGAGTTCAAGGAGACTTACAACCACGGTCGCACGAAAAGACGGTAGCATGATGATATTAGGATCAATGATCGACTCTAATGACGCAACCGATGCACTCCAGACCACCGACACTCTAGGTATTCAAAACCTAAGGCTCGATACCATAAATGTAACACCCCAATTCACAAAGGGGACATTACACGCCGTAGAACCCTCTTGAGGTCTACCAAAGCTAACACATGACACATAACCACGATGAAAACCCCAAAAGATGCACTCAAAAGTAAATAGGGCCGTGGCCTCGCCAAATCATTTCAACGGAATACATAAAACATAATGTAAATATCAATTCGATGCCCACGCAGGGGACTTAAACCAAGTTCAAGAATAAACAGTTTAATTCCAATACTCGACATATGCAATATCCAAACATAGAAATAAACAAAACAGACTCGAGCCACTATCATCAAGCCATCCCGTCCTTCGCGTGTGTGCCCCGTGCCTGCTCCTCAGCTCTCCTGCACTAAATGCATAAGACGCATTTCCCCCATTTAAGGGGTTAGCATTCGAATAGCTAGTGCAAGTACACAATTACACCACATTATATACAAAAATGCGGTTTTACACAATCATCTCAACATAAGTCATTTGCCACATATATATTCCGGAATACTACACTGGCAATCACATCAATTTCCAATCATCACGATATCACAAAATCACAACTGGTATCCCGTGGCCGTACCCCTTAGTAGCGACCCCCAGACATCCCGTCGAACACTCCGAGTGGGATACCACTTCCGTGGCCGTACCCCTTAGTATCGACCCCCAGACATCCCGTCGGACACTCCGGGTGGAAGTTCAATCACACACGCACACATGTTCCCTTCCGCGGCCGTACCCCTTAGTATCGACCCCCAGACATCCCGTCGGACACTCCGGGTGGAAGGAACACATCTCACGCACCCAAAAATTCACCATTCATCATTCATTTCGAAAATCACAATATACATAATGAAATGTAATGCATGTACTTGCCTTGAATGAAACGAAACGAAGGAAACGACGACGGAATAGGTTTCGGTCCGAACAATCCTCCCAAATCCAATCCTAACACAATAACGGTATACACAAGTCTCAATAATGCGGAAAGGTAAGAATTAATCCTAATTCTACCCGTTGGGACAATTCGCTTGACACCAAGAGTGCAAAAGGAAATGAAATCGGTCAATGGTATAACAACGGGATTTCATCCCAACCAAAAACAAGAAAACCAAGGGTCACGAGTATACTATCAATTCTAACAACAACATCAGCTAATTCGGATTAGAACACAAAATCACCACCAAGCCCTCCCCAAAATCATACTAGGGTTAAAGGAATTCTTACCTCTTGAAGAATCAAGCACTCAAATCAAAACCACGTGTTAGATCCGAAATCCGAGCCAACCGTTCGAAAAGAGAGTAATAAATCTACAAAATATGTGGTGTATGGTGGTACTCTCTCTCTCAAGACTCTCTCTCTCTCGCACGGTTGAAGAAGGGGAGGAAATGGGCGATTCTCGCCGAATAAGAAGCGAGATATAGCGGCCGACCGCGCCGTGTGCATGGCTCGGCTAAAGCGTGCCGCGGCACAGCCAAAATTGTACCCCGGTGGTGGTGGCCGCTCGTTGTGCCGCGGCTCATCCCGAAGTGTGCCGGCTCGGACTCGGCATGTGCCGCGGCACTTTGCCGCGTGCACGCTGTCTGATCGATTTTGGCCGGCAAGTGTCACACGGGTGTGCTGCGGCCGGACAAGTGTGCGGCTTCGACTCATTGTGTGCCGCGGCGCACAATCCTTGTGCCGCGGCACACAGTCTGATTTGTTTAGGCAACAATCTGGGCGATGTGTGTGCCGCGGCTCACAATTCTTGTGCCGCGGCCCACACCCCCTCGGGTCTCAAAATGACGAAAAATGATCCTAAGGAGAATAAAAGCAACAGGATCGATATTTGGGCAACAATAACACGAAATGGAAGTACGGAACCCAAAACGATCGAGGTACACAACCAAAGTCGAATAAGGGACAAATTCCTAATCTTCTAAGAAATTACAAAACGGCCCAAACAACCGAAAGGTCACGACACAACGTCGGATTAACAATCGAAACTCGCAACATGCTCTACATAAGCATACGAACTCATCAAGTAAGAAAACGACGAAATCGAACGAATTTAACGAGAAACGAATACACATGCGATGAGAATATAACACGAGATGAAATTACACAAAACATTATCAAGACCCGGCCTAAACGGAAAACTCCAAGAATAAAATAAGTTCATAATTACAAAGCGATTGCGGGCGAGTTGTCCAAACGAAAATGCACCAAAAGAAAGAAATTACCAAGGATAGAAAACGCGGATATTACATTATCCCCCTAAAAATAAGTTTCGTCCGAAACTTACAACACGAATAATTCGGGGTATCTCGACCTCATACTCTCCTCTGTTTCCCACGTGGCCTCCTCGGATCCATGCCTCGACCACTGCACTTTGACCAAAGGGATGGTTTTGTGCCTGAGTTGCTTAACCCGACGCTCTACGATCTGAATCGGCCTCTCCTCGAAGGTAATGTCGGGCCCCAACTCGACCTCTCCAAAATCAATAATATGGCTAGGGTCCGATACGTACTTCCTAAGCTGGGAAACATGAAATACGTTATGCACGTGGCTCAGGGACGGCGGCAAGCCTAACCGATACGCGAGTTCTCCAACTCTATCTAAGATCTCAAACGGCCCGATAAATCTCGGACTAAGTTTACCCTTCCGACCGAAGCGGTAAACTCCCCGTGTCGGCGACACCTTAAGCAAGACGTGATCTCCCACCTCGAACTCCAACGGTCGGCGACGTGTATCGGCATAAGACTTCTGCCGACTCGGCCGTCGGCAATCTACCACGAATCGGGGTAATCTTCTCCCTCGTCTCAACTATCGGTCGGGCTCGGTACCGATTAGCTCGGACGTATCATCCCAACACAACGGTGATCCGCACCTCCTTCCATACAACGCTTGAATGGCGCCATTTTGATCGAGGCATGCCAACTATTGTTATACGTGAACTCGATCAACGGCAAGTGTGTCTCCCAATCATCCTTCCAATCTAATGCACAGGCTCTCAACATATCTTCTAGTGTCTGAATCGTCCGCTCAGACTGTCCGTCTGTCTGAGGGTGGTAGGATGTACTAAGTCTCAACTCGGTTCCCAAAGCTCTATGAACGGCCTGCCAAAAATGTGATATGAATCGGCCATCACGATCCGAAACAATGCTCTTAGGGGTCCCATGCAATCTCACTATTTCCGCAACAAACACTCGTGCAAGCCTCTCCGGCCCCCAAGTGTCCTTTATACTCAGAAAATGAGCTGATTTGGTTAGTCGATCAACAACGACCCAAATCATGTTCATCCCCGTCCGAGTCTTGGGCATATTGGTAATGAAATCCATAGAAATATCCTCCCATTTCCACTCCGGGATAGGAAGTGGTCGTATGACCAAGGGTCGCTGATGCTCAATCTTAACCTATTGACAGGTCAAACACTTCGCCACAAACTCACTAACATCCATCTTCAAATTACTCCACCAGTAGTTACTCCTCACGTCCTTGTACATTTTACTCGTACCAGGATGTATGGAGTAGGGCGTGGTATGAGCTTCGCTCAAGATCTTACATCTCGGCTCATTATCACATGGTACACAAAGTCCGCGAAACCTCAAAACTCCATCATCGTGAACCACAAATCCAGGGGCTTTCCCTTTCCTCACATCCTCCTCACCGGACCAAAAACGGATCGTCATATTGCTTCGCCTTGATATCGTCGATCAAGGACGAAGTGATCTCTAATGCACATAATCGCCCTGAACTCTACGAACCCAAACCTCAATATTCGACGGATGAAATCTCGCTGGATCTTACTCTGCGTTGTAAGTACCTCTAACATCCGCAAAGCCATCGGTTTTCTCGCTCAACGCATCGGCCACTACGTTGGCCTTACCAGGATGGTAAAGTATCTCGAGGTCGTAATCTTTAATTAACTCTAACCACCTACGCCTCATGTTCAACTCTTTACGGCTGAAGATGTACTTCAAACTCTTGTGATCCGTAAAAATCTTACATGATGACCCATAGAGGTAGTGCCTCCAGTTTTTAAGGCGAAACGACGCAGCCTAACTCCAAATCGTGCGTGGGGTAGTTTACTTCATAAGGTTTCAATTGGCGGGACGCATAAGCAATCACTCTGTCTCTCTGCATCAAAACACACCTAGACCAAGGCCCGAAGCATCACTATACACTACGAAGTCCTCGTTCCCCGAGGCAATGCTAAAACGGGCGCGGTAGTCGACGTCTCTTTAACTCGTCAAAGCCGTCCCGTCTGCAGTCCACTCGAACTTCGAGTTTTCGGAGCAACCGAGTGAGTGGTCTAGCGATCTTAGAAAATCCTCAACGAATCTGCGGTAATAGCCGGCGAGACCCGAGAAAACTCCTCACCTCCTTCACATTCTTAGGCGGCTCCCAAGCCATCACCGCTCTATCTTCTCGTGGATCTACCCGAACTCCCTCTGCTGAAATCACGTGCCGAGGAACGTCACTTCCTCGAGCCAAAATTCACACTTAGAGAACTTCGCGTACAACCGCTCGGTCCTCAAAGTGTCTAATACAATTCGGAGATGTAAGGCGTGATCCTCCCGACTCCGTGAATAGATAAGAATATCGTCGATAAAAACGACTACGAATTTGTCCAGATACTCAATAAAAACCTTGTTCATAAACTGCATGAACACTGCTGGGGCAAAGGTTAGCCCGAAAGGCATAACCACAAACTCGTCATGACCAGATCTCGTCCGAAGGCGGCTTTGGAACATCGACGTCGAATTCTCAATCGGTAGTAGCCCGATCGCAAATCAATCTTGAAAAGACCCGCCCCGAAGCCGATCAAACATATCGACAATCATGGGCATAGGGTTTTTATTTTTGATGTTCTGATTGTTTAATTATCGATACTCGATGCATAAACGAAGCGTCCCATCTTTATTCTTAACGTAAAGTACGGGCGCACCCCAAGGCGATGCGCTCGGTCGAATATACCCTTTATCTAGCAATTCTCCCAATGGTTCTTCAACTCTAACATCTCCGACGGTGCCATACGGTGCGGTGCTCGAGAAATAGGGTGCATTCGGCTCTAGATCGATAGGAAACTCCACCTCTCATTGTGGTGGTAATCCCGTAAGTCGTGCAGGAAGACATCGGGATACTCACTAACAACTGGAATTGACGACATGTCAACTCTACCATCTTCCGCCTTGGGCATAGCACGATGGCAAGCCACGCCAGTTCAAGTTTCATCGCCTTCAAGGCGCTAATCACGCCCCGATCTACCCGGCCATGTACCCGACGAGTATGCTCGGTGCCATCCTCGACCACGATCGAGATAGTACGAGTCCGATAGTTCATGATAGCACCGTGACGCTCTAACCAATCGTCCCCGAGGATTAAATCCTCACCCTTAAGGTCGATAACGATGAGGTTCGAGGGCCAATCTCGGCTCCCGATCCTCACGGGCAATCCCTAACTTCCCGGTCCCCAACCATATGATCCCCGCCAGGCGTACCCACCACAAACGGTTCACACTCAAACAAGCGCTAAAGCCAATACGATTCACACAATCCGACGCAATAAAGGAATGGGTAGCACCGAATCGAAAAGCACTAAACCGGATGAGTAAGGATCCGAGTGGTACTGACGCTACCGAATGTCCGCTCCTCTCGTGCGCCTCATCTCGATACGGGGGTGGATCAACCCGAGCTCGAGGTCTGCGCGGCGATCCGGCCGTCCCGACCTCTACCGCGACCCGAACCTCGGAACCCGAGTAGCCGGAGTATTATGATCCCTCGATCGGTAGTGGCGCTGGAACTCTAGCGACCACCGGTGGCTCTCTCACAATGAGCGCCCGATGCCTTGGCCTCGCCCGCAAGTGAAGCAAGCAACGGGGAAAAGGACAATCCTTCATCAAATGCTCATATTGCTGCGCTTAAAACAAACCTGGCACCAAGTGACGGATCGAATCGAACAGTTACCCCGAGATCCACCGGCCCGATGGAACGGCCTCTTCCCGGTGTGGGAGCAGAACGAGACCTCGAAAATCGACCACCCTTCCGGCCGAGAATCCACCGTAGTCTTCGCTTCTTAGCTTCAAACCGACTCGATTCCGGAACCGCCATCTCGATCGCTAGGCGCGATCTCGGTATTCTTTCAAAGTGGCACACATGAGCGGTGCCATACTCGCCTAATATGCGGCTTCATGCGCATATTGAAGTAACGGATTTTATCGGCCTCCGACCTCACCCGATCTCTCACGAAACCCAACCGCCGATTGTAAGTAATGATGGCCTCGAGAAATAGGCACGTCCCGAGGTGTAGCGGTGAAGAACTCCACAATTCGCGCTCCTTGATCGGCGGCGACAATACTGCTTCCATAGCGGCCTTGAATTCCTCCCAAGTAGCTCGACGGCCTCTCGGGCACAACGGCCTCCCACCATTCCGCAGCCTTCCTTATCCAGAGGTACTGGGCAATATGTACCCTCCGTCTTCAGACAAGCTACGGCATCGAAGGTCTGGACAACCGAAAGAGCCAATTCTCCCAACCGAGGGAGTCGAGGATCCGAGAAACGAGGAGGGTGCATCTTAGTCACCGTCTCAAGCCACTTACTAGCCTCCTCTTCCGTGTCGGGGCGGATTCTGCATCCACCCCGAGCTATCCGAGTAAGTTGGGCTACCAAGCTGGCCAAGTACGGCAAGAGCCGGCATTATTACCCGACGGCACCGAGTGAGAGGCCGAGTCCGCAGAGATCGAGAAAGTGAGCCCTCCTCATTATCGCACCCGACCACGGCCTCGGCCAAGGCTCCCTAGCCGGTCTACCACGACCTCTCAACATATCAAGGAAAATAAGAAAAGGACAAGATCGTAAAGATTCACAATTCACAAAGTTGGTAACACAAGTCACGATTCCGAACAGTAAGAAAACGAATTACAGAGATATAAGAGTTCAAGGAGACTTACAACACGGGTCGCACGAAAAGACGGTAGCATGATGATATTAGGCTCAATGACCGACTCTAATGACGCAACCGATGCACTCCAGACCACCGACACTCTAGGTATTCAAAACCTAAGGCTCGATACCATAAATGTAACACCCCAATTCACAAAGGGGACATTACACGCCGTAGAACCCTCTTGAGGTCTACCGTGCTAACACATGACACATAACCACGATGAAAACCCCAAAAGATGCACTCAAAAGTAAATAGGGCCGTGGCCTCGCCAAATCATTTCAACGGAATACATAAAACATAATGTAAATATCAATTCGATGCCCACGCAGGGACTTAAACCAAGTTCAAGAATAAACAGCTTTAATTCCAATACTCGACATATGCAATATCCAAACATAGAAATAAACAAAACAGACTCGAGCCACTATCATCAAGCCATCCCGTCCTTCGCGTGTGTGCCTGCCGTGCTCCTCGGCTCTCCTGCAGACTGAAATGCATAAGACGCATTTCCCCATTTAAGGGGTTAGCATTCGAATAGCTAGTGCAAGTACACAATTACACCACATTATATACAAAAATGCGGTTTTACACAATCATCTCAACATAAGTCATTTGCCACATATATATTCCTAATACTACACTGCAATCACATCAATTTCCAATCATCACGATATCACAAAATCACAATCGGTATCCCGTGGCCGCACCCCTTAGTAGCGACCCCGGACATCCCGTCGAACACTCCGAGTGGGATACCACTTCCGTGGCCGCACTTTAGTATCGACCCCGACATCCCGTCGACACTCCGGTGGAAGTTCAATCACACACGCACACATGTTCCCTTCCGCGGCCGTACCCTTAGTATCGACCCCGGACATCCCGTCGGACACTCGGTGGAAGGAACACATCTCACGCACCCAAAATTCACCATTCATCATTCATTTCGAAAATCACAATATACATAATGAAATGTAATGCATGTACTTGCCTTGAATGAAACGAAACGAAGGAAACGACGACGGAATAGGTTTCGGTCCGAACAATCCTCCCAAATCCAATCCTAACACAATAACGGTATACACAAGTCTCAATAATGCGGAAAGGTAAGAATTAATCCTAATTCTACCCGTTGGGACAATTAATCGGACACCAAGAGTGCAAAAGGAAATGAAATCGGTCAATGGTATAACAACGGATTTCATCCCAACCAAAAACAAGAAAACCAAGGGTCACGAGTATACTATCAATTCTAACAACAACATCAGCTAATTCGGATTAGAACACAAAATCACCACCAAGCCCTCCCCAAAATCATACTAGGTTAAAGGAATTCTTACCTCTTGAAGAATCAAGCACTCAAATCCAAAACCACGTGTTAGATCCGCAATCCGAGCCACCCGATCGAAAAGAGAGGAAGAAATCTACACAATAAGTGGTGTATGGAGGAACTCTCCCTCTCAAGACTCTCTCTCTCTCGCACGGTTGAAGAAGGGGGAGGAAATGGGCGATTCTCGCCGAATAAGAAGCATATAGCGCACCGCCGCGCCGTGTGCCGCGGCTCGGCTAAATCAGGCTGGCAGACAGAGCCAAAATTGCCCGGTGGTCCGACCGCTCGTTGTGCCGCGGCTCATCCGAAGTGTGCCGCGGCTCGACTGCATGTGCCGCAGATCGCTGACCGTGCCGCGGCACGCGGCATGGGCCGATTTGGCCGCAAGTGTCACACGGTGTGCTGCGGCCGACAAGTGTGCCGCGGCAGATCGACTGGCCAGAAGCCGCGGGCAAGACAATCCTTGTGCCGCGGCACACGGTACAGTTTGTTTAGGCAACAACTGGGCGATGTGTGTGCCGCGGCTCACAATTCTTGTGCCGCGGCCCACACCCCCCCTCGGGTCTCAAAATGACGAAAAATGATCCGGAAGGAGAATAAAAGCAACAGGGATCGATATTTGGGCAACAATAACACGAAATGGAAGTACGGAACCCAAAACGATCTGAGGTACACAACCAAAGTCGAATAAGGGACAAATTCCCTAATCTTCTAAGAAATTACAAAAACGGCCCAAACAACCGAAAGGTCACGACACAACGTCGGATTAACAATCCGAAACTCGCAACATGCTCTACATAAGCATACGAACTCATCGAAGTAAGAAAACGACGAAATCGAACGAATTTAACGAGAAACGAATACACATGCGACAGAATATAACACGAGATGAAATTACACAAAAACATTATCAAGACCCGGTCTAAACGGAAAACTCCAAGAATAAAATAAGTTCATAATTACAAAACAGTGCCAGGCGAGTTGTCCGAAACGAAAATGCACCAAAAGAAAGAAATTACCAAGGATAGAAAACGCGGATATTACAGTTAGATCATTCATAGTCCATGTATGACTGGATATGTTCGACGGTTTGTGACTGATTGTTCATACGCCCGAGGGGTATGTTCAATAGTCGGGATGTTTTCTTTGAGATCTAATTATATGTGAATTGTATAATGTCTGGAGAATCATTTATCATGTATATCTGACCCTGTGGTTTGGGTGAAATACATGTGTTGTATTTTAGGTCGAGGCAAATGCAAGGCACAGGAAGAGCATGGTGACGGCGAAGGGTTCGAAGGATACTAGTTCGGGGGGCCCAAGTCTTTTGTTGTCCTGTTATGTTTGAACTGTGTATTATTACTTTTTTTTCGCTTCATTTAAACTATTGTCCGATTGTATTGTTATTTGAAGTATATTCCTTCTCCATATGGTTTATACTTGTATTTGGATCCTGTGTATGTTAAGGTCATTGGCCATACTATTTATAAACTCCTAATCGGAGTAATGACTATTTATTGTGGTTCGGTATCACAAGGTAATACATATTTAATCTGTATTTTGGTATCGCCTGGTGGGTCCTAGTGTGGGGTCCAAGGCACAGTAATAGGCGACCTTTTGGGGTGTTACTGAAGATAGTATCAGAGAGTCGTTTCTCTTTAAGAGTTGTTGTGAAATGAACTAGTATCAAGAGACCTTAGTGTCACGTGTGACCTGTGCAAGCGCCTGACCCTACGATCCAAATAAAGTATGTACTTTATGAGGCATGATTTAACTACCGACGTGATATTGATATCGGAATGGATCTCTTTATTGATCTTGACATTTCGAGGATCTGTGGCAGTATTTATTTAATTGATATTTCGAGGTAAATTCTGGAGTGATTATGTGATTGAAATTATTCAACTCGATGTCGATATGATATTTTGTGTGGCACTCGTAGTGTCGATAATTCATTATGAAATGTTCTCTTGAATATGTAGTTTTTTTGTTGCTATTAACTTAGCATGAATTTTGATTGGTCATAAAGACGGTCATGAAATGTGCTTATGGTTATTATTATTATTTGATTCTTTCAGTATGGAAAGAAATCTGAGAGGCCGTGGCAGAGGGGGACGAGGCCGCGGAAGGGGCCGAATCCCGATACCACAAGCCAAAATGTGCTCGAATGTGGAGCAGAGTTCCGCAGGCACTGATTCGCCTTCTAGGGACCAATCTCACCACACTGGACGCGACGATGCGCATGTCGATCCTTACATTGTTATGCAGGGCATGATGGCTCAGATGACCCAGATGGGTCAATTGATGGAAGCTATGCAGAGAGCTACTACTGGCCAGCAACAGGGGCCTCATCCACCACCTCCTGGGCACGGCGGACCCGTAAGTTGGATCATCAGCGACATCTATTGCCAACAACCCCCGACTTTTGAAGGCTCCTCTGAGCCTGTTCATTGGATTGAACACTTTGAGAAATTATTCGAGATGGTGGACTGCCCAGAAGAGAATCGCGTCTACGTAGCAGCTTACTATCTTAGCAAGGGCGCCCACACCTGGTGGCATTCAGTAAGGCCAGATGATGGTGTATATACTTGGGAGGAATTTAAAAATCTCATGTTAGACCGTTACTATCCAGGTCCACTCCGTGAGGCCAATCTGTCAGAATTGCTGAACACAGACCCGTCTGAAGACGATGATGTACTATCTATTGCCGAGAAATTTCAGGCACTTATTCCTTTCGCCTCGTCGATTGTCCGAACGGAGGCCGATAAGATCAAATATTTTCTCAAGAGGCTTAAACCCCGAATGAGAATGCAGCTGTTGAATCACCACTGTACGACCCTACCGGAGTTCATCGAGAAAGCTCTGGAATACGAACTTACCGCGAAGGAGATTTCCAAGAAGCAACCACAATCTAACAACAAGAGATCCAGGAACCATAACTAGACTGACAGTAACCGAGGGACATACATGAAGCCCCAGTCGTTACCAAACCCTTCTAAATGACCACCCATGGCATCGAAGCCAGTCGGATCGCACTCTCGAGCAGTCAGCTCATCTGTTGTGTGCTATAACTGTGAGGACCATGGCCACATCAACTCCAAATGCCCGAGCATGCCATACTTGTGGGAAGAATGGGCATCGTGCTCGTTATTGCAGGAATGGACCGGGACGTGATCCAGTAGCATCCCATGCCCCAGTTCAGTCTTCTGTCCAGGACTGTGTACCTCCGTCCGCTTCTTATCAAACTACCGGGGCAAATAGAGGGATAGGCTGTGGAAACCAAGATGGTACATCTAGTGCCGGAGCTGCGAAACCTAGGATTTACGAGATGAAGAAGGCCGACGATCCCGAAGCTAGCATGATTGCAGGTACCCTCGAGATCCGATCTCAATCCGCCTTTGTCTTTTTGATACTGGTGCTTCACACTCCTTTTTATCTGCTTCTTGTTTGAGTCATTTGCAATTAGATCATGTTACTAATTGTGAACCTTATGTAATTGGTCTACCCGATGGTAGAAGAATTGTTGGGAATCGTGAAGTGCAGAACTGTCCGATTCGCATGAACGACCATGAGTGGTTGTCAAACTTAATTGTGGTCGATTTACCTAAAGATGATGTAATCTTGGGTATCACTTGGGTGGATCGTTATGATGCCATACTTAGCGTCCGCAAGAGGATAATGACCGTCACATCTGACGATGGTGTTGAGTGTATTTTTTAGGGTGATAATCACAGTTGTTCCGGGAGAGTCATCAGTGCTATGAAAGCAGTGAAATTGCATAATCAAGGGTGTATTGGTTAATGGTGTTACATGACCAAAACAGCGGATTGACCAGTTCAATTGGCCGATATTCCAGTAGTCCGACACTACCCAGATTTATTTCGAGATGAGTTGCCAGGCTTACCTACACATAGAGAGGTAGAGTTTACTATTGAGTTAGAGCCAGGTACGTCCCCGCTTTCAAAAGCACCGTATCATATGGCTCCGACCGAGATGCAGAAGTTGAAGAACCAACTTGAGGATTTGACTGAGAAGGGCTATATTCGACCTAGTGCGTCCCCTTGGGGAGCACCAGTGCTATTTGTACGGAAGAAAGATGGATCTCTGCATTTGTGTATTTATTACCGTGAGTTGAACAGGGTAACCATCAGGAAAAAATATCCATTGCCTCGTATTGATTATTTATTGGATCAACTTCAGGGAGTTGCTGTGTTTTCTATGATCGACTTGAGATCCGGGTATCATCAGTTGAGGATTCCAGAGTCTGACATTTCGAAGACTGCTTTGCGTACTCGCTATGGGCATTATAAGTTCGTAGTGATGCCTTTTGGACTGACTAATGCACCAGCGGTATTCATGGAGTTGATGAATCGGGTTTTTATTAATTATCTGGATCGCTTTGTAGTCTTTTTTATTGATGACATTCTGATTTACTCTCGTGACCATGAAGAGCACGAGCGTCATCTCCATCAAATTCTCGATGCGCTGAGGCGGGAACAGCTTTATAGGAAGTTTTCCAAATGTGAGTTCTAGATGCCTGAGGTTATTTTTCTTGGGCATGTGATATCATCCGAAGGGGTGAGAGTAGACCCATAGAAGACAGAAGCTATCCGAGACTGGCTACCTCCGAAGAACGTGAAGGAAGTTTGCAGTTTCCTGGGTCTAGCAGGTTATTACCGATGGTTAGTGGAGGGTTTTTCCAAGATTGCGCAACCGATGACTAACCTGTTGAGGAAGGATAAGAAGTATTTGTGGTCAGAGGCATGTCATAAAAGTTTTGATGAACTCAAGATTCGATTGATTTCAGCACCTGTTTTTGTTCTACCGAAAGGAATAGAAGGATTCGTGGTGTATAGTGACGCATCGAGACAGGGCCTTGGATGTGTATTGATGCAGGAAGGGAAAGTGATAGCCTATGTATCGAGACAGTTACGACCTTATGAAGTTAACTATCCGACCCATGATTTGGAGCTAGCAGCCGTGGTGTTTGTTTTGAAAATCCGGTGTCACTAACTGTATGGAGTTACCTGTCAGATCTTTACTGATCACAAGAGCCTGAAGTACATTTTTACTCAGAAGGAATTGAACATGAGGCAGAGAAGGTAGCTAGAACTAATCAAAGACTATGATATCAATATCCTTTATCATCCGGGCAAAGCAAATGTGGTTGCTGATGCCTTGAGTCATAAGACAGTACAGGAGCAGATGCTTGCCCGCTTGACAGTTCAGAGAGAATTGCAGTTGGAGTTCGTGAGGCCGGAAATCGAAGTTTGGTTACAGCGTATTCAGGGACAAATCTGCACACTTGAGATTTCATCATCCCTTAATGATATAATCAGATCGAAGCAGGTTACGGACCCATTCTTATCTCAAGTTCGGGATGAAGTAACTCAAGGGAAAGCCCCTGGATTTGTGATCCACGAGGATGGATTGATACACTTTAGGAATCGAGTTTGTGTACCCGCAGATGAAGAGTTTAGGAACTCTATCCTGAGAGAGGCTCATGCTACCCCGTACTCCATTCACCCGGGGTCTAGCAAGATGTATAAGGATTTGAAGCAATGTTATTGGTGGGGGAATATGAAATGTGAAGTTGCAGAGTTCATTTCGAGATGTTTAACCTGTCAGCAAGTTAAGATTGAGCATAAACGACCCGCAGGAATGCTGAAACCACTCCCGATTCCTTTGTGGAAATGGGAGGACATATTGATGGATTTTATCACTAGCTTGCCGATGAGTCGTCGAGGGATGAATACGATTTGGGTGATTGTAGACCTTCTAGCCAAAGCAGCCCACTTTTTGGAGATTGAAGACACATGGGGACCCGAGAGATTGGCCGAGCTGTTTATTAAAGAGATTGTAAGTTTACATGGTACCCCCAAGAGTATTGTATCGGATCGTGGCGGGCGATTCATGTCACACTTCTAGAAAGCATTTCATCGTACGATGGGTACGCAGTTGAACTGCAGTACGGAATTTCATCCGCAGACTGATGGTAAGTATGAAAGGACTATCCAAACTCTAGAGGATATGTTGAGGGCGTGCTCTCTTGATTGGAAGGACGATTGGGAAGCCCAACTGCCTTTGGTGGAATTCACTTACAATAATAGTTGGCACGCTTCGATTCAGATGGCACCTTATGAAGCATTGTATGGCCGTCGTTATAGTTCTCCTTTGTGTTGGGACGACATTTCTGAATCTCTGGGTACGGAACTTGATATGTTGTTAGTATCCCGTGAGAAGATCGCCCTGATTAGGAGTCGTTTGTTAACGGCTCAAAGCCGACAGAAGTCTTACATAGACAACCGTCGACGACCGCTTGAGTTAGAGGTTGGCGACCATGTGCTAATGATTGTATCCCCAACTCGAGGTGTTTTTCGTTTTGGGAAGAGGGGCAAGCTGAGTCCGAGGTATATCAAGTCGTTTGAGGTTTTGGAGCGAGTAGGCGATCTGGCCTATCGTCTGGCATTGCCACCAACTCTGAGTCGGATTCATAACGTGTTTCATGTCTCCCAGTCGAGGAAATATGTTGCTAATCCAAGTCATATACTTCAATTCGATGAGATCGAGATAGCGGAGGATCATTCGTACGAGGAGCATCCCGTACAGATACTTGAGAGGAGGATCAAACAGTTGCAGAACAAGACGATTCCCCTACTGAAGGTTCAGTTGTCACGACACGGAGTTGGGGAGGCTATGTGGGATACGGGGAGTAGCATGCGAACGAGGTATCCCGAGTTGTTTACCCCTTAGTTTCGAGGACGGAACTCTGTTGGATTCGGTCCAGCATCCTGCCTATGGGCTTAAAATGCGCGAGGCGCGGCTTGCAATTCGACCTGTGAGATCTGCGCTAGAAAGTGGTTAAATGAATTGATTTGGACTACTCATACTAACAAGATGCTGTAGGTCACAAGTCGTCCAGGAACAAGTCTAGAGGGGGGGTGAATACACTTGTTGACACTCTTAAACTCTTTTTCTCAAAGAGTGAGTTTCTTCAGCTGATAGGTAAACAAATGACTTAGAGTCGTTTGTTCTTAATATGTGCGGAAGTCAGCTGATGACGAATATAAAGCAACTAATGAAACACTTAACAATGAATGCAGCAGTTAAAATATGATGCTATAAAACAGTCAATAACGCAGGCAGTTATAGTGGTCTCAGAGGTGGGGTAATCCTCTACTAATCCACTTTTCTCCAAACCAGTTGGAGATGAATTCACTATAATTCTCAACCAGTGATAAATATTACAGTGATTCAAACACAACTACAACAGCTTCCAACCAGTGGAAATTCGTGCCGTTGTAACACAATTGACTGCCTTGCACCTCTTGATCCTCGATCCTTGTATGCCTTTACAGTCTCTTAACTTCAACCAGTGAAGTACCCCGAACTCAGGATTATAGACAAGAGTTTTTGTCTTCTCCAACTAAGAGCTTCTTTAAGTATGAACTTTTAGAACCGCTCTTTTCAGGATGCTGTATTTCGCTTTTTGATTGCTTGAATGTTTTGATCGCTTGAAAGTATGTTCGCACCGGTAGTTGCTCAACTTCAAATCTTCGGATATATATAGGTGTTGATCCATGAGCATTCCTTCATAGCCGTTGCAAATCTGTAACAAATCCGTCCGTTGGAGGGAGACTTCTTTGTTTATTCTTTTCTGAACGTTGCAAGGCTGGATTCCCATATTTTAATCTATCTTCCGACCGTTGTGAAGACTCTGCATGTGATGCGCCGAATCTTTTGAATATAAAACGATTAAAGTCTTCAAGGTGGGTCTGGATAGCTTATTTAATTCATATCGTTAGCGGGAATCACTCCAATTTGTCTCTTCATGTTGCATGTCACTTTCCATAATACTTGACTTTTCAACGCATGTTGACGTGGACTTGGAGTACTTGGCTGATCTCGACTAGGCTGATATGTAGTTAACTTCTCTGCAGTCTGGACCTCTCTGATGTTCCTAGTTTAGGACTTGTCTGATCAGGTGACTTGTTTGAGGTACCTTGGCTGCAGTCTGGTCAAACATCCCTGATAATTTTTGTTGACCAGAACTACTCTGACTTGACTCGGCTGATCCTCTCTGATGAACTTAGCTGATCTTAGTACTTAGCCGATTTTCAGTCTAACTTATTTTTGGCCTATAGAAGATACTCATTTGGTTCTTCTTTACATTTTGCCAAGTTTTTATACTTAACATATTTGGCCTATGGAAGATACTCATTTGGTTCTTCTTTACATTTTTGCCAAGTAACAAACATTTGAATTTATACTGATGACATCATCAAAATCTAACAAGTATTCCTAACAAATTCCCCCTATTTTGATGATGGTAAAACTTAAGGAAATATTCAAATGAACAGGTCTGCACTTAGGTGCAAGACACAAACTCAAAATCAGTCTTGTTTTTGAGACAACTAGACATTGTCATTCAAAATACTGTATATATTAATTTTCTGTTGTTTACAAGTACATGGCTTGAATAGAATAAGTTCAGAAAATTAATCAATTACAAAAATTACAATTACATCTAACAACTATCTGCCCCTTCCTCTGCGAACAGTTTGCTTGGGAGGTCTAAATAGTATTGCACCGATTGGTCCACTTAGGATGGGTGCAAGACCATATTTCCTCCTTATGACTAGGTCAAGAAAGTCTTGGTCTTCTTTTGAAGAAAACTTGTGCTCTTCACATAGCTTTCTAATTTCTTCTTGAAGCTCTAGCTCGTTAAGCTCATTATCCAAACGGGTCGGCGCTTCCTCTGCTCTAAATGGAGGAATCATAGGATAAGCTTTCCATTTGGCTGCATATTTAAGCATGATCTTCCACAGAGTAGGCCATCTAGCATCCATGTAGTTGATGAATGACTGTTGGGGCGAGCATTCTTTATCTTGGAGAATCTCCCAGAGGTAGAACTACTCTGTGAATTGTTTCTTAGCATTCGCCCAATTGTTCATGAATTCTGTTGGTAAGAATTCTTCAACATACCACAACTGTTTGCCTTCTCATTCGAATCTTTGTTCATCTTTCTCTCTTGTTCTTCTCTTCTTCTCCACAGACTGCTTCTCTACAGATTGCTCTTCAGGTTGGCTAGGGGCAGATATCTCCTTTCTTTTCAGACTTGATGGTCCTCCTTCAATTTGGAGAATGTCTTGCCTCTTCTTTGATCTTAGTTATTTCCTTATTTCTCCTTGAGTACTTCCTTCCCCCTGTATTCTATCTTCCCCCTTTTTGCCAGCATCAACTATCGTAGTCAGCTGCTGTTCTATCCTGCACATCCAGTCAGACATGCCAAATGGCATTCTATTGTTGGTAGGGGGAGGAGGCGGAGGTACTTCTCTCTGCAGCAAAGTGTCAATCTTTGCACTGATGGTTTGGAGGTCAGGAGTGACCTGAGATGCCAGCAGCTCTCCAATGGTATCCTTCACTATCTGCCTGATCAGCTCAGTCACTGCAGGTGAGATCTGAGCTGGTGGAGAGTGCTCGCCTGAGCCTTCTGCAATTGAACCACCAGACTGCAGGCTCCTATCTGCAACTGGTACTCTAGATGGGGTCTTTTCTGGGGTCCCTGATCTGGAGTCCTCATCCAATTCTGCATCCAGGCAGGTGTACCGGGCAGGCGCCCCAGTCCTATCTGCAGCCTCTTGTATTGGCTCTTGCTCCGGCTCCCTTTCTCCTTCTTCCTTCTCTTGCTCTTTCTCCTGCTCTTCCTCCTTTTCTTCTTCAATATTTTCTTTTTCTTTCTCAGCTCCTTGATCTCCTCCTTCATCTTTATCATCATCCTCATCATCATCATTATTATCATCATCTTTCCCATCTTTTTCTTCTTCATCCTCATCATCCTTTTCACCTTCATATTTATCCTTCTCTCCTTCATCCTGTTCTACTTCTTCTCCTCCTTCTTCTTCTTCTTCAATCAACTCTTTTGTTTTCTCAATTTCCTCAGAATGTTTTTCAACTAAAATATTTTCTTCTTCTCTTCTCTCTTCCTGCTCTTTCTCCTCGTCGATTAAAACAATAACTTCTTCTTCTCCATCTACCTCTTCAATTCTAATTTCTCTCTCTTCTTCCTCCTCATCCTCTTGTTCAAATGAACCATCAAAAATACTAAACATAATGGAATGGATGAATTGGTCCAAGTTGGTTTTAAAATGAGACATGAACCAATTATGAGGATTAAAATTAAGTCTCATTCTTTACAAAATTGAATCAGTACCTCCTATGTGGCTTGGGGATATCCCCAACCACTAGTTTCAATATAAGCCTGAAATTCTGTAAATGACATATTTTTGAAAAACTTCCACTCTTCAAAAATATTGACAAAAGAGTGTTTTAAGGCTTGTGGCTTAACAAGCTGTAATTGTTCGATGGATAGATTGAAAACATTATTTTCCAGTAGGTTAAAGATATAATTGGCTTCATGGATTGAGATGATTAGACATGCTTCTTCTTCTTCTGGAATGTAGGCTGGAGTGAGGATACCACAACTGAGTTTCAGTGCCTGGGCAGCCGGGTCTTCCAGTGAGTAGGTGACACGCGGCAGGATGGCATGATGATCATTTGCTCTTCCTCACTAAAGCTGCGATGCTGGGCCTATTGGGAGAGGGTTCTGGAGATGACTGCATGATGGATGGTTCTCCAGGGGCTGGTCCCCTTCTCTTGAATCGGATAGCTATGGGAGTGTTATCTGACTCGGAGTCTGACTCGACTGCAGTTGGGTTGTCGGCTGCAGGTTGGTCCGACTCGCCTGATGAATGATATCTGGGGTAAGTCCGTGTGTCAGGTAGCTCCTTCAACATCTGAGCTGCTCTTCTGTTGTTCCCTAACCTCCTCAAAGTTTCTTGGTCCAGATGACCAAGTCTCTTGTTGGTATAGAAGGGGTCAGTACTTCCCTTCGCCATACCTGTCTTTTCCAGAATCCAACTCAGCTGCGTTCCAAACGCCAGCTTGGATTTAAATGTCTTTTCATCAGAAAGCCATTCGGCTTTGTTTGACTTCTCGAACAAGTTGCCTAAAAATGTAATCCGCCCAATCAATTTCCTTATCTTGAATTAGTGCCCCCAGCACTATGAACTTCGCCAACGACAGTTGGTCGTAACTGCCGGCCATTGCCATAATGATCTTGTTGGTTATATCCAATGCAAAACGATAGACCTTTTTAATCTCACTCCTTTTAGCAGTGAGTTTCAGCTTTTCTGGCAGATTCTCCACCTTGATCTTCTTCCAGGTTTCGGCAAGAATGATCGCTTGAGAGATTCGACAACCTATGCCGGTGTTTCATACCAAAACTGCATTTAATCGACTCCCACGATATGTCGACTTGTCTTCTGCCAACTGTGCTCCGAATTCCATCCTGAATTAAATAGGCTTCGCGGTAGAACGCGATAACATCTTCCTTGTACAAATGTTGAGGGTTGATGTCCAGGAATGGGTAGATCCCATTTAGCTTCATCGTGTGGATTAGGTCAAGCACGTCGTAATTCTCCAGATTTGCTTCCAATAAGCCTTCAAAATCAACGACCAGGGAGAAGATAATCTGGTCCTTGACTGCCTTCAGGTTGACGCCTTCGAAGTACGATTCCATTTCTGCAAACAAATGATTTTTTAGTGTATTTGGAGTTCAAGAATTTTTTGCTCTGTAAATCTAGGGTTTCTGGTAAGCGTAAAAGGTAAAGTGAAGAGGTTTTCGTCCTTATAAAGAAGATAAAAAGACTTATGGATTAAATTATTATATATTTGAAACGGTGGTACGCCTTTTGAGATTCTTTTAAATTTCAAATTTGGTCCATTTTAAAATTTGACGGTTGGTTTTAATTGGCCACCGTGGAGGTCGATTTATCAGGTGATCGCCACGTGTATTTAAAATGCCACTTGTGAATCAAAAATTAATATATTTAAATGCCACTTGTGGACCAAAATTAATATAGTATTATTATACATATGGCAGATAATAATAAAATATTCAGAGGTCGATTGAGTTTAGAAAACTTAGCTGGTTTGACTGTTGACTGTTGACCACTCTGCATCAGGTGAGTTGACTTCATGGACTTCTCGCCTGAGATTCTGATCAGCTAGGTTCCTTTGTCCATCCTTCGTCTTCTTGTTTGCATCAGCTAGGATCTGATTTCTTTAATCAGTTGGGTCCGTCCTTCCTCTGAGATGCTTCAGCTTGCTTCTGTACTAGATTCCCAATCTAGTAGACCAAGATCTCTGCTTAGCTCCAAAAACCTTTCTTCTGGCAAAGGTTTGGTAAAGATGTCAGCTATTTGGTAGTCTGTGCTGACTCTTTCAACTCTAACTCTTTTGTTAAGCACATGGTCTCTGATGAAGTGGTGCTTAACATCAATGTGCTTCGTCCTTGAATGCAAAACCGGATTGTTGGTTATTGCAATAGCACTGTTGTTGTCGCACCAGATAGGGACTTCATGGGTAATGATATTATAATCCCTTAGCTGTTGTCTGATCCATAAGATCTGAGCACAACAACTACCTGCAGCTAGGTATTCTGACTCTGTGGTGGAGATAGAGTTAGAAACCTGCTTCTTGCTAAACCAGGATATCAGTCTGGTTCCTAGGAATTGGCACGTTCCACTAGTGCTTTTCCTATTGATTTTGCATCCTGCGAAATCTGCATCTGAGTATCCTGACAGCTCGAAGTTATCATCCTTGGGATACCATAGTCCAACATTGACTGTAGACTTAAGGTATTTTATTATCCTCTTGGCTGCATCTAGGTGTGATTGCTTCGGCTTGGACTGGAATCGCGCACAAACTCCTACGGCATAGGATATGTCTGGCCTTCTTGCAGTGAGGTAAAGCAATGATCCAATGAGTCCTCTGTAGTGGGTTGAGTCCACTAATATGCCTCCCTCATCTACACTAAGTGAGTACTTGTGCTCATAGGGATTCTTGCTGGCTTGGCTGATTCCATTCCAAATCTCTTAATCAGATCTTTGGTATACTTAGCATGGTTGATGAAAATTCCATTTTTCATCTGTTTAACTTGTAGTCCGAGAAAGAAGTTAAGTTTTCCCATCATACTCATCTCAAATTCTCCTTGCATGAGGTTGGAGAATTTCTCACATAGCTCTGGATTGGTTGAGCCAAATATGATGTCATCCACATATATCTGGACTATTAGTATGTGGCCTTCGTGCTCCACTCTGAATAGGGTCTTGTCTACCTTCCCTTTGCAAAAACCATTCTTCTCAAGAAACACAGATAGTGTTTCATACCACGCACTTGGTGCTTGCTTAAGTCCATAAAGAGCCTTCAACATCTTATAGACTTTGTCTCTTTTGATAAAACCTGGGGGTTGCTCTACATAGACTTCTTCTTCTAGGATGCCATTTAGAAAAGCACTCTTTACGTCCATCTGATAGACTTCAAAATCTTTGAATGCAGCATATGCAAGGAATAGTCTGATGGCCTCTAATCTTGCAACAGGTGCATAGGTTTCATCAAAATCTATTCCTTCACACTGTGCATAACCTTTTGCTACAAGTCTGGCCTTATTCCTAACAACAGCTCCGTCTTCGTCACTCTTATTTTTGTACACCCATTTGGTGCCAATAACCTTCTTGTGATCTGGTCTGTCTGTTAGTTCCCAAACTTTGTTTCTTTCCATCTGCTCCAGTTCCTCTTGCATGGCATTTATCCAAGAATAATCTTCCAGGGCTTGTTCTGTTGTTTTAGGTTCTATCTGTGACATGAAGCATGAGAACATAGCCGTTCCTGCGGGTAGAGTTGACTGTCTTGTCTTAACTCCATCAGTCAGCTTCCCGATGATTTGCTGGATTTGATGATCTTTCAGCCATTTGGGGATATTGTCTTCTTCTGGGTTTGTTCCCCTTGTTGGATTGCTCTGGTGGAATTCTGCATCAGCTGGGTTCTGGTCTGCAACTGGATCAGCTGCCGTCTTGTCATCTGCAGGTTGGGTCTGATCTGCAGGTGAGTCTTTATCATCTACAGCTGGGTCTTCATCAGCAGGAACTGGATCAGATAGGTTTGGTGATCCTGTCTGATCTGCAGTTGGGTCTTCAGCAGCTACAGTTGGATCTTCACGCTAGTTTGCAGGTGAGTCCACCATTCCACTGTCATGTACAATGACTTCTTCAAGGGTTGCTGACTTGAGCTTGTTCTCAATTAGCTCAACTTGCTTCCTGTACTCAACAGTAGATTCATCAAAAACAACATGGGGTGTTTCTTCCACAACTAAGGTTCTTTTGTTAAATACTCTATATGCCTTGCTTCTTTATGAGTATCCCATAAAGAGACCGTCATCAGTTTTAGCATCAAAGGCATTTAGTTGTGTTTTACCATTGTTGTGGATGAAATACTTACAACCAAAAACATGAAAGTAAGCAACAGTAGGGGTTCTATTATTCCAAACCTCATAGGGAGTTTTGCCATGTCCCCCCTACTATCATACTCCTGTTCTGAGTGTGGCAAGCTGTGTTGACAGCTTCAGCGCAGAACCTCTTGGGCAGGTCCGCTTCTGCAATCATGGGCCTTGCTGCTTCCTTCAGGGTTCTGTTCCTTCTTTCAGCAACACCATTCTGCTGGGGAGTCCTGGATGCAGATAGCTCATGCTGGATCCCATTCTGATCGCTGTAATCAGTGATCGCCTTGTTGAGAAACTCTCCTCCTCTATCTGATCTGATCTTGATGATGGATAGGGATTTCTCATTCTGGATCCTTCTCAGCAGCTCAGGTAGCTTGGTCAAGGTTTCACTTTTCTTATATAAGAATATAATCCAAGTGTACCTTGAATAATCATCTACTACAACAAGTGCAAGCTTTCGGCCGCTTAGAGTCCTTGGATTGATAGGACCAAATAGATCCAGGTGGAGTAGATCGAATATCCTTGTTGTGAGATTTGTAGGTTGGACTGGCTTGAATGATGCTCTGGTCTGCTTTCCTTTCTGACATGCATCACAAAGCGCTTCCTTCTTGAATGCTTCATTTGGAAGTCCTCTGACCAGCTTCTGAGAACTAATCTTGTTGATGGATTTGAAGTTCAGGTGACATAATCTTTTGTGCCACAGCCATCCGTTCTCAGCTACTATCTTGGATAGAAAATAGGAGTTAGGTGTTCCTGTGTTCCAATCTATCATATAGACATCTCTCCTTCTGAATCCTTGTAGCTTCACTTCTCCAGATAGGATATCTATCACCATACATTTCCAGATGATGAAGACTACTAGGTTCTTCTCGTCGCAAAACTGGCTTATTCTTAGGAGTCTTTGACATAATGAACTTTGGATATCATAATATTTCCTCGGTGCAGCTCTCCAAATCCCTTTGTTTGTCCTCTAGAGCTATCTCCAAAGGTTACATCAGGACCTCTTTCTTTGGTGTATTTGGACAGCATCTTCTTGTTCCCGGTCATGTGCCTTGAGCATCCAGAATCTACAAACCATTCTTCTCCTCCAAAGTTTGAGCTTGTGGAGATGTGGTTGTAGTCCTTCCACCTTTTCTGCAATCAGACAAGCAGAGATTTAGGTACCCAAATCTGTGTGGGTCCTTTGGGGTTAGCTGGTTTCCTGGAGAATTGATTTCTCCTTGGATTGTGAAAGTTGTTATTATTATAACCCTCATAAGGTGTGTAAGGTCGAGGTCTGAATCTCCTGTTGGGATTGTATACCGGATATTCCTCAAAATATTGATAGTGTGAGCCATTTCTAAATCTTGGCTGAGACCATTTATTAAATCTTTGAGGTCTCCACACTTGTTCATTTTGGAAATTAGGATAACCTTGAGGTTTCCATCTACCCCTCCCATTTTGAAATCTATTTTTAGGGAGTTGTTGGTAATATTGGGCATGTTGTCTGGACTGCTGCTTCTGCCTGGGCCATTGCCTAGTCGCTTGTCTAGGTGGCTGCCTTGTGTAACCTGACTGCAGCCTAGACATGTGACTTGGCTGTTGCCTGTTTTTAAATATCAGTTTATATGTAGGCTCAGCAGTCGAGACAATTGTTTCTCCCTTGATAAACTTTCTTTTAGAACTAGAGGGAGTGTGAGGATCATATCCAAGGCTGATTTGGAATATAGTGACCTTTTATTGGTACACAATTCTTCCAGTGTTGAAGACGCCTTCAGGGAGGTTATTTTCTGCGCCTGAGTCTTATTTACCTGAGTCAGCTTAGTAAATTCGGCTTTGACATGAGCAAGTGCAGCTGATTTTTCTTTGAGTAAAACAGTTAATCGATTTATCTCAGCTGTAGATACATCAGCTTGGTTCTTAAAGTCAGTTGCAGTTATCTCAACCTTATTCAGTTCTAGGCTGAGTTTTTCGAAATCATTTTTCAGCTGCCTATTCTCATCTTGCAGCTGAGTCTTCTCTGCTGATACAGTTTGGTGTGCAGATTTGAGTGTTTCAAAATCTTTAAATAGCTGATTTACAGATTCGTGCAGATCTATATCTTGTGACATGGCTGAACTATTATTTGAACCGGAGGGTTTAGATGTTACCTCTTCATCAGCTAGGTTGGCCATCAGGCAGTCATACTCTTCATCATCATCAGAAAAGAATTCGCTGCTTGATTCTACATGCTCCTGGTCTTCTCCGATGAGGGCCTTTCTTCTATCTTCTTTTCTGCCCACCTCCTTCTTGCTCTCGTCCTTCTTGAGATCAGGACAGTTGATTTGGATATGTCCTGTCTTGTGACAATTGTAGCACTCCACTTTCCAGCTTCCAGCTTTCTGATTTCTCATGGGATTCTCCTTATAATTTTTCTTGTATTTGGAGTAGTTCTTTCTAAAGTTGTTGAACCTTTGCATTATAAACGCCATTTCTTCCTCAGAATCTAATGGATTTGGAGGCTTTACATCAGATAAGCTCTTGGCGGGGGACTCGGCTGCAAATGCTATTCCCTTCTCTGCAGGCTCAGTTGAGGATGAACTTGGAAGCTCGAACTCATAAGCCTTCAGATCAGAGAACAGCTCTTGAATTTTTATTTTATTCAGGTCCTTGTATTCTCTCATGGCCATGACCTTCATGCTCCATTCAGGGTTGAGAGATCTGAGAACCTTCAGTGCCATTTCCCTGTTGCCATAGGTTTTGCTGAGGGAGTTGATCTCATTGATAATCTCAGTGAACCTTGTGTCCACTTGGTCTATGGATTCACCATTCTTCATTTTGAAGTTGTCAAATTTTTGAATAGCAATTGACAACTTATTTTCCTTGATCAGCTCCGTTCCTTCACACATTAGGGCTAATGTGTCCCAAATTTCTTTGGCATTCTTGCAGTTCTTGATCTTGACCATGGTGGATTTGTCAAGAGTTTGGTATAGCACATCTCTGGCCCGGTTATCAAGATTGGCCAGCTTTCTTTATTCAGGAGTCAGCTCTGTCCTCTTCTTAGGGATCTTCTCTGGCTTCCCTGCTGCGATCTCATCTGCAGTGTTGTCCTTCTCGAAGATGAATGGACCATCCTCTATGATGCACCACATGTCATCATGGATTGAAGATAAGTGTGCCTGCATCCTTACCTTCCAAAGATCATACTCGTCAACTGAAAACACAGGGAGTCTAGAATGCATGTGTTCCATTATAAAATGAGAGTAAAGATATATTTCTGATATAGATCTGGTTCGTGAAATAAATGAACCAACCGCTCTGATACCACTTGTAGGTCACAAGTCATCCCGGAACAAGTCTAGAGGGGGGTGAATAGACTTGTTGAAACTCTTAAACTCTTTTTCACAAAGAGTGAGTTTCTTCAGCTGATAGGTAAACAAATGACTTAGTCGTTTGTTCTTAATATGTGCGAAAGTCAGCTGATGATGAATATAAAGCAACTAATAAAACACTTAACAATGAATGCAGCAGTTAAAATATGATGCTATAAAACAGTCAATAACGCCGGCAGTTATAGTGGTCTCAGAGGTGGGGTAATCCTCTACTAATCCACTTTCTCCAAACCAGTTGGAGATGAATTCACTATAATTCTCAACCAGTGATAAATATTACAGTGATTCAAACAAAACTACAACAGCTTCCAACCAGTGGAAATTCGTGCCGTTGTAACACACTTGACTGCCTTGCACCTCTTGATCCTCGATCCTTGGATGCCTTTACAGTCTCTTAACTTCAACCAGAGAAGTACCCCGAACTCAGGATTATAGACAAGAGTTTTTGTCTTCTCCGCTTCTTTAAGTATGAACTTTTAGAACCGCTCTTTTCACGATGCTGTATTTCGCTTTTTGATTGCTTGAATGTTTTGATCGCTTGAAAGTATGTTTGCACTGGTAGTTGCTCAACTTCAAATCTTCGGATATATATAGGTGTTGATCCATGAGCATTCCTTCATAGCCGTTGCAAATCTGTAACAAATACGTCCGTTGGAGGGAGACTTCTTTGTTTATTCTTTTCTGAACGTTGCAAGGCTGGATTCCCATATTTTAATCTATCTTCCGACCGTTGTGAAGACTCTGCATGTGATGCGCCGAATCTTTTGAATATAAAACGATTAAAGTCTTCAAGGTGGGTCTGGATAGCTTATTTAATTCATATCTTTAGCGGGAATCACTCCAATTTGTCTCTTCACGTTGCATGTGACTTTCCGTAATACTTGACTTTTCAACGCATGCTGACGTGGACTTAGAGTACTTGGCTGATCTCGACTAGGCTGATATGTAGTTAACTTTTCTACAGTCTGGACCTCTCTGATGTTCCCAGTTTAGGACTTGTCTGATCAGGTGACTTGTCTGAGGTACCTTGGCTGCAGTCTGGTCAAACATCCCTGATAATTTGTGTTGACCAGAACTACTCTGACTTGACTCGGCTGATCCTCTCTGTTGAACTTAGCTGATCTTAGTACTTAGCCGATTTTCAGCCTAACTTATTTTTGGCTATAGAAGATACTCATTTGGTTCTTCTTTACATTTTGCCAAGTTTTTATACTTAACATATTTGGCCTATGGAAGATACTCATTTGGTTCTTCTTTACATTTTTGCCAAGTAACAAACATTTGAATTTATACTGATGACATCATCAAAATCTAACAAGTATTCCTAACAGATGCATCTTCTTTTCTGGTAGCCATCTCATAGAAACTCTAAAGTTAAGCGTGCTTGGCTAGGAGTAGTTATGGGATGTGTGACCCCATGGGAAGTTTCTCAGGTGCGCGTGAGTGAGGACAAAGCGCGCTAGAAAAGACTCGTGTTGGTACAGTGAGGACAGTCTTCATCATTCTTGGGACCAACAATTGGTATCAGAGCGGGTCACGGGTGTGGATTCCCTCGGAGTATCCTACAGTGGAGGCTGCCAAAGTGTTGGAACTGAGAGGCGGGCATGCAGCAAATGTTGCCAGTTGGCCGGAACTAAGATGTTGGCGCGGTGGAGGTTGCCAGGTGCTGGAGGGCTATGTGATCAAATATAGTATGCTGGAACTGAGATACTGGCGCAGCAGAAGTAAACGGAGCTGGAACAGATGCTGATGTCAAGTGTTGGAGGACTGTGTGAATAAATCCAGCCGCTAGAGAGCTGTGTGATCAAATCTAGTTCGCGGAGGTTTCCAGACTGTGGGGCTGAGATGATGGCAGGTACTGGGAGGGGGATTGTTGGATTCGGTCCAGCATCCTGCCTATGGGCTTAAAAATGCGCGAGGCGCGGCTTGCAATTCGACTTGTGAGATCTGCGCTAGAAAGTGGTTAAATGAATTGATTTGGACTACTCATCCCAACAAGATGCATCTTCTTTTCTGGTAGCCATCTCATAGAAACTCCAAAGTTAAGCGTGCTTGGCTAGGAGTAGTTATGGGATAGGTGACCCCCTGGGAAGTTTCTCAGGTGCGAGTGAGTGAGGACAAAGCGCGCTAGAAAAGACTGGTGTTGGTACAGTGAGGACAGTCTTCATCATTCTTGGGACCAACAAACTCCTTTTAAGGGGGGAGTATGTAATATCCGACAATAATTTCTTATCTACTGTGGTATTATTGGGATAATTTGTGCATCGTTGTAATTATGTTGTATTTAGTTAATGTTATTGATGTCGGGATATATCAGAATAGACTTGATTTTAATTGTCATTCACATTGTAGTTGATTTCTTAACGTTGTGTAAATTGTTTCATTTTTGGGCTAAGTGTTCTTTGATTAACTTATGCTAAGGATTTAACTTAACGTATGCTATTTCATTGGATTTACATACATAATGGTATGCTGGTTACGTACGTAATGCTTGGAATCTTATCCGATCTCAACTTTCGGCGTAGGGGGCTGGACATGATCCGGATAAATGGCCTTTTCGAGGCAGCCAAGTTGACGTACATTACGTACATAATGCTGAAGCTATAACATACATAATGAGGTTAGTATTTTGAGGCAGTAGCCTCTGGAGGCAGATTACGTACGTAACATTTTAGGTGTAGCGTACGTAAAGGGGTTAACGTACGTTATCTTCATGCGATAACGTACGTAACAAGCTATGCAGTTTATAAAAATACAGCTTGTGTCTTTCATTTGCACGTCCAAACTCCGATTTTTCTCTCCAACAATCGTCCCCCTGCCTCCCTAGACCGACTTTACTCCCTTCCAACTTATGGTTGAGCCTTGCATCTTGGATTGGAGCTTGTTGATTGAAGTTTAGAGTTGTTCTTGAAGCTTGGAGTGTGTTCTTGTGTTTTTGGTGGTTGTTCTTCGTTTCTGAAGGTATGTTGTATGATTCTACTCAATATTTTCATAGTTATGATGTTAGTGATGTGGTATACTACACCTAGTGTTGAATTAAGCAAGTACAACATGATAATTATTGGATTTATGAACAAACTAAGTATAGAACATGATTTTGGTTCTTAGATTCTTCATCGGTTTTGGTTGAACCTTAAATATATTCATCATAAGGCTATTGTTTCAGAGATTTTTAACGTACCTTGATGATGATTTCGTGATATTCTTGTGATGAATGACTTGATTACATCATAACCTAAGCTAGGTGAATTCATAGATGATGATAGTTGATTCTCCAAGTTAGTAAGTGCTTGTAAGGATGGTGTTAATATGAAGATAATCTTCATGATTATGATATAGTCTTATAACTAAATGAATTTAGTATAACCTTATTGTAGCTTACTATATTCAATCTAAATTTGATGTAATGATGAAATAAGGTTGTTTAGATTATCATCACTTTCAAACATTAGTGATGTTCTTGGAAAGTTTAAACGATATAAGACGATATTAAAAAACATAAATGATTGTTTAACATGTTCTTGATAAATTCTTATTCATAAGAACCATGTGAGTATTTGAGAATATCTTGTAAACTGATCATAAGAATGAATTGAGGTAAATAGAGTTCTTGGAATAGAATTTTGATATCTTGAGATAGTTGAACTATTCAAATTGAATTTAGGGTGTCGTCTCACTGATTTCGATATCGATGATTATATGGATATGTTATTGAGTGAAATGTATTTCATTCAAGGTCGATTGTTCGAGTAACCGATATTAGTCAAGGACCGTCCGTTCGTTCGACAAGGGAGGATTATTCTCGTCTCCGTATTGAGGCAAGTTATCTTGCTTGGTTATAATGATGATTGAATTCTTGTGATGGTTATACGTTTTGTGTATATGAAACACTTATGAATCTGTGATTCGTAGTTCGATATTGTTCTTGACTATGATCCATTTTTCATCATGGGATTGCATTCCCAAGTTCATCGCCTTTGTATCATTGATCTCATTGATCCTTATTGTCACCTCGGTGAATTCCTTGATCCTTAATCGGATATGTGATTTATTGAATTCGTTGTCATGTCGTATCGTAGCATATCTGGAATCATATATGCGCGCCGATTGGTTATTGTGTAGGATTTTTAGCCAGGCACATATATAGTCATACGTGGATGTTTCCGTATTGGACTGTGCACACGAGACGTAGTTCGTGAGGCTAATTAGGTACATTGTCACACGTATATTCTGGATTCCGTATACAGGGTGGACATGTACACGGACACATTTCCGGATCGGGCGTACTGTGATGTCCATCTTGAGCCATATTGTTATATCGTTCATAGTCCATGTATGATTGGATACGTTCGACGGTTTGTGACTGATTGTTCATACGCCCGAAGGGTCTGTTCAATAGTCGGGATGTTTTCTTTGAGATCTAATATATGTGAATTGTATAATTTCTGGTGAATCATTTATCATGTATAGCTGACCCTGTGGTTTGGGCGAAATACTTGTGTTGTATTTTAGGTCGAGGCAAAGGCAAGGCACGGGAAGAGCATGGTGACGGCGAAGGGTTCGAAGGATACTAGTTCGGGGGGCCCAAGTCTTTTGTTGTCCGGTTATGTTTGAACTGTGTAATGTTACTTTTTTCGCTTTATTTAAACTATTGTCCGATTGTATTGTTATTTTGAAGTATATTCTATCTCCATATGGTTTATACTTGTATTTGGATCCTGTGTATGTTAAGGTCATTGGTCATACTACTTATAAACTCATATCGGAGTAATGACTATTTATTGTGGTTCGGTATCACAAGGTAATACATACTTAATCTGTATTTTGGTATCACCTGGTGGGTCCTAGTGTAGGATCCACGGCACTGTAATAGTCGACCTTTTGGGGTGTTACATTCGGTACGTCAAAAGTTGTTGCGGCAAGGAATTCCAAAACTAAGGAAGTGGAAAGTGTTTTGCCTCTTCAAACGACAGCATCTGAGTAAAGTGTCTCGAATCTTTCTTGTCTCGGCCTTCACATAAACTCGATAATTACGGGGCCTTACACTTTAGATATATGTGAGTGTGGGAACTTTTGCGGTCTTGCATATGTTGATTTTCTGCTTTGGGGTATTATCATGTGCTGATATACGGAGCCTGGTCGCTGGAAGGAACTGATTCTGAATTAAGCAATGTTTCATAAGTCTTACGGTCCACCTTTTGTTGGAACTTAATTATGTCTAAGCTGCTAAGTGAAGAAGTTTCAAGTATCAAAAGTCTAGCAAAATTGAGTGCACAATATTTTTAATATCTTTGTTATGATATACAGTAGAACCTCTATAAATTAATATTGGTGGGACCGAAAAAAATATTAATTTTAGAGAAGTATTAATTAATTGATAAATTAATAATTTATTAATTTAAAGAATATTCAACCAATTTAAAATTAATTAAATCTCTATGAATTTAAATTTAATTACATAGAGATATTAATGAGTATTCAATGGTAGGAACTTGAATCTAATTAGTATTCAATGTTAGTAACTTGAATCTAATTGTTCAATATTTTAAAACTAGATTCGTACGTATGTTCAATTTTTAAAACTAGATTTATACGTACAGTATGTTCAATATTAAATACGAAGAATTACTATATATATAAGAAGATTTGTAAAAACATACTAACAAATACAATGACTTTCCACTTAAAAGATGTTGAAAAAAACCATGACCGATCAAATACGCAAGTCACTATGTGAGTACAAAAGGTGTTGATTGCTTTCAATAGAAAACAATCAACACTAGAGTCATATTTTACTAAGTTGTCTTAGTTATCTTTGTAATTTTCTGAGATTATTAATTTATGATGTTCATGGGACCCTTGATTTATAAAAGGGTCTCAAAAAAATTATTATCTTATCAATTTATCGAAATTATAAACATTTACCTTAGAATTGAGATATATAAACTATTATGTGTGTGTGTGTATATATACACTAATAATGAAATTTAAGTTAAAAAAGCAAAATAAATTTTGTCTATGTATTTTCATTAAATGAATGACAAAGACTGATTCGCACAAAAACTTATTAATGGAACACATTGTTTTATACGTGGAGATTTTGATGCATATAATTCATAATTTTAGTGAAATTTCATTTCGATTCATTATTAAGTACATTTAAACATGCCAATGATTGATTAATCCAAATAAGGTAACGGTTTACAAGCACGTTTTATAATCGTGTAAAGTGGAACAGATCTAGTGCTTAGTGGAAAAAAAACCTTTCGTGTTTAAGTCATGTTTAAGTGCCTACAGTACTCATATTAATTGGTCAAAGAAACCAAACCAAACCAAACCAAACATACTCAGTATATCCCGCCTGTAATGCGCCTGAGAGTAAGATGACGCAGATTATGCCCTACTTATTATGGAGGGAGGCTATTTCAAGTGAAGACTCGAACAGTGCATAGCAGAATCTTGTGTGACAAATACAAAGGAAAACATATGATTCGAAAAAGATCGAGACCATACCTGAGCCCATGGCTTGATCCACATGGGACTTACCTAAGCGGAATTTGGCTACTTCACTCGCGATGAACGCTGTTCTAACAAAAGAGAGGTTGGCTCTGCGCACAGCTCCCTGTCAAAAATACACCACACGCAAATACAATAGGATAAAATATACAATAAAAGTAAAAATGCAATGCTCTAGGTCAAAGCTAACCGAGACAACCTAACCCTGAGGCTCTCAACTACAGCACCGCTCCCTTCAAAAGAATCCACAACTCTGATATGGTGCCTCCAAGCGCACCTATCAAAAGTCATGGTCTCGGAAAGGTTTAAGGCCTTCAAATCTAATCTAAGTTGCTCCTCCCACGTCCTCCTCGGTCTGCCTCTCCTCCTCTCCCTGACAACCATTAAACTCTCGACCCTCCTCACCGGAGCAGATGCCTGCCTCCTGTGGACGTGGCCAAACCATCTCAATCTCCCTTCCCTAACTTTCGCTGAAATGGGTGCCACTTCCAGCGCATTCCTGAAAACCCCGTTCGCAATTCTATCTAACATTGTGCGACCACACGACCAACGTAACATTCTCATTTCGGCCACTTCCAACTTGCTCTCAAGCGACTTCTTCATCGCCCAACATTCGGAGCCATACAACATTGCAGGTCGGATTGCCGCTCTATAGAATTTACCCTTCAACTTTAGAGGGACTTTCTTGTCGCACAGAACCCCTGTCGCTGCTCTCCACCTTAGCCACCCCACCTTGACGCGATGCGTGAAATCATCTTCACACTCACATTCCTTCTGAATGATCGAACCCAAATACTTGAACTTATCCGTACGGGGTACGATCTGATCCGCAATATTTACCTCAACATCTTCCTCGTTGGCCTCACCACTAAAGTTACACCAGAGATACTCGGTCTTAGACCGGCTCACACGCAAGCCCTGGGATTCTAACTTAGCCCTCCAAAGCTCCAACTTCGAGTTCACCTCCCTCCTCGACTCCGCCACTAACAGAATGTCGTCAGCAAAAAGCATGCACCACGGGATGCCATCTTGAATCCCTCGTGAAATGACGTCAATGATTAGAGAAAAGAGAAGAGGACTTAGCGCCGACCCCTGGTGTAGCCCTATCTCAACCAAAAAATACTGGGTATCACCAACTGGGGTCCTAACGCACGTCCTAGCTTGGGAGTACATGTCTTGGATCGCCCTAACGAACGGCAACGACACCCTCCTCTCTACTAGGCTCCTCCAAATAACATCGCGTGGGATGCTATCATAAGCCTTCTCTAGATCTATGAACACCATATGGATGTCCTTACGCTGCTCTCTAAACTTCTCCATAAGGCGTCTGACGAGATGAATGGCCTCAGTCGTGGACCTCCCCGGCATGAAGCCAAATTGGTTCTCTGAGATCTCCACTTCTGTTCTAACCCTGCATTCCACCACTCTTTCCCAAAGTTTCATAGTATGACTGAAGAGTTTAATACCCCTATAGCTACTACAACGCTGAGCATCGCCTTTGTTCTTGAAAAAAGGCACGACAATACTGTGCCTTCACTCTGTCGGCATCTTAGAGCCTTTGAGGAGGATGTTGAACAGCTCTGCTAGCCACTGAACACCGACTTCCCCCAGACAAAGCCACACCTCAATAGGGATCTGATCTGGGCCTACAGCCTTAGCTCTACCTATTTTCAATAGGGCACCCTTTACTTCCTTCTTGCTGATGCTCTCACAGGAACTAAACGAACGAGCAGAAGATATACTAACTCCTAGCACCACCGAGTCACTACCTCTAGCCTCATTGAAAAGTTCGAAAAAATACCTATTCCACCGCTCCTTAATAGCCACGTCGTTCACTAACACTTGACTCAAATCATCCTTAATAAACTTAACGTGGCCCAGGTCGCGCCACCCTCTTTCCCTAACTTTCGCTAGTTTAAAAATAGCATTCGCTCCTTCTTTGGAGTCTAGGCGCTTGTACATCTCCTCGTAAGCCTCACATTTAGCCTTATCCACTGCCTTCTTAGCCTCTCTTTTCGCCACCTTGTACGCTACAATCTTCAAGATTCTCTACTCCCCATCACTAACCGACAAAAGCTCCTTAAATAGCGCTTGTTTTGTCTTAACCTTGAGTAAAATAGTACTCATGTGAGTACTGGAGTACTCATAATGATTAAACACGGTTTAAGTACAGAAGACTTGAGTACAAGATCCTTGCACTTTGCCAATTATTATTTTGAGATGGAACCCATATTTTAATATGAAAAAAAACGATCATTTATAGGAAACGAGATTTTAATTTATATAATCCATAAGTGCAATGTTCTTTTATTATTGCGTTCGGACTTTTATACTATTTCACATACTCTCTTTTGACCACCATTATGATTTATACATATAAAAATATAGAGTCATGTGGGATATTGTTATGTTCGTCTGAAAATATACTTAATATATTAAGTTTTTTTTACTAATAAATAGTTAAAATTATTAATAAGCAAGGTTGTGATTAGAAGAGAATCTAAGTAGTAATTATTAAGCCACCAAAAAAAATTACCAAATAGATTCTATTAGTCTGTAATAAAGTTATCTTTTAATCGAGTTTGTGATGAATACAGGTATATAATTTTAAATGGATCTGAGTGGCTGAAACATACCCTCATTGTTTTATGTGTTACTATACGAGTTTTGAACTGTAATAAGTAGTGAAATTATCTTTCAATCATGTTTAGGACGGGTACAAGTACATAAATTTTAAATGAATTCTGGTAGCTGAATCTCATCCTCATCATTTTTGTTTATTGGTGTGTCCCGCTGCGGTACGATTTTGAGTGGCTGAACCCTAATAAAATATTAAATTACTTTAAATTTTTTACTTGCAAATTACAATATACAGTGGTTACCCGTCGAGTTTTGACGGGTTATACACTAGTTTAATCATTTAATCCAATGATACTACGACCGTACCATTATAGCATAAGTTATCTTTAGCATATATATATATATATATATATATATATATATATAAGCATTACGAATTGAAAGCACCACAATAATTTTCTCTCATACGTGGCATTCTCTTAATTTTGGATTCCTATTTATTTAAAATATTGAATCCCGCATCTATTTGGTAATTTAATTCTGATTGAAAATTTAATTTGTTCAATATTAATAATATCAATTATTAAGTTAGCCAAATAAATTACATTATTTTTTATTGAAAAATCTAATTTGATCAATTATCGAATTGCATTAATCGTTTTTATTTAAAATTTTGAATACCACATCGATCTTATATGAGGCTCTGTCGATTGTGCAATTTAGACAAATATTTAAATTAATGTATATTTCTTACTCCATAATTAATTTGCCAGATTTTGGACGGGTACGGTTATATAAAAATATGTAGTAAATTCATCTTTACGTCAAATTTCGGACGGGTATGGTTATATAAATTGTAAGTGGGTTCGAGTGACTAAATCTTTGCCTCATCTTTTTTGATTTTTTGTGTTATGCCACGATAAGGAACTTCGAGTGGCTGAACCTAACTAATAAGTATAATTGGCGAGTTTTTTGCGATAATAAGTTTGATGAAAAATATAATTATATATTATATATAAATATATACATAATAGCGTTATGGATTTGAATCATCAGATTAACTCTCTCTCCTATGTGGTATTTTTTAAATTTTGATATTTATCTAAAATCTTGAATCCCACATCGATTTAAAATGGTACTTAACCAATGGATAACCTAAATAAACAAAAATTCAATGTCTTGAATCCCACATCACTTTAAAATAGATCGCCACAAATGGAGAACCTAAATAAATACTTAGAATTTAATGTATGTTTTTCAACCCCATAGTTATTTTGCACACAAGTTTAAATTTTTCTTTATTGTATTTAGTTCAGCCAATTATTAACTTGGACAAATAAATAATTTAATTTTTTAATAAAAATTTAATTTAGTCGATTATAACATTTACAATAATTCTATTTATCTAAAATTAGAATCTCACAATTGTTTTATTTAGTAGTTTTATGTTAATTGAAATTTTTGTTTGACCAATAATAATAATAATAATATCATTTATTAAGTTGGCCAAATAAATTATATTATTTTTTATTGAAGAATATAATTTGATCAATTATCGAATCGCATCAATCGTATTTATCTAAAATTTTGAATACCAATCGATCTTATATGAGGCTCTATCGATTGTGCAATCTAGACAAATATTTAAATCCGTTTATATTTTTTACTCTATAATTATTTTGTCAGATTTCGGACGGGTACATTTATATAAAAACGTGCAGTAAATTTATCTTTACGTCAGATTTCGGACGGGTATGGTTATAGAAATTATAAGTGGGTTCGAGTGACTAAATCCTTGCATCATCTTTTTGTTTTTAGTTGTGTTCTGCCGAGATGAGGAACTCCGAGTGGCTGAACCTAACTAATAAATATAATTGGTGAGTTTTTTCGATAATAAATTTAATTAAAAAATATAATTATAAATTATAATAAATATATAAATAATAGCGTTATGGATTTGAATCACCAAATTAACTCTCACTCCTATGTGGTATTTTTTAATTTTTGATTCCTATTATCTAAAATCTTGAATCCCACATCGATTTAAACTAGTACTTAACCGATGGATAATCTAAATAAATAAAAATTTAATATCTTGAATCCCACATCGTTTAAAATAGACCGCCACAAATGGAGAACCTAAATAATTACTTGGAATTCAATGTATATTTTTCAACCCCATATTTATTTTACACAGAAACTTAAGAATTTTATTTTTATTGTGTCTAATTTGGCTAATTATTAAGTTGGACAAATAAATAGTTTAATTTTAAGTGAAAATTTAATTTTGTCAATTATTAAATTTATATTAATCTTATTTATCTAAAATTTTTATCTCACATATGTTTTATTTAGTAGTTTTGTTTTAATTAAAAATTTTAGATTAGCAAATATTAATAATATCAATTATTAAGTTAGCCATAAATTACTTTATTTTTTTATTGGAAAATCTAATTTAAGCAATTATTGAATTTGCATTAATTGTATTTATCTAATATTTTGAATACCATATTTATTTTAAATGAGGCTCTGCCGATTGGAAAACCTAAATAAATATGTAAATTCAACTTTATATTTGTTAATTTTTTAAGAAACTCGATTCTTTTCACTTCCAAATAAATATATAAAGTATCTAATAGCAATACGGATTCAGAGTACCACGTTAACTCTCTCTCCTACATAATTTTTTTTATTTTTTTTATTTTTATTTATCTAATATTTTGAACCCCACATCAAAGTATAGGTAAATAAATTGTAAATGATTTTTGAAGATTGTATAATTCCAAACTTATACTAGGAATTTAATTTTTCTCAATTATATTATTTACTTTAACCTTTACTTTTTTATGTTTGAGTTTTCATTGAGATGGATTAACCAATTACTATAGCAACTTATGTTTATTTAAATTTTATAAATTTAAATATATTGAGTAATTATCGGATATTATATAGGGTCTGAGATATAAACGGGTAATAAAGTCATCTTAGACGAATTTATAATGACTACGAGTTATAGATTGTAAATGGGTCTGAATGGCTGAACCATAATCTCATTGTTTCATGTGTTACTATACGAGTTTTGAACTGAAATATGCAATAAAATTATCTTTCAATCGGGTTTAGAACGAATACAAGTACATAAATTTTTAATGTAAAATATGAATAAAATTATCTTTCAACCGGGTTTACGACGAGTACAAGTACATAAATTTTAAATAAGTTCGGGTGGCTGAATCCCATACTCGTCATTCCTATTTATTGGTGTCATGGTGTGTCCCGCTGCGGTACGCTTCCAAGTGACTGAACTCCAACAAATATTAAATAATTTTTCAATTTTTATTATAAATTATAATATAAATTGATTACTCATCGAGTTTCGACGGAGTATACACTAGTTATATATAAATAACACGTACATTGATTGCATCTGCATATAGCCTAGCTAGAGAAAAAGATAAAATACCTACTCATTATTTATGAATACATGATTTCATATAAAAAGATAAAATGCCTACTCATTTATTTAAATTTAATAAAAAAATCACGTAAAATTTTAAATACAAAATAAAAAATTATAAAGTATCCCATGTTTGCACGGAATTTAAGATAGTATATATTATATATAATTGTAATGAGAAATGATAGGACACCATAATGGACCATACTTTAAATACACCCAATTTTATTATTAATTTTATTATTGTTCCGGGAATTATTATTCCCGTGATGTGTCTTACCTAATACTGATTGTAGATACATAGATGGAAGGTTCCAGATCCTTTTAGAGGTAGTAGGATCCTATTAGATGTCTTACCTTATCTAGGGATCCTATGTATGGGCGACTCATCAGAATGCCTATATAAAGGCCCCTCTATCATTGTTATGAATGCAATTGATTGACTCTATTTACCGTCTTTTTACTTTCTCCTCAAACACGTTATCAGCACGTATTCTACCACTGAGTGAAACAAAAAAAAAAATCCCATCCGAAATTCTGAAAGGAAAAAAAAAATCGAAAAACCCTACAAGCAATCCGCCGCCGCCATCCTACTCCTCCGGCTCCCGTCGTTCTTCCCCCGCACGACTCGCCCCCGCCCCCTGATCGTTTTTCGCTCGCCGCCGCCACTCACTTTCTTTTCTACCAAACCCGCGGCCGAAACCCTAAGTCTACAATCAGCCGTCGGCCATCAACCCTAGCTCCGCCCCGCCGCCGAACCTGATCTGTAGCAGACCTCCACCCACGACGGATCCAAGGCCCAGTCCGATCCAGATCACCAGCTCCTCCGCCGAACTGTAAGGCTGCTTCGTCTTTGCCATGCGCCGCCGCCGGGCCTCGTGTCCGCAACCTCCGATCCATATTCCGATTTGGTCCGCCTCTCTCGCAAAGCCCACGAACGAAGCATCGCACTCACCCGACTCGCGATCCACGATCCAGAGCGACCCGACCCGGCTTGCCGACCCGACCGCTCGATCCCTGCTTTTCATCCAAGCCAATCCGCTAAGGCTGCGACCCGATCTGATCGAAGCATCGCCGGATCGTCGAAATGGTTTTATGCACATGATATTTACTGTTTGAAAACCTAGTGCAATCGAGACAAAACCTATCAAAATCGAAAAAAAAAAAACGAGAAACGGGAATTTCCGCGCGTAAATTTTCTGCACAGCGCAGTCGTACGAAAATCACGTTTCCCGATTCGTTAACCGTCAGATCGGTGTGAAATTTTGACAGCAACTTCCCAACACAAATATCTGTATATTCAACGGTGGAGATCAGATTCTGTGTAATATTGATTACTGAATATACTGCCGAACAGAAGCAGATTTTTACGAGGAAATTTGGAGATCCGACCTCATCCAATACCGAGCTACTGCACCGCCGCGCTCGAGTCCTTTTTCGGCCAAATTATTCGAGCCCAGTAGCCCTATCCGGGCGTTTCTCAACTCTCCATCTTTTCCTAATTAATGATTCATTTGTTCATTGATTTGTACACTTATGAATCTTACATGTTTATGTTTTACGTGTATATAGGAAAATACGTCACTCATGATGATGTGCACGCTATGGAGAAAAAACCATATTTATCCCATTCAAGGATCAAAGTAAATATAGAACGGAGTAGCCACGGAAATATGTTGCTCATATGGAGAGTATCTCCCGTTCAAGGATCAAAGCATATATGGAACCAAGTACCCGTAAGACTTTATTAAAGTTCCCGTTTTTCAATTCCTCTCTTTTGGGAAATTTTTTTTGGGGAATTGGGTATTTGGGTTCTTTATCTCCCACGCTACTTTGCGGTGGATGAGACAATGAGATATGGTATCACTCTCGGATGTCGAAGTAAACTGTGTGACGGTCCTGGGGGAGTCACGGATAATTGTTGAAAGTCGATATTTGTGGTTGTTGCATACACCACGTTTTGGGTGCAATTTGATGTCGTCGTTTTGTCGATTTTAAACCAACAATTGAAAAAAAAAATGAACATTGTCGGTAACGGTAAAGTTATGACTCGTTCATGATTAGTCACGGATTTGTGACATACAAATGGGACAAACATCGATTGCGACGGATATGTCGTGGTTAAAATCGATTTGTGACGGAATTGTCACGTTGAATTGAGCGACCACCACGTTGGTCTTGACCCAATCCCATACATGGAAAACTCCATCTTTCAGCTTATTAAAAATAAAATATTGCATGTGGGTGTAGACATGTATCGTCTCCTTACAATATGATATATGGAAGAATGTACGAGTAATTCTCATGAATCTTAACATGTAAAGCAATGGTATATTGCGTTAAGTACATGAATTCGTTGACCTTGATTATAGTTCGTATGACTATAGGTCCGAATACTTTTCCGAGTATTTGTAAAGGCATGTGCCTTATACATTTGACTATGTTTAGTCGATCTTATTGGATGGTCAAGACGAGTTGGTTATGGTATATTCATTATGTCTCATGGTTCAAAATACTTAATTATGATGCACCGTGTTGCATCCATATAACATGGCTATTATGACGTATGCTTGCAAATTGAGAATTAACATACTTGGTTGATTTGATGCACTTTGGTGGATTTTGTCTACACTTTGATCATGACTAGGCGCATCCTCCTTGGTATTTGTTTATGCTTTGAAAGTTCAAACGGAATTAGTGGTTTTTAAACAGCCTTAGCTGTACCGACATTCCTACTTTCTCTGCAAGTCTACCAAGTTGGAGTTACCGAAAGAATCATTAGTCGAGATAAGAAATCGAACACCTGTTGCGTTTAAACGCACCTATGTCTGTTATTGCCATAGTTTTGTATCAACACTTATGCCATTGGATATGGTCTCAACCTTGTTTTCTCACTAAACTTGGGAAATACTAAAGTAGCCAATTAAAACATGCACTGTGATCTGAGTTTAATGATCCGTGTGGTGCACAATATATGGATATAAAGATACGGAAGTCTAGTTTCCAGAACATCTGACCGTTCATCCATAGCCTTCCTAACAAGGGAGTTATCACTGTTTTAGTGAACAAAGGTCAAGCTGCGCGGAATTTTATTTCCAGCGATTGTGCTAACCTTTGTCCCAACCAACTTGGTTCCCATCTTAAATTTGCAAGTGGTCTTATGACACATATTTTTCAACCTTTTTTTGGCCGAATTTGCCATAGATGATGCAATTTTTGGTATGCGTTGTACGCTAAACTATCATCTTTCAAATGTTGAAAAACAGTTTCCTTGGGGAAGCCCAAAATACGCACCCTTATAAGAAGGTCGAGCGTGTGCATGGTAGTGTTACACCATGCTTGTGTCGTAATTTTACTCCTTAGGCATATAACCTTGCCATGTTATGCACTCAATATGATAGATCATTTTGATCATATCAAGCATAAAATCTCTATGTTGTTAGAGTATTCGCTATGCTCATGATTGTAAAATTTTGCAAGCGAAATTGAGTGCGTATTAAGCTATTTTCAAGGAACATGATATTTTTGGATTTCGGTTTATAAATCCATTGTGACTATGATGAGTAGGTCATCACAATCAATGAGCGGTATGATGCTCAAGTTGTTGAATGCCGAATGGCGTTTTCTAGTCACATATGTTCCGTAACAATTGAACCATGTTATGACTCGATGATATATATGCCAAAGTGTATTACTCATAGCATCTCATTGTGATTTGTGAGAATAAAATCTTATGCATCACTTGTATCGATATGTGAAAAGAAAATATTCATGAGTCAATATGGTCCTACTTGCATCGGTTTTGGTAACCGTAAGATGTATTGGGACATTGACACATTTAGGCTTTAATAGTCCGGAGTTTGGGCTTTGATGATCCATATACCACGGTATTGTCATGGACATCATTTTCTTTGAACAAAGAAACTAGTTGGATCAAAGACACCAAAGTACATTGGCGGAGTCGTGAGCAGGGCTCATGACCGATGATGATATTTATGTCATCCGCGTCTTGCTTTCATAAGCATGTGTGACGCCAAAGACCCCCCCGATGATCCTTCTTAGCCATGTTCATTTATTAAAGCCTATTCTTTGGCACGATTAGGAGATGACACCCTCCTATGCTAAAGAGAATAATGTAGCGACTCGCATAAGCATGGTGCTGAGTCCTCCCTTTTCACCGAGTCCTTATTCATACATGATCATAAGTATTAGCCTGGGTGGCTTATGATGCTATGATGGTGTTCACAAATGGTCGTACTCAAGTGATAACATTTATGTGTTATGCTGTTCCTTTGACAATGATTGATAAGTTGATGAAACCTGAGTTATGGTTGTCCAACTTGCGGACCAGTCATTGTAAAGGTCGGTTCACCCACTTTTAGACCAAGTCTTAAAGTGAAATTTTAACAAGTACTTCCTAACATCCAAGGCTACCTTCTCACAAACTTCGGTACCATTTGGAGACTTGGAAGGAGGTGAACCACTTAAATGAAGTTTTCACATACCACCAGCCGTCCCAACAACTAGTTCGATGTCATTTCGATCGGTTTTTTTTACCACAAGGTTGATGGTTTTGGAATCCTAAACACCCGTTTATACATGCTCACGAAATTTTGAGGTGTTTGGGGCTGGTGAAGGGAGTGAACTCTTCAAGAAAGCATTAGAGGTTCGATAAAACCAACGGCCTATCATCGGTTCAATCGTTTCTTCATGTTCGATCCCGGTGGTGCATGGTGGCGGTTTTATTGGATTCTCAAGACCAGTAGCTACGGCTATGTAGCATAGGTCAACATGTCATATTCACCTATACCTATCATCATTCAAATGCTTAGTTACGAGTGTAACAGTATGCATTTTGTTAACTGGATTGTGTTAACAATGAAAACCTTTATCGTCCACATGTTCATGTGCCAAAAGTGCGTCACCACAATGCATTATGACGGGTTATAAATGATGAATATGACATGCGCTTTCACTCATAGTCCGCTTAAAATGTACCTTGGCAGACGATCTCGTAAGTCACTTTGATGAGCCAATCTTCCCGTCGTTAGGGGGAGATGCGAACGATCATGTTCGAGTAGAACGACTTGGAATTGTCGTAGTTTGTCCCTACTGTGCCTCACCAAGTTCCCTAAAGTGACGAGATTAAATACATGCTGCAAACATGTCTGCAAGGATTGTGTCCGGTCATGGACGTTCGTCACCTATAAATGGTGATATGGTAACACCACAAATTGTGGTAGATGGTGTTACTAGGTCGTGGATCTCATAGAGTATTGGGATGCCACTTGGTTCGATAAATACTCTCGCTAAGAATGTATGCGAGTTTGGTACATGAAAACTTGATCATATGATCAAACGAACTCATCCGTCTCATGTGATTCTGGATTATAGTCATTATTGGGGGACGCCTCAATGAATGCCAATCCATAAAGAGTACTCTATGAATAAAGCCGGTTCATGAGGACGTGGAATGTGAGTTTAATCGAACCATACTTCGTTGAAAATCTACAACGTTGTAGCCTTGGCCTAAAATGGAAACACATGCGACTCCAGTATAAACAAAGTGATAGCCCTTTGTTGAAGTGGTGCCTACACTCCAAAGATAAGATCTATCCGTATACTTTGTTAAAGCGAGTGAGAGAAGGAGTTAAACTCACCTCATGGCGCGAGGTTTCTCATGAACGCACTGGAATCGACTACGATGACACGAAACTTAGTTGTGCTATCGTAATGGATGTTATAGCATCCACTATCTTTTCAATTAGATAGTTTCCCAAAAACTGACGTGCAGCTTGTGGTTAAATCTTATCTTAGTGGGGAACTAAGTTAAGCGATAAAAATGATCTCGTGGTGGATCAGACTCAAATCAAGTGGCTCCTGACAACGGAGCGCGTCGACAAGTGAATGTCGGGAACGCATACTAAGTATATACTTGATTTGGAAGAGATATGAAGCATTTGCGTGTAAAACTAAGAGTTTATAGTGATGTACTCTTGTGAGACTAAGAGATTCCGCTAAATCCAAAGTTAAGAATGAAAGGATCTTGGGACACTTGATGATGCGTATTCATCAATCGGTTTAAGGCAAAAGGGACGGTTTCCTTAAGAGACGATAAAGTAATGCCTATATGATTCCCAATGATTAGTCGAAGTCATCATAAGACTTGGCTCACTTAAGTGATGATGCAGTCTTAAGAGAAAAGTACGGTATTATGTACTCATGTTTGACTCGATGTACTCATTCGTAATAATCCGGTAAAGCCACTGTGATGATGGCCTAGGATGCGCTCACGCAATATCTGTGATTGACCAAGAAGCTTGAAGCTCGCTCTATCTCGATAAAAAGGACACTTGAAAACTGATACCCTAATCTGCCCAGAATGTGTTGGTCTATCTCCCATATGACCTATAGGGCAGCTCACTTGATGGAAAATAGTGAAATTGGTACCATTGGAAAGGTTTGTGTCTACTTTCCAAGGAAACCAACTATTTGATCACATCCATCATGTTGAGTGACATATGACTATTGTTGCAAAGTAGGACATGATATGTCCGGTAATTTGCTGAGTCAACTTCTATAGAGCTTTGTGATCTGCTCAGGTCGATCTAGGTTACGTACTGTATGTGAATGAAAAGCTACGGGTGTCTAGTTTTCATAAGTTCTTACAGTCTCGTTGATACCTATTGAATCGAAGAAGTTATGACTGATTTAGTGCATGGAGGTCAAGGCTTTAGAAAACTTGATAAGTCTTTAGCGACTCTGCACTTTGGATGTGTCGCGCTCTTTTTGTCCTTAGACCAAGGTTTGTTTTTCCCACTGGGTTTTCACTTGGTAAGGTTTTTAACGAGGCGACCTATGAGAACATCCAGACAATGATGCGTTGTACTTCTGTTCAACTTAGACCAAGAGGTATTTTTCCCACTGGGTTTTTCCTTGGTATAGTTGTGAGGGCAACTTGGCATCTGACTCCTATGATTTGAGGTACTCATCAGGGGGAGTCGTTATGTATACATCAGGGGGAGTGTACATGACATGTTATGTTGGTGCGTTGCAATGTTTTCCTCATCAAGCCTTTATTTTTCCCATGGGGTTTTGTTTTGGAATAGGTTTTTACGGGCGCAAAGATCTTCGCACCATTATTGTATTAGTGCTCGACACGGGGGAGTGTTTCTAATTATTATTCCTGATGTGTCTTACCTAATACCGATCAGACATACATATGGAAGGCCCAGATCCTTTAGAGGTAGTAGGATCCTATTAGATGTCTTACCTTATCTAGGAATCCTATGTATGGAAGGACTCTCATTGTAATGCCTATATAAAGGCCCCTCTATCATTGTTATGAATGCAATTGATTGACTCTATTTACCGTCTTTTTACTTTCTCCTCAAACAATTATAATATTATTATCACTATTCTACCTATGAATAGTACCATGTGTGTGGTCCGGATAGATAGATAGATAGAAGGCGGTGAAAGAAGCCGTAGGAATATAGGAAGGGGATTCATCATCATTATAGCGAGCGAAAGAGGGAAGAAACTTGAAAGAAACACTAGGAAGCAACTGTAATCATGCCTCTATCTGATGGAGAACAAGATGAGGATTCAACACTGATCAAACGGAGGAGGTTGCTGAACAATCGATATAAAAAAGGAGATCGAGTTGATGATGTTAAGGATCTTCTCTTCAACCAATCAAGGGATTTTCTCGTCAATACAACTCCCAGTTGGTACGACCCTTGCTTGATATGATTAACATACTGTTCGTTCATACACAGATAGACATATACATATACTGGTGCCGTGACATTTTTGTACCCAAAACAAACGCGCTTCCAAGATGCGCCACATCCCTTCACTTGGTCTACATTATCATTGTAGAGAATTCCTGTCTTGTTTTCCATATTCCCGTTTCCTCCATCGATAAACACAATTTATGCCCATTTTGTCTTTTTTATTTAACATATAATAAAATTAAAAGACATAAAAATCAATGAATTTTTTTGTCTGAAATGCTACGAGAGTATGCATTTTTCTTTTTTAATTTTAAGAAGAGGAAATTTTTCTGCTCGTTGTACATTTCATTATATACATATTATCATTCTTCAGTAGAATTGAGGAAATGGATAGTTGTTCAAATAATCATACATTTATTAATAGCAGTAGTGGATTTGGTTTATTAGGGTTAGGATCTGATTTTGAGGGGGGGGGGGGGGGGTGTTTGCAAAAAAAAAAAAAAAGAGTGGAGAGAATTTGTTATATGGGATTAAAAGAAGGCCTCTCTTTATCTAATATGGTATTCCGTCCATGAAAGGTGAAAACTTTACATCACCCCACCTCTTTAAAATGAATCTATGTGTATGCAAGACGAGCTGACTGATTTATCTACTATTATACATGCATTTAATATTTATACCGTCATTATTATTTTCATAAGATTATGGTCATCATCTATTATCATTTAATTATTATTTTGCAGGTCAAGGCGGAGCATCTGGAAGGCAAGGTTATTGTTTTACATTTTGAGCGAGTAAAGCCTAGTAGTTCTTGTTATAAGCTAATCACTAGTAATACTTGGCAACACACGGGACACTTGGTGGAAATATACTCCAAGCTGCTCTCATCAGCTTGTCCTTTTGAGGTCGTTTTTGTTGCAGTTAGTGATGTTAGTGACGGCACAGAAGGCGCATTGCAAAAACGTTTCCAGGAAATGTTTTCTTTCATGTCGTGGACTGCCGTCCCTTTCTTCGATGCAGAAACTAGAGAACTTCTGGCTAATTGCTTTGTTGCCTCCGAACATGGAGGTTATCATCTTCCCTCATCATTTGTGATTAGCAACACAGGCGTGGTCTTGCAACACGATGCCCGTCCAAGTTTTAGATTATTTGGAGCTGATGCTTATCCCTTTTCCGACGAAAGGATAGAATGCCTTATTATGGAAGATGATCTACTCAGAGAGCCCCGTCTATCCCTGAAAGCACTCTTGGCCTCCCCTGAACGTGACTATGTCATCAACAACAAAGGGCACAAGGTATTTACCACATCTATCTATATCTATATCTATATCTATATATACTGGTCAATTTACAATGCAGTATTATGTTTTTTTCATATGCACGTTCTGATTAACATAAATTATGTATGTGTTTGTTGTGGATCGGGTCTATTTCCGATGGGGAAAAAAAGCGGCAGGGTTGCGGCCCGCGGCCTGTTCACTTACTTATTTATTATTATTATTATTATTATTATTAAAGAGTCATGTTACATGATGTATGTGTTGATTTTACAATATCAATCACGTATTGTGACATGACAATAGCAATTATCTCAAACTCATCGCCGTCTCATGATATTTTCCATATAAATGGAAAAACCTATGATGTTGACGGTTTTGGAATTTCGTTCTATTTCTCCTTCATATGAAGGTTGCGACAGGAAGGACATCCGGCGTAAAATTTTGCCCCTTTATTATTTGCATGAGTTATGGTGTTAACTAATTTTAGACAATTAAACGACACTATAATCTTCATGCCACCGACCCCAACATATTTGGGATTAAGGTGCTGTTGATTATTATTATTATTATTATTATTATTATTATTATTATTGGTGGTGGTGGTGGTGGTCTTTTATTTAATTTAATATACGTTCAATTTTTTTTTTAAAGCAAAACGTAGTAATGTTTAATGAGTCTCATTAAAATTTTGTGGTGTAAAATCCTTCTAAAGGGAAACACCATTAAGGAAATAGTACTCCATCATAATTTATTGCAAGAAATAACGAAGAGTACAAACACTTAGATGATAAAAACAAATCGAAGTGGAATCATGGAAACAAAACGACAGATTCCTAGCATGAGAACAAGACAAGGCAACAACCAACCAATAAATAATTTTTCCTACCATTGGCATAGAATTAGAAACAAAACCACAAATTTCTAATTCCTTAGTATTAAAACGTCCCTAATTCTAACTTTCTCATTTTCTCTTAATCCAGTTTTTCCCTTTCTTTCAAATTAAGGCATTAGAAGAATAAACACAACCGAAGGCACAATTTAAGGTTATGTGAACTACTAAACTTGCATATTATATAACTAATTGAATGGAATTGCTAGAAAGAGAAGAGAGTACCAAAGTTAATTTGGAGTTGCTGCCAAGTTGGAAAGTGGAAACAATTGCCCAATTTCAACGTTGTTTTTTATACACAGACATGCTAATCTTAAATGGCTGGGTACTTTTTTTTTCCAATTTTGGGTCATATATTAAGTAGAGGTGGTAATAAATAAATTTTTTGGGCCCCTTTTTCGGTTGGGCCCTGGGCCGGCACACTCATGGCCTACCCTGCCGCCCCTGGGTTTGAATCACATAATGTTTCTTCTCCCTAATATAATTCTCTTCAATTCGGAGTTCAGCTTTTCTTATTTGAAGGAGTAATATTTAATCTATGATCTATCTTGCTATATTTAATAAGTTCTCATATGAAGGTTTTTTTCTTTCTTTTATTACAATATTTTGAAACAGAGTACTGCTTTTCATGACCTTCATCTTCATCGTATCATCTCTATTATATATATAATAGGAGGACAATTAGCCCTCTAATTCATACTCCTATATGCATGTCCCTCTGACTCATACTGTCCCTGCACACTTACTCTCGCGACTTCCATCTCTGGCCACCTCCGAATAGAAGTCTACTGCCTCACAGTAGCTGCCGTTGGATTTCCATTATTTTGGATGATGGTAACCCTTGTAATTATAATGATGGGTACGATTACCCTGCATACAAGCTTATGCATGTCTGTTAGGTTTTTCATCTCCATGTTTATGCTGGTGAGGTGCCTCCGTTAATTTGGATGCTCGTAAGAACTGCAATTATCAGTCTCTCATTGCATGAGAAGTCATGGATATTAGTAGTTAGTTTCTTTTATTTGCCATTTCCTTGTGTCTTAATGACTCCGATTTATGGGTGTATTTTGAACTGAACGAAACGAACAATGACTTTAACGAACGTTCGTTCGTTAAGAATTCAGTTCGATCGTGTTCGTGTTCGATAAAATTGTAAACCACTTGTTCGTGTTCGGTTCGTTAAAATTTCACATATTTCGTGTTCGTTCGTTAGCGTTTCGGTTCGTTTTGATCGTTCGTACGTCCGTTTGTGTTCCAAAATATAAAAAAAAGCCTAAAGTACAAGCAATAATAATTCAAAAAATAAAAAGAGAAGATAGATTTAGAAATTAAGGGTTTTGGAATGGTAGGTTTTATTTTGTATATATATTTATTAATTATTGTAAAATTATTAATTAATATATAAAAAACCTTTGTTCGCGAACTGTTCGCGAACTAACGAATATATATTATTTTGTTCGTGTTCGGTTCGTGTATGTAACGAACATGTCCGCGAACTGTTCGAGTTTGACCGAACCGAATTGAACGTTGACAGAACATTTTGCGAAATTTTCACGAACGTTCGGTTTGAAATACACCCCTACTCCAATTACTAATGTCTTCAATTACTCTGGTATACAAACTTGGACATATTGGTTAGGTTATAATTTATATTACAAATTTAAACAGAAGCATATCTTTTTCAGCTATGCCGGATTGAGAAATTAGTTTGGAATTTATCTTCACGGCTACATTGGTGTTGTTCGAATTGTCACCTTTATGCTGGTGGTCTGCAAGAGGAAGCCTTAAGGGAATTAATATATAGTATATGGTTGTACATATTTGTGTTAATCATCTTGCGTCTTCGTAATGGTTTCCTTTTTGGATCAGCTCTAGAGTGAAGAGGCTTTGTCATATGTAAAACTGTTTTATTTGTTCGACTGGTGGTTTTGTAATTTGATTCTGCTTGATATACCAGATAGCCCCGGTTCCTTTTTTGGGTTCAAGAGTTGAGGTTTCTGGAGTTTTTTTTTTTTTTAGATTTTACTTAGTAGGAGGGGTTTGTTCAGAGTCTTAAGTCATTAACTCATTGGTATTGTTTGGACTTGTTTCAATCTCCGAACACTTCCTCCTATGCAGATTGAAGTTTGATTTATAGGTTTTGGAATTGATCTAACATCCCATATTCTTACTCGTAGCTACCAGTAAGTAATGTATGAGGCTCAGTGTGGACCATTTAGCTTCGTGTGTTGGATTCACTTGGATTTTTTTAAAAGAATTGAATTCTAACATGAATGTTGTTGAAAAAACAAATTCATGATAAACTCAGCTGAGAGACCACATTTTGAGCTCTCGGGGTTGTATTTATGTTTCTTTCCCTTTTAGCTAGTGGTACATGTATCCTATTAGGTTCCTCTGTTCCTTTACCTCACCTTAGGCTTGTGAATGGAGGGAGTAAATGAATATGGGACATATTAAATTAAATCCAACCTGATAAAAATTTGATCCAATAAGAAATGGATATGGACTCCATGTGATCTGATCCGATAGCTACCCGATCCGGTTATATATATAAAATACATTCTAATAAAATATACTTAAATACCTTATCTATTATGTTCTTTAAACTCATTTAAGTCGCACAACCATCACCTTTCTGACACATACTATCTATTCGTTAGATCCAAGTTGATTGAATCCCACAAATTGAAAGTTTCTTCCAGTATTTAACATAGACTTTTTTAACCATTTACAACTATTTTGACATGTAATGAACTTTAAAGAAGATTATGCATATTCTTCAATGTGTTATATATTTTTCGATTCACTTTTCTTTATAATATTCTTCCTATTATTCGTAAATAATTTGTTATGTTATAGTTGTGTTGAGTTATTGCGTGTCTAGTATATTGTGAGGCGGAGATTGTGGACGCGGTCGTGGACGTGGTTGTGTTGATGCGAATCATTTGTCGTCGAGTGTCAATCGGCCTAGCAGAAATGGTCGTGAGGACCGATTGCTCGGTCAGAGACAAGCAGAGTAATATTGATATTGGTGTCGCCATCATTCTTCAGCGGGTGGCATCCCAATTTACGCAGAAGAATCAGGGTGGACATCAGAATCAACCCCCGGTTGCAGATAACGGTGCTAGTAGATGGCTCTAAGAGGTCATAAGGATGCATCCGCCCTACTTTGCTGGTTTCTCTGAATTGTTGGCGTAGGAGAATTTTTGATGTTGTATCTTGTCTTGGTGAGCGAAGGGTATCAAATGCTCAATACCTACTCGATAAGGAAGTTATAGATTGGTGGGAGGCCGTAGCGCCTAAAGACCGTACAACCACTTGGGCTGAGTTCAGGACTGCCATGGAGGCAGAGTATTGTCCGTTGTTGATGCGACCCCCACACGACACGCTATGGTAACCGACACCGCTAGATGAATTCGTTCCTAGGATGTTTCCAAAATAAGCAAATGGGGCTTTACTTCCAAACCTCTACGTGACACGCCGTAGCAACTCGGAAGGGGTGGAATATAAATACTAACAAGATTGCACTTGATAAGTATATAAATCACACAAGGGATGTTTTGGAGACACATTCAACAAAACAAGAAAGCACTCACAAAGGTTGTTAATACAAACACTCTCAAATTCATAAAATCTTTGGTGTTTTCTTACAATGAAACTTCAAGGCTATTTATAGCCAAAATCTTACACCTTACTCTAGTGTGAACAAGGAAACAACTAGAAACCTACAAAATAGAAAAATCAAAATTCAAAGATCCTAAAATCTGATACAAAGTCAGTCAACATATGTTTATGGGACAAAATATCAAAGACCAAGATTTTAAGGTGTGAAAACAAGGACAACAAGTCACCATAAATCCGATGTTGTCTGTTTTATCATTTCTGAGCTCCAATGGCTCCGAATTTGGTCCTATGGTCTGAACAATATTTGTAGCTCTCTTTCTTAGCTTTCCATAGACACCTGAATCACCTGAATCGGATTTCAGACAAGTAAGTTATGGCCAAAATACGAGACTGCTGCGTGTCAGTCTTACGCGCGGGAATTTGCATCCTTGTTTGTTTGTTCGTCTTTTCCGATCGTCTTCGACATTAATATTACTCGACTCGATTATATACAATTCAAAATATAAAAATATTGGGCGAATGTTGGGCGATGAAGAAGTTGGGCGAATGTTGGGCGAAATATTGGGCGATTATATACAATTCAATTGTTTGCATCCATGTTGTATGGCTCCGAATGTTGGGCGATGAAGAAGTCGCTTGAGAGCAAGTTGGAAGTGGCTGAAATGAGAATGTTACGTTGGTCGTGTGGTCGCACAATGTTAGATATAATTGCGAATGGGGTTTTCAGGAACGCTACTGAAGTGGCGCCCATTTCAGCGGAAGTTAGGGAAGGGAGATTGAGATGGTTTGGCCACGTCCGCAGGAGGCAGACATCTGCTCCGGTGAGGAGGGTCGAGAGTTTAATGGTTGTCGGGGAGAGGAGGAGAGGCAGACCGAGGAGGACGTGGGAGGAGCAACTGAGATTAGATTTGAAGGCCTTAAACCTTTCCGAGACCATGACTGTTGATAGGTGCGCTTGGAGGCGCCAGATCAGAGTTGTGGATTCTTTTGTAGGGAGCGGTGCTGTAGTTGAGAGCCTCAGGGTTGGGTTGTCTCGGTTAGCTTTGACCTAGAGCATTGTATTGTTACTTTTATTGTATATTTTATCCTATTGCCTTTGCGTGTGGTGTATTTTTGACAGGGAGCTGTGCGCAGAGCCAACCTCTCTGTTGTTAGAGTAGCGTTCATCGGGAGTGAAGTAGCCAAATTCCGCTTAGGTAAGTCCCATGTGGATCAAGCCATGGGCTCAGGTATGGTCTCGAGCTTTTTCGAATCATATGTTTTCCTTTGTATTTATCACACAAGATTCTGCTGTGCACTAAGCCGGGGGTCTTCACGGAAACAGCCTCCCTACCGTAATAAGTAGGGGCATGGTCTGCGTACATCTTACCCCCCAGACCCTGCTCTGAGCGGGATATACTGGGTATGTTTGGTTTGGTTTGGTTTGGTTTCAAAATATAAAAATACAACTCAAGAAATACAATTCAAATTAAAATACACCAAGATAAAATAAACGAAAAACTTATTGTTCGACAACTTCGACACTACTCACGAATTTGTTGTCTTTGATAACATAGTTATTTTTAAACATATCAATGACAAGTGTCGATAAATTATTTTTGAACTTCTTTGATCGAGACCTCGTTATTGGTCCAGTCGGCATGCTCAAGTCCTCATCCGGGTTCTTCATAATATCTCGATTCACATCATTCCCCCGTTCCTCAAAAGGATTCGTCCTCGAATCTGAAATTTCAAAAGGACTTAAGTCAGCGACATTGAAAGTAGTGGAAACATTATACTCACCAGGTAGATCTACTTTATAGGCATTGTCGTTAATCCGCTCTAAGATCTGGAATGGTCCATCTCCCCTTGGCATCAGCTTCAATTTTCTTTGAATGGGAAATCGTTCTTTCCTCAAATGAACCCAAAACCAATCACCTGGTTCAACGAGTACTTGTTTGCGTCCCTTGTTCTTCATTCTTGCATTGTGTTCGTTGCGCTTCTCAATTTGTTCACGAACTTTGGCATGTAATTGCTTCACCATCTCCGCCTTTTTCTTGCCATCAAGGTTACTCGTGTCATCTATTGGAATAGGCAACAAGTCTAAAGGAGTTATTAGATTAAAACCATACACGATTTCAAATGGCGAAAATGCCATAGTAGAATGTACGGTTCGATTATAGGCAAACTCGATAAACGGTAAAGATGTTTCCCAATTTTTCAAATTTTTGTTAACAACAGTTCGCAACAATTGACCAAGCGTTCGGTTAACAACCTCGGTTTGACCATCAGTTTGGGGATGACATGTTGTAGAATAAAGCAATTTCGTCCCCAATTTTGCCCATAAGACCCTCCAAAAATGACTCAAAAATTTGGTATCTCTATCGGATACGATGCTTTTGGGCATACCATGCAAACGAACAATTTCTTTGAAAAATAGATTAGCAATATGTGTGGCATCGTCCGTTTTATGACATGCAATGAAGTGTGCCATTTTGGGAAATCTATCAACTACAACAAAAGTGGAATCACAACCGGATTTCGCCCTGGGTAATCCTAATATAAAGTCCATAGAAAGATCGACCCAAGGTTTCTGAAGGTACCGGAAGTGGCATATACAAACCATGCGGTAACACTCGTGATTTTGCTTTCCTACAAACAATGCATGAATTTACAACTTTAAAAACATCATGTTTTATTTTTGGCCAAAAGAAATGTTCATGCAATATTTCGTAAGTTTTAGCAATCCCAAAATGTCCCATTAGACCTCCACTATGTGCTTCTCTTACCAATAATTCCCGTGTTGAACAAAAAGGAATGCAAAGTTTATTTTCACGGAACAAGAATCCATTATCCCGATAAAATTTTTCTACTCCTTTTTTCTCGCAAGCGACATAAATATCATGGAAATCTTTATCCCCCTCATATGCTTCTTTCAATAAATCAAATCCCAAAAGTTTACAAGAAAGTGTATTGAGTAATACATACCTTCTTGACAAAGCGTCGGCGACAATATTTTTCTTACCTTGTTTGTATTTGATGATGTGAGGAAAGGATTCAATTTCTTCTAACCACTTGGCATGTCTCTTGCTCAATTTACCCTGTCCTTTGAGATGCTTTAAGGATTCATGATCGGTATGAATCACGAACTCCTTAGGCCATAGGTATTGTTGCCAGGTACGTAGGGCTCGAACCAAAGCATACAATTTCTTGTCATAGGTCGGGTAATTCAATGTAGCTCCTCCAAGTTTCTCACTAAAATAGGCTATCAGCCTTTTTCCCTGCATTAATACTGCTCCTATTCCTACTCCTGAAGCATCACACTCAATTTCAAAAGTGTTAGAAAAATCAGGTAATGCTAAGACAGGTGCGGTGCACAAGTTATCTTTCAGAGTGTTAAATATTTTTTCTTGTTCATTTCCCCAATTAAACTTAGCATGTTTCTTGACAAGTTCGTTTAATGGAGCTGCAATTGTGCTAAAATCTTTTACGAAGCGTCGGTAAAACCCCGCTAGGCCATGAAAACTTCTTACCTCGGACGCTGTCATTTGGCCTAGGCCATTCTCGAATAGCCTTAACCTTTTCTTCATCAACTTTTATGCCGTCAGCACTAACGACATATCCAAGAAAAATAACTTCATTCATGCAAAAAGTACATTTCTTAAGACTAGCATATAATTGTTCCCTTCTCAAGGTAATTAAAGCTATTCTTAAATGTTCAACATGTTCTTCAACATTTTTGCTGTAAATGAGTATATCATCAAAGTATACAACAACGAATTTTCCGATGTATGCACGTAAAACATGATTCATTAATCTCATAAAAGTACTTGGTGCGTTCGTTAGTCCAAAGGGCATTACCAACCATTTGTATAATCCGTATTTAGTTTTGAAAGTCGTTTTCCATTCATCTTCTTCTTTCATACGAATTTGGTGATATCCTTTCATTAGGTCAATTTTAGTGAAAACACATGAACCATGTAATTCATCTAACATATCATCTAACCTTGAAATATGGTGTCGATACTTAACCGTGATATTGTTTACCGCTCGGCAATCGGTGCACATTCTCCACGTTCCATCTTTCTTTGGCACGACGATCACAGGAATGGCACAAGGACTTAGACTCTCCCGGATATACCCAAGACTTAACAACTCCTCGACTTGTCTTTGGATTTCATTGGTCTCTTCGGGGTTGTGCCGGTATGCCGGTCTATTTGGAATGATCGCTCCGGGCACAAAGTCTATTTGATGTTCAATCCCTCGGATTGGTGGCAACCCTGCAGGTAGTTCTTCAGGAAAAACATCAACAAATTCCTGCAATAAAGATTCAATAGAACTTGGAATTATCCGGTTCCCGGGGTTAGTAGTAGCGCAAACTTTTCGGAAAATAATCAAGTACATGGGTGCATTTTCCTTGATATCTTCTTCAAGTTCCTTTGCACTTACAAGCATGCATTTTCTCAAATTTTATTTTTCTTTCTTTTTTTCATTTTTTTCATTTTTTTCATTTTTCTCATTTTTTTTCATTTTTTCATTTTTCTCGTTTTTTTTATTTTTTTTCATTTTTCTCGCTTTTTTTATTTTTTTCATTTTTCTTTTCCTTTTCTTTTCTCAATTTTCCTTCAACTTCTTTTTCAAGACGAAGTTGGTCTTCTTGTATTTGTACCTTAGTCATGGGAGCTAAGGTAATTTTCTTTCCGTCCTTCTCGAATGAGTAACGATTTTTCCTTCCGCTCAAAGTAGCATCTCGATCAAAATGCCATGGTCTTCCCAACAAGATATGGCAAGCATGCATCGGAACGACATCACATAGGATTTTGTCTTGATACCTTCCGATGGTGAGAGCCACAAGTACCTGTTTATTAACTCGAACTTCCCCACAATCATTTAGCCAATGTAAACGATACGGTTTAGGGTGTCTTCTTGTTGGAAGATCGAGTTCTTCCACTAGCATAGCGCTAATGACATTAGTGCAACTCCCGTTATCTATTATCACACTACAATTTTTATTTTTAATAAAACGTGTGTGAAATAGATTTTCTCTTTGTTCGTTAACTTCCTCCTCTTTTGCTTGAGAACTTAACACCCTCCGAACAACAAGTGCGGGTGCATACTCATACGTCTCATCATCACTCTCCACCTCTCTTATCTCTTCTTCTTCTTCTTTTTCGCTTTCCGTTTCAATCTCCCCATCCCGAAGTACCATCACCCGTTTGTTGGTGCATTCGGATGCTATATGTCCACGACCCTGGCACTTATAGCATTGGATGTCCCGATTTCTCATTTGGGTGCTTTCGACGGGTTTAGGTTTCCCATCAAATTTTGGTTTACTAGTACTCCCAACTTCAAACTTTCCTTTCAAGACACTCCCTTCTCTTTTATCAAAATTTTTAAATTTGTCTGAACTTACTTGAGATTGTTGTTTCCAAGGAGTAGAGTATCCCGTGGAATAGTTGTTATTGTTCCCTCTTCGCAAGCTCCGCTCGATTTTTACCGCCGCAGATACCATGTCCTCGAATTCAACAAAGTGTTGTTTGTCAACTTCTTTAGCTATATCGGCTCTCATCCCGTGTAAAAATCTCGCCATGGTGGCCTCTCTCGATTCCCGAACACTGGCCCGGATCATCAACATCTCCATTTCCTTTCGAAAATCTTCAATGTTTCTCAAGCCTTGTTTTAAAGATTGTAAGCGAGAAAATAGTTCCTTAAGATAGTAATTAGGAACAAATATTTTCCGCATAACAACCTTTAATTCTTCCCAACCGCCAACCGGCCTCTCCCGACTCCTCCTTCTCTCCATCACAAGTTGGTCCCACCAAATGCTTGCATATTCTGAAAATTCGATTATTGCTAACCTCATTTTCTTCTCATCGGAATAGTTGTGGCAATCGTAAATGGTCTCCAACTTCCTTCCCCAATCGAGATATGTGTCCGGATCACTTCCCCCTTCGAAAGATGGGATTTTCATTTTGATGTTTTCCATATCCCGATCCTCCTCGTCTCGGACATATCTTCCTCGCCTTCCTTCATACTCTCTCCTTCCTCCTCGTCCTCCTTGCCCTCCTCGATGTACAAACCTCGGAGTTTGCTCCTCGGAATTCATCGAATCTTCATCATCATAGCCTCTAAATCGAATGGGTTCCGGTCCCCTTCGTATGGGCTCCTCTTCTCTACCCTTCGTGAGAGTAGCAATTGTTTCCTCTTGCTTATCTAGTCTTCCGACTATTTGAGCAAGTTGTTGTACAATATTTTGAACGATAAGATTTTGCTCGTCTCTTTCGGTTCCTGACATTTTTTTTTCTTCTTTTTTTTTTTTTTTTCCTTTTTTTCTTTTTTTTTTTTTTTATTTTTTCTTTTTTTTATTTTTTCTTTTTTGTTTTTTTTCTTTTTCTTTTTTTTTGTTGTTTTACAAGAAAATTTCCTCACAAGATCCTCACGTGTATCGCTCGATCGCTCACACTCGCGTATCTCTCGTTTGGCTTTTTCTTAATTCCTCACAATTTTTTTTTTGCCTTTTTCCACACAGCTTACAAGGTGATTTTAGGTGATTCAAATCAAGTTTCTTCTTGAAAGAACTCAAATCCCACGATCCCCCCAACGATTGCGAATGACGATAAGACAAAAAAAATGGAAAGATTGGAGCAAAAGATTTTGGAATAGTTTAGAATATGGAACGGAACGAAAAGTATGATAATTGTTTGATAAGATCGATCAAAATTCGTTCTTCTCTTCTTCCTTGATATTTTTTTTTTTTTTTGGTAATGAAATGAATGGATTGATATTTGATATTCGATCCGCAAGCTTAAAATCACCAGACGCCCGAAGGCTAAGGAACAAGTTCTTCCCCTGGCCTCGGCTTGAAGAGTTATCAAAAACAATCAAAACCTTCACGACTTATAATTTTTTTTTTTAGTAATGAAATGAATGGATTGATATTTGATATTCGATCCGCGAGCTTAAAATCACCAGACGCCCGAAGGCTAAGGAACAAGTTCTTCCCCTGGCCTCGGCTTGAAGAGTTATAAAAAATAATCAAAACTTTCACCACTTATATATTTTTTTTTTCTTTTCTTTTTTTCTATGTGAAGAAGATGGAAGATTTAGAAGATAAAGGAAATAATAGGATGGTAAGATAGGAAGATTATGGTAATGAAGGAAAATAGAAGATACCACTTAGTTTTGGAATAACCGAGCTCCGAAGCCAACTGATGCGACCCCCACACGACACGCTATGGTAACCGACACCGCTAGATGAATTCGTTCCCAGGATGTTTCCAAAATAAGCAAAATGGGGCTTTACTTCCAAACCTCTACGTGACACGCCGTAAGAACTCCTGGGGTGGAATATAAATACTAACAAGATTGCACTTGATAAGTATATAAATCACACAAGGGATGTTTTGGAGACACACTCAACAAAACAAGAAAGCACTCACAAAGGTTTGTTAATACAAACACTCTCAAATTCATAAAATCTTTGGTGTTTTCTTACAATGAAACTTCAAGGCTATTTATAGCCAAAATCTTACACCTAACTCTAGTGTGAACAAGGAAACAACTAAACCAAACCAAACCAAACATACCCAGTATATCCCGCTCGGAGCAGGGTCTGGGGAGGGTAAGATGTACGCAGACCATGCCCCTACTTATTACAGTAGGGAGGCTGTTTCCGTGAAGACCCCCAGCTTAGTGCACAGCAGAATATTGAGTGATAAAAAAAACATATGATTCTAAAAAACTCGATACCATACCTGAGCCCATGGCTTAATCCACATGGGACTTACCTAAGCGGATTTTGGCTACTTCACTCCCGATGAACGCTGTTCTAACAGAAGAGAGGTTGACTCAATGCACAGCTCCCTGTAAAAAATACACCAAACGCAAAGACAATAGGATAAAATATACAATAAAAGTAAAAAAAAATACAATGCTCTAAGTCAAAGCTAACCGAGACAACCCAACCCTGAGGCTCTCAACTACAGCACCGCTCCCTACAAAAGAATCCACAACTCTGATCTGGCGCCTCCAAGCGCACCTATCAACGGTCATGGTCTCGGAAAGGTTTAAGGCCTTCAAATCTAATCTCAGTTGCTCCTCCCACGTCCTCCTCGGTCTGCCTCTCCTCCTCTCCCCGAGAACCAATAAACTCTCGACCCTCCTCACCGGAGCAGATGTCTGCCTCTTGCGGACGTGGCCAAACCATCTCAATCTCCCTTCCCTAACTTTCGCTGAAATGGGCGCCACTTCCAGCGCGTTCCTGAAAACCCCGTTCGCGATTCGATCTAACATCGTGCGACCACATGACCAACGTAACATTCTCATTTCAGCCACTTCCAACTTGATCTCAAGCGACTTCTTCATCGCCCAACATTCGGAGCCATACAACATTGCAGGTCGGATTGCCGCTCTATAGAATTTACCCTTCAACTTTAGAGGGACTTTCTTGTCGCACAGGACCCCTGTCGCTGCTCTCCACCTTAGCCACCCCGCCTTGATGCGATGAGTGACATCATCTTCACACTCACCTTCCTTGTGAATGATCGAACCCAAATACTTGAACTTATCCGTACGGGGTACGATCTGATCCGCAATCATAACCTCTACATCTTCCTCGTTGGCCTCACCACTAAAGTTACACCAGAGATACTCGGTCTTAGACCGGCTCACACGCAAGCCTTGAGATTCTAACTTAGACCTCCATAGCTCTAACTTCGAGTTCACCTCCCTCCTCGACTCCGCCACTAACACAATATCGTCAGCAAAAAGCATGCACCACGGGACGCCATCTTGTATCCCCTGCGAAATGACGTCAAGGATTAGAGCGAATAGAAGAGGGCTTAGCGCCGACCCCTGGTGTAGCCCTATCTCAACCGGAAAATACTGGGTGTCACCAACTGGGGTCCTAACGCACGTTCTAGCTTGGGAGTACATGTCTTGGATCGCCCTAATGAACGGTAACGACACCCTCCTCTCTATTAGGCTCCTCCAAATAACATCGCGCGGAATGCTATCATAAGCCTTCTCTAGATCTATGAACACCATATGGAGGTCCTTACGCCGCTCTCTAAACTTCTCCATAAGGCGTCTGACGAGATGAATGGCCTCAGTCGTGGACCTCCCCGGCATGAAGCCAAATTGGTTCTCTGAGATCTCAACTTCTCTTCTAACCCTGCCTTCCACCACTCTTTCCCAAAGTTTCATAGTATGACTTAGGAGTTTAATACCCCTATAGTTACTACAACTCTGAGCATCGCCTTTGTTCTTGAAAAATGGCACGACAATACTATGCCTCCACTCTGTCGGCATCTTAGAACCTCTGAGGAGGACGTTGAACAGCTCTGCTAGCCATTGAACTCCGACTTCCCCCAGACAAAGCCACACCTCAATAGGGATCTGATCCGGACCTACAGCCTTAGCTCTACCCATTTTCATTAGGGCACCCTTAACTTCCTCCTTGCTGATGCTCTCACAGGAACTAAACGAACGAGCAGAAGATAAACTAACTTTTTGCACCACCGAGTCACTACCCCTAGCCTCATTGCAAAGTTCGAAAAAATACTTATTCCACCTCTCCTTAATAGCCACATCTTTCACTAACACTTGGCCCAAATCATCCTTAATAAACTTAACGGGACCCAGGTCGCGCCGCCCTCTTTCCCTAGCTTTCGCTAGTTTAAAAATAGCATTTGCTCCTTCTTTGGTGTCTAGGCGCTTGTACATCTCCTCGTAAGCCTCGTCTTTAGCCTTAGCTACTGCCTTCTTAGCCTCTCTTTTCGCCACCTTGTACGCTACAATCTTCAAGATTCTCTCCTCCCCAGCACTAACCGACAAAAGCTCCTTAAATAGCGTTTGCTTTGTCTTAACCTTCTTTTGGACCTCCTCATTCCACCACCATGCCTCCCTAGGTCCACTAGACCTGCCCGAAGAAACCCCTACCACCTTCTCGCCCACCCTCCTAATAGCATTGGCCATGCTGGTCCACATAAGGTTTGCATCGCCCCCCGCAGAAAACCTCCTTCGCGGGTCAGGGACTCCTTGAATACTGCCGCCTTCTCACCCTTCAGATCCTTCCAGAGAATCCTAGGTCTAGCTTCTCTAGCCCTGCTAACAACACGACTTCCCATGGATAAATCTATAGCCAGCAGCCGGTGTTGAGAAGCACATGCCTCGCTCCGAAACACCTTGCAGTCCACGCACGCCCTAGCATCACGACTGCGCAAAAGAAGGTAGTCAATTTGTGTGTTGTGCCCCCCACTACTGAAGGTGATGAGGTGCTCAGCTCTCTTCTGAAAACCAGAGTTAGCAATAACCAACTCATGCGCAGTGGCAAACTCCAACAATGTGGAACCTCCTGCATTCCTAACTCCGAAGCCGAAACCCCCATGCGCACTATTGTAACCATCCACCCTCTCACCAATGTGCCCATTGAAATCGCCTCCCAAAATAATAAATTGATCGTCCGGAATACACCCGACCAACTCATCTAAACAGACCCAAAAAGCTTCCTTAACAAGCACACCCAAACCAACATGTGGGGCATACGCACAAACCACGTTAACCACCTTCTCCCCAACCACCACTCTAACGGACATAATCATATCATTACACATCTTCACTTGCACGACGCTGTCCTTAAGTTCCTTAGACAAAAGAATGCCTACACCATTATTCGAGTTAGCAAGGCCTGAATACCACAATTTATAACCATTCACCTCCCTGGACTGCGCCCCCTTCCACCTAGTCTCCTGAATACAAGCCACATCAACCCTTCTCTTACCCAAAACATCCACAAGTTCCAAAAGCTTACCCGACAGGGTACCCAAATTCCAACTACCAACCCGCAAACAGCGCGACATCGACCAACAGAAAACCCAAACGCACTACGAAAAAATAAAAATAAATAAAATGTGGTAGTGAAGACAAAAATGAAAATATGATGAGAATGGGAAAGACAATTTAAAAGCCAGCAAACCGTAAATAGATGACAGTAGGTAGTAGATATATAGCTGACGAAAATGAAATTTAATAGAAAAGTACAATGATACCAGACTTCGACACGCCTTGGAAACGAGGGAGCAGCACGGGAGAATTTCGGGCAGCTTGAAAATCAGTCTGGGAAACCTGCAAAACAGACAGCTAAAATCCAATACTACTGTTAGATTGACGGGGAGGGATGAATGCAGCGGTGTAATGCTATTCTTCCGGCGATACGCCCGCCAGAGATGTCCAGCAGCCCGGAGTGGCGCAAGCGCAATTTAAGCCAAAGCTCTGAAGTTAATTAAACCAAAGAAACAACACAGATCGGATGACAGGGACGGCGCAATAAACGTAAATAACTTGCACAACAAGAACAAAAACGAGAACGAGTCTGCACAACAAGAACACCACAGCTGACTAGGGCCGATGCACCCAAAAAAAAAAAAACGATCTGTGTACTAGAAACCTACAAAATAGAAAAATCAACATTCAAAGATCCTAAAATCTGATACAAAGTCAGTCAACATATGTTTAGGGGACAAAATATCAAAGACCAAGATTTTAAGGTGTGAAAACAAGGACAACAAGTCATCATAAATCCGATGTTGTCTGTTTTGTCATTTCTGAGCTCCAATGACTCCGAATTTGGTCCTATGGTCTGAACAATATTTGTAGCTCTCTTTCTTAGCTTTCCATAGACACCTGAATCACCTGAATCGGATTTTAGACGAGTAAGTTATGGCCAAAATACGAGACTGCTGCGTGTCAGTCTTACGCGCGGGAATTTGCATGCTTGTTTGTTTGTTCGTCTTTTCCGATCGTCTTCGACATTAATATTACTCGACTCGTTTATATACAATTCAAAATATAAAAATACAACTCAAGAAAAACAATTCAAATTAAAATACACCAAGATAAAATAAACGAAAAACTTATTGTTCGACAACTTCGAAACTACTCACGAATTCGTTGTCTTTGATAACATAGTTATTTTTAAACATATCAATGACAAGTGTCGATAAATTATTTTTGAACTTCTTTGATCGAGACCTCGTTATTGGTCCAGTCGGCATGCTCAAGTCCTCATCCGGGTTCTTCATAATATCTCGATTCACATCAGTTGTCTATCCCAGAGTGCAGGACAGTTGAGTTTTTATCGGCTATGCCTCAAGATGTATTGATATCTCAAGTTATAGTAGATTACAATCAACAGTTATGTTATGTTCGGGAGCAAGTGAGAAGTGAAGCGGATAAGATCTGCTACTTCGATATGTGCATGAAACCCCATGTGCGGCGGAGCATTGCTCCTCTCATGTGTACTACTTTGAAAGAGTATCAAAATTGAGCCTTAGCCGTCGAGATGGCGATTTCCGTGATAGAGGATGTTCTTGAAGCTAAGAGACAGAAGACCACTGGAAGTTTTTCAGAGGGGCAGAAGAGTACTTCCTTAGCCTGTTTCTTCGTGTCATTATTCTGAGAGGACTCCTCGATCATTTGAGTAGTCCAAGAGTCTTACTCCTGCATCGAGTAAGGTGAATGGTGCGAAGACATGTTTCAACCGTAGATGTATTGAGCACAGCCAGAAGAACTATCGTTCGCTGCAGACTAACTGTTTCTAGTGTGGTTGAGTGGGGCACCAAGCCGTGTATTGCCAGACCGTAGCTAAGATGTTTGGGAATCGGTGTTTCGAGCCTACACTAGGAGGGTCTAGTGGTATCCAATGATGATTGTTCGAGGGTCGCTGTGTGAATTGAATTTCATGTAGAGATTTGTTATTTGTTGCTTGATCGCTTTTGTTTTGTTATTTGATACTTCGATGTTCTTGATTTTAAGTTTCGAGGATGAAACTTATTTTTAGTGAGGTAGAAAGTAATACTTGAGATTTTTGTTTTCGTTTGTTTGGAATATTTTTTTAGTTGTGCAGTACAATTTTTTTCGTTCTTGATTGAGTGGAATTATTTTCCTATTAAATGGCGTACGTTGCGACGGTGTTGTCGTACTTACCATTTAACACGGATTATTTGGCGCGTGTGTGATGGTACTATGCATGTGTTTGTGTGATTGTGTGTCGTGCTTCATCGTGTGTTTGTGATCGTTTGGAATATACATTAGTGCTTTGTCGCGTGTTGCGTAATTGTTGTTTTTGTCGAGGAGCTTCTTCGTCTTGCCGATCTTTTGGAGCAGTCTTGCTGTATGTGCAGGTCACATAGCGCACGCTATACAGTCAGGTAGCGCATGTTATAGTGTCAATTGGCTCATGCTAGACTAACAGTTAGCTATGTTAATGGAAAGTCCAGAAGCTGTTGGAACTAGAGTTCGTTAGTGCATGCTAAGGCTGTAGTTAGCGCACGCTAACTATTATAGTATAAATATCCAGACAGAGGTCCTTCTGCGTTTTTCATTTCTCTCTCCTCTCACAGCAGCTGGAGCATTTTGGCCAAGATTCGTATTCTTGGGCCGATTTTACCAAAGGTGTTTTTAAGGGTCTTAGGTGATTGTAACAACATCTAATCCTTCGTTCTTCGTCGGATAGAGGTATTTTCTTTGAATCTCTTAGAGTTGACTTTTTTGGGGATTTTATTGATTTTGATTCTTAATCCAATTTTTATGAATCAAATAGTGTTATGTGATGTTACCGATCGTATTTTATGGATTGTATATCAATGTCTCGAATTCGTTCAATTCAATTGGTGATTTGGTGTTCTTGAGAAACCTTGAACATTTAATATTTGATTAAATGTTTCAATGGGCTTATCTCATGTGTTAGGCATGTTTTCTATTCATTTTGGTTGTTGTTCTCGTAATAATTGTGTTGTTTTCTTGCGGAGGTTATAGGTTTCAGGGCTTTTCAATCGAGCTGAGTTCTTCGGAGTGTTCGTATGTCGGTTATCGAGGCAGTATTTTGTCTACACGATTTGTATCTTATGAAGTAAAGTTGTGCAATGGATTTATGATGGTTCGTTCATTCTCGTTGATTGCAGATTATGTGAATTGTTCATTTTTGATGTCTTGTTGTATGATGTTGAGTTTTAATGTTCCTTGTTATGGAAATGGTGTCGATGTGGTTATTTATTTGGTTTGTTATACATTTGGATGTATATTGTGTCGTGTTGTTGATCGATGGATAAATTGTATGTTCATTGTGCATTTTTCGTGATGATTGTTGTGATGTTGACCGTGTGTATTATGGTGTGACCGAATGTGATGTTGTCTTTTGTGTTTCTAAGTTCACTCGTGTGTGTTCGACGGGACCTACGAGGATACATGATAAGGGTCCATGAGATCGGAACTTAGTAAGTGATGTTGAGGTCCAGTCGTGCGGGTCTAGCGAGGCCTGCGATGACATATGGCTAGTGATCATGGGATAAAGGCACAACATGGTTCAACCATGTGGGTTCGACGAGATCTACGCTGACTCGTGGCATGAAATCACAGAGTCGAGGATCGAGTGTTGTGATTGTTGTGGTTGTGTTGTTTGGTTCAGTCCATGCGGGTTTGTTGAACCTATGGAGGCACATGGTGGGAGATCACGAGGTCACGTTCATATTTTGATGTTTAAGGATTTTGAAACGATGGTTTATGAAAAATGATTTTTGGGCCGAGAACCAGTTTATTTCTGAAAAGGTTTTATAACTAATGACTTGAAGTCTTAAGAGCTTTTTATTTTCTAAAAGTCTCGAGATGCTAAAATGTTTCAAAGCTTTAAGTTTGTTTTCTAAACTTTAAAACCTCTCGGGAATCCTTTAAATGACTGTTATTGTTTGATTCATGACTGATATTTGCATGGTATATTTTGTATAGTTATAATACTCGTACTAGTGTTATATGTCCCGAGCACTAACCCCCAATTTGGAGGTGAATGCCTTTTATGCATGGCAGGTACTTGCAGATCGAAGGAGCGGTCAGAGGATCGACATGGAAGATGACGAGTTGCGATACTAATCAATAGAGCCCTGTTTTATTTTATTTTGTTATCACTTAGTTGTACTACATTTCTGCTGCAGTGTATTTTGGCCCCTGCGTGGGTATGTGTTGTAATATAACGTTGTTCGGTTCTGGTTCAACGATGATGTGGTGTGACCTTGTTGGTCAAGTTATTTTGAGTTTTCGACCTTGGCAGTCTATTTTGATATGTAGTTTGACCTTGCCGATCAAATATTGAGTTGTCTTTTAGTATCCAACCTCGTAGATCCTTATGGAAAGGGTCTATAGCGCGTGACATACCTCTGTGATGTCTGGAGGTGTTACATCATAAACCAAAATCCATAATCGAAATGAGTTAAACGAGCAAACTATGGAAATCCCCAAAAATCACCAACTACTGTTTTAGCATGAGCTCACCTTGATTCGGATGAAAGTAGACGATTAAATGGTGATAAATCAGAGTTGAAATTTTTAATTTGATGTGCAAGAGTCGAAAACCTTACTGAAATTGCCCAAGTGAAAGGATTGGAAGATGAAAAGTGTGAACATTGCGTATAAAAGTTTGAACCATAATAGCGCACGCAATAGGGTCGATCGTGCAAATAACACAGGCAATTATGCAGTTGCATTGCCACGTCAGCAATTTGCATGCGCAAACCTAGATTGATAGCAACTGGCCATGCGCCTGGCCGCATTTCCTATCTTTTTATACAATAGCATGCAATCGGCCGCAAATGAAAATACTAATGTTATTTGACCATAATTTAATTAAATAATAGTGTAGTAAAAGTTTTGGTAAATGGTAACCGGATTACTTTGAATGTGTAAGTAAGATTCGAGACTTACACCTATTTAGTTTTTAATGATTTCCCTACGTGAATGATAGATGGATTATCGGAAGGGTCTTCATTTCATTTAAGACTATTTATTAATTCATTATGGTTTTGTAGTATGTTAAGGTTTGGGGAATCGTGATTTTGATTCAGAAAACCTTCGTAATTGAATTTTGGCTTTCAAATTTCCAAGACAAGTACTTCAACCGATTGTATTTCTGTTTCTTGCATTTGTAAATGATTGCGGATGAGATATGTACTGTGATATGGAATTCTCCACCGGGGGATGACTCGAAAGCGTCTCTAATGATCTATGCTAGCGTGCTGGATCAAGAGTGTACGAATTTGCACCTGGTGAGGGTGTGATGGGTCCTCTAGGGATCTATGCTGGAGCACTAGGTCGCGGATTACCTCGTGTGTGGTCATTTTTGTGCATTTTGTGTTGGAAATAAAACACAGTGGAAGCGAAGTTGGGAAAAGTTTGACAACAGCGTTTTACGAATCCACGAGCACAGAATCTATTTAGACATGCTAATTAATTAACTACTAAGATTAATTTTAAATATTATTTACTATTTATTAAATAAATATGTTGGTAAATCGAATATCCTAATCTAGATCAAAGCTCATAGGATATTCCCTTTGAAGCTTAGTGGTTGCTTTTCTTCCTGATTTCCTTGTATTTCTACCTTTAGATCTTCTAGAGTATGACCCGTCTTAATCCGGACGTTGTGTGGGCAACGAGCTACCGAATCTTGCTTGGACAAAATATGGATCGTCCGAATATATCTTGGATGAGTCAGTCGATATTTTCTTGTTTTTCTAGTATTATGTAAACACTCTTAGAAAATTGATGTGTTATCTAAATTATAGAATCAAAGACACAAGTCAAGATCTACAAGTAAGCACAGAAGAAAAATTCAAATCTTCCTCTCACAAGATGATGCTCGGATGAACCCCTCTTAATGTCCTATTTATAGGCTTTGTACTACTCTAGGGATCTTAAGGAGAATTAGGGTTAGAACTCCTAGTGCAACCCAACTTTCCATATTAATTCTTTTCCTAATATGGTTGAGTTCACTAATATCAATTCAGTCCACTAAAGAATTAATATTGCACTTCCAACCTAAATCCCAATTCACAAAATCGGGCTCCTAATTTAAATATATTATTTTTTTAAGATATCGAATGTCTATTCATTGATTTAAGCTACTGACAACTTTAATTAATTAATATCTTATCCAATAGTAGTACCACTCGAACCTTATTATATCGGAATTAAATCCACCTGCAGGGTTTAATATAATAATTATTATTGAGCTCCTCAAAGGGACAACATCAACCCGCACGAGTCGGGACATGATTTCTAGTAATAATAATAATTATTATTATTATTATATCAATAATATTATTGCCCGAGATACGAGCTTATTGAGTCAAATCATTTTGACTCTCACCCATGGTAAATCAAAGTAATAAATATTATAAATACGCAATAAATATTATATACTTAGAATTAAGAAATAATAATTATCCGAGATTTACATTCTTCTTACAATCGGTACAGAAGACACTATCTCACTTCGATACAATTCAATGTATGCAAATATGCTAATGCATGTTAATAGTCAAGACCAACTAATCTCAAGCATACACTACAACCTTTCACATAGTTTGTCTAATAATTATATAGGTTGTGAACTATTATATTATTTTATAAGGTACCTGTAATATCCGACAGTAATTTCTTTTCTACTATTGTATTATTCGGATAATTTGAGTATCGTTGTAATCATATTACATTTTGTTTAATGTTTATTGATGTTGGGATATATCAAGACTTGATTATAACTATCATTCGCATTGTGGTTGATTGCTTGACGTTGTGTAGATTATTACATTTTTGGGCTAAGTTTTCTGTGTTTAACGTACGCTAAGATTTAACTTAACGTACGATAATGCATTGGCTTTATGTACGTAATGGGGTACTGGTTACGTATGTAATGCTGAGAATCTTATCCGATCTCAACTTTCGTCATGAGGGGCCAGGCATGATCCGGATAAGTGGATCTTTCGAGGCAGCCAAGTTGACGTACATTACGTACGTAATGCTGAGACTATAACGTACGTAATGAGGTTGGTGTTTTGAGGCAGTAGCCTCTGGAGGCAGATTACGTATGTAACAACTTATGTGTAGCGTACGTAAAGTGATTAACGTACGTTAGCTTCATGCTATAACGTACGTAACAAATTGTGCAGTTTATAAAAAGACAGCTTGTGTCTTTCATTTGCACGTTCCAACTTTTATTTTCCCTTAAAGTTTCCATCCCTCTGCCTCCCTAGGCCGATTCTGCACCCTTCCATCTTATCTTGGAGCTTGAACCTTTGGTTGAATCATATTGTTTGGAAGCTTGGAGTGTGTTCTTGATAGTCTTGGTGTTATTCTTCTTTTCTTGAGGTTAGTTATCTTAAAACTCTTGATGATTCCATGCTTTTGATGATGTTAGTTAAGAGTACTTCTTATAATGTTAGGTTAAACTAGTATAACCTAATTATTAGTGAACATTTGATCAAACTAAAGTGAAAAAACATGACAATATTGTTAGTATAAATTCTTGAATGTTTGAAAGGTTGTAAGATAACTTAGTTATGATTGTTTATGTCTAGAACCTGATATTGAACATGATAATTGGAACTTATAAGATTAGGATTCTCTTGATGCTTAGAGATTTTAGAATCTAATCATGTCTTGAAGAAGAGGTTTAGTTAATCCTTGAGGAATGATAATGAACTATGTAAATACACCCATGATTTGATACATTTATACTGAGCTTGATAAATTGATGAATTGGGCTGTCTAAAGCATTATGTAAGAAGGTTGGTGATATTTTCAAAATGTTTAATACAAGTTATGGCAATACTAAACATATTGTAGTGGTTAATTGAAGTTTTTTAAGTAAACTTGCTCATAATGATAACAAGAGTATTAGAAGGACATTTTTAGCGGATAATCCGATTGTTAAAAATGAATCAGATGCATAGAGATACATCAATAGTCGATAGAACGTTCTTTGGGATAGAATAAATTATTTCGGATAGGTTTCGGGTGTCGATTACTATGTCTTGATATCAATATTGCGTGAATGTATGATTGAATGAATTACGTTGCATTCAAGGTTGCTTTAGAGTGAGTACTTAGTCGAAGATACCGATCATTTGGAGAAGGACTATCTTTCGTCTACGGAATTGAGGCAAGTTATCTTGCTTGGTTATAATGATGATTGAAGTCTTGTGAACGTTATACGTTTCGTGTATATGAAATGCTTATGAATCTGTGATTCGTATTGTGATATTATTTTTGATGATATTTCCGTTTTCATTGTGGGATTGCACTCCCAAGTTCATCACCTTTGAATCGTTGATCTCGTTGATTCTTGTTGTCACTTCGGTGAGTTTCTTGATCCTTACTTGGATACATAATTTATTGAATTCGTTATCATGTTGTATCGTGACACATCTGGAATCATATCCGCGTGCCGATTGGTTATTATGTAGAATTTTTAGCCAGGCACATATGGTCATACATTGATGTTTCCATATTGGACTGTGCACACGAGACGTAGTTCGTGAGGCTAATTAGGTATATTGTCACACGTATATTCTGGATTCCGTATATGGTGTGGACATGTGCACGGACATATTTCCGGATCGGGCCTACTGTGATGTCCATCTTGATCCATGTTGATTGGTCGTTCATAGTCCATGTATTATTGGATATGTTCGACGGTTTGTGACTGAATGTTCATATGCCCGAGGGATATGTTCAATAGTCGGGATGTTTCCTTGAGATCCAATAACGTGAATAATATCATGAGAATTATTATCATGTATATCTACCCTGTGGTTTTGGGCTAAATACTTGTGTTGTATTTTAGGTCGAGGCAAGGGAAAGGCACGAGAAGAACATGATGACGGCGAAGGGTTTGAAGGATACTAGTTCGGGGGGCCCAAAGTCTTTTGTTGTCCGGTTGTGCTTAAGTCCTGTAATATTACTTCTCTGTTTCATTTAAACTGTTGGCGATTGTACTATTATTTAAGTATATTCCATATTCATATGGTCTATACTAGTATTTGGATCCTGTGTATTTTAAGGCTAATAGCCGTACTATTTGTAAACTCCCAATCGGAGTATGGATTATTGTTTTGTGGTTCGGTATCACAAAGTATGTCATGATTAATATATATTTTGGTATCGCCCGGTGGGTCCCAATGTGGGTCCACGGCACTATGATAGCCGCCATTTAGGGGGTGTTATAGAAGATGGTATCAGAGAGTCGTTTCTCTTTAAGAGTCGTTATGAAGTGAACTAGTATCAAGAAAACTTCGCATCATGTATGACCTGTGTAAGCGCCTGACCCTACGAGCCAAATACGGTATGTCCTTTGTGAGCCATGATTTAACTACTGGCATAATATTGATGTCGGAATGGATCTTTTTGTTGATTTTGATGTTTCGAGGATCTGTGGTGGGATTTATCTAATCGATATTCCGAGAAAATTCTGGACTGATTATGTGATTGAATTTGTTTCGACTTGATGTCGATATGATATTTTGTGTGGTACTCGCGGTTCCGATAAATTCATTATAAACTGTTTTCTTAAATATCTAGTTTCATTGTTCCTATTAACTTAGCATGAATTTTGATCGGTCGTAAAGACGGTCATAAACTGTACTTACGGTATTTGTTTGATTCTTTCAGTATGGACAGAAACCTGAGAGGCCGTGGTAGGGGGTCGAGGCTGCGGAAGGGGCTGAATCCCGAGGCCACAGGCTAATACCCGTTCGAATGTGGGACAAAGTTCAGCAGGCAGTGACTTACCTTCTGAGAACCAGTCTCATCGCGCTGAACGACATGAGGATGCACGCATCGACCCTTATGTTGTTATGCAGGGTATGATGACCCAGATGGGTCAATTGATGGAGACAATGCAGAGAGCCACTACTACTGGCCAACAGCAAGGACAGCAGCCTCCACCTCTGGTGCACGGCGGGATCGTGAGCCAGATCATTAGCGATATATCGCGACAGCGACCTCCAACTTTTGAAGGCTCCTCTGAGCCTGCTGATATTGTACACTGGATAGAGCATTTCGAGAAGTTGTTCAAGATGGTTGATTGTCCAGTGGAGAATCGCGTTTCCGTGGCGGCTTACTACCTCAATAAGAGCGCCCATACTTGGTGGCTTTCAGTGAGACCCGTTGATGGTGTATGCACTTGGGAGGAATTCAAAAACCTCATGCTGGACCGTTATTATCCAGGACCCCTCCATGTGGCCAAACTGTCAGAATTGCTAAACTCGGACCCATCTGAAGCTGATGATGTACTATCTGTTGCCGAGAAATTTCAGGTTGTTCTTCCTTTTGCCTCGTCGATTGTCTGAACCGAGGCCGATAAGATCAAATATTTTCGCAAGAGGCTTAAACCCCAAATGAGAATGCAGCTGTTAAATCACCACTGCACGACTCTGCCAAAATTCATTGAGAAAGCCCTTGAGTACGAGCTTACGGCAAAGGGGATTTCCAAGAAGCAACCACAGTCCAATAATAAGAGATCCAGGAACCAAAACCAGGCTAATAGTAACTGGGGGATGTTCAAGAAACCCCAGTCTGTGCAGAATTCTTCTGAGCGGCCTTCTGCAGCGTCAAAACCGGCAGGATCACATCCTCGAGCAGTCAGCTCGTCGATTGTGTGTTATAATTGTAGAGATCAGGGGCACATCAGCTCCAAGTGGCCGAAACCGGCCGTTGCATGCCATGCTTGTGGGATTGCGGCGCATCGTGCTCGTTATTTCAGGGGTGGACCAGGGCGTACTCCAGCAGCTCTCATGCTCCAATTCAGTCTTCTGTCCAGGACCGTGTGCCTCCGTCCGCTTCCTATCAGACTACCGGGGCGAACAGAGGGATGGGCCGTGGAAATCAAGCTGGTACATCGAGTATCGGGACTGCGAAACCCAGAGTCTATGAGATGAAGAAGGTCGATGATCCCGAAGCCAACATGATTGCAGGTACTCTTGAGATTTACTCTCAGCCCGTATGTGTTCTCTTTGATACTGATGCTTCACATTCCTTTATATCTGCTTCTTGTTTGAGTGGTTTGCAATTAGATCATGTTATCAATTGTGAGCCTTATGTAATTGGTCTACCCTATGGTAGAGGAATTGTTGGGAATCGTGAAGTTCAGAACTGTTTGATTTGTATGAACGACCATGGGTGGTTGTTAGATTTAATTGTGGTCGATTTACCTAAAGATGATGTAATCTTGGGTATCGATTGGGTGGATCGTCATGATGCCTTACTTAGCGTCCGCAAACGGATGGTGACCATCACTGCTGATGATGGCTTCGAGTGTATTTTTCACGGTGATAATACCATTTGTCCCGGGAGAATCATTAGCGCTATGAAAGCAGTGAAACTGCTTAATCGGGGATGTATTGGTTATTGGTGCTACATGACCAAGATAGTGGATCGATCAATTGAATCGGCTGATATTACGATAGTCCGAGACTACGCAGATGTTTTTCCAGATGAATTACCAGGTTTACCTCCACACAGGAAGGTAGAATTTACCATTGAGTTAGAGCCAGGTACATCATCGCTTTTAAAAGCACTGTATCGCATGGCTCCAACTGAGATGCAAGAGTTGAAGAATCAGCTTGCATATTTGACCGAAAAAGGGTTATGTTCAACCTAGTACGTCCCCTTGGGGGGCACAAGTATTATTTGTACGGAAGAAAGACGGATCCTTACATTTATGTATTGACTACCATGAGCTGAACAGAGTAACAATCAAGAATAAATATTCGTTGCCTCGTATTGATGATTTGTTGGATCAACTCCAAGGCGCTGCTGTATTTTCTAAGATTGACTTGAGATCCGGATATCACCAGTTGAGGATTCGGGAGTCCGATATCTCGAAGACAGCTTTTCATACTCACTATGGGCATTATGAGTTCGTAGTAATGCCGTTTGGACTGACTAACGCACCAGCGGTATTCATGGAATTGATGAATCGAATTTTCATTAATTTTTTGGATCGTTTCGTGGTTGTGTTCATCGACAACATCTTAATTTACTCCCATAGCCGTGAAGAACAAGAGTACCATCTCCACCAGGTTCTCGATGTGCTGAGACGAGAACAACTCTATGGAAAAATTTCCAAATGCGAGTTCTGGATGGCTGAGGTTACTTTTCTTGGACATGTTATATCGGTTGAAATGGTTAGTGTGGACCCACAAAAGATAGAGGCTACCCGGGATTGGTTACCTCCGAAGAATGTAGGAAATTCGTAGTTTTCTTGGTCCTGCATGCTATTATACACGATTTGTGAAAGGCTTTTCCAAGATCGCTCAACCACTGACTAAACTTTTGAGTAAGGACAAGAAGTATACTTGGTCAGAAGCTTGTCAACGAAGCTTTGATGAACTCAAAATCCGATTGATTTCGGCACCTGTTTTGGTCTTACCTCAAGGGACCGAAGGATTCGTGGTATATAGTGATGCATCAAGACGGGGCCTTGGATGTGTATTAATGCAGAATGGGAAGGTGATTGCCTCTGCATCGAGACAGTTGCGACCCTATGATGTTAACTATCCGACCCATGACTTGTAGCTAGCAGCCATGGTGTTTGCTTTGAAGATTTGGCGCCACTACTTGTGTGGAGTCACCTATCAGATTTTTACTGATCATAAGAGTTTGAAGTATATTTTTACTCAGAAGGAGTTGAACATGAGACAGAAAAGGTGGCTAGAGATGATTAAGGACTATAACATTGAGATCCTACACCACCCGGGAAAGGTGAATGTGGTTGCTGACGCCTTGAGTCGCAAGACAGTACAGGAGCAAATGCTTAGCCGTCTGACAGCCCAAAGAGAATTGCAGTTAGATCTTATGAGGCCAGAGATTGAATTTTGGCTACAGCGTGTTTAGGGACAATTTTGCACGCTTGAGATTCGTCGTCCCTTGATGATGAAATCAGATCAAAGCAGATTACAGACCCATTTTTATCTCGGCTTCGGAATGAAGTAACTCAGGGGAAGGGGATTTGTGATCCACGCGGATGGAATGATATGTTTCAAGAATCGAGTATGTGTACCGGCAGACGAAGAGTTGAGAAAATCTATTCTGAAAGAGGCTCATGCTACCCCTTATTCTATTCACCCGGGGTCTAGCAAGATGTACAAGGATTTGAAGCAATGCTATTGGTGGAGCAATATGAAACAAGAAGTTGCAGAATTCATTTCAAGATGTTTGACCTATCAACAGGTTAAGATTGAGCGCCAATGACCAGCAGGTATGCTGAAACCACTCCCAATTCCCGAATGTAAATGGGAGGACATATCGATGGATTTTATCACCAACTTACCGACGAGTCGCCGAGGAATGAATACCATTTGGGTGATTGTGGATCATCTGACCAATTCAGCCCATTTCTTGGAGATTAAATACACATAGGGTCCCGATAGGTTGGCTCAGTCATGCATTAAAGAAATTATTAGGTCGCATGGTACTCCCAAGGGTATTATATCGGATCGTGACGGGCGATTCGTGTCACACTTCTGGAAAGCAGTTCATCGTGCGATGGGTACACAGTTGAACTTCAGTACAGCCTTTCATACTCAGACTGATGGCCAGTCTAAGTGAATTATCCAAACTCTAGAAGATATGTTGAGGGCGTGTGCTCTTGATTGGAAGGACGACTGGGAAGCCCAACTACCTTTGGTGGAATTCACCTACAATAATAGTTGGCACGCTTCGATTCAGATGGCACCTTATGAGGCATTGTATGTCCGTCGTTGTAGGTCCTTTTTGTGTTGGGACGACCTATCTGAATCTCTGGGTATGGAACCTGATATGTTGTTAGCAGCCCGTGAGAAGATCGCCCTGATTAGGAGTCATTTGTTAATGGCTTAAAGCCGGTAGAAATCTTATGCAGACAACTGTCGAAGACCGCTTGAGTTCGAGGTTGGTGACCATGTGCTAATGAAGGTGTCCCCTACTCGAGGTGTCTTTCATTTTAGGAAGAGAGGCAAGCTGAGTCCGAGGTATATCGGGACGTTTGAGGTTTTGGAACGAGTAGGCGATCTGGCCTATCGTATGGCGTTGCCACCAGCTTTGAGTCGGATTCATACTGTGTTTCATATCTCCTAGTTGAGGAAGTATGTTGTTGATCCGAGCCACATACTTCAGTTCGAAGAGATCGAATTAGCCGATGATCATTCTTACGAGGAACGTCCCGTACAGATATTTGAGAGGAGGATCAAACAATTAAGGAACAAGACGATTTCCCTGTTGAAGGTTCAGTGGTCACGACACGGAGTCGAGAAGGCTACGTGGGAGACCGAGAGAAGCATGTGAGAGAGGTATCCCGAGTTGTTTACCCCTTAGTTTCAAGGACGAAACTCCTTTTAAGGGGGGTATGTAATATCCGACAGTAATTTCTTACCTACTATTGTATTATTTGGATAATTTGAGTATCGTTGTAATCATGTTACATTTAGTTTAATGTTTATTGATGTTGGGATATATCAGAATATACTTGATTATAACTGTCATTCGCATTGTGGTTGATTGCTTGACGTTGTGTAGATTGTTACATTGTTGGACTAAGTTTTCTGTGTTTAACGTACGCTAAGATTTAACTTAACGTACGCTAATGCATTGGCTTTACGCACGTAATGGGGTACTGGTTACGTACGTAATGGTGAGAATCTTATCCGATCTCAACTTTCGGCATGAGGGGCCATGCATGATCTGGATAATTGGCTCTTTCGAGGTAGCCAAGTTGACGTACATTACGTACGTAATGCTGAGACTATAACGTACGTAATGAGGTTGATGTTTTGAGGCAGTAGCCTCTGGAGGCAGATTACGTATGTAACAACTTATGTGTAGCGTACGTAAAGTGATTAACGTACGTTAGCTTCATGCTATAACGTACATAACAGATTATGCTGTTTATAAAAAGACAGCTCGTGTCTTTCATTTGCACGTTCCGACTTTGATTTTCCCTTTAAGTTTTCATCCCTCTGCCTCCCTAGACTGATTCTGCACTCTTCCATCTTATCTTGGAGCTTGCACCTTTGATTGAATCATATTGTTTGGAAGCTTGGAGTGTGTTCTTGATAGTACTGGTGTTATTCTTCTTTTCTTGAGGTTAGTTATCTTAAAACTCTTGCTGATTCCATGCTTTTGATGATGTTAGTTAAGAGTACTTCTTATAATGTTAGGTTAAACTAGTATAACCTAATGATTAGTGAACATTTGATCAAACTAAAGTGAAAAACATGACAATATTGTTAGTATCAATTCTTGAATGTTTGAAAGGTTTTAAGATAACTAAGTTATGGTTGTTTATGTCTAGAACCTGATATTGAACATGATAATTGAAACTTATAAGATTAGGATTCTCTTGATGCTTAGAGATTTTAGAATCTAATCATGTCTTGAAGAAGAGGTTTAGTTAATCCTTGAGGAATGATAATGAACTATGTAAATACACTCATGATTTGATACATTTATGCTGAGCTTGATAAATTGATGAATTGGGCTGTCTAAAGCATTATGTAAGAAGGTTGGTGATATTTTCAAAATGTTTATTATAAGTTATGGCAATACTAAACTTATTGTAGTGGTTAATTGAAGTTGTTTAAGTAAACTTGCTCATAATGATAACAAGAGTATTAGAAGGACATTTTTAGCGGATAATCCAATTGTTAAAAATGAATCAGATGCATAGAGATACATCAATAGTCGATAGAACGTGCTTTGGGATAGAATAAATTATTTTGGATAGGTTTCGGGTGTCGATTCCTACGGCTTGATATCAATATTGCGTGAATGTATGGTTGACTGAATTACGTTGCATTCAAGGTTGCTTTCGAGTGAGTACTTAGTCGAGGATACCGTCCGTTCGATCATTTGGAGAAGGACTATCTTTCGTCTACGGAATTGAGGCAAGTTATCATGCTTGGTTATAATGATGATTGAATTCTTGTGAACGTTATACATTTCGTGTAAATGAAATGCTTATGAATCTGTTATTCGTATTGTGATATTGTTCTTGATGATATTTCCGTTTTCATTATGGGATTGCACTCCCAAGTTTATCACCTTTGAATCGTTGATCTCGTTGATTCTTGTTGTCACTTCGGTGAGTTTCTTGATCCTTACTTGGATACATAATTTATTAAATTCGTTGTCATGTTGTATCGTGACACATATAGAATCATATCGGCGTGCCGATTGGTTATTGTGTAGAATTTATAGCCAGGCACATATGGTCATACGTTGATGTTTTCGTATTAGACTGTGCACATGAGACGTAGTTCGTGAGGCTAATTAGGTACATTGACACACGTATATTCTGGATTCCGTATACGGGGTGGATATGTGCACGGACATATTTCCGGATCGGGCATACTGTGATGTCCATCTTGAGCCAAGTTGATTGTTCGTTCATAGTCCATGTATGATTGGATATGTTCGACAATTTGTGACTGATTGTTCACACACCCGAGGGGTGTGTTCAATAGTCGGGATATTTCCTTGAGATCCAGTATACATGAATTGTATAATGTCTTGAGAATTATTATCATGTATATCTGACCCTGTGGTTTTGAGCGAAATACTTGTGTTGTATTTTAGGTCGAGGCAAGGGTAAGGCACGGGAAGAACACAGTGACGGCGAAAGGTTTGAATGATAATAGTTCGGGGGGACCAAAGTCTTTTGTTGTCCGGTTGTGCTTAAATCGTGTAATATTACTTCTCCATTTCATTTAAACTGTCGGTGATTGTACTATTATTTAAGAATATTCCATCTTCATATATCAAAGTTTGATTCATGTTAGCCGACCCCAAATCATTTTGGGACTAAGACTTAGATGTTGTTGTTGTTGTATTCCATCTTCATATGGTCTATACTAGTATTTGGATCCTGTGTATTTTAAGGCTAATAGCCGTACTATTTGTAAACACCTGATCAGAGTATGGATTATTGTTTTGTGGTTCGGTATCACAAAGTATGTCATGATTAATCTATATTTTGGTATCGCCTGGTGGGTCCCAGTGTGGGTTCACGGCACTGTCATAGCCGCCTTTTAGGGAGTGTTACAGCACCGATAATGTGATCTTCCGTGTGACACCAACACACCACATTATCTACAGTATAAAACAATTAAATATTTCATTTGCATAACCATAATGTTAATAAACATGCAAAACATGTGATTAAATGTAATTAATATTCTCATTGGTAGTTACAGGGAAATAAAATAACACAAGCATAAAGTATGGTTTGCAGTATACAACCCTAACAATCTCCCACTTATATGATCGACAAAAACTTATCCTAAAAATAGGAGTTTTTGAGCCGCTCGCAAATATATACGAGGTAGAAGTAGTTGTGGTAAATTCTACCAAGGTCTTTTCTCTCGAGGATTGCTTAACAGGGCTTCATATAATATTTTGTTATAGATTGCTAGAAATAAATACTAAAATATTCTAAAACTGATTTTTGGGTTTTTAAGTTAACTAAATTAAAATGCACTATTTTTAAACTAAACTATTGTTATTAAGACTATTTTAACTAGACTATTTTTAATGGGACTATTTTTAACTAGACTATTTTTAATGAGACTATTTTTATACTAGACTATTTTTAATAAGACTATTTTTAATGAGCCTATTTTTATACTAGTAAGAATGAATCGAATTAAAATGAGTTAGAACTTCATTTTATAAAAACTAGGGGATTATGGGTTCATTAAATTAGGTTTTTAATAAAGTAGATGAATTGGTTTACACGGATATAAAAGATAAATGAGTGTTTATCGAGTAATCAATATTTCACCTCATAACTTTCGTATTCAAAGGTCTCTTAATTACTTTCGTAACCTTAAGATGTTGTTATCAAGATAAATACTTGATGATTGAAAAGATCTATTTCCAATTCACTTAACAATCAATCAAGAAGGTTTTATTAGTAGAAATAGAATATGATCAATCATTATTTAAACCAATTAATCCCTTTTAATCGAGATAGTGTAAATCAATCAAATACTTTATATATAACCTAATAGAAATTCCCATTCCCGTAGGAAGAAAGATTAGCTACTCATCGGTTTATACGTACTATATTAAATAGAATTGATTAATATACATAATGTATAAAAACTTGTAATAACTTAGAACTTAATGACAATAGATGAAAACTTACTTGAATACGATGTATCAAAGTGCAGGAAATGATCTTTGAAATACAACTTCGAACTTGATTACAAAAGTTACAAACTATGAAGTAAGATACTAAGTACTTATTGATCAAGCACTTTTCAATTACAAAATAGAAGAACAACTTCAAACTATTAAATATCAAATGGATACAAAAATAAAAAGTTCTTTTCTAGGAAGAGATGTCTTGCTAAAGAAAGGGTATTTCTTAGCAAGAGAGGATTGATTTTTGCAATGTATGAAGGTGTCATTTTATAGGTGATTTTCAATAATACTATGTATTATTTAATTCAAAAGATGTGTTGTAGTATCTTGTTTTTTTTCTTTGTTTATTTGATTCACATTTCATCCACCATGCATGTCTTGATTTTTCAGATCTGTGACCCCAAATAAAATATATGATGGTTGAGCTCATAAGAGGCCAAAGGTGGAAAATTCAACAAAGGATCTGCCTGAAAATGGCGCTGGAAAACGGCCCTGTTTGCGCCGTGTTATGTGCTATGTTGTGGTGACTCGGTCTCTTCCGAAACACGCACGAGGACACGGCGCAAAATGTCGGCCATGTGTGAAACGGCCCAAGACATGGCCGAAAGAAACTGCCCTTGTTGCGCCATATGTGAAACAGCCGAGAGAAACAACCCTGTTTGTGCCGCGTTGTATGGTCGTGTTGTCCTTGAAAAATTCCCGGCATTGGATTTGATCTTGTTTTCCGTCCTTTTTGACGTTTCATGTCAGTGATCTGTAAAATGACCATTTTACCTCATGTTTTGACATATCTTTAAAACATCTATTTTTAATCACAAATCATTATGATTATGCCAGGAAAAGGAATATTTTGTATATGAATTTTTAGATCAATTATGCACTAATCAAATACCCCACACTTGAACATTCTTGTCCTTAATAAACATCAGATATGGTACTGTTGAACATACTAATTTTTATTTCATTATCACATCTCAAGGGTAAATTAGACCAAGTTTTTATAATTTTATCAAATCTCAAGAAAGTTTCCTTTTTAAACAAAAAGCATGAATTCATAAAACTCGCTGGATAAGTGTATCGCTCACTCTCAAGTGTATATGGGACATATTTTTGCTCAAGCTTATTCAATGAGGTAAAAACTTCTATAGGCGTGCAAATCGGCTATTATCCCTACTACTTGTGCGTGTAATGTCGTAAATCAAAAAAGGACTTTTATTAGGTTGTAATGTCGGCTCTTTGGTTGGGGTAGGAAAATATGAATAAAGTGACTTGAAACCGAATAATTAGAAAATATTCTGAATCGAGTTTTATCAATATGTAAGCACTTAGAAGCTATTTAATGAAGCTTTCCATCGATCCCCTTACTTATGCTTCGATTTGTCTGAGCTCTTTTTCTTGCTTTTCAATCAACGATTTTTTTCTCGCATTTCTTTTTTTTTTTTTGATTTTTATGAAAATAAATAATTGGAAAAACAATAAATAAATTGGGTTCCCTCCCAATAAGGGCTCGTTTAATGTCATTAGCTTGACAACTTCCTGTTTTAGTCGTGTGACGGCTCTTCAAGAGTTATGCTCTCTCCATGAGGAATTTTCTGATTTTCAAAATAAGGCTTCACCCTGTGTCCATTCACTTGAAATTACTCTTTGGTACGTGGATTTATCAGTCTAATTACTCCATATGGATATACTTCCTCAACCTAAAAGGGTCCCATCCAGCGTGATTTTAGCTTACCTGGAAACAATCGCAAATGAGAATTAAATAAAAGTACCTTCGTACCTAGTTCAAGGTGCTTAAGGTTATGTTTCCAGTCATGAAGTCTCTTGACTTTGTATTTGTAGATTCGAGAATTCTCGTACGCTTCATTTCTTAACTCATCTAATTCAGACATTTGGAGTAGTCTTTCCTATCCAGCTTCTTTCAATTCCATTGAGACATCCTTAATTGCCCAATAAGCTTTATGTTCGATTTCAATTGGAAGATGGCAAGTTTTTCCATAGACTAGACGGTAGGGGCTCATTCCCAATGGACTCTTGTATGTTGTTCGATATGACCAAAGTGCATCGACCAATTTTTCAGCCCAGTATTTTCGAATTGGGCGCACAGTTTTTTCCAGGATCCCTTTTATCTGTCGGTTGCTTATTTCAGCCTGACCCGACATTTGTGGATGGTAGGGGGTTGCAAATTTATGATTTATGCCATTTTTGGCCATAAGCTTGTCAAATATTTTGTTGCAAAAGTGGGATCTTCCATCACTGATTATTGCCTTGGGGATCCGAAACGGCTGATTATATATTCCTGTACAAACTTAACAACAATATTAGCATCATTAGTCCTTGTGGGGATTGCCTCAACCCACTTGGACACATAATCGACTGCTAAAAGAATGTGCTCGAAATTTCCAGATTTAGTGAATGGTCACATAAAATCTGTAATATCCGGAATTTCTACTACTGTTGTTTGATATTATTTTATCCGAGTTATATTGTACAACATGGAATCTGTACAGTAGGGATAAAATAAATGAAGGACTGAGATGTCAGTATTGGTATAATTGTCGTATTTGGTCGACAATTGTATTTGAGGATATAATGTGTTGAGTAATGTATATTTGATAGGCCGTATGTTCGTATTTGATATGTCGAGATGTTGGACAAGGATAGCTGAAAATGGCTAAGTATAGCCTTATTAGCGCACGCTGATATTCATGCATAGCGCACGCTATCGTGCAGGATTAGCGCACGCTACGTTCATAGGTTAGCGTACGCTAGTGCAGATCAGCTCAGAAGGAATCTACGCGTGGACCAGGCCACTTTCGGCGCACGTTCTGATAAGTCAACGGATGTTGTAATGTAGTGTTAGCGCACGCTAATGCATGTTGATTAGCGCACGCTAACTATATATCGGTCAACAGGGAATCTTGGCTTTATTGGTTGATATCGGCTTGTGGGGTCACGAGCATCTTCGTGGTAGGTGTAGACTGTAGCAAGTCAACTGGTATTAGCGCACGCTAAGGTAAATGACTTGCGTACGCTAAGCAGGATGATTTACGTACGTTAATGCGTGGGCATTACGTACGTAAGTTGGTTTACGAAGCAAGACAGTAGCCTCTGGGCTTCGATAGCGCACGCTAACAAAGTCAGTTAGCGCACGCTAAGGCGGTAGCGCACGCTAAACATGAGATGTTAGCGCACGCTAATAATGAATTCTATAAAAAGGGGCAGAAGGATGTTATTAAACATTTCGTCATTCTTTCTTCTTTCAGCCGAGAAAGAGAGAGAGAGAGAGAGAGTTGGGATATATTTGAGGTTCCAAACACTGGATTAAGATGGAGTTAATCATCCATAACAACGTTTGAAGCTTGAAATCATTGGTGATTCTTGTAAATGGATTCAACCTTGGAAATCAATCCATTCCTTCAAAAAGGTAATTACTCTTCACTTTGAGATTTCGTTTTGGATTGTATATGATGTTTTTGAGTAGATGATTATTACATAAACAAGTTTGACAAGCATGAGTATGAGATGGATTACCGGAATATGATGATATTAATATGATTCTTGTGATTTAGATTGTGTTGTTCGTTTTCTTGAGATAAGTGGATTAATCCTTCTCCTCAATTTCGGATGTTGATGTTAGTATAGATGATTACTCTTTGTAATGGAAGATTAAGGAAGTGTGGTTACGTTCTTGACGTTCGTGTATTAATATTAAGGAAGATGATATATGGTTATAGAACTTGGATTAAAAGTCGGATGATTACCTATATGTTAAAGGATATTGGATTTTGTTGTTTGATAGCTATAAACATTATTCAGAATCACTTAGAGTCTTTGATAATCGCCAGATGTTGATCGGTATCTGAAATGCATGTAACTGCACGATATTAGCGCACGCTAAGCCTACTGGCTAGCGCACGCTATCGGGAACAACTTAGCGCACGCTACGGTAAAAGATTAACGTGCGCTAAGTCAACATGCAGGGTAATATATTCTGTTTCAAATATGAATTCGTGATCGTTTTAGTTGGTTTGATCAGACTTGTGGTTAACTAAGATATTATTGAGCCGTTGGGTTTGTGAAGTGGTTTTAGCGGTTGTTGATTATTATCGGATTGTTGTTTAATCGATTATTGTACTAGGTCAAGTTTATTGATCGGTGATTATAACCGTGTGTTGCGGTCATGTTCGAGTATGTTCGTGAATTGCTTTGGTCGGGACCGAGGAACTTGTAGATGATGACAATGGAATTGGTAACGACCTCATCATCGTCGTATCGGTATTGAGGCAAGTGATTACTTGCTCAGTTATAATATTTAATGAATGGTTTCAGTTTCATTTCGTTTATAATGCATATAGCGATGATTATTATTATGAACTCTGGGTATTCGGAGCGCATATCGTTCTTTCGATTCTAGGGGGTAAATCATAATGTATATGATTTATCTCAGTCATTGGTATGTTCGAGTATCGAGGTTACATTGTGATAAAGACGAGGATTCGAGTATTTATGGTTCATGATACGTTTGGATCGTCGAGCGTTACGGATAATCGTCGGTGATGATTGGACATCGAGGTTGCTCCCGAAAGACTCGGGGCAAGTATTCCATATTGATTATGGTTTAGTGTTATTTATTTTGGTCTCGTACATTTTCTTTCATGTTGTTGAACATGGAGTCGTCCTAGTAAATTGTCATATTGTCGTGCATGTTATGTTGTTCATGTTGATGAACGTGTTGAATTGCATATGTGTATGCATATTGTGTTGTTCATGTTGTGTAAATAATCCGATGGGATTATGAGGATCTATGCTGAGGGCGCTGGATCGGATGTCCACCATGCGTTGGTTCGACGGGATCATCATGGGGATCTATGCTGAGGGCGCTGGATCGTTGGACAGGTTTTCCACCATGCGTTGGTTCGACGGGATCATCATGGGGATCTATGCTGAGGGCGCTGGATCGTTGGATTACCAGTATTATGTTGATGGAATCTGGAGAATTCGCATCATTGATTTTATCATGTGTTGTTGTTCACATGTGTATTGTTAGTTATCCACCTTATGTTGATCTGATAGGATCAACAAAGGGATCTATGCTGAGGGCGCTGGATCGTCGGATTTCCATTGAGTATACATGATTGTTATTGTTGTGATCATATTGACGTGGTCATATGAGTATGAAATTATAGGTCCTGTGTTAGGACCGTGTCCGTATTGCATTGATCTGATCTCGGATTAGACTGGTATGATTGTCGTGGCACTTCATATCTCGAGGTATGTTCCGTATTTCCTTTGGTATTTGTCTTGATGGACGATCGGTTATCGTCTTGGGATTTGATGAGGTTATTCGATGGATCGTATTGGTCAAAAATGGTATATTTTCGTATCGTGAGTTGGTTATGATAGTTTGAGAACCTTGAGTATTGTTTGAGGTACAGTACTTATATTATGTTCGAGTTTATTGGTATGTTATTATTAATGTGATGTGACGGTTATCATTGTTGGATATTATGGCTGACCCCGTCGTGGGATTTCTTTTTAGGTTCTTGGAGTATCGAGCTTGTAGCGGTCGTGAAGAGATGAGCTTCCCGGAGGATACTGGCTAGGACATGTTGTGTGCATTGAGTTTCTCGATTGGTTCTTGTATTCCGCTGCTAGAGTATCTTTTTGGTTGGCCTTTTTCCGCTGTGTGAGTATTTTGAGACGCTCTTTTGGTATTTAGTAACTGAGGTTACTTTGGAAATCGTTTTCTAAATTTTTGAATGTCGGCTGTTTGGCCTTGCGATTTCAAATGAGTTTTTACGACGGTTTTTGATAAATGGATTTTATATGTCGTTGTGAAATTTTTTTTAAGATAGTACCGTTGTTGGCCTCTTGGGCATTTGTAAATGTTTGAGAAATTTCTTTTAGCCTTGTGGGTTCCATCTCGGGGCCCACGGCGCTGTAATATTTCCAGTTAAATTTGGGGGTGTTACAGAATATGGTATCGGAGCTTAGGTTGAGAAAACCTAGGCATTTGGGTCGAGTTGGCTCGTGTTTTTGTTGCGTCATTCGAGTTGTCGATTGACAAATATTAGAGCCGTGAGTCTTTGTTGTTCACTCAGGCTTGTGCGTTATCGGATTTGCCAGTATCGTACTGGGCTTGTTATAACTTTTCCAAATGGTGTTAATGAGATTCTCTGGAATGAGATGTATTGTGTTCTTGAATCGAACCGATTTGGCAAACGCGTGTTTTGAAAATATCTGTGTCGAGTGTTTTCTTGAGTCTAGACATGTGCCAGTATCACGGGGAATCGTCGGCTTCACGATCTGCAAGTATTTGAATTTTTGAATTTCATTGAGATTTATTGCCGTTCTAAGTTGATATGTTTGAGATTCAGCAAATATCATGCGTTACAGTATGAGATGTCAGAGTGGGACAGGATTGATGATCTTGAGAAACTATGATTTTGGAAATCAGTATGTTGGTTAGATTTTGGAACGGAATTGTGTAATCGGGAGAAGGACTATGGATTGTTGAGAAGAACATGTAGTCATGTTAGTTCATCTTGTGATATATATGAACTGTTTTGAGCATTTGAAAATTATACTTTTCAAAATGAATATTTCACAGATGTTTTACGGAAAATGATTTTGGGCCGAGACCCAGATCGATTTTGAAATGGTTTTGTGACTCAAGACTTGGAGTCCGAAAAAGGGTTTTCTACTTTTTTTTTTAACTTCTTGTAATGCGGAACGAGTTACGGGCTGAGACCCTAATGTTTCAAACGGCTTTTCTGTTTTCTTAAAACTCCCGAGACTTGTAAAACACTTTACCAATCATTTACCTATGTTATTTCCGCCTTTTGAGGCTTTGGTTTACTTGTTCAAATGGAATTTCTCGGGAAGTCTTTCGCCGTGTTTGATTTGTTGATTTGTTTCAACGTTTTGTCATATCATATTTGAGGTGATCCAGGATGGGTAAATGGTTGACGATACGAGTCATGTGTGGAAAAGGAGTTTAGTCGGAATTTACATATGGAGATTTTGGAACTCGATCATGTGGTTTTCCGATGGAATATTAGTGGATATTGGTGACGAACCGAATTGGTATACAGGAGTATGGATATAGTCGAGCATTTGCGTACTTTTCATTTTAAAACTTTGAAATCGTGTGGATTCGAAGGAAACTGTTATCGAATACTTGGCACCATCGAGCCAAGTTAATTTTTCGAAAATTGATTTTGTGGTCTTACCAAAATTTATGTTTTTAGTTTTGAAATTTTTGAAAGAACTTTCGAAAATTTGTATTCTTGACGAGACTTTATGATTTCAAACTGGTTTTGAAAATGTGGTTGATATACATACGCATTTAGTGCATAGTGCATATCATATTGATGGTACGATGGATAAGAAATTCGAACTTCAGTATGTTAGTTTGATTATCCGGTGATGATCGGTTGAGTTATCGGATAAGAGAAATATGTTACGTGTTGTAGATTCATGCACATAATATTATTTTGGAAACTTGGGATTTTGTAAAACCGGAACATATGTGCTATGTGATTCCATTGGTATGGTAGTAGCGCGATTTTACCTTAGTAATTCTGGAATGATTTCCTTGTAAGCATAGAATTGGGGATGGTGACCCCATATTGGTTGTTTTGGATACTGAGTGGTCGTTCCCACTCCCTATATGATTGGGTATGTTCGTCGATTTGCGATTCGTTGTTCGTATGCCGAGAGAAATGTTCGCCAGTTGGGTATGTTTATTGAGATCTACTGTGCGTGATTGATTTGTCGTTTTGAGAATGTTATTCTTTCGTATATCTGTTTCTATGGTTCTGTGTTGATCGTGTTGGAGTTTACCGTGTGAAGGTATTCTCGATTTTTGTTGATCATTCGTTGGTAATATTGGAGTTTAGCACGTTGATGATATTCTCAATTGTGTTTTGACCTCTGGTTGGTCATATTGGAATTTATCATGTCGATGATAAATTCAATTGATTGTTGATCATTGTTGGTGATCATCTGAGCGTTCGGATTTTGTGTTAATGTTTCGGGATTCGTGTCGTTGTTTTGGGCAATTGTTTTGTAGATGTATTGTGCATTATTCGTCTTATCGGAATTGGGACTTGATTATGTAATCGGGAAGACGGGATTTGATTCGGGCAGATTGTTTCATCCGAAGATGATATATTTTGTTGAAAATCAGGGAATTGTGATCGTAAGCGTATTGAGACTGTACAGTGAGATCGCTGGCTAGTATCTCCGGAGATCGTCGACCTGCGTATTTGTAAGTATGCGATTTTGGCTATTCAGAATAATGATGATTGATCAGTGTCGTGATGGTTTTGGGATATTTTGGGGTGAACAGTATGTTTGTTTGTTTTCTATGACGGATTGCAAGTTTCGAGGACGAAACTTATTTTAAGGGGTGTAGAATGTAATATCCTAATTTCTACTATGTTGTTTGATATTATTTTATCCGAGTTATATTATGTGACATGGAATGCATGCGGTAGGGATAAAATAAATGAAGGACTGAGATGTCAATATTGGTATAATTGTCGTATTTGGTCGACAATTGTATTTGAGGATATAATGTGTTGAGTAATGTATATTTGATAGGCCGTATGTTCGTATTTGATATGTCGAGATGTTGGACAAGGATAGCTGAAAATGGCTAAGTATAGCCTTATTAGCGCACGCTGATATTCATGCATAGCGCATGCTATCGTGCAGGATTAGCGCACGCTACGTTCATAGGTTAGCGTACGCTAGTGCAGATCAGCTCAGAAGGAATCTACGCGTGGACCAGGCCACTTTCGGCACACGTTCTGATAAGTCAACGGATGTTGTAATGTAGTGTTAGCGCACGCTAATGCATGTTGATTAGCGCACGCTAACTATATATCGGTCAACAGGGAATCTTGGCTTTATTGGTTGATATCGGCTTGTGGGGTCACGAGCATCTTCGTGGTAGGTGTAGACTGTAGCAAGTCAACTGGTATTAGCGCACGCTAAGGTAAATGACTTGCGTACGCTAAGCAGGATGATTTACTTATGTTAATGCGTGGGCATTACGTACGTAAGTTGGTTTACGAAGCAAGACAGTAGCCTCTGGGCTTCGATAGCGCACGCTAACAAAGTCAGTTAGCGCACGCTAAGGCGGTAGCGCACGCTAAACATGAGATGTTAGCGCACGCTAATAATGAATTCTATAAAAAAGGGCAGAAGGATGTTATTAAACATTTCGTCATTCTTTCTTCTTTCAGCCGAGAAAGAGAGAGAGAGAGAGAGTTGGGATATATTTGAGGTTCCAAACACTGGATTAAGATGGAGTTAATCATCCATAACAACGTTTGAAGCTTGAAATCATTGGTGATTCTTGTAAATGGATTCAACCTTGGAAATCAATCCATTCCTTCAAAAAGGTAATTACTCTTCACTTTGAGATTTCGTTTTGGATTGTACATGATGTTTTTGAGTTGATGATTATTACATAAACAAGTTTGACAAGCATGAGTATGAGATGGATTACCGGAATATGATGATATTAATATGATTCTTGTGATTTAGATTGTGTTGTTCGTTTTATTGAGATAAGTGGATTAATCCTTCTCCTCAGTTTCGGATGTTGATGTTAGTATAGATGATTACTCTTTGTAATGGAAGATTAAGGAAGTGTGGTTACGTTCTTGACGTTCGTGTATTAATATTAAGGAAGATGATATATGGTTATAGAACTTGGATTAAAAGTCGGATGATTACCTATATGTTAAAGGATATTGGATTTTGTTGTTTGATAGCTATGAACATGATTCAGAATCACTTAGAGTCTTTGATAATCGCCAGATGTTGATCGGTATATGAAATGCATGTAACTGCACGATATTAGCGGACGCTAAGCCTACTGGCTAGCGCACGCTATCGGGAACAACTTAGCGCACGCTACGGTAAAAGATTAACGTGCGCTAAATCAACAGGCAGGGTAATATATTCTGTTTCAAATATGAATTCGTGATCGTTTTAGTTGGTTTGATCAGACTTGTGGTTAACTAAGATATTATTGAGCCGTTGGGTTTGTGAAGTGGTTTTAGCGGTTGTTGATTATTATCGGATTGTTGTTTAATCGATTATTGTACTAGGTCAAGTTTATTGATCGCTGATTATAACCGTGTGTTGCGGTCATGTTCGAGTATGTTCGTGAATTGCTTTGGTCGGGACCGAGGAACTTGTAAATGATGACAATGGAATTGGTAACGACCTCATCATCGTCGAATCGGTATCGAGGCAAGTGATTACTTGCTCAGTTATAATATTTAATGAATGGTTTCAGTTTCATTTCGTTTATAATGCATATAGCGATGATTATTATTATGAACTCTGGGTATTCGGATCGCATATCGTTCTTTCGATTCTAGGGGGGTAAATCATAATGTATATGATTTATCTCAGTCATTGGTATGTTCGAGTATCGAGGTTACATTGTGATAAAGACGAGGATTCGAGTATTTATGGTTCATGATATGTTTGGATCGTCGAGCGTTACGGATAATCGTCGGTGATGATTGGACATCGAGGTTGCTCCCGAAAGACTCGGGGCAAGTATTCCATATTGATTATGGTTTAGTGTTATTTATTTTGGTCTCGTACATTTTCTTTCATGTTGTTGAACATGGAGTCGTCCTAGTAAATTGTCATATTGTCGTGCATGTTATGTTGTTCATGTTGATGAACGTGTTGAATTGCATATGTGTATGCATATTGTGTTGTTCATGTTGTGTAAATAATCCGATGGGATTATGAGGATCTATGCTGAGGGCGCTGGATCGGATGTCCACCATGCGTTGGTTCGACGGGATCATCATGGGGATCTATGCTGAGGGCGCTGGATCGTTGGACAGGTTTTCCACCATGCGTTGGTTCGACGGGATCATCATGGGGATCTATGCTGAGGGCGCTGGATCGTTGGATTACCAGTATTGTGTTGATGGAATCTGGAGAATTCGCATCATTGATTTTATCATGTGTTGTTGTTCACATGTGTATTGTTAGTTATCCACCTTATGTTGATCTGATAGGATCAACAAAGGGATCTATGCTGAGGGCGCTGGATCGTCGGATTTCCATTGAGTATACATGATTGTTATTGTTGTGATTATATTGACGTGGTCATATGAGTATGAAATTATAGGTCCTGTGTTAGGACCGTGTCCGTATTGCATTGATCTGATCTCGGATTAGACTGGTATGATTGTCGTGGCACTTCATATCTCGAGGTATGTTCCGTATTTCCTTTGGTATTTGTCTTGATGGACGATCGGTTATCGTCTTGGGATTTGATGAGGTTATTCGATGGATCGTATTGGTCAGAAATGGTATATTTTCGTATCGTGAGTTGGTTATGATAGTTTGAGAACCTTGAGTATTGTTTGAGGTACAGTACTTATATTATGTTTGAGTTTATTGGTATGTTATTATTAATGTGATATGACGGTTATCATTGTTGGATATTATGGCTGACCCCGTCGTGGGATTTCTTTTTAGGTTCTTGGAGTATCGAGCTTGTAGCGGTCGTGAAGAGATGAGCTTCCCGGAGGATACTGGCTAGGACATGTTGTGTGCATTGAGTTTCTCGATTGGTTCTTGTATTCCGCTGCTAGAGTATCTTTTTGGTTGGCCTTTTTCCGCTGTGTGAGTATTTTGAGACGCTCTTTTGGTATTTAGTAACTGAGGTTACTTTGGAAATCGTTTTCTAAATTTTTGAGTGTCGGCTGTTTGGCCTTGCGATTTCAAATGAGTTTTTACGACGGTTTTTGATAAATGGATTTTATATGTCGTTGTGAAATTTTTTTTAAGATAGTACCGTTGTTGGCCTCTTGGGCATTTGTAAATGTTTGAGAAATTTCTTTTAGCCTTGTGGGTTCTATCTCGGGGCCCACGGCACTGTAATATTTCCAGTTAAATTTGGGGGTGTTACAGAATATGGTATCAGAGCTTAGGTTGAGAAAACCTAGGCATTTGGGTCGAGTTGGGTCGTGTTTTTGTTGCGTCATTCGAGTTGTCGATTGACAAATATTAGAGCCGTGAGTCTTTGTTGTTCACTCAGGCTTGTGCGTTATCGGATTTGCCAGTATCGTACTGGGCTTGTTATAACTTTTCCAAATGGTGTTAATGAGATTCTCTGGAATGAGATGTATTGTGTTCTTGAATCGAACCGATTTGGCAAACGCGTGTTTTGAAAATATCTGTGTCGAGTGTTTTCTTGAGTCTAGACATGTGCCAGTATCACGGGGAATCGTCGGCTTCACGATCTGTAAGTATTTGAATTTTTGAATTTCATTGAGATTTATTGCCGTTCTAAGTTGATATGTTTGAGATTCAGCAAATATCATGCGTTACAGTATGAGATGTCAGAGTGGGACAGGATTGATGATCTTGAGAAACTATGATTTTGGAAATCAGTATGTTGGTTAGATTTTGGAACGGAATTGTGTAATCGGGAGAAGGACTATGGATTGTTGAGAAGAACATGTAGTCATGTTAGTTCATCTTGTGATATATATGAACTGTTTTGAGCATTTGAAAATGATACTTTTCAAAATGAATATTTCACAGATGTTTTACGGAAAATGATTTTGGGCCGAGACCCAGATCGATTTTGAAATGGTTTTGTGACTCAAGACTTGGAGTCCGAAAAAGGGTTTTCTACTTTTTTTTTTAACTTCTTGTAATGCGGAACGAGTTACGGGCTGAGACCCTAATGTTTCAAACGGCTTTTCTGTTTTCTTAAAACTCCCGAGACTTGTAAAACACTTTACCAATCGTTTACCTATGTTATTTCCGCCTTTTGAGGCTTTGGTTTACTTGTTCAAATGGAATTTCTCGGGAAGTCTTTCGCCGTGTTTGATTTGTTGATTTGTTTCAACGTTTTGTCATATCATATTTGAGGTGATCCAGGATGGGTAAATGGTTGACGATACGAGTCATGTGTGGAAAAGGAGTTTAGTCGGAATTTACATATGGAGATTTTGGAACTCGATCATGTGGTTTTCCGATGGAATATTAGTGGATATTGGTGACGAACCGAATTGGTATACAGGAGTATGGATATAGTCGAGCATTTGCATACTTTTCATTTTAAAACTTCGAAATCGTGTGGATTCAAAGGAAACTGTTATCGAATACTTGGCACCATCGAGCCAAGTTAATTTTTCGAAAATTGATTTTGTGGTCTTACCAAAATTTATGTTTTTAGTTTTGAAATTTTTGAAAGAACTTTCGAAAATTTGTATTCTTGACGAGACTTTATGATTTCAAACTGGTTTTGAAAATGTGGTTGATATACATACGCATTTAGTGCATAGTGCATATCATATTGATGGTACGATGGATAAGAAATTCGAACTTCAGTATGTTAGTTTGATTATCCGGTGATGATCGGTTGAGTTATCGGATAAGAGAAATATGTTACGTGTTGTAGATTCATGCACATAATATTATTTTGGAAACTTGGGATTTTGTAAAACCGGAACATATGTGCTATGTGATTCCATTGGTATGGTAGTAGCGCGATTTTACCTTAGTAATTCTGGAATGATTTCCTTGTAAGCATAGAATTGGGGACGGTGACCCCATATTGGTTGTTTTGGATACTGAGTGGTCGTTCCCACTCCCTGTATGATTGGGTATGTTCGTCGATTTGCGATTCATTGTTCGTATGCCGAGAGAAATGTTCGCCAGTTGGGTATGTTTATTGAGATCTACTGTGCGTGATTGATTTGTCGTTTTGAGAATGTTATTCTTTCGTATATCTGTTTCTGTGGTTCTGTGTTGATCGTGTTGGAGTTTACCGTGTGAAGGTATTCTCGATTTTCGTTGATCATTCGTTGGTAATATTGTAGTTTAGCACGTTGATGATATTCTCAATTGTGTTTTGACCTCTGGTTGGTCATATTGGAATTTATCATGTCGATGATAAATTCAATTGATTGTTGATCATTGTTGGTGATCATCTGAGCGTTCGGATTTTGTGTTAATGTTTCGGGATTCGTGTCGTTGTTTTGGGCAATTATTTTGTAGATGTATTATGCATTATTCGTCTTATCGGAATTGGGACTTGATTATGTAATCGGGAAGACGGGATTTGATTCGGGCAGATTGTTTCATCCGAAGATGATATATTTTGTTGAAAATCAGGGAATTGTGATCGTAAGCGTATTGAGACTGTACAGTGAGATCGCTGGCTAGTATCTCCGGAGATCGTCGACCTGCGTATTTGTAAGTATGCGATTTTGTCTATTCAGAATAATGATGATTGATCAGTGTCGTGATGGTTTTGGGATATTTTGGGGTGAACAGTATGTTTGTTTGTTTTCTATGACGGATTGCAAGTTTCGAGGACGAAACTTATTTTAAGGGGTGTAGAATGTAATATCCGGAATTTCTACTACTGTTGTTTGATATTATTTTATCCGAGTTATATTGTACAGCATGGAATCTGTACAGTAGGGATAAAATAAATGAAGGACTGAGATGTCAGTATTGGTATAATTGTCGTATTTGGTCGACAATTGTATTTGAGGATATAATGTGTTGAGTAATGTATATTTGATAGGCCGTATGTTCGTATTTGATATGTCGAGATGTTGGACAAGGATAGCTAAAAATGGCTAAGTATAGCCTTATTAGCGCACGCTGATATTCATGCATAGCGCACGCTATCGTGCAGGATTAGCGCACGCTACGTTCATAGGTTAGCGTACGCTAGTGCAGATCAGCTCAGAAGGAATCTACGCGTGGACCAGGCCACTTTCGGCGCACGTTCTGATAAGTCAACGGATGTTGTAATGTAGTGTTAGCGCACGCTAATGCATGTTGATTAGCGCACGCTAACTATATATCGGTCAACAGGGAATCTTGGCTTTATTGGTTGATATCGGCTTGTGGGGTCACGAGCATCTTCGTGGTAGGTGTAGACTGTAGCAAGTCAACTGGTATTAGCGCACGCTAAGGTAAATGACTTGCGTACGCTAAGCAGGATGATTTACGTACGTTAATGCGTGGGCATTACGTACGTAAGTTGGTTTACGAAGCAAGACAGTAGCCTCTGGGCTTCGATAGCGCACGCTAACAAAGTCAGTTAGCGCACGCTAAGGCGGTAGCGCACGCTAAACATGAGATGTTAGCGCACGCTAATAATGAATTCTATAAAAAGGGGCAGAAGGATGTTATTAAACATTTCGTCATTCTTTCTTCTTTCAGCCGAGAAAGAGAGAGAGAGAGAGAGAGTTGGGATATATTTGAGGTTCCAAACACTGGATTAAGATGGAGTTAATCATCCATAACAACGTTTGAAGCTTGAAATCGTTGGTGATTCTTGTAAATGGATTCAACCTTGGAAATCAATCCATTCCTTCAAAAAGGTAATTACTCTTCACTTTGAGATTTCGTTTTGGATTGTATATGATGTTTTTGAGTTGATGATTATTACATAAACAAGTTTGACAAGCATGAGTATGAGATGGATTACCGGAATATGATGATATTAATATGATTCTTGTGATTTAGATTGTGTTGTTCGTTTTCTTGAGATAAGTGGATTAATCCTTCTCCTCAGTTTCGGATGTTGATGTTAGTATAGATGATTACTCTTTGTAATGGAAGATTAAGGAAGTGTGGTTACGTTCTTGACGTTCGTGTATTAATATTAAGGAAGATGATATATGGTTATAGAACTTGGATTAAAAGTCGGATGATTACCTATATGTTAAAGGATATTGGATTTTGTTGTTTGATAGCTATGAACATGATTCAGAATCACTTAGAGTCTTTGATAATCGCCAGATGTTGATCGGTATCTGAAATGCATGTAACTGCACGATATTAGCGCACGCTAAGCCTACTGGCTAGCGCACGCTATCGGGAACAACTTAGCGCACGCTACGGTAAAAGATTAACGTGTGCTAAGTCAACAGGCAGGGTAATATATTCTGTTTCAAATATGAATTCGTGATCGTTTTAGTTGGTTTGATCAGACTTGTGGTTAACTAAGATATTATTGAGCCGTTGGGTTTGTGAAGTGGTTTTAGCGGTTGTTGATTATTATCGGATTGTTGTTTAATCGATTATTGTACTAGGTCAAGTTTATTGATCGGTGATTATAACCGTGTGTTGCGGTCATGTTCGAGTATGTTCGTGAATTGCTTTGGTCGGGACCGAGGAACTTGTAGATGATGACAATGGAATTGGTAACGACCTCATCATCGTCGTATCGGTATCGAGGCAAGTGATTACTTGCTCAGTTATAATATTTAATGAATGGTTTCAGTTTCATTTCGTTTATAATGCATATAGCGATGATTATTATTATGAACTCTGGGTATTCGGATCGCATATCGTTCTTTCGATTCTAGGGGGGGTAAATCATAATGTATATGATTTATCTCAGTCATTGGTATGTTCGAGTATCGAGGTTACATTGTGATAAAGACAAGGATTCGAGTATTTATGGTTCATGATACGTTTGGATCGTCGAGCGTTACAGATAATCGTCGGTGATGATTGGACATCGAGGTTGCTCCCGAAAGACTCGGGGCAAGTATTCCATATTGATTATGGTTTAGTGTTATTTATTTTGGTCTCGTACATTTTCTTTCATGTTGTTGAACATGGAGTCGTCCTAGTAAATTGTCATATTGTCGTGCATGTTATGTTGTTCATGTTGATGAACGTGTTGAATTGCATATGTGTATGCATATTGTGTTGTTCATGTTGTGTAAATAATCCGATGGGATTATGAGGATCTATGCTGAGGGCGCTGGATCGGATGTCCACCATGCGTTGGTTCGACGGGATCATCATGGGGATCTATGCTGAGGGCACTGGATCGTTGGACAGGTTTTCCACCATGCGTTGGTTCGACGAGATCATCATGGGGATCTATGCTGAGGGCGCTGGATCGTTGGATTACCAGTATTATGTTGATGGAATCTGGAGAATTCGCATCATTGATTTTATCATGTGTTGTTGTTCACATGTGTATTGTTAGTTATCCACCTTATCTTGATCTGATAGGATCAACAAAGGGATCTATGCTGAGGGCGCTGGATCGTCGGATTTCCATTGAGTATACATGATTGTTATTGTTGTGATCATATTGACGTGGTCATATGAGTATGAAATTATAGGTCCTGTGTTAGGACCGTGTCCGTATTGCATTGATCTGATCTCGGATTAGACTGGTATGATTGTCGTGGCACTTCATATCTCGAGGTATGTTCCGTATTTCCTTTGGTATTTGTCTTGATGGACGATCGGTTATCGTCTTGGGATTTGATGAGGTTATTCGATGGATCGTATTGGTCAGAAATGGTATATTTCCGTATCGTGAGTTGGTTATGATAGTTTGAGAACCTTGAGTATTGTTTGAGGTACAATACTTATATTATGTTCGAGTTTATTGGTATGTTATTATTAATGTGATGTGACGGTTATCATTGTTGGATATTATGGCTGACCCCGTCGTGGGATTTCTTTTTAGGTTCTTGGAGTATCGAGCTTGTAGCGGTCGTGAAGAGATGAGCTTCCCGGAGGATACTGGCTAGGACATGTTGTGTGCATTGAGTTTCTCGATTGGTTCTTGTATTCCGCTGCTAGAGTATCTTTTTGGTTGGCCTTTTTCCGCTGTGTGAGTATTTTGAGACGCTCTTTTGGTATTTAGTAACTGAGGTTACTTTGGAAATCGTTTTCTAAATTTTTGAGTGTCGGCTGTTTGGCCTTGCGATTTCAAATGAGTTTTTACGACGGTTTTTGATAAATGGATTTTATATGTCGTTGTGAAATTTTTTTTAAGATAGTACCGTTGTTGGCCTCTTGGGCATTTGTAAATGTTTGCGAAATTTCTTTTAGCCTTGTGGGTTCCATCTCGGGGCCCACGGCGCTGTAATATTTCCAGTTAAATTTGGGGGTGTTACAAAATCAATTCCCCATAAATCAAAAATTTCTACGACCAAATTGATCGTGAGGGGCACCTCATTTCTTTTTCCGATATTACCAGTTCGTTGAAACCTATCGCACTGAACACGAAAATGATGTGCGTCTTTAAATAAGGATGGCCAATACAAACGAGATTGGAGAATTTTGTTATCGTCTTTCATCCGCCAAAATGTCCTCCGCAATGAAGTTTACGGCAAAAGGTTAGTATACTTTGTTGCTCATCTTCTGGGACACATCGCCTCATGATTTCATCTTTGCATAATCGAAAAAGGCATGGTTCATCCCATAAGTAGTTTTTGCATGATAAAAAATTTTCTTTTCTTGGTAAGAAATGTAAGGTGGGAGCATTTCACAAACCAAATAATTCACAATATCGGCAAACCAAGGTACCGAAGAAATTTCAAATAAATTTTCATGTAGAAAAGAGTCCACAATTTGTTCATGCTTGTTAATTGTTTCTTCTGTTCTTTTTAAACGATACAAATGGTCTGCGACCACATTTTCACTTCCCTTTTAGTCCTTTATTTCCACATTAAATTCTTAAAGCATTAAAATCCACTGAATAAACTGAGGTTTCGCTTGTTACCTTGTCAACATATGTCGTAAAGCTGCATGATCTGAATGTACAATCACTTTAGATCCTACAATATAAGATCTAAATTTATCCAGTGAGAAAACCACAACTAATAATTCTTTCTCGGTTGTTGTATAATCAACATGCGCATCATTCAATGTTAAACTAGCGTAATAAACCACATGGAGCATTTTATCAATTCGTTGGCCCACAACTGCACCAACAGCTCGGTCAGATGCATCACACATAATTTCAAAAGATAAAGACAAATCAGGGGCAATTACGATTGGTGCCGTGGTTAGTTTCTCTTTCAAAGTTTGAAAAGTGTCGAGACAAGCGTCATCAAAAATGAAGGAAACATCTTTGGTAAGCAAAGTACGGAGAGGTTACTTATTTTTGAAAAATCTTTAAACCTGTTATAAAAACCGGCATGTCCTAAAAAACTCCTGATTGCCTTTACATTGTTTGGTGGTGGTAATTTTTGAATAACATCAATTTTTGCTTTGTTGACTTCAATTCCACAATTTGACACAACGTGACCTAGCACAATGCCACTTTCTGTCATAAAATGACTTTTTTCCCAGTTGAGAGTTAAATGACATTCAATACTTTGGTCAATTTATTTAAGCAATCATCAAAAGATGATCCAAATGCTGAAAAGTCATCCATAAATACCTCAATAAAATCGTCGATGATATCTGAGAAAATTTACAACATGAACATTTGAAAAGTTCCTGGTACATTGCATAATCCAAAGGGCATTCTTCGACAAGCAAAAGTTCCAAAAGGGCATGTGAATGTGGTCTTCGATTGGTCCTCGCGTGCAATTGCCACTTGGTAATACCCTGAAAGTCCATCTAGAAAACAATAGATTTGTGTCCTGCAAGTTTATCAAGCATTTGGTCAATAAAAGGAAGAGGAAAATAATCTTTTTTTATGGCGGCATTTAATTTTCGATAATCAATGCACATCCGCCACCCGGTTGTCACCCTTGTTGGTACTAGCTCTCCTTTATCATTTTCAATCACTTTTATGCCACTTTTCTTTGGCACCACATGTATCGGGCTTACCCATTCACTATACGTAATCGGATAAATAATTCCCTTAGCTAGCAATTTTAAAATTTCTTTTTTTACTACCTCTAGCATATTGGGATTTAATCTCTGTTGTGCTTCTCTTATTGGTTTTTATCCTTCTTCTAGGATTATTTTATGCATATATGTCGAAGGGCTAATTCCCTTAATATCACTCAAACTCCATCCTATTGCCTCTTTGCAATTTTTTAAAACTTCTACTAAAAGAAATTCCTCATCTTCGCTCAATTCAGCATTAATAATTATGGCTTTTTATTTTCCTCTTCAAGAAAAACATATTTTAAATGCTTAGGCAATTCTTTAAGCTCTGGTACTTCTTTTTATTTGCTCTCCATTAATGACTCCAGACTATCTATCTTACCCCCCTGTAAGAGATTTTCGCACATTTCTCCTTCAACTTCTGAGTTAAGCTCTGAACACTCCATTACTTGTTCCTGTATAATGAGAGTTTCTACAGAATTGTCAATAATATCAACAAAAGTGCATTCCTCATACAAATCATAACTAGGAACATGGAGCGAATCAAACACAGAAAATGTCACGGTTTCATTTAATACACTCACAGTTACTTTTCCCCTTTTAACATCAATCATTGTTTCAGCGGTAGCCATGAAAGATCTTCCCAATAAAATAGAATGGTCTTTTCCATTTTCTAGGCATGGTCCCATTTCTAAGATAACAAAATCTGCTGGAATAATAAGTCCCTCTATGTCTACCAAAATATCTTCGATAATTTCAACAGGATAACGAAGTGATCTATCAGCCAATTATAAACATGTTTTAGTTGGGCTAAGTTCACCAAGATCAAGTTGCTCAAAAATATATAATGGCATCAAATTTATACCTGCTCCGAGATCAAGCATACCAGTGGTTTTTTTACTGTTTCCCATAGCGATATTTATTATGAAGCTACCTGGATCACTTTTCTTGGGAGGTAATCGTTGTTGGAGCAATGCAGACATAACCTCCGAGACAATGATTTTTTCTCTATATCCAAACTTTTTTTTATCCGTTAGTAATTCTTTGAAAAATTTTCCGTATGCTGGGACACTTTTTATTACTTCCAATAAAGGAAGGTTTACATTTACTTTGGACAGCATATCAAAATTTTTTAGAAACTGCTTCTCAAGATTTTCATTTTTTTGTCGGCTTGGAAAAGGTATTGGGGGTTTGTATGGATTTGTAGATTTGTGGAGTGTTGGGGTGGGGACTTCTTCTTTAGAATTTTCATTTGATTCCTTGTCTTCGTCCTCATTTCCTGCAATAATTGAAATATCATCATTAGAAGGAGAATCAACTCGATTTTTATAAATCTTACCAGTTCTCAGCGTGATGATAGCTTTAGCTTGTTCGGGTTGACTTGGTAACCTCCCTTTCTGGTTGTTTTGCAGTTGATTTGCTAGTTGCTCGACTTGAATTTCAACTCGTTTTACTGATGCTTCCATTGCTTCAAATCTTCGATCCGAGTTTTGGATGAATGATTGAAGTGTTTCTTCTAATGAGGGTTTTCGGGATTGGTTTGAGGATGACCCTTGGAATTGGTTTGGTCTTTGATATGGTTGTTGCAAATTTTGATGTTGAGGAGGTGGTGGTTGTTGGTGATGATTTCCACCCCAAGAGAAGTTAGGGTGATTTCGCCAACCGGGATTATAGGTTTCAAAAAAAGGGTCATTTCTGGGGCATTGGTAAAAATTATTTAAAGCATTTATTTCTTTAGGGTTCGCCGGGGAATTAATGTTGGGTGCATGACTATACTCACCACCGGCGAAAAATAATTCTTGAGTCGGCATGACTGTAAGTGGTGGAGAAATTCCTTGAGTTGTAAGTCGTTGGACTTGTTTGGTTATCTCGGCAATTTGCGTAGTTAGATCGCTGGTGGAATCTACTTCATTAGCTCCGACTCTCCTGCCTCGTGCACTCTTTTGCTGGGAGTATATATCAAGTCTTTCAAATAAATCAAAAGCGGCTTGCACCGTTAGTGTTCTTATATCTACCTCAGCTGCATTATCAACAGAGAATTGGCAATTATGAGTTAGCCCATCATAAAAAGTTTGACTCAAATAGTGTAAAGGATAATGATGATGGGGACATGATAGTAAAAGAGTTTTGAAACGATCCCATGCTTCAAAAAATTGTTCACCCTCCGATTGTGTAAAAGCCGCAATTTTGGTCCTTAGATCCGCCGTTTTATGATGTGGATAAAATTTAGATATGAATTTGTTGCACACATCATCCCAAGTAGCCAATGAATTTTGTGGCAACGTCATAACCCATGTTTTTGCCCGATCCTTTAAAGTGTAAGGAAAATACCTCATTTTTAATTGATCCTCGGTCAATTATTGTAATGGAAAGGTATTGACAACCGAGTAAAAATCTCGAATAAATCTTAAAGGATCCTCGTTTGGCATCCCATAAAAAGATGGGAGTTGGTTGGAATGAATGGGTTTCTATTCATAATTTCGTGCTGTTTGGCCAAGTTGTATGCATGACGTTGTTGTACTTCGTTTGACTTTTCTTCTTGATTGGAAGATTCAGTACTTTCTTCGGTCAAAAATTCTCCTTCACTGCTAATATCTTCCAGGCTATCTCCAAATTGATAATCAGGATGAACGTTTTCGTTGTATGGTACCAAAGTTCTTACAAGGGACCTACGGCCTTGCATAGACTAGAAAACAATTAAGCGCACCTTATGTGAAAAAATAAGAACAAGAAGAATAAAATATGCAAAAATAAAGAAAGATAAAATGACAAGATATAAACAAAAGTATACAAAAAATTATATTTGGCCTAAAACTATCCCCGGCAACGGCGCCAAAATTTGATCGATAAAAACTTATCCTAGAAATAGGAGTTTTTGAGTCGCTCACAAATATATACGAGGTAGAAGTAGTTGTGGTAAATTCTACCAAGGTCTTTTCTCTCGAGGATTGCTTAACAGGGCTTCGTATAATTATTTTGTTATAGATTGCGAGAAATAAATACTAAAATATTCTAAAATAACTTTTAGGATTTTTAAGTTAACTAAATTAAAATGCATTATTTTTCAACTAAACTATTTTTATTAAGACTATTTTGACTAGACTATTTTTAATGAGACTATTTTAATAAGACTATTTTTAATGAGACTATTTTTATACTAGTGAGAATGAATCGAACTAAAATGAGTTTGATTTGATAAAAACTAAAGGATTATGGGTTCATTAAATTAGGTTTTTAATAAAGTAGATGAATTGATTTACAGGGATATAAAAGATAAATGAGTGCTTATCGAGTAATCAACTTTTCACCTCATAAATTTCGTATTCAAAGGTCTCTTAATTACTTTAGTAACCTTAAGATGTTGTTAACAAGATAAACAATTGATGATTGAAAAGATATGTTTTCAATTCACTTAACAATCAATTAAGAAGGTTTTATTAGTAGGAATAGGATATGATCAATCACTATTTAAATCAATTGATCCCTTTTAATCGAGATAGTATAAATTAATCAAATACTTTATATATAACCTAATAGAAATCCCATTTCCTCTAGGAAGAAAGATTAGCTACTCATCGGTTTATACGTACTATAATTAAAATAGAATTGATTAATATACATAATGTATAAAAACTTGTAACAACTTAGAACTCAATGACAATAGATGAAAAATTACTAGAATACGATGTATCAATGTGCAAGAAATGATCTCCGAATACAACTTCGAACTTGATTACAAAAGTTACAAACTATGAAGTAAGATACTAACTACTTACCGATCAACCACTTTTCAATTACAAAATTGAAGAACAACTTCAAAATATCAAAAATAAAATGGATACAAAAATAAAAAGTTCTTTTCTAGGAAGAGATGTATTACTAAAGAAAGGGTACTTCTTAGCAAGAAGATGAGTGATTTTTGCAATGGATGAAAGTGTCCTTTTATAGGTGATTTTCAAGAATACTATGGATTATTTAATTCAAAAGATGTGTTGTAGTATCTTGATTTTTTTCTTTTTTTATTTAATTCACACTTCATCCTCCATGCATGTCTTGATTTTTCAGATCATTGAACCCAAATAAAATATATGGTGGTTGAGCTCACAAGACGCCAACGGTGGAAAATTCAACAAAGGATCTGCCTGAAAATGGCGCTGGAAAACGGTCCTGTTTGCGCCGTGTTGTGGTGACTCGGTCTCTTCCGGAACACGCGCGAGGGCACGGCGCAAAATGTCGGTCGTGTGTGAAATGGCCCAAGACATGGCCGAAAGAAACGGACCTTGTTGCGCCGTATGTGAAATGGTCGAGAGAAACGGTCGTGTTTGCGCCGTGTTATATGGTCGTGTTGTCCTTGAAAAATTCCCGGCGTTGGATTTGATCTTGTTTTCCATCCTTTTTGACGTTTCATGTCAGTAATCTGTAAAATGACCATTTTTAGCTCATGTTTTGACATATCTTTCATCTATTTTTAATCACAAATCAGTATGATTATGCCAGGAAAAGGAATATTTGGTATATGAATTTTTAGATCAATTATGCACTAATCATTATACTCAAAAAATGCATTTGAGTATACTACTCTATTACATAGTCTCCCATTTCTTCCACTTATATTCAAAGCAATGCTGCCATACACCGTAATCCCATTCCTTCCACATGCCTTTCAAAAACTTCTGAGGGTAGGCCTTTTGTGAAAGGATCAGCAAGATTATCTTCCGATGCAACCCTGGCAACAACTACGTCTCCTTCCTTTACTGTAACACCCCGAGATATTCGGAAAAAATTACAGCACCGTAAACCCTTTATATAAGAATTTACAAGGCTAAATTAAAAGAAATACTGAACAATACAAAAGTACCACCAATAAGAGTAATTTAATAACCAGTTTAATCATCCAAACAACCCGAACAATCCATTATTACAAACTTCTCAAATCAACAAAAGAACATACGTACTCGAGTATAGAATACCAAACCAGAATACCAAAATAATATAGCGGATAACATCACTGAGCCCCTTCGTCATCATGTCGGTACTATGGTTGCTTCCCCGCTCCTCGGATACCTGAACATCAAAACAAATGTCCACCCCGCAGGGGTTAGCAAAACCATGCTAGTACAAGTATCATAATATACAAAATCAGATATGCAACAACGATGCATAGCAAAATACAAAATACGGACTTCCTCTACCGGAATCCAACGATGTGAATCTACATGATCCCATCAACACAACGCAGGGTAATTCAATGATCCAGCGCCCTCAGAATAGATCCCAACATGATCCCGTCGGACCAACACGAGGTGGAAAACCCGTCCAATGATCCAGCGCCCTCAGCATAGATTCCAAGATGATCCCGTCGGACCAACACGAGGTGGACAATCGATCCAGCGCCCTCAACATAGATCATACGATCCCTTTCGGATCAATACAACATATACAATACAACTATTCATACTCATATGCAAATCAACATGTTCATCAACATGAACAACATATGAATCAATAATCTGAACGACATTATGACAATTTAACTTGGATGATCTCATGTTCAACAACATGAATGACAATATGCATGATCAAAATCATCAACATTAAACTAATAATCTAGTTACGATACTTGTCTCAGAAATGGCGACAAGGATTGATACTACGAATAACCTTCAACCCGCTCGAAGAACTCTCACTCGATCAATTCACCAAAATCTGAACCTTCATTGTACAATAACACCAATATAACTAACGGTTCCAGATAATCGTTCTAACATCATACGAACATCAAAAGGCGTAATCTACCCGATAATAAAACGTATGAATCTGCCCCATCCCATACCGTTTGAATCATCTACGCTACTAATTCGAACAACAATCCCATAATCTTCCAAGCAAGACTAAACACATCATTCGGTCAGATTCTTCAACTATATCATATGATAGTTCGTCTAACATGGATCCTAACAATAACTTTCATTAATCCAACAAAGCAAGATTTCGAAAATATCTTGAAGAACACCATAAAAACTCATTTATTAGGTTCAACATGATTAACATCTTCTTATTCAAGGAATAACTCTAAGTTCAAATCCATTAAGTTCCCTATACGCGTTGTTCGTTCAAGTTGTATGTAAGAAACTCAATAGCCTCAGTAATAAACTCAACAATTTCCGTAGCATGATCATATTTGACAACAAGAACACGTAATCCAGATTGGTGAATCGCAACATACCTTACACAAAAGGAAAAGATGAGGTCACTTGATGAACCCCACGCCAAACGCTAGTACACCAATCCTCAAAGCTCCTTGCCTTCAATGATTATGTTTAGAGGCTGATATGAGGTTTAAGATGGGGAGGATAACTCTCTAAGTCTCGGAAATTGAGTGTGGGGCGAAGTGAAAACTGAAAAATGAAATGAGGTGTTGTCCTATTAAAAGAAAATGATTATTAGCGCGCGCTACTGCTCCTTTTTAGCATGCGCTAATGAGCTCACAGCCCACTATCTCTGTCTGTTCTTCGCTTAACCTACGCTAAACTCCTTTACGTACGTTAAATACAATAGTTAGCGTACTCTACCACTCTAATATAGCGTGCGCTAACGACTTTACGAAGCTCACTGACCTCACTGCACTCGACTTAGCGTGCGCTAGCATTATTCTCGTAGTGTGCGCTAAGCACCGTTGACTCGACTTTTCCAAAAGCCATCCAGATTCATCATGACATGCCCCTATCCAAAATTTGCGGTCCGATCTCACCTACCAACTTGTCTCAATCATGATGACCACGTATAGCGCGCGCTATACGTGGTCAGCATGATTGAGACAGCTTACATATTTAGCGCGCGATACACTTAAACGTTAAGCATGCGCTAAATGTACATAAGTACATGCCTGAAACAACAACTACTAAATCATAAACTCGGTGATACAGGATCATGAAATACGGAGGATTATACTCAGATCAGAATACAACATATGCAATGTCACAAGATTCAAATATAGATAAAATACACATTAGATATTCGGTATTACATACTCTCCCTCTAAAAAGAAGTTTCGTCCCGAAACTTAAGATGAAAATAACTCCGGATATCTAGCCTTGATACCATCCCCCGTATCCCAAGTGGCCTCTTCGACTCTGTATCGTGAACATTGCACTTTAACCAAGGATATTGTTTTATTTCTCAATTGCTTGACCCGACGCTCGAGTATCTTGACTGGTTTCTCTTCGAACGTGCCATCATTAGCTATCCCAATCTCGCCGAAATTGATGACATGACTGGGATCTGGTACATACTTCCGTAACTGGGATACATGAAACACATTATGAACATGAGTAAGCGATGGCGGTAAGGCCAACCTGTACGCCAATTCTCCAACTCTTTCAAGAATCTCGAATGGTCCGATATACCTCGGACTCAGCTTTCCTCTCCTCCCAAAACGATAAATCCCCCGAGTAGGAGAAACCTTTAAGAGCACGTGGTCCCTAATTTCAAACTCTAACGGGCGACGATGCATGTCTGCATAAGACTTCTGTCGACTCTGGCCAGTCAACAGCCTTTCACGAATCAGAGCTACCTTCTTTTGAGTCTGTCTATCAACTCTGGTTCTGTCCCGATCAATTCAGACGAATCGTCCCAACACATGGGTGATCTACATCTTCTCCCATACAATGCTTCAAACGGTGCCATCTTAATGGAAGCATGCCAACTATTATTGTAGGTGAATTCAATCAACGGCAAATGAACCTCCCAATCCGTCGACCAATCTAAGGCACAAGCTCTTAGCATATCTTCTACTGTCTGAATAGTCCTTTCGGACTGTCCTTCAGTCTGAGGATGATAAGCTGTACTAAAGTTCAGCTCGGTTCCCAAGGCTTTATGAACTGCCTTCCAAAAGTGTGACACAAAGTGACCATCTCGATCCGAAATAATGGTCTTCGGCATACCATGCAATCGGACTATCTCCGCAATAAATACTCGTGCCAACTTCTCTGGTCCCCAAGTATCCTTAATACCCAGAAAATGAGCCGACTTGATTAGACGATCAACTATCACCCAAATCATATTCATCCATGTTTTGGTCCTTGGCATATTGGTGATAAAGTCCATCGATATGTCTTCCCACTTCCATTCAGGAATCGGAAGTGGCTTCAACATTCCGGTAGGTCGCTGATGTTCGATCTTAACCTGTTAACAAGTTAAAAACCTCAAGACGTATTCTGCTACGTCCTTCTTCATATTTCCCCACCAGAAGTTTTTGCATTAGATCTTTATACATCTTACTGGTTCCCGAATGAATAGAATAGGGCACACTGTGAGCTTCCTTCATGATTGTCCGTTTCAAAACCTCCTCATAGGGAGTGCAAAGTCGACTCTAGAACCTAAAGACTCCATCATCATAAATTACAAATCCTGGGGCCTTTCCCTTGCCCACTTCATCACGTAATCTAATCATCAGGGGGTCATCTAATTGCTTAGATTTGATTTCATCGATCAATGATGAAGTTAATTCCATCACACACAATTGCCCTTGGACTCCTTGAGACCATACTTAAATTTATTCGCGAATCAATTCTTGTTGAATGCTGGACTAGGACGTAAGTATTTCCAACATTCGAATAGAGACAGGTTTGCAGTTCAGTGCATCAGCTACCACGTTCGCTTTGCCTGGATGATAAAGGATTTCCAGGTCGTAATGTTTGATCAATTCCAGCCATCTCCTTTGTCTCATGTTTAATTCCTTCTGACTGAAAATATACTTGAGACTCTTTTGATATGTGAAGATCTGACAGTGAGTGCCGTACAAATAATGTCGCCAAATCTTTAAGGCAAAGACAACGACTGCTAACTCAAAATCATGAGTCGGGTAGTTAATCTCATACAGTTTCAATTATCGAGAGGCATAGGCAATCACCCTATCCTTATGCATCAACACGCAACCCAGTCCCTGATTTGAAGCATCGCTGTAAACCATGAACCCATCAGTTCCATCTGGTAGTGCTAATATTAGCGCCCTTGTCAGTCTTCTCTTAAGTTCATCAAAACTAGCCTGACATTTCTCGTTCCACACGAATTTCTGAGCCTTTTGCAACAACTGAGTAAGCGGACAAGCAATATTGTAAAATCTTTCCACAAAACGACGATAATACCCCACAAGTCCTAAGAAACTTCGGACTTCCTTCACGTTCTTAGGAGATTCCCACTCCAAAATTGCCTCAACTTTCTTCGGGTCTACCTGAACTCCATCGGTTGATATCACGTGCCCAAGGAACGTTACTTTCTTAAGCCAGAACTCACATTTGGATAGTTTTGCATAAAGTTGTTCATTCCTCAAAGTATTCAAGACAATACGTAAATGTTCTGCATGCTCTTCTGGATCCTTCGAATAGATCAAGATGTCATCAATGAAAACAACTACAAAAATATCCAAGTATTCTAAGAATACCCGATTCATTGAATAAACACCGCAGGAGCATTAGTAAGTCCAAATGGCATCACCACAAACTCATAGTGCCCGTACCGGGATCTGAAAGTGGATTTCGGTATATCAGATTCCCTAATCCTCAACTGATGGTATCCTGATCTCAACTCGATCTTTGAGAATACCGTAGCCCCCTGCAGTTGATCAAATAAATCGTCGATCCAAGGCAATGGGTATTTATTCTTGATCGTCACCTTGTTTAGCTCCCTGTAAGCAATACACAATCGGAGGGATCCGTCTTTCTTCCGAACAAAAAATACGGGCGCACCCCAAGGAGAAACAATAGGTTGAATGTAACCCTTCTGGAACAATTCCTCAAGCTATTTCTTTAACTCATACATCTCGGTTTGTGCCATACGGTATGGTGCTCTGGAAATAGGTGCGGCTCCTGGTTCCAATTCGATATTAAACTCTACAGTTCTTCGCAGAGGTAATCCGGGTAGTTCGTCAGGGAATACGTCGGAGAATTTGTTCACCACTGGAATATATGGGAGCTCTACTCCTTCTTCCTTCTTCATGGCATAACACCAAAACCTGGTACAACCCTGTTTCAGCAATTCGAACTCTTTCATGGCCTTGATCACTTTCACTGAACTTCCTGGTCTCCATCATTAGAATAAATTTTCAGACCCGTCATCAGCAACAATCGAGATAACTATTTTCCGATAGTTCAAAATAGCCCCATAACGATCAAGCCAATCGTCTCCAAGAATTAAATCGTCACCATGGATGTCGACCACAATAAGATTTGACGGCCAATTCTCCCTCCTATAGACACATGAAAGCTTATAGATTTCCCACAATTCTCTCTCCACTCAACAGACTCACAACATAAGGTTCACAATCATGCAAAAGACAAGATTTTCAAACGATTAACACAGTTCAATGATATGAAAGAATGCGTAGCTCCTGAATCGAATCAGATACTAAATGGTTGCAAAAGAATCTGAATCGTACCTGATGCAATAGCAGTGTTCTGATCATATGAACTCCTCATCTCATAAAGGCGTGGAGGAACGTACCCAGCATTGGATGCTTCTCTCCTCCCAAAATTCTGCTGTTGAAGAATACTCTGCTGTGTCAGGTTCACACTCATCTCTTTCGGAGCTTGGGCTGAAGTACGTGCTCCAAACGATCTAGTCACATTCCCGCAAAATGTCGCACGATGCCCTTCTTGCCCACATTCAAAATAGGTCACGGAAGGAGTGGAGAAATCACGCCGAATATGCCCTGCTCGCCCACAGTTATAACACTTCTTCGCTGCATCTGAAACCATCGATGCTATTCAGAACTTCTTTCCACCTCGGGAAGGATACAGAGGCCTCTTGGACGAATAGAAGAGGATTGGATCTTGCGGGGCCTGCTACCCTTGTTCTCAGTGAAGTTGCCGGACACTTTATGCTTCTTTGATTCCGCAAATTTCTCCACTGCTGCTTCTTTCATCTCGTAAGCTAGGGCTTTATCCTGATACTGTCGGAGAGTAGTACATTCAAATCCTTAGATATATTGTTGGATCTCCGGCTTCATCCACATGTCGAAGTGAAAAATCTTCGATGCCTCGGTTCTGACCAAATGTCGCACAAAGTTCAGCTGGTGATTAAAAGTTTTAATCATATCTATCACAAATGCCTCTAGATCTTGTGGTGAAAAACTCTCTGAGTCTAGCCTCTCTAACTGGACGAGGACAATACTGTGCTTCCATCATTATTTTAAATTCTGTCCAGTCAGCATTATGATCCTCAGGTCGAATGGCTTCCCACCAGTTGAAAGCTTCTCAGTCAGAAAACACTGAGCGATCAGAACTTTTTGGTTATCGGGACAATTAATCCCCGAAAATATCTTCTCCAGTTCTTTCAGCCAGTGGTCCCTTGTAGGCATCTCTGAAGAACCGTCAAACTTCGGTGGGTGTAGTTTTACCACTTCTGAAAGCCACTTGTCTCCCCGATTATCCTCATTACACTGTTGACCCATCATCACTTGCATGCGGTCAACCACCTGAGCAAATCGGGTCATCTGAGTGACCACTTGTTGAAGCACTCCCGGCATGTTCGGATTTGCATCTTTCTCCATAGTTCGTGCTCGGTCATTGTTTACTGATTCCTGTTGTCCGCGAGAATGAGAATCCGCTCGATTAGCCGACAAATCCGGGGTAGACGATGAATCTTCCTGTCTCGCATTACCACGTCCGTCTCCACGCCGCGTCTGCGTCCACGACCTCCTCTCAACATACTGTAAACACAAATACTCAATACCCAGGGCAAAATCTTCTAAAATTCGTTAATATCCACAAAACACGAAATAATTAAAATGGTAGTATATGAGATTAGGAAACTTACAACCACGGTCCACATGACGATGCTGGTTGTACAGTGATGTTATATGCGTCCGATAAATCAAACGACATAAACAGACCCAACTAAATCCAACCGCCAAAATATCCATGAATCATAGCTCTGATACCATATTCTGTAACACCTCGAGATATTCGGAATAATTACAGCGCCGTAAACCCTTTATATAAGAATTTACAAGACTAAATTAAAAGAAATACTGAACAATACAAAAGTACCACCAATAGGAGTAATTTAATAACTAGTTTAATCATCCAAACAACCCGAAAGATCTATTATTACAAACTTCTCAAATCATCAAAAGAACATACGTACTCGAGTGCAGAATACCAAACCAAAATACCAAAACAATACAATGAATAACATCACTGAGCCCCTTCGTCATCATGTCGGTACTGTGGTTGCTTCCCCTCTCCTCGGCTACCTGAACATCAAAACAAATGCCCACCCCTGTAGGGGTTAGCAAAACGATGCTAGTACAAGTATCATAATATACAAAATCAGATATGCAACAACGATGCATAGCAAAATACAAAACAAAGACTTCCTCTACCGGAATCCAACGATGTGAATCCACATGATTCCATCAACACAACGCAGGGTAATCCAATGATCTAGCGCCCTCAGCATAGATCCCAAGATGATCCCGTCGGACCAACACAAGGTGGAAAACCCATCCAACGATCCAGTGCCCTCAGCATAGATCCCAAGATGATCCCGTCGGACCAACACGAGGTGGACAATCGATCCAGCGCCCTCAACATAGATCACACGATCCCTTTTGGATCAATACAACATATACAATACAACTATGCATACTCATATGCAAATCAATATGTTCATCAACATGAATAACACATGAATCAATAATCTGAACAACATTATGACAATTTAACTTGGATGATCTCATGTTCAACAACATGAATGACAATATGCATGATCAAAATCATCAACATTAAACCAATAATCAAGTTATGATACTTGTCTTAGAAATGGCAACAAGGATTGATACTACGAATAACCTTCAACCCGCTCGAAGAACTCTCACTTGATCAATTCACCAAAATCCGAACCTTCATTATACAATAACACCAATATAACTAACGGTTTCGGATAATCGTTCTAACATCATATGAACATCAAAAGGCGTAATCTACTCGATAATAAAACATATGAATCTTCCCCAACCCATATCGGTTGAATCATCTACGCTACTAATTTGAACAACAATCCCATAATCTTCCAAGCAAGACTAAACACATCATTCGGTCGGATTCTTCAACTATATCACATGATAGTTCGTCTAATATGGATCCTAACCATAACTTTCATTAATCCAACGAAGCAAGATTTCTAAAATATCTTGAAGAACACAATAAAAACTCGTTTATTAGGTTCAACATGATTAACATCTTCTTCTTCAAGGAATAACTCTAAGTTCAAATCCATTAAGTTCCCTATACGCGTTGTTCGTTCATGTTATATGTAATAAACTCAATAGCCTCAGTAATAAACTCAAAAATTTCTGTAGCATGATCATATTTGACAACAAGAACACGTAATCCAGATCGGTGAATCGCCACATACCTTACACGAAAGGAAAAGATGAGGTCACTTGATGTACCCCACGCCAAACGCTAGAACACCAATCCCCACAGCTCCTTGCCTTCAATGATTATGTTTAAAGGCTGATATGAAGGTTTAAGATGGGGAGGGTAACTCTCTAAGTCTCGGAAATTGAGTGTGGGGCGAAGTGGAAACTGAAAAATGAAATGAGGTGTTGTCCTATTTATAGAAAATGATTATTAGTCCGCGCTACTGCTCCTTTTTAGCGTGCACTAACCGGCTCACAGCCCACTGTCTCTATCTGTTCTTTGCTTAACGTACGCTAAACATCCTTTACGTACGTTAAATACAACATTTAGCGTATGCTACCACTCTAATATAGCGTGTGCTAATGACTTTACGAAGCTCACTGACCTCACTACACTCAGACTTAGCGTGTGCTAGCATTACTCTCGTAGCGTGCGCTAAGCACAGTTGACTCGACTTTTTCAAAAGCCGTCCAGGTTCATCCCGGCATGTCCCTATCCAAAATCCGCGGTCCGATCTCACCTACCAACATGTCTCAATCATGCTAACCACATATAACGCGCGCTAAGACTCATCTGTAGCGTGCGCTAGCTTATATATTTAGCGCGCGCTACACTTAAACGTTAGGTGTGCGCTAAATGTACATAAGTACATGCCTGAAACAACAACTAAGAAATCATACACTCGGCGATACAGGATCATGAAATACAGAGGATTATACTCAGATCAAAATACAACATATGCAATTTCACAAGGTTCAAATACAGATAAAATACACATCAAATATTCGGGTATTACATTCACGAAGTGTCGTATGATGTGGTACTTGTGGTTGATATGTCTTGCTTTGTAAGCTCGTGGTTCCCTCGAACTTTCGATTGCACTAATATTATCACAATAAAGTGTTATATCCTTTGATAAATCGGGAATCACATCTAAGTCCTGCAGGAAGTACTTAAGCCATACCGCCTCCTTGGCTGCCTCAGAGGCTGCCACGTACTCGGCTTCCATGGTAGAGTCTGAGATGCATTTATGCTTCACACTCCTCCAACTAATGGCTCCACCTCCCAGGATAAACACATAACCTGAAGTAGACTTGGACTTTTCTTTGTCTGATGAAAAATCTGAGTCAGTATAACCCACTGGACACAGGTCGTCTGATTGATATACTAGCATATACTCCCTAGTCCTTCTCATGTAATTGACTATGTGCTTGACAACAATTCAGTGTCTTGGTCCTGGGTTCGACTGATATCTAGTAGCCATGCCTACGGCATGACAGATATCGGGTCTAGTGCAAAGCATAGCATACATAAGGCTTCCTACAGCTGAGGCATAAGGGATTAGCTTAATGTCATCTATCTCTTTTTGTGTCTTGGGACACATATCCTTAGCTAGTTGATTTCCATGTCTGTAAGGTAGAAAAACCTTTCTTGAAATTTTCCATGCTAAACCGCTTTAACACTGTATTGATATAGGATGACTGAGATAAGCACAACATCCTTTTCTTCCGATCACGAAAAATCCTAATTCCAAGAATGTGTCCTGCTTCTCCCAAGTCCTTCATATCGAAATGCTCAGATAGCCATACTCGTATGGCCTATAATTCCTTCACGTTGTTTCTAATCAGAAGGATATCGTCTACATACAGTACAAGAAACACCAACACATTTCCATCGCATTTCTTATACACACAAATCTCACTCGGATATTGGACGAATCCATATGACTGGACTACCTCGTCAAATCGAGTTTTCCAAGATCTATATGCTTGCTTAAGTCCATAAATGGATATCTTAAGCTTGCACACTAACTGCTCCTCTTCTTCCGCAATGAATCCCCCTAGTTGGTACATGTAGATTTCCTTGTCTAGACTTCCATTCAAGAATGCAGTCTTGACATCCATTTGCCAAATCTCCAGATCCAAATGCGCAGCTATAGCTAAAAGAATTCGGATTGACTTAAGCATGGCTACCAGCAAAAAGGTTTCATCATAATCGATACCCTCTTTCTGAGTGTAACCTTTCGCAACAAGCCTCTCTTTGAAGATTTCAACCTTCCCGTCACCTCCTTTCTTTCGCTTGTAGACCCACTTACTCCCAATGTCTTGTACCACATCAGGTAGTTCTACTAGCTCCCATACTTGATTAGAATCCATAGATCCCATTTCTGATTCCATTGCTACTTGCTAGGAGTAAGCATATTTATCTTGGATTACCTCATTGTAAGTCCAGGGATCTGATTCATCTTCGCCTGTGATTGAGTCCGAAGACTGTCCTATGGCTATGAATCCTTCTGGTTGACGAACAACCCTCCCACTATGACAAGGCAAATCCTGAGTTGGTGTAAAAGTCTCAAAATTGATACGTGATGCAATGTTAGTTGGCGCTTATACGATTGGTATAGATGGAGTCTTGCCCCTCAACTCTTCCAGAATTATTTCACTCATGGGATTGTGACTAACCATATAATCCTCTTCCAGGAATCGGGCATTGGTGCTAATAATGACCTTCTGATCCTGGGGACTATAGAACAAGCCACCCTTCGTTCCCTTAGGGTATCCTACAAACACTCGTACTTCTGTACGAGTGCCAACTTATCAGCTTCCTTATTCAGCACATGTGCTGGAGTACCCCAAATCCGAACATGTCCTAGACTGGGCTTTCGCCCACTCCACAGTTCTGTGAGTGTTTTTGTAACTGATTTCGATGGCACCAGGCAGGGCCGGTCCTGAGGTTCCGGTTGCCCATAGCGAAAGGCTAGAAAAATGCCTATTTATTACGCAGATGAAATTTTTGAAAGGGGTTTGGAACCTAGTCAAGCTAGGCGGCTCATCCCCACACCGAATCTTTATTAAATAAAATTAAAACAATACAACGGGGGGGCATAAACCAAAACCCCGTATAATAAAATATAAAATACATCACCTAAAACGATGCCTTCATGCATTGTTTGAAGCAAAAATATTGATCACTTTATCATAGTTAATATTTGCTAAAAACTTACTCTCAATGCTCAAAATTGCTAACCCGTTCAATCTTTCTTGACTCGTGGTAGACCGCAAGTATGACTTCAACAACTTTAACTTAGAAAAACTTCTTCTCATGGATGCTACGGATTGCACGGCCAAAGAAATCCTATAAGCAATCAAGTCATTTGGAAACATGTCCATCTTCTTAGCAAACTCCATAATTTGTATGGATATTCAAGAATTTCCACTATTGGATGCCTCTTTCGGTAACATTACCTTCAAAACTTGTAACTCCATAAACAAACATTCCCAATCAATATCAGAATCATCACCATTTGTTAAAACACATTCAAGATTCAAACACGACTTTTTTAATTCATCATCATGTAAAGTAAATAACATTCGACTAGGATCAAATATATTGACACCAATATCATCAACATGAGAATTTTTATAATCACAAGAATTATCATTATTATCATCATCACAAGCATTATCAATATTATCATCATCACCAGTATTATCAAAATTTTCATTATCATCACTAGCAAAATCAATTTCAACTGGATGCTCAACCGGATTTTCAATAGGATGCTGCTCAACCGAATTTTTAGATATGTTTGATGGTCTAACAAGAAACTTACTCATAGATCCTTGCATCGATTTCTCAATTTCTATTTGTCTTTTTTTTTTCTATTTTGAGCACCAGATGGTTGTGATTTAGGAAACATATCTAAAATATTGAAACAAATATCTACTATTTAATAAAAGGATAGAAAACACCTGAGGGCTGTCCGCCTGAACTAACGAGCAAGAGTCTTCGGCTTCCGCCCGTCCGCCTGATGCCTACCTGCAAAATCCGATTTTGAAACAGCAAAAAATGAAACAGCAAGATGAATTAGGGCCACAACCTACCTCAAAACAGCCTACCTCAAAACAGCCGCGAGAGTCGAAGTCGAATTAGGGCTGCGAGATGAATCGGATTTTCAAAATAATGATACAGTGATGTGGTTGAAGTCGCAAGCTCCTTTGATACTCTTAAAAAAAACATTTGGGTCGTATGGCTGAAGCATGGGCTGAAGCAGTCAAAAAAAATATTTGTGCCAGACCTATTAATATATTAATATTTGGGCTTGAAAAAAATGATGCCCTTATGGGCCAGCTGCCCATGGCCAAAGCCATCATAGCCATGGGCCAGGGCCGGGCCTGGCACCAGGTTTATAATGTACGCCGCTGTTTCCAAGGCATACTGTAACCCCCCCAAATTATTCAGGGTATATTACAGCGCCGTGAACCCCTCTGTGAGACCCATAAGGCTAACCATACGCGGAACTATAAAACTTGACCGAGAAAGTCCAAATACAATGGAATGAAAGACGATACAAAGGGTATTCAAACCATGTCCCATGTATCCAAATACATTACAGTACAAAATCAAAACCTCGGCAACACAGGTCGGAACATCAAGGAAGACTGAAAACAAACAATACTCTAGTATTCAATAACTATTCCAGTACAACAACACTGAATGGAGGAACACAAAATATAACCAGAGATAAGACACAGTATCACGCTTGCCCATCATCTTCATGCTGACCCTATACCTGCCTATCCGCTCTCATGGAACCTGAAATACATAAAAAGTATTTCCCCAATAAAGGGGTTAGCCGTCGAATAGCTAGTGCAAGTATATCAAGTATGAAACACAATACTCCTCGACAATAAAGTAAAGGTAACCGTCAATTCATCAATTCAAGAATAGTATTCTGGAATAACTAAATCTCATAGCATCACAACAATGCATACATGATCAACCATGGAACCGCACCAAAGGCTACGGAACCCTCAGGGGACCCATCGAGCCGCCCCAGAGTGGTTAACCCAAATTATCCATGGAATCGCACCAAAGGCTACGAAACCCACAGGGGACCTGTAGGCCCGCCCCATAGTAGATATAAATAAACATGCCATTCATATATCTTACTTTCAAAGTCGAGAACGTACAATCATAAATATATACTTGCCTTTGAGACATCGAGAAATTGTACGGAAAAGAGTATGAGTTCGGTAGGTCCAAGAACGCGCTTCCGGCACCTAAACGATTCGTAAGGGATATGATAATAAATAATCCATACTCATTATTCATGAAGAAACTCCTGAAACCCATTTACGATTCAAGAAAATACAAGGGTAAACAACTAGAGGTTGAAAAATCACCCAAACCCTCACAAGTCCGAACACGGCACAAACCAATCCATAAAATCGTAGGAAAGGCATGTATACGGGATAGATACATCATAATTTCAAGGTTCTCAAGCTTCAAAATGGATAAATTGGACGAATCTAGGAAAAATCCCAAAATTCCCAAAAAATAGGGTTCTAAGCATTTTTACCTTGATTTGGACGATAGAATGGATTAGATGTTGTGTAATCCTTGTTCTCCAATAAAAAATGTTGATGTTTGAAGATGGATCGCTTCCAATAGCCCAAAATCGCCTCTCCCAAACTTCTCCCATCGAAAATGAGTGAAGAGAATGAAAAATGACGAAATGGAAGTCAACTGTCCAATATATACTCGCCCAGTCTAGCGCACGCTACGCCTCGATTATTAGCGTGCGCTAGCGAGGTCACCGGGTAGTCCAGTGCCTTCTGCCGGCCCTGTTAGCATGTGCTAATCGCCTTATATTAGCGTGCGCTAGCCAAAAATAGTGTCCAGAAACTGAAGTCCAGAACTTACTGTCCTCTGCCCTGCTTGAGTCTTAGCGTGCGCTACCGCTTTGGCTTAGCGTGCGCTACGCAGATCTTATAGCGTGCGCTATCCGAAGACTAGCGTACGTTACTTGATAGTCCATAAAACCTGACAACCTCACTGCCTCTGCCAACTAGCCCGTTAGCGTGCGCTACGGACGGATGTTAGCGCGCGCTACTGACCACTAATAGCATGCGTTAACGAAATTCTAGCGCGTAATCGCGATCCGTAGCGATGAGTTATCGTTCCGACTGACCGGGTCCCTTAGCGCGTGCTACGACTCCAAGATGGCGTGCGCTACTCAAGCAGAATTAGCGTGCGTTAGCCTAGGCCTAGCGTGCGCTATTTCTCTGACCCAGAACACTTCCGCAAGGTCTAAACAACATGATTGTGATCCAACAAGATACGAAACTCTATAACAATATCGACAACATCACTAAGAGTTTACAGAGCGACGAAATAAGAAAAACGGCAAGGTCAAACAGTCAATAAAAGTACGGGTATTACATTCTCCCCCTCTAAAAAGAAGTTTCATCCCGAAACTTAAGAAATAAAAAGTTCGGGCTACTCCGACCGCATCTTCTCTTCCGTTTCCCAAGTCGCCTCCTCGACTCCATGTCTCGACCATTGCACTTTAACCAGTGGAATGGTCTTATGCTGAAGTTGTTTCTCGCGACGCTCAAGGATCTTCACGGGTCTCTCCGGAAAGGTAATATCCTCGGCTACGTCAATCTCACTGTAGTCGATAACGTGGCTCGGATCCGGCACGTACTTTCTCAACTGAGACACATGAAAAACACTATGGACGTGACTTAAAGCTGGAGGCAACGCCAAGTGATAAGCTAAATCTCCAACCCTGTCCAAGATCTCGAAAGGTCCGATATACCTCGGACTAAGTTTCCCCTTTTTCCCGGCGTAAAACCCTCCGTCGGGCGACACCTTGAGTAAGACATGATCCCCCACTTCGAACTCCAAGGGTCGATGACGAGTATCAGCATAAGATTTATGAAGGCTCTGGGCAGTCAGCAATCGATCCCGGATAATAGAAATCTTTTCCTTAGTCTCCATCAACATATCCAGTTCCGTTCCAATTAGCTCCGAAGCCTCGTCCCAACATAATGGCGACCTACATCGCCTACCATAAAGTGCCTCGAATTGTGCCATTTTGATCGACGCATGGCAACTATTATTGTAAGCAAACTCGATCAACGGTAAGTGAAGCTCCCAATCATTACTCCAGTCTAAGGCACAAGCTCGCAACATATTCTCCAATGTCTGAATCGTCCTCTCTGTCTGACCGTCTGACTGAGGATGAAAGGACATGCTCAATCTCAACTCAGTACCCAAAGCCTGATGAACGGCCTGCCAAAAATGCGATACGAAACGACCGTCTCTATCAGAAACAATGGTCTTGGGGGCACCGTGCAATCTTACGATCTCAGCTATAAAAGTTCGAGCCAAACTATCCGGTCCCCAAGTATCCTTAATACCCAAGAAGTGTGCAGACTTGGTCAACCGATCGATGATTACCCAAATCATATTCATCCCGGCCCTAGTTCTCAGCATGCCAGTGATGAAATCCATAGAGATGTCTTCCCACTTCCACTCGGGAATGGGAAGCAGCTTCAACAACCGCACTGGTCGTTGATGTTAGATCTTGACTTGTTGATACGTCAAGCACCGTAGCACAAATTCCGCGACATCCTTCTTCATGTTGTTCCATCAAAAATTTCATTTCAAGTCCTTATACATCTTACTCGTTCTGGGGTGGATTGAGTAAGGCGTAGCATGGGCTTCTCGGAGAATTCTCTGCCTCAACTCTAAATCATTCAGAACACAAAGCCTGCCCTAAAATCTCAGAATACTATCCTCGTGAACCATAAAGCCAGGAGCTTTTCGTTTAATTACATCTTCCTTCAGTTGAGAGATCATCGGGTCACTCCACTGTTTCCCTTTGATGTCGTCAACCAAGGACGAAGTAATTTCGAGAGTACACAACTGTCCTTGTACTCGTTGAAGCCAAACTTCTATCCCTTGCTCGATTAAATCCTGACGAATCTTTGTCTGAGATGTAAGAACCTCAAGCATTTGAAGAGATGCCGATTTGCGGATCAAAGCATCCGCGACGACATTGGTTTTTCCGGGGTGGTAAAGAATTTCCAAATCATAATCCTTTATCAACTCTAACCAACATCTCTGTCTCATATTCAGCTCTTTCTGACTGAAAATATACTTCAGGCTCTTGTGATCGGTATAAATTCGACACGGAGAACCATACAAGTAATGTCGCCAAATCTTGAGTGCGAAGATAATTGCGGCCAACTCCAAATCGTGAGTAGGATAATTCATCTCATACGGCTTTAATTGTCGTGACGCAAAAGCTATCGTCTTATCATGCTGCATAAGCACACAACCAAGACCTTGACCCGAAGCATCACTATAAACCGCAAAGCCCTCATTACCATGTGGTAAAGCTAAAATCGGCGCTGAAGTCAAATGTCTCTTCAGCTCATCGAAGCTCTATTGTCTCTCCGTCGTCCAAACAAACTTTTCCGTTTTCTGGAGTAATTTCGTAAGCGGCCGAGCGAGTTTCGAGAACCCCTCGACAAACCGATGGTAATACCCAGCAAGGCCCAAAAAGCTACGAACTTCTTTAACATTTTTAGGCGGTGCCCAATCTAGCACTGCCTCAATCTTCTGCGGGTCTATACGAACCCCTTCGACCGAAATCACATGGCCGAGAAACATAACTTCCTCCAACCAGAACTCACATTTTGAGAATTTTGCATAGAGGTGCTCGGTTCTCAAAATATCTAACACCAAACGCAAGTGTCGGGCATGTTTTTCTTTATCTCGAGAATAGATCAAAATGTCGTCAATAAAGACGACCACACACCTATCGAGATACTCAATGAAAATCTTATTCATTAACTGCATGAATTCTGTCGGTGCATTAGTCAACACAAAAGGCATAACTACAAATTCATAATGCCCATATTTCGTTCGAAATGCCGTCTTCGGAACGTCACACTCTCTCACCCTGAGTTGATAATACCCTGATCTTAAATCAATTTTCGAGAAAACTGCAGCCCCCTGCAACTGATCAAATAAATCGTCTATACGAGGTAAAGGGTACTTGTTCTTGATGGTTACTTTGTTCAGCTCACGGTAGTCGATGCACAAACGTAGTGAACCATCCTTCTTCCTCACAAAAAGAACAGGTGCGCCCCAAGTCGAAGCGCTCGGTCTGATGTACCCTCTTTCCAGAAGTTCTCCCAACTGATTCTTTAATTCTTGCATCTCGGAAGGTGCCATTCAATAAGGTGCCTTAGAAATCGAAGCCGCATCTGGCTCTAAGTCCACAGAAAATTTTATCTCCCGATCTGGCGGTAATCTCGGGAGATCATCCGAAAAACATCGGGATACTCATTAACAACCGGAATCGAAGAGAAATCGACTTCGTTCCCTTCCGTTTTCAAGGCATAACACCAATAGCCCGTACAACCTTTATTCAACAGTTTTACGGCCTTCATGGCGCTGATAAGTAACTTGGATTGTGTAATACCCGGTTGTAATTCATTCATTTTCATTCAGTAATTATCAGTCTGTAATTGTCACTCAGTGTATTTTCACTCAATTATAATCATTCATCAATCATGTTCATTCACCGTGTTCACCGTTCGGAAAAACTTCGAGTTGTGTATCATTATTGTTCATTGTTTCAACTTTCCTCTTATGAGTTCGACTTTGTTAGATCACCATTAATTTTTGGTAACTCCAAAAATTCTAAATCTTTGCAATATTATAGATCATCGAATTAGCTTTCCAATGGTTCAAACGTTGAGTCAATCGGAGTCCGGACGAGAGAGTTATGGTCGTTTTAGCTCACCCGCTCATTTTTTCAGTTATTGGCCGATCACTGCCGACCGAACTCGGCCGTGTCGTCCGACACGGCCCGTGCCGTACTCGTCCGGAAATGCCGAAGTCTCTGCCTTAGGACCCGACCATGTCGTCTAGCACGGCCGAGTCGAACTCTTCCGGATAGGCCAGAACCGACTGCCCAGACGCCCGACCGTGTTCCAGGACACGGCCGAGTCATGCCGAGTCGCTGTCGGACGGGTCACTATCGGAAGGCCCCTCCGCGCCGAGACCGTGTCTAGCAGGACACGGTCGAGTCCCTTCCGGCCAGCTGCGCGCTGCGACCGTGTCAGGCGGACACGGTCGAGTCTGTCAGGCGAGTCAACCCCTATAAATTCGTTTTTTGAGCATTTCAGCTCATTTCTTTCCCTTTTCTTCACCTACAACCGAGAGAGAGAGAGAGATTGAGGGAGGGTTTTTCCTTCACAAATCATTTGAGTGTTTGATTTTCTTCATCCTCCTTCGATCGTGTAGCTCGGATTGTGGATCTAGCACGTGTTCTTCGGATTATAGGGCTTGAATCTTCAAGAGGTAAGAACTCCTTCAACCCTAGTATGATTTTGGGGAGGGTTTGGTGGTGATCTTGTGTTTTAATTCGAATTAACCGATGTTGTTATTAGATTTTGATAGTATTCACGCGACCCATGGTTTTCTTGTTTTTGATTGAGATGAAATCCCGTTGTTATACCATTAACCGATTTCATTTCCTTATGCACTCTTGGTGTCCGATGAATTGTCCCAACGGGTAGAATTAGGATTAATTCTTACCTTTCCGCATTATTGAGACTTGTTGTATACCGTTGTCGTGTTAGGAGCGGATTTGGGAGGATTGTTCGGACCAAAACCTATTCCTTCGTTGTTTCCCTTGTTTCATCGTGTTCAAGGCAAGTACATGTATTACATTTCGTTATGTATATTGTGATTCTCGAAATGAATGATGAATGGTGATTTTTGGGTGCGTGAGTTGTGTTCCTTCCACCGAGTGTCCGACGGGATGTCCGGGGTCGATACTAAGGGGTACGGCCGCGAAGTGGACTTGGGTGCGTGCGTGATTGAACTTCCACCGGAGTGTCCGACGGATGTCCGGGGTCGATACTAAGGGGTACGGCCGCGAAGTGGTATCCCACCCGAGTGTTCGACGGGATGTCCGGGGTCGATACTAAGGGGTACGCCACGGATACCGATTGTGATTTTGTGATATCGTGATGACTGAAAATCGATGTGATTGCCAATGTAGTATTCCGGAATATATATATGTGGCAAATGACTTATGTTTGAGATGATTGTGTAAAACCGTTTTTGTATATAATGTTGTGTAATTGTGTACTTGCACTAGCCATTCGAATGCTAACCCCTTAAATGGGGGAAATGCGTCTTATGCATTTCAGGTACCGGGAGGGCTGAGGAGCAGGCATGGGACACGCACGCAAAGAATGGGCTGGCTTGATGATGTGGCTCGAGTCTGCATTTTTATGTTTTGTCATTGCATGGTCGAGTATTGAAGTTAGACTGTCCATTTTGAAACTTGGTTTAAGTCCCCTGCGTGGGCAATAAATTGGTATTTAACCTCTGTTCATGTATTACGTTAAAAATGTTTTGGCCGAGGCCACGGCCTTATTTACTTTTGAGTGCATTATTCGGGACTACATTGTGGTTTATATGTCATGTGTTAGCCTGGTAGACCTCACGAGGGTTCTACGGCGTGTAATGTCCCAGTTGTGAATTGGGGTGTTACATTTATGGTATCAGAGCTTAGGTTTTGAATACCTAGGCTGTCGGTGAATTTTGGGTCTGTCAGTTGCGTCATTAGAGTCAGTCGTTGAGCCTAATATCATCATGCTACCGTCTTTTCGTGCGACCCGTGGCTGTAAGTCTCCTCGAACTCTTATATCTCTGTAATCCGTTTTCTTTTGCTGATCGGAATCGTGACTTGTGTTACATTTATAGTTACATTTACCAACTTTGTGAATTGTGGAATTCTTCACCGCTACACCTCAGGATGTGCCTATTTCTCAGGCCATCATTTCTTACAATCAGCAGTTGGGGTTCGTAAGAGATCAAGTGAGATCGGAGGCTGATAAAATCCGTTACTTCAATATGCGCATGAAGCCGCATATTAGGCAGAGTATGGCACCGCTCATGTGTGCCACTTTGAAGGAATACCAGGATCGCGCCCTAGCGATCGAGATGGCGGTTCCGGAATCAGAGTCGGTTTCGGAAGCTAAGAAGCAGAAGACTACCGGTGGATTCTCGACCGGGAAGGGTGGTCAGTTTTCGAGGTCTCGTTCTGCTCCCATACCGGGGAAGAGGCCGTTCCATCAGGCCGGTGAATCTCAGGGTAACCGTTCAGTTCAGACCGTTGCTTCTGGTGGCAGGGTTTGTTTTAACTGCAACCAATATGAGCATTTGATGAAGGATTGTCCTTTTCCTCCAGTTACTTGCTACACTTGCGGGCAGACCGGACATCGGGCGACTCATTGTGAGAGAGCCACCAGGGCCGCTAGAGTTCCGACTACCACTACCGATCAGAGGGATCATAACACTCCAGCTATTCAGGTTCCGCAGGGTTCGGGTCGCGGTAGAGGTCGGGGACAGCCGGATCGCCGCGCAGCCTCGAGCTCGGGTTCAGTCCACCCCCGATTGTACCAGATGAGGCGCACAGAGGAGGCGGACATTCCGGTGGTGTCAGGTACCACTCAGATCCTTACTCATCCAGTTTCCGTGCTTTTTGATTCGGGTGCTACCCACTCCTTTATTGCTTCGGATTGTGTGAATCGTATTGGCTTTAACTGCTTGTTTGAATGTGAACCGTTTGTGGTGGGTACGCCTAGCGGGGATCGCATGGTTGGGGACCGGGAAGTTAGGGATTGCCCCGTGAGGATCGGGAGCCGAGACTGGCCCTCGAACCTCATTGTTATCGACCTCAAGGGTGAGGATTTAATCCTCGGGGACGATTGGTTAGAGCGTCACGATGCTATCATGAACTATCGGACTCGTACTATCTCGATCGTGGCCGAGGATGGCACCGAGCATACTCTCGTTGGCTGTAAGCCGGGTAGATCGGGGAGCGTGATTAACGCCTTGAAGGCGATGAAACTTCTGAACCAGGGTTGTGGCGGCTACTGGTGTTACGCTCTGAAGGCGGAAGATGGTGGAGTTGACATGTCGTCAATTCCAGTTGTTGGTGAGTATCCCGATGTTTTCCCAGACGACTTGCTGGGGTTACCACCGCAGTGAGAGGTGGAGTTTCCTATCGATCTTGAGCCGAATGCAGCCCCTATTTCTCGAGCACCGTACCATATGACACCGTCGGAGATGTTAGAGTTGAAGAATCAGTTGGGAGAATTGTTAGATAAAGGGTATATTCGACCGAGCGCATCACCTTGGGGTGCGCCTGTACTCTTTGTTAAGAAGAAGGATGGGTCGCTTCGTTTATGCATCGATTTTCGAGAATTAAACAAGTTGACCATCAAAAATAAATACCCTTTGCCCAGGATTGACGATTTGTTTGATCAGCTTCAGGGGGCGACAGTCTTTTCGAAGATTGATTTGCGATCGGGCTACTACCAGTTGAGGATTCGGGACGTCGATATTCCGAAAGCTGCCTTTCGGACGAGATATGGCCATTACGAGTTTGTGGTTATGCCTTTCGGGCTAACCAATGCCCCAGCAGTGTTCATGCAGTTGATGAACAAAGTTTTCATTGAGTATCTAGACAAATTCGTAGTCGTTTTTATCGACGATATTCTTATCTATTCACGGAATCGGGAGGAGCACGCCTTACATCTCCGGATTGTATTAGACACTTTAAGGACTGAGCAGTTGTACGCGAAGTTCTCTAAGTGTGAGTTTTGGCTCGAGGAAGTGACGTTCCTCGGGCATGTGATTTCAGCAGAGGGAGTTTGGGTAGATCCGCAGAAGATAGAGGCAGTGATGGCTTGGGATCCGCCTAAGAATGTGAAGGAGGTGAGAAGTTTTCTGGGTCTTGCCGGCTATTACCGCAGATTCGTTGAGGGATTTTCTAAGATCGCTAAACCACTTACTCAGTTGCTCCAGAAAACTCAGAAGTTCGAGTGGACTGCAGACAGACAGGACAGCTTTGACGAGTTAAAAAGACGTCTGACTACCGCACCCGTTTTAGCATTGCCTCAGGGGAACAAGGATTTCTTAGTGTATAGTGATGCTTCGGGCCTTGGTCTAGGATGTGTTTTGATGCAGAGAGACAGAGTGATTGCTTATGCGTCCCGCCAATTGAAACCTTATGAAGTAAATTATCCCACGCACAATTTGGAGTTAGCTGCGGTCGTTTTCGCCTTAAAGATCTGGAGGCATTACCTCTATGGGTCATCGTGTAAGATTTTTACGGATCACAAGAGTCTGAAGTACATCTTCAGCCGTAAAGAGTTGAATATGAGGCGTAGGTGGTTAGAGCTAATTAAAGATTACGACCTCGAGATACTTTACCATACGGGTAAGGCCAATGTAGTGGGCGATGCGTTGAGCCGAAAACCGATGGCTTTGCAGATGTTAGAGGTACTTACACCGCAGAGTAGGATCGGCGAGATTTCATCCGCCGAGAATATTGAGGTTTGGGTTCGAGAGAGTTCAGGCCGCTTATATGCGTTAGAGATCACTTCGTCCTTGATCGATGATATCAGGGCGAAGCGATATGACGATCCGTTTTTGGTCCATTGAGGGAGGATGTGAGAAAAGGGAAAGCCCCTGGATTTGTGGTTCACGATGATGGAGTTTTGAGGTTTCGCGGCAGACTTTGTGTACCGAGTGATATTGAGCTGAGACAGAAAATCTTGAGTGAAGCTCATGCTACACCTTACTCCATACATCCCGTACGAGTAAAATGTACAAGGATGTGAGGAGCAACTCTGTGGAGTAATTTGAAGGCGAGACGTTAGCGAGTTTGTGTCGAGGTGTCGACTGTCGGCGAGTTAAGATCGAGCATCGGCGACCGCGAAGGCTTACGACCACTTCCTATCCCGGAGTGGAAATGGGAGGATATCTCTATGGATTTCATTATCGGTATGCCTAAGACTCGGACGGGAATGAACATGATTTGGGTCGTTGTTGATCGACTAACCAAATCAGCTCATTTTCTAAGTATTAAGGACACTTGGGGGCCGGAGAGGCTTGCACGAGTGTTTGTTGCGGAAATAGTGAGATTGCATGGGACCCCTAAGAGTATTGTTTCGGATCGTGATGGCCGGTTCATATCACATTTTTGGCAGGCCGTTCATAGAGCTTTGGGAACCGAGTTGAGACTTAGTACATCCTACCACCCTCAGACAGACGAACAGTCTGAGCGGACGATACAGACAATAGAGGATATGTTACGAGCCTGTGCTTTAGATTGGAAGGATGATTGGGAGACACTTGCCGTTGATCGAGTTCACGTACAACAATAGTTGGCATGCCTCGATCAAAATGGCACCATTCGAAGCGTTGTATGGGAGGAGGTGCAGATCGCCGTTGTGTTGGGATGATACGTCTGAGCTAATCGGTGCAGCCGACATGATAGTTGAGACGAGGGAGAAGGTTACCCCGATTCGTGGTAGATTGGCGGCCCAGTCGGCGAAGTCTTATGCCGATACACGTCGTCGACCGTTGGAGTTTGAGGTGGGAGATCACGTCTTGCTTAAGGTGTCGCCGACACGGGAGTTTACCGGTCGGAAGGGTAAACTTAGTCCGAGATATATCGGGCCGTTTGAGGTTTTAGATAGAGTTGGAGAGCTTGCGTATCGGTTAGGCTTGCCGCCGTCCCTGAGCCACGTGCATAACGTATTTCATGTTTCCCAGCTTAGGAAGTACGTATCGGATCCTAGCCATATTATTGATTTTGGAGAGATCGAGTTGGGGCCCGACATTACCTTCGAGGAGAGGCCGATTCAGATCTTAGAGCGTCGAGTTAAGCAACTCAGGCACAAAACCATTCCTTTGGTCAAAGTGCAGTGGTCGAGGCATGGATCCGAGGAAGCCACGTGGGAAACGGAGGAGAGTATGAGGTCGAGATACCCCGAGTTATTCGTGTTGTAAGTTTCGGGACGAAACTTATTTTTAGGGGGAGATAATGTAATACCCGGTTGTAATTCATTCATTTTCATTCAGTAATTATCAGTCTGTAATTGTCACTCAGTGTATTTTCACTCAATTATAATCATTCATCAATCATGTTCATTCACCGTGTTCACCGTTCGGAAAAACTTCGAGTTGTGTATCATTATTGTTCATTGTTTCAACTTTCCTCTTATGAGTTCGATTTTGTTAGATCACCATTAATTTTTGGTAACTCCAAAAATTCTAAATCTTTGCAATATTATAGAGCATCGAATTAGCTTTCCAATGGTTCAAACGGTGAGTCAATCGGAGTCCGGACGAGAGAGTTATGGTCATTTTAGCTCACCCGCTCATTTTTTCAGTTATTGGTCGATCACTGCCGACCGAACTTGGCCGTGTCGTCCGACACGGCCCGTGCCATACTCGTCCGGAAATGCCGAAGTCTCTGCCTCAGGACCCGACCGTGTCGTCTGGCACGGCCGAGTCGAACTCTTCCGGATAGGCGTAACCGCGCCAGACGCCGGCCGTGTTCCAGGACACGGTCGAGTCATGCCGAGTCGCCGTCGGACGGGTCACTATCGGAAGGCCCCTCGCGCCGCGACCGTGTCTAGCAGGACACGGTCGAGTCCTCGCTGCTACAGTGCGCGCGCGGCCGTGTCAGGCGGACACGGTCGAGTCTGTCAAAGTAGTCAACCCCTATAAATTCGTTTTTTGAGCATTTCAGCTCATTTCTTTCCCTTTTCTTCACCTACAACCGAGAGAGAGAGCATGAGGGAGGGTTTTTCCTTCACAAATCATTTGAGTGTTTGATTTTCTTCATCCTCCTTCGATCGTGTAGCTCGGATTGTGGATCTAGCACGTGTTCTTCGGATTATAGGGCTTGAATCTTCAAGAGGTAAGAACTCCTTCAACCCTAGTATGATTTTGGGGAGGGTTTGGTGGTGATCTTGTGTTTTAATTCGAATTAACCGATGTTGTTATTAGATTTTGATAGTATTCACGCGACCCATGGTTTTCTTGTTTTTGATTGGGATGAAATCCCGTTGTTATACCATTAACCGATTTCATTTCCTTATGCACTCTTGGTGTCTGATGAATTGTCCCAACGGGTAGAGTTAGGATTAATTCTTACCTTTCCGCATTATTGAGACTTGTTGTATACCGTTGTCGTGTTAGGAGCGGATTTGGGAGGATTGTTCGGACCAAAACCTATTCCTTCGTTGTTTCCCTTGTTTCATCGTGTTCAAGGCAAGTACATGTATTACATTTCGTTATGTATATTGTGATTCTCGAAATGAATGATGAATGGTGATTTTTGGGTGCGTGAGTTGTGTTCCTTCCACCCGGAGTGTCCGACGGGATGTCTGGGGGTCGATACTAAGGGGTACGGCCGCGGAAGTGGACTTGGGTGCGTGCGTGATTGAACTTCCACCCGGAGTGTCCGACGGGATGTCTGGGGGTCGATACTAAGGGGTACGGCCGCGGAAGTGGTATCCCACCCGGAGTTTTCGACGGGATGTCTGGGGGTCGATACTAAGGGGTACGGCCACGGGATACCAGTTGTGATTTTGTGATATCGTGATGACTGAAAATCGATGTGATTGCCAATGTAGTATTCCGGAATATATATATGTGGCAAATGACTTATGTTTGAGATGATTGTGTAAAACCGTTTTTGTATATAATGTTGTGTAATTGTGTACTTGCACTAGCCATTCGAATGCTAACCCCTTAAATGGGGGAAATGCGTCTTATGCATTTAGTGCTGGGAGGGCCGAGGAGCAGGCATGGGACACGCACGCAAAGAATGGTGGCTTGATGATGTGGCTCAGTGCATTTTTATGTTTTGTCATTACATGGTCGAGTATTGAAGTTAGACTGTCCATTTTGAAACTTGGTTTAAGTCCCCTGCGTGGGCAATAAATTGGTATTTAACCTCTGTTCATGTATTACGTTAAAAATGTTTTGGCCGAGGCCACGGCCTTATTTACTTTTGAGTGCATTATTCGGGACTACATTGTGGTTTATATGTCATGTGTTAGCCTGGTAGACCTCACGAGGGTTCTACGGCGTGTAATGTCCCAGTTGTGAATTGGCGTGTTACAGATTGGCCCGACTTACGTCCCAAAAATGAGTACTCGGATCCGTCTTTAGTCATCATGGTGATAACCTTAGTACGGTAATTCATAATCGCTTGGTGACTATCAAGCCAATCCTCGCCGAGGATCACGTACTCGCCTACCATATCAACTACAATCAGATTCGATAACCATTCCATACCGGATATAATCACCGGAAAATCTTTAATCTCCCGGTTTCCCACAATTCTATCCCCGCTAGGTAGTTTTACAATGAATGGATCGCAAGCAGTCATACAAGTTATATTCAAACGGCGCACACACTCCAAGGAAATAAAAGAATCCGTAGCACCCGTATCAAAAAGCACACGGAGTGGATGAGATAAAATATTAATGGTACCTGAAGCCACCGCTGCATCGGGTTCGTCTGATCGACGCATCTCATAGAATCGAGGTTGTACTGAACCGACGCTAGAGTTCCCCCCTCCAGCATTCTGAACCCGTCCCCAGCCCCTGCCGTAACTCTACTGAGATTGACCAAAAGATTGTCGCTGATTAACACCTTGGTCAAGTGGTGCTGGGGCAAAAGCCCGAGTGTCCAAAGTCTGATTTGGTTCGGAACAATAACCCGCTCTATGTCCCATCTGTCCGCAAGTGTGACACTTCAACGGCGGAAAGTTGCACTCCAAATTAACGTGGCCTGGACGGCCACAATTATAGCAAGTTACCGTGCGATTTGTGGCGCCCGGGGCAGAACAGAAACCCCTCTTTCCTTTAGCAGAACGTGACGACTGTCCAGTAGAACGGTTAGTCGTCTGTGACCTCTAGAAGTTGCCACTCTTAGAGCCAGAAAAATTTCCCGCGACCTTCTGCTTCTTCGATTCTTCCGTGGTATCGTTGTCAGGGCTTAACATATCATGGGCTAAAGCTCTGTCCTGATATTCCTTCAGTGTGGTGCAAGCAAATCTGGCCATGTACCGCCATAAGTCTATATTCATCCGCATATCAAAATAACGGATCTTATCACGCTCGTTTCTCACTTGATCCTTCACGTGGATCAATTATTGCTTGTACTCTACAATTTCTTGCGAAACGGGAATATTCTGCGGTTTAGCCTCGAAAAAGGCTCGAATTCGACCCTCTCGCACCGACCAAGGACAAAACTCGGCCTCCAAAAGCTCTTTAAATTCATCCGACGTGGCAACACGATCCTGTGGCTTGATGACTTTCCACCATGTAGCGGCCTCCTTGGTGAGGAAATACTGAGCAATCGGTACTTTCCTCACTTCGGGGCAATCAACCGCTTCAAAAATTTTCTCCAACTCCGCTAGCCAATCTTCCCAACCTAACGGGTCTGTGACACCACCAAACTGTGGAGGGTTCATACGGACTACATTCTGAAGCAAGGCATCCGCGTTCGGGTTTGGATTATTCAGCTGAACGGTTTGGGCTAAAATGGTCATCTGGTTAGCCAATTATTGAAGTACATTCGAAACTGCAACGTCCGCGCTGTTCCCCTAGCCAGTCGACTGGTCGTGCAGACTTTCGGTGTCCGGATGCACCGAGTTCGATAAACTAGGGTTGGTTGACCCCGCAACAGAACTGAGGAAAATGGACGCACCACGTCCTCGTCCACGTCCACGGCCACTGCCCCTACCAGCTGACATACTGAAGAACACACAAGACACGTAAGTACAATTCAATCGCACGTCATCAAAGTGACCGATTCTCAAAAATACCAAAAATAGAAGCAAAATGAATAAGGAAACACCAGAAGAGTAAGAGGTCTTACAAGTACCGGTCGCACTGTGATGATGGCAGAGTGGTGATACTGTGGACAAATGACGACTCAATCGACCCAAAAGACCGACAGCCTAGGTATCCATAGACCTAAGTTCCGATACCATATTCTATAACACCCCCAAGTTATTCAGGGTATATTACAGCACCGTGAACCCCTCCGTGGGACCCACAAGGCTAACCATACACGGAACTATAAAACTTGACCGAGAAGGTCCAAATACAATGGAATGAAAGACGATACAAAGGGTATTCAAACCATGTCCCATGTATCCAAATACATTACAGTACAAAATCAAAACCTCGGCAACACAGGCTGGAACATCAAGGAAGACTGAAAACAAACAATACTCGAGTATTCAATAACCATTCCAGTACAACAACACTGAATGGACGAACACAAAATATAACCAGAGATAAGACACAGTATCACGCTTGCCCATCATCTTCATGCCGACCCGATACCTGCCTATTCGCTCTCCTGGAACCTGAAATACATAAAAAGTATTTCCCCCATAAAGGGGTTAGCCGTCGAATAGCTCGTGCAAGTGTATTGTTGCTACCCAAAATATTATCCGGAGATAGATATTGCTGGAATGGACGAGTAGCAAACAAAGTGTGAGAGCACGTCCGTGGGGAAAGTAAATCACACAAGATTTGTCGGGTTTGTTAGGCCCGGGCTTGAATGCTCTCGCGAGATGTTATTAATACGAATACGTTGGAGTACAAATATTAATGTAAGAGTGCGATTACAATGACTGTAAAAGACCCTAATTATCTAGCTCTCGAGTGCTGCTCTGTAAGTTCTTGAACTGCAGGGAGTTCTTGCTCTCGTTTCTGCCGACCGTCTTATGAGTTAAGAGGTTTCGAGAGTGAGAGATTATAAAGATGTCCAAAGTGTATAGCGTAGCCAAGAGAGTTAAGCCAACGACCCTTTTCCGAAAGCTGGGAGTGCTCTATTTATAGGAGTTGGGATGCCTTTTATCCTGACGGGCGATCGCCTTTCTCGTATTATAATAAGGGGGCGATCGTCTTTTAGCACATGGGCTGGTTGCCTTAAAGTCCGCGGCTGCTGCTGCCAGCCAGCTGTGCGGACCAATGAGATGTCTGCATGTGTCCTGAGTCGCTGTCCCGGGAGGTCCCACCTTGGAACTTTCGGCGGGTCTGTCGGTAGGTGAGAAGATGGTGACAGGCTGTGGTCAACGATCCATGTTCTGCGGTGCCTTTTCTGGATCTGCATGTGGGTCTCTATCCTGAGCTTCAGCCTTCGCCGACTAGACGGATGTTGGCTTTGCGTAGCATGAGGCGGTCGTCCTTGGCCGGGCACCAGAGTCGATCGCTAGATGCCAAGAGACGATCGCCTTAGATGTTGATCGCTCGGCACTTGGGTTTGATCTGGGATCTCCGTTCGGCATGTCTGCCTTGGCTATTTTACTCTGGTTCGGTCGCCCGGTCCTTGTGCCGATCGCCTGTTGAGGTGTGTAAATCTCGACACAACAATTGCCCCCCAGCTTGCTCCGATGTCGAAGACATGGGGTGAGGTGGTTCCACTGCCGATCGTTTGGGATAAAGACGGGCGATCCGTTGAGCGGACTTTAGTCTCGGGCTTGGGTGACTTGGTCGTTTGGCGAGCTATCTTCGGTCTTGTTCTTGAGATCTTCAATTTTGCAGATCCCTCGTGGGCGGCCAATTGTTTCGACCTTGAGGAACCGTGCACAGTTGCGGAGTTCGATGGACCGACCTCCATGACCGTGTCTTGTGCGCAAGGGACATTCCACCTGTAGGTTTGTCTCGCAACTCACTTTATTGTGAGGGTCCTCCGTTAGGCTGCGCTCGCCTCGTATTTAAACGAAGGGCGTGCGGTCTTGGTCTGGAGGAGTCCTTGCACGGGGCGTCGTCGGATTAATCGACTCCATGTCCGCGGCTTGTTAGCACTTTTCTACCTCGGATCATCATGTTAGATGGCAATCCTCGACGGAATACATTGTGACGGGGGTAGGGATGCGTCGCATTGTCCGGGTCCACCAAGTTAGATGATGAACCTTTGAGGTCGGGCGAGCGTGTCCACTGATTTGTTTGGAGGGTCCTTCGGCTACGCCCGCCTCGTATTTAAACAAAGGGCGAGCGATCGTAGCCTAAAGGAACCTTGCATGGACGAAGCAGTCAGTTCCATCAACTTCCAGGACCATGGCTGCACTCTTCTACCTTGGATCGTCAAGTTAGATGGCGATCTTCGACGGTATACGTTGTGCTGAGGGAGGCGATCTCGTGCCTTGGTCCATCATGTTAGATGATGAACCATAGATGGCGAGCGAGTCCTCCATTTTTGGAGATGTTGCTTGATTTTGGCGATCGGGTTGGAAGACTGGTGATCGTCGTTCTGACGCCGATCGCGGAATTTAATTCTTTCAGCCTGGGTCTCCGGCTAAGTAACTAGACTGTCCAGCTTGCCCTCCTCGAACAATCTCCAGAGTTGTCTGAGGAGGTCGCGATATTGATCGGTGTTGTGGCCGGGACTCTTGTGGTAAGCACAAAATTTGTTGCGGTCCAGATGACTGTGGTCCCTTATTGCCTTCGGCTTGCTTAGTCGCTCGCGCCCCTGGATGGCATAGAATATATGAGCCGGAGATAGACTGAGGTTGTGGTAGAGATGGGCTTCCACGTCCTCGAAGGTCCTGAAATCACCGGGTGGTTTAGCGGACGCCTTGTTGGACTTGGCGATCGCCGTCTCTACCCCCTCGTCTTGGCAAAGGGCGAGCAACCTTTGCCTGGCCAAAAAGTTTGCGGTCTTGGCGTGGAAGATTGCGTAGGTCGGAGGGATGTCCTTCGTAAGGTGCCTGAACAAGGGCGAAAGACCATTGAAACCCCCTAGGACCGAGTAGAGGGTGATCTCGTCGCTTACGGGCTTGCCATTGAGGATTATCTCATCTACTCGGTCGATGTAGTCTTCGTCGGACTCTTCTTCCCCTTGCCTGGTTTTCATCATGCGGTGGGGACCTTCCGGTCGAGCGACCTTGGCGGCGAAGTATGATGTGAAGTCGCTCGCCAGTTGTTCAATGGAACTGATTGATCGTGGTGGAAATGAGATGTACCACCTATGGGCCAGGTCGCCTACTGTTAACGGGAACATCCGGCACCTGGTCGCGTCTGATGCCCCACACCCGGTCATGTAAATCCGGAACTTGCTTATGTGAGTCTCGGGGTCCGATCTTCCCTCGTATAAAGGTGTTTGAGGAGGAGTGATCCTTGGCTGCACGGCGGCGAGTTCGATCTGGACCGCGAGCGGCTCACTCGGCCCAGCGATCTTTCTCCTGGTGCCTGCCCCAGTTTCTGTAACACCCCCAAATCCGCTCAGGGATATTACACGCCGTAGAACCTTTCCTCAAGGATCCACCAGGCTGGTAACAACATTGAACATCTCGACAATGCCTTCAAGGCTAAAATGACTCAGTAGACCGATTTGGTCTTTCAATAATTACATACAACTCGATTACAATACTTGCCCACGCAGGGGTCGAATACAACACACTCCCGTACAATGGGGAAAGAAAACTGCAGCTGAAATAAAATACAACTAAACCAATATAACATCAAACGGTCCTCGTGTGATTAGTATCGTTCATCTTTCATCATCCTTCATGCCGACCCTGTGCTATGCTCCAAAACCTGAATGCAATACAAACATCCACCCCCCGAATACTCGGGGGTTAGCAAAACTCCACTGTTTTGCTAGTGCAAGTACAAGTGCAAAAATACGAGTCATACAATTCACATTCCACGAATAACAATAACCCGGAATCCTCAAAGATCCAAACGAAACGAAAAGTACTTCCCGAGGCAAGAGTTTGAGAAAAATATTCCAAAACCGAAAGATCACAAATCAATGGAAATCATTTATAAAACAGTTTAGAATGCCATCGAGAGTTTTAATAGAAAATAATTTAGGATTATCAAATCCCACTTTTCAAAACCCAAAAGACGAAAAGGGATCACCGCCCCAAAGGTTTACTTTCCGTAAAATTACCTTTACCAAACCGTTGGGATTTTAGCCCCAAATCTCATCAACTCACAGTACACGAGAATGACAACAAGGTTCGTCTTCCAACATCAAAATTCACAACCCAAGGTTTAAACATAGACGACAAATACTCTAGTGCCATCCTAGCCAAGTAATCCAAACGAACAACTTACCTCTTACACACTTAGTCGATGCATGCAATCATGAAAACCGATCAAAATACTCGTTTCCGGAAACGCCAATAATCCAAATCACATTAACAAGATTAAACACGGAATACACGATTCCATAACTTTAAACAACAGGAGTATCATCAAAGCCTTCAACGTTCAAAATAATCAAATCGTAATCAATTCCCAAAACACACCGTTCACAAAACACACACGCATTTTGAAAGAGAGCCTTTAACGAGGCCAAAAAAAATCTTTTGAAAATTCATTTCAAACAACCAAACAAACACACCAAGATGATCACCGATCATCATATCCACAAAATAAGAAATGTATGAGCAAGGTACTTGCCTCGAATAAGAACAACGCGGAGAATCGACCAAAGTAGGTTGGCACGAACCGACTACGAACCCGCTGGCTCCACCGAAAGCCAACTCGCGATAACAAACTATGAAGGACAATAACAACAATGAAAATGAATTCCATAGCACGACCTAAAGCCGTTGAATTCAAAGAACGAATGACGAAAGTTAAAGTGTTTCCCCCAAAACGGCCAAGAACACGATTGGTCCCGACAAAACATGAAAACGGAATTCCAAGTCGAAATATGGATATACAATCCACAGAATATGTTTAACAATATCATTTAACCACAATCGATCCATCAAAAACGGATGGAAAACGAGATCGGATCTTCTCCTTGGAACTTAGTCGCACGCCCACTCAGACAAATCCCTCAAAAAGTCGATTCGAAGGAAATCAAGAAATACGCTTCGATTCGATGAAGAACAATGGATTAAATGATGTTAAACACAAGAATACTACCAAGATTAATCATACCCATCATGACTTAATCAACAATACGGAACGAATCGGACGAAAACTCAAAAACCCCAAAATTCAAGAAATTAGGGTTCTAAGGAAAGATTACCTTGATTCGCTGGATCAAAGGATGATATAGGATGATCAATCAATGATATGAACTCAAGAACTTCGTCGATTTGTTGTTAAACAACATGGCTTTGCCACTCCGAATCGCCAGCCGCGGACAGAAAAGGAAGGAAGTGAAAAATGAATGAAAATGCGACTGCTCTGTCACATTTATACTCGGCCGGAACTAGCGTGCGCTAGCCTTCCCGGACTAGCGTGCGCTATCGGCCAATATTGGCCCAGTACCCTCGGCCAAGTCCCGCACGACCCGGCACCACCGACCAATCCTGCCGACCGTGACCTGTCCGCTCGACCCCCGCTAGCGTGCGCTACGGTCGGAAGCCTGCACGCGCTAGCCGACGTGTCCAGTAACCTCTGGACTAAACAGCTCGCCCAGGTAACGTACGCTAGTCGGCCGACAGCATGCGCTACCCCTGCCGGTTAGCGTGCACCACGACCGACAGTAGCGTGCGCTACCTGCCGATCCTACCCGAGTCCAGAACCTCAGAACCCCTCTGCCCAAACCCGATAGCGTACGCTGGGCAGCTCAACAGCTTGCGCTACACCTGCCGAGCTAGCGCGCGCAGCCTACCGGCCGTAGCGTGCGTTACTCCGGTTCCTGCGGTGCCTGCTCGGCTAGTGCCCAACACTTCCGACAGTGCCGCACCTGTCCGGCCAACTGCTCAGCCGTCTTGACCCGACGACTCGATTTCCGAAAACGTACGGAACGAACACGACGAAAAGTTCGCGGACAACATCAACGACCCAAAATGAAAACATAATGCAATAATTAATCATACGCGACCAAGAAAAGAGTCGAGACAGCAAATACAGATACGAATACCCATAACTTTGGGTATATTACAAAATGGCCCAAAACGCCCGAAAATCACGATACATGATCGAATAACCAAACCGAAGTTCACAACACGTATAACAAAGTTAAACGAACTTACGGGAAACTCGAAACAGCAGTTTCGACCGAGATTCGCAAGAATCGAACTCAAGTGCGGAAAAGTCGCCAAAAAGCACGGAACTCAACAAAACGACACCGAAACGAACTCGGATGACAAAAAGTGCAGAATTACTCATTCTCGGAATGACAAAACGGTCATGAGCAAGCCGTCAAAACGGACTTTCGCCGAAAAAAAAAAGAAATTACCGGAAAGCGAAATTACGGGTATTACACACTACCCTCCTTAAAAGAAGTTTCATCCCGAAACTTAAAACAAGTAGGGAGAAGCGATATCCCGCCAGGAAGACTCAACGAAGTACACAAGAAACGCGTAACTTACGCCCAATGGCGAAACGTTACAAGCAACACAATGGAGTATACGGCGTGAAAACACGCTCCACGACCAACACAACATCGCCGTTAGGGATATAATAAAACCAACAAATGACAAGCGTCATCAAACGGATAATATTGCCAATTCAATTATCCGACAATCACAAAACACAATGAACGAAAATCAATATGATTGACCAACCCAACGGTACATCAATCGAAACGCGAGCCAATCGCTGAACCAATATGGAATTCCACCGCTCAAGGGTTGGAAGATTGAAAACGAGACTAATTTCCCGAACTTAAGGGAATTACGAAGGAGCCTGAATGTTCAACAATCACAAAACGAGATCAACGAAAACTGAACAATCAAACGATCGAGACAACAAGAATCGAACTATCATGTTCGAATCATGAAGAACAATAAAATTCAAACGACAACTCCCATGTTCACGTCTCAGCCGAACAATGAAACCGAAATACAGAACAAGTTCAGAAAGTATCAACGAACACGAGCGAGTCGATAGACTTGAGGTAGAGAAAATGCAGAAGTCCAAAACAATACGTGTATTATATTCGACCTCTTCTAAAAGAAGTGTCGTTCCCGAAACTCACAGCACGAAATCAAAGTGACAACACAACAAGCAACCGACAGAAACATCCTTCAAAGGCCTCTCAAAGCCGATTATGATGACTATGCTAAGCGCGAAATCCGGAAGTCTCAGTAACCAATTCGCAAAACTAAATTCTATGTCCATCGAGTCCACACTTGAAATGTGTTACCGACGAGAAGGACAATTTACACGTGTATGCCCCGGCACATCACGGTTGAAACGCCTTGGCTCGGCATACCGAAAATACAAATGCTAGATACAATGGGGCATAACGTCGCAAAACAACATAGCGGAGATGCCAACTCAGCACAACAAAGAATCATAACACATATCATATAAACCCAAGCTCTAACAGCTCGCATAGTTGCGATAACACGCAAGCCACCATGAAATGACAACATTAAAGATCGTCATCACACCTCCCACGAAGGGCTAACAAAACATATGCGTGGCAACGACTCAACGCTCACGCCACCAATTCAATCAAAAATCGGGATTAACACCGTAACGAAAGTTCGAAAACCATACATGCATTTCTGGTCCGCAAATAGGAATGATAGGTTTTAAAAACGAAAACCACCTTTTTGAAAATAATTTAGAAAAACATCGATTGATCTTGAGTATCACCTTTCAAAAAAGTACAAACGTGAAACATTGTTATCGAGACTTTGGAGAACCATTTCGCATTTGATAAAAATGAGGACACTTTCTCTTAGTGAAAACTTTCAGAATATTCGACCCTCGGGTCTAAGTAAAAGTGTTTCTAAAACATTGAAAATATCTCAAAACATTTTGGTCCTCGAGGTAGAAGAATTTTGAAACATATTGTGGCACCTTGGATGTACCACGAGAAAATAACTCATTTCAAAAGTACGTCTCGAAATTTATTTATTTTCTAAGATACTCAAGGTTTTCAAAAATCCAATAGGCCAGAATGCCCAAAACTCACACATATCGACGTACGTTAAAACACCTCCTAGTACACGCATCAAAACGTTTAAAATCAAGACAATACATGTCTTTTAATGGAAAATAAACGGTAAAATACCACAGTCGAAGACCGCCTAGGATTTGGAACAAAACCACTAACCCCATTCGAGGGCTCTAAGGACCCTCCCACACTGGCTAGTGAACAAGTCGAACGCATATAAGCACAAAGCTTCCACAAGAAAACTTGTAAAATGAGCAAATCAATTCGGAAATCATCAGCAACGGACAAAAACAACAGTAAAAAGACATCAGCAGCGACGACACTCCTCGTATAAACCAAGTACGAGAGTCGACTAAATACATATCGTGAAATCAAAATCCACAGAAGGATTTAATCACTTAACAAATAATCATAAAAATAGCTCGTGTCACACGAGGCACAACACAAAGAAGGGAGACTTACATCCACAGGTCGCACGAAGATGATGATCGCCCCACGATACTAATCACGACCAACAAACTCAGACGACGCGTCGCGACACGACTCAGTCAGACAAAATCCGACGAGACAAAACTCAACAGACACCACTGACCCGACAGCATAGGTTTCCATAACCTAATCTCCGATACCATTTATGTAACACCCCCAAATCCGCTCAGGGATATTACACGCCGTAGAACCTTTCCTCAAGGATCCACTAGGCTGGTAACAACATTGAACATCTCGACAATGCCTTCAAGGCTAAAATGACTCAGTAGATCGATTTGATCTTTCAATAATTACATACAACTCGATTACAATACTTGCCCACGCAGGGGTCGAATACAATACACTCCCGTACAACGGGGAAAGAATACTGTAGAGGAAATAAAATACAACTAAACCAATATAACATCAAACGGTCCTCGTGTGATTAGTATCGTTCATCTTTCATCATCCTTCATGCCGACCCTGTGCTATGCTCCAAAACCTGAATGCAATACAAACATCTACCCCCCGAATACTCGGGGGTTAGCAAAACTCCACTGTTTTGCTAGTGCAAGTACAAGTGCAAAAATACGAGTCATACAATTCACATTCCACGAATAACAATAACCCGGAATCCTCAAAGATCTAAACGAAACGAAAAGTACTTCCCGAGGCAAGAGTTTGAGAAAAATATTCCAAAACTGAAAGATCACAAATCAATGGAAATCATTTATAAAACAGTTTAGAATGCCATCGAGAGTTTTAATAGAAAACAATTTAGGATTATCAAATCCCACTTTTCAAAACCCAAAAGACGAAAGGGGTCACCGCCCCAAAGGTTTACTTTCCGTAAAATTACCTTCACCAAACCGTTGGGATTTTAGCCCCAAATCTCATCAACTCACAGTACACGAGAATGACAACAAGGTTCGTCTTCCAACATCAAAATTCACAACCCAAGGTTTAAACACAGACGACAAATACTCTAGTGCCATCCTAGCCAAGTAAGCCAAACGAACAACTTACCTCTTACACACTTAGTCGATGCATGCAATCATGAAAACCGATCAAAATACTCATTTCTGGAAACGCCAATAATCCAAATCACATTTGCAAAATGCATCACAATTAACCACGGACCCACCGCTCCGTGGACCCCTACCGAGACCCCGTCGGATCTAACCCGTAGTGGTTAAAAGCAAGCTTGCGGATCCACCCCTCCGTGGACCCCTACCGAGACCCCGTCGGATCTAATCCATAGTGAGCATACACACACACATGTTACTCATGCAATACTAATATGCTAAGAATGTAAGTTCATTAAGAGTACTCACTAGAGATGGCCAATAATCCGACACCATTGTCAAACTCTTCAAAAACACAATAACAAGATTAAACACGAAATACACGATTCCATAACTTTAAACAACAGGAGTATCCTCAAAGCCTTCAACGTTCAAAATAATCAAATCGTAATCAATTCTCAAAACACACCGTTCACAAAACACACACGCATTTTGAAAGAGAGCCTTTAACGAGCCCAAAACAAATCTTTTGAAAATTCATTTCAAACAACCAAACAAACATACCAAGACGATCACCGATCATCATATCCACAAAATAAGAAATCACTACTATGAAAACAGGATACGACATCGGTTTTTTTAGTTGTTTCACATCGGTTATAAAACCGATGTCGTATCTACCGATGTCGTTTTTTCACATCGGTTTATAACCGATGTGAATTTACATCGGTTTATAACCGATGTGAATTTACATCGGTTTTAACCGATGTGAAAAATTCTAATTCACATTGGTTTTCTAAAAAATCACATTGGTTTTTAACCGATGTGAATAACTCTTATTCACATCGGTTTCCTATTCACATCAGTTGAAAACTAATGTTGGTCCACATCGGTTAAAAACCGATGTGAAATTTCTTATTCACATCGTTTGCCTAACCGATGTTGTTGCGTTTATTCACATCGGTTTCTAATTGAAGCGATGTGAATTTTTCCCAGAATTTAACATCGGTTCAGGCATCCAGCCCAGTCAATTCCTGTATAAAAAAATTGGCCCAACCTACACCAATAATTTTTTCTGATCACAAACAAAAACAACCAAACATCTCAAACGAAAACCAACCAAACAACATCTCAAACGAAAACCAACCAAACATAATTTTTAAGCAATAAATGTATTATCAACTATGAAGCAAAGAATTTTGTAACTATCTCAACTGTTTACAACAAGCATTATCAACTAACTACAAAATAAAAATACACATCCTTATAAAAGTCCCGAAAACTTTTAACTTCATGAACTTACCAATTCGAGAATAACAAGAACCAACCGTTTGTATGTCATAGAAAAATCTAAACAAATTTGGTAAGAAAATATTTCGCCCATTGCGTTCGAATTTCTTTAATGCTCTCTTCAGAAAGCGCTTGAGTATCACTAAATATCTGTCATATAATTTATGAAAATACTTTTCAGTACAAAAACAGAAAAAAAAATATGATTAGTTTGACTTGATAAAATTACCTCCATCCAATTTTTTGCAATACCAGCCTGAACTATGGTCCGCATCCAGTTCATGACATAATATCCACACTCCCAACCACCATTTTGTTTATTACACTAAAAAAAGAAATATTAAAAATTGCAATCGGTAAAAGAATATTTGTCAAGCAAGATAAAATCACACAAAATTATACGTAAGTTTTGGGATTGAAATTTTACTTACTTTGGGATAAATCCATTGAATGACCTGCTTGGATTTACTCATGTGCGCACCATCCAACACTCTCAATGAGGTCACAATACTAGAAGTAAGGAAAACATAATTGTGTTATGAATAGTACAAGAAGTCACAGGATTATAAGACAGTCAACTAAATCAAGGTATGCTAAATCACTGAAATGGATAGATTCAAATGAATAAGAAGCACAAAAGTTGCTAAAATTCTAGTTGTTACCTCTATTTTGATCAGTACATTTTTTGTTTTTCACTCAGCTGAGTATTATCAACATTTTGAGGATTTGTATGTTTCTTGTTACTTATAAGATATATGCATTCATCGAAATATTATTCACCAAAAGTTGTTCTTAAACTACAAATGCTCATCTGCTCCCTTCATAAACCACCAAAAACAAGATGTAAATTTGAGACACAATTCAACAAGGCCGGCCACTGACAAAAACTACTATGTAGCTAACTGAATTTTAACAACAACAATACCAATTTCCAATAATCAAATATCAAATTCTTTCGGACAAGAGCACAACCAAATGTGAACACATGAACCAGAAATCCAATCAGCCACTTCAATGTTGTCGGTTGAATTTTATAACCAAAAATCCACATCAAACAAACAAATCAAACCTAGTAATACTAGTAGTAAGATGGAAGTATAAACTCTGTTAAAACACTAGTATTTAATTCAACCAAACTTATCTTAACAAAAAAACTGAATAGAAATCATCAAAAGCATCAACTAAAATCAAGGTCTGCAGGTACTATAATTCTGATCTCTTACATGACCATAAATATTTTACACAGAATAAAGACATATCCGAATAGAAAAACATAATCCAACCGAAGTAAAATGAATAAATTATTCTATCTTTATTCATTTCACTTCTTTAGAAGCTTACCTCTGCACTATGAATTTGATATCCTGATCGGGATTACGATGTAATGAACAAAACCACACGGCAGTCCCTTGCTTAGGTAAAATTACCAAGAGTTGCCAATGTCGCCTGCATTTTGAAAAGAAACAAGCTAATTTTGATAAACAAGTTATAAAATTTATTATTTAACCAAAAGTGTTGCATTGTTTAAAATCTGACGCTAACTGTTAGGTCGTTGTACTTACTCGTGGTGATAAGCTCCTAGAAAAATCTGTTTTTTTGAATCGTGGATATGTCGTAGAATGTACGATGTGGCTTCAGACTTCTTATTACCCATACTTTGTATGGACTGAGGCTCAAGGAATCCATACAAATTATCATTCATCGTGTCTACGATTAATGATTTTAGGTACCTAATATCCAATAAAAAGAAGTTTAACTTTTGATAACTATAAATTAAATGCAGATTATTATCAGAGTTGTATAACCGATTGACACTATAAAATCACAATTTGTTCACTGACTTTAGCAAAAGTGTTTAATGTATTTAATAATCATCAACAACATTGAATCTCAATTAACACTATCATCATGATAAAGCTACGTTTCACACAAAAATGATTTAACAAAATCTCAGACATAACACTAACATAAACTCATATTATTAAAAATTAGTTATAAAATTTACTTACGTGATCCAGAGTTGCATAACTGAGATGCTAAGCCAATCATTCCCCTGAAAGATTTCTAAAACATCGGTGTGGCATACGTACAATGGCACATCAGTATCAACTAGGCCAAAGAAATCACCCAACGGCACCCGCAAAGGATTATTATAAAGGTATGGGGAAATTTTAAGCAATTCCAAAATTGGATCTTGTACGGATTCTGAATCATCAACCGGTCAAACTCGCTTCTTTTTTGGTTGCACAATATCCTTAAAAAATATGAAATAATATAAAAGTAAGGACATCGAATATAAAACAATAGAACTCTTTAAATGGGATGAGAAGTGTTTTCGAAACATGAACTGAAGAGTACAATTTAAGCTTAATTGTTGCTTATGTTTTGCTTCTTTCCTCTCTTATTTTTCTTTTTTTTTGGTGTGTGTGTGTGTGTGTGGCTATTTGTAGGCAATTACAATGCATATGGTGAGTTATTCAGGAATTGCCGATTTGCATATGTGATTTTCTCAAGAATCTGCATACAAAAAAAATATGGATAATTACGAAAACTACCCCCAAGGTCTAGCCTAATCCCGAAAAAAATCCAGTCATTTTTTGTTTCACAATTAAAATACCACTTATATCCAACTATTATTAGTTATTCTATTTCTATTTAATAAAATGTATAATTTTTCTAATAAAGACAAAAGGAAGAAATACCTGTGTTAAAACAGATTTTATTAGACGCCTTGGCCATGCAATAAAACCACATACGGCTTGCCCCACTAAACTTACCTCCGACGTGGGAACCGGGACTGGAGCATCAGGGTCTCGAACATCTTCAACCATCACTCTAGCTAAATCACCAGATAGAGGCACACTGTGTAAGGTTGCCCCCACCCCCCCCACCCCCAATAACTCTCCCAAGGGCTACCAGACGAGGAGGATGTTCATCGATATACAACTCAACTCGATCGACCTTGTCCATGTTTTTCTCCTCCCATGAGGGGTTTGTAGCGACAATACAACTCCCCTTTGTGCTGACACGTAGAGGAGGTGTGTCATTATGTACTGGAGTATGTTGAGATTGATTCAATGATTCCAAAGCGGGGCCGAACTGCTTCATTAAGTTTTGTGTGACTTCATGTGTAATCTTTTGTGTTAGGCGCTCCAAAAATTCTAGACTTACTGATGATGTTGCCGACCCACGAGAACGACCTCCAAAGTACTCTCGAATGCCCACACCGAATCCAACACCACGAACACGACCCGGGTGCTCTGGTCGCCCAACTGCAGCTGCTAATATATCCTTGCGACCCTCGTTAACAAAGGAACCCTATGAGCACTGCTCCTCAAACTCATCCTACAACGAATAAAGATAGAGCATTTGAATAACTTGTAAAACAATCATATATTTAAATAAAAATTAATAACAACAAGTCAAACAGTGAAATGGTCTTTAAGCATTTAGAGCTTTCTAGTTATTACATGGTAAAACATGCCCACGATACAGAAAAAGTGAATTCTAAGTGAATTACCTGTTCATGTTTACAAGATCTCCTTCTGATTATGATTACCTGTTCATGTTTTTCTGGTACCAGTTCTTGTTTTAATCCAGAGACGGCACTATAAGCATGTAAAAACTGCAGTTCTGATTATTCTTAATAGTTTAAAGATCGTTTGTCCCGAGTCAGATGAAGATATAAATTATGAGAAGTTGTTCCATAAAGCAGCTGGCATTACCTGCTCTATTAGAGAAATCTGTGTAAAGTTGGTCCGTGACCTCCTACATCCTGTTTTACTAGTTTAACCCTGTTTTCCACCAGATTCTGACGATACTTTTACTTCATATGGTAGGAAGGCGGAGACAACAAGAAACTCAACGCTTTATTAGGCCTATATGTCTTGCAGATCATGGTGGTCCATTCTTTTGAAAGTGAAATTATAGTTTTGAATGTCTTAAGATTTTTAGCGAGACTTATTGCAACATCATTGTGATAGTAACTTGTCCTTGATGTGCAGGCTCTTGTTTCGGTTGGAATCTCAAGTGACATATCAAGATGTTTTCCTCTGGCGCTAGAGTTGTCTGACTCTAAGTGAATACATTATTGTTTTCTCGTATTTTCCAACTTCTATTCCAGAATCACTTTTTTTTTAGTAAATTACAATAAACCACAAAATCATTTTTTTCACTCCAAATATACGAGTAAGGTCTAATAAATATGAGTCGTCCATGATGCGACATAATAGAGAAAAGTGCCAATGAAAATTCAGCGATATACTGGTTGATAAAAAGATGACACATTTTCTGAAGCACACAAAAAGGGATGTTGAGAAGTAGGGTGTGACCAGTTACCATACTTAAATCAGTGCATTTGCTGACATACCTGGCTGCTTTTACGGTTGGTATAGATTTGCATACAAAAACTAAAACTTAGACTTCTTAGAAATGGTAAAACGGCAAAAATGGATGAATTCTATACATGAAATAGTCACAAAGCTAAAATGGATGAATTCTATAAATACCAAATAAAAATTATAAACTGATTAGAAAATTTTCAGCCTTTTTATCTAAAATGGGCAGCAGAACCTTGCATTAAAAAGTTTTAGTTTTAGGATTCATTTTTCATCAACTCTCCAGAAAGAATCATATTCTCCAGAAAGTTTTAGAATCATTTTAGTCGTTATTTTGCTAAACATGGTTCATTTCTACCTGTCATCATATTCTCGTATAGTCGTATCACATGGTCTTTTTTGTAATTATTGATCTTAGGGGTACTATTTGTAATTATCCCAAATATGTATTTGCAATAAAAAATAAAGGACCATGCTGAGGGCAGTAAAAAACCGAGTGACCAAAGTGGAATGGAACGTAATAGGTTCTAGGTAGCAGAATGTGCAGCAGCAGCAGCAGCAGAATGTGCAAAGGCCAGGTTCTAGGTACTACTATTTCCCTTATAGATTTGAAAAATTACAAATGGTGCCCCTGAGGTTCAATATTTACCAAAAAAAAATACCCTGTTATCTTTCAAAAATTGTTTTTAAACTTACAACAGTGCACCCTTAACATGGGTTGATTTGTAATTTTAAAAGATAAGTGGGCTCTTTTGTGATTGGGCTAAACCTCATCAGGGGTAGTTTTGTGATTATTATACTTCTGTGGTTATTGTTGTAAAGGGTGCACTGTGGCAGCAATACCACTGTGGCAGCAATACCACAACTATGGCAGCAATACCCTGTGGAAGCAATACAAATGGCCGACTTATTACAATAATATGCAGCGGAGTAGAATGTTGTAAAGATTGTAGCAAAATTTCATATCATGTATATGTATCCCGTATTCTAATTCAGTAGAAGATCTGGAGATTGTGTGTTCCTTCCTACATTTCCAATATTACAAGGATGAACCTAAAATAATACACTAGCCACTATAAGAGATGTCATGATTTCTTTGCATCCTCCCAACCCAAGTCAGACTCACTTTGTTAAAGAAAAATTTGAGGCAATATTTGATTTGAGGCAACAGATCAAAGTTATTATTCTCAACCAGGCATAATTCTTTGAGGCAAATACAGAAAAAAATTAATAACTTACAATTCTCTTAGCGATCTCGCGTGCTGCATCAGATGTCATCTCACCCGATTTCTTAATTCGACCCAACTTATATTTTTGGTGGCGTGTCGGAGGAGATGGAGGATCAACAATTGTATCAGCACCAGATTGTTTAGCTTCCTCTTGCCGTTGCTTTAGTTTACTTTCCATGATCTTCTCTTCAAGCCAATCATAACCTCCACGAGACATCGTATGGGGAGCCGTGTTCAGTTTTTGGATGTCCTGTGCTTTTTTCCTTTTTACCTGTGATTATGAAGAGAAACACTAACACAAGAATAACAATACACAAGCATTGCAGTAGACAATAAAACTCAGATTTACCTCCCAAGAAGGATCTAGTCTAATCTTTTTGAATTCGTCCCAATCAGTCTCCGAGATATTGTATTTTTCACAAGGAGGCATGTCCTTGTATGCACCATATACCCAGTCACGTGTCAATTCTGATTTAAACTGTCTCCACTTTAAGCCCACTAATTGAAATATCTTATCTTTCAATTGTTCGTTATTGCTAATATCAAAGTTGGACTAACAATAACAATGAAAATTGAAGAATTAGGCAATAATAATAATATGGTAAAATATCTTAAAATGTCAAAACATGCAAGTTAAGTGGATAAGATTTTACTGAACATACCAAAACATCCTGCCAAATCATATTCTTATCCGATTCTGGTACTTCTAACCATCTAGGGTGCAAAATAGAAACATTATCTCGAGCAAGTTTTCCCAAATACGTGCTTAATTTCACTTTATGAGCTCTTTTAGTTTTTCCTGTGACCTTATCGAGGTCAAGCGGTAATTTTTTTCCATCCACTCGTGTTTTTGTCATATCTCTACATCGTGTCGATTGTCTAGTTTTCTCGATATAGTCTCTACTGGAGAAGTGGAACGAGATCTCGGTGGAGTAGACATATGTCTATTTAGTAATAAGTTAATAAGAAGATCATAAGCAATGAAATAAAAGAAATTCATTTTTAAGCTATAGAAATGTCATCTTCAAATATAAAACAAATAGCAGGATGTGTGGAAATATATTTATTTCTAAAATATTTCCTCTACGGAAGCAAGAGGAAATCCGAACCAGAGAGTTTTATATTAAGTACAGAACTTTCTATTTCATGAGATGATCACTACTAGTCCAACAAAGCCAAAAATATCACAATCATTTGATAACAACTACTTGCTGTTTGAAAAAGAAAAGGAAGTAAAGGAATTGATACCGGCTATTCTTATCCATGCCAGGTCTGAAAAAAATGGAAGAATAATAATGAACCCATTTTGATATTCACCGACGTTGGAGAAAATGCAGCAAAATGGCATACCTGCTTGCAAGGAATACACTTCAGAGCTTCAACAAGCTTTGGCCTGAATATAGGACGGCCTGTATCTCTATGACCACAACAAAAGAATTAATTGTCCCCACATGTGAAAACCTGCATGATCAACAAAAAGTTCAGTATGCAATTATGAGAAAATAGTGTGTTATCAGTACTTGAAAATATATTATTGTTCTTGAAAGCTGATCAGATCAGATGTTCCAGATATTTAGTTATGACTCCTTTAGCAAACCCAAATCAGGTCACAGCACTACGAAGATTGCATAAATGAGGACAAAAAAGTGAATGTACCCATATAAATGATAGTTCAACAATTGAGCTAATGGAATTTCCTTGAAAAAAAATTTCAAGTTACATATGCAGCAAGATAATTTTAAACTGAACTCCCAGCAAACCATATAACAAGCATTTATGTTATATGCATACAAACACAAATGACCAGAAATGGATTAGCATTTATTAAATACCCACAGCTGCACCATTAGAGTTTTAAGTTTCTATCTGGAACAGTATATTAGCACCTGTTTCATGTGAAAGGAAAATAAACAACTTCCTCACACAAACAAGCGTCTACTTGGAAAGGTGAAAGGGAAAAACTCCCAGCTTAACTATCAAAAATTTGGAATTATACCTATCTATCCCTGGGGCTTTGGTATCCCCAATTCCTTTCAAAGCTTGCAATATTTAATCCTTTGTCACTGCACTAATCAAATTATCCCCCAGTTCAGGACATAGTTGCTTACCTGATCTTGGAGCATCCAAATCCAGCCAAAGTCTCCTGGTGTCTGCTGTCCCAATCAGTTTTGTATAAAACTGAATCACCTCATTCTCAATATCCTCTGCAGTATTTAGGATACATCCATCTTCCCTTTCAAGTTTATACAGCCCAATCTGAGAATTTTTATCTCTTATAGTTGCATGAAAATAGGCATTATTGCCATCACCAAGTTGCAAACAATCCAATTTTGCCTTCTGCTGCAAAATCTTTTTCTCCTCAGTTCTCAAACTCAGCAAATTTTCTATACATGCTTTTTCCTGTACAATAAGCCCTGCATTAAATTTATCAGCTTGCAGCTATTGAACCCTTTAGAGTTCATATCTGGCTTTTTCTATCCTCTGCTCCAGCTGATTAAATCCCTTGCTCAAATTCTTCATTGCAGGCTGCAATCTTTTAAGCTTATTCCATACCACAAAGGGAGGCCTACCAAACAGAGGTACATCCCAATTCTTCTGCACAATTTCTAGGAACTGTTCCTTCTCAATCACACAGTTCAGAAATTTAACCACACTTGGTCTTCTTATAGTAGCAGGTTGCTGAAAGTTAAGATACAAAGGACAATGGTCCAAACTAACATGAGAGTAGAAGCTTGTTTGTGTTAAGAAGTTGTTTATTTTCCTCATATATTTCCTCATATATTCATTCATTCGTTAATTCATTCATTCATTCATTCATGATACCAAGGTCCAAACTAACATGAGAGATCCAACTCCATGTTTGTGGATCAGTTTTCACACTGGACAAGGTAATCAAATAAATAATTAATTCACAATAAAAAAACATCCATCATTCATTCATTCACATATTACACATATTAAACATTCATTCCCAAGATTGTAAACTGAAATCACGTTTAACATTACACATATTAAATATTAGAAAATAACAAAATAAAAATCCAAAAGTAAAATCCTAGTTTATATAAGAACGTTCTCCCATATGCCTTCATCATGATCATGACGAGTAGCATGTACATCATCCACTTCATTTTCTTCCATCATAGAAGGCATGCGTGCAACAGTCTCATAATTTTCAAGTGTTGAGCCTTCATCTTCATGAGTAACATCCATGCTTCTACCTTGAAGAACCACTGACCATCTTTCATCACATGGATCGTTGATATAAAACATCTGTTTTGCTTGACATGCCATGATGAAAGGCTCGTCCATACAAGCTACCTTGCGAAGGTCTCCCAATGTAAATCCCAACTCATCAATTCGCAAACCTGTGTTATTATCAACCCACTTACACTTAAAAACAGGCACTCAAAATATGACATAATCAACCTCCCAAATATCTTCAACGACTCCAAAGTAAGTTACAGATGCCATAACAGGATTTTTATCTTTAGAACTAGAAAAGTGCATGGACTCGGCCTGAAGAGTGACCCCACTATTTTGAATAGTACTCTTGTCATCCTGTGACTTTGTGTAGAAGAAGCAATTATTGATATCATATCCGCTCCAAGTAATGACATCAAACTTAGGCCCGTGTGCCAACCATTTTAATGTATCGGAAGCACTATTATCAAGACTAATTTTTTCTTTAAACCACTTTAAGAAAGTTTTGTTATGCTCGTTCAACAACCGTTTTTCGTTCATGCGAGGATAATTCATCTTTAGAAGATTTTTGTGAGCAGTCAAGTAAGGGAGGACCTCGTCAGTGTTATTTAATATATACAAATGCGCTTGAAACACTTCGTCTCGACTCTTAGTTTGCACTTTCACACCGCGAGTTCCCTTACCTTCATGTCTCCCATCATGACGAGGCTTCGGTAGCCCTACAGCTTCTATCTTTGACAAGTAATCTGTACAAAACTCAATAGATTCTTTGGCAATGTATCTCTCGAAAATAGATGCTTCTGTATGATGTGGATTTTTGGTATACCCTTTTAAGATCTTCATGTACCGCTCAACATGATACATCCACCTTAAATAAACAGGACCACATACTCTAATTTCCCTTACTAAATGAACAATTAAGTGAACCATGATGTCAAAAAATGAAGGAGGAAAGTACATCTCTAATTGACATAAGATAACGGAAGCCTCTTTTTCCCACTCATCCAACTTCATAGGGTCAACCACTTTGCTGCATACGGCATTAAAGAAATAGCACAAGCGAGTTATGGCATGTCTTACCTTTTTAGGTAAGATGCCACGTATGGCCACCACCAGGAGTTGTTGCATTAATACATGACAATCATGAGATTTCAATCCAACTAACTTAAGATCTTGCAATGACACAAGACTCTTGATATTGGAAGAATATCCCTGCGGCACTTTCATGCCCAGTAGACACTAGCAAAAACTTGTTCTCTTTTTTGATAAAGTGTGACATGCTGGAGGCAAATAGGTACGTTTACCTACTAATTGTGGATGTAGCTCTGGTCGTATACCCATCTCAAGCAAATCTTGTCGAGCCTTCACATTATCTTTCGTCTTGCCTTTAATGTTCAAAAGTGTACCAATTACACTATCACACATTCTTCTCCACATGCATAACATCAATACAATGCCTAACATCTTGATGGGACCAGTATGGTAGATCAAAGAATATCGACCTCTTCTTACATATATTTTTCTCAATAGCCTTCTTCTTGGTCTTCCCAAATATAGTATTGATGTTTTTAACCCGATCATAAACTTGTTTACCCGTCAAGGGTGTAGGTGCAGTTCCATCCTCCTGAGATCCGTTAAAAGCTTTTTTTAATCTACGATAAGGGTGATAACGTTCAAGAAACCTTCGATGTCGAGTGTAAGCAGTCTTTTGCCCATGCTTTAGTTGTATGTAACTTGTGTTTTCTTCACATATAGGACATGCGTGATGCCCCTTAACACCATACCCACTCACATTTCCATATGCTGGAAAGTCGTTAATGGTGCAAAATAACAATGCACGCAACTTGAAACTTTGCTGACGATACCTATCAAACACGTTTATCCCTTCCTCCCATAACATTGTCAAGTCTTCAATCAAAGGACTTAGATAAACATCTATGTCATTTCCTGGTTGTCTTGGGCCTGAAATCATCATAGATAACATAACATATTTCCGTTTCATGCACAACCAATCAGGTAGATTGTAAATCACAAGCATAACCGGCCATGAACTATGCTTACAACTCATGTTACCAAATGGATTCATCCCATCTGTAGAAAGTCCGAGTCTAAGATTTCTTGCCTCATTCTCAAAATCTGGAAACAAGTTATCAATTTTCCTCCACTGTAAAGAATCAGCCGGATGGCGAAGCTGTCCATCACATTTTCTCCCATCCGCATGCCATATGAGGTTCTTCGCATCATATGCATTAGCAAACAATCGCTTAAACCTTGGAATTATTGGAAGATACCATAACACCTTCGCAGGGGAACCTAGTTTTGTGCTATCACCACTAAAATCATCAGACTTGGATTTGTACCTTGATACCCCGCATGTGGGACACTTATGCAATGTTTCAAACTCTTTTCTATATAATATGCAAGCATTGGGGCATGCATGTATTTTCTTGTACTCCATTCCCATCGGACACAATATCTTCTTTGCCTCATAATTACGATTCGGTAATGTGTTATTTTCTGGAAGCATCTCCGTCAACAGTTCAAGCAATTTGGTAAAGCTTTTATCACTCCATCCATTTCTTGCCTTCAGATTAACCAGTTTTAACACTGCTGACAACCGTGTAAAGAGTTTACATCCCGGCCACAAAGGTATCTCTGAATCACTTTTTAACGTATCATACACATGTGCTCGTTGAAAAGATTCTTGTCCAACATCACGAATCATGTCTTCAACTCGATCATATGTATCCATATCAATGTCATGAGTGTCTTTCGAGTGCTCACTTGAAAAGTCCATCAATTCACCATGCCATGTCCATATTTTATAATTCTTGTTAATTCCATCACAAAGAAGATGTTCTCGAATCTTGCCAACTTCATGTCTTCTTCCATTCACATAATTGATACAAGGACAATAATACTTTTGATCGGGTTCTAGTCAATTTTTTTGTGCAAACTCTAGAAATTGTTCAACTCCATTCTCATATTCATCACTTATTCGACTAGCGTTCATCCAAACTCGATCCATTTTAAGACTGTTAGATCAATTTGGACAAACAAAATAGTTTCAAAACCAAATGACGAGAAGATATTCAAAACGAAAGTAACATCTAACAAGAATGTAACTAGTAAGATTCCGCAAGAATGTAACTATTATGGTATTATGTTTGTTTTGACACTGGGTTGCACAACAATGATATGTTATGTATGCATTTTATAAAATGTTATATCGCTCGTACATGTTTGTATAAAGATTTAGTTGGTAAAATATAGTTTTGTTGATGTTGACTATCAATAGTCGTAATATACACTTTTAGCGACTAAACAAGTATAAAACATTTGAACAGTATCCGACTTGACTAATATATATATATATAAAACATTACAACTTTTATTTTGTCCGTTTCAGCTAATTCCGATGTTAAGGCGTCCAAAAATAACTTTGAAGTTAATTTTCAGCATAAACTAAAAGCTATCAATAGTGTAAAAATATATATTTTCAGCATATCTTTTGATAGACCATAACTTCTTCGTTTTTAAGAGTTACGATGTGCGCGAGCACTACTTTTAAAGGTAAAAACATGATTTACAAAAAGTCTTTTGTAAGTTTTCCCCTTCTCGGACTAGAAACGGGTTAAAAAGCAGTCGGAAAATCCTGACAGCATGTATATTAACTAAAAGCTGTCAAAAATTATATATTTCGTCTAAAACTTCTACGAGCCATAACTTACTCGTTTTAACTCCGTTTTCAAAGTTCTACCTATCCACGTGAAGGTATTTATGTAGACTATCATATTTTAAAGCCTCGGCTACTCGGTTTATCTTTTAAAGTCTGGTTTTACTTCGGGATAATTTCTAACAACAAGTACTTTTTCAGAAAAATATATTTAGTTGTCAATCTTCAAAACCTCGTAACTTAGTCGTTTTAAATCTGTCTTTATTCATTCAAGCGACCACGTTTTCGTTATAAAATCTATTTTCTATTTATTTAATCAAATCTTATAAAATAAAAACTTATTTTTTTGTGGGAACCAAAATAGGACAGCTCCTTTATATATATTTCCAGAACATGATTTCAACACTTCTAAATAATCAAACTACCTCAAAATCAACTCCAAAACTATCCTAATCCCTTCCACCAATTCTTGGACAACACAAACAGCTGCTGCCCAGTAAGATGCGACTAAGAAAAAAAGAGAAGCAAAATAGTACAAAAAATGCGACTAAGAATCGAGCAAAATACCACGAGTCGAGCAGAAAGATGAACAAAATTTTACCTAAATACTCGGTCGGAAATCTAGCACCACCACTAGGCCGTGGCCTGCTTGAGGAACGTCCTCGTCTTCAGAGATGAATTCGATTGCTAGAACAAAAGATGGGCATCACTGTTGTACCTATGGTTTCAAAGTACCGTTAGTGACAGGAGGAAAAAACATTAAATGAGAGGAATGAAACTGCAATTCGATAGGAAAAAACATGCTTATTGGCTTAACTGCAACCGGAAAATAGAAACGATGACGATAACAAGCAAAAAAACGAATGAGTCACTTACTTCCATTGTAGTGGTGAACCCCAACCTTAGCTAGCATAGCATAATACTCAATCATGTTCTCACCGCGTAAAACATTCCGCCTTCACTCTGCGCCCTAAATTTGGCTGCTGGGAGCTTTCACCGCTTCGTTATCCCTAAATTTGGCTGCTGGGAGCTTTCACCTTTGAGGGATTGATGAAACGGGGATGATAGATGATAAAGAGCGATTGAGATCAGGGATGATGAAGGAACACTGATTATCGTTTTCTTGGACAAGTTTCGAGAAGAAAGATGAAAGGGAAAGACTGCGTTCGTTGAGTGTTAAGACAATTGAAAGATGAAAGGAGGAAGACTGCCTGCGTAGGGTTGAAAGAAAAATATAAACGTTTCACATCGGTTACATATTAAAACCGATGTTAAACTACTGATATTCACATCGGTTTCTAAAAAACTGATGTTAAACTACTGATATTCACATCGGTTTTTACAAAACCGATGTTAATCAACTGAAATTCACATCGGTTCTGCTAAGAACCGATGTTAACGTTTAAAAAAATTACAATTACACCACCGTCTTTTTTTTTACATCGTTTTTCTTAAAAACCGATGTAAATTGGGCGATGTTGAATCCTATTTTCCTAGTAGTGAATGTATGAACAAGGTACTTGCCTCGAATAAGAACAACGCGGAGAATCGACCAAAGTAGGTTGGCACGAACCGACTACGAACCCGCCGACTCCACCGAAAGCCAACTCGTGATAATAAACTACGAAGGACAATAACAACAATGAAAATGAATTCCATAGCACGACCTAAAGCCGTTGAATTCAAAGAACGAATGACGAAAGTTCAAGTGTTTCCCCCAAAACGGCCAAGAACACGATTCGTCCCGACAAAACACGAAAACAGAATTCCAAGTCGAAATATGGATATACAATCCATAGAATATGTTTAACAACATCATTTAACCACAATCGATCCATCAAAAACGGATGGAAAACGAGATCGAGAACAAATCCCTCAAAAAGTCGATTCGAAGGAAATCAAGAAATACACTTCGATTCGACGAAGAACAATGGATTAAATGATGTTAAACACAAGAATACTACCAAGATTAATCATACCCATCATGACTTAATCAACAATACGGAACGAATCGGACGAAAACGCAAAACCCCCAAAATTCAAGAAATTAGGGTTCTAAGGAGAGATTACCTTGATTCGCTGGATCAAAGGATGATATAGGATGATCAATCAATGATATGAACTCAAGAACTTCGTCGATTTGTTGTTAAACAACATGGCTTCGCCACCTCCGAATCGCCATCCACGGACAGAAAAGGAAGGAAGTGAAAAACGAATGAAAATGCGACTGCTCTGTCATATTTATACTGGGCCGGAACTAGCGTGCGCTAGCCTTCCCGGACTAGCGTGCGCTATCGGCCAGTATCGGCCCAGTACCCTCGGACAGGGCCCGCACGACCCGGCACCACCGACCAATCCTACCGACCGTGACCTGTCCGCTCGACCCCTGCTAGCGTGCGCTACGGCCGAAGCCTGCGCGCGCTGGCCGACCTGTCCAGTAACCTCTGGACTAAACAGATCGCCCAGGTAACGTACGCTAGTCGGCTGACAGCGTGCGCTACCCCTGCCGGTTAGCGTGCGCCACAACCGACAGTAGCGTGCGCTACCTGCCGATCCTACCCGAGTCCAGAACCTCGTAACCCTGCGCCTGGACCCGATAGCGTACGGCTGGCTGCTCAACGGCTGCGCTACACTGCCCGAGCTAGCGCGCGGCCTCCGGCCGTGGCGTGCGCTACGCGGTTTCGCCATGCTGCTCGGCGGTGCCCGGCCGCCAGCGATTACTGTCCGACCAGCTGCTTTCGGCGCGTGACGGCGACTCGATTTCCGAAAACATACGGAACGAACATGACGAAAAGTTCGCGGACAACATCAACGACCCGAAATGAAAACATAATTCAATAATTAATCATACGCGACCAAGAAAAGAGTCGAGACAGCAAATACAAATACGGATACCCATAACTTTGGGTAAATTACAAAATGGCCCAAAACGCCCAAAAATCACGATACGTGATCGAATAACCAAATCGAAGTCCACAACACGTATAACAAAGTTAAACGAACTTACAGGAAACTCGAAACAGCAGTTTCGACGGAGATTCACAAGAATCGAACTCAAGTGCGGAAAAGTCGCCAAAAAGCACGGAACTCAACAAAACGACACCGAAACGAACTCGGATGACAAAAAGTGCAGAATTAATCATTCTCGGAATGACGAAACGGTCATGAGAAAGCCGTCAAAATGGACTTTCGCCGAAAAAAAAGAAATTACCGAAAATCGAAATTACGGGTATTACAGTTTCTAGGAGCGCCTTCATGCCATTGAGCTGGAATTGCATCACGGCTATCGCCGTAGCTTGGTCGCTCGTGGGTTGGCTCTGAGAGCGGGAGCCGAGGTGATCGAGTACCGATCTCCTGACTCTGTGGGAGGCGATGAGGTCGTCGCCATCGATCTCGGTTCTTCAGCGAGGAGGAGCCAGACGTCTGTCCTGCCCTCTGGGAGTTGGATAAGCTAAACTCCTGGTGACGGATTCGGGCTCCGTCGTCTCATGGCTGGGGCCAGAATGCCCCGGTCGCCATGATGGGTCGCTGCCTAGGCGGCTGAAAATGGAACCGTCCCGCCTCGCGAGCGCTTCTGCTCGTGAATCGGGGATTTCTGACGATCGCTCGACAAGCAACGCCTTGAGCTTCCGTTTTCCCGCGTGGCGGATGGCTGATGGAGTAATTGCGGGCGCATCGAATGCTCTCCGTCGCTCCCTCAGGATGGCCATAGCCTCCTCGATCTGTTCTGCGGTTTGGAACTGGTCGAGCGAAAGGCTAGGGCCGTCCCTCAGGCACGGGATCGAGAGTCTCGCGTCGCCGCGGCTACCCTCTGCCGTAGGCTGGGGCTCGGATTGAGTCGGAATAAGGCTTCCAGCGGATCGAAGAGTGGATCTCTTCGATGTGTTGGTAGATGACATGATTCTGAAGGTTTTCTTTGAAGAACAATGAGTGTTTCTTCAAGTATATGCCCCGGAGAACAGTGAGTTTTCTTCGAGATGGTCGGAGTAAAAATAAAGGTAGATGCCCTCCTTCTAGCTCCAATTGTTGCTACCCAAAATATTATCGAGAGATAGATATTGCTGGAATGGACGAGTAGCAAACAAAGTGCGAGAGCACGTCCGTGGGGAAAGTAAATCACACAAGATTTGCCGGGTTTGTTAGGCACGGGCTTGAATGCTCTCGCGAGATGTTATTAATACGAATACGTTGGAGTACAAATATTAATGTAAGAGTGCAATTACAATGAGTGTAAAAGACCCTAATTATCTAGCTCTCGAGTGCTGCTCTGTGATTTCTTGAACTGCAGGGAGTTCTTTCTCTCGTTTCTGCCTACCGTCTTATGAGTTAAGAGGTTTAGAGAGTGAGAGATTAGAAAGATGTCCGAAGTGTATAGCGTAGCCAAGAGAGTGAAGCCAATGACCTTTTTTCCGAAAGCTGGGAGTGCTCTATTTATAGGAGCTGGGATGCCTTTTATCCTCACGGGCGATCGCCTTTCTCGTATTATAATAAGGGGGCGATCGTCTTTTAGCACATGGGCTGGTTGCCTTAAAGTCCGCGGCTGCTGCTGGTAGGCAGCTATGCGGACCAATGAGATGTCTGCACGTGTCCTGAGTCGCTATCCCGGGAGGTCCCACCTTGGACCTTTCGGCGGGTCTATCGGTAGGTGAGAAGATGGTGACAGGCTGTGGTCAACGATCCATGTTCTGCGGCGCCTTTTCTGGATCCGCATGTGGGTCTCTATCCTGAGCTTCGGCCTTCGCCGACTAGACGGATGTTGGCTTTGCGTAGCATGAGGCGGTCGTCCTTGGCCGGGCACCAGAGTCGATCGCTAGGTGCCAAGAGACGATCGCCTTAGATGTTGATCGCTCGGAACTTGGGTTTGATCTGGGATCTCCGTTCGGCAAGTCTGCCTTGGCTATTTAACTCTGGTTCGGTCGCCCGGTCCTTGTGCCGATCGCCTGTTGAGGTGTGTAAATCTCGACACAATATATATCAAGTATGAAACACAATAATCCTCGACAATAAAGTAAAGGTAACCATCAATTCATCAATTCAAGACTAGTATTCCGGAATAACTAAATCTCATAGCATCACAACAATGCATACATGATCAACCATGGAACCGCACCAAAGGCTACGGAACCCTCAGGGGACCCGTCGGCCCGCCCCAGAGTGGTTAACCCAAATTATCCGTGGAATCGCACCAAAGGCTACGAAACCCTCAGGGGACCTATCGTCCCACCCCAGAGTGGATATAAATAAACATGCCATTCATATATCTTACTTTCAAAGTCGATAACGTACAATCATAAATATATACTTGCCTTTGAGACATCGAGAAATTGAACGGAAAAGAGTATGAGTTCGGTAAGTCCAAGAACACACTTCCGGCACCTAAACAATTCGTAAGGGATATGGTAATCAATAATCCATACTCATAATTCACGAAGAAACTCCCGAAACCCGTTTACGATTCACGAAAATACAAGGGTAAACAACTAGAGGTTGAAAAATCACCCAAACCCTCACAAGTCCGAACACGGCACAAACCAATCCGTAAAATTGTAGAAAAGGCATGTATACGGGATAGATACATCATAATTTCAAGGTTCTCAAGCTTCAAAACGGATAAATCGGACGAATCTAGGAAAAACCCCAAAATTCCCAAAAAATAGGGTTCTAAGGATTTTTACCTTGATTTGGACGATAGAATGGATTAGATGTTGTGTAATCCTTGTTCTCCAACCAAAGATGTTGATGTTTGAAGATGGATCATTTCCAATCGCCCAAAATCGCCTCTCCCGAGCTTTTCCCGTCGAAAATGTGTGAAGAGAATGAAAAATGACGAAATGGAAGTCAACTGTCCAATTATACTCACCGAGTCTAGCGCACGCTACGCCTAGATTATTAGCGTGCGCTAGCGAGGTCTTCGGGTAGTCCAGTGCCTTCTGTCGGCCCCGTTAGCGTGCGCTAATCGCCTTATCTTAGCGTGCGCTAGCCAAAAATGGTGTCCAGAAACTGGAGTTCAGAACCTACTGTCCTCTGCCCTGCTCGAGTCTTAGCGTTCGCTACCGCTATGGCTTAGCGTGCGCTACGCAGCTCTTATAGCGTGAGCTATCCGAATACTAGCGTACGCTACTTGATAGTCCAGAAAACCTGACAACCTCACTGCCTCTACCAACCAGCCCGTTAGCGTGCGCTATGGACGGATGTTAGCGCACGCTACTGACCACTAACAGTGTGCGTTAACGAACTCCTAGTGCGTGTTAACTGCCAATCCAGAAAGCAGTATGAGTTACTAGTTCTGACCTGACTGGTCCCTTAGCGTGCGCTACGGCTCCAAGCTAGCGTGCGTTAGCATAGGCCTAGCGTGCGCTATTTCTCTGACCCAGAACACTTTCACAAGGTCTAAACAACACGATTGTGATCCAACAAGATACGAAACTCTATAACAATATCGACAACATCACCAAGAGTTTACAGAGCAACGAAATAAGAAAAACAGCAAAGTCAAACAGTTAATAAAAGTACGGGTATTACACATACCTCCAGAACGAAATAGGTAAATCCGAGTAACTCATCATTGATCTAACCATTTTTAAAAGAGTTCTGTTCCTACTCTCAGTAACAACATTTTATTGTGGAATTCCCGACGCAATGAGCTGGGATGAAATCCCTTCATTTGCCAAGAAATATAAAAACTCTCCACTAAGGTATTCGCCACCACGATCAGATCATAGTGACTTGATAATCTTCCCATGATGCTTTTCTGTTTCAGACTTGAAGTCTCTGAACTTGTCAAAGGCTTCAGACTTAAGTCGCATCAAATAGATGTATCCATATCTCGAATAATCATCTATAAATGTGATGAAGTATTCGAAACCACCCCTAGCCTGGACATTCATTGGGCCACATACATCTATATGAACCAATTCTAATACATTCCGAGAATGGTTTCCCTTGGTCTTAAAGACCCTTTTTGTCATCTTACCTTCGAGACAGGATTCACAAATTGGAAATGACTCAACTTGGAGGTCATCCAATGGGCCATCATCTACCAATATTTGAATCCTCCTAAGGTATACATGGCCTAACCGTAAATGCCAGAGATATGTTTGGTTTATGCTCGAAGGTTCTTTTCTATTTTTAGGTTCAGACAAAGAGTTAACGATTTATGTTTATACATGGGAGTTTGTGCAATATTAATGACATACAGTCCATCAGTAAAATTACCTTTGTAGATATATCAACCATTTCTTCTTCTAATAATAGAATCATCATAAAAAGAAACTGAATAATCATCACATTTTAATTTAGAAACCCAAATTAAATTCATTCTAAAATCTGGTACTAATAATACATTATTAAGGACTAATATTTTGTCATTAATCTTCAACTGCATGACTCCCACTGCAACAGTCATAATCCTGGAATAATCGCCCCAGTTGATGGTAATCTCGCCCGTACTAAGCTGCTTGGTTACCTAAAAACCATGCGAGTCAAAGCAAACATGATCATTGGACCCTGAATCAACTATCCACGAAGTGGAAGAACAAGTTGTCAAACATGTTTTGACTATGAGTGCACGAGACATACCTTTCTTAAGAGCAGGGCTGTCCGCTTTAAAATGTCTTTTCTGACTGCACTTGTAGCACTTTCCCTTTGCCTTTTTATTCGCCTCAGGATGAGGAGCCTTGCTCTTTACCTTGAAAGTTGCCACTTGTTTCTGCCCTACTTGTTTCTTTTTTTTGACCCACTTGGGTTTTAGAAATCGAAACACTATAAGCCGCAAGAACTTGCTATCCTTGCCTGAAGAGACCTTCTTCATCTTGAAGCTTTGTCAGCAATTCCGCCAAGGTATACTCCATACGATTTATATTGTAGTTTAGGCGGAACTGCTCAAAGCTCTTAGGTAAGCTGCCTAGGATGGTATCGACCTGTGTTTCCGCATCGATAGTAGCCCCTAAGATATCAGGTTCGTTTAGATGAGAAATCATATTTAGAACATGATCCCTTACCGGGGTTTCTTCAGGCATTTGGGTCGTCATCATGACCCTCATAGCATTTTGCCTAGCCGCTCGGTTCTGATGACCAAACATCTCGTCGAGATTTTTCATCATTTCCGCGGCCGTGCCCATACTCTGATGCTGATGCTGCAATACATTTGCTAAAGAAGTCAAGATGTAACAGCGAGCCATATCATCAGAATTCTTTCACCTCATCGGGTGTCTAATCCACATCTGGCTCCAATGGGCATTCCTTAGTTAGTACAAACTTGTGTTCTTCAGTAGTCAGGACAATATTAAGATTACGTTTCCAATCAGCAAAGTTAGTGCCATCTAGTTTGTTTTCTCTGAGAATTACAGCAAGTGAATTGAAAGACATCTGAGATAAAACTTAAAACACTCATCACACAATGCATCGCAAAATATATTGAAAAACCTCAAAATACAATATATATATGCTAGCAACCAACACCTCGAAAAACCCGCATATGCAAGCCACGATCGTGTGGACGTTTATACACCCATTTTTCAAGTAGGGTTTTACGTCTTTAATTTTACTATTTAATCAATTTACGTTATGACAAGTAAAATTAATAGTTGGTTCCTCTTGGCCATCTATTAATTAACATAGATTTCGATGAGGAGCTTATTAATTAATACACTTAAGTGAACACCAAAATTTAACAACCTTAAAATATTGTATTTTAAATAATAGTCCTACAGATGGAGAGGTCCTATCATAAAAAATAATATTTAGCTTTTGCTATCATTTGAAATTTAAAACTAGTGAACCTATAATTAGTACATCCGATATGGAGGAAGACCCCAATGTCAACGTGCATGCTAATTACTTCATAATTTAAATTAATTATGGAGGCCCTTTTATTTAAAATAAATCAATTTAATCATTTAGTTATTTTAACATTAAGGTTTTTAATTTTCTCTTCCTAACATGCAAGAAACATATCATGCATACATTCATACATGCCATACATCAAAACAGTAAAATCAAAATAAAGCATGGATAATTAAATTATCCAATTAGCATGATCTTCTTCCTTGATTTGAATCCGAGAAAATCTTCGACTCGATTTCTCCCACTGGATCAAGCATCTCGTCACTCCTCCCCGGCTGGGCCGTGGAATTCTACAATTAAAGTTCCCGGCTGGGCCGTGGAATTCTACAATTAAAGTTTCACCTTTATGCAAAATTAATTACATAAAAAAATTCAATTTTAAATTCCGACACTCCGGCGGACGCAACGAAGGACGGTGAAACGGACCGGACCAAAAAAACTGGACGACCCAACCGAGCCGTGACCGGCCGGAGCAGTGCCGCGTCTCAGCGGCCCGTGCTCATCGAGCGGTGGCAGCCCCACTCATCGAGCGGCCGTGTCTTGCTTGCTAGCGCCAGCGTCTTCTTTGTCGGCGCGATCGGCCGATCCCGCTATCCCGGTTCTACTCTGCTTCTTCATGATTCCATCTTTTCTGAATTCGATTACAATTTCACCCAAAATAAAATACATCTAATTTACATCAAGATTACACGAAAAATTAAGATCCTAGATCTACCCGCGGATTTTCTCACGGGAAAAATCATTACATGCCTCAAAACTGGGCCAATCCAACAATTGCATAAATAATAAAAATAAATAACCATTCACATAACCATGATAATTGGATCATATTTCCTGCAAGAACACATCTAGCAAAACACTCCAATATTAAATTACATGAATATTTAAATTGCTATCAATTAATCACCAAAATTAATTAAAATAGCAAAAGCCTAAAAATCTGGCTCCGGTACCAATTGTTGGAAATACAACGCAGTGGAAGCAAAGTCGGAGAAAGTTTGACAAAAGCGTTTTACGCATCCACGAGCACAAAATCTATTTAGGCATGCTAATTAATTAACTACTAAGATTAATAAGCAATTTAAATATTATTTGTTATTTATTAAATAAATATGTTGTTAAATCGGATATCCTAATCTGGATCAAAGATCATAGGATATTATCTTTGAAGCGTAGTGGTTGCTTTTCTTCTTGATCTCCTTATATTTCTACCTTTAGATCTTCTAGAGTATGATCCACCTTAATCCGGACGATATGTGGGCAACGAGCTACCGAATCTTGCTTGGACAAAATATGGATCGGCCGAATATATCTTGGATGAGTCCCTCGATATTTTCTTGTTTTTCTAGTATTATGTAAACACTCTTAGAAAATTGATGTGTTATCTAAATTGTAGAATCAAAGACACAAGTCAAGATCTACAATTAAACACAAGAAGAAAAATTCGAATCTTCCTCTCACAAGATGATGCTCGGCCGAACCCCTCTTAATGTCCTATTTATAGGCTTTGGACTACTCTAGGGATCTTAAGGAGGATTAGGGTTAGGAGTCTTAGGACTCCTAGTGCAACCCAACTTTTCATATTAATCCCTTTCCTAATACGGTTGAGTTTACTAATATCAATTCAGTCTACTAAAGAATTAATATGCACTTCCAACCCAAATCTCAATTTACGAAATCGGGCTCCTTATTTAAATATATTATTTCTCGTATTTAAGATATCGAATGTTCGTTAATTAATTTAAGCTACCGACAACTTTAATTAATTAATATCTTATCCAAGAGTAGTACCATTCAAACCTTATTATTATAATTGAATCCACCTGCAGAGTTTAATATAATAATTATTATCGAGCTCCTCAAGGGGATATCATCAACCCGCAGGAGTCGGGACACGATTTCTAGTAACAATAATAATTGTTATATAAATAATATTATTGCCCAAGATACGAAGCTTATTGAGGCAATCATTTTGACTCTCACCCATAGTAAATCAAAACAATAAATATTATAAATACATAATTAAATATTATATACTTAGAATTAAGAAATAATAATTATCCGAGATTTACGTTCTTCTTACATTCAGTACAGAAGACACTATATAACTTCGATCCAATTCAATATATGCAAATACGCTAATGCATGCTAATAGTCAGGACCAACTAATCTCAAGAATACACTAAAACCTTTCACATAATTTGTCTAATAATTATATAGGTTGTGAACTATTATATTATTTTATAAGGTACCAATATGATCTTCCGTGTGACACCAACACACCACATTATCACACACTACATTATCTACAATATAAAATAATTAAACATTTCATTTGCACAACCATACCGTGAATAAATATGCAAACTATGTGATTAAATATAATTAATATTCTAATAGATAGTTACAGAGAAATAAGGTAATAAAAGCATAAAGTATATTTATAACCCTAACATGTTGGACGGTTATTAATATATAGAAAATAAATAAATTTAGAGAGAGAGAGAGATAGAGAGAGAAGACAGGAAAAGAAAAAAAATCAAAGCAGGAAGGAAAAATGGCCCGTCCATTTTTTTTACTACTATGCTGCAATTTTTTTTTTTTGGAAGATAGGGATTTAGACTCGATTATTTTTTCCTTATGGTTTGGACTAGGGCTGTGAACAAATCTAAAAGTTTGATTCGGTTTGAAAGATTCGGCTCGAAAAAACCCGATTCGTGGCTCGATTCGGGACACCAAACGTAGAGCCGAACCCTATAAAATAGGATTCGAGAATCGAACCGAACGGTTCGGCTCGATTCGAGGGGCTTTGGCCCAAGACATAAACCCCTCCCTTCCCAGGCCGAACCATTCGGCTTCGGCGAATCGGATCGAACTATATTCAAACTATACTAGATTTATGGAGTTATACTGGACTTTAACTCGAGCCGAATCGAACTATATTCGAACGGTTCGAAAATTCGAGCCGAATTGAATCAAACTATAAAAAAAATTAGCCTTCGAGCCGAATCGAACCTAAGGTTCGAATAATTTCGAGCCGGACCGAACCCAGTAAAGGTTCGGTACAGTTTGGCTCATTTACAGCCCTAGTTTGTTCAACTTATCCTATTTATTATTTTTTTTTGCTGAACGGGCGGGGAAGGAAAACAATGGCGTTTTTTTTAGGGTTTCTGCATTTGGTCCTCTTTCATTTTTTTTTTCTCTCTGGCAACAACGTCGTTTCCAAGCCCCTATTTAGAAAAATAACGTGCGCCCTATGTAAAAGGCGCTAAAGACGCACGATGTTCCTTAAAAGTGTGCGCCCCGTATGAAAGGCGTCCATCTTACCTGCTTTTCGCAAGTCGCCAGACGCAACAAGGCGTTTCATGCAAAAGGCACCCCGAGGAGCGCTTCAAGCGGAGCGTCATTTTTTTCCAAACCTTGTGTTTATGTGTCGAGAATTTGGAGAAATAGCCGCATAGTCTGTATGAGGACAAATGACTGTCATGATACTAGTCATATATCGTTTATTTATTTTTCATAGACTTTATCGAGTTTATTTCTTCTTAAGAGGCTGTTTGGTTGAGGGGATTCAGAGGAAAAAATAACTGATTTAGGACATCTTCATTGGTTCAATTAACAGTCACGGACATCTATTTTTATAACAATTATAGACATCTACTTTAAATCGTTAAACACCTTGGGACAAAGCAGTAACTCCGTGAAAAAAGTCAAAGACGGAGTTACTGTTTTGTCCCAACGTGTTTAACGGTTTTGTTGCTACCCAAAATATTATCCGGAGATAGATATTGCTGGAATGGATGGATAGCAAACAAAGTGCGAGAGCACTTCCATAGAGAAAGTAAATAACACAAGATTTGCCGGGGTTGTTAGTCCCGGGCTTGAATGCTCGTGAGATGTTATTAATATAAATATTATGGGGTACAAGTATTAATGTTAGAGTACAATTACAATAAGTGTAAAGACCATAGTTATCTTAGCTATTGAGTGTGAAGATTGCCGGAAGAACCAGGTATGATGCTCTGTGAGTTCTTGTAACAACGTTGATGAGCTGTGACGACTGTGAGAAATCGACAGTCTCTCACGGTTTGTAGTAGCTGTATATTTGAGCTTCTAGGCTAGTGAGTCTCGTTGAATCTGTACTGCAAGGAATTCTTGCCTCTGCCGACCGTCTTCTGGATGAGAGGTGCTGAGAGAGAAATCCTGAGGTAGATCCAAGAGAGGAAGCCGAGAGCCTGACTATGTGTATGTATTCTTCACGTGGTTGCAACTGAGAGGAACCTTTGTGAATGTTTTTCGGATTGATTTTACAACCTTTTTCCAGTTGCTGGAGGTTCTCTATTTATAGGACTGGGAGCTGCCGAGCGATCGCCTCTGCTGTACTATAATAAGCGGACGATCGTCTTTTAACACATGGGCTGGTCTCCTTAAAGTCTCCAGGAGTTGCTGGTAGCCAGCTGTGCGGTCCAATGAGAAGTCTGCACGCGTCTGAGTCGCTGTCACGGGTGGTCCCACCTTGAACCTTTCGGCGGGTCTGTCAGTAGGTGATAAGGTGGTGACAGGCTGTGGTCAACGATCCATGTTCTGCGGCGCCTTTCGCGGATCTGCACATGGGCACTGCTTCGTGATCCAGTCTTCGTAGACTTTGACGTACGAAGGTCTTGTTCGATGGCACAGGATGGTCGTCCTAGGTCGGGCACCAGAGTCGATCGCTAGGTGCCGGAAGGCGATCGCCTTGGGAGTCGATCGCTAGATACTCGAAGGCAGACTGTTATCTCCGTTTAGGCAAGTTTGTCGTAGCTTATTCGGTCGTGGACTCGGTCGCTCGGCACTTATTCCGATCGCCATCGAGGCGTATAAATCGCCACACAACAATTGCCCCCCAGCTCGCTCCAATGTTGGAAACGTGGGATGAGGTGGTTCTACTGGCGATCACTTAACTTTGGCGAGTGGCTTAGCATTTTATGGAATGGGCAATCATCTTTGAGCAGTTTGGTTTTGAACTTGGACGACCTGTTCGGTCGCTGGAATGAGCGGGAAACGACAGTGGTTGTGGAAAAGTCTCCGGGGCACGTGACGGGTTACTGTTGGGGGAGACCGACGGTTAGTTATGACTCCTCGTCTGGCATGCCCTCGAAACGACGCGTCGCGGGTTTCAAGGGAGTCATTAATTGCGACGGTTGCACTCTGATCCCTGAGATTCTCCTTAATTGCATAGAAGTCCCTGCCATCTCCTATAAAAAGGCGCTGGGTTGCAGTGTTAAGACCCTTATGCGCTTTTATCAAAGAATTAAGACCCTTATGCGCTTTTATCGGAGAAGAAGACTTTTGCTGAAGATTTTTTCTGGAGATCTGACTGCCGATCGTCGATCGATTCAATCCTTAGTAAGAAAACACTCATTTTCTCCTCTTCTTGTTTCTAGAATGTCTGGAACATCTTCTTCGCACGGAATGGGCACCACCTCCGCCGCCGGGGCTTCGCCTGCCCGGGGAGGACCCTCTGCAGAATTCCATTTGGAGATAGCCGCCGAGGCTATCCGGGCTGGTATTGACCCTGCGGAAGTCGAGGCGCTGTTCAATGAAGCCGACGTTGCCAGGGAGGTGGCGGTTGAGCAAAGACGCTCGCAGATGGAGAGGGACTTGGCGGTGAAGGCCTACTGGGAGCAGAATAGTGCCTTTGGCCAGGCCTATCTGGCCTTCGCTGAAATCATGGAGAGGTTGGCCGGTCCGTCTCCTAAATTCAATTAACGGGAGTACTCGATTGCTCATCCTTATCAACCTGCTAAGCAATCGCTGTTTCGGGCTGCGCAGCGATCTCTATGGTCCCTTGGCCAGATAAGGATCTCGGCGACCAGGAAGGACCTGGCCGTCTGGAGGACGAGGTTTCATGTTCCTTCAGATGTGGATCTTTTTGTGCCGGCCGAGAATGAACGAGCCGATCAGCCTCCGGAGGGCATGGTCGCCGTGAACGAAGCAATCATGGAGGCTGGGCTGCAGTTTCCTTTGTCGTTCTCCGTCTCCCATATGCTGGCTGCTTGGAACGTGGCGCCACTCCAGTTGACGTCGAATGCCTGGCTCCAGATCATTTGCGCTCTCACCTTGTTCGGCGGTCACCGACTGTACCGCCTTCTGTCGCCGTTGGAGATGAACTACCTGTTCAAGTTAACGGCTCAGAAAGGGTCGGTCGGAGGCTATCACATTCAAGGACGATCCGGTCGGGTGATCCTTGGAGTCCCGAACAAGGTACGGGGCGACCCGACAAAGTGGTTCTGGGTCGGCGGTTCATGGAAGGGATTAACGAGCAACAATCCCACCGACGAGCTGAATATTCCCACTAGCTTTCGGGAGAGGAATCCGGGTAAGGGTTCAGACTCTCCCGATCAGTTCGGATATGTTCTGAACTGATCTAATTTGATTTTCCTTTTGCAGTTTCCATATTCCGACGATCGACGAGCTTCCTTTCGACTTTCTGGTCATCTGGGAGTGGATACAAAGTCTGTCGGACGACGACTTAGACGCTTGCCGGATCAACAAGGATAGTCGTTGGCTGTCAGCTCAGCTATTCAGTATTCCACGTCATCTCTCGGTCTCAGGTATGAGTTTCTGCGATATCCAATTGCTTGGCGATCGTCCTGTTTGGAGAGTGTGTCTGACCGTTGCTTGATCGTTCTTTATTTCAGAAGTCTGCTTTCCTCATTTCTTGGAGCCTCCAGCGGAGATAGCCATGTCGAACCCTGGAGTTTTGAGCCACCTTCTCCAAAAGAAGTCATCTCGAGCTCCTCATGTGGCGTTACCTCTTATTCCGGAGGTGAGGCCCATTGTGGAGCCGATCATAGCGGAGGAGGAAACTCGGGAGGAGGGGCTCCGATCGAACCACAAGCGGCAAAGGTCGGAGGAATCTCCAGTTTCTGCCCCTGCCGGTGAGGTGCCGATCGCCGCGCCTCCGATCACTGCGGTCCCCCCCGGTGGATGAGCCTACGCCCTCTGTGGCTTTCTTGCGAGAGATGGCGATCGCCGAGGCTGAGACCCCTTGCGGGAAACCATACTTTGGTCGTGACCCCGAGAGAGCCGGGAGGTAGACTTTGTTCGTTTGTTGAATTTCGTCATTTGCGTGGGAGATGACCTAATTTTTTGCTGTTTGATGCAGGATCCGTAGTACTAATCCATCTTGCCCGCCGATGGTGCTGGATTTCCTAGCGAGCCGATCTCCTCGTGCGGCCTGCGATGTCCCACTGTATGTCAACCGGGCCGTTTCCGCTTTGCCGAAGGCCTGGACGACGGATTTGGATGCGATCGCTCGCCAGCGATCCGGGAATATAATGTAGGCTGCTTTCGCTCTCTCTCTCTCCAGGCGACGACGATGGCTGCCCAGGCTGTGCAGGAATTCGAGGGGCGCCCTTCTACTACTCGTCTGCAGGCGGATCTCGAGGCTGCTCGGAAAGAGAATGCCGAGTTCGCCGACACGATTTTGGCTATGGAGAAGGACTCCCTGGATGCAGCTAAGCGGGCGAGTCATGACCTTGAGCTGATGAGAGAGAATTATGAGCGAGCCCGGGCGACGTTCGACCGATATCGGGACCAGATGACAAATGCCCGACGGTTGCACGCAGCCGCTGAGAAGGAGGCCAAGTAGCTGAAGGTGACTGTCGCTCGGCTGACTAGCGAGCTAGCGGCGTCGAGGGGAGAGACGGTCGCTAAGGAGACCGAGCTTCAAGGTGCGCAACAGGCGATGGCGGAGCTGAAAGGGAAGCTAGAGGCGACCGAGGCCGATCCCTTTCTTAACGTGGAGTTCGTCAGTGAGTTTGCCTATTATATAGCGTTTGCTGACTCGCTCCGAGCTGCTAAGAAGGGAGGGTTGGAGGTCGGCCCTCTTGCTGAAAACTTCAAGGCATATGCGTTGGAGCATCCTCTCCATCCTGCTTTCTCCGTGCCTATCTTGGATCTCGCGGACATCGGCGTGGACTTGAGATGGTATCCGACTCCGGCGAACCTTGTTCATCCTGACGCTCCGGAGGACGGGGAGGTCGCTCCGGAAGCTGGCGAAGGGTCGCGGGCCGATCTGGAGGTTGAAGGCGAAAGCCAGGCAGGGGCCTGAGGCTCTTCGTTCTTATTGTTTTAGTTCCTTTGGCCTTGTAATTTTGTAGCTTTCTCTCGTAATACTTAGGCCTTCGAGCGATCGCGTATGTACTCCGATATTTCAAGTAATGAAATAAATGTTGTTTCTTCGATTTATTACTTGAATGATTGCTTTTCTGAGTCTTTTGCATGACTTTGTACAAATGTGTGAGGAGAGATTGTTGCGAGTGTATCTCCAAGTGAATTGATAAACTCATATAGATAACTTTTACAACAAATTCGATCGCTGCACAAACATCTGAAAAATACCAATCTCTGTATGTAATTGAATAAGGACGATCGTCGTATAAATAGCTCCGCACTCTTCCCCCTTGTTTTTGTTCACTTAGTGAAAGTAAGGGGACGAAAATAAATCGTTGAGTGAGCAGTCTTCAATTTTTTCGAATCCTCGAAAGGCCGTCCATCTCGGTCTTGAGGAGCGGTGCACGATCGCGGAGTTCGATGGACCGACCTCCACGACCGTGTCTTATGCGCGAGCGAAATTCCGTCTAATGGATAAGTTCTCGCGACTCACTTAATTGGTAAGGTCCTCTGAAGGCTGCGCCTCGCCTCGTATTTAAACGAAGGGCATGTGGTCTTGGTCTAGAAGATTCCTTGCGCGGGGCGTCGTCGGATTAATCAACTCCACGTCCGCATCTTGTTAGCTCTTTTCTACCTCGGGCCGCTATTAAGATGGCGACCCTCGGCGGTATGCATTGAGACGGGGAGAGGGATGCATCGTATTGTCCGGGAAGGACCCACAACGTTAAGTGATGGACCTTTGAGGGCGGGCGAACGTGTCCACAGATTAGTTTTGGAGGGCCCTCAGACTACGCCGGCATCGTATTTAAACGAAGGGCGGGCGATCGTGGCCCAAAGGGACCTTGCATGGGCATAGAGAATGGTTCCATCGTCCTCCACCTCGGACCATCAAGTCGGATGGCGATCCTTGACGGTATACATTGTGTAAGGGGAGGAGATCGTCTGCCTAGGTTCTTCATATAGATGACGAACTTTAGAGGGCGAGCGAGTAATCCTCTGATTTGTTTTGGAGAGTCCTTCGGCTATGCCCGCCTCGTATTTAAACGAAGGGCGAGCGATCGGAGCCCAAAGGAACCTTGCATGGACGGATCGTCGGTTTAATCGATTTTCGCGACCATGGCGGCACTCTTCTACCTCGAACCATCATGTCAGATGACGATCCTCGACGGTGTATGTTGTTCTAGGGGAGGCGATCACTGCCTAGGTCCATCATGTCGATGACGAACTTTAGAGGGCGAGCGAGTCATCCTCTTTTTCGAAGCATTTGCTCAGGCAGTAGACTTTGATTTGATGAGGCGGAAAATCGGGGAGAGATTTCCGAAGTTCCCTTCTCTTGATTGAAGCATGTAGATACGGTCGCCGAGGTTGATCGAGGGGTCGGATCGTATGAGATTTCCGGCCTATTCACGTTCGACTCGGGCGACCGTGTTGGGAGATTGGTGGGGCTCCAGCTAAGCTAATAAGATGTCCAACTTGCCTTCTTCGAATAATCTCCAGAGTTGTCTGAGGAGGTCGCGACATTGGTTAGTGTTGTGGCCGGGACTCTTGTGGTAGGCACAATATTGATTGTGGTCCAGATGACCGTGGTCCCTTATCGCCTTTGGCTTGTTTAGCGGTTCGCGCCCCTTGATGGCATAGAAAATGTGGGCTGGAGTTCGGTTGCACTTGTGGAGGAGATGGGTTTCCACATCCTCGAAGGCCTTGTGGTCGCCAGATGGTTTGGCGACCGTCTTTTTGGTTTTGGCGATCGCCGTATTTTGGACAGGAGGTGGCATTTCCTCGCTTAGGCGGAGGGTGAGTAGCCTTTGCCTGGCCAGAAAGTCGCCAGCCTTATCGCGGAAGATCGCGTAAGTTGGGGGGATGTCCTTCATGAGATGTCTAAACATGGGTGAATGACCGTAGAATCCCCCCAGGACCGAGTAGAGAGCGAGCTCGTCGCTGATGGGCTCGCCAGTGAGGACTATTTCATCCACCCGGTCGATGTAATCCGCGTCGGATTCGTCTTCCCCCTGCCTGATTTTCATCATGCGGTGGGGGCCTTCTGGTCTGGCGACCTTGGCGGCGAAGTATGACGTGAAGTCACTGGCCAGTTTCTTGAAGGAGATGATCGATCACGGTGGCAGTGAGATGTACCACCTATGGGACAGCTCGCCTAATGTTAACGGGAAGATTCAGCACTTGGTCGCATTTGTTGCCCCACACCCGGTCATGTAAATCCGGAATTTGCTTAGGTGGGTCTCGGGGTACGATTTCCCTTCGTACAAAGGTGTTTTGGGAGGAGCAGTCCTTGGTTGTACCGGGGCAAGCTCGATGTGGACCGCGAGTGGCTCGGTCGGTCCGACGATCTTTTTACTGGTGCTTACCCCAGTATCCAAGAGCGCTTTCATCTCGTCGAGCTGGAGTTGCATAGCGGCCATCGCTGTGGCCTGGCTGCTTGCGGCTAGGCGCTCGGAGCGGGAGCCGAGGCGATCAAGTACTGACCCCCTAACATTCGGAGTGGGAGCCAAACAGTTAACTTGTGTTTGGCTGGGAGTTGGGTATGCCGAACTCCTAGTGACGGACTCGGATTCTGCCATCTCGTGGTTGGGGACAGAATGCCCCGGTCGCCATGATGGGTCGCTTCCCAAGCGACTGAATACAGAACCATCCAGCCGTGCGAGAGCCTTTTCTCGTGAATCGGGGCTTTCTGACGATCGCTCGCCCAGTAGTCCTTTGAATTTCCGTTTGCCCACGCGGCGGATGGCCGAGGGAGTTATTGCGGGCGCCGCGCATGCTCTCCGTCGCTCCTTTAGGATGGCCATAGCCTCATCGATCTGTTTCGTAGTTTGGAACTGGTCGAGTGAGAGGCTGGGGCCACCCCTCAGGTGCGGGATCGAGAGTCTCGCGTTGCCACGGCTTCCCTCTGCCGTTGGCTGGGGCTCGGATTGAGCCAGGATATGGTGTACGGCAGTTTGGAGAGCGGCTCTCTTCGATGTAGTGGCGGACGTCATGGTTCTGAAGGCTTTCTTTGAAGCGCAGTGAGTGTCACTTCAAGTATATGCCCCGAGAACAGTGAGTGTTCTTCGGGACGGTAGGAATAAAAATGAAGGTTAAGATGCCCTTTCTCTAGCGCCAATTGTTACTACCCAAAATATTATCCGGAGATAGATATTGCTGGAATGGATGGATAGCAAACAAAGTGCGAGAGCACTTCCGTAGAGAAAGTAAATAACACAAGATTTGCCAGGATTGTTAGTCCCGGGCTTGAATGCTATCGCGAGATGTTATTTAAAACAAATATTCTGGGGTACAAGTATTAATGTTAGAGTACAATTACAATGAGTGTAAAGGCCCTAGTTATCTTAGCTATTGAGAGTGAAGATTGCCGGAAGAACCAGGTATGATGCTCTGTGAGTTCTTGTAACAACGTTGATGAGCTGTGACGACCGTGAGAAATCGACAGTCTCTCACAGTGTGTAGTAGCTGTATGTTTGAGCTTCTAGGCTTGTGAGTCTCATTGAATATGTACTGCAAGGAATTCTTGCCTCTGCCGACTGTCTTCTGGATGAGAGGTTCTGAGAGAGAAATCCTGAGGTAGATCCAAGAGAGGAAGCCGAGAGCCTGACTATGTGTATGTATTCTTCACGTGGTTGCAACTGAGAGGAACCTTTGTGAATGTTTTTCGGAATGATTTTCCAACCTTTTTCCAGTTGCTGGAGGTTCTCTATTTATAGGACTGGGAGCTGCCGATCGATCACCTCTGCTGTATTATAATAAGCGGACGATCGTCTTTTAGCACATGGGCTGGTCTCCTTAAAGTCCGCAGGAGTTGCTGGCAGCCAGCTGTGCGGTCCAATGAGAAGTCTGCACGCATCTGAGTCGCTGTCACGGGTGGTCCCACCTTGTACCTTTCGGCGGGTCTGTCGGTAGGTGATAAGGTGGTGACAGGCTGTGGTCAACGATCCATGTTCTGCGGCGCCTTTCGCGGATCGGCACATGGGCGCTACTTCGTGATCCAGTCTTCATAGACTTTGACGGACGAAGGTCTTGTTCGATGGCACAGGATGGTCGTCCTAGGTCGGGCACCAGAGTCGATCGCTAGGTGCCGGAAGGCGATCGCCTTGGGAGTCGATCGCTAGATACTCGAAGGCGGACTGTTATCTCCGTTTAGACAAGTTTGCCGTAGCTTACTCGGTCGTGGACTCGGTCGCTCGACACTTATTCCGATCGCCGCCGAGGCGTATAAATCACCGCACAACAGGTTTAAAGTATATGCCTATAACTGTTAAAAAAAGTAGATGTCCATAACTGTTAATTGGACCAAAGTACATAACCTAAATCAGTCATTTTTTCATTTTTTTTTGTACTCTGTTTGTTAGGAAAAATAGTAGAATTTTCTTTCTTCTCTTCTTCTCCTGGAATTGCAGTGTGTGTATGTTGTATAAATATATTGACGATTTATGTTTTATAGTGTGTATTATCGCTTTGATGGTAGAATCCCGCAACAAACAGAACTCTTTGTCCAGTAGGATGTAGAAGAAGTTTAAGTGAGAATGGAGACTTGGAGTTTTATCCCGATCGATAATTCCTGTTTAATGATTAAGAATTTTTAATCATGTTTAGTCATAAGATTATTTAATTATCCTTAACATAATGAATAATCTTACGATTTTTTTAATAGGCCAACTCGTTACTATGCAATATTATGAAATTATAACAAACATAATTAGATTGGATTCATAAGAATTAAATTTTTGGGCCAAAAAACCCTTCAATAGTGTAGGAATTAAATAATAAAATATAAATTCGAGAAATCTTGCTCTAGACATGCAGTTCAGATAAATTAAGTATAACTTGTCATGTACTCAAAATAATAATTAGGCCTGGGACTTTTCAAACCGAGAATTGTGAAGCCGATCCGAACCGTGCAGGAACCTACGGTTTGATTCGGTTCGTAGAAGCAAAATTAATATTGTTCAGGCGATTCAGTTCCTTGATTTTATAATGGTTCGATTCGTGGTTCCTATTAAATTTTCGAAAAATAACTTATTTATGCCATGCACTTTGGTTCAATTAACAGTTATGCACATCTACTTTTTTTAATAGTTATAGACATCTACTTTAAACCGTTAAACACGTTGGGACCTAACAGTAGCTCTATTTTGACTTTTTTCACGGAGTTACTGTTTTGTCCCAACATGTTTAACAGTTTAAAGTAGATGTCTATAACTGTTAAAAGATAAATGCCCATAACTGTTAATTGGACCAAATACAGGTTCTAAATCAGTCATTTTTCCGATTTGGAGGGGAGAGGAGGGAAGGAGAAGGATTTTAATTAAAACTCATTGTTTGATTTATAAAAATAGAGGGGAGGGAAGGGGAAATTTTAATTCATTTCTCCTCCATTCCTTCATTTTACTTCCCCTCCAATATTGGAGGGTTTTGGAGCGGAGAGAAAATTCATTTATGTAATTACTTAAATACCCTTACTTAACTTTTAAGATAAAATATAAAAGTATATATTAAGGATATAAGAGTCTAATTTGGTTTATTTCCCTCCTCTTCATTCTCTTCACCAAACAAGGTGTTTCTACTTCTCTCTCTTTCCCTCCTACACAATCCTTGTAAACAAAGTAAATATATTTTACATCCTCTTACTTTACTTCATTTGAACCAAACCGATCCTAAGTGAACAATGGGTACTATTATCTTGTTTTCTTTGTTTTTTGTTTTACCCTTGTGAAAGGATTTGGAGTTATAAAGCTATGTTGTTTATTTTATTGAGCTCGTGTATTCTGTCTTTCGTGCCACTTGAGGACTGGGGGCTAACGGAGAAGATAACTGAATTTGGCGATAAGGATGGACGATGTTACATAAGACATCTTTTTCTCTTTCTCTTCTTGTTCCCTTGCCGGTTTTTCAAGCTACTCGGAATCCTTGCCAAGGCTTCCTCTTTTTCAAGTCGTCTCGAAGGCTGGGAGCTGTGCGCAGAGTCTATCTCTCTTCTGTTAGAGCAGCATTCATCGAGAGTGTAGTAGCCAAAGTCCCCTTAGGTAAGTCTCATGTGAATTAAGCCATGGACTCAGGTATGATTTTGAGCTTTTTCGAATCATATGCTTCTTTGTATATGACACTCAATATTTTGCTGTGCACTAAGCTGGGGTCTTCACGGAAACAGCCACTCTACCGTAAAAAGTAGGGGTATGGTCTGCGTACATCTTACCCTCCACAGACCCTGCTCTGAGCGGGATATACTGGGTTTGTTTGGTTTGGTTTGATTTATTCTGTTTTTCTTGAAACGTGATGTTTTATTAACCTACCAATCCAGTATTGTATTGAATGAATGTCTATACCTTATGCCTTAAGGGCTCGTTTGCTAAGTTGTATGGATAAAACTTAATAAGATTGACTGTGATTTCTTATACAATATAAGAAATTAATATCATATTTGGTATGATGTATTAAATTCTCTGCAAAATATAGATATCATGGTAGTTTATTGAATTTATTAGTTGCAGTATTATTTAATATCACCTAATACTACCTCTTAAGTGGGATATGTAATACCAAAAATCAGTATTATTTATACGGATCCGAATTTTATCAAGGGCCCTATACTTTATATCAAACAAAATATAAAAGTATATTAGATATATTATACACCTTAATCACACGTAGCAAACAAGCCCTTAGATATTTGGGGTGCAATTAAAGTAGCTTGTCTCAAACTCCGAATCATTGATTTCGATATTGTTGTTTTGATTCCCGGTTCTTTTGGTTTCGGATTTTAGGTTTGGTTCAGATCGATTTAATCCGTTCGATTAATTACCGTATTAGTTTTAACACCATTGTATGAGAATAAGGGTATTTGGTTGCTAACTTCTGGACAGGCCCACTTTACATGGTCACTGGTGCACCCTATCACAATTGAAAAGGCCGACAATCCAACTGGACGTGTTTGCACTGATCAAACCGAACATAAACCGACGAGTCACAGTTGGGAGGTTGTCCTTCCGGCTGGTTTTTGTGAGGGAAGAAAACACCGTTATCCACTCCTACTGTGTGTGTGTGTGTGTGTGTGTGTGAGAGAGAGAGAGAGAGAGAGAGAGAGAGAGAGAGAGAGAGAGAGAGAGGGAGGGTCAGGGACAGACGACTCCTGGTGTAACCTTATTAATCCCGAAGAGCTCGGCAGTGCACCCAAAGGCACCTTCGATTTTCTGACTTCCCTTGTGTTTTCTGATTTACTGTAAGGTTTTGTGTTTTCTTTTGCTTTGAAAAGCGGAAATGGACCAGTTGTTAGTTTGAGAGGCTGCCTGAGTTACTGTTTACTGGAGGTTGTAAATGTTCTTTTGCTGATCCTGCTGTGGCAGAGTGTTGTTAAGGGTAAAGAGGATGGACATGGTGGCTAGTTGCAAGGTAAATTTATTCTTATCTCAAGGTTTTATTTTATTTATTTATGCATTGAATTTGTAATTTTCCTTTGCTCATCGTTTTTTTGTTTGCTGTTTTGATTCTCAATAATAGTAGCTTGTTGTTCTTGATGATTTCGCTGTGTTGCTGGAAATTACACTATCACATTATGGTAAAACATAAACCATGTAGTTGAGCACATATAAGCTTCTTTTCAGAAATTTGTATCAAGTCCAGATTGACGCCATGTGTACATATTGTTCGTTGAATATAGAAATTAGCATCATATAATTGCTTCATGCATTAGTGTTAATTTAAATGCCTTGGAGTCAAAGTGAGAATTTTGGATCATGAATATTGACTTGCTGTTCTTGAGATATTGCTTGACAAAAGTACTGAAACTCCTATGCATAACTATGCCTGTGAGCCCTCTTGGAAGCCTCTGCTATGCATCTTTGAGTGTCGGTCTCTAATGTACTTTAGTTTGTCCATAGCCATACAAGAACAATGCCATAACCTTTGATCTGCTAAATGAAAATAGACAGAAATCGATAGTGTGATGTGATCCATATAGGCATGGCTAGTCAGTAGCTGCAATAAAAAAATATTAAGTTCACAATATTTACAGGTCTGGGGCGTCGTTTTTTATTAGTTCATATAAAAATCATGCATCTGTAAAGAGTTAGGACATTGTCAGTAGTCTGACTCAATAGATAATTAATCATATTCAAAATGGATCTTGAGGCCTTTTATCTTTTTTCCTTAATATGCAGGACGGGAAATTGTGGAGCCATCATATGGTCATTTGGTTATTATCTTGGATATTGTTAGAAAATATCTAATTTTAGCTAATGCATTTATTTGGTATGGGTTACTTTATTGTTAACAATTCTTCTCTATTTTTCTCCATACTTGCCTTTTTTCCACAATATGTAAGTATATTGCATAGTACTTGCTGAGTTGTAAAGGGGAGATTTTTTTCGAAATGGAAGTATTTTGGCATTTTCTCATCAGTTTTTTTAACTTGCCAAGTATTTTTACGGCCATGCAGTACTTATGTGGGAGTGACATGGGCTTTGAATAGAGAACACTTGTTAAGAGTGATCTTGAACGTCTTTTAAATGCATGAAAAACTAGTATGTTTATTCATGTTTTATGGTTAAATATAATGTGCTGTTTTTGTGGTTAAAGTAGTCCGAAAAATGATATATTGCTTTGCACTTTAGCCAATTTAATTTTACATTTCTTTCAAGTCCTTACTCCAGAAGTTTCTCATGAGCTGAGACTTCTATGAGTTGTGACTTTCTGAAGCCTTTTATTCACATTATAGTTCTATATCTTTAAGTAAAGAAAAGTAAAACGTGAGAAAATAGCTTCCAAAGACAAAAGAGAATAATAAAGATGGACAGTGATGATGAGGCCAATTTACATCACTGTTTTGGCCAATTCAATTTGGAAGGCTGAAAATAGTTCTCTTTCTTTCAAACCCCCTTTCTGACCTTATTCCTTCTCTATTCTATGATTACATATCTTTGCTTTGTCTGTTAGCTAATCTCACTTGCAATGATTTAAAAGGCGCGAGGCGAGTTTGAGGCTTTTTGGCTGGACGATAAAGGCGTAAACCTCGAGGAGCATTGAGGCGTAAGCCTTAATAAAAACTCCTAAGAATCTAACAAAAGTATCATAAAATTGATATAAAATCGTAAAAGAGCAATTCCCTAATGAAATGATATAAATTAGGTTACCTTTTTTTTAGTATATTAAATTGCATTCTCTACCAAAATTTGATATTTAACTGTTGTTTGTTAATTTTTGAATATCTAATACCATTTAATACAAGAAAATTATGTTTTACTTTTTTCTAAGGAAAAAAGAGAGCAACAACTCATAAATCCAATAGACCCCGTAGTAACTTTATATTTATATAGTCTATAAATATTTAATAATAACTAAAGGTAGTTTGGTCATTTACCACTTACAGTAAAACCCTATTCTTCTCTTCACTTATCTCTTCTCTCGCCCTATTCACAATAGTTGCAGCTCACTTTTCAGTGTGTGAGACGCAATCTCACAGGGAAATTATTTTTTATATTTTATTTCTTGCTTTTTTTTTTTTTTTGGAAAAAAGGCCTAATACCCCACAGTTTCGCCTCAGAGAAGCGCGTCTCACACCATCGAGGCATCAGCCTCAGAGATGGGGGACGAGGCGCTACCTCGCCTCAAGGTGTGCGCCTCGGAGGTTATTGAAACTTCACTTGTTCAATTGTTTTCTTTTTCCTCCAATCACATGGTGACAAGTTTTCATTACAAACTAAATTATGGTAATGCACGAAGTAGAATATATTGAAGTGTTGTGGAGTTCAACTGCTGGTCCACGCTCTACTCCCTTGACCAGAATCCTTTCTAGCCAATATGTTTATAGTTCATACTTGTTCTGTGAATCAGTTGTCCTGTTGAAGTTACGTAAATTATTATCATAATGAGATAGAAATGGGAAACCTATGTTTCAGTTACCATATAAATGATGTGGGAGGTATAATAAATAATATTGATCTTGACCAGTTTGCAAAGCATGCGGAATCCAGAGAGAGTTTGTGGAATACAGAGATTGTTATCAAACCTGTCATATATTAGCCTTACTTAGCAAAGAGCTTTCTGGGCAAAAAAGAGTTTTTTGAGCTCTTTTAGCTGTTTGAATTTATCAAACAACTATATGTTTGGTTAACAACTTTTATGTATAGCTTTTTGATATGAGAAAAGCTACCTAAAAAAGCTAAGAGGTGCAGCATTTTGCAATAGCATTTAGAGCTAAAATACTTAAATTCCCGTAATACTTTTGACTATCCACATAGAGGTGTCCGGGTCCGGGTCCAGGTCCAGGTCCAGGTCCAGGTCCGATCCGCCAGGTTTACGGGTCGGCCAACCTGGATCCAGACCCCACCCGTACACATGAAATGTACGGGTCCAGGTCTTCACTGGTTGGCCATGGGTCCGCTTCGGGTCCGACCCGCCCGGTCCTGGGTCCGACCCATATTTTTTAATGAAAAAACAAACTAGTGAACAAAGTTAATAACTGAAAAAAATGGGCTTGCATTTAATTTTCAGTTTTCATTTAAAATTAAATTGCCTACATCTCTTCGTGAGGAATCAAAGCCCTACGTAGTTCTTTTACTTAAAAAAGAATTAAAAAAAAAATGAGCTTGTATTTAATTTTAAGTTTTCACTTAAAATTAAATTGCCTAAGTATCCTCATGAGAAATCAAAGCCTTACGTAGTTCTTTTACTTACCTAACTTACCTTATTTATCTTTAGTCAAAGTCGATGTCATCGTCGTCTTGGTCGTCAGTTTGACTCATTTGACTATACTCTCTTTCAGTGGTGTCTTCTTGATAGGCGTCTTGGTCCGCTAATAGGTCATCCCACCTATTTTCTTGATCTCGTAGCTCGACTTTTGTTGCGTCTTTAAGCATCATTTGAGCCTCGAGATTTTCGGCGTCATTTCGGGTCTCCGCTCGTTGAACCTCTCAACTGGGACTGTGGATGCGGGCACTATAAGAATCTCTCGTGCCATAATGGGAAGTATGGGAAATTCTGTTCCCCTCCTCTTCCACCAATCCAACAGATCAAATGTACCTGCATTGTCATCCTCGGCCACAAAACTAGTTGCATAATATCGACTAAGGTCATTTCTTTGACCGACGCTAGTACCGCCCATATTCCTTGATATATTATATAATTGTTGTTGAATGGGTCAGTGAGAGTTCTCTCTAGTTCTATGTTAAGTGTATTGCTAGTCCTAGGTTTTGTTTTTTGAGTTTGAATCCCATCTCCATATTTAGCTAAATATTCAGCAAAAAGAGTTTCACAACTATTTTTTAAATCTATTTTTACTTGTTCAATATTAGGAATATTTTCAAACATAGTTTGACTCTCAACAGTATCCTCAATATTAGGAAAACCCATATTAGCAAGAATAATATAATAAATTTTAAGTAATTGTTGTACTTGAGCTAAATTCAAATCGGGGATGGTACGCCATGAAGAGTGCGCTCAAACGTTGCATATGTTTGTGTTACCATAGCTTCATCAAGTTCGTGATTCATTTCTTCTTCAATATTATGCAGTTGTTGACGATTTGGGATACGTCGAAATCCCCGGGGGCCAATTTCTTCTTCACTAGTAGTTGTTGTACTACCATAATAGATACTTTCAAGTACCATAGCGTCATCTTCATCTTGTTAATTTTCATTTTCAAAATCGGGTGGAGGTTGATTTTGAGGCTCCCGAATAGATATGCCAGATGGTTTATTCGATTTGCCCCAAAGAGCCATTCATTCTAATTTGGATATTTTGAATTTTTTGGGAGACGTAACAATACCCTTTCCCTTGTCAGAGCTCGACGTAATGATAAAATGAGAATATGGGGAGAGAGAATTAGATTACAGAAATGAGAATTGAGAGAGAGATAGATAGATTAGATATTTAGATTGAGGATGTGTGAGAAATGAGGGAGGTTGTGGGGGGTATTTATATGTTTAACTTCCGATTTTTTTTTTTGAAACTTATCCATTGGACCTGTCGGGTCCCAACGGTCATTTTTTTTAATTTTTAAAATTTGAATCCACCTGCCGGGTCGGACCTGGCGGGTCGGGAAACCTAAGACCCGGACCCCACCCGTGTAGACCACGAGTCTGGGTCCACGGGTCCGACGGTTGCACGTGTCCGGGTCTGACATGAAGCCGACGGGTCTGAGTCCGTGAGTCGACCCGGCGGGTTCGGATCTTGTGGGCACCTCTATACCCACATTATTGAAGACCATGGTTGCTAAGGCGGTAAGTCGAGTCGACTGGTGTCCTGACATGGCGAGTCGTAGACCAGTCGAGACTAGTCGACTAATTATAAATAATAAATAAGAAATATATATATATATATATATATATATATAATTATTGAAAGAAAACGGCTTCAGCGAGAAAGAAGAAAGAAACTAGAAGAAAGAAAGAAGAGTAGAGGAAGAGAAGAATACCACGTAGGTATATACAGCAAAATGGCGGCATATCGGTGGCAGTCGCTTCAGATGGACGGATACGGAGTGGAGTCGCTTCAGTCGGCTCTGCAATTAGGTTTCAAAATACCACTTTCCTCCCCCCTTTTTTAACATATGGGTATTATACAGGTCAAGTATTATACCATGTTGTTCTTGGCGCACGAAATACTTACATTAGTCAAGTTGGAGTCACACGGCGACTGTCCTGCACCGCCTGGGCGACTAGTCGAGTGCCGTAACAACAGTGTTGAAGACCTCCCTGTGTAAAACATATATGAGCCTCCGTCCACTCATTCGAAGACCTCTCAGATAGAATTGATATTATTATTTTGTTACCTTTTTACAATATTAAATTTATTAATGATCTGTAGTTTAAAAATGGTTATAGCTATAACAGTAATATCAAGAACAAATATTATAGTAATGATTTGTATCTTGAATATAATTATGGTTATAACATTATTATCAAGAACAAAGAATAACTCATGCCCTTAAAAATCATTTTAAACTTTATTTTCCATGTTAACGGCTAATCGCAAACACTAATTTTACCAAATATTTATTTTCAAACAAGAAACAATCTTGACAATATCGACCGATCCATGCATGTCCAATCAGCTGATCAAATCAGCTAATACAATCACCGAACAACTAAGGCCCTGTTCTTTTGGACTTATTTTTCAGTTCAGGTCCATTCAGTTCATTTCAGTTCTTCTTCTTCTTCTTCTTATTATTATTATTATTATTTTATTATTAATAATAATAATCTTGATTCTTATTATTGTTATTATTATTATTATTATTATTGTTGTTGTTGTTGATTACTATTATTATTACTATTAATATTTACTATTATTAATAATAATATTTATTGTTGTTGTTGATTACTATTATTAATATTTGTCATTACTATCATTGTTATTATTATTATTATCGTTATTATCGTTATTGTTATTAATATCATTAATATTATTGTAATACAATAATGTGGTATTAGTAATAATAGGCATTTACAAGAATCATCAGTGGTCCTAAGAATAATCAGTTGACATTGTCCATTGCTACTGAGAATCAAAAGTCATCGATAGTCATGAGAATGCTCAAGAGCATATCATTACATCAAAGATTACATTATAAAATGTTAAAAAAATTAAAAAAACCCTCAAAAGAACACAAGTCCTGATCACTATTAAAAACCCTCATCAATTTTTTCCACGCCATCTTTGTCGTCGTCTTCATGATCACTCTCCGTTCGATTTGCTCGCCAAATTTGTCTTGCTAAAGCATTTCGGACCTTGGACATGGCTTCTTTACGATCGTCTTCAAACATAAGTGAATCTGCTCTTCCTTGACCATTTGCATCATGTTGTATAATTGGTATCCCAAGTGTGTGCATTCTTATGAAATTATGTAGTGTGAAAGTGGAAACAATAATTGACATTTGATACTTTTGTGACATTTGGGGCATATTTTTTAGCACCTTCCACCTTTTCTTTATTATTATTATTATTATTATTTTTTTTTTTTTTTTTTTTTTTTTTTAAAAACTCAAAGCGATGAGTTTATGAACACTTGGTTCGAGAAAAAGGACTCTCATTTGGTGACATATAGAAACGGAGGTAATGCAAGTCAGATTGATTTCTTTTTAGTAAGGAATGTTTGGAGGGAAAGTTTTACTAATTGCAAGGTGATACTCGGTGAGAGTGCTGCAACGTAGCATAGGGTTGTGGTGCTTGACTTTCAACGTAAGAGGCAATTAAGAAAGAGAAGACCTGACCCTCGAATTAAGTGGTGGAAGCTACAAGGGGAGAGTCGACAAACTTTTGTGGCTAAGATTGCTGATAGTGGTATTTGGTCTGATTGCACGGAGATGGATATAGATTCGATGTGGAACTTGTTGGAGCATAACATAAAGGAAGTTGCAAAAGAAGTCCTAGGAGAATCTAAAGGAAATAGACCATCAAGTAAGGACCAATGTTTTAAAAGGCGATCGAGGCGTGCGCCTCGAGGCGTGCCTTGAGGCGAGGCGGCGGAAAACCGCCTCTGAGGCAGCGCCTCTACCACTACTGCTGAGGCTTACGCCTCGCACCTGGGAGGCGGGCTTGAGGCGCGCCTTGAGGCGCGTTTCTCTGAGGCGGCCCATGAGGCGGACCCCTATTTCCCGATATGATCGAGGCTTTTCCAAAAAAAAAAAAAGGTTTACCTGAGATCTTGAGATGGAAGAAGACGAGGTGGCGGCTCTCTATTGTAGGGTGGACTGTGGACGGTGTGGGTGTGTGGAAAAAGAAAGAATATGGTTTTATTAATATAAGGTTGTTTATCACTTAATTAACTTTATCACTATTTTTTCACTTAATTAATTGTGTCACTATTATTTTATTATGAGATAATGTAGGAATAGAGTCTTATTAATAAGGATAAGATTTTATTAATACAAGTGGTTCATCACTTAATTAACCTTATCACTATTATTTTATTATGAGATTTTTATTTTTTAAAATGTAATAAAAAGAATAAATGATATATTTATATAAAATTTGGGAGAGAATGTAATTTATTTTATATAATTTTTTTTTTGTGATTTTATTAGAGAAAAACAAATAAAATTGAAAAAATTAAATTTATGACCTAATTAAATTTTATGAGTAAATTTTACAGTTATAATATGAATTTATGAGTTGTTGCTCTTTTTTATTTAAAAAATACGTAAGATTGTTATTTTAGTAAATGATATTAAGTATTTGAAAATAACAAAATTTAATATCAAATTTTGATAGAGAATGAAGTTAAATTTAAAAAAAAAGATCCTAATTTATACTTTTTTTAAACTTTATTAGAGAAAAAAAAATTGAGTCTTATGCCTCAATAATATGGTACTTTAGTACCCTAATTCTTATGTGTTTTGCTCTTTTACTAATTTATATCAATAATATGATATTTTATGAGATTCTTAGAGTTTTTTTATTTCAAACGAGGCTTACGCCTCAATACGCCTCGAGGCTTACGCCTCGCCTCGTCCAGTCAAAACGCCTCAACCTCCCCTCGCGCCTTTTAAAACATTGGTAAGGACACATCTTGGTGGAATGATGAACTTAAGCAAGCGATAAAGACCAAACATGAATGCTATAAGGTACTGAATAAATGCTCGAGCGATGAGAATTATGAGAAATACAAGAAAGCTCGAACAGAAGCTATAAAGGCAGTGCGAAATGCCCGATCAAAGGTCAATCAAGAATTATATGCAAGATTAGATACAAAAGAAGGGGAAAAATATATCTATAAACTTGCTCGAATGAGAGAGAAGAAGATGCGAGATATTGGAAAAGTTAAACGTGTGGAAGATACTGACCAAAAAGTTTTGGTTCAAGATAAAGAGATAAAAGAGAGATGGAGGTCATACTTTGATACCCTATTCAATGGCCATCAAGAACAAGATATTGGTAATTTAAACATCCCCTCAAGTATGGTTAACCGAGAGTTTAAGAGGAGAATTCAAAAGGATGAAGTGACAATGACATTGAAGAAGATGGGGTCAAAGAAAGCAGAAGGACCAGATGGTATACCTATTGAGGTTTGGAGGTGTTTGGGGGAGAGAGGGATCGAATTGGTAACTATGCTTTTCAATAAGATTTGGAGAAGCAATAAGATGCCATCAGCATGGATGAAAAATATTCTCGTCCCTTTGTATTAGAACAAAGGTGATATTCAAGATTGTTCTAATTATCGCGGAATTAAACTAATGAGTCATACCATGAAGTTGTGGGAACGAGTGATTGAACAAAGGATCAGGAAATGTGTGAAGATAACAGAAAATCAGTTTGGATTTATGCCTGGAAGATCGACCATGGAAACAATTTATCTTATCCGGCAGTTGATGGAACATTATCGAGATAAAAAGAAAGATCTACATATGGTTTTTATTGATTTAGAGAAGACATATGATAAAGTACGGGCCTTAGCAAAGAAGGGTGTATCGCAGAAATATATTGACATTATAAAGGACATGTATGAGGGAGGTAGTACAAGTGTACGTACTAGTGTTGGGAGGACAGAAGAATTCCCATTTACGATTGGGGTGCATCAAGGATCTGCTCTTAGTCCTTTTCTCTTTGCCATAGTCATGGACGAATTGACAAGAGAAATTCAAAATGACGTTCCGTGGTGTATGATGTTCGCAGATGATATTGTGTTGATTGATGAAACGAAGGTTGGAGTGCTGTGAAATTGGAACTTTGGAGGATACTTTGGAAGCTCGAGGCTTTAGCCGAGCGAAGTAAGACTGAATATATGGAGTGTAGGTTTAGCGAAAACAGTGATAGAGAGGCGGGGATGATCACATTTGATGGGAAAGTTGTTCATGGATCCACTTTCTTTCGGTATCTTGGATCTATTATCCAAAAGGATGGAGAGCTAGATGGCGATGTGACACACAGAATAAAGGCAGGGTGGTTGAAGTGGAAGAGTGCCACAGGGGTTTTATGTGATTCTGACATGCCTGATAAATTAAAGGATAAATTTTACCGCACGACAATTAGGCCTGCACTGTTATATGGCACCGAGTGTTGGGCTGTAAAACAGTGTCACGTTCAAAAGATGCGTATGCTATGATGGATGTGTGGTCATACAAAAAAGGATCGGCTCAGAAATGAGGTGATTAGAGAGAAGGTAAGAGTTGCGCCTATAGAAGACAAGATGATGGAGAATCGATTATGATGGTTTGGTCATGTGAGAAGAAGACCTGTTGATGCCCACTGAGGAGGCTAGAAAGTTGGGGAACAAGTAATATTGTGACAGGTAGAGAAAGTCCCAAGAAAACTTGGATAAAGATGATTGAAAATGATATGCGGTTTCTTGGAATTGGAGAAAGTATGGCGATGGAGAGTCAAATGTGGCGGGAAAGAATACGGGTGGTGGATGGAAGCTGATTCTTTTTTTTATTATTATTTTTTATATTTCTATTTTCTTTTATTTCATGTTATCTTTTAATTTATTTTTCAGGATTTTTTATTTTATTTTTTATTTTTTTTATTTTTTTGTTAACATTCATTCTCCTTTTTTTTCTCTACTTTTTTCCCTTTTATGTTATTTATGTAACAATCATTGACGGTTTCAAAGTTTGATTCATGTTAGCCGACCCCAAATCATTTTGGGACTAAGGCTTAGATGTTGTTGTTGTTGTATTATTATTTTTGATTGTGACATTTGATACTTCAGCGACATTTGGGACATTTGAGGCATATTTATTAGTATTATTATTGTTATTATGATTGTAATTAAGTATATTATTATTATTATAATATATATTATTATTATTTATTATTTATCATTTTTTATTATTTTATTATTTTTATTATTATTTTGTTATATTTATTATTTTTAATATTTATTATTTTATTATTAGTGTTATTAATACCTTTTTAATTATTATTATTTACTCTTAATATATATTTCAGTTCAATTCAGTTCAGATTCATTCAGTCCAAAAGAACAGAGCCTAATACATTCAACTAACTACTATCGACCAATACCCAAACAATGCCAGTAGTATCTTTTTTTTTTGTTTTGTTTTTTTGCACAAAAGGGTACTTGCATGTAATGAGATTTGGTGAAACTCTAGACTTCTACAGAAATCAGGATATGTTTGTAAAAGGAAATAAATACTTTAAGGAATGGATTGTTTATTTGAGCATCCTTTAAATGAGTAGGAGCTTTCAGTTATGAGTTAGTATTTGCTGTTAATATGGTGGTTTGGTCATATAATGCTGAGAAGATTAGTTAGTGTGATGGTATAACAACAACAACATCTAAGCCGTAGTCCCAAAATGATTTGGGGTCGGCTAACATGAATCAAACTTTGAAACCGTCAATGATCGTTACATAAATAACATAAAAGGAAAAAAGAGGGAAAAAAGTAGAGAAAAAAGCAAATAAAAAAAGAGAATGAATGTTAAAAAAAAAGAAAAAAAAAATGAAAAATCCTGAAAAATAAATTAAAAGATAACATGAAATAAAAGAAAATAGGAATAAAAATACAGATAAAAAAAAAAGAATTAGATTCCATCCACCATTCGTATTCTTTCCCGCCACATTTGCTCTCCATCGCCATACTTTCTCCAATTCCAAGAAACCGCTTCTTAGTGTGATGGTATAACATCTGAAATTATATCTTTTTTCATATGATTGAAAAATGTAGTTGAGGTGGATATATTGTAAGTCTTTGTAAAAATAGTAAGTGCTTACGACATTCTCATCACTTTTTCTATCTTCTGACCCCTTCTAATGGAAATGCTGATTGCCCATCATTTGTTTTTTTCTTGATATTGCCCATCATCTTCCATCAACTTTATCCGAACCCGTCAACATATCAAATAAGCTTTTTGTTCTTCTTTTCTTTGTGGAAAATGTTTTATGTTCATCACAAATGCTTTCTTTTGTTGCTTGTGATATTCATTGTCCGAATGCCTTACCCTTGTTATAGAGAGCGGCTGTCTGTTGTTGCTTGTAATTTGCTCGTTGTCTTCTGTTGAAGAGGATACTTGTGATGGAAATGATCTTAGCTTGTCTTGCAGGATAAATTATCATATTTCCGGGTGAAGGAGCTCAAGGAAGTCCTTACACAACTAGGACTTCCAAAGCAGGGAAGGAAACAGGTAAGATATCCAATATATCTCTCAATGTCCTAAACAAACACTAGGTGCTATGCACGTGGTAGACTTGGGCCTAGCTCCTGGGCGTGACTGGGGTTAGGCAAGGCCTAATCTGAAGTAAAACGTAGGCGGCCAAGAGGAGCCTAGCGCCTAGGCTGGGAATTTTGGAATAGTGATATTGCTGATGCTTGTCGACCCACTTCCACCCTCCTCTACTCATTTCGTTCATATAGTCTGGAAGGGAAGAGATTGAGTTAAAGATACAATTAGTTGCTGTACTGTTTTACAGATTAAAATCTATTTATTTCTTTGGCGGCTATTTTTGCATTTGCTTGGCCCACAAACTTCTGTTTGTGGTAGTAAATGGAGCCTTCTGCAATATGGTCTTCACCAGTAACCTATGCAATTATCTGACGGTTTGCAGTATGATGTGTGATTGAGAATCTTGTTATAGATTGCTTGATGTAATAAATGGTTCCACATTTGGCCTTTGAATGTCATAAATTTCTGATTACTAAGTTTAAGACTAATTAATAAGCTATTTTTCCCATAATAGGTATCTTTATTGCATTTAGTATCTTTATATTTTCATCTTTCTGGTGTGTTTAATAAAAGAATATGGTGTGGCTGCATGGGTTTGCCGCAGGACCTTGCTGATCGAGTATTGGCCAATCTCTCTGATGAGCGAGGTAAACGACAATGTCATCTCTTTATTATTGTAGAAATCTTTAGATATCCCCTAAACAGGGATACTATATTTTAATAATTACACCTGTACTTGTGTGGTGCACCAACATTTTTAATATCCTTGTGTTGTTAAATCATGCATGTTGAGCAGGGTACTTCGCCCACAGGTAGATTGTTATGGATCTTTGACAGGGTGGTTTGCTTCTCCATTTCTCTCTCTCTCTCTCTCTCTCTCTCTCTCTCTCTCTCACACACACACACACACACACACACACACAGAGGGACACATTGTTGAATTTAAGGTGTAGAATAAGCAGTTTGCTAATATATCTAGGAGCTTCTTTTCTTGATTGGATATGTTTGTACTCCTATTCTCATATCCATATTCAAATATTTCCTTCACATCACTCTCTGTTATATACAGTAGAACCTCTACAAATTAATACCTGCTAAATTAATTACCTATATAATAACTTCTTATAGCCCCGACTTGGCATTTTGGAGGGAAATTATCATTCGATATATTAAAACTTATTTAAATTAATAAATTTGTCGTCCCGAGGTCATTACTTTATAGAGGTTTTACTGCATCTTGCTTTTGAAACTAGAAATTAATCAAACGCAATTAGCACCGGTCATTTAGAAAGAAATGTGTATTTTTTTTTAACATTCAGTCTCTTTTTTTATTTTCTTTTTTCTCTACTTTTTTCCCTCTTTTTCTCCTTTTATGTTATTTATGTAACGATCATTGACGGTTTCAAAGTTTGATTCATGTTAGCCGACCCCAAATCATTTTGGGACTAAGGCTTAGATGTTGTTGTTGTTGTTGTTCAGTTTCAGAGTTGTGTAGTGTAAATAAGTGTGTAGGGGCTAGGTAAGATCCTTGAGAAAAAGAAGACAACATAATGCGGTTAATAGACAAGTTCTTGAGAAAGCTGTCTCTCTCTTAGCTAAATGATTTAATATAAAGTACTAATCTCAATTTTTATGCTTGTACGTATTGCTAAGAAATCATTAAATGAATTTGCTGAAGTCATGTTGGGCTGGTGGGAGTGAAGAGGTTGTCCAATATGGACAAAGATGAAATCATGAAACAACATGCACATTTGTTGCTTGTAAGTGAATTATGAGGTACTTGGAGTCACAAGCGATGATTGTTTCATTAACCCGTTCACCTGTCATTTAATGTTTGACCTTACATGGATGCAATCTGATGTTGGGTTAATAGTTTCAGGATTGTTGGCCAAGAAAAATGCTGTTCGGAAGGATGAAGTTGCAAAGGTGGTCGATGACACATACAGGTATCTTATCTGTTTAAAACATGGGATTGTGCCAAGCTCATGTTTAAGAAGCTTTATCATATAGCCCTATTGTTTTGATATGCGTGTGTGTGTGTCTGTGTGTGTTTTGTATTTCTATGTTATCTGCACGCCTCGTCTAGGATTATTAATTTTACTTTTCATTCACTTGTGTAGATTTAAGTTTGGTATGAAAAGATGTACTGCTTTACCATCAGTTCTGTACTTTTGCCTAGAGTAAGTAGTTCATAGAGAATTGGAGAAAAATGTGAATAAAAATCAAGAGAGACATGCAAATCTGGATAAGTTGTTATCCTTGAATGTATCTATCCCCATGGATGATTTTATGCCCATTCTCCTGTTCAGAAAAATGCAGGTTTCTGGAGCAGCTAACTTGGCATCCAAATCACAAGGCTTCTCGGATAGTGTAAATGTAAAATCTAAAGAGGCAGTTGTAGATTCTTATCAAATGGATAAGATACGCTGTCTCTGTGGAAGCCCACAACCAACTGATTCAATGATCAAGGTAGATATACTTTCCCGTTGGAGTTCTTAAATGTAAATGTTTATCACCTCACTCCTTTTATTACTCTGCCATCTCCGTAGTCCATAATGCATTGCTTGTCCTTTTTGGTGATCTTTGGTTCAAAACTGGTTCAGCTTTTGTCACTCTTCCATGTATTTTAATCATGTACATAATGTTGCAGTGTGAAGATCCTAGGTGTAATGTGTGGCAGCATATAGCATGCGTGGTGATACCCGAGAAGCCTGAGGAGGGTCTTTTACCAAGTCCTCCAGAGATATTTTACTGTGAAACTTGTAGACTAAATCTGGCCGATCCGTGAGTCCCAATGTTTGTTGTCACCTTTTTGGCATCATAAATCATCATATACCATCAGACTTTCTTTTGCTGCTTTTTGTATATTTTGTTATGTGTTACAAGCTGATTGTTCTTCTTAAAGCTTTTCTTTGGCATTTTTATATTCTTCAATCTATTTACCTCATAATTTTGATCTGTTAAACATTCTTATTTGTTTGTTCAGTAAAGAAAGATAGACATTGTTATTTACTTCTTTTGTAGCTTGAGTTACTTTCCTCTGTGATTTGCCTTTACTTTCTACTGTGAGGACTACATAAACGTTTATGTTGCTATGATCTGAGGTTAGTCTTGCCAGTCACCTTCTCTTTCCCACAGTTTCTTGTCAATGAACTTAACTTAAAATTTTAGAGAAAAAAATATTAGCTGAATTCTTGAGGTGACTAGCAAGATGTTGAGTGTCTGCCGGACTGCAGGCAAAGTTTATGTCTCTTATGCATATTCTAATTGGTCATACAGTTTTTTCTTTTTAGTTATTCCAATGTTTTAACAAGTTGGAGATTAGGGGTAGGGCAGGATTCAGACCCCCCGAGTCCCGACCTCTTTCTAATAGAGAAGGTCCAGTAGTACTATCTTATCCTTGGTGAGTTGGTTCATTGGTCATACAGTTAATGAATCTTGGCAGTGCCAGTCAATTATTGGTGTAAAAATTTGTAACTGTAACCTATGGTAAACGATTCTTCCCTTTTCTTATTTTTTAAGCATTGTTTACAAGGATAGAATCAAATGCAAAGAAGTCCAAGCATCATTTGTTAACTTCTGGAATGGTCATGCTTATAAATGTGTTGAAAGGTCGTTTATTGGTTTTGGTATCAGTATCACGTTTGTTAAAGTACTGCTTCATTCTCAGTTGATGTGACTTTTTTTTATGGATTTTCTCCTCCTGTTGTGGCTGTTATTTCCATCATTATTGATAAAATGGTCTAGTAAGCATGGTCATGGAATGATGTTTGATGCTTGGTTTGATGACCATGAGATTGGCAAGATATATTTTTCCCCACAGTACTGCTGCTGGATTACGCTGATTATTCGTCAGATATTCTGTTAATTTAAGATCTGGGTTTTTGGCAGATTAGCGCCCGGTGTTTTTCAAAATAAGCGGTTTACCCCCTTGTGTAATTTAAATAGGCTAACTTACCTCCATTTGTTTTTTAAATATCTGCACATTAACCCCTATGTAATTTAAATAGGCGCATTACCACCTATGTTTTCAAAAAGATATGTCATACCCCCTCTGCCCCCCTATATATACAAGGGGCCACAGGGGTTTAATCGGAACCAAAATTGAAAACACAGAGGTCATGATCAGAACCAAAATTGATTCGGTAATTTTATCGGGTAACCGGACCGATCCGGTAATTTTATCGGGTACCCGGACCGATCCGGACCGGATGTCCCGGTTACCCGTTTCATCCAATACTGACCCTATTCTTTTCACTACCAAAAAACAAGGAAACATTATCTAAGGCGTAATTCCTAATGAATAACTACTTTCATGCATTTCAAATATATAAGTTCACAACTTCAACCATGCTTCAAGTTCATCAAAATACCAGCAAAAATATAAAATGCATGTTAAGATTACATATGCTTGAAGTGGTGCTGAATCTGTTGAAATCGGTTGAAAATCGAGATGAAAAACCACTGAAACAACCTTCTTGTTTATCAATTCAAGGATTAAAACCCTTAGGTTTGCTGCGTTTGCATAAAATCAAAGAGCACAAAAAATTCAAAGAGAGTGAAAGATGAGAGAGAGAGAGAGAGAGGCCGAGAGGGAGGTCGGAGGCGGAGTTCTCAAAGGACAGGAGAAATAGAAACAGAAAACCCTATTTTTGTTTTTTATACTGCTTTTCTTATCGGGTTATTGGTCCGTGTCTTATCGGATACCGGATCTCGATATGGTAACCATTCCCGGACCGATAAGCTTATCGGTCCGGGTTTTTCGGACCGGATCTCGGTCCGGATCTCCGATCTATCCACCCGGTAACAGCCCTAAATGAGCCTATATAAGTTACATAGGGGGATTAATGAGCCTATTTTTAAGAGCACATGGGGTAACAAACTTATTTAAATTACATAGGGGGTAAACTACTTATTCTGAAGAACACATAGGGTAATCTGCCATCCACCCTTTAAAATCTATCTGAAATAAATAAAAAAGAAAATGACCCGATATAATGCTTTTTTAGGCCCGCAATATGCTTGGTTTGCTTCTTCCATAGATTAGCAGCAACTTCTATTGATGTTTGATTATCATTTTGAATCATGCAGCTTTTGGAAGACAGTTGCACATCCTCTTTATCCTGTGAAGTCGAAAATCACAAATGTTCCTGCAGATGGGTAAGTAGAGGGTGAATGGCAGATCATCCCCTGTGTTCAAAATAAGTAGTTTACTCCCTGCCTGAATTAAATTGGTTTATTACCCCTTGTGTTTTTAAAATAGGGGTTAAATGGCAGATTACCCCCTGTGTTCTTCAAAATAAGTAGTTTACCCTCAAGTGTAAATCAAATAGGTTCCTTATCCGCCTGTATTTCTAAAAATAGGCTCATCAACTCTCCTGTCCTGTGTAATTTAAATAGGCTCATTACCCCCATGTGTTTTAAATTTTGGTGCCGATCAACCCCCTGTGCTTATTCAGATACTGCAAATTACCCCCTGTATATATGGGGCAGAGGGGGTAGGACGCACCTTTTTGAAAAGACGGGGATAATGTGCTTATTTAAATTACACATAGGGTTAATGTGCTTATTTAATATACACACAGGGTTAATGTGCCTATTCTTTTAAAAACAGCGGGGAATGAGCTTATTTAAATTACACAGAGGGTAAACAACTTATTTTGAAGAACACGGGGCCGGTTTGCCAAAACCCCAAAAATATGCTCATTAACCTCCAGTGTAACTTGAATTGGTTCATACCTCTTGTGTTTTAAATTTTTGGTGCCGATTAACCCCCTGTAATTATTCAGATAGTGTAAATTACCCCCTGTATATAGAGAAGGAGGCGGCACCTTTTTAAAACACAAGGGAGTAATGCGCTGATTTAAATAAATTACACAGGGGGTTAATGTGCCTATTTTTAATAAACACGGGTGTAACGAGCATATTTAAATTACACAGGGGTAAACAACTTATTTTTAAAAACACATGGATCTAATCTGCCAAAAACCCGTAAGTGGATGTATATTCTTCTTTTGTCAGCATTTTAAATTTGTGGGAAGTAGATGTATATTCTTCTTTTATCAGCAGTTTTACTCTTGAAGCACTTAGTTTTCTATTTTGACTACTTGTGGCTGTATTTTCTGGGAGGTGGAATCAATTACTCCTGGATGTTGTTGCCCAAAATATTTATCCGAAGATTAAATACTGCTGGAATGGACGGACAACAAACAAGGTTGCGGGAGCACTTCCGAGAGAATATGAATAAACACAAGATTTGCCGGGTTTGTTAGGCCCGGGCTTGAATGCTCTCGCGAGATGTTATTAATACAAATATTCGTGGATACAAGTATTAATGTGAGAATCTAAGTACAATGAGTGTAAAAAGATCCTGTTAATCCAGCTCTTGAGCGAAGCTTGGTGTTCTTCGTCCCTGCCGATCGTCTTCTATATGAGAGAGGCCGAGAGAAGAAATAACCGAGAGATAGCTGTTGCCAAGAGTAGGAGAAAGCCAAGTGTGTGTATTGCTTGTTGGGGAGCCGTGAGAATCAGAAGAATTTCGGTCCATGGACAAGTGCAGGCTGCCTTCTATTTATAGGGGCAGAGGAGCCTTGATTTCTGGCGGGCGATCGCCTTCCGGCCAATATAATAATGGGGCGATCGCCTGCCGGCCAATATAATAATGGGTCGATCGTCCTTAAGTCACACGGGCTGTCGGCCTAAAGTCCAAGGCAATTCTTGGCGGCCAGTGTCCAATGAGGAGCCAAAGACGCGTCCCGAGTCACTGTCACATGCGGTCCTACCGACACCTTTTCGCGGCCTGTTTACCGGTGGGAAGATCTTGACAGCCGAGGTCAACGATCCGTGATATGCGGATCTTGTCTGCACCGCACGTGGGTCTGCATCGAGGCTCGGCCTTTGCCGACTGGATGACTATCGGCTTCGAGCGGCATGAGGCGGTCATCTTTAGCCGGTCACCAGAGGTCGGCATCGGCCAGTTGCTGAGGGTCGGCATCGGTCGGTCGCCAAGGGTCGATCGGCAAGTGCCGGGAGATGATCGTCTGCTAGTCGGCCACCAGGAGTCGATCGCCAAGTACCGAGAGACGATCGTCTTAGATGTCGATCGCTCGGCACCGGGACTTGTCCTGGGACCTTCGGTCGGCCCATCTATCCTGGCTGCCGGGTTGAGACTAGGTCGCCCGATCTCTGGTCGGCAGTTCTGCCTTGGCTGCTCGGCAATGGCTAGGTCGCCCGATCTCCGATGCGATCGCCGGTCGGAGAGTATAATTCTCGACACAACAATTGCCCCCCAGCTTGCTCCGATGTTGAAGACATGGGGCGAGGTGGTTCTTGCTGGCGATCGTGTAAGATGAGGACGGGCAACTCGTTGAGCTGACTTTGGATTCGGACTTGGGCTATCTGGTCGATTGGCTAGCTATCTTTCGGTCTTGTACCTACAAAAAACAACATTGGCCGATCCCCCTCAGAAACTTGATGGTTTCGTCGTTTGAGGAATCGTACGCCGCGGAGTTCGATGGACCGACTCCATGACCGTGTCTTGTGCGCGAAGACATTGAGTGTCTCGTGACTCATTTTATTGTGAGGGTCCTCTGTTAGGCTGCGCCTCGCCTCGTATTTAAACGAAGGGCGTGCGGTTTTGGTCTAGAGGAGTCCTTGCGCGGGGCAGCGTCGGATGATTCGACTCCACGTCCGCGGCTTGTTAGCTCTGCTTCCACCTCGGCCCGCCATGAGGACGGCGAACCTCGACGGTGTACGTTGAAACGGGGGTAGTGGCACGTCGCATTGTCCGGGTTCACCATGTTAGATGATGATCCTTTGAGGGCGGGCGATCGTGTCCACCGATTAATTTTGGAGGGCCCTCAGACTACGCCGGCCTCGTATTTAAACGAAGGGCGAGCGATCTTGGCCCAAAGGGACCTTGCATGGCCGAAGCAGCCGGTTCCATCGACTACCAGGACCATGGCTGTATGTTGTGCGGTGGAGGCGATCGCGAGCCTTAGTCCATCATGTTAAATGGTGGACTGTAGATGGCGAGCGAGTCCTCCGGTTTGGTGATGTAGCTTGATGATCGGCGATCGGGCCGGAAGACTTGTGATCGTCGCTCGGCTGCCGATCGCATTATTCATAAGTTGATACTGGCGATCGGGCGGGAGATCGTCGTTCGGGCGCCGATCGCGCTGTTCAAAGGTTGAGAAGAATCCTTTGCCTGGCTAGAAAGTCTGCGGCCTTAGCTCGGAAGATCGCGTAGGTCGTGGGTTGGTCCTTCGTAAGATGCTTGAACATAGGCGAATGACCATGGAATCCTCCTAGGACCACGTAGAGGGCGATCTCATCGCTTACGGGCTCGCCGTTGAGGATGATCTCGTCTACCCGGTCGTTGTAGTCCGAATCGGACTCTTCTTCGCCTTGCTTGATTCGCATCATGCGATGGGGACCTTCTGGCCGAGCGACCCTGGTGGCGAAGTACTCCGTGAAGACGTTCGCCAGTTGGTTAAAGGAGCCGATGGACCGAGGTGGCAATGAGGCGTACCACCTGTAGGCGAGGTCGTCCAGCGTCATAGGGAACATTCGGCACCTGGTCGCGTCAGATGCCCCACACCCGGTCATGTAGATGTTGAACTTGCTCAGGTGCACTTCGGGGTCCGATCTCCCCTCGTACAAAGGTGTTTGCGGAGGAGCGATCTTGTGCTGCACGGGGGCGAACTCGATGTGGACCGCGAGCGGCTCGCTCGGCTCGGCGATCGTCTTCTTGGCGCCTGCCCCGGATTCTAGAAGCGCCTTCATGTCGTCGAGCTGGCGTTGCATCGAGGCCATCGCCGTGGTCGCCCGCGGATCGGCTTTGGGAGCGGGAGCCGAGGCGATCGTGTACCGATCTCCTGACTCCGCTGCTGCCGACCTCGGCTATTTGGCGAGGGGGAGCCAGACGGCTGGGCTGCCTTCAGGGAGCTGGGTAGGCCGAGCTCCTGGTGACGGACTCAAACTCCGTCGTCTCGTTGCTGGGGCCGGACTGCCCCGGTCGCCAAGACGGGTCGCTGCCTAGGCGATCGAAAACAGAGGTGCCCCGGCTGGCGAGCGCCTCTCCTTGCGGATGAGAGCCTCCTGGCGATCGCTTGGCCAGTAACGCCTTGAACTTACGCTTGGTCTTCCGACGGATGGCCGAGGGGGTGATAGCGGGAGGCGCGTCGAGAGCACTCTGTCGCTCCTGTAGGACGGCCATGGCCTCCTCGATTTGTTCCGCGGTTTGGAACTGATCGAGTGAGAGACTTGGGCCGACCCCCAGGGGCGGGATCGAGCGTCTCGGACCGCGGCAGCTACCCTCCGCCATCGGCGGTGGCTCGGACTGAGACGGAAAGAGACGTCTGACGGGCTGGCCAGCGGCTTTCTTCGACGCGGAGGCGGAAGACATGATTCTGAAATCTTTCTCTGAAGAACAGTGAGTGTTTCTTCAGGTATATGCCCCGGAGAACAGTGAGTGTTCTTCGAGACGGTAGGAATAAAATTGAGGGTTAGATCCCCTTCCTCTAGCGCCAATTGTTGTTGCCCAAAATATTTATCCGAAGATTAAATACTGCTGGAATGGACGGACAACAAACAAGGTTGCGGGAGCACTTTCGAGAGAATATGAATAAACACAAGATTTGCCGGGTTTGTTAGGCCCGGGCTTGAATGCTCTCGCGAGATGTTATTAATACAAATATTCTTGGATACAAGTATTAATGTGAGAATCTAAGTACAATGAGTGTAAAAAGATCCTGTTAATCCAGCTCTTGAGCGAAGCTTGGTGTTCTTCGTCCCTGCCGATCGTCTTCTGTATGAGAGAGGCCGAGAGAAGAAAGAACCGAGAGATAGCTGTTGCCAAGAGTAGGAGAAAGCCAAGTGTGTGTATTGCTTGTTGGGGAGCCGTGAGAATCAGAAGAATTTCGGTCCATGGACAAGTGCAGGCTGCCTTCTATTTATTGGGGCAGAGGAGCCTTGATTTCTGGCGGGCGATCGCCTTCCGGCCAATATAATAATGGGGTGATCGTCTGCCGGCCAATATAATAATGGGGCGATCGTCCTTAAGTCACACGGGCTGTCGGCCTAAAGTCCAAGGCATTCTTGGCAACACCAGTGCGGTCCAATGAGGAGCCAGCACGCGTCCGGAGTCACTGCACATGCGGTCCTACTGACACCTTTCGGCGGGCCTGTCGGCTGGTGGGAAGATGCTGACAGGCTGAGGTCAACGATCCGTGATATGCGGATCTTGTCTTGGCACTGCACGTGGGGTCTGTCCTGAGGCTCGGCCTTTGCCGACTGGATGACTATCGGCTTCGAGCGGCATGAGGCGGTCATCTTTAGCCGGTCACCAGAGGTCGGCATCGGCCAGTTGCTAAGGGTCGGCATCGGTCGGTCGTCAAGGGTCGATCGGCAAGTGCCGGGAGATGATCGTCTGCTAGTCGGCCACCAGGAGTCGATCGCCAAGTACCGAGAGACGATCGTCTTAGATGTCGATCGCTCGGCACCGGGACTTGTCGTGGGACCTTCGGTCGGCCGATCTATCCTGGCTGCTGGGCTGAGACTAGGTCGCCCGATCTCTGGTCGGCAGTTCTGCCTTGGCTGCTCGGCAATGGCTAGGTCGCCCGATCTCCGATGCGATCGCCGGTCGGAGAGTATAATTCTCGACACAACACTGGACATCATTTTGGACCTTTCAAAATGATTTTGGTTTCGATGCTTAGTCTCTATATCCTGTTTGTTTGTCCTGAGGTTTACTTTGTTCATGCATGTTCAGATCTCATTTATTTTCATATTGGCTGCTTATAATGCCCGTTTATGGCTTGGCAGGTCTAATCCTGTTCTGAGCATTGAGAACACATTTCATCTCACAAGGGCAGACAAGGACTTGTTGTTGAAACAGGAATATGATGTTCAGGTTGCTGTGCATGCTCTTACTAGTAACAGTTCATGTACTGTTTGTTTAGAATATGCATGACTTAGTACATCATTTTGATGAATGTGCTCTAATAAATAGGCATGGTGCATGCTTCTTAATGACAAGGTGCCATTCAGAATGCAGTGGCCACAGTATGCAGATCTGCAGGTCAATGGTACGCTATCCCCTGAGATTACTTTGATTTAAACTGTAGGTCTACTAAAGCTTAATGCTTTCTCCAACTGTAGCAGATGTCCATTGTATATGTTCCTCAGCTAGACCTGTACATGGAAATGAAAACTCAGTGCTGATTTGTTAATTATTCTACTCTTACCAGATCTGGACTTGTCTAATTATCTGTGCTTAAAACCAGAATATGACTCTGTTAGAATTGTTTGCTAGTGTTCATTTTAACATTTTGTCTCATAGATTGCACGAATGACGCATTACTTTCAAAATTTGATCAAATCCTGCGTTCCCTTTGTTTCTTATTCTCGTCGATGTAAATGATGGAGCTTTACATAATGCTACATCGCCTACATTTAGAAGTGTTCTGCTGCCGTTTTCTTTATTTTCACAATCCGTTTCTCCTTTTCCATTCAACAGGTGTACCAGTAAGGGCAATGAACCGACCTGGTTCTCAACTGCTTGGAGCAAATGGTCGTGATGACGGACCTATTGTGAGTTTTTTCTCTCAGAGTTAACAACTTTTTAGTAATTTCTCAAACAATTAACTCATTCGGTGTCTGTTCGGTCTATTGGCATTTCTAGGGCAGCATGTTCTTTTTTTAAATTTTAGGTCTATTTTTAATTTTATTCTTATTTTGCTTCCCACTATTCTGGAACGAGAGTTGGTGGAGGGTGGGGGAGTTTGCAGGGTAATTTACTAGATATTATATGCTGATTCTTTATGTTTTCCTTAGTATATGCTGATTGTTTTGTCAGATTACACAATGCACCAGAGACGGAATTAATAAGATTTCCTTAACAGGATGTGATGCTCGCATTTTCTGTGTGGGGGTTAGAATTGTAAACCGCCGTACTCTACATCAGGTTAGCGTAGCTTCCTAAAATTCTTTATTTTGATATAATTTTTATGTTCATCGGTATTTATTGAGTTCAAAGTAATGAACGCGACAAGTATATGTTACCAATCAGGTGTTTGAAATTTTTTAATCCTGTGTTGTTTGTATTCAACTGTTTTGCTTTCTTTCTATTGCATGTTAGATATTATGATTTTCTCGTCCTTGTATTTGCTGATATAAAGGTAGAGGGTTTGTGTTTGTTGCTCTTTAACTGTGAGAACGGATATATGCATTGGCGGATCCAGAATTATGAGGCCACGGGGGCAAATTGCAAAAGTTTTGAAAATTTTTTATAAAGTAAAAATATTAGAAAGATAAAAAAATTATAGTTTCATTCATAGTAATAAAACCAATGATAAAAGTCAATTGCCACATATTCAAGTTATCGTCCAACCACGAGTTAAATAATTTTTTAATAAATCATTCGCTCTCCAATATAGTTGCAATCGACTTGATATATATTGTATATGTTTGCTTATTTTTTCGGGCTCAACTATTCAAAGATGAAACAGAAAAATTCCAAGCAAATGTGCAATTATTCTTTGTACTTTTGCGTTGGAATTAATATAGCAAGCTTAAAATTTATGCGAAATTTCCAGAAGAAATTTCTTTAGAGAAAACAAGACTCTCCTGCTAAAATTATTTCTTCGTGTATGAAACGAAAAAAGGTAGCAAGGTGACTTAAAAGAATATAAGTATCACTTGTTTTTAGTATGATTTGTCTTTAATCTTTTTTTCTTTTAATATATATTTTTTTTGTCTTCAAGGGATCAATTGACCCCTTTTGCCCTTAAGTGGATCCGCCACTGGATATATGGGAATTTGTTTGGCATTTCTACACTTGTTTCAAGTTTGTGATTGGTGCGAACTTCTTGTAATCAGACCATCTTTTTGCTAGATTCTCAGCTTGATTCCAAAGGAGGCTGAAGGGGAGTGTTTTGAGGATGCACTAGTTCGCGTTTGTAGATGCATCGGTGGTGGGGCTACCACAGAAAATGCTGATATTGAGAGAGATATTGAAGTTGTTGCTGATTTTGTTTCTGTCAATCTTCGCTGTCCTGTGAGTTACAGTTATCATTTGCCTACATTAAGTATTCGGTATAGTTTTATAATAAAAAATAGGAAAGTATTAAATAAACAGCGTTGTTTGTTGCTATTGTTGACATTGCACCACTTTGAGGTCTGCACTTGATACATTTTGAGAATATTGGTATTTTAGTTGGAATTTGATTCGAGTATTAGATTTTGATATTATTTTGTTTCCTTATTCTAGTTAGTTTCCTAGTTTAATTAAAACTCTTAGCCTAAAAGTAAATAAAGGCTTGAGAGCTGCATTTTATTTACTGTTATTATTATTGACGTTATTGTTATTGAATTATTCAAAGTTCATCTCTCTGCTCTTTTTTCTCTCTCAAATTGCGTTCGGTTCTGCATCACATACGGCTCCCACTCTTGAAGAGTGTGTCCTTTCTTTGCATTTCTTGCTTTGTGTGGCCTCCAGGGATTGTGAAGCAGTCCTTCTCAATGATGTGTAGTAGATGTTCTCTGACATATCTGTCTTGTGTCAATTGAACCACAAACCTGAAGTCAATTTTCTCCTCCAACATCTCAGTTCTCCATCATCTCCCGTGGTCATTTATGAGAATCCTTTTGTCCAAGTGAAGGAGCAGGCTGCCCCTTGTTTTGGTTTCAAATATAGTCCATCTCACGATGTGATTATGCGAGTGACAGGTCATAGCTTTTTGGTAAAGGAATTGACAAGGTACAACAACAAACATTTTGCTGCAGCAAGCACTTCCCACATAATGTGTAACATTTTCATAGACAGTTCTATTTGTGGAATAATCGACCAACAATAAAGTTGCCAAAGAAGGTTTCATACTTTTAATGTATCCAAGGATTGGGTCCAAGTTTTTGAATGAGAGAAGTTGTGTAGGTGTGATTAAATCTCCAGTATTTGATTGGAGAAGCGGCATTATCTTGGACTAGCAAACATGTTGGAGAACTTCCACAAAAAATCAGGAGTCTGTGAGAAACTGAGAATTATTATTGAACAATGGGAATATTCATTGACATCATTTTTTGCAACCCCCACCAACGGACTAAACCCCCATTTATCCATCTTTATTGTCTCATTTCCTACTTGCTCATTGCACTCTTCATCTTGTGGCTTTTATTTGTCTCATGCATCCATGGGTAAATTTGGCACTTTTGTGTATCTTACTGAAACAGAGTTGTCGTTGTTGTGACTCTCAAACATGCGCATCTGAGATCAACTTGTGAGAGAAAGCTGGGTATGTCATTGACTCTATAACAAGTATCCTTTTTTGTGCTGGAGTATACAGGGGGTCCTCGACATCAATGGAAAGAACCTGGGTTTTATGGTATTTTGCTCATAAGGTGTTATTTAGAAAGCAATATTACTTTCAGCTAGAACATGTCATTGACCTAGTGTTTCTTCACAAGTGGGCTCATCACATGAAACTGCCCCAGTTTTCATAATGTGGCTCTGATTGCTTCGAATTTTGCTATCGGCACTGAGAATATGTGACATTGTATTGCACATTATACTTTGTGTGAGAAAATTTATGACTATTTGCATCCGTGGAAAATATATATGTTCGTTATCACCATCTTGTAGGACTTGGAACATATTGCTGTTTCTACTCACCAGATCTTGAGTTTTTCGTTTCCTCTTAAACCTTATGATCCTCCCATCCACCTATATTCCTAACTGATCATGTTGTTTACCTTCTCTCCATAATTCCAATAAGCTACCCTTCCTCGCTTGTAATTGTGATCGGGAGGTTTTCGATACGTTCTCACCGACTTCTCTCCATTGGTTGTCAACTTCAATCTAGATGCAGAAACTTGCATGTATTATTGGCCTTGATATGAGAATAAAGGCTGAGCTTTTCAAGTGATACTTTACTACACGATACTAACCTGCGTCAAGTAATACACGGTAGCGTTAGCCCACAATTTGAGACATACATTTGTCAGAAACTCTTAGTTGCAAAATTGTATTTCTTGGTGAGTCGGATCTCAATGTCAATTCCATTTTAAATTAATTGTACTTGATGGATTTTCTATCAGAATTTTTATCTTCTTTTCATACTCTTCCATAATTAGTTAATTACAAATGTTACAAGAATTGGTCAATTCTACTTCCATTAACTAATTATATATATGAAGTTCCATAGTATGTTTTTGTTTAAATTTGTGGATTGGGTTCTTGGGTATTCATTTGATGTGATGATGCCCTCATCAATTTGCATTTCTTCCTGATGCTATAATGGTTGTGCTCTTTCCTGGAAGTTGTTAGTATTATGTTCATATGTTGGAATTAGTTATCCATATTCATGTATGCTTCAGATGAGTGGTTTAAGAATGAAGGTGGCTGGAAGGTTCAAGCCTTGCGCACACATGGGCTGTTTTGATCTGGAAGTGTTTGTGGAAATGAACCAACGCTCCAGGAAGGCAAGTGATTGGGATCCCTATCGTCTGTTTGCTTTCTGATATATGGGGGAATTATCCCTCCTTTTTCCCCTCTCCTTCTTTTGCCTTATTTTTTATGTGGGTAGGTGCGTGGTAGAGATGTATTTTGAAGCCCTGGAGTCCTGTTGTGAGCCAAGTGTAAAACGGAAAAGATATGTTCTAAACTAATTAAAAAATATGACCCACTCGACGGGCCCCTAAACTAAATCTCAAAACAAAGAAAAATTGGATAAAAAATACCAACAATTAGAAAACTAAAATACCTCAAACTAAAACTTGGGCTGTGTCGGATTATCTGATACAAGGTTTTGGCCAAAATTATTTATTGCCTGACTTCCTGGTTTATTATGTTTGTGTTTGCGCTGTCTGTTGGTGCAGTGGCAATGTCCCATTTGTCTGAAGAACTATTCTTGGGAGAAAATCATCATAGATCCATATTTCAACCAAATCACATCTAAGGTATTGTCTACAATTTTCCTTTAGATACACATTCTCTTCCCACTTTATGCAGTTTGTTTTATCATTTCTCAAAAAAAAAAAATTCGCAGTTGCGGGACTTTGGAGAAGACACGGCAGAGGTTGAGGTGAAAACTGATGGTTCTTGGCGTGTTAAGGCAGATTACCATGGTACAGGTCTTGGGAATCTTGGGCTATGGCATTTGCCTGATGGTACCCTCTACGACTCCTCAGAAATAGAATTAATGCCAAAACCTGAACTTAAACCCGACCAACATGAAGTTGGTTGTGATGACCTTGCTGCTCTAAAACTAGGTATCAAGAAAAACAGAAATGGTTGCTGGGAATTTAGCAAACCTATCGAGAGTAATGGTCCGAATGTAATTGCTATGAGCAGTAGTGCCACTGACAGTGGCATAGATTGTGAAGATGCTAGTGTGAACCAGGATGCTGGATTTAATGATCCGTTTACTGCTGCGACAGCTGGCGGTACTGAAGTGATTGTCCTAAGTGATTCAGAAGAAGATACCGAACCACTAATAATGTCTAATGGGCCTGTTCATGAAAATAAAAGTAATTTTCATGTTACCTCATATCTTTAACATTGGAAAAGTAGATCTACCTTTTTATGATGAGTTAAGCTAATTGCAATCGAGTAAGACATAGATCATCCATTTGGAATCATATCCAGATTTCTGGTAGCTGTTTGCAATGTGCAAGTTTGTATGATGGTTCTTTATAAAATATCAACCTTTTCAACTTTGTTATTTAAATTTGGTTTATGATTTCCTTTGGCAGCATCTATTTTGCTTGGTACGAATGGCAGTGGGACTGGTAAGACAAGTAGGGGTACGATTGTGAAGATGCTAGTGTGAACCAGGATGCTGGATTTAATGATCCGTTTACTGCTGCGACAGCTGGCGGTACTGAAGTGATTGTCCTAAGTGATTCAGAAGAAGATACCGAACCACTAATAATGTCTAATGGGCCTGTTCATGAAAATAAAAGTAATTTTCATGTTACCTCATATCTTTAACATTGGAAAAGTAGATCTACCTTTTTATGATGAGTTAAGCTAATTGCAATCGAGTAAGACATAGATCATCCATTTGGAATCATATCCAGATTTCTGGTAGCTGTTTGCAATGTGCAAGTTTGTATGATGGTTCTTTATAAAATATCAACCTTTTCAACTTTGTTATTTAAATTTGGTTTATGATTTCCTTTGGCAGCATCTATTTTGCTTGGTACGAATGGCAGTGGGACTGGTAAGACAAGTAGGGGTAGATCAGATAGTACGTCCTCGTTTCTGCACCAAGAACGTTGTGTAAAACCAAGGGTGTATCTGTCCATTGATTCGGACTCTGAGTAAAGTCATTGGCGATGGTATCCAGAGGAGATTTCTCTTTTCCGTTCAGATTTTAGCCGGATTGCTACTAGATGATCATCTTCTGGAGAACTCAATTTCCGTAAAGATTCAACCGTTCTTGCTAGCTAATTATTTTGTATAGGTATTTTTTTTTAATGAAAATGTTTTGTATAGGTTGAGATTCAGGTTTAGTTTTGATTGCGCCCCCGTGGGCTGTCAATCAATATAGGGCACTGGAAAGTCTGATTTCGTTTCTGCGTTGTGATCACAACGAATAGGTGACCTTTTAAGTGTCTGTTGCATACTTTTGATCCCGGAGGGTTTTGATATTTCTTGTGAGTCAAGAGTCTGCTTCTAGAAATGTTTAAAATGGACCAACTCGGGCTAAATGATTTGGGCCCAAAAATTCGGATTTAGACCGCCGGAATAATAAGTGATGGACTTGGGGCATTAGCAATATGTGGATCTAATCTTAATACTGAATTCTAAACGAGCACATCGGGCTATAAGTTAAAAAGTTTTAGAACTATATATTTATATCTAAAATTTTAAATTTAAACATATTCAACTCTACTAACATATGAAATTTAAAGTATATATTATGAAAGTAGTTGCGTAAGATTTTAACTATCTTGCAAATTTTAAATATTCCAAATTATATATCCAAAACTAATACTATAATAACAAAAGTAAAGTCTATATATGTGTGTATATATATATATATATTCAAAGAAAATAATAATAAAACTACTTAATGGTTGGTATATAAAGAGTAACCTTTTTAAATTATACTCGATAAATTAATAACCTCTATAAAATTAATATTTTTTCCGGTCCCGACTTGGGTCCCAAACGTATATTTTTTTGAGACCCTTTTATAAATCAAGGGTTCCATCAACATCATAGATTAATAATCTCAGAAAATTACGAAGATAACTAAGACTTAGTAAAATATGACTCTAGTTTTGATTGTGTTCTATTGAAATTCAAATCAAAATGAATCTCATCTCTCACTTTTTGCAAGGCACTTCAAAGCTCTGGTATGGTATACTCTGGTTGCATGAAAAAATTATGAAGGGTTTTTGACGCTTCTATTGCTTCTTTTCGTGTAACCGGCTCTAATGGTACCGTATCATCTTGAGCTTCATCCTCAATTGGATTTTCAATTATAGTATCACCAATTTCTTCTAAATTTTGGATTTGTGAACATTCTTCATTTTTCATCCGAATAATCCAATAGACGAATGACATCCATTTGATTGTGATGATGGAAATTTTTAATCAATGCAGCGAGTTCATGGGTACCTGCTTCAGTATCCGCATGTAAATTTGTTGAATCTTCTTCATTCACTGAACGAATTTTACAATGTCTGAAAAAATTGGGTATTGTCTCTTGCTGCATATTAATAGTCCAAGCTGAGACTGCAAGATTAATGGCGTCTAGAACATTAAGCTTTTCTAGAACATTAATTAATTTTAAATTGGTTGAATATAAAATACCTCTTTAAATTAATAAATTATTAATTTATCGATTAATTATTACCTCTCTAAATTAGTATTTTATTCGGTCCCAACTGTATTAATTTATAGAGGTTCCACTGTATATCTAATGGTTGATCAATATATAACAACTAAAAATAAGTAAAATTAATTTTATTTTATTGTAAGAGGTATGGGTGTAAACGAGACGAGACAACTCGCGAGCTACTCGAGATCGACTCGGTCATTACTCGACTCGAGTAGGCTCGACTCGAAATCGAGCTCGATTCGGTATACTAACGAGTCGAGTCGAGCCACCCAATAATCGACTCGATAAGCTCGTGATATACTCGAAATTGTTTTATATATAATTAGCTTATTTATAATATAATTTGTAAAATATAATATAAAAAAATTATTAATTGGTCAAAAAATAAAAAATTATTAATACATATTAGATTTTTATTTTAAATAAAAGAAATAACAATTTTATTGGTCAAAAATTAAAATTACTAGTTAGATAATAAAAAAATAGAAATTATTCGATATTGATTAAGAGTGTTTGAAATGTTTACACAAGTTAAAAGCAAAATAGCTTCTCCCATCTCGATTCGGTGCTGTTTATTTTGCTCACAAGTGGGTAATAAATTTAAGCCAAATTCCTTATCTGACATCGCCCATATAATTATGATTGTTACTCAAGTGAGACTATTAAAGAATGTTGGAAGACTCTCATTTAATATACGTGGCTATGGGACCTCGTCCAAGGATACTATGAAGGGGTGTAAATGAGACGAGACAACTCACGAGCTACTCGAGATCGACTCGGTCAAAATTCGGTCAACACTACACTCGAGTAGGCTCGACTCAAACTCGAGCTCGACTAGACATACTAACGAGTCGAGTCGAGCTTGGATTTTAACTACTCGCGAGTTTTCAAGTCGAGTTCGAGCCTGAGAAATGGCTATCGACTTCGAGTCGAGTATACCAATACTCGAGCTCGACTTGCATCATTTACACCCCTAGTAAGAGGTAATAGAAAAGAGAAATGATATACCAACACCCCTACAACACCCTGATTTGCAGGGTTGTACCGAGTGCTTTATAGGTAGTAGGTGCGTTAAATAATATTAATTAATATTATAACAAAAAATTATAAAGCACCTGGTACAACCCTACAAAGCAGGGTGTTGTAGAGGTGTTGATAGTAGGGGTGTTGAGTCTCTGTTCTTTTGGACTTATTTTGCTTTTCATGCGATTGATTCGATTCAGTCCATTCGATTGATTCGATTATTATTATTATTATTATTATTATTTTATTATTATTATTATTAATAATAATAATCTTAATTATTATTGTTATTATTACTAATAATATTACTATTATTATTAATAATATTTATTATTATCGTTGTTGATTACTATTATTATTATTTACCATTATTATATATCAGTGTTATTATTATTATTGTTATTATTATTATTATAGTTATTATCGTTATTATTATTAATATTATTATAATTGACCCTTATCAAAGTAGATCTCAACTAATCATTTATATTTTATTGTATTATTATTTTTAATATAACTTTCTTATATTTATTATTTCTATTTTTATTATTATTATTATTATTATTATTATTATTATCTGTTACCCTTAATATATATTTGATTCGATTCGATTCGATTTAGTTCGTTCGATCCATTCGATTGATTCGATTAATTCGCTCATTTTAGATTCATTTAAATTAAAAGAATATAAAGTGTATCATTCTTCATTAGAAAATAAATATAAGGGTCTAATCATCCTTTTTTTTTTTTTTTGGTTAAAATATGCCAACCTGCGGGCGGACGATCCTTCTAACATCTCTATTTGCTAGTATTATGCTTTTCTCTATTATCGGGTTGCTAGTGACATCAGCATAATATTTTTGGGACTAAAATGAGTTCGTTGTAACTATTGGACATGTATCAAGGGCTTGTGTTAAGTTCATTTTTGTTGTTATGATGGATGAGATGATTATGGACCACAATTTTTGTAATGTTCTAAAATGCATGAGACGAAAGCAGTGGTCAATGTAAAGTTGAGAGTAACAGGTTGGTATCATTTCACTTGATGGATATGAGATACACATACATACATACAAGTAGTTACCCTAAATATTTGGGTTCTCGGGGAGACGGAGAATAGATAGTGATTTTAATCATACCGCCATATACGGATTAAATATTGAAAAAGTGAAGTCACACACAATATGGATGTACTTGAGATGTGCATGCTTCATCGGATGTGCAGTGACTCAAGAAGAAAAGAACAAAGAGATTCATTTTATGTAAAGTGTTACTTTCATTCAAGCAAGATGCAAGAGCATTGTTTATTAGACAAATGGGTGTGGGTGTGGGTGTGGGTGGGTGCTGTCTCTCCCCCTCCCCTCTTCATTTTCATTAGACATTTATACATAAATAAATTATAGGGTCAAAAGTATTTTGCACCCTACTGTATCACTTTTATCGCATTTTACTCCCTCCGTTCATTTGGCTGTTAAAAACTAATGGAATAGAACTCATGTGCTTCTCATGCGCCGTCAAACCATTGGAAGAAGCCACATCTACGGGCAGCACATCGAAGAAATCTTCGTCCTGGATTGGCATATGTCCATGAGGTTATCAAAGCATTTGAAACCCTACGGGAACAATCCCGATAGGCCATTTGACTCTTCTTTCTTCTTTCCTTGCTGTTGGGTTTATTTGGCCCAAATGATTAAAATTATGAGGGCCCAAATTAAATCTCCTGCAGCCCACCTCAAAAACGGACCCGGCCCGGAACCTTTGAAAGCAGCCCATTATGACCGGATTAATCCTAGCCATTTATTTGGCACCTTTTAATCCCGGCCGTTGGTTTTATATTTGCCCTAATATAAAACCCCTACCCCCAGTTAACCCTACCCTTATTTCTCCTGTTTCGTCGTCCGCCTCCACCCTCCCTTATCTCTCCCGATTTTCTTTACTCTTTCTCCTCGGTTGACCCTGTTCTTCCGATATGGAAACTAAATCAGGTCCGATTTCCTCTCTTCGTTTGTTGTTCCGATTCTCCTATAAATTTCATTTCCGTGTGAGATGAAAGAACAACAGAAACGAATTGAGAACAAGTGATCTTTTGTTTACCTCGATTTTTCTCTGTGAAATAATTGAGTGACTTGTGGGTGAGGCTTGTGAGATAATTCGGGATCTGAGTTTTCTGGGGTTCGTTTCGGTTGAATCTTGCTGAGTGCTTCGATTCCTCCGGTGGTTGCTTCCGGTCCGGTGGTGGGTTTCGTTTTTAGTCGGCCGGGTCATTTGAGTCTGGACGTGGCTACGGAGACGGAGGATCGGCCATTTTTTCCAAAGTGACATCACTTTCGATCGGCTACGGCCGTTTGGTTTGCATTTTCTTTACTCACCGTTTTTATTTTCAGTATTTTTTGTTTGATTCATTTAAATAGAAGTTGTGTAATCCCTAATCCCTATCCCGAGTAGATTTGTGTAATAGTTATATTTGTTATAATTATTGTAATAATTTGCCACCGATTCGGACCAATACTCAACATGGTACCGGAGCTTTGGTTCGGATCTGTCTGAATCAGGTCAACCCGGATTGCTCAGGTATATCGGCTTAACCCTCTCCTTACCGTCTGTTTTTCCCTTGCTCGTTGTTCTTTGTGATATTTTTTCCGATCGTTGTTCTTCGTGATATTTTTCCTTTGTGATATTTGTTCGGGTCTTGCTGTCCTTCGTGTTGTTCTCGGCCCACTGTTCTTCGTGATATTATTTCGGGTTGACTGTCTCGGCCCTGTTGTTATTGCTTCTGCTGCGTATGTTAGTTGACGCATTGTTGGTAATATTCTGTGTGTTTATTCCTACGATATTACTTCGTGTTTATTTTGAATCTGGAATTTTTCATAATCGGGCATTTAAACCCTCCTGCCTGGACCGCTTAAGTGTCCTCGGATCTTGTAGGGGGCTGGTGTTGAATTTTTCAGATTCGTTTAATTTTATTTATCTGTGTGATTTTATTGATTACTTTGTGTTTCTGAGTTTTGATAAAATAAACCGTTTCCTCCTTGTTTGTGTTTTTCACAAATTTTCAAAAACTTTGTTCATTTTGAAAATTAAAATGGGAACGATCTCTGCCTTCTCTGTGGCACCATTTGATGGAAAAGGTGATTTTGCCATTTGGCAACAGAAAATGAAAAGCATACTCATTCAACAAAAATGTTTCAAAGCTATTGATAATTCTTTCGCTTCTAATGTGACTGCGGATAAAAAGGCTAAACTTGATGAGTTTGCTTATTCTGCAATTATCTTGAACCTATCTGACTCTGTGATAAGAAAATTAGGTAAACACGGTTCGGCTAAAGAATTATGGGAAAAATTAGAAGAAATGTATCTTGAAACTTATTTGTGATAAACTGTTTCTTCTTGAAAAAAATTTTCCGCTACAAGCTTGATCTAAATAAAGACATCGATGCTAATTTAGACGTGTTTACAAAACTGGTTCAAGATATAAAGTTAACGGGAGATAAAAACATCGATGATTACACTCCGATTGTTCTTTTTAATGCTATTCCTGATTCTTACAGTGATGTGAAATCTGCCATTAAATATGGTAGAGATCAAGTGACCTTGGATATTGTTGTAAACGGCTTGAACAGCAAAGAATTAGATTTGAAAAACAATAAAGGTGCCGCCCTTAGAAATCTTGGCGAGGTTAATTTTGTCAAAGGAAGACCACAAAAACGTTTTCAAAATAAAAAGTCTTCGAACAGTCAAAATAACCAAACCAACAAGAAAAAGGGCAATGAAAAATTTCGGTTTAAATCTAGACCTACTAATCGTAAATGTTACAATTGTGGTGAATACGGTCACTACATTCAAGACTGCACTAAACCTAAGAAGAACCAGCAATCTGAACAGGCTAACTTAGCTGTCGGTGAAAATCTAGGTGATGTGTTTATGATTTCTGATGCTATGCATGCTTCTGTGAACTCTGTGTTAGCTGACCTTGGTGAAAATGATTGGCTGGTTGATTCTGGATGCACATTTCACATGACTCCGCACAAACAACTTTTTTCTAGCTATCGTGATTTGAAAAATCGATATGTGTCTATGCCTGATCATGTAAAACGAGATGTTGCTGGAATAGGAACTGTGTGCCTTAAATTCGAATCTGGAAATTCGATAACTTTGGAAAATGTTAGGCATGTTCCTCACTTAGCTCATAATTTAATGTCGTGTGCATGTCTTGAAGATGATGGTTTTGAAGGTACATGGGGTAAGGGTGCAATGAAAGTTACGAGAGGTCCCAAAACCTTTTTTGTCGCCATTCGTAAACTGAACTTATATATTTGTTCCACTGTAAGTAACTTTTCCGTTAATGCAGTCCATGGAGATAAAACTGAAATCTGGCATAAACGGTTGGGTCACATTAGTGGTAAAGGTCTTGAAATACTGCACAAAAATGGTTGTTTTGGGAATGATAAAATATCTGACTTGCCATTTTGTGATAACTGTGTGTATGGTAAGCAACATCGTGCGAACTTTCCTCATTCACCTTCCCCAAACCCCCCTAAGAGTTCAAATGTGTTTGAGTGTCTACATGCTGATGTGTGGGGGCCTGCCAGTGTTCCGACACATGGCGGAAACCGATATTTTTTGTCTGTAATTGATGATTATTCCAGGAAAGTCTTTATATTTCTCCTTAAGAACAAATCTGATGTGTTTGACACGTTCAAAACGTGGAAAATTTTAATTGAAAATCAGACCGGTAAGAAAATTAAAATTTTGAGAACTGACAACGGCCTGGAATTTTGCAATAATTTGTTTGATACTTTGTGTGCGGAAAGTGGTATTCAAAGGCATAGGACAGCACCCTACACCCCCCAACAAAACAGAATCGCTGAGCGCATGAACCGAACCCTCCTTGATAGGGTAAGGTCTATGCTCGTCAGCTCCAGATTGTCAAAACGCTTTTGGGGTGAGGCTTTATCTACAGCTGCCTATATTATAAACAGATCTCCATCTGTCCCTTTGAATGGAAACTATCCAGAATCTGTGGACTGGTAGTAATATTGATTTCTCAAATCTTCGTGTATTTGGGTGTGCTGCATATGTTCATCATAAACATGATAAACTAGAACCTAGATCAATAAGATGTGTGTTCTTAGGCTACCCGGAGGGAGTTAAAGGATTTAGGTTATGGCTTAAGGGCGAACCAGGGTTTAAGGTGCTAATTAGTAGGGATGTTATATTTAATGAAGATGAATTTCCTTGTCTCGAACATCCTGCACCCGCACCCGTGCACATGCCTAATCCAGAATTTGTTTCTAACTACCCTACCTTGAGTGAGGTGGAGCCTGAAAATGATGAAACTTTGCATGCTGAAAATGAAAATCATTCCGAAAATTCTAGTGATGAAATAATTGAGAATGTTGATGAAAGTGCTGATCTGTCCAACTATCAATTAACTAGAGATAGGCCTAGAAGAGAGAATGTTAGGAGGCCTCATCACTTTGATGATTTTCATATGATGTCTCAAGCTTGCAATGTGTTTGAATCATTAGATAATAACGAACCTAAAAGGTACAAAGATGCTTTAAAATCTGAAAATGCTTCTGATTGGTTAAATGCTATGAATGATGAAATGAATTCCCTGCATGTTAACCAAACCTGGACTCTTGTTCCAAAACCTGATCGTTGTTCTCTTGTGGACTGTAAGTGGTTATTTAAGGTTAAGAATGAAGTAGAGAATATCAGATTTAAAGCTAGGTTGGTTGCTAAAGGTTTCACTCAGAAGGAAGGAATTGATTATACTGAGATATTTGCTCCTGTTGTGAAATTCACCACCGTGCGTATCATGCTTACTTTAGTTGCTCACTTCAATTGGGAATTAAAACAAATGGATGTTAAAACAGCCTTTCTTCATGGTGAATTAAATGAGAAAATTTATATGAGGCAGCCATAAGGTTTTGTCGACTCTAAGAAACCTGATCACGTTTGCCTTCTTAAAAAGGCTCTTTATGGCCTGAAACAGTCTCCAAGGCAATGGAACAAGAAATTTGACTCTTACATGCTTTCTTTAAAATTCAAACGTAGTTCGTATGACCCTTGCCTCTATTTTAAAGAAAACTCCACTGTTCCTATCTTCTTGCTTATCTATGTGGATGACATGTTACTTGTGAGTCCGTGCATGAAATTGATTGATCATGTTAGATCGTGTCTTAGTGAGCAATTTGACATGAAATACCTTGGAGATGTCCAAAAAATTTTAGGCATGAATATTGTTAGAGATAGAAAAAACTGTTCTTTGTATCTAAATCAGTCTTCCTACATTGAGAAAATACTTGAAAAATTTTCTATGACGGCTGCAAAACCTGCTTCTGTGCCTCTTGCTGCTCATTTTTTATTATGCAAAGATCAATCTCCTAAAACTAGTGAAGAAGAAAAATCAATGGAAAAAGTTCCCTACGCTAATGCTATAGGATCAGTCATGTATCTCATGGTTAGTACCAGACCCGATATAGCCTATTCTGTTAGTTGTTTGAGTAGATACATGTCTAATCCTGGTATGCCACATTGGGAAGCCTTGAAGTGGCTTCTCCGTTATCTGAAATCCTCTGTGGATGTTGGTATTAAGTTTTCTAAATCTGGTGATGGTGTTAAACTTGTTGGATATGTAGATTCAAACTTTGCTAATGATCGTGACAATCGAAAATCCACGACCTCTTATGTGTTTACCCTTTGTGGCTCTTGCATTAGTTGGAAATCTCAGTTACAGAATGTTGTTGCTTTATCTACGACTAAATATGAATATGTTGCTACAACTGAGGCATTTAAAGAAGCCATATGGCTAAAGGGTCTTTTATCAGAAATCGGTTTTCTGAAAGAAAAAGTAGTGGTATTTTCGGATAGTCAATCTGGAATTCAGCTATGCAAAAATCCTGTCTTTCATGACCGCACTAAACATATCGATGTTAAATTTAATTTTATTCGTGATATTGTTAAAAAAGGTGAACTTGAGCTTGGAAAAATTCCTTCAAAATTCAATCCTGCAGATATGGGCACCAAATGCTTGCCTTTGGAGAAGTTCGTGTCCTGCACCGACCTGCTAAACTTGGGAACTCAAGACTAACTCTTAGTCTTTGCCTTCTTTGTGATGGCTTTGCATTCTTAGTGAATTATTTTTGCTATCTTTGTGATAATCCTGCTGTCTTAGTGATTGCTACCTTTCTTTGTGATTACCTGTACTTACTTTGTGTTTTGTGTGCAGGTGATGTCCTACGGCGATGATGACCTCTGTCTCCCTTATGTACCCCGATGACTCATTTGGCCCAGGTGGAGAATTGTTGGGTTTATTTGGCCCAAATGATTAAAATTATGAGGGCCCAAATTAAATCTCCTGCAGCTCACCTCAAAAACGGACCCGACCCGGAACCTTTGGAAGCAGCCCATTATGACCGGATTAATCCTGGCCATTTATTTGGCACCTTTTAATCCCGGCCGTTAGTTTTATATTTGCCCTAATATAAAACCCCTACCCCCAGTTAACCCTACCCTTATTTCTCCTGTTTCGTCGTCCGCCTCCACCCCTCCCTTATCTCTCCCGATTTTCTTTCCTCTTTCTCCTCGGTTGACCCTGTTCTTCCGATATGGAAACTAAATCAGGTCCGATTTCCTCTCTTCGTTTGTTGTTCCGATTCTCCTATAAATTTCATTTCCGTGTGAGATGAAAGAACAACAAAACGAATTGAGAACAAGTGATCTTTTGTTTACCTCGATTTTTCTCTGTGAAATAATTGAGTGACTTGTGGGTGAGGCTTGTGAGATAATTCGGGATCTGAGTTTTCTGGGGTTCGTTTCGGTTGAATCTTGCTGAGTGCTTCGATTCCTCCGGTGGTTGCTTCCGGTCCGGTGGTGGGTTTCGTCAGGCCGGCCGCGGGTCATTTGAGTCCTCGGACGTGGCTACGAGACGAGGACCGAGCCGGGTCAAGTTTTCCCGGCTGACATCACTTCCGATCGGCTACGGCCGTTTGGTTTGCATTTTCTTCACTCACCGTTTTTATTTTCAGTATTTTTTGTTTGATTCATTTAAATAGAAGTTGTGTAATCCCTACTCCCTATCCCGTGTAGATTTGTGTAATAGTTATATTTGTTATAATTATTGTAATAATTTGCCATCCGATTCGGACCAATACTCAACACTTGCTCTTTCTTCCCTTTTAATTTTTCTGTCCAGTGGAGTGGGAGGGAAGTGAAGATAACAAGAGCTCTTGGCGGGAAAGTCTACATCATTTCCCTTCAATTCTAAACAGCCAATAATATGAAAAATGACCACAATACCCTGAAGTAAAGCGCATGAGAAGCACATGAGTTCTATTTCGTTAATTTTTTTACAGCCAGGTGAACGAAGGGGGGTAAAATACGACAAAAGTGATACATTAGGGTGCATTTTGCCAAATTTTGAACATTGGAGTGCAAAATGCAAATTGGGTCATACATTAGGGGCCTGTTTGGTAGGTCTGATATGATGGGATAGCAAAAGTTATATAGGCAAAACCCATTGTTTGGTAGCACAATGATTTAACTTATTGGCCCGCACAAAAAATCGGCCCGTCCCAGAAATCATTGTTTCGCCAGCATTTCGTAACCCACCAAAAGGGTCCGATAATTCCTAAGCTGAACGAATAATATCTGCTTTCCAAGATTACCCCTCTATTTCTTCAAGATTTTTGCTTTCATCTTCTCACTGTTTGTATAATTCCCAACTCGAACTTCCAAGATGAAAAAATAATTCATAGCTAGAATGGATAATTAATGCTCGCTCTCACTCTCTTCTTCTATTTTCATCTTCTCGCTCTCTATCAGTGTCGCCGCCACCGCCTCAATCCTTCCTCGTCGCCATGTTTCTCAGGTGCCTCTTCCGGCACCGCTTAGAATTTCACTTCTGGGAGAGGGCTTTTGATTTGAGAGAAATTTTGAGTTGTAGCCATGACAGATGCAAGATTTCTTGAGTGGCAGTCATGGGGATGCAAATTTTCTTGAATTTCTTGAGTTGTAGTTATTGGGGATGAGAGATATCTTGGATTTCTTGACACAGCCATGGGGATGCGAGAATTGAAACGACGGTGGGTGGTGGTAGGGGTGGATATGTTTGTCATTTTTTATTTTTCACAAGGTTATAATTGTAAATTACTATTTTATCTAGATTTTAAATAAGAGTACCAAACACTTCACTTGTATTATACTTATCTCATATTTTTTTACCATATCCCAAGCACCCTTGTTATTTTTAACATATCTTGATATATCCTGACTAAGCTACCAAAAGAGTCCTAGGGGTGCAAAATGCTTTTGCCCCTAAATTATATATTTATGTATATCTAATAATATTTTAAGTTCCTCCCCAGGTACAATTTTTTTATTGTTCCCTCCCTCGAATCACTGAAGAAGTAATTGTACAATTCCCTGGAACCTACTAATTTTATACATAATGTTTATATAATGTCCAAGTATTCGATAAAAAAATTTAATTTTAATGATTAAATTAACACTAGATATTTAAAAAAAATTGTTGCATGCTCTTGTTATGACTATCACCATAGTTTTCTATTATTTCATTAATTTTCCTCAATTTAATACTTTCCTTCATAATTTATAAGAATTATTATGATTTTTTTTGTATATACTTATTTTAATTTTTTTTATATATAATTATTTGGAAGAGTTTCCCCACCCCAACATGCACGACATAGGCCCTCAAATACATATGTCCGTTGAGTGGAGAACATGGACTTTGAGACATCCTAAGAGGGCAAGAGAGCGGTCAAAGAATATGTGACCACAAATCATGAATGCAGATTTGGTACGGTACATCACCATATTGTGCATCAGATTCGCTGTTGAATCACACACGCACGCATACATACACACACATATTCATACGAGTGTGTGTAATCCAATGACAGGAGGGTGTTGCACCCTCCCATCCATAAATCATATGTAATGAACAAAGACTAATAGACTAGACCAATAATTAGTCAAAGAGAGAAGCACCCAGAGGATTAATACATGCACAAAAATTTGGGTGTTTATTTTGTTCATGTACTTACTTTATCTCAATTTATTACTCCTTCCAATCTATTTTAATTGCTTTTTTGAAAAAAATTTAATCCAAAATAATTGTCATTTTGCACGAATCTAAGAGAACTATATATCATATAATAATTTTCCCCTTTTATCTATTAGGCTAAATTACAGTTTTTGTCCCCCTAATATGATAAATTCTGACATCTTGACCCCTTAGTTTGATTTTTTTTTTTTTTGTAATTGAACAAATTCTAAAATTTTTAATGAATTTATGCTGACGTGTCTTAATTGTTGTCACAATATCATGGGTAATTTGGGATGCCATGTCATATTATTATTATTTATAAAATGTTAGAAAAATAATTGTTAATTAAAATAATACTATATTTTAACAAAGAGTAATGATACTCTTACACATCATTTACACTAAAATTTTACACACTGTATTAAATAGTGTTGTACCTTGTGCTTTACAGATAATACGATATCAAAATATTAAAAGTATTTACTAAAGTTACTCATTTAATGCACGTGGTACGTTTAATGTTTGGTGTAAAGAGGTTGTAAATGGTGTGTAAGTTAACAAAATGTAAACAGTGACACCATGAGAGACACCGTAAAAGTCTAACAAATGACAAAACACCGAGGTACCTTGAAAAGTATGACGTGTCTTCTCTTCCTTGTGAAAGGTTCAAAGGTATGGCTGTCTTTCTTATACTTCTCGTTCTCCATCGCAACTACAACTTATCGAAATGTTGGTTCTTTAGAAAAGGCCATAAATGATAAACAGACAGAGAAGAGAAAAGCTGATGAGTGGGAAGTTCCAAAAAAAACTTACACTCAAGCTGTCAAGAAAACAGGACCTGAACAAGTATCATCTGCAAATGCATATCAAATATTACAAACTGCTGGTGAAGTGGACAAGAATGGCAACCTACAGGATTCTGGACAGACAATGACTGCTAGAACATCACTGCAAAATAAACAGGGCGGGGACCTTTTCCCCTTGGTTACAACATGAGAATCATATTCTGGAATGTGAGGGGTTGTAACAAACCCCTCAAACACAAAGAGGTCAGGCTCTTTGTGAAGAATAATAAGCTAGATGTTTTTGCCTTGTTGGAGACTAGGGTGAAATCGAGCAATTTTCAAAAAATTTCAAAAAAGATTAATAAACAGTGGGTGTTTCTGAATAACTACTCAGAGGCTTATAATGGGCGTATATGGATAGGCTGGAATCCATACACAGTTACTCTTACTCTTTTATCTAGTTCAGCACAAGGAATTCATGTTAATGTGCTGGATAGATTAACTGGGAAGCAATTTCAAATGGTGGTTGTTTATGCCTACAACACCAGTGAATTGAGGAGGGAGTTATGGGAGTTTATGAAGAATATAGCTACTGCAGTAACAGAGCCTCTGATTTTTGGGGGAGACTTCAACTCAATCCTTACAGCTGATTATAGACTCCATGGAGCTCCTGTTACTGAGATGGATTATAAAGAGTTTGCTGACTGTCTCGCTAGTTCAGAGTTACACCAAGTTAGGATGGTGGGTGATGACTATACTTGGTGTAACAATCAAGAAGTAGATACAAGGATTTATTCTCTCATTGATAGAGTTGTGGCTAATCGAGCTTGGCACACTCAGTATAGTGGGGTGATTGTGGAGATTTTGGAAAGAAATGTTTCTGATCATTGTCCTCTCTTAATGGATTTAAACTCAGCTCCAATTATAAGAAATATTCCACTTAGATTTTTAAATGTGCTTGCAGATCATGAGGAGTTTAGACCAACATTGCAAGTCACTACTACAAAAACAGGGCTTTAACAGCGGTGATGGAGCCATATTAACAGCGGTTCTGGAACCGCTGTTAAAGGTGCCGATGTTAAATGTAACAGCGGTTATTTAAAATACCGTTGTTAATTTTAACAGCCGTTTTTACTAATATCTGATGTTAAATTTAACAGCGGTTATTAGTAAAAACCGCTGTTAAATAATTTTTTTTTTCAAAATATATTTTTTTTAGAAATTATTTTTTAACAGCGGTTTTTTTACAACCGCTGTTAAAATTGTTGAAATAAAAAAATTAATTAACATCTCGCGACCCGCACATTTATGCATATAAATGTGTATTTTCGCTGCACATGGGATTCAAACCTCTGACCTCCAGGTTTGTGGAGGTGGTATCAAACCAATACGCCAAAGTCAATTCTTATACTTTTGTTGCTTTATTTTATATAAGTGTACAATTAATCATATATATGTACATATATGTTTATTAATATTTTCAGAATTATATTATATATATAAAAGTTATAATGTATATTATATAAAAATTTAATGAAACTGATTATTAAACTTTTATGATTTATATTATTAATTAAGATATTATATTATTATAGAATAATAATATAATATAATAAAAATTATATTACATATTTATAATGTATATTGTATATAACCATGCTAAAAATTTAAATTTTATAATGTACATTAAAATTTATAATATATATTGATTACAAATATATATTATTATAAATTATATATTGCATTATATATTAAATGTTACATTAAAACAACCGTTGTTAAACTTATGCAATTAACAGCGGTTGTTTTAAACAACCGATGTTAAAGTTTTTTTTAACAGCGGTTGTTTTAAACAATCGATGTTAAAGTTTTTTTTGTTTATTTAACAGCGGTTGTTTTAAACAACCGATGTTAAACGTTTTTTTTTAACAACAGTTGTGTTAAACTTATGCAATTAACAGTGGTTGTTTTAAACAACCGATGTTAAACGTTCTTTTTTTTAACAGCGGTTTTTTAAAAAAACCGCTGTTAATATATTACACAAAATTTACAGGTATGCCACCGCGTCATTTTAACACCAGTTTCCGAACAATCGCTGTTAAAATGGCGATGTTAAAGGCCAGTTTTGTAGTAGTGAGTGTGGCAGACATCTTGCAATAGAAACAAGATGCTCAATATTTGGTATAGACTGGAAAAACTGAAGCAACCTCTGAAGCAAATTAATACTTGTTACTACAAAGGGATTGATAAGTGTCAGTTTTATACACTTATCCATGGTTTGTATCAATAAAATTCACCCATAATTGAGCTAGTCTACTCGTTTTTTGCTTTTAATTAATTAGTTTTTAATAATTTTATTTTTATCGGATGATGATGTAAATCTAGTCTTAATCGGATTAAATAACTGATTTACTCAAGAAATAATATGTTTATTAAATATTCTCTTTGATCAATTTTGATATATTCATGTTGTAGGGCTTTCCGATACGAATTCGGCAGTATTTCCGGATTCAAAATCAGAGTTATATATCAAAAGTTATCATCCGAAGAAGATTTGGGGCAAAAACGCAAAGTCTGAGAAATTCGGGCAAAACGTAACTCTCAAAGCAAACATGAACAAATTGACGGTTAGTTACGGCCGTAACTACAGAATGTTACGGCCGTAAGTCATCCAAGTTACGGCCGTAACTCCTTAATGTTACGGCCGTAACTCTTGACAGATTGTTATGATTTGTCTAATTTTTTATACTTTTTGTGTATTATTGAGGGGATGGCTGGCGTTGATCCGATCTATTGTAATAATACTGGAGTTTTGGAGCTATTAGATGAATTTAGGTGTATAAATAGACCCCTTAGATCCTTCATTATTCATCATTCATCATATAATTTTTCACTTTTTGTAAACTTTTCTTTCTGTGTCAAGAACACACTTGTGTTCTTGAGTGATTTGTGTAAGTGTGGTATAGCAAATGTTGTTCAGAGAGTTTATTGCTTCTTTCTCCTTTATCTACTAAGGGAGGGAGGATCAATTCTTTCTCTTGATTCAACTAATAATGACCACCAAAGCTTGTATTATGTATAATAAACCCTTCATGGGCTAAGTTACCTTTAGTTGGGATTATAAACAAGGTTAGTCATGTTATTTAAGTTTGTATAAAGATCTATTGTGAATTACTTATTATTGTGTGTGATTTTTATTGTTTTAACAATCTTTATTTATTTGGCCAATAAATGACGATATTTATGGTCTTCATATGTTTCGAAAGAAAATATGTTTGATTAGATCAAATGATCTTCACTCTAAGTTGTTCTAGGGAATAGAAATATACCTCTAGACCTTAGATGATTCTTTGAGTTATTTTCATAAATCCTAATGCTATGTATTGAAGCCAATCAACATAGAAATATAGTGGATTGATTCAATATGTAAGGGGCATTTTATAGTTCGAAAGAGAAACCGTCTTTTTAAGGAAAATCGAATCTACACAACATAATAAGTAAATTCATATTATGATCTCCTATACATCTTCTATAACTAATGACGAACTAAGTTTGTAATCCCAACTATTTCATTTTATCGTTAATCAATCTATTATTATTGCTATCTTTTTATTTCCTTATAATATTAGAACTATTATTGCATTATCTTTGCAATTATTAAACCAAACTCTTTAATTGTGTGTTTCACTCATCTTAGTATCTATAAAAATAGACTAATAGTGTATAATTCAAATTATAACCAAACTTCCTTGTGGGATCGATAAACCGAACTCAAAAAATCCACTTACTACTTGATAAGATATCGTGCACTTGCGATAGTTACACTAAGAACGTGTCAGGGATCCAAGAAAAGCTTTCCCAGTTGAGAGCTAGACTGCAAGAAGTTCAACATCTTTGTTCTAGTAGTGATAAGTTTAATACAGTTTTAATTGCTGAGGAGAAAGATGTGCTAACTGAAATTGAGAAATGGAGCTCCATTGAGGAGAACATTTGGAAGCAAAAATCCAGGATTGACTGGATCAAACTAGGTGATGCAAATATAAAGTTTTTTCGCACTTATGCAAAAGCTAGACAATCTGGAAGTGCAATTCCCTTTCTTATCAGAGAGGATGGTTCTAGATGCATCATCCTGTATGAAATAAAGGAAGAGATCAGGAATTTTTATGCTAATCTTATGGGAAGTGCAGCAGCTGAGATGCCAATGGTAGACAAGGATATTATTCAAAGAGGATTTACACTAACCTCTGTTCAGAAACAGCATCTTTGTGCTGATTTTTCAAATGAGGAAATTAAAGCAGCTCTTTTTGGCATGGACTCTAGCAAAGCTCCAAGGATTGATGGGTTTAATGTGTTCTTCTTCAAAAACACTTCCATGGTACTGCTACTATCCCTAAAGTTATAAATTTCACTTTAGTTTCTTTGCTTCCTAAGAAACTAAATGCTAGTGCAGTCAAAGATTTTATACCCATAGCTTGTTGTCCTGTGTTGTATAAAATAATCTCCAAGGTCCTATCAAATAGAATCCAAGGAGTTTTAAGAGAACTTATTAGTGCTTCTCAGTCAGATTTTGTAAAAGCTCAATCCGGAAAACTTATCATAGCTTCAAAGTAGGGTGGAAACAACTGATCATTTGCAATCCAGCCCCTCCTAAATGCAAGTTTATTATGTGGTTGACTATGCACCAGAGGCTTGTTACTTGTGATCATTTGGCAAAGTTTGGAATTGTTGTTAATCCTTGTTTTAGTTTGTGTGAGGTTGCAGATGAGAGTTTGAATCATATCTGGTTTGAGTGTGATTTTTCAAGAAATGTTTGGGATGGTATCAAGACTTGGTGTGGTATTGGAAGACTCACAGTTGATTGGGGAGCTGAGGTTGGCTTTCTCACTGATAATTGCAGATCAAAAACAAGCTCTCAACAACTCTACAGGTTGGCTATTAATGTTGTTATTTACTTGGTTTGGAAAGAAAAATGCTCGGAAGTTCCAAGCTAAAACTCAGACACATGAACAAATTATAAAGATGTGTAAAGAAGTTATTGCTGTGAGGTGTTCTATTTCCCCAAAGCTGCGAAACATTGTATTTTATTAATTTTGTAGCTAGGTAGTGTTTTCGAGTTGATCTGCTGGTGTGTGAACTTTGTATTGTTGCGCCACGTGGTAATATATAAATATTTACCAAAAAAATATAAATAAAACTGAAAATTTATTAAATTAATAAATAAATAAAAATTGTACGTGAATTTTTATTTGGAATATACTAAAAATATTGTAAAAATAAATATAATATTGCAATAATTAATTATAATAATATCTATAATTCTAATGATATTTGACCAAAAATGAAAATTATATATCTCACTACAAAAAAAAAACAGTTTTTACTGACGCCAAACGCCGTTGATAAAACAGAAAATAGCATCGGTAAAAAATTTACCGACGCCATTACCGAAGGCAATCCGCCGTTGGAAAAACGCTCGTCGATAATTTTTTACCGACGCCACTATTTATCGACGCCATTTTTGGTGTTGCTAAATTAAAAATAAAAAATCTAAAAAGTCAGGTCAGGACTCTGACGGGTCACGTCCGGGCTCAGGCGGGGCTCAGGTGGGTCAGGTCCGGGCTCAGGCGGGTCGGCGGGTCAGGTCCAGGTCCGGGCGGGTCAGGTCCGGGCTCCATTCAATTTCAAATGGTTGAGAAAGATTTTGGTATATAAACAACACAATACACTACTGTTTTTCTGATGTGGAATAGTGTAAAAAACTTACCGACGCCATTTCGGCGTCGGTAATGGCGTCAGTAAATACTGACGGTAAACGGTGTCGTTAATTGTGAAAAAAAGAAAAAAAAAATTTACCAATGCCAAAATGGCGTCGGTAAGGGCGTCGGTAAATAGCGTCGTTAATTGTGAAAAAAAGAAAAAAATAAGCCTGCGAACCTATCGTCGGTAAATTAATTAAATAACGGGCGTCAGTAAAGGCGTCGCTAAATTATAAGTTTAACAACGGTGGGTACGGGTGTCGGTAAATGACGTGAGTAAAAACTATTTTTTGTAGTGTCTATTTAATTAGAATTAACTAGACATATTTAGTTCCTTTATTAATTGTTTGAATATTGTTCAGATTTATTTTTGTAATATTTTCCATTAAAAAGCATTTTTTTCAGAATATTTAAATAATTATTTATATGAAATGTCGAATTTTATGTTTTTTGATTAATTTATATATTATCCTGATTTTTTAGCAACATAATTTTTTTTATGTTTTTATTACTTAAATTACTGAGGTGAAATATATTAAGCATGATATACAAATTCAATAAAACATGTAAGAAAATCCCTAAGAGCGAATCAAATAATATCATGTATCTAGTTCCAATGTTATATCACTCCGAATTCATTCTTAATAATTTCAAACTCATACCGCAAACCGAACACCACTAAATCCTATGACGCTTGAAGAATCTGAGGGTCTGATGCAAAGTGATCAAGTCCCTTTGTATGGAAGGAAAAGAAAACTCGATCTCTTTATCTCGAAAAAATAACTATTTAAGATCATACGCAAAGCACGTTGAATCTAATATTGAAGTCTTATAATCCAATAAATACCTTTAGAGAATACAAATACTCGTTCAAATTAAATGAACAACATCAATATCCAAGAAAAACATGAAATTGCAATTATTTTAAGCAAAACATAAGAACATAAAAATTGGAAGAAGAAAAAAACTAATTAGAAGTATATATTATATAATAAATAAATAAATTAGGACTTTTTCTTTTGGGAGGATGCACATGCATCCCTTACCTCCCCAGCTGCCCATATAATAATATTAAACAATAAGATGTCTGTTGAAGGGAAAATAACTGAGACAGAAAGTAGGGCAAAAGTTGTTGTATTATTCCATTGATGACATCCCTTTAAATAGGGAGAAATACATACAAACAGGCCTTAGCCAAACCCTAACTAGGAAAGCCCGTAAACTAACAGACTTAGGCACACAATGGGTATTATTCCTTTAACACTCCCCCTTGTGCCTAGTCTACAAACGCATGTCATGTTGCCTCGTTAAAACCTCATCAAGCAAAAACCCAGTGGGAAAAATATCTTGATCGTAGGAAAAAGAGTACAGCATCTAGACACATCAAGTTTAGACTTCGTCCTTTGAATCTATCCTCTCATATTATCGTTACATTTGATCATAGCGCTACTAAGGTGACCATTCCATCGATCCCTAAAATCGTACATCTTGTTACCTCGTTAAAAACCTTTCCAAGTGATAAAAACCTTGTGGGAAAAATGATCCTTAGAAGGAAAAGAGTATAACGTACGTTGTGGATGTAAGACTCCCCCTAAAGTCTACATCTCTCCCTGATTTGTACATCAATCAAGTCTGTCTCATTAAAAACTTCACCAAGTAACAAAACCCAATGGGAGAAAATGAACCTTGGTCAAAGAAAAGAGTACAACACATGTGATTAAGTTTCTTTATAAATCACCATTTCCTTGTGATCTTTACATCGATCTCGAGAGTTGGAAAACTCTATAGCTCCCCCTAATGTTTACATTCATATATCGTTGCCTCGTTAAAAACCTTGCCAAGTAACAAAATCTATTGGGAAAAATAAACCTTGGTCTAAGAAAAAGAGTGCAACATATGTAAGTATGTTCCATTATATCTCACATATTTCCCCTTTATGATCATTCCACCAATCAAGGGGATTTACAAGTTACATCATGTTCATAAATGTAAGTATGCTCATCAGTGGTAGTACTTAACCACCAGTTCCTCACAAGTGTAGAATGATAGTTCTTAATCATGTACACTCATGGACTGATTCATGCAAAGCAAGAGTCTTGTCGTGATTCGATGAGGTAGCCAAAAGGGGTTTGCACAGTCGATGTCCAAAATATAGGCAAGTCATACCAACACATACTTTGTGATAGTTGCTTCGGCACCAGCATTTACTTTAGCATGTGCCTTTTCGTAAGCAGCTTCCTTTGCCTGCTTGTAGGGAAAGAATAGTCACAAGCCAATGATTTCTTTTAAGTATCAAACCATTCCATTGATGTTGCATGGATGCTGAACTAAATCTTGTCAGCGAATTAACTGAGGAGTGATATCAGGTCGTGTACATTGAGCCAAGTACAATAATGCGCTATTGCACTCAAGTAGGGAATTTCAGCTCCCAAAGCTCTTCATCACTTTCCTTTAGACGAAATGGATCTTTCCTTTGCATCCAAATGTTCGACCTATCATGGGGTGCTAGTCGGGTTTACCTTGTCCATGTTAAAGTGCCTGAGAATCTTCTGGACATGGGTAGACCAGTGGAATGAATTCCACAAACTCGATGTCTATGTCAATGCCTCGACAGAACCGAGTTTTCCCAAGATTTTTCATCTCAAACTCAGATTTCCACTGTCCAGTGGTTTCTCTTATTTCATCAAGACCGATTATGTTCATGTCCTCGACATACATTGTGATGATCGCAAATTCGGAACTTATTTGTGAAGACGCAGGGACACAATTCATCGTTCTTTTATCCCTTCCCAATCAAGTAGTCACTTAGACGGTTATACCACATCCTTAAGGATTGTTTTAAAATCGTAAAGTTGAGCGTTTCAATCTAAATGCAAACGCACTCCGTGGTCTAGAGTCACTTGATTTGGGTAACGAAATGCCATCGGGCACTTCCATATATATTTCCGTATCTAGATCCCCATAGAGATACGTAGTAACCACATCTATTGGCTGTATTTCTAGTCCCTCGGAAATTACTACGCTAATCAAATAGCGGATACGTATACGTGGGAGTACATTTCCTCGTAATCAATTCCAGGACATTGTGAGAAGCATTACTTCGTGAAACTTGTACATTAGGACTCTACTATTCTCACTATGATTTATGACAAAGGTTCGATTATGTCCTTCAGGCTTTACACTTGGTCAGGTTAGCACTACCTACACCAAATACCTGTCTCTTTGTCGGAGAATCTAGTTCTACCTGGAATATTTCTCTTATAGGCCAATAGCTTTATGTTGATTTCATCCAACTGAGCGAGGTTCGACATCATCGTACTTTATGATTCTTGACATGTCATCAAAGTGGGTGGTTGATCAGGCCACACCCTCATAATTTCATCGAGATTCTTGATTTTCTGAATCATATCTTCGGGGCATCCCCCTCGTTATGATTCATGGACATAATAAAATCAAGCATGATCTCATGAAACGAGTTCATTGATGGTTAACATGTGATTTTGTGCCATACTCTACCTCCTACTTGGGTGAGTATTTAGTCGAACCATGTGGCATCCACTCCTTCCTTCGCAAGGAGCCACGACCTCAACCACACCTCCACCAAGTGCGGTTGCATCACCTGGTTCATTGGTGATATGCCCCTTACAGGGGACTTCTAACCTTACAGGAACATTTGCAACTGTAATGTGAGATCTTGTCACTTGAACGATATCAGTAAATGCATCAGGCATCGAATATGCTACATCTTAAAGATCGAGTGTTCTTTATGCTTCACGGTAACATTATGAAGTTCGGGGATCAGAGTGAGACAAAATGGGGACATACCACAACAATTCCTGTCGTTCCCTGAGAAATCACGTTTTCTCTCCTCCCCCTAACGACGGGAAGGTCGTCTCATTAAAGTGACAATCCGCAAATCGTGCGGTAAAGAGATCACTGTGAAGGTTCCGAATAGCGGATAAACGTCTGGAGATTCTTATCCAACGTGAATACCTAATCGTTTCTAAAGACCGATGCACTGTGGGGCGCAAAAGGCACATATAATGCTTAACCAAATATGCGCAATTGGCACTCAAGTCCGTCTGGGTCCAAAATACAAAAATCACACTATCCAGTTACCAACTGGTACGCATAAACTAATTGGTTAGCAGAGGGTCTAAGAATGAATGACTTAAGTAAAGTTGCATGTAATATTGCATAATCCCAGGCAAAAATATGCTAATTGGTGCGCATAACCAATGACATAATCACCATACATATTCTTTCGATGGTGGTTTATGTGAGACCGTTTGCATATGCACATGGGACGAGATACTATTCATTAATCTCTATCATGCAATAAACATCAAGTACTTTTTGATGTGAACTCTCTAACATCATCGAGTCCTTTAGATGTGATAAGGGAGGTGAGTCCTTATAAATTATTTTGGAAGTTCTGCAGCAGTTTGAGTGGACAGGAGAGCGATATGTGACCAACATGTCGAAGAATCCATCAAAACCATAAATATATAAATGGTCCGCATATTAGGTGGATGGATACACAAATATATCCTTATATTCAGCGTAAGAATGGAATGCTTGCTTTTGTTTCTTTAGCGTAGGAAGGTCTCGCTCCTACTTTGGCTAAAGAGCAGGCTTTGCAACACTAAGTGGTGGGCATTTGATAAGCATCTGGTTCTTTGGATGACATAACATGATTAACATCAACATTGTTCTTTATGTTGAGTTGTTGCCACATTTTCGCTCGAAAAATAATGATGTACGTACAAGTTATTTAGTATATGGATCATTATACTTCGACCATGATGACCTAGTCTATCGTGCCAAAGCCTATATGAGTCTATGTCCCAAAGTACATTGTTGGTGACAACATAGGTTTTTAAAGTGTACTATCTACCCGGCACTACGTCTCTATTGACATATCTCTATGACAAGCAATGAACCAACACTAACCTCACATAACCACATAACAACTACGATAATTCACATAAGGCACAATCAACAAAATTCACAAACCAACACAATTTCACATGCAACCTCAATTCACACAATATAAATCGTATAGACAAGAATACTTGCCTCGATGATCGATAGCAGAATTCGGATGAACAAGGCTCCACCAACTAGCTCCGAACACCTATATACTCCGCGGAAGATCAACATCAACGCAATTACTACGGGAATAACGAATAAAAACAACGAAAAACACCCTCAAGAATCGAAGGAACTCATTGAGACATTTAATTGGACATTAAAAGCTCAAGACCTCCTTAGAACACAAAAATCATGGTTGGGCTAGAATGAATTCTAGATATGGATATACAATCCATAGAACATGATTAATAACACCCAACAACACTACCCAAACCACCAGAATTGGATGAAAATCGAAATCAAGAAGAAAATCTTGGAGGTCAAACCTAAGGGTTTCAAGAGTTTACCTTCGATCCGGACGAACTTGAGGAGAAGATGATGAAAATCACGGATAGAGCTTCCCAAAATGATGAACTATGACGCCACAAACCCTTGAATTATCACTCAAAATCGCGGAGGAAGGAGGAAGAAGGCAAAAATGACGAATGAACACGCTGCCCTGCTATTAAATAGCAGGGACATGTTGCGGCCGTAACATATATGGCTTATAGCCGTAACTCGCCTGTCTTACGGCCGTAACACGAAATTCTTACGGCCGTAAGCCCCTTTCTGGACTCTTGTCCAAAAATACGAAGGTACATTACGGCCGTAGCAACGAATAACTTACGGCCGTAACATAAGGCATCATACGTCCGTAAGATACAATACATACGGCCGTAACTCCCATGACATACGGCCGTAACTAACGCGGCTTACGGCCGTATGTATACTACTGAACACAGCAATAAAATTCCAATAGTTCTGACAGCCCAGTAAGACGTCCGTCCACATCCCGATTGCTCAAATATGACATCAACGATCCAAAACAACTATGAACTCACTACAAAACATGCCGCACAAGTCCAATTAATCACCAATGGAAAGATATTATGCCCAATAAGGCGAGAAATTCGGTAGAATGATAAAAGAAATTATTGGATATTACAGATACGAGTTCCAACAACAATTCTGAAGTTCACAACATGACTACAAATGTTCATCTAACTATTAGGAATGACAAAATAACCGTTCCGAGCAAGATTCGTGACAATCGGACCCGAATGCGGAAAAGTCGCAACAATATGCCGATTAACCCAAAAACAATAATAAAACTCGCTCGAATAGCAAAATGCGCAGAACAAAACATATCCAAAATGTGTCAATGAACACAAGCGAGTTTCTAAAATCGAGAAAGTACATGAATGAAAAACACGGGTATTACATTCTACCCCACTAAAAATAAGTTTCGTCCCGAAACTTAAGAAGAACAGGGTAGGACACCAACTAAGAAAAAAAAGGTTCGCACAACAAATATCAAACCCCCACACGAGATACAGTACAAGGTACAACACAATACTACATCACAGAACACCACTGGGTCCTCCACGAGTAGGAACGAAAACTCAATTCCCGAACATCTTAGCAACAGTCTCACAATGCACCACTTGGTGTCCCAGTTGTCTGCACTTGAAACAATTAAGCGGTGGTGAACGACAATTCTATCTCGTATGGCCCACACGACTGCAGTTGAAGCAGGTCTTCACACCGATCGTCTTACTCGCCTCTGGAGTAAGGTTCTTAGACTGGTCAACCGAACGAGGAGTGCTCCCAGAAGGAAAATGCGAAGCAACAGGCTCACGGATTCTGCTTCCATGGTCTCTGGAAAAGCTACCCGAGATCTTCTGCCTCTTACTTTCTGGACCCGCCTCCATCATAGGAATGGCCCTCTCAGTGGTCACGTTTGATCTAGCTACTTCGTCACAGTACTACACTCGATGCCCTTCGTGTCCACAATTACAGTAATCTACTAGCGGCTTCTTACAATTCGCGTGTTCATGACCCAAAACATTGCAGTTGAAGCATCTATGCAAGTTACCCACAGTCAACGATACCGCCTTGGATCTCCTGGATTTTACGGATGGTCTAGAAGGTTCCGCAACCAATTGATACGGGGATTGAGGTCTATGGACCCCTGTTCCCCTACTTCCCGATGAATCCCCTGAATTCATCTGCTCTATTGCCACGGACATAGGATTCGTCAATGATAAAGTCATTACGAACGTTGGATTACTGCCAACACTGACATCCTCTCTGGCTACTTGCCTCTGATCACGTGCCTCACCATGCTCCTGACTATGTCCACCACTACAGCCCCGGCCTCGTTTTCTCGGCATACTGATCACACAACCGTTCAGCTCTATGGAACATAACATCACAAACGATAACCATAATGCTGATTCATCGCAACATATCGACGTAAGTCAATAACAACATCACACAAAACATACACTCACAAAAGTTACACTAGCACAATAACTACAATTGCAAGAAATGGAATGTACAGTCGTAACTGATGGGCCACAAGACCATATCGACAGAAGATTTACAATCATGGTTGATACTAAAAACAGACATGGCCGCAACAAATCACACGTCATAGTAGTAAATCATTGATAACAGTTTTCCAAAAGGTTCCCGAGTTATTTGTTTAAATAGCCACGTTTTAAAATCTGCGTTCATAAAATATTTCCGAAACAAGATTGAAAACACTATTAGGTACCTCGGGCTGTTTGAAATTAACAGCAATAGGCCAAAACTGTAATACCCGTAATTTTGATTTCCGGTAATTTTCTATTTTTGGCGGAAGTCCATTTTGACGACTCGCTCATGACCGTTTTGTCATTCTGAGAATGATTAATTCTACACTTTTTGACATCTGAGTTTGTTTCGGTGCTGTTTTGTTGAGTTCCGTGCTTTTTAGCGACTTTTCCGCACTCGAGTTCGATTCTTGCGAATCTCGTTCGAAACTGCTGTTTCGAGTTTCCCGTAAGTCCGTTTAACTTTGTTAGACGTGTTGTGAACTTCGGTTTGGTTATTCGATCACGTATCGTGATTTTCGGGCGTTTTGGGCCATTTTGTAATTTACCCAAAGTTATGGGTATCTCAGATTCGTATTTGTTGTCTCGACTCTTTTCTTGGTCGCGTATGATTAATTATTGCATTATCCTTTCATTTCGGTCGTTGATGTTGTCCGCGAACTTTTCGCCGTGTTCGCTCGTGACGCTTTTGAAATCGAGTCGCCGAGCCATGGTGGTCGCACCGCCGGACGGTTATGGATCGGCCGGACGGTTGCGGGTTCTCGCCGAGCGATGGCGGGCATCGCCGAGCAGCACGCCGCCGAAGTCATCGCTGCGGCACACTCGTCCGGGCCGCGGCACACTCGTGTTCAATTGTTGGCCGACCGTCGTACCTTGTGCCGCAAAGACATGTCGGCCGGCCGCATGCACACCGCGAGCCACAGGGAGCGATTTTGGGCCTGTGCCGCGGCACACTCAGCCTGGGCCGCGGCACACTCGACAGTCAGTCCTATAATTACGTTTTTCTCAGCAAAATCAGCTCATTTCCCCATTTTTGCTTCTACCTGCGAGAGAGAGAGCTTGAGGGGAGGAACTTGGCATCATCTATCACTTGAGGGTTTAATTTTCTTCATTTCATTTCGATCGTGAAGCCCGGATAGTCGATCTAACGCGTATTCTTCGGATCATAGTGCTTGGATCTTCAAGAGGTAATTTCTTCAACATCTTGGATTTCGATTTTGTATGGAGTAATGAGGTTTTGGGTGTTAAGAGCATGTTGTATGAAGTGATATACGCATGATTATGGGCATGTTTGATTATTCATTGGATTATTGAAGGATTATTCAAGAACACTTTGAATATTATGTTGGATTTTGGGGTTTTTCGTAGATTCGTCGGATTTATCCGATTTGAAGCTTGAGAACCTTGAGATTATGATGTATCTATACCGTATGCATGCTTTTCCTACGATTTTACGGGTTGGATTGTGCCGTTTTCGGACTTGTGGGAATTTGGGCGATTTTTCCAACCTCTAGTTGTTTATCCGTGTATTTTCATGAATCGTAGACGGGTTTCGGGAATTTCTTCGTGTAATTTGAGTATGGATAATTGATTATCATATTCCTTGCGAATCGTTTAGGTGCCGGAAGCGCGTTCTTGGACCTACCAAACTCATACCGTTTTTTCGTTCAATTTCTCGATGTCTCAAAGGCAAGTATATATTTATGATTGTACGTTCTCGACTTTGAAAGTAAAATATATTGATGGCATGATATGAACGAACCACTTTGGGGCGGCCCGATAGGTCCCCTAAGGGTTCCGTAGCCTCTGGTGTGGTTCCACGGTATTCATACATGTATTGATGACGGATGATATGAACGAACCACTTTGGGGCGGGCCGACAGGTCCCCTAAGGGTTCCGTAACCTCTGGTGCGGTTCCACGGTATTCATATATCTATTGATGCGATGCTATGAGATTTAGTTATTCCGGAATACTAGTCTTGAACTAATGAATTGACGGTTACATTTACTTTATTGTCGAGGAGTATTGTATTTCATACTGATATACTTGCACTAGCTATTCGACGGCTAACCCCTTTATGGGGGAAATACTTTTCATGTATTTCAGGTTCCAAGAGAGCGGACAGGCAGGTATCAGATCGGCATGAAGATGATGGGCAAGTGTGATACTATGTCTTTCCTCCGGTTATGTTTTGAGTTTTCCATTCAGTGTTTTTGTACTGGAATGGTTATTGAATACTCGAGTATTGTTTTCCATTTTCCTTGATGTTCCGGCCTGTGTTAGCCGAGGTATTGATTTGTGTTGTGATGTCTTTGGATACATTGGTTATCTTTTGAATACCCTTGTATCATTCTTCATTCTATTGTATGTAGACCTTTTCGATCAAAATCTATAGTTCCGCGTATGTATAGCCTTGTGGGTCCCACGGCGGGGCTCACGGCGCTGTAATATATCCTGAATAACTTGGGGGTGTTACAGAATATGGTATCAGAGCTTAGGTTTATGGATACCTAGGCTGTCGGTCTTTTGGGTCGATTGAGTCGTCATTTGCCCACATTATCACTACTCTGCCATCATCACAGTGCGACCGGTACTTGTAAGTCCTCTCACTCTTCTTGTATTTTCTTAATCGTTTCATTTTTAGCTTGGTATTCTTGGGAATTGGTCACTTCGGGAATGTGTGATTTGGATTATACTTACGCACATGTGTGCCCTTCAGAATGTTGGATGTAAGGAGGAGGAGTCATGGCCGTGGTCACAGACGTAAACTCTTCCTTGAGATTTTGTCAAATTGCTAATTGCGATATTAGTGTGTATCGGTATTGTGTTGAGACCTTATTTAGGAGTCGCATGCTAATATCATGGGAGATCATCGACTTCATGTACCTGTAAGTATACTGTTTTGGTTTTTCGCTTGTGGCGGTGTTTGATTACTCTCGTGATGAGTTTGGAAATTTTGGATTGATATGTTGTTTGTGACAAGATTGCAAGTTTCGAGGACAAAACTTATTTGAAGGCAATATCCCAATTTCTACTATGTAATATCTGGAATTTCAGTATGAATTTTTCGCGCTATTTTATCTGAGATATACTGGATAGATTGGTGTCTATACAGTATGGATAAAATAATTTGAAGATTGAGACAATTGTATTAGCGTGATTGTCGTAGTTGGTCGACAATTACGTTTGAAGATATCGTGTATCATGTTATCATACTTTTGATATTGGGTATATCATATGAGAATATTATCAGGTTGTATATATGTATTCAATATGTCGTTTATATACATCTCGTATATCAAGACGACGGATAAGAATAGCGGAAATGGCTAAGTACAGCCACGTTTGCGCACGCTACAAAGGTATGCCTAGCGTACTCCACGGTGCATACATAGCGCACGCTAAGAGGGTTGAGTTACGTACGCTAAGGAGGACCCCTAACGTACGTAAGGTATTCTGGATAAGGTCCGGAAAGTGGCCGACAGGTAGGCCCAAACTGTTTAATATCGGGGATTAGAGCACGCTAATGCATGTTGGTAGCGCACGCTAATTTCAGATCGTCAATAGGGAATCTTGGCGTTATTGGTTGCTTTCGGTGTGTGGGACCCGGACATTTTCTGGGAAGGTATAGGTTGTCGGGTCAACGATGATTAGCGCGTGCTAAGGTCTAGGAATAACGCACGCTACTGAACATTTCACTGTAGCAAGTCAACGCATGATTGCGTACGATAATGCATAGGCATTACGTACGTTAGATGAATTTCGAAGAAATGTAGTAGCTTTTGGACTGCCCGATAGCGCACGCTATCAAGGAAGGATAGCGCATGCTAGTCCTGTAGCGCACGCTAAATATAAGGTCTAGCGCGCGCTAGTGATGTGTTTTATAGAGAGGATAGACGAGTGCTGAGAGGCATTTTGTCCATTCTCCTTCCTTCAGTCAATAGAAAGAGCCTTGGGAAGTACTTGAAGTTCCTAAACATTGAGAGATGATTCTCTTAAACAAGATTAAGATTGGAGAGCTCGGATTTAAGTATTGTTCTTGGAGTTTTTGATGATTCTTGGAATGGAGTTCAATTATTCTTCTTCGTGGTTCGTCCATACAAGGTAATCCTCGTATCCCTTTGATAGTGGTTCATTTTTTTTTTTAAGGATTACTACTTGGGAGGGAGTATGTTGGGAATCGTGTATTTTGATGATTCATATTATTTCAATGTAAATGCATAAATTGGACTGTACTTTTATCCGCTGCGTGAGCATTTTGAAATGGCTTTTGGTATTTTTCCAACTGAATTTTATTTTGTAAAACCGATTCCCTAAACTGAGTTTTTGGCATTTTGGCCTTGATCGTTTTGACGGTGTTTGGAAATTGATTTTTTTTAGTATTTGAAAAATATTACCGTCATCGGTCTTTTTGGCATTTTTGAAATGATGTGGAAAATTGTGCTTAGCCTGATAAATCCTTGTGAGAAGGGTTTACGGCGTGTAATATTCCCAGGAGGATCTGGGGTGTTACAATTATGGTATCATGTGATAATGTTATACGAGATTTATTGGAAATTGTAATAAGAGATTTCGGATGTTGATATGATTATTGAGATCTTCTTCATATGCTGATAATTGTTTTGTTGCGATTCTTGAGGTTGTATGAATGGCATGATGAAGAAAATGGTAACACGGAGATATATACCTCGGATATGTGGTTCTGGACGTGATTTCGGATCTTTCATGTTCTTGAAGAACTCTTGAATTATACGAGGTGATGAAAATTTTTAAGAAGTGTTGATGTTTTGAAAATGAATATGGAATATTCATATCTAGAGCTAAACTATGTGTTTGAAATAATATTCGTATAGGAATACGAATGTGGTTATGAGTTTGATGAGACTATTATTCATCTCTGAATTTGGAAGCCCATACGTATGGAGCAAATATTCAAGTCGAATGATTGGATTGTTTGATAACCTTTTTAATATGATTATCTATTGTTTTGAACCAGTTGGATGATTCGAATTGATGACAGTCATAAGTAAATTTTAATGATGGATTTACGACAAGGGAACCTTGTCAATTCGTATTTAAGAATTGAGTTTGGAACAATTAGTCCCTTATTATTGGTCCGAATTGGTTGCTAGTATGATCATCATATTTCGACTCGTATTGTGGACAGGATTTGTCAGTGTCTGAGTGGGATTGTTCAGACTGTGATTAGTCGAGATATGGTGAAACGGTTGAGTTTGTGGTTTGGTGGTGTTGATATTGGTCGTCATCGAACCTGTTGATTATTAATCCTTCGCTTTATAATAAGATATGATGTTTGATCATGGATTATGACTGTTGTGTTGCGGTTGAGGTTGAAGAGTTCGTAGATTACCTTGGTCGGGACTGAGGAACTCGTAAGACGAAATCAACTGAATTGGTAACAGTTCGTTGTATTGATATCGAGGCAAGTTTTATACTTGTACTAATCAATGATATTAATGTTATCGTGTAGGTGTACGAATGTGTGTATCATTCGAGACTTGGCCTCTTTATGATTGTATTGATATCAGGGAATTGTTTGATTCGACACCCGTCGGCAAATTATGCCAAATGTTACTGTTGTTTGTAAATAGCCGGTTCAAGGCATTGCGATACTTGTTGGTAAAGTTGTTGTCGATAGCCAGTTCGCGGCATCGACGTATCGATTGTGATTGTGATGGATATTCCATTGAGATATTGTGGTGATCGTCGTTATCGATATCGGTGTTTTTCTATTGATATTGTATTGACCGATTGAAGGCATTGATGTATTCGATTATCATCTTCGTTATCGGTAACCGATTAAATGTGCCGAGACATCCGTTGTATCGTTGTTATCGACATGCCATTCTAAGGTAATCGAAGTATTGTATTGGAATAGCCGAGGATAGTGCCCATCCGTGAATTATTATTGTCATGTTGGCCAACTCAAGGTAGCACACTATTATTCTTGTGAACTCGGTAATTTTGTGATCGTTGAGGGTTGAGGATTCCCCGGATTGTTGTGTTGTGATTATTACTCGTATTAATCGGTCCTTAGGGATTTTGATCCCAGGATGGTTGTTTTGGATATTGTTGGTCGTGTCGATCTTTCATTATTCGTGTGGCATAGTTCGCTTGATGAGTCGTATGATTCATATTGGATATTTTATCCTTTGAGTTTCGTTGTCACGTCGTATCGTGGCATATCTGGAATCATATCTGCGTGCCGATTGGTTATGTGTAGGATTTTTAGCCAGGCACACGATGGTCATGCGTGGATGTTTCCGCATTGGACCGTGCACACGAGACGTAGTTCGTGAGGCTAATTAGGTACATTGTCACACGTATATTCTGGATTCCGTATACGGGGTGGACATGTGCACGGACACATTTCCAGATCGGGCGTACTGTGATGTCCCTCTTGAGCCTTATTGTTTGGTCGTTCGTAGTCCATGTTGTGCTGGATATGTCCGACGATTTGCGACTGGTCGTTCATACGCCGAGGGGTATGTCCGACAGTCAGGTTTGTTCTTTGAGATCTGTATTGTGATGATTTACAGCTTCGGGCTGTTCGGCTTTCAGGCCATTGTGATGTATCAGTATTTTTTCCGTTGGAGCCTTCGGACATTGTGATTCGTATCTATTTCGGCATTGGTTTGGTTTACCTTCGGGTATTGTATTGTTGTGTTTTATATTGATGATTCGCCGTTTGGGCGTAAGTTTTCGGTTCTTGTGTATCTCGTTGAGTTTTTCCTGGCGGGATATTTATTCTCCCTACTTGTTTTAAGTTTCGGGACGAAACTTCTTTTAAGGAGGGTAGAATGTAATACCCGTAATTTTGATTTCCGATAATTTTCTATTTTTAGCGGAAGTCCATTTTGACGACTCGCTCATGACCGTTTTGTCATTCTGAGAATGATTAATTCTACACTTTTTGACATCTGAGTTCGTTTCGGTGCTGTTTTGTTGAGTTCCGTGCTTTTTAGCGACTTTTCCGCACTCGAGTTCGATTCTTGCGAATCTCGTTCTAAACTGCTGTTTCGTGTTTTCCGTAAGTCCGTTTAACTTTGTTAGACGTATTGTGAACTTCGGTTTGGTTATTCGATCACGTATCGTGATTTTCGGGCGTTTTGGGCCATTTTGTAATTTACCCAAAGTTATGGGTATCCGTATCTGTATTTGTTGTCTCGACTCTTTTCTTGGTCGCGTATGATTAATTATTGCATTATCCTTTCATTTCGGGTCGTTGATGTTGTCCGCGAACTTTTCGTCGTGTTCGTTAAAACGCGTTTTTGAAATCGAGTCGTCCGAGCCACGGTGGTCGCACCGGCCGGACGGTTGCGGATCGGCCGGACGGTTGCGGGTTCGCCGAGCGATGGCGGGCACGGCCGAAAGGTGCACACTCGAAGTCATCGCGGCACACTCGTCCGGGCCGCGGCACACTCGTGTTCAATTGTTGGCCGACCCGTCTGTACCTTGTGCCGCGGCACATGTCGGCCGGGCCGCGGCACACTGCTGAGCCCTGGGAGCAGTTTTTGGGCCTGTGCCGCGGCACACTCGGCCTGGGCCGCGTTACACTCGACAGTCAGCCCTATAATTACGTTTTTCTCAGCAAAATCAGCTCATTTCCCCATTTTTGCTTCTACCTGCGAGAGAGAGAGAGCTTGAGGGGAGGAACTTGGCATCATCTATCACTTGAGGGTTTAATTTTCTTCATTTCTTTTCGATCGTGAAGACCGGATAGTCGATCTAACGCGTATTCTTCGGATCATAGTACTTGGATCTTGAAGAGGTAATTTCTTCAACATCTTGGATTTCGATATTGTATGGAGTAATGAGGTTTTGGGTGTTAAGAGCATGTTGTATGAAGTGATATACGCATGATTATGGGCATGTTTGATTATTCATTGGATTATTGAAGGATTATTCAAGAACACTTTGAATATTATGTTGGATTTTGGGGTTTTTCGTAGATTCATCCGATTTATCCGATTTGAAGCTTGAGAACCTTGAGATTATGATGTATCTATACCGTATGCATGCTTTTCCTACGATTTCACGGGTTGGATTGTGCCGTTTTCGGACTTGTAGGAATTTGGGCGATTTTTCCAACCTCTAGTTGTTTATCCGTGTATTTTCATGAATCGTAGACGGGTTTCGGGATTTTCTTCGTGTAATTTGAGTATGGATAATTGATTATCATATTCCTTGCGAATCGTTTAGGTGCCGGAAGCGCGTTCTTGGACCTACCGAACTCATACCGTTTTTTCGTTCGATTTCTCGATGTCTCAAAGGCAAGTATATATTTATGATTGTACGTTCTCGACTTTGAAAGTAAAATATATTGATGGCATGATATGAACGAACCACTTTGGGGCGGGCCGATAGTTCCCTAAGGGTTCCGTAGCCTCTGGTGCGGTTCCACGGTATTCATACATGTATTGATGACAGATGATATGAACGAACCACTTTGGGGCGGGCCGAAAGGTCCCCTAAGGGTTCCGTAACCTCTGGTGCGGTTCCACGGTATTCATATATCTATTGATGCGATGCTATGAGATTTAGTTATTCCGGAATACTAGTCTTGAACTAATGAATTGACGGTTACATTTACTTTATTGTCAAGGAGTATTGTATTTCATACTGATATACTTGCACTAGCTATTCGACGGCTAACCCCTTTATGGGGGAAATACTTTTCATGTATTTCAGGTTCCAGGAGAGCGGACAGGCAGGTATCGGATCGGCATGAAGATGATGGATAAGTGTGATACTGTGTCTTTCCTCCGATTATGTTTTGAGTTTTCCATTCAGTGTTGTTGTACTGGAATGGTTATTGAATACTCGAGTATTGTTTTCCATTTTCCTTGATGTTCTGGCCTGTGTTAGCCGAGGTATTGATATGTGTTGTGATGTCTTTGGATACATTGGTTATGTTTTGAATACCCTTGTATCATTCTTCATTCTATTGTATGTAGACCTTTTCGGTCAAAATCTATAGTTCCGCGTATGTATAGCCTTGTGGGTCCCACGACGGGGCTCACGGCGCTGTAATATACCCTGAATAACTTGGGGGTGTTATAGAATATGGTATCAGAGCTTAGGTTTATGGATACCTAGGATGTCGGTCTTTTGGGTCGATTGAGTCGTCATTTGCCCACAGTATCACTACTCGGCCATCATCACAGTGTGACCGGTACTTGTAAGTCCTCTCACTCTTCTTGTATTTTCTTAATCGTTTCGTTTTTAGCTTGGTATTATTGGGAATTGGTCACTTCGGGAATGTGCGATTTGGATTATACTTACGCACGTGTGTGCCCTTCAGAATGTTGGATATAAGGAGGAGGAGTCGTGGCCGTGGTCACAGACGTAAACTCTTCCTTGAGATTTTGTCAAATTGCTAATTGCGATATTAGTGTGTATCGGTATTGTGTTGAGACCTTGTTTAGGAGTCGCATGCTAATATCACGGGAGATCATCGACTTCATGTACCTGTAAGTATACTGTTTTGGTTTTTCACTTGTGGCGGTGTTTGATTACTCTCGTGATGAGTTTGGAAATTTTGGAATGATATGTTGTTTGTGACAAGATTGCAAGTTTCGGGGACGAAACTTATTTTAAGGCAATATCCCAATTTCTACTATGTAATATCTGGAATTTCAGTATGAATTTTTTGCGCTATTTTATCTGAGATATACTGGATAGATTGGTGTCTATACAGTATGGATAAAATAATTTGAAGATTGAGACAATTGTATTAGCGTGATTGTCGTAGTTGGTCGACAATTACGTTTGAAGATATCGTGTATCATGTTATCATACTTTTGATATTGGGTATATCATATGAGAATATTATCAGGTTGTATATATGTATTCAATATGTCGTGTATATACATCTTGTATATCAAGACGACGGATAAGAATAGCGGAAATGGCTAAGTACAGCCACGTTTGCGCACGCTACAAAGGTATGCCTAGCGTACGCCACGGTGCATACTTAGCGCACGCTAAGAGGGTTGAGTTATGTACACTAAGGAGGACCTCTAACATACGTAAGGTGTTCTTGATAAGGTCCGAAAAGTGGCCGACAGGTAGGCCCAAACTGTTTAAAATCGGGGATTAGCGCACGCTAATGCATGTTGGTAGCGCACGCTAATTTCAGATCGTCAACAGGGAATCTTGGCGTTATTGGTTGCTTTTGGCGTGTGGGACCCGGTCATTTTCTGGGAAGGTACAGGTTGTCGGGTCAACGACGATTAGTGCGCGCTAAGGTCGAGGAATAACGCACGCTACTGAGCATTTCACTGTAGCAAGTCAACGCCTGTTTGCGTATGCTAATGCATGGGCATTACGTACGTTAGATGAATTTCGAAGCAATATAGTAGCTTTTGGACTGCCCGATAGCGCACGCTATCAAGGAAGGATAGCGCACGCTAGTCCTGTAGCGCACGCTAAATATAAGGTCTAGCGCGCGTTAGTGATGTGTTTTATAGAGAGGATAGACGAGTGCTGAGAGGCATTTTGTCCATTCTCCTTCCTTCAGTCAATAGAAAGAGCTTTGGGAAGTACTTGAAGTTCCTAAACATTGAGAGATGATTCTCTTAAACAAGATTAAGATTGGAGAGCTCGGATTTAAGTATTGTTCTTGAAGTTTTTGATGATTCTTGGAATGGAGTTCAATTATTCTTCTTCGTGGTTCGTCAATACAAGGTAATCCTCGTATCCCTTTGATAGTGGTTCGTTTTTTTTTTTTTTTTTTTTAAGGATTACTACTTGGGAGGGAGTATGTTGGGAATCGTGTATTTTGATGATTCGTCTTATTTCAATGTAAATGCATAAATTGGACTGTACTTTTATCCGCTGCGTGAGTATTTTGAAATGGATTTTGGTATTTTGCCAACTAAATTTTATTTTGTAAAACCGATTCCCTAAACTGAGTTTTTGGCATTTTGGCCTTGATCGTTTTGACGGTATTTGGAAATTGATTTTTTTTAGTATTTGAAAAATATTACCGTCATCGGTCTTTTTGGCATTTTTGAAATGACGTGGAAAATTGTGTTTAGCCTGGTAAATCCTTGTGAGAAGGGTTTACGGCGTGTAATATTCCCAAGAGGATCTGGGGTGTTACAATTATGGTATCATGTGATAATGTTATACGAGATTTATTGGAAATTGTAATAAGAGATTTCGGATGTTGATATGATTATTGAGATCTTCTTCATATGATGATAATTGTTTTGTTGCGATTCTTGAGGTTGTATGAATGGCATGATGAAGAAAATGGTAACATGGAGATATATACCTCGGATATGTGGTTCTGGACGTGATTTCGGATATTTCATGTTCTTGAAGAACTCTTGAATTATACGAGGTGATGAAATCTTTTAAGAAGTGTTGATGTTTTGAAAATGAATATGGAATATTCATATCTAGAGCTAAACTATGTGTTTGAAATAATATTCGTATAGGAATACGAATGTAGTTATGAGTTTTATGAGACTATTATTCATCTCTGAATTTGGAAGCCCATACGTATGGAGCAAATATTCAAGTCGAATGATTGGATTGTTTGATAACCTTTTTAATATGATTATCTATTGTTTTGAACCAGTCGGATGATTCGAATTGATGACGGTTATAAGTAAATTTTAACGATGGATTTACGAGAAGGGAACCTTGTCAATTCGTATTTAAGAATTGAGTTTGGAACAGTTAGACCCTTATTATTGGTCCGAATTGGTTGCTAGTATGATCATCATATTTCGACTCGTATTGTGTACAGGATTTGTCAGTGTCTGAGTGGGATTGTTCATACTGTGATTAGTCGAGATATGGTGAAACGGTTGAGTTTGTGGTTTGGTGGTGTTGATATTGGTCGTCATCGAACCTGTTGATTATTAATCCTTCGCTTTACAATAAGATATGATGTTTGATCATGGATTATGACTGTTGTGTTGCGGTTGAGGTTGAAGAGTTCGTAGATTACCTTGGTCGGGACTGAGGAACTCGTAAGACGAAATCAACTGAATTGGTAACAGTTCGTTGTATTGATATCGAGGCAAGTTTTATACTTGTACTAATCAATGAGATTAATGTTATCGTGTAGGTGTACGAATGTGTGTATCATTTCGAGACTTGGCCTCTTTATGATTGTATTGATATCAGGGAATTGTTTGATTCGACACCCGTCGGCAAATTATGCCAAATGTTACTGTTGTTTGTAAATGGCCGGTTCAAGGCATTGCGATACTTGTTGGTAAAGTTGTTGTCAATAGCCAGTTCGTGGTATCGACGTATCGATTGTGATTATGATGGATGTTCCATTGAGATATTGTGGTGATCGTCGTTATCGATATCGGTGTTTTTCTATTGATATTGTATTGACCGATTGAAGGCATTGATGTATTCAATTATCATCTTCGTTATCGGTAACCGAATAAATGTGCCGAGACATCCGTTGTATCGTTGTTATCGACTTTCCATTCTAAGGTAATCGAAGTATTGTATTGGAATCGCCGAGGATAGTGCCCATCCGTGAATTATTATTGTCGTGTTGGCCAACTCAAGGTAGCACACTATTATTCTTGTGAACTCGGTAATTTTGTGATCGCTGAGGGTTGAGGATTCCCCGGATTGTTGTGTTGTGATTATTACTCGTGTTAATCGGTCCTTAGGGATTTTGATCTCAGGATGGTTGTTTTGGATATTGTTGGTCGTGTCGATCTTTCATTATTCGTGTGGCATCGTTCGCTTGATGAGTCGTATGATTCATATTGGATATTTTATCCTTTGAGTTTCGTTGTCACGTCGTATCGTGGCATATCTGGAATCATATCTGCGTGCCGATTGGTTATGTGTATGATTTTTAGCCAGGCACACGATGGTCATGCGTGGATGTTTCCGCATTGGACCGTGCACACGAGACGTAGTTCGTGAGGCTAATTAGGTACATTGTCACACGTATATTCTGGATTCCATATACGGGGTGGACATGTGCACGAACACATTTCCGGATCGTGCGTACTGTGATGTCCCTCTTGAGCCTTATTGTTTGGTCGTTCATAGTCCATGTTGTGTTGGATATGTCCGACGATTTGCGACTGGTCGTTCATACGCCGAGGGGTATGTCCGACAGTCAGGTTTGTTATTTGAGATCTGTATTGTGATGATTTACAGCTTCGGGCTGTTCGGCTTCCAGGCCATTGTGATGTATCGGTATTTTTTCCGTTGGAGCCTTCGGACATTGTGATTCGTATCTATTTCGGCATTGGTTTGGTTTACCTTCGGGTATTGTATTGTTGTGTTTTATATTGATGATTCGCCGTTTGGGCATAAGTTTTCGGTTCTTGTGTATCTCGTTGAGTTTTTCCTGGCGGAATATTTCTTCTCCCTACTTGTTTTAAGTTTCGGGACGAAACTTCTTTTAAGGAGGGTAGAATGTAATACCCGTAATTTTGATTTCCGATAATTTTCTATTTTTAGCGGAAGTCCATTTTGACGACTCGCTCATGACCATTTCGTCATTCTGAGAATGATTAATTCTACACTTTTTGACATCTGAGTTCGTTTCGGTGCTGTTTTGTTGAGTTCCGTGCTTTTTAGCGACTTTTCCGCACTCGAGTTCGATTCTTGCGAATCTCGTTCTAAACTGTTGTTTCGAGTTTCCCGTAAGTCCGTTTAACTTTGTTAGACGTGTTGTGAACTTCGGTTTGGTTATTCGATCACGTATCGTGATTTTCGGGCGTTTTGGGCCATTTTGTAATTTACCCAAAGTTATGGGTATCTGTATCTGTATTTGTTGTCTCGACTCTTTTCTTGGTCGCGTATGATTAATTATTGCATTATCCTTTCATTTCGGGTCGTTGATGTTGTCCGCGAACTTTTCGTCGTGTTCGTTCTGTACGTTTTTCGGAAATCGAGTCGTCGAGCCATGGTGGTCGGCACCTGGCCGACGATTCTTGGACCGCCGGACGGCGGTTCTGGCCGAGCGATGGCGGGCACTGGCCGAGCAGGCACGCTGCCGAGTCACTACCGCGGCACACTCGTCCGGGCCGCGGCACACTCGTGTTCAATTGTTGGCCGACCCGTCTGTACCTTGTGCCGCGGCACATGTCGGCCGGGCCGCGGCACACTGCCGAGCCCTGGGAGCAGTTTTTGGGCCTGTGCCGCGGCACACTCGGCCTGGGCCGCGGCACACTCGACAGTCAGCCCTATAATTACGTTTTTCTCAGGAAAATCAGCTCATTTCCCCATTTTTGCTTCTACCTACGAGAGAGAGCTTGAGGGGAGGAACTTGGCATCATCTATCACTTGAGGGTTTAATTTTCTTCATTTCCTTTCGATCGTAAAGCCCGGATAGTCGATCTAACGCGTATTCTTCGGATCATAGTGCTTGGATCTTCAAGAGGTAATTTTTTCAACATCTTGGATTTCGATTTTGTATGGAGTAATGAGGTTTTGGGTGTTAAGAGCATGTTGTATGAAGTGATATACGCATGATTATGGGCATGTTTGATTATTCATTGGATTATTGAAGGATTATTCAAGAACACTTTGAATATTATGTTGGATTTTGGGGTTTTTCGTAGATTCATCCAATTTATCCGATTTGAAGCTTGAGAACCTTGAGATTATGATGTATCTATACCGTATGCATGCTTTTCCTACGATTTTACAGGTTAGATTGTGCCGTTTTTGGACTTGTGGGAATTTGGGCGATTTTTCCAACCTCTAGTTGTTTATCCGTGTATTTTCATGAATCGTAGATGGGTTTCGGGAATTTCTTCGTGTAATTTGAGTATGGATAATTGATTATCATATTCCTTGCGAATCGTTTAGGTGCCGGAAGCGCGTTCTTGGACCTACCGAACTCATACCATTTTTCCGTTCGATTTCTCGATGTCTCAAAGGCAAGTATATATTTATGATTGTACGTTCTCGACTTTGAAAGTAAAATATATTGATGGCATGATATGAACGAACCACTTTGGGGCGGGCCGATAGGTCCCCTAAGGGTTCCGTAGCCTCTGGTGCGGTTCCACGGTATTCATACATGTATTGATGACGGATGATATGAACGAACCACTTTGGGGCGGGCCGACATGTCCCCTAAGGGTTCCGTAACCTCTGGTGCGGTTCCACGGTATTCATATATCTATTGATGCGATGCTATGAGATTTAGTTATTCCGGAATACTAGTCTTGAACTAATGAATTGACGGTTACATTTACTTTATTGTCGAGGAGTATTGTATTTCATACTGATATACTTGCACTAGCTATTCGGGCTAACCCCTTTATGGGGGAAATACTTTTCATGTATTTCGGGTTCCAGGAGAGCGGACAGGCAGGTATCGGATCGGCATGAAGATGATGGATAAGTGTGATACTGTGTCTTTCCTACGGTTATGTTTTGAGTTTTCCATTCAGTGTTGTTGTACTGGAATGGTTATTTAATACTCGAGTATTGTTTTCCATTTTCCTTGATGTTCCGGCCTGTGTTAGCCGAGGTATTGATTTGTGTTGTGATGTCTTTGGATACATTGGTTATGTTTTGAATACCCTTGTATCATTCTTCATTCTATTGTATGTAGACCTTTTCGGTCAAAATCTATAGTTCCGCGTATGTATAGCCTTGTGGGTCCCACGGCGGGGCTCACGGCGCTGTAATATACCCTTAATAACTTGGGGGTGTTAAAGAATATGGTATCAGAGCTTAGGTTTATGGATACCTAGGCTGTCGGTCTTTTGGGTCGATTGAGTCGTCATTTGCCCACAGTATCACTACTCTGCAATCATCACAGTGTGACCGGTACTTGTAAGTCCTCTCACTCTTCTTGGATTTTCTTAATCGTTTCGTTTTTAGCTTGGTATTCTTGGGAATTGGTCACTTCGGGAATGTGCGATTTGGATTATACTTACGCACGTGTGTGCCCTTCAGAATGTTGGATGTAAGGAGGAGGAGTCGTGGCCGTGGTCACAGACGTAAACTCTTCCTTGAGATTTTGTCAAATTGCTAATTGCGATATTAGTGTGTATCGGTATTGTGTTGAGACCTTGTTTAGGAGTCGGCATGCTAATATCACGGGAGATCATCGACTTCATGTACCTGTAAGTATACTGTTTTGGATTTTCGCTTGTGGCGGTGTTTGATTACTCTCGTGATGAGTTTGGAAATTTTGGATTGATATGTTGTTTGTGACAAGATTGCAAGTGTAACACCCCCAATCCACTCAGGGATATTACACGCCGTAGACCCTCTCCTCGAGGATCTACCAGGCTGGTAACAATATTTAACGTCTCGACAATGCCTTCAAGGCTACAATGACTCAGTAGACCGATTTGGTCTTTCCACAAATACATACAACTCAAATACAACTCATGCCCACGCAGGGGACAAAATACAACTACACCCGTACAACGGGAACAATACAGCAGCGGAAAATAAAGTACAACTGAACCAACACACGATGTACGGTTCCTCATGTGATTAGTATCGATCATCTTTCATCATCCTTCGTGCCGACTCGTGTTATGCTCCAAAACCCGAATGCAAACAGACATCCACCCCGAATACTCGGGGTTAGCAAAACTCCACCGCTTTTGCTAGTGCAAATACAAAGTGCAAATACGAGCCATACAATTTACATTCCACGAATAACAATAACCGAGGATCCTCAAAGATCCAAACGAAACGAAAAGTACTTCCCGAGGCAAGGGTTTGAGAAAACATTTCAAAAACGAAATATCATAAATCAATGGAAGTAATTTATAAAACAGTTTAGGATGCCATCGAGAGTTTTAATAGAAAACAATTCAGGATTATCAAATCCTACTTTTCAAACTCCAAAAGACAAAGGGGTCACCGCCCCAAAAGTTTACTTTCTGGAAAATGACGTTAACCAAATCGTTGGGATTTTAGCCCCAAATCCGTAAAACGACTTTTATAAACCATTGGGATTTTAGCCCCAAATCTCATCAACTCACAGTACACAAGAACGACCACGAGGTTCGTCTTCCAACGTCAAAATCCACAAATAAATGATTTAGAACAAACAACAAAATACTCTAGAGCCATCCTAGCCAAGTAGGCCAAACGAACAACTTACCTCTTACACATTTAGTCAATGCATGCAAATGAAAACCGTTCAAAAGCACTCATTTCCGGAAATGCCAATGATCAAACCACATTTGTAAAAATGCACCACAATTAACCATGGATCCACCCCTCCGTGGACCCCTACCGAGACCCCGTCGGATCTAACCCGTAGTGGTTAAAAGCAAGCTCGCGGATCCACCCCTCCGTGGACCCCTACCGAGACCCCGTCAGATCTAACCCGTAGTGAGCATACACACACACACGTTACTCATGCAATACTAACATGCTAAGAATGTAAGTTCATTAAGAATACTCACTAGAGATGGCCATTAACTCGACACCATTACCAAACTCTTCAAAAATACAATAACAAGATTAAATACGGAATACACGATTCCATAACTTAAACAATAGGAGTATAATCATAAAATCCTTCAACGTTCAAAATAACCAAATCATAATCAATTCTCAAAACACCGTTCACAAATCACACTCGTTTTGAAAGAAAGCCTTTAACGAGGCCAAACCGAAATCCTTTGAAACTTCATTTCAAATAACCGAACAAACACATCAAGACGACCACCGATCATCATATCCATAAAACGAGAAAAGTATGGGCAAGGTACTTGCCTCGAATAAGAACAATGCGGAGAATCGACCGAAGTAGGTTGGCCCGAACCGACTACGTACCCGCCGACTCCACCGAACGCCAACTCACGTTCATAAACTACGAAGGACAAATAATAACAATGAAATGAATTCCATAACACGACCCAAAGCCGTTGAATTCAAAGAACGAATGACGAAAGTTCACGGATTTCCCCCAAAACGGCCAAGAACACGATTCGTTCCGTCAAAACCCGAAAACGGAATTCCAAGTTGAAATATGGATATACAATCCATAGAATATGTTTAACAACATCATTTAACCATAATCGATCCATCGAAAACGGATGAAAAACGAGATCGGGGACAAATCCCCAAAAAGTCAATTGAAGGAAATCAAGAAATATACTTCGATTCGACGAAGAACAATGGATTAAATGATGTTAAACACAAGAATACTATCAAGATTAATCATACCCATCATGAATTAATCAACAACACGGAACGAATCGGACGAAAATGCAAAAATCCCCAAATTCACGAAATTAGGGTTCTAAGGAAGATTACCTTGATTAGCTGGATCAAAGGTTGATAGCAGACGATCGATTGATGTTATGAACTCAAGGACTTCATGGATTTGTTGTTAAACAACATGGCTTCGTCGCCCATGAATCGCCACTCGCGGAAGGAGAAGGAAGGAAATGAAAACGAAGTGAGATGTATTTGCTCGGCCATATTTATATCGCCACCTAGCGTGCGCTAGCCTTCCCGGACTAGCGTGCGCTATCGGCGGTATCGGCCGAGTACCTCGGCCAGGCCCACAACACCGGCATCACCGACCAACCCCGCCGACCGAACTGCCGACCCAACTCCGCTAGCGTGCGCTACGGCCGGATACTGCGCGCTAGCCGACTCCGCCCAAGAGCTACTGGATCAATCGCCCGGCCAGGTAACGTCGCTAGCCGGCCGACAGCGTGCGCTACGCTGCCGACTAGCGCGCTACGCTCGGCGTAGCGTGCGCTACCCGCCGATCCCGACCGAGTCAGAACCTCGAAACACCACCGCTTAGGCCCGATAGCGTACGCTAGGCCACCCGGCAGCGTGCGCTACACTGCCGGTTAGCGCGCGCAGCCTTCCGGCCGTAGCGTGCGCTACGCGGTTCTCGCGCACCGTCCGGCCGGTGCCCGCAATCGTCCGGGCCCCGCCACCGTCCGGCAGTCCCCGCCACCGTCCGGGCCCCCGCCACCGCTGTGGCTCGACGACCCGATTTAGAAAGCAGGCGAACGAACACGACGAAAAGTTCGCGGTCAAGATAAACGACTCGAAATGAAAGCGTAATACCATAATTAGTCATACGCGACCAAGAAACGGGTCGAGACAACAATTACAGATACGGATACCCGTAACTTTCGAGAAATTACAAAATGACCCAAAACGCCCGGAAATCACAATACGTGATCGAATAACCAAACTGAAGTTCACAACACGTCCAACAAAGTTAAACGGACTTGCGGGAAACTCGAAACAACAGTTTCGGACGAGATTCGCAAGAATCGAACTCAAGTGCGGAAAAGTCGCTAAAAAGCACAGAACTCAACGAAACGACACCGAAACAAACTCGGATGTCAAAAAGTGTAGAATTAATCATTCTCAGAATGACGAAACGGTCATGAGCGAGTCGTCAAAAACGGACTCCGACCGAAAAAAGAAATTTACCGAAAATCGAAAATTGCGGATATTACATTCTACCCTCCTTAAAAGAAGTTTCGTCCTGAAACTTAAAACAAGTAGGGAGAAGAAATATTCCGCCAGGAAAAACTCAACGAGACACACAAGAATGCGTAACTAACGCCCAACGGCGAAACGTCGCAAACAACGCAAAGGAATATACGGCGTGAAAACACGCTCCACGGCGACCAACACAACGTCGCCGTTAGGGATATAATAAAATCAACAAGTGACAAGCGTCATCAAATGGATAATATATCCAAGTCAATTATCCGACAATCACAAAACACAACGAACGAAAACCAATATGATTGACCAACCCAACGGTGCATCAATCAAAACGCGAGTCAACCGCTGAACAAACACGGAATCCCATCGCCTAAGGGCTGGAAGATCGAAAACGAAACTAATTTCCCGAACTGAAGGGAATTACGAAGGAGCCTGAATGTTCGCCAATCACGGAACGAGGTCAATAAAAACCGAACAATCAAACGATCGGGACAACAAAAATCGAAGAATCATGTTCGAATCACGAAGAACAATAAAGTTCAAACAATAACTCCTAGGATGATCTGGTGAGAACTACAAGACATGCATTCCCATAAGATCCACAGGAAAGGGAATGGCGATTGAAAAGTCACAACGACAATTGAGTTATTCCGAAATGATATCACACTCGTTCGATAAACAAAAACAAGGGCAGGACAAGCTCAGAAATGTCAACGAACATAAATGAGTTGACAAAGTAGAAAATACAGAAGTTCAAAATCCGATCCTTTCGAAATAAAGGACTAGTAGAACCAAATGATGTTACTCCCGAACAAAGTTCACAAGAATCGAACCGAACTCGAAAAAGTCACACCGATAACCAGATCGGCCCACAACAAGATCACAGCTCGTTCGGACGATGAAACTGAAATACCGAACAAGTTCATAAAGTACCAACGAACATGAGCGAATCGATAGACTGGGGGAAGAGAAAATACAGAAGTCAAAATAGTACGGGCATTACCTCCGACCTCGTCCACGAAATTCACAAATACGGGAGCAAGGTAACAAGACATTAAACAGCGGACACATAACGGAACCATCACCGATGCACACGGTCATACCAAACCAAGCTCTAACAGCTCGCACATGCGCGACAACGCAGGAATCACTACGAGGCGATAATATTCAACACCAACATCCCGCCTCTCACAGGGGGCTAACGCAACAAATGTGTGGAAAGCGACTCAACGCTCACACCGCCAATTCGATCATACTCGGGAGAAAGTATCAAAAGGACAACGCGAATATCACACGTACATACCCAGCCCTCAAACGGGAATGGATAGGTTTTAAAAAAAAATGAAAACCTCATTTTGAAAATAATTTAGAAGAATACGGGTTGATCTTGAGTATCACCTTTCAAAAAGTACAGACGTGAAACATCATTATCGAGACTTTGGAGAACCATATCACATTTGATAAAAATGAGGACACTTTCTCTTAGTGAAAACTTTCAAAATATTCGACCCTCGGGTCTAAATAAAAGTGTTGAAAATATCTCAAAATATTTTGGTCCTCGAGGTAGAAAATTTTTGAAATATATATTGTGGCACCTAGGGTGTACCACAAGAAAATAAGTCGTTTGAAAAGTATGTCTCGAAGTTTATTTTTCTAAGATACTCAAGGTTTTCAAAAATCCAATAGGCCAGAATGCCCAAAACTCACACATACCGACGTTCACTAAAACAACTCCTAGCACACGCATCAAAACGTTTAAAATCAAGACAATACATGTCTTTAAACGAAAATAAACGATAAAATACCACATTCAGAACAAAACCACTGATAAAATACCCTCCCGCACTGGCTAGTGAACAAGTCGAACGCGTACAAACACAAAGCTTCCACAAGAGACTTGTAAAACGTGCAAATCGATTCGAAAATCGTCAACAACGGAGAAAACAACCATAAAAAGACATCACAAACGACGACACTCCTCGTATAAATCAAATACGAGAGTCGACTAAATACATATCGTGAAATCAAAATTCACATAAAATTCCACCACTTAACAAATAATCATAAAAATAGCTCGTGTCACACGAGGCACAACACAAAGAAGGGAGACTTACTTCCACAGGTCGCACGAAGATGATGATCGCCCCACGATACTAATCACGACCAACAAACTCAAACGACGCGTCGCGACACGACTCAGTCAGATAAAAATCCAACGAAACAAGACTCAAACAACACGACTTGACCCGACAGCCTAGGTTTCCTCAACCTAAGCTCCGATACCATTTATGTAACACCCCCAATCCACTCAGGGATATTACACGCCGTAGCCCTCTCCTCGAGGATCTACCAGGCTGGTAACAATATTTAACGTCTCGACAATGCCTTCAAGGCTACAATGACTCAGTAGACCGATTTGGTCTTTCCACAAATACATACAACTCAAATACAACTCATGCCCACGCAGGGGACAAAATACAACTACACCCGTACAACGGGAACAATACAGCAGCGGAAAATAAAGTACAACTGAACCAACACACGATGTACGGTTCCTCATGTGATTAGTATCGATCATCTTTCATCATCCTTCGTGCCGACCCTGTGTTATGCTCCAAAACCTGAATGCAAAAACAGACATCCACCCCCCGAATACTCGGGGGTTAGCAAAACTCCACTGTTTTGCTAGTGCAAATACAAAGTGCAAATACGAGCCATACAATTTACATTCCATGAATAACAATAACCGAGGATCCTCAAAGATCCAAACGAAACGAAAAGTACTTCCCGAGGCAAGGGTTTGAGAAAACATTTCAAAAACGAAATATCATAAATCAATGGAAGTAATTTATAAAACAGTTTAGGATGCCATCGAGAGTTTTAATAGAAAACAATTCAGGATTATCAAATCCTACTTTTCAAACTCCAAAAGACAAAGGGGTCACCGCCCCAAAAGTTTACTTTCTGGAAAATGACGTTAACCAAATCGTTGGGATTTTAGCCCCAAATCCGTAAAACGACTTTTATAAACCATTGGGATTTTAGCCCCAAATCTCATCAACTCACAGTACACAAGAACGACCACGAGGTTCGTCTTCCAACGTCAAAATCCACAAATAAATGATTTAGAACAAACAACAAAATACTCTAGAGCCATCCTATCCAAGTAGGCCAAACGAACAACTTACCTCTTACACATTTAGTCAATGCATGCAAATGAAAACTGTTCAAAAGCACTCATTTCCGGAAATGCCAATGATCAAACCACATTTGTAAAAATGCACCACAATTAACCATGGATCCACCCCTCCGTGGACCCCTACCGAGACCCCGTCGGATCTAACCCGTAGTGGTTAAAAGCAAGCTCGCGGATCCACCCCTCCGTGGACCCCTACCGAGACCCCGTCGGATCTAACCCGTAGTGAGCATACACACACACACACGTTACTCATGCAATACTAACATGCTAAGAATGTAAGTTCATTAAGAATACTCACTAGAGATGGCCATTAACTCGACACCATTACCAAACTCTTCAAAAATACAATAACAAGATTAAATACGGAATACACGATTCCATAACTTAAACAATAGGAGTATAATCATAAAATCCTTCAACGTTCAAAATAACCAAATCATAATCAATTCTCAAAACACCGTTCACAAATCACACTCGTTTTGAAAGAAAGCCTTTAACGAGGCCAAACCGAAATCCTTTGAAACTTCATTTCAAATAACCGAACAAACACATCAAGACGACCACCGATCATCATATCCATAAAACGAGAAAAGTATGGGCAAGGTACTTGCCTCGAATAAGAACAACGCGGAGAATCGAGCGAAGTAGGTTGGCCCGAACCGACTACGTACCCGCCGACTCCACCGAACGCCAACTCACGTTCATAAACTACGAAGGACAAATAATAACAATGAAATGAATTCCATAACACGACCCAAAGCCGTTGAATTCAAAGAACGAATGACGAAAGTTCACGGATTTCCAACAAAACGGCCAAGAACACGATTCGTTCCGTCAAAACCCGAAAACGGACTTCCCAGATGAAATATGGATATACAATCCATAGAATATGTTTAACAACATCATTTAACCATAATCGATCCATCGAAAACGGATGAAAAACGAGATCGGGGACAAATCCCCCAAAAAGTCAATTCGAAGGAAATCAAGAAATATACTTCGATTCGACGAAGAACAATGGATTAAATGATGTTAAACACAAGAATACTATCAAGATTAATCATACCCATCATGAATTAATCAACAACACGGAACGAATCGGACGAAAATGCAAAAATCCCCAAATTCACGAAATTAGGGTTCTAAGGAAGATTACCTTGATTATTTGGATCAAAGGTTGATAACGACGATAGATTGATGTTATGAACTCAAGGACTTCATGGATTTGTTGTTAAACAACATGGCTTTCGCCCATGAATCGCCACTCGCGGAAGGAGAAGGAAGGAAATGAAAACGAAGTGAGATGTGACCTTTCGGCCATATTTATCTGGGCCGCCTAGCGTGCGCTAGCCTTCCGGACTAGCGTGCGCTTATCGGCGGTATCGGCCGAGTACCCTCGGCAGGGCCCACAACACCGGCATCACCGACCAACCTGCGGCCGAACACCGCCGACCCGACTCCCGCTAGCGTGCGCTACGGCCGGATACTGCGCTTAGCGGCTGTCATCGATAGCCAGGTGAAGCTGCCCGGCAGTAACGACGCTAGCCGGCCGGCGGCGTGCGCTACGCTGCCGACTAGCGCGCTACGCTCGGCGTAGCGTGCGCTACTGCCGATCTGGCCGAGTCGAGAACCTCGAAACACCGCCTTTGCCCGGGCGATGGCGTCGCTAGGCCACCGGCGGCGTGCGCTACACTGCCGGTTAGCGCGCAGCCTTCCGGCCGTAGCGTGTGCTCGCCGGTTCTCCGCCGCACCGTCCGGCCGGTGCCCGCAATCGTCCGGCGATCCATGCCGTCGGCGATCCGCCACGCCGAGCTCGGCGACCGATTTCAAAGCAGGCCAGGCGAACACGACGAAAAGTTCGCGGACAAGATAAACGACTCGAAATGAAAGCGTAATACCATAATTAGTCATACGCGACCAAGAAACGGGTCGAGACAACAATTACAGATACGGATACCCGTAACTTTCGAGAAATTACAAAATGACCCAAAACGCCCGGAAATCACAATACGTGATCGAATAACCAAACCGAAGTTCACAACACGTCCAACAAAGTTAAACGGACTTGCGGGAAACTCGAAACAACAGTTTCGGACGAGATTCGCAAGAATCGAACTCAAGTGCGGAAAAGTCGCTAAAAAGCACAGAACTCAACGAAACGACACCGAAACGAACTCGGATGTCAAAAAGTGTAGAATTAATCATTCTCAGAATGACGAAACGGTCATGAGCGAGTCGTCAAAAACGGACTCCGACCGAAAAAAGAAATTTACCGAAAATCGAAAATTGCGGATATTACAGCAAGTTTCGAGGATGAAACTTATTTTAAGGCAATATCCCAATTTCTACTATGTAATATCTGGAATTTCAGTATGAATTTTTCGCGCTATTTTATCTGAGATATACTGGATAGATTGGTGTCTATACAGTATGAATAAAATAATTTGAAGATTGAGACAATTGTATTAGCGTGATTGTCGTAGTTGGTCGACAATTACGTTTGAAGATATCGTGTATCATGTTATCATACTTTTGATATTGATAAAATAGTCACAAAAATTCTCTAGTTTAACCCCGATTGCGAAACACTTGCAAGGTATAAGAAAATACACGTGCAGTCGGTATAGCTAACGATGAGCATACACTGAGGTACCAAGAAACAATCAATCAACTCTCTTTTTGAAAATTTACGGCCGGTTTGTCCAAGATTTCATAAAATTTTCAAAATTCATTGTAGCCGCCGTTTAACCGTACTAGTAAAATGTTTGAGAAGATCTGATTTTCACAACGTACTCAAGTCTATGAAATTTTCAGAAACATTAACAAATACTCGCGCAGCCAACAAAGTCATCAATAAGAACACGTTTGTAGCAATTAGCAACAATGTCAAACATATTCGGTCCCCAAACACATGCCCATCTAGCATTCAAATCATTATACTAATCGATACCACTCATGAATATAATCTCAGATTTAAACATATGTCGAAACCAATCGTTTGTGTTTCCGACAATCTCTGTCGTCAATACGCCTTCTGGAACATAGTAATGTCCAGAGGCTTCCACAACACATTGTACTAGTCAAAACTCAATCTACCAGTACATCCCCGGTTCAACCTGGGAATGTCACACGCCGTGAATTCCTTGTCGGAACCCACCAGGCTAAAAACCGTTGCAAAACCATTTCAAAATGCGCCAAAAGGCCGATGACGGTAGTATTTTCCAAAACTCACAAAATCATTTGTCAAACTGTCATAAAACGTTCATGGCCAAAATGCCAAAACTCGATTTAGGGAATCAATTTTACGAAATAAAACTCAGTTGGCAAAATACCAAAAGTGATTTCGAAAGAACTCACGCAGCGGATAAAATACAGTCCACAGTATACATTCAACATCGAAATAAAATGAACAATCAAAATACACGATTCCCCGACATAAGCCATAGCCAGTTTCATCCCAATTGCCACACACATAAAATCCCACAAGTATCAAATACGGCTCCTATTTTGCCTCATACGAGCAAAAAATTTATACTACTCAAAATATAAAAGATAATATATAAAAGGGGAGGCTTACCTCCACAGGTCGCATGAAGAAGACAGTCGCCCACGATACTAATCTCAACGGACAGCCCGAACGACATGACATGACAACGCACAAGTCGACTTGTTAACTGACAACTCGGACGACGCAACAAAATAATACTCGAAAAAACGACTCGACTCGACCCGACAGCCTAGGTTTCCACAACCTAAGCTCTGATACCATAAATGTAATACCCCCAGAAACTATCTGGGAATATTACACGCCGCAGACCCTCTCCGCGAGGATCTACCAGGCTAATACCAAAACGAGACATCACATTACTTGTCATTATGGCTAAATAACGAACCATTAGACCGATTTGGTCTTTTGCCATAAGCATACAAATTAAAGTTCATACACATCGCTCTCACAAGACTCATACCATACGAGGGTCAAAATACAATCTGATGGAAGGCGAAGATAACTCAACAATACAACAACATCAACTGGACTCTGAACTCTTGATTAGTATCGCAGATCGTCTTCCTCCATGCCGTCCCTGCGGTTGCTCCAATGAACTAAGCATACCTGAAATACATGATATGCATTTCCCCCATTTAAGGGGTTAGCATTGAAATGGCTAGTACAAGTATTCAATCTATACAAAATATATCATGCCAATATCTGTTATATTAAAATATCAACAGTCGTGAGAGAAGTTCCCGAGAGGTTTTCAAATTTTAAGGTACCACTCAAGTCTTTGAAAATAATATAAATAAACTTTGGAGTTTTAGGAAACGACAGAAAGTCTTTTGGGACTTCAAGTACGGGATTATAAAATCTTTCCGAAAACAATAGGGCCTCGGCCCAAATCTCTTCTTCCACAAAACAACCCATACACAACTGTTGGGATCTCAACCCAAAACCTCATCAAACCAAAATACACGAAAACAATAACAATGTTCGTTTCCAACAGCAAAACCTCACAGTGAAGGGGTTAAACACTCACGACACATATCCTAGTGCCATTCTAGCAAAGTACCAAGATTCAATATATAATGTACATCAACATCGAGAACCAAAACGTTGTGATATTCCGAAAATATCACAAATATTGAAAAACATCACCAATATCACGAAGCCATACTTGGTAACCCGTGGCCGTACCCCTTAGTATCGACCCCCAGACGTCCCGTCGAATGCTCCGAGTGGGAAACCACTTCCGCGGCCGTACCCCTTAGTATCGGCCCCCAGACATCTCGTCGAATGCTCCGGGTAGAAGGTCAGCAACGCACGCACCCCAGTTCACTTCCGTGGCCGTTCCCCTTAGTTACGACCCCCAGACATCCCGTCGAACACTCCGGGTGGAAGGAACAACACATACACCCAATGTCACATCCGCGGACGTACCCCTTAGTATCGGCCCCCAGACATCCCGTAGAATGCTCCAAGTGGAGGTACATTAACACACACACGTTCCAAAATCACAGTTGCAAACCACAAGCCTCGAAGGTTAATCACAATATATATATATATATATAATCAAGGCACTTGCTAGAAATGGCCAATTATCCGACGCATAGCTACGACCGACCTAGCTATACTACAACCTAACAATCCTAAACGCATCTCCACACATCAACGGTATAACCACCGATCAACCAATACGATTAACCCAACTCATAACACACAACTTAACCCACACAACCCGGTGATCACCCAAAACATTATAACACATGTCTAACTGTACTATCTACCCGACACTACATCTATATTGACATATCTCTATGACAAGCAATGAACCAACACTAACCTCACATAACCACATAACAACTACGATAATTCACATAAGGCACAATCAACAAAATTCACAAACTAACATAATTTCACATGCAACCTCAATTCACACAATATAAATCGTATAGACAAGAATACTTGCCTCGATGATCGATAGCGGAATTCGGACGAACAAGGCTCCACCAACTAGCTCCGAACACCTATATACTCTGCGGAAAATTAACATCAACACAATTACTACGGGAATAACGAATAAAAACAACGGAAAACACCCTCAAGAATCGAAAGAACTCATTGAGACATTTAATCGGACATTAAAAGCTCAAGACCTCCTTAGAACATAAAAATCATAGTTGGGCTAGAACGAATTCTAGATATGGATATACAATCCATAGAACATGATTAATAACACCCAACAACACTACCCAAACCACCAGAATCGGATGAAAATCGAAATCAAGAAGAAAATCTCGGAGGTCAAACCTAAGAGTTTTCAAGAGTTTACCTTCGATCCGGACGAACTTGAGGGGAAGATGATGATAATCACGGATAGAGCTTCCCAAAATGATGAATTATGATGCCACAAACCACCACCCTTGAATTCTCACTCAAAATCGCGAAGGGAGGAGGAAGAAGGCAAAAATGATGAATGAACACGCTGCCCTGCTATTAAATAGTAGGGACATGTTACGGCCGCAACATATATGGCTTATGGCCGTAACTCGCCTGTCTTACGGCCGTAACATGAAATTATTACAACCGTAAGCCCCTTTCTGGACTCCTGTCCAAAAATACGAAGGTACATTACGGCCGTAGCAATGAATAACTTACAGCCATAACATAAGGCATCATACGGCCGTAAGATACAATACATACGGCCGTAACTCCCATGACATACGGCCGTAACTAATGCGGCTTACGGCCGTATGTATACTACTGAACACAGCAATAAAATTCCAATAGTTCCGACAGCCCGGTAAGACGTCCGTCCACGTCCCGATTGCTCAAACATGACATCAACGATCCAAAACAACTATGAACTCACTATGAAACATGTCGCACAACTCCAATCGATCACCAATGGAAAGATATTATGCCCAATAAGGCGAGAAATTCGGTAGAACGATAAAAGAAATTATTGGATATTACAAATACGAGTTCGAACAACAATTCTGAAGTTCACAACACGACTACAAATGTTCATCGAACTAGTAGGAACGACAAAATAACTGTTCCGAGCAAGATTCGCGAAAATCGGACCCTGATAAGTGTCAGTTTTATACACTTATCCATGGTTTGTATCGATAAAATTCATCCATAATTGAGCTAGTCTACTCGTTTTTTGCTTTTAATTAATTAGTTTTTAATAATTTTATTTTTATCGGATGATGATGTAAATCTAGTCTTAATCGGGTAAAATAACTGATTTACTCAAGAAATAACATGTTTATTAAATATTCTCTTTGATGAATTTTGATATATTCATGTTGTAGGGCTTTCAAGGCAGATTCTGCGGTATTTCAGTTCAAAATCGAGTTATATATCAAAAGTTATCATCAGAAGAAGATTTGGGGCAAAAACGCAAAGTCCGAGAAATTTGGCAACGTAACTCTCAAAGCAACCAGTGAACAATTTGACGAAGCCAAGTTACGGCCATAACTACAGAATGTTACGGCCGTAAGTCATCCAAGTTACGGCCGTAACTCCTTAATGTTACCGCCGTAACTCTTGACAGATTGTTATGATTTGTCTAATTTTTTATACTTTTTATGTATTATTGAGGGGATGGGTGGCATTGATCCGATCTATTATAATAATGCTAGAGTTTTAGAGCTATTAGATGACTTTAGGTGTATAAATAGACCCCTTAGATCCTTCATCATTCATCATTCATCATATAATTTTTCACTTTTTGTAAACTTTTCTTTTTGTGTGAAGAACACACTTGTGTTCTTGAGTGATTAGTGTAAGTGTGGTATAGCATATGCTGTTCAGAGAGTTTATTGCTTCTTTCTCCTTTATCTACTAAGGGAGTGAGGATCAATTCTTTCTCTTGATTCAACTAAAAATGACCACCAAAGCTTGTATTATGTATAATAAACCCTTCATGGGCTAAGTTACCTTTAGTTGGGATTATAAACAAGGTTAGTCATGTTATTTAAGTTTGTATAAAGATCTATTGTGAATTACTTATTATTATGTGTGATTTTCATTGTTTTAACAATCTTTATTTATTTGGCCAATAAAATGACGATATTTATGGTCTTCATATGTTTCGAAAGAAAATATGTTTGATTAGATCAAATGATCTTCACTCTAAGTTGTTCTAGGGGATAGAAATATACCTCTAGACCTTAGATGATTCTTTTAGTTATTTTCATAAATCCTAATGCTATGTATTGAAGCTAATCAACATAGAAATATAGTGGATTGATTCAATATGTAAGGGGCGTTTTATAGTTCGAAAGAGAAACAGTCTTTTTAAGGAAAATCGAATCTACACAACATAATAAGTAAATTGATCTTATGATCTCCTATACATCTTCTATAACTAATGACGAACTAAGTTTGTAATCTCAACTATTTCATTTTATCGTTAATCAATCTATTATTATTGCTATCTTTTTATTTCCTTATAATATTAGAACTATTATTGCATTATCTTTACAATTATTAAACCAAACTCTTTAATTGTGTGTTTCACTCATCTTAGTATCTATAAAAATAGACTAATAGTGTATAATTCAAATTATAACCAAACTTCCTTGTGGGATCAATAAACCGGACTCAAAAAGTCCACTTACTACTTGATACGATATCGTGCACTTGCGATAGTTACACTAAGAACGTGTCAAGTTTTTGGCGCCGTTGTCGGGGAAGTATAAGTTTTATTTTGAAATCTTAAATTATAAACTGTTGTTATAGATATAATTTTCTCGACATTGTAACTTAGTACTCAATTGTGTTTGTCCGGTCAAGTGGCGGATAACGGTACTCCGTGACTATTAAAGTCGGATTTTTCAGTTTCCCACAACAACTGATATTTGTAGATATTTCCTCCATTTATTTTCATTTTTATTTTTTTTATAATGGAAGAAACATTGTATAAAATTGAAAAAAGATTTCCCTTTCTAAGCAAAAATGCAAGTTTAAAAATTTACAAGGCAAGGCTTGAAAGGATGAGGTTGCTTATGAATAAAAGCATAACTTTTGACATAAGATTCATTATTGAAGCCAAAGTAAGAATAGAGGGTGAATTCACAGAAACACCGACTAGATTTTTACCAGGGCTTGGAAAAAGTTCATATGCGAAGAAACGACGAGCAAAGATGATAGCCGTTTGTTATAAATGTGCTAGATAGAACTGTAATTTAAAATCTCGATCTTTAGGAATTCCATCTACAAACAGAGAAGATAAAATTCAGTTCATTAAGGATGGTCTGGATAAAGAGAATTTAGATGATATCGAAATTCCTCTTGACACGCATGTTGTGCGGCGATTAATACGCCTCGATAGGCGACCGGCATCACGATCAGAGAAGCCAACCATGGAAGACATACTCTGGACAAACGCCTAGAGTTCGGCACAATACGGCGACCGTCTTTTGGTACCCAGCGATCGTCTTTTGATGTCTGACGATCGTCTTTAATGAGCGAACCAAAGGCGATCATCTCGTGCCACGTATGGATCCAGCATCCGTCAAAGTCGTCGAAGACCGAATCTTGGATGGTGGCCCACGTGCGGATCTTCAAAGGATACCGATAGATAGGACTTTTGACCCCAGTCTGTCACCTACCACACCTATCGACAAGGCCGCCGAAAGGTACAAAGTGGGTGCTCCCCGGACAGCGACTCAAGACGCGTGCTGGCTTCCCATTGGTTCGCCCAGCTGGCCACCCAGAGCGACCTCGGACCTCAAGGGAACAGGCCCACGTGACGGGACGATCGGCCATTTTATTATAATATAGAAAACGCCGGTCGCCCGCGATCGCCTGATGAATGCCAACTATCTTGTCTCCTATAAATAGAGAACTCACTGCTATGGCCAAAGAGACGCGAATTTACTACGAATTCAGTGCAAAATTCACACAAAAGAGAGAATCAAATACTCTTTTGGCAACCACTTATACATTCATAGTCATATTCATACACATTCATCATATATCCCAAGCAAGAACTCACAGATTTATCCATCTGGTTCTTCCGGCAATCTACGCGTTCTAAAGCCTAGATAACTAGAAGTCTTTACACTCCTTGTAATAGATTCTAACATTAATATTTGTACTCGACAGTATATTTAGTAATAACATCTCGCGAGAGCATTCAAGCCCGGGATTAACAACCCCGGCAAATCTTGTGTTATCTATTTTCTCACGGAAGTGTTCTCGCATTTTGTTTGTTACTCGATCATTCCAGCAATACTATATCCGGATAATATTTTGGGTAACAACAATTGGCGCTAGAGGAAGGGGATCTAAACCTTCATCTTTATTCTTACCATCTTGAAGAACATTCACTGTTTTCCAGACATATACTTGAAGAAACACTCACTGTTCTTCAATAGAAAAGCCTTCAGAAAAATGACGTCCGCCACGAATTCCAAGAGAGCCACCCTAAGATCTGCCGGAAATCTCATTCCGGCCCGGACCGAATCCCAGCCCACGGCGAAAGGCGACCGTGGCGACGCTAGGCTCTCACTCCCGCCCCCGAGGGACGGTTCTAGCCTCTCACTCGATCAGTTCCAGACCACGGAACAGATTGAGGAGGCTATAGCCATCCTCAGGGAGCGACAGAAGGCCAATGGCTCGCCCACCATCACTCCGTCCACCGTCCGCCGGGCAAGCAAACGGAAGCTCAAGGGGATCTATGTTGAGAAATCGATAGAAAGACCCGAGCCACAGGAGAAGGCTCTCGTAAGGCGGGACGATTCCGTCTTCAGCCGCCTGGGGAGCGATCCCTCATGGCGACCCGGGCACTCAGGCCCCAGCCAGGAGACATCGGTATCCGAGTCCTTTACGAGGAGTTCGGCATATCCGACTCCCAGGAGACAGGCCGGTCAGCGAGCCCCTGCTCGCCCAAGAAAGGAACCCACTGGCAGGGAGCTCGTCATTCACCACGGGGCTAGGGGATCGGTACACGATCGCCTTGGTTCGTGCTCTGAGAGCCAATCGGCGAGCAGCCAGGCGATGGCGATGGCCGCCATGCAACGCCAGCTCGACGAGATGAAGGCGCTCCTAGAAAATGGGTCAGGCGCCAGGTGATCGATCATTGGATCAAGCGAACCACTCACGACTCAGATCGAGCTCGCCCCAGTCCAACCAACGATCAATCCCCCACAAACACCTCTATATGAGGGGAGATCGGATCCGGAAACCCACTTGAGCAAATTCCGGATCTACATGACCGGATGCGGAGCATCAGATGCGACGAAGTGTCGAATGTTCCCGTTAACTCTGGGCGACCTCGCCCACAGGTGGTGCATCTCAGTACCACCTCGCTCAATAAATAGCTTTGAGAAGCTGGCGAACGACTTCACGTCGTACTTCGCCGCAAAAGTCGCTCGCCCTGAAGGCCCCCACCGCATGATGAAAATCAAGCAGGGGAAGGACGAGTCAGACGAAGATTACATCGACCGAGTAGACGAGATAGTCCTCACCGGCGAGCCCATCAGCGACGAGCTCGCTCTCAACTCAGTCATGAGCGGATTCCACGGACGCTCGCCCATGTTCAGGCACCTCACAAAGGATATCCCCCCGACCTACTCGGTCTTCCGCGGCAAAGCCGCCGGTTTCCTGGCCAGACATAGGATGCTCTCACTCCGCTTAGACGAGGGACCGTCCGAAGAAGGAAAGGCACCATCCCATGTCCAGAAGAAGGCGGTCGCCAAGCCCAAAAAGGCGGTCGCCAAGCCGCCTGGCGAGTTCAAAGCCTTCGAGGATGTAGAGGTCCACCTCCTCCACAACCTCAACTTATCTCCGGCCCACATCTTCAACGCAATCAAGGGTCGCGAGTGGCTTTCCAAACCAAAGCCGATAAGGGACCACGATCATCTAGACCGTAGCAAATTCTGTGCCTATCATAAGAGTCCCGGCCACAACACCAGCCAATGCCGCGACCTCCTCGCACGGCTCCGTGATCGCTTGAGGAAGGCAAACTGGACAATTTGATCACCAAGCCAGAACCTAGGACGGAGAGAGCCGGAGGGCGCGAGCGCCGACCAAACGAAAGAACTCCTCCCAATCCGGTCGCCAGAATCGAGCATGAGCCGGAATACTCTGATGAGTCGATCCCTCCGATCAACCCGGGCGGTCGGATCAACATGCTTCAAGCGGGAGATGGAAACCTCGGGGGCCTTTCCCCGGTTTCCACCATGTCAAACAGGAAGCGAAAGGCCGAGCTGAGGGCGTTCGCCGGGGTCCATACCGTGGTACCTCCGGAGCCGACCATCTCTAAAGATGCACTCATCACCTTATCCAACAAGGACAGGGAGGGAGTGCAATGTCCCAAAGAGGATGCACTAGTGATCTCCGCTTGTATCCTTGGGAAGACGGTCGATCGCGTACTGGTTGACAATGGGAGTTTCTGCAACATCATATTCAAATCCGCCCTAGACCAACTCGGCAACTTAATCAAATTCATCAAGCCTTTCGACACCGTGCTCCAAGGGTTCGGCGACAACACAGTCCAAGCCTACGGGAGGATCAAGCTCTCCGTCGAGCTAGTATGCTTTTATGATCCCAAGGTTAGGATTACTAGGAACCTAAATTTTGTAATCATAGATAGGCCCAGCATCTATAATGGGTTCCTAGGTCGCCCCTTTTTAGAAACCTTTGAGGCGGTCGCCTCATCTTTCTTTTACTGTATCAAATTCCCCACTGCCGATGGGACGGTCGGTACTGTAAAAGGAGATCAGCTAATGGCAAAAAGATGTTTGAATTACTCTTATGTTGTTACTTCTTTCAATACTTCCCATACTATATGTAACATTGAAGCGATCGACGATCAACCCATGGAGATCGACGAGCCGAGCACATCGTACCAACCCGTCTCAGGGGACGCTGTCTCTCATCAATTGACGGATGACATCGAGCCAAGGATCGGTTTCGAGCCAAGTCTCGACATCGATCCAAGGACCGAGTCCGGAGATCGCACCAAACGAGAGGCGACCGTCCCTGTCGAAGAATTGGAAAGCATTACGATGGATCTGGTTCACTCAGAACGGGAAGTACAGATCGGCGCAAGCATCGACCACGAATTAAAAGGGGATCTGATCAACTTGCTACGTAGGAACATTGGAGTCTTTGCCTGGTCGCATCAAGATATGGTTGGCATAAATCCCGAACACGCTTGCCATTATCTGAAGATCGACCGGGCAATGAAGCCTGTTCACTAGAAGCGTAAGAAGTTCGGTCCCGAGAAATACGCGGCGCTCGACATAGAAGTCCAGAAGTTACTCAACAACAAGTTAATCGGAGTAGCCACAGACGAACCACAGTGGGTCGCCAACGCGGTGCTCGTCAAAAAGCCAACTGGCACCTGGAGGTTATGCATTGACTTCACCGACCTCAACGCGGCATGTCCAAAAGATCACTTTCTGATGCCTCATATTGATCACTTGGTCGATAGTACGGCAGGTTGCGAAATGATGTCATTTATGGATGCCTTCGCCGGGTATCATCAAATCCCAATGGCAGAGGAAGACATAAAACACACATCTTTCCACACGGAAAAAGACATATACTTTTGGGTCCGAATGCCGTTCGGCTTGAAAAATGCAGGGGCGACCTACCAGCGATTAGTCAACAGAATGTTCACTAATCAGATCGGCAAGACCATGGAGGTCTACATTGACGATATCGTAGTCAAAAGCCTCAAGAAGGAAGATCACCTCAAGACGTTCGCCATCCTTGAGAAGTTTAACATGAAGCTGAACCCCAAGAAATGCAACTTCGGGGTGGGCTCCGAGAAATTCCTGGGGCACATCGTGAGCCAAAGGGGGATCGAGTCAAACCCCACCAAGATACAGGCGATCCTTGACATGCAGGAACCGTGAAACATCAAGCAGGTGTAACGCCTCACAGGTTGTCTAGCCGCCCTCAACCATTTCATATCACGGCTCGGCGATAAAAGCAAGCCTTTCTTCGCAACCATCAAGAACAAGAAGTTCACATGTACAAAGGAAAGCCAGATAGCGTTCGCCAAGATAAAGGAATATCTATCTAACCCCCAGATCCTGGCAAAGCCGATCCCCGGTGAAAAATTATTCCTTTACCTAGCAGCCTCGGAGGTCGCGTTGAGTGCCGTTCTGGTGCGAGCAGAGGGACAAGCCCACTTGCCGATCTACTATGTTAGCCAGGCGCTCCACGACGCTGAGACACGCTATACACCATTGGAGAAGATCGCCTATGCCCTTGTCATGAGTGTTCGTAAGCTGAGGGCTTACTTCTTCGATCACCAAGTGGAAGTCCTAACAACTCTACCTCTAAGGCAAGTCCTACACCGGCCGGACACTAACGGGCGACTCCTCAAGTGGTCGCTGGGGATCGCCCAATACGGTATCACATACGCTCCTCGCACGGCGATCAAGGGCCAAGCTCTGGCGGACTTCGTGGTGGAATTAACTTTCCATCACAGTCCGACCCAGATCGGCCGACCTGCCTGGAAATTATATGTGGATGGCTCGGAGACCAATTCGAGAGCAGGGGCAGGGATTGTCCTCATCAGTTCCGATGGACAACGTTTCACTAATTCTGTACGTTTCAGCTTTCGTGCGACCAACAATGAAGCCGAATACGAAGCCTTGGTAGGCGGGCTCGATCTAGCCCTCGCCCTAGATGTTCGTCGCCTCCATATCTTCATGGACTCCCTTTTGGTCGTGAACCAAGTTAAAGGGGAATATGAGGCACGCGTCGAACAGATGGTCAAATACCAAGAGCTGGTCGCCTAAATGTGCACAAAATTTGAAGAAGTACTAATCGAACAAGTCCCGAGAGATCACAACTCCCAGGCCGATGCTCTTTCCAAGCTAGCATCATCGGATGGGGCAGCCGACTTCTCCAATATCCAAATCACAAAGTCAGCAAGGTCGGAGATCGACAGAAGCCTGGTTACCACGGTCGCCATCGTCGAGGAGAACTGGATGAATCCGTTCATCAAATACTTAAAGGACGAAACGGTCCCTGACGACTGTGTTAAAGCTCGCCAACTCCAGCTTCGTGCGACCAGATATACCCTATTGGACGACCGGCTTTACAAGCGAGCCTTAAGCCTTCCCCTACTCAAGTGTATTACACCGGAGGAAGGTCGGCTCGTTTTAGCTGAGATCCATGATGGGATTTGTGGAAACCATGCGGGCGGGCGAGCCCTCATCCATAAGACAACTAGATAAGGGTTTTTCTGGCCATCACTTCGGAAAGATGTGATCGCCTATGCCAGATCGTGTCATAGGTGTCAGATAATGGGCCCCAACATTAAACTATCCCCTGAACAACTCACCTCCATGTATAGCCCTTGGCCATTTGCGCAATGGGGCATCGACCTTATAGGTCCCTTGCCGACGGCTCCAGGGTGCTGTAAGTTCGCCATCGTAGGGGTCGACTATTTCACCAAATGGGCTGAGGCCGAACCGCTCAACAAGATCGGCCAAGAGCAAGTGATCAAGTTTATATGGAGAAACGTCGTATGCCGATTCGGTCTGCCCCAGGCCATCATCTCCGACAACGGAAAACAGTTCGACGGCTTAGAAGTCATGCAATTCTGTGAAAAGTGGGAAATCAAAAGGTTATTCTCAGCGCCCTATCACCCTCAGATGAACGGGCAGGTAGAGGCAGTGAATAAGATCCTCAAACACACGATTAAAGCGCGACTCGAATCCAGGCAAGGACGATGGGCGAGCGAGCTCCCAGACATTTTGTGGTCCTACCGAACGACGACCCGCAATTCAACCGGCGAAACCCCATTCGCCCTTGCCTTCGGAACAGAAGCGGTGATTCCTTCAGAGATCGCCGTCCTCAGCCATCGAACCGAACAGAAGATGACGACCAACAACAATGTGGCCCGACGAATCGACCTAGACATGCTCGAAGAACGACGGCTGACCTCAGAAATGAAGAACACAATCCACAAAAGGAGAGCCGAGAAGTTCTTCAATTCAAAGGTCAAAGAAAGAATGTTTCAAGTGGGCGATCTCGTCCTCAAGAAGATCCAAACCCACACAGGCGTTTTCGGTCCGAACTGGGAGGGACCTTTCAGAGTATCCAGATGGCTAACTAAAGGAGCCTACGAACTGGAACATCCTGACGGTACTCCGGATCAATACCCCTGGAACGCCGTGCATCTGAAAAAATACTACCAATGAAAATTTTGTATTCAATTTCAATGATGTACGAGAACTATAATGAGATTTTTTCCTACACTATCTATTCTGGCGATCGCCCCACCATGCATATCGCATACCGCCGACGATCGCTGATCATGACGATCCGAGGTAAAATCAATGCAGCCGTGGACCTGGAGGTCAATGGAACTGACAGCTTCGCCCATGCAAGGTTCATTTGGGCTGAGATCGCCCGCCCTTCGTTTAAAAATGAGGCCGGCGTAGCCGAAGGACCCTCCAAAATAATCAGTAGACACGATCGCACGCCCTCAAGGTACATCATCTAACATGGTGAACCCGGACAATGCGACGTGCCACTACCCCCGTCTCAACGTACACCGTCGAGGGTCGCCATCTTCATGGCGGGCCGAGGTGGAAGCAGAGCTGACAAGCCGCGGACGCGGAGTCGAATAAGCCGACGACGCCCCGCGCAAGGACTCCTCCAGACCAAGATCGCCCGCCTTTCGTTTTAAACACAAAGCAGGCGTAGCCTAACGGAGGACCCTCACAAAGAGTGAGTCGCGGGATACACAATATTCCTCGCACACAAAGACACGATTGGGGAGGTTGGTCCATCGAACACCCCAACCGTACATGATTCTTCAGAATCGGCAAAATGAAGATAGCTCGCCTGACAAACTAGTTTTTGTTTCCTTACTTGCAATAAGTGAACAAAAACAAGGGGGCAGAGATGGGTCGAGCTAATCCCAAATACGATCGAACAAAGAGGAACCACACCCGATCGGCTTCGCTCAAACACACACAGGACGATCGGAGTCGTTCGACAAAAATTACAAGTAAGAATTCCGATTCAAAACATATCAATGCTTTCAACACTCAGACAATCGGTCGGATGAACAAAACGTCGAAAGCAATCATACACGTACTTGTAAAAATTGCACGCAAACATTCAAAGGTGATCGTATGTAAAGAGACAGTATGAAAAGAGGAACATTTTATTCATAACGCAAGTTCCGTACATTACGGGGCCCGAGGGCATTACAAAAGGAAAACAAAAAGTACAAGTTACAGAGGAAAACAAAAATGTCTCTCAAGGCCCCGCCGGCTGGTCATCGCCCTCAGGATGCGGATCGGCTTGGGCCCCCCCATCGGCCTCGGGATGAATGAGTTTACCAGAATACCAACTCAAATCGATCCCGAAGTCGACAAAGTCAAGGATAGGCAAGGAGAACTCCGGGTGCAGAGGATGCTCGAGGGCATAGGATTTGAAGCTCTCCATCAAGGGACCGATCTCGATCCCTGCCTTTTTAGCGGCTCGAACAGCGTCAACATAGGCCAAGTAATAAGCGAACTCGCCGACGAGCGCAACGTTGAGGTAGGGATCGACCTCGATCGCCTTCAGCTGCCCCTTCAAATCCGCGGCCGTCTTCTCGGCCTCCGCCAGCTCGACCACCTTGGCGGCATTCTCACCATTGGCCTTCTCCAGCTCCTTCTACGCCGCCTCCAGCTCACCGCCGAGCCGATCCACCATCGCATTCAGCCCGGCCGCCTCCTCCTGCGAAGCCGCGTACTTCGGGCGGGTTTCCTTCTCCTTATCACGAGACCGGTCGGCAGCCTCCTTAGAGCGGCTCAGATCCTGTTTCAATCGGTCAACGTCCTGTTTAGCCCTTTTGGCCGTCTCCTCTTACTCCTTCTCCATAGACTGGATCCAGTTGGCAAACTCAATATTTTTGTTCTGGGCGGCCTCGAGGTCGCTATGGAGACGAGCAGTGGAGGGTCGCCCCTCAAAATCCCTAGCAGCTTGGACGGCCATCGTCGCCGTCTGGAGAGCCAGGGCAAGGGTCGCCTGCATGGCATCTCCAGATCGACGACGAGCGATCGCATCAAGATCGGTCGTCCAGGCCTTGGGCAGAGAGGAGATAGCCTGCTGGATGTAAGTGGGGACGTCGAGAGATGTTTGCGGAGCCTTGCTCGACAAAAAAGTCCAGCACCATAGGAGCGACGTCCGGGTCGGCAAGACGAACCCTGCAACGCAAAACCAAAGAAACCAAGGAGTTAGCCTATACCTTGCTCAGAATGCCTAACTCAGAAAATTTTGATCCTTTCTTACCTGTTGACCAGCTCAGGATCGCGTCCAAAATAAGGCTTGCCCCGAGAGGTTTCCGCCTCGGCGATCGCCACCTTCTTCATCGAGCTGCCAGATGACCGGGAGCCGAGGACCGAAGGCCTAGGGCCTGATCGCTCCATCATCGGGATGGCAGAGATAAGAGCCGCAGCAACCAGAGGCTCAAGAATGGATACATCCGCCCCAGAAATCAACGGGGACTCCTCCGACCTCCGCCTCTTGCGGCGCTGAAGCTGTTCCTCTCCCTGAACCACCGGCTCGGCGACTGGCACCTCAGCAGGCCTCGTCACCGGAGCAGGGCGAGACGTCGTTGCAGGAACGCGACCAGTCTGCTTACCCAAGTGAAGGCGACCGATGAGTGCCGGGTTTGACATGGAGATCTCTGGCGGTGGCTCGGCAAATCGGGGAAAATGAACCTCTGTCAAAGAAGAGATACAAACAAGTTAGACAACAACTTAAACGATACGACCTCCTGGGGACGATCGTCAAGCAAGGAATCACCACTTAAGCTCATACCTGGAACTTTCAAGTGACGGGGGAAGCAGAACAATCGAGCCCCCAACCGATGAGCTTCGGTACCAAGCGAGCGAACGTCAATAAAGGAGTTCGGCAAGGCACGGATCCGCTCCCAAACGATCAAGAAATCGAATGGAAGGTCGCCGATCGCTGTAACGAGAGGTCCTGCAAAAAGAAAACAAAATTAGACCAGTCCAAGACAAGCTCAATCAAGGGGAGAGTTAAAATCCTTACTCGGATTCCTCTCCCGGAAAGTGGTGGGGATCTCCAACTCCTCATTCGGCCTGTCTCTCGATGCCGATCGCCACGCCCCGCCGACCCAGCACCATTTAGCCAGGTCACCCCTGGTCTTATTCGGCACACCGAGGACCACTCTCCCGATTCGGCCTTGGATATGATTGCCGCCGATCGACCCTTTCTGCGCGGCCAGTTTAAACAGATAATTCATCTCCAGCGCAGTAAGGAGGCGGAACAACCGGTGACCGCCAAACAGTGTCAACGTACAGATGATCTGTAGCCAAGCGTTCGGCGTCAGTTGAAGAGGCGCCAAATTCCAGGCGATCAGCAAGTAGGAGACGGCGAATGGCAGAGGAAATCGCAGACCCGCCTCCATAATCATATCGCTGATGGCAACCATATCCTTGGGCGGTTGGTCGGCACGTTCATTCTCCGAGGGCACGTGCAAGGAAACGTCAGAGGGGATGTGATATTTGGCCCTCCAACGGCTCAGGTCTTTCTTGGTCGCCGTACTCCGGATCTTTCCGAGAGTCCATGGAGACGGGACGGCGGCCTGAAAAACCGTCCGTTTCACATGTTCGTAAGGGTGAGCGGCGGAGTAGGCTTCGAAGTCGAATTCCGGACAGGGTCCGGCGATCGCTTCCATCATCTGAGCAAAAGACACATAGGCAGGGCCGAATCTACTCTCTCGTTCCCAGGCTGCCCGCACCAAATCATCCTCATCCACCGGCGAGCCCCCCTACTCCGCCGTCGCCGCCGTCCTCGCCACTTCGGCCTCGTTGAAAAGTTCTTCAAGTTCTGCGGGTGCAATCCCCGCTCGAATAGCTTCAACGGACGTCTCCATATCCACTCCAACGGGAATCTCCTCCCGTTCAGGCGACGCTGCGGCAGCGGAAGAACTTCCGGTCTCGAAGGTTTTGGATCCTCCCGACATATTAGAAAGTAAAGGGAGAGAGAAGGTTAATTTTTCTTACCTAGAGAAAAGAAGAAGATCGGCACAAGAAGCTCCAGAAATTTTTGCAGAGTTTCGACTATGGATGCAAGGACGCGTAAAAAGTGAAGGAGAAGAAGCCCTGGCCCTTTTATAGATGGAGACGGGGGTCTAAATGCAAATAGGAGAAACCTCGAGGGCTGGATCGCAACCGTCACGTGGGGACGCATTAAATGCTGCCCTCGAATCCCGCATACGCGTCTTTTCGAGGGCATGCCAGCCGACAAGTCCGACAAACCGTCGGACTCCCCCAACAGCTGCGCGACGCGTGTCCCTGCCACTTTTAGAAAGCCCGCCTTCATTTCCCGCTGCTCCCGACGCAAAAGAAGATCGTCCAGATTTGAATTCAGATCGACTGATCGTTTAAACATTGGCGATCGCCAACAGTGCCACCTCACCCCGTGTTTTCAACATCGAGGCGAGCTGGGGGGCAATTGTTGTGCGGCGATTAATACGCCTCGATAGGCGATCGACATCACGATCAGAGAAGCTAACCATGGAAGACATACTCTGGACAAATGCCTAGAGTTCGGCACAATACGGCGACCGTATTTTGGTACCCAGCGATCGTCTTTTGATGTCTGACGATCGTCTTTAATGAGCGAACCAGAGGCGATCATCTCGTGCCATGTATGGATCCAGCATCCATCAAAGTCGTCGAAGACCGAATCTTGGACGGTGGCCCACGTGCGGATCTTCAAAGGATACCGACAGATAGGACATTTGACCCCAGCCTGTCACCTACCACACCTACCGACAAGGCCGCCGAAAGGTACAAAGTGGTCCTCCCCGGACAGCGACTCAAGACGCGTGCTGGCTTCCCATTGGTTCGCCCAGCTGGCCACCCGCAGCGACCTCGGACCTCAAGGGAACAGGCCCACGTGACGGGACGATCGGCCAGTTTATTATAATATAGAAAACGGCGGTCGCCCGCGATCGCCTGAGGAATCCCAACTACCTTGTCCCCTATATATAGAGAACTCACTGCTATGGCCAAAGAGACGCGAATTTACTACGAATTCAGTGCAAAATACACACAAAAGAGAGAATCAAATACTCTTTTGGCAACCACTTATACATTCATAGTCATATTCATACACATTCATCATATATCCCAAGCAAGAACTCACAGATTTATCCATCTGGTTCTTCCGGCAATCTACGCGCTCTAAAGCCTAGATAACTAGAAGTCTTTACACTCCTTGTAATAGATTCTAACATTAATATTTGTACTCGACAGTATATTTATTAATAACATCTCGCGAGAGCATTCAAGCCCGGGATTAACAACCCCGGCAAATCTTGTGTTATCTATTTTCTCACGGAAGTGTTCTCGCATTTTGTTTGTTACTCGATCATTCCAGCAATACTATCTCCGGATAATATTTTGGGTAACAACAACGCATCCTAGTGGACTCGTACATTACGGAATTCGATGTTTATGGAATAAATTCAAACCAGAATATGAACAACGTCTTGGGAATCTGACGTTAAAAGACCCTGTTTGCCAATTTGTAAGAAAATTGGATGGGAAGCTTCTCCCCGACTCATAGAAGGCGTTTAGGCAGTTTCTGAACGTAAAATCAGAGGAAGATGTGAGCCACAATCACAACTACTGTACATACGCGTAAGTATCTTTTATTTTTGTCGTGTGGTGAGATTTTCTGAATAAAAAAATGTGATACGCGATAAATGCTTTCATTATTCTATTGAGTAGTTGAAGCACAATCAACGCAATCACAAACTTGTTAAACAATTTTTACCTTCTTTTTCTTCTATAAATAAGCATTGTGCTTGTTTCTTTCATTCATCCCTCAAACTTGCACTTTTCTCTGTTTCTCTCTAAATAATTTCTTTTCAAAAATGGAGTCATCATCTTCATCAAAAAAATTTAGTACAGTCTGTATTTTTGGTGGAGCTAGTTATGGAAAAGAGGCATGCTTTACTGAAGCAGCCCACAACTTGGGTCGTACCTTAGTAGAAAAATGCATTAATGTAGTTTACGGAGGAGGAAGTCTAGGATTAATGGGACGAGCTGCTGCTTCTGCCTATATGGAAGGAGTAAGAGTGTTGGGAATAATTCCAAAACCTCTGGCTGAAAGTAAAATCACCGGGTCAACTATTGGAGATGAGTTTAGATCTGTAAATATGCAAGATCGCATAACTCACATGATAAATAATTATGGCGCCTTTATCACCCTTCTCGGTGGTTTTGGCACCCTTGAGGAACTTTTTCATATGGTTACCAGAGCCCATCTAAATGTTCATCAAAAACCAATAGGTCTGCTTAATGTCAATGATTTCTTTGATGATTTACTATCTTTCATCGACTACTCTGCTGAAAAGGGTTTTATTTCCGAGCGTGCTAAACGAATCATAGTCGTTGTAACAACACCAGAAGAACTAACCAAAAAACTCAATGAATTTGTTCCTCAACCAGATCCAGCTCTAGCTAAAATTGTCTGGATGGAAGATTTTACCGTGAGAAAACGAAAAGTGGATTCATTCCTCTCCCTTTGATAACCCATATCGGACCTCTTGTATTTTTACTTTCTGTCGTGTGTAATAATCGTGCTAAATGGTGGCAGCTTAAGGAGTTTCTTCTTGATCTCTTGACGCGCATCTATTCGCGATTTATGTGTTGCTGTAATTTTTATTGCGTGTTTTGCTTTTATAAAAACTTTGATGGCAGCGTAAGGCGACTCTTCGGACTTTCTAGATGCGCATCTTAAAAATTGTGTTATACTTACGAGTATATTTTATTTTATTTTGTTGTGTGCCTCGTATATTTATTCTCTTGCAGATTCTAAAAGGCGTTAGCTCAGACATCAACTTTCTTAACAGGGAGTATTCTGCTTTTCTGCATTGATTTTTATTTTATTTTATTTTTTATTTTTAAACTAAGGACAGTTTTATTTTCAAGTTTGGGGGTGGTTTGTTTAATTATTTTGGTGTGTTGGAATTTTGGTGTGTTTTGATTTCTTTGGTTATTTGCCTTAATTATATATATATATATATATATATATATAGTATTTTGATTTGTGAGATTTCTAGATCTGGCCATAACACCAATAAATTAGCTATATACAAGTTTCTAAAATCGTTTTAACCGGTAAAAAAAATTGTATATTCTAAAAATTTTTGAGCCTTAATCTCTCTTTCCAAGTCTTTTAGTTATCATATAAAATCGAGTCATTCGTTACCTTGAGAAAAGAAGAATCAGTCGGTTGATGAAAAATAGAACTGAAATTTACAGAATTTGTGAAGTTTTTGATTTTTCATGCTTAAACTAAGAAATGATTTTCTGCAAAAATTCTATTCCCTAAAAAAGGAGTTATTGGTGAAAAGAGCTACACGTTAGCAAATAACGGTGTGAAAGCTATCACCTAAAAAAATGACGAAAAGGAGAAGTGTTGAGCAGCAACAGCTGCCTAATTTTGGGGGTCTTAAATTTTGCGAAAAATAAAGGACTAACCATTGTTGGTGCGTAGCTGCCGTCTCAGAAAAATTGGTGAAAAGAGCTACACGTTAGCAAATAACGGTGTGAAAGCTATCACCTTTTAAAAAAATGAGATAGAAATTGTGTTAGTGAAAAGAGCTACACGTTAGCAAATAACGGTGTGAAAACTATCACTAAAAGGATGTAGTTTATGAGCAGATCTGAATTAATTAGTGGCTGGATTTCAATACACTCAATTTCGTAAAAAAATTCACAATATTTGATGACGCCAATGAAATTCTTCTTCATATTGAGTCGAAAAATAAACTAGTGATCGAGAGCAACCATTAAAGGGAGTCGTATGTATCACGAGTGGGAAAGAAATAATCAGCCTTTTGGGGGGGAAACCTTGCATTTTGAAATTACAAAATAAAACCGTGTTTTAACTTCAAAATCATTAGTAGATTTATTTTGAATCTTGATTCATTACTATCTACTGTATAAAGCTATTTGTTGTGTATTAATGGCATTTTGATCTCCTTTTCTCTTTTTATAATTATTTTAGTTTATGTGTGTATTAATTTTTCTTATTTTTATTTTTGGAGCATGAATAATAAAGAGTCTTGCTCGAGACTAGCAAGAATTCAAGTTTGGGGGTGTGATAAGTGTCAGTTTTATACACTTATCCATAGTTTGTATCGATAAAATTCACCCATAATTGAGCTAGTCTACTCGTATTTTGCTTTTAATTAATTAGTTTTTAATAATTTTATTTTTATCGGATGATGATGTAAATCTAGTCTTAATCAGATTAAATAACTGATTTACTCAAGAAATAACATGTTTATTAAATATTCTCTTTGATGAATTTTGATATATTCATGTTGTAGGTCTTTCCGAGATGAATTCGGCAGTATTTCCGGATTCAAAATCAGAGTTATATATCAAAAGTTATCATCCGAAAAAGATTTGGGGCAAAAACACAAAGTTTGAGAAATTCTGGGCTGAAAACGTAACTCTCAAAGCAACCGGTGAACAATTTGACGAAGCCAAGTTACGGCCGTAACTACAGAATGTTACGGCCGTAAGTCATCCAAGTTACGGCCGTAACTCTTGACAGATTGTTATGATTTGTCTAATTTTTTATACTTTTTGTGTATTATTGAGGGGATGGCTGGCATTGATCCGATCTATTGTAATAATGCTGGAGTTTTGGAGCTATTAGATGACTTTAGGTGTATAAATAGACCCCTTAGATCCTTCATCATTCATCATATAATTTTTCACTTCTTGTAAACTTTTCTTTTTGTGTGAAGAACACACTTGTGTTCTTGAGTGATTAGTGTAAGTGTGGTATAGCATATGTTGTTCAGAGAGTTTATTGCTTCATTCTCCTTTATCTACTAAGGGAGTGAGGATCAATTCTTTCTCTTGATTCAACTAAAAATGACCACCAAAGCTTGTATTATGTATAATAAACCCTTCATGGGCTAAGTTACCTTTAGTTGGGATTATAAACAAGGTTAGTCATGTTATTTAAGTTTGTATAAAGATCTATTGTGAATTACTTATTATTGTGTGTGATTTTCATTGTTTTAACAATATTTATTTATTTGGCCAATAAATGACGATATTTATGGTCTTCATATGTTTCGAAAGAAAATATGTTTGATTAGATCAAATGATCTTCACTCTAAGTTGTTCTAGGGGATAGAAATATACCTCTAGACCTTAGATGATTCTTTGAGTTATTTTCATAAATCCTAATGCTATGTATTGAAGCCAATCAACATAGAAATATAGTGGATTGATTCAATATGTAAGGGGTGTTTTATAGTTCGAAAGAGAAACCGTCTTTTTAAGGAAAATCGAATCTACACAACATAATAAGTAAATTCATCTTATGATCTCCTATACATCTTCTATAACTAATGAAGAACTAAGTTTGTAATTCCAACTATTTCATTTTATCGTTAATCAATCTATTATTATTGCTATCTTTTTATTTCCTTATAATATTAGAACTATTATTGCATTATCTTTGCAATTATTAAACCAAACTCTTTAATTGTGTGTTTCACTCATCTTAGTATCTATAAAAATAGACTAATAGTGTATAATTCAAATTATAACCAAACTTCCTTGTGGGATCGATAAACCGGACTCAAAAAGTCCACTTACTACTTGATACGATATCGTGCACTCGCGATAGTTACACTAAGAACGTGTCAGACCCGAATGCGGAAAAGTCGCAACAATATGCTGATTAACCTGAAACAATAATAAAACTCGCTCGAATAGCAAAATGCGCAGAACAAAACATATCCAAAATGTGTCAATGAACACAAGCGAGTTGTTAAAATCGAGAAAGTACAGGAATAAAAAACACGGGTATTACAGAGTTGAGCAGGAAAATGAAAGGCAAGCCATACATTTGTAATCCGAATTCAGCATTACGTACGCTATAGCTAGGGATTAACGCACGTTATAAACATTACGTACGTGTAATACCCGGATTTTCAGTATAAATTTTTCGCGTTATTTTATCTGAGATATACTGTATAGTTTGGTATCTATACAGTATGGATAAAATAAATTGAGAACCGAGACAGTTATACTGGTGTGATTATCGTTTTAGATTGACAGATATATTTAGGATATGTAGTATCAGGTTGAACTAATTTGGATATCAGGTATACCGTATGAGAATATTTTTGGATTGAGTATATGTGTATTCAGTATGCCGTATGTTCGTATCCAGTATGTCGAGACGTCGGACAGGAACAGTTGGATTTTTGGCTAAGTATAAAAGCCATTACGTACGTTAAGCCTTGGAGCTTACGTACGTAAAATGTGTTAGCTTACGTACGTTATATAGTGTACATAACGTACGTAACAAGAGGAATCGGACAGTTGGGCCCGGTGTCGGCAGCTTTCGGCGCAGATGTGGACAGGTGAGTCAACGGATGGAGTTATGTACGTTATACAGGGTGTATTACGTACGTAATACGAGTATAATACTGTAGCAAGTCAACGTACGTATTACGTACGCAACGGAATAAGTGTTACGTACGTTACGGGGCGGCTGGCCGAGTCGTGGCCGAGATGACCTGGATGGCCGAGCATGGCTGGTCGTGACTCGTTGGAATGGCCGGGCATGGTCGACAGTGACTCATGGGAGTGGCCGATCACGGTGGGCAGTGACTCGCAGGGATGGCTAGGACTGGCCGATTACGTACGTAAGGCAGTGGCCGGTTACGGCCGTAAGGGCCAGTAACGTACGTAAGCCAGCTGCCGGTTACGTACGTAAGGGTGCCGAACGAACTGGGCAGTAGGGTCGGCCGCGGCCGGCTACGTACGTAAGCACCCGCAGGTTACGTACGTAATGGTCCGGCAGGTTCCGCCTATTTAAGGCCTGGACCGGGTCACTTCGGCATTTTTCATTTTTTCTTTGTTTTTTCGCGATTCCTTCAGCAAAAGTGGATGGATTTGAGTAAGATCATCATCTAGCAACATGTTTGGAAGTTGGAATCATGGATTAACATCATCTTCCACCCGGATCGAAGGTAAGAACACCTAAACTTTTGGTTCTTGGATGTTCTTGAGGTTTCTTGGTGTTTTGGCCGATTTGCTTCGTTTGATTCAGATTATTGATAGAACTTGATTGTATACTCGTAATCATTCAATACTCTTGAAGTTTTGTGGAAAGAATTCGAGTATTTCTTTGAATAATCGATTGAATTGGACTATGCCTTCAAAGTGTTCGATGAAATGTCTCAATGAGTAGAACTTGGAAAATTCTACACGTTTTCGTATGAATGATGGTTGAAATGATATTGTTGTGATGATTCTTGGTAATTATGGAAATTTTGTTAAAGGAAGATAATGAATTGGTGATCAAATGATTCGATTATGTTGTTATGATTATGGAATCGTGGTATTCTCGATGTTCTTGGTGGTTTGTTGCGATTCATGATGTTATGAGAAGTATATGTTGAAGAACATGATTATATACATCTTGAATTATGATTAAGGGTTGTTTAGATGTTAGAAACATCGGGTTATGTTGTTTTATGGATTATGAACATGAATTTGGATAATTCGTGTTCTTGAAGAACTCTTGAGTTACATGTTATGATTTTGGAAGGATTTCGGATAATTTTGGAATGTGATTATTCACAATAATAATCGGTAAATAGTTTTCTACGAATTTACAAGTATGAAAAAGAAGGAGTTTTGTCTTCGTATTTGGAGTTGAAGTTGGAATCGAATATGTTATAAAATCCTTAATGTCGAGATGAATTGATCATTGATTTGATGAATACGTTTTAAAGTGTTGGTGTTTTGGATATGAATATGGAATATTCACATTTAGAACTAAGTTATGTATCTTGGTACAATATTCGTATAGGAATACGAATATGATTTCGAGTTTGATTGGAATTATTATTCATGTTTGAATTTGAATATTCATACTTATTGAATAAGTGTTCAATTCGGATAATGGAATTATTTGAAACCTTTGGAATATAGTTATCTATAATGTTGAATTGATCGGATTGTCCGGATTGATGATGATAACCGGTAATTGGTTTATATTATGAATCTACAAGGAGGAAACTTGTATCCGTATTTAAGATTGAATTTGGAATCGGTAATGTTAGACCCTTGTTGGTTTAAATTGATTATTGATATGATCTTCGGAGTGTGGAATCGTATTGTGGTTTTGAATTCGTGTTTGATTGGTTCGGATTGTTTGGATTTGTATTTAATTGGGATATTGTAGAACCGTTGTGTTTGTTGATCGGTTATTGATTGTTATTTGTAATCATCGAGTTACGGATTGTATTGTGGATATGAGATCGTATTTGTTGAGTTGGATTATTTGGTTTTATGTATATGATCGAGGTTTCGTTGAACCGTTGAGTTTGTTGATTGGGTATGTCGGTTATTGATTTTTATCGAATGTGTGTTAATCGGTTATTGCAATAGGTTTATATGTTTTGATCGTGGTTTAAGACCGTTGTGTTGCGGTTGAGGCTGAAGAGTTCATAGATTGCGTTTGGTCGGGGCTGAGGAGCTCGTAGACGAAGGCAATGGATTTTGGTAACGGCTTCGTGGTATCGGTATCGAGGCAAGTTTCTACTTGTTCAGTTTATAATATTTGATGAATGGTTTCGTTTTCATTTCATTTATAATTCGTATAGCAATGTTGTTAGAAATGTAAGTTGTCGGGATAATGGTTTGTATATCGTACTCTGGTTGCATTAAATCATAAGGTATATGATTTAATTGTGTTCAGGGAAGACGTGAGTTATCTTTGGTCAAGGATAAAGAATATCGAATATCGAGGATAGTTATCGTGATGACATAAGTATCGGGATAAAGGTTTATTGGTATTGAATGGATGGTACCTTATTTGAGATTATTTGTATGACTGTGTATTCGTTCAGGGATGTTGTTCGTGGAAAGGATGTGGTCTTCGGCTTTGAGGTAATTTATGTATTGTTCAGTTATGAGATAATTATTATGTTGAGTTGTTGTATATGTTGTATGTTGAGGCTTCGTATATTAAGATTCGTACTGGTTGTTTGTTGAGGGATGTTGATCCCAGGACTATTGTTGGTATTAATGGTTGTGTTGATCGTCTCATTGGGGGATGTTGATGGATATGGTCCTCGGCTTTGAGGTAATCTAAGTATTTGTTCAGTCATGTGGATAATTAGTATGTTGAGTTGTTGTATATGTTGAGGTTTCGTGTAATGAGTTTCGTATCGGTTATTCGTTGAGGGATGTTGATCCCAGGACTATTGTATTGAGATCGTAGATCGTGCTGGTCATTCATTTAGGGATGATGATCCCAGGATTGATATTTTGGATATTGATTAGTCATGTCGACTTCTCATTGTCAGTCTGTTGTTGTTCACTTCGGTGAGTCTTTTGATCCTTATTGGATATGTGTTTCTTTGAGTTTCGTTGTCATGTTGCATCGTGACATATCTGGAGTCATATCTGCGTGCCGATTGGTTATTCTGTAGGATTTTTAGCCGGGCACATGATGGTTATGTGTTGATATTTCCACATTGAACCGTGCACACGAGACGTAGTTCGTAAGGCTAATTAGGTACAAGACCACACGTGTATGTGATCAATACCCGGGGTGGCTTGTGCACGGACACATTTCCGGATCGGACGTACTATGATTTCCATCTTTGAGCCATATTGTTTGGTCGTTCATCCTCCATTCATGGTTGGGTATATTCGACGGTTTGCGACTGGTTGTTCATATGCCCGAGGGGTATGTTTCGACAGACGAGGTTATTTTTTTGAGATCCATTATTGTTGATCATTTGGAGTTTACCTTGTTGATGGTATTCTCGGTTATGGTTGGTCCTTTGTTGATCATTTGGAGTTTACCTTGTTGATAGTATTCTCGGTTATTGTTGATCCTTCATTGATTGCGTTCGAGATTTACCTTGTTGATGGTATTCTCAATTATCGTTGATCCTTTGTTGGTCGTATTGGAGTTATCATGTCGATGATATTCTCAGTTGATGTATTGGTTGATCATTGTTATTGATCATATGAGCATTCGGACTGTACGTCGATGTTTCGGGATTTGTATTCATTGTCATGTGGTAGTTGATCTACATATATGTTGGGTACTATTGGTTTATCCAGGTTGAGTTTTGATTGTGTAATCCGATGGACAGGATTTGGCACGGATGAATTATTTCATGATTATGAGTGATGACGATGTTTTGAGGATTTTTGATATTATTTGAATACAGTACAATTGGTTGTGATTGAGTTCATTTCGTCATTTGCGAATGCGAAATGTGGATTATGGTAAGGATTGGATTGTTATGGATTGGTAAGGTTATGTCGGTAAGATTACTTTGGTAGTATTCTTACTATATTATTACATTGGTATGTAATTATTTATGTTGATGTGATCGATATCATTATTGAGTATTGTGGCTGACCCCGTCGTGGGCTTTATTTTTAGGTACTCGGAGATCGAGCTAGTAGCAGTCGTGAAGGGGTGAGCTTCCCGATGTGATACTGGCGGTGGCATGTTTTGGAGTATCGAGTATTTCTTTTCTAGTTATTCATTTCCGCTGCAAATGTGTATTTTGAACTGTGTTTATATCCGCTGCGTGTGTATATTTCAAAATAGCTCTTTGGTATTTTTACCAACTCGTGTGTGTATTTTAAAATGGCCTTTTGGGCATTTTACGAACTTGGGTTATTTTCATCAAACTCTTTTTCCCAAATTATTTTATCGGTACGTTTAAGTGGTAGCTTAACATACATTTTGAACTGTCGAGAATTGGCACTTCGCCTTGTATTTCGAAATGGTATTTTATGACGGTATTTGAAAACTATGCTTTTGAAAATATTTGAGTATTTAAAATATTACCGTCAGTGGCCTTTTGGCATTTTTAAACGTCTTTGAAATGGTTTTTAGCCTGGTGGGTTCCGGCGCGGGACCCACGGCGCTGTAATATCCCAGATGGTTTTGGGGGTGTTACAGAAGATGGTATCGGAGCATGGGTTTTGTGAAACTCAGGCGTGTGTCTTATGTGGCTCTACCGGTACGGTAGTAGCGTGGCTTTTGAAAATGATTTTTCTGACTTTTGAGTCAAACCGATTTTTGGAATTTCCAAAATTTTTGAGATTCTTTGCAAATTGCTACTTGTGATATTCGTGTGTTTCGATTGTGTTGAGACTTCGTGTGGGAGTCGTGTGCTAGTATCACGGGAGATCATCGGCTTCACGCACCTGTAAGTATATCGTTTTGGTTGTTCGCTTGTGGCGACGATTGATTGTTTTGTGATGAGTTGGAAAATTTTGGATTTATCTGTTGTTGGTGACTGGTTGCAAGTTTCGAGGACGAAACTTATTTTAAGGGGGGTAGTATGTAATACCCGGATTTTCAGTATAAATTTTTCGCGTTATTTTATCTGAGATATACTGTATAGTTTGGTATCTATACAGTATGGATAAAATAAATTGAGAACCGAGACAGTTATACTGGTGTGATTATCGTTTTTGATTGACAGATATATTTAGGATATGTTGTATCAAGTTGAACTGATTTGGATATCAAGTATACCGTATGAGAATATTTTTGGATTGAGTATATGTGTATTCAGTATGCCGTATGTTCGTATCCAGTATGTCGAGACGTCGGACAGGAACAGTTGGATTTTTGGCTAAGTATAAAATCCATTACATACGTTAAGCCTTGGAGCTTACGTACGTAAAATGTGTTAGCTTACGTACGTTATATAGTGTACATAACGTACGTAATAAGAGGAATCGGACAGTTGGGCTCGGTGTCGGCAGCTTTCGGCGCAGATGTGGACAGGTGAGTCAACGGATGGAGTTACGTACGTTATACAGGGTGTATTACGTATGTAATACGAGTATAATACTGTAGCAAGTCAACGTACGTATTACGTACGCAACGGAATAAGTGTTACGTACGTTACGGGGCGGCTGGCCGAGTCGTGGCCGAGATGACCTGGATGGCCGAGCATGGCCGGTCGTGACTCGTTGGAATGGCCAAGCATGGTCAACAGTGACTCGTGGGAGTGGCCGATCACGGTCGGCAGTGACTCGCAGGGATGGCTAGGACTGTCCGATTACGTACGTAAGGCAGTGGCCGGTTACGGCCGCAAGGGCCAGTTACGTACGTAAGCCAGCTGCCGGTTACGTACGTAAGGGTGCCGAACGAACTGAGCAGTAGGGTCGGCCGCGGCCGGCTACGTACGTAAGGACCCGCCGGTTACGTACGTAATGATCCGGCAGGTTCCGCCTATTTAAGGCCTGGACCGGGTCACTTCGGCATTTTTCATTTTTTCTTCGTTTTTCGCGATTCCTTCAGCAAAAGTGGATGGATTTGAGTAAGATCATCATCTAGCAACATGTTTGGAAGTCGGAATCATGGATTAACATCATCTTCTGTGATGCCCAAAAATTCTCACACACAAGGTCTAGTCAATAATAACATATTAATCTTAAAACATGCTAGACTTCATGCTTAATCGTATAAAAATGTGACAGTGTGACATGAAACTGTTATTATTTGAATAATATGATTCATGCATTACTTTTTATTAAGTATTATTTGGCATTTCATGATTCAACTTATTTGATAGTTAAGTTAACGGCATTGAAGTGGCTAAGCATTGAACATAACCCCAAGTTCAAGTGGTAAGCCTATAAGCAGTAAGTAATATCAGTGACGTGTCTATCGGTTGGTCTCGGGGTTTTAGTCGGCGGGTATGCTGAGTCAATTTGGATTGATGATTTAAGTAAATAACTCTTTCTTATTCCGATAACACGTGTCAAACATCTTGATACTGGTGAATACCATCAATGATGAAATTCAGGGCCTCAGTGAGAACCTTTGTTAAGTCATTCGATTTGTAAGTACCTTATTCGTCCCAAATGCGGTCGGGTAGAATGGAATTTGTCCTTTAGTTCATTATCCAATAATGTCATATTTCTAAGTGAGTACTCGGACTCTTATTTCTATGGTTTAGTTATATAAAATTTCATAAAAATAATAACAAACTCAGTTTCTACCACTTTCGAATGTATTCGCAAAAGTAGCTGAGTTTAAACAATAAAAATACATATTAAACTTTATCAAAAACCTTGGACCATACATCTATACCCTAAACATGATTAATACCTCCTAAGAACCGGTTTAAAACATCCAAGAACCGGATTATAACAACTTCAACCGGTCCATTCTTCTAAACCTGACTTCTGGAGGCCATTGAGGGGTATTTTAGAACTTTCACCCTTATAAACCGACTCTTTCACTTAGATAAAGGAGGAAACTGATTCTAAACTCTTCTAGACACTCTGAACTCGATCCATAAGCTCCACACTTCGAAAATCCATCAAAAAATTGAGGAGAAATCACAAAAAACATCAACACCTCAATTCAGTTCACAATCAAGATGAGTTATCTTCGTTTTACTCTTGTTCTAGCTATGGTTCTTGTATGATATGAAGTTGTGAGAGCTGGTTTAGGTGCTTATATACGTTCTAATGGTGTTTAGAACTCATAGATAGCCTAAACTTGTGTTTAAGGTGGATTTATAGGGCTTAAAACTCACTAAGACTAAATCAATTCTGCCACCGTTATACTATATCAAAAATTCATGAAAATCCGACTTATAATTAAGTGGATATACGCGGGACAAATTCAGTGATTTCAAGATCTTGATAAATTCCCCTAAACCATTGTCTTGTTGTAGAATCCTAGAATTGTGGCCTATAAGAGTTTATCTAACAATATGAACAGAAAGTAATAGGCTTCATAATGAGTTAGGAGTGCAAAAAGGATAGAGTATTATGCTCGTATATAACGAAATGCGCACATAAAATTTGTAGAATACTAATTATGTGAAATTGGTAAAACCCTTCGGATACGCAGTGAGTTAAACCTTGTGTATACCATATAGATTCTTTAAAGGCACTCCTTGAAACAGGATTTGAAGACATATCATCACAACCAATTCTTATTGGTATAAAAGCAAAGGTATCACCTGAACAAGGTAAGTAGTAACTGATTGCAAAACTGTATCACAAGAGCATTTGTCTGAAATATGTGCTAATGATTGATGTTTTGGATATTGCTTATACCTTGTGTATATATGGATAACATATTGCTCTATTCTTATTGTGTGACATGTCCCATAGAGCATTTATACATGTGGTATTATCACGATGCATATGATCATAGCATAGCATTGGAGATTGTCGCATGCATTGATCATAGTACAGGCGTTCTAAAGGTGATCAGAACAAACTGTTTTGGTTATGTGCATCGCGGGCTACTGGTAAGGGGCTATTTTGTGGCGGAGTCTGGGGCACGTCATAGTGATCCATGTGTTATGATTGGATACTTTGTGTGATGTTTTGCGGTGGAGTCTGGGACACACCGTGGTGACTCATGTGTATGATTGGGCACCTTATATCCATGATCCTGGTGGAGTCTGGGACACGCCAGGCTGAACCATATGTTATGATTGGCCAGTTTGTTCTGGCTATGGTTGGACATGCACACTTTTGGCCCGGGCCAGGAACTCGAGGTGTACATAGCAGCACACTATAAAAGAGTTTTTGAAAGTTAAAGGAAAATGAAACTGAATTTCACAAACTCATTTAGTTGAATTCTTGTGATATAGGTAATAATTCGGGGTATCAGGCATAGGGTGACATATGGGATGCTTCTCTACACCAACGAGCCGTTGTATATGAACATCAGACCTGTAGAGTGTTCTCTGTGTGTGTTAAGTCTAAGTTTGCTTATAAACCTATACAGACGATGTTTTCTTTTGGTTGTAATATAATAGTCGGCTGATGTGTAAAAGTGACTTTTGGTGTGTAAAAAGAGATTCCTCTTAAAGGTTTTAAGTTTTCCACTGTGGTGTAATATATAATAAGGATATTTTTAATATCCGGTATCTGATAGCCAACTTCAATGGGGTGTGACAGATTTGGTATCGGAGCAAAGGTTTAAAGCATTTCTGAAGACTGTTCATATACAACAATGGCTTGGCGGAGAGGAGCAACCCATCAGTCAATGGTTTTATTTGTTTATTTATTTTTTTACTTGCTATTTGCATGTTTATGTTAATATTGGCTAATAAAAGATCCTTGTGTGATAAGTGAAGGCTATTAAGAGATCATGAAAGAGAATAGAATGCAAGGTAGTGCTGAAGGAGTGAGGGATAACCGTATCGACCGACTGACGGATCTTGTGGAAAGGCTTATAGAACGGGATGTTAGACGTGAAGCCGAGGCTCGTCGTTCTCCACCTCCTCGAAATGATGCCATTGATCTGGTTAGTGAGAGGTTCCAGAAACTAAAACCTCCCACATTTGAAGGTGGGCTCGATACGAGCGTCTCTGAGAATTGGCTCCGAACTATGGAAAGGATGTTCAGCTATGGCAGAATCCCTGATGAGGCCAAGGTTTCATGTGCGGTATTTTACCTCCGTAATGATGCTAGTTACTGGTGGGACACCATGATGGGTATATATGATGTTCGTAGACTGACATGGGAGGAATTTAAAGAGCTTTTCGAGGCGAAATACCTTACAAAAGCTGCACAAGCTGCAAAACGGAAGGAATTTTCAAACTTGAAGCAAGGTGACATGTCAGTTGATGAATATGTCAGAAAATTTGAGGAGCTTTCAAGGTATGCGCCACACATGGTAAGCACGGATGATCTAAAGGTCGAGCAATTCATCGAGGGGCTCAAACCAGAGATATATAGAGATGTGCAAGTCGGGGAAACCGGAGGCTCAAAATATGTGGCAGTGGTTCAGCGAGCACTAAATGCAGAAATGGCTCAAAGGAAAATCATGGAGGAACGAAAGGAAAAAGAGGCTAAAGAAAAGGTAATCACCAATTAATTATCGCAGGCCAAGGCAAGTGGCAGCACTCAAACAAGGGTAACAAGAGGCAATGCCAGTTCTACAAAGGTAATGGCCAAAAACGGTTTAAGGACAACAACGGAGGACAACCATCCACTGGAGGTAAACAAAAACCAAAATGTGCAAAATGTGGAAGATATCACTTTGGCGTCTGCATGGAAGGACCCGGAGCCTGCTACAAATGTGGGAAGATGGGTCATTTTGCGAAGGAGTGTACCTCTAATGACTCCGAGCAGAAGAAAGTACAAGGAAGAGTATTTGCAATCACGCAGGCAGAGGCTGATGCCAACCCTGCAGTCGTCTCAGGTAACATACTAATTTGTGGTATTCCTGCATATGCATTGTTAGATCCAGGAGCAACACATTCATTTGCATCGACCAAGTATGTGAGAAGGTTGGGCAAACCACTGGAAGAGTTTGGTGGGCAGTTTAATGTGTCTACCCCTTCAGGAGAACTCTTGACCTCGGACAAAGTTCTCCGATCCTGTAGTGTAGTAATCAATAACCGGGAATTAGATGCTGATCTCATTGTGCTCAACATGTCGGATTATGAAGTAATCCTAGGGATGGATTGGTTATCCAAGCATCATGCTACCATGGATTGTAAAAAGAAGATTGTTACATTCCAACCACCAAATGAAGAGGAGTTTGTGTTTGTTGGGAGTAGCAGCAAATTGAGAACAAGAATAATTTCAGCAATGATGGCACAAAAATTACTTAGAAATGGATGTGTCGGTGATTTAGCCAGTGTGTTGGACAAACAGAAGGAGCAGATCCACAAACCTGAAGATGTACCTGTGGTACAGGAATTTCTAGAAGTTTTCCCAGAGGATTTACCAGGGCTACCTCCAGACAGAGAAATTGAATTCAACATTGAGTTGATTCCAGGAGTGGCCCCAATATCGAAAACACCGTACAGAATGGCTCCTATAGAATTGAAAGAATTAAAAATTCATTATGGGAATTGCTTGATAAAGGATTCATACGACCCGCTTTTTCACCATGGGAGCCCCAAGATTTTCGTCAAGAAGAATGATGGTACCATGAGACTCTGTATCGATTATAGAGAATTGAATAGGGTGACCATCAAGAACAAATATCCTTTACCAAGGATTTATGATTTATTCGACCAGTTTCAGGGAGCTGCAATATTTTCAAAGATTTATTTAAGGTCAGGTTACCATCAATTGAAGATCAAAGAAGATGACATACCAAAGACGGCATTTCGAACCAGGTATGGGAACTATGAATTTCTGGTGATGCCTTTTGGTTTAACCAATGCCCCTGCTGCTTTCATGGATTTAATGAATCGAGTCTTCAGAGAGTACTTGGATAAGTTTGTCATTGTCTTTATTGATGACATCCTTATCTACTCTCGATCATTGGATCAGCACAAGGAACATTTAAGAATAGTGTTGGGTATCCTAAAGGATAAACGGCTATATGCTAAGTTTAAGAAATGCGAATTCTGGAGGGAACAAGTGGCATTCCTTGGGCATGTAGTGTCGAAGGAAGGAATTTCAGTTGACCAAGGGAGAGTGGAAGCTGTGAGTAAGTGGCCCAGACTGAAGAATGTTCATGAGGTACGCAGTTTCTTGGGGTTAGCAGGTTATTATAGACGATTCATTGAAGGATTCTCCAAGATAGCCTCACCGCTTACTCAATTGATTAGAAAGAACGTTAAGTTTCAGTGGTCTGACGCATGTGAAAAGAGCTTTGAAGAACTGAAACAGAGGTTAACATCTGCACCGATCCTTTCGATTCCAACAACTGCGGGAAGATTTGTTATTTATAGTGATGCGTCATGGTCAGGATTGGGAGCTGTGATTATGCAAGATGGAAGAGTAATTGCTTATGCTTCACGGCAACTGAAGGATTACGAGAAAAACTATCCAACTCATGATCTTGAATTGGCAGCCGTAGTATTTTCCTTGAAAATGTGGCGACATTACCTTTATGGAGAAAGATGTGAAATCTACACGGATCATAAGAGCTTAAAGTATTATTTCACACAAAAGGAACTTAATATGCGGCAAAGGCGATGGCTGGAATTGGTTAAGGATTATGATTTCACAATAAATTATCATCCAGGTAAGGCAAATGTTGTTGCAGATGCTTTAAGTAGAAAGTCTAATGCTAGCGTATCGGCAATAATAGGGACTCAGAAACCACTATTACAAGAGTTGGAGAAGTGGGGATTGCAGATTGTGCAAGAAGGGCATGTCAGAAAACTGTTTTCAATGACGCTGCAACCTACCATACTTGAGACCATTAAACAGGATCAACTTACAGATCCCTATATGTATCATCTGAAGGAAGAAGTTGAGACAGGCAAATCCAAGGATTTCGGAATTACACCAGATGGAGTTATCAACTTCAAGGGGAGGCTGTGTGTACCGGACAATAGTAATCTGAAGAAGGAGATACTGTCAGAAGCTCACAACGCTCCATATACAGTACATCCTGGAACCACCAAGATGTACAAGGACCTAAAGATGCACTATTGGTGGCCTGGGATGAAGAACGATGTGGTTAAATTTGTAGCTCAGTGCCTAACTTGTCAACAAGTAAAGGCAGAACATCAAAGATCCGCAGGGAAATTACAATCACTGGATGTTCCTAAATGGAAATGGGAAGACATCACTATGGACTTTGTAGTTGGACTTCCAAGAACCATAGAAGGTCACGATGCCATATGGGTTATAATTGATCGCCTTACAAAATCAGCTCACTTTCTTCCAGTACATACTACGTGTTCCATGGATAAGTTGGCGGATCTATACGTTAGAGAAATTATAAGATTGCATGGCGTGCCTTTATCAATTGTATCAGATAGAGATCCTCGTTTTACTTCATCATTCTGGAAGAGCTTACATAAAGCTCTGGGAACAAAGTTGGCGTTCAGTACAGCGTTTCACCCACAGACTGATGGTCAGTCGGAGAAAATTATCCAGACTCTGGAGGACATGTTAAGAGCATGCGTACTAGATTTCCAAGGGTCGTGGAATACCTACCTGCCTTTGATAGAGTTTGCGTATAACAATAGCTTCCACTCTACTATTGGCATGGCGCCTTACGAAGCTCTTTATGGAAGAAAGTGCAGATCACCGATTCATTGGGATGAGCTGGGTGAGAGGAAGTTTCTTGGACCATAATTGGTGCAGAAAACCAAAGAAGCCATTGAGAAAATTAGAACAAGAATGCTTACAGCTCAGAGTCGGCAGAAGAGCTACGCGGACAACCGACGACGAATGCTTGAGTTTGATGTCAGGGACAAAGTATTTCTCAAGGTGGCACCAATGAAGGGCGTCATGAGATTCAGAAAGAAAGGGAAACTAAATCCAAGATACATATGCCCATTTGAGGTACTGGAAAGAATTGGAGAAGTGGCATACAGGTTAGCACTTCCGCCATCACTAACAAATGTTCACGACGTCTTTCACGTTTCAATGTTGAAGAGGTATATCTCGGATCCATCACATATATTGAGCTATGAGCAATTGCCATTAAGTGAGGACTTGAATTATGAAGAGACACCGGTCAAGATCTTGGATAGTAAGCAAACAGAATTGAGAAACAAAAAGATATCATTTGTTAAGGTGTTGTGGAAGAATCACTCAGTTGAAGAAGCCACGTGGGAAAAGGAAGATGAAATGAGGCATAAATATCCGGCTCTATTCGGTAAGTAAATCTCGAGGATAAAATTTCTATAAGGAGGGAATATTGTGATACCCAAAAACTCTCACACACAAGGTCTAGTCAATAATAACATATTAATCTTAAAACATGCTAGACTTCATGCTTAATCGTATAAAAATGTGACAGTGTGACATGAAACTGTTATTATTTGAATAATATGATTCATGCATTACTTTTTATTAAGTATTATTTGGCATTTCATGATTCACCTTATTTGATAGTTAAGTTAACGGCATTGAAGTGGCTAAGCATTGAACATAACCCCAAGTTCAAGTGGTAAGCCTATAAGCAGTAAGTAATATCAGTGACGTGTCTATCGGTTGGTCTCGGGGTTTTAGTCGGCGGGTATTCTGAGTCAATTTGGATTGATGATTTAAGTAAATAACCTTTTTTTATTCCAATAACATGTGTCAAACGTCTTGATACTAGTGAATACCATCAATGATGAAATTCAGGGCCTCAGTGAGAACCTTTGTTAAGTCATTCGATTTGTAAGTACCTTATTCGTCCCAAATGCGGTCGGGTAGAATAGAATTTGTCCTTTAGTTCATTATCCAATAATGTCATAATTCTAAGTGAGTACTCGGACTCTTATTTCTATGGTTTAGTTATATAAAATTTCATAAAAATAATAACAAACTCAGTTTCTACCACTTTCGAATGTATTCGCAAAAGTAGCTGAGTTTAAACAATAAAAATACATATTAAAATTTATCAAAAACCTTGGACCATATACCCTAAGCATGATCAATACCTCCTAAGAACCGGTTTAAAACATCCAAGAACCGGATTATAACAACTTCAACCGGTCCATTCTTCTAAACCTGACTTCTGGAGGCCATTGAGGGGTATTTTAGAACTTTCACCCTTATAAACCGACTCTTTCACTTAGATAAAGGAGGAAACTGATTCTAAACTCTTATAGACACTCTGAACTCGATCCATAAGCTCCACACTTCGAAAATCCATCAAAAAATTGAGGAGAAATCACAAAAAACATCAACACCTCAATTCAGTTCACAATCAAGGTGAGTTATCTTCGTTTTACTCTTGTTCTAGCTATGGTTCTTGTATGATATGAAGTTTTGAGAGCTGGTTTAGGTGCTTATATACGTTTTAATTGTGTTTAGATCTCATACATAGCCTAAACTTGTGTTTAAGGTGAATTTATAGGGCTTAAAACTCACTAAGACAACAAAAGAATCAATTCTGCCACCTTTTGAAAATATGTGTGGATAGTATTGAATTCGTGTGATTCAGGGGCAAAGTTACTATGTGCATGTTCTTAAGTATATTAGGTATACTATATCAAAAATTCATGCAAATCCAACTTAAAATTAAGTGGATATACGCGGGACAAATTCAGTGATTTCAAGATCTTGATAAATTCCCCTAAACCATTGTCTTGTTGTAGAATCCTAGAATTGTGGCCTATAAGAGTTTATCTAACAATATGAACAGAAAGTAATAGGCTTCATAATGAGTTAGGAGTGCAAAAAGGATAGAGTATTATGCTCGTATATAACGAAATGCGCACATAAAATTTGTAGAATACTAATTATGTGAAATTGGTAAAACCCTTCGGATACGCAGTGAGTTAAACCTTGTGTATACCATATAGATTCTTTAAAGGCACTCCTTGAAACAGGATTTGAAGACATATCATCACAACCAATTCTTATTGGTATAAAAGCAAAGGTATCACCTGAACAAGGTAAGTAGTAACTGATTGCAAAACTGTATCACAAGAGCATTTGTCTGAAATATGTGCTAATGATTGATGTTTTGGATATTGCTTATACCTTGTGTATATATGGATAACATATTGCTCGATTCTTATTGTGTGGCATGTCCCATAGAGCATTTATACATGTGGTATTATCACGATGCATATGATCATAGCATAGCATTGGAGATTGTCGCATGCATTGATCATAGTACATGTGTTCTAAAGGTGATCAGAACAAACTGTTTTGGTTATGTGCATCGCGGGCTACTGGTAAGGGGCTATTTTGTGGCGGAGTCTGGGGCACGTCATAGTGATCCATGTGTTATCATTGGACACTTTGTGTGATGTTTTGCGGTGGAGTCTGGGACACACCGTGGTGACTCATGTGTATGATTGGGCACCTTATAGCCATGATCCTGGTGGAGTCTGGGACACGCCAGGCTGACCCATATGTTATGATTGGCCAGTTTGTTCTGGCTATGGTTGGACATGCACACTTTTGGCCCCGGCCAGGAACTCGAGGTGTACATAGCAGCACGCTATAAAAGAGTTTTTGAAAGTTAAAGGAAAATGAAACTGCATTTCACAAACTCATTCATAAATGCATTCATGCATTGTGTGTCACTACTTACTGAGCTTTCGCTCATTTAGTTGAATTCTTGTGATACAGGTAATAATTCGGGGTATCAGGCATAGGGTGACATATGGGATGCTTCTCTACACCAACGAGCCGTTGTATATGAACATCAGACCTGTAGAGTGTTCTCTGTGTGTGTTAAGTCTAAGTTTGCTTATAAACCTATACAGCCGATGTTTTCTTTTGGTTGTAATATAATAGTCGGCTGATGTGTAAAAGTGACTTTTGGTGTGTAAAAAGAGTTTCCTCTTAAAGGTTTTAAGTTTTCCACTGTGGTGTAATATATAATAAGGATATTTTTAATATCCGGTATGTGATAGCCAACTTCAATGGGGTGTGACAGATTTGGTATCGGAGCAAAGGTTTAAAGCATTTCTGAAGACTGTTCATATACTGCAATGGCTTGGCAGAGAGGAGCAACCCATCAGTCAATGGTTTTATTTATTTATTTATTTTTTTACTTGCTATTTGCATGTTTATGTTTATATTGGCTAATAAAAGATCCTTGTGTGAGAAGTGAAGGCTATTAAGAGATCATGGAAGAGAATAGAATGCAAGGTAGTGCTGAAGGAGCGAGGGATAACCGTATCGACCGACTGACGGATCTTGTGGAAAGGCTTATAGAACGGGATGTTAGACGTGAAGCCGAGGCTCGTCGTTCTCCACCTCCTCGAAATGATGCCATTGATCTGGTTAGTGAGAGGTTCCAGAAACTAAAACCTCCCACATTTGAAGGTGGGCTCGATACGAGCGTCTCTGAGAGTTGGCTCCGAACTATGGAAAGGATGTTCAGCTATGGCAGAATCCCTGATGAGGCCAAGGTTTCATGTGCGGTATTTTACCTCCGTAATGATGCTAGTTACTGGTGGGACACCATGATGGGTATATATGATGTTCGTAGACTGCCATGGGAGGAATTTAAAGAGCTTTTCGAGGCGAAATACCTTACAAAAGATGCACGAGCTGCAAAACGGAAGGAATTTTCAAACTTGAAGCAAGGTGACATGTCAGTTGATGAATATGTCAGAAAATTTGAGGAGCTTTCAAGGTATGCGCCACACATGGTAAGCACGGATGAGCTAAAGGTCGAGCAATTCATCGAGGGGCTGAAACCAGAGATATATAGAGATGTGCAAGTCGGGGAAACCGGAGGCTCAAAATATGTGGCAGTGGTTCAGCGAGCACTAAATGCAGAAATGGCTCAAAGGAAAATCATGGAGGAACGAAAGGAAAAGGAGGCTAAAGAAAAGCAGAATCAGTCGAATTATCAGCAGGGCCAAGGCAAGTGGCAGCACTCAAACAAGGGTAACAAGAGGCAAGGCCAGTTCTACAAAGGTAATGGCCAAAAACGGTTTAAGGACAACAACGGAGGACAACCATCCACTGGAGGTAAACAAAAACCAAAATGTGCAAAATGTGGAAGATATCACTTTGGCGTCTGCATGGAAGGACCCGGAGCCTGCTACAAATGTGGAAAGATGGGTCATTTTGCGAAGGAGTGTACCTCTAATGACTCCGAGCAGAAGAAAGTACAAGGAAGAGTATTTGCAATCACGCAGGCAGAGGCTGATGCCAACCCTGCAGTCGTCTCAGGTAACATACTAATTTGTGGTATTCCTGCATATGCATTGTTAGATCCAGGAGCAACACATTCATTTGCATCGACCAAGTATGTGAGAAGGTTGGGCAAACCACTGGAAGAGTTTGGTGGGCAGTTTAATGTGTCTACCCCTTCAGGAGAACTCTTGACCTCGGACAAAGTTCTCCGATCCTGTAGTGTAGTAATCAATAACCGGGAATTGGATGCTGATCTCATTGTGCTCAACATGTCGGATTATGAAGTAATCCTAGGGATGGATTGGTTATCCAAGCATCATGCTACCATGGATTGTAAAAAGAAGATTGTTACATTCCAACCACCAAATGAAGAGGAGTTTGTGTTTGTTGGGAGTAGCAGCAAATTGAGAACAAGAATAATTTCAGCAATGATGGCACAAAAATTACTTAGAAATGGATGTGTCGGTTATTTAGCCAGTGTGGTGGACAAACAGAAGGAGCAGATCCACAAACCCGAAGATGTACCTGTGGTACAGGAATTTCTAGAAGTATTCCCAGAGGATTTACCAGGGCTACCTCCAGACAGAGAAATTGAATTCAACATTGAGTTGATTCCAGGAGTGGCCCCAATATCGAAAACACCGTACAGAATGGCTCCTATAGAATTGAAAGAATTAAAAATTCAGTTGTAGGAATTGCTTGATAAAGGATTCATACGACCCAGTTTTTCACCATGGGGAGCCCCAGTACTCTTCATCAAGAATAATGATGGTACCATGAGACTCTGTATCGATTATAGAGAATTGAATAGGGTGACCATCAAGAACAAATATCCTTTACCAAGGATTTATGATTTATTCGACCAGCTTCAGGGAGATGCAATGTTTTCAAAGATCGATTTAAGGTCAGGTTACCATCAATTGAAGATCAAAGAAGATGACATACCAAAGACGGCATTTCGAACCAGGTATGGGCACTATGAATTTCTGGTGATGCCTTTTGGTTTAACCAATGCCCTCACGCTTTCATGGATTTAATGAATCGAGTCTTTAGAGAGTACTTGGATAAGTTTGTCATTGTCTTTATTGATGACATCCTTATCTACTCTCGATCATTGGATCAGCACAAGGAACATTTAAGAATAGTGTTGGGTATCCTAAAGGATAAACGGCTATATGCTAAGTTAAAGAAATGCGAATTCTGGAGGGAACAAGTGGCATTCCTTGGGCATGTAGTGTCGAAGGAAGTAATTTCAGTTGACCAAGGGAAAGTGGAAGCTGTGAGTAAGTGGCCCAGACCGAAGAATGTTCATGAGGTACGCAGTTTCTTGGGGTTAGCAGGTTATTATAGACGATTCGTTGAAGGATTCTCCAAGATAGCCTCACCGCTTACTCAATTGATGAGAAAGAACGTTAAGTTTCAGTGGTCTGACGCATGTGAAAAGAGCTTTGAAGAACTGAAACAGAGGTTAACATCTGCACCGATCCTTTCGATTCCAACAACTGCGGGAAGATTTGTTATTTATAGTGATGCGTCAAGGTCAGGATTGGGAGCTGTGCTTATGCAAGATGGAAGAGTAATTACTTATGCTTCATGGAAACTGAAGGATTACGAGAAAAACTATCCAACTCATGATCTTGAATTGGCAGCCGTAGTAAATGTGGCGACATTACCTTTATGGAGAAAGATGTGAAATCTACACGGATCATAAGAGCTTAAAGTATTATTTCACACAAAAGGAAATTAATATGCGGCAAAGGCGATGGCTGTAATTGGTTAAGGATTATGATTGCACAATAAATTATCATCCAGGTAAGGCAAATGTTGTTGCAGATGCTTTAAGTAGAAAGTCTAATGCTAGCGTATCGGCAATAATAGGGACTCAGAAACCACTATTACAAGAATTGGAGAAGTGGGGATTGCAGATTGTGCAAGAAGGGCATGTCAGAAAACTGTTTTCAATGACGCTGCAACCTACCATACTTGAGACCATTAAACAGGATCAACTTACAGATCCCTATATGTATCATCTCAAGGAAGAAGTTGAGACAGGCAAATCCAAGGATTTCGGAATTACACCAGATGGAGTTATCAACTTCAAGGGGACGTTATGTGTACCGGACAATAGTAATCTGAAGAAGGAGATACTGTCAGAAGCTCACAATGCTCCATATACAGTACATCCTGGAACCACCAAGATGTACAAGGACCTAAAGATGCACTATTGGTGGCCTGGGATGAAGAACGATGTGGTTAAATTTGTAGCTCAGTGCCTAACTTGTCAACAACTAAAGGCAGAACATCAAAGATCCGCAGGGACATTACAATCACTGGATGTTCCTAAATGGAAATGGGAAGACATCACTATGGACTTTGTAGTTGGACTTCCAAGAGCCATAGAAGGTCACGATGCCATATGGGTTATAATTGATCGCCTTACAAAATCAGCTCACTTTCTTTCAGTACATACTACGTGTTCCATGGATAAGTTGGCGGATCTATACGTTAGAGAAATTATAAGATTGCATGGCGTGCCTTTATCAATTGTATCAGACAAAGATCCTCGTTTTACTTCATCATTCTGGAAGAGCTTACATAAAGCTCTCGGAACAAAGTTGGCGTTCAGTACAGCGTTTCACCCACAGACTGATGGTCAGTCGGAGAAAACTATCCAGACTCTAGAGGACATGTTAAGAGCATGCGTACTAGATTTCCAAGGGTCGTGAAATACCTACCTGCCTTTGATAGAGTTTGCGTATAACAATAGCTTCCACTCTACTATTGGCATGGCGCCTTACGAAGCTCTTTATGGCAGAAAGTGCAGATCACCGATTCATTGGGATGAGCTGGGTGAGAGGAAGTTTCTTGGACCAGAATTGGTGCAGAAAACCAAAGAAGCCATTGAGAAAATTAGAAAAATAATGCTTACAGCTCAGAGTCGGCAGAAGAGCTACGCGGACAACCGACGACGAATTCTTGAGTTTGATGTCAGGGACAAAGTATTTCTCAAGGTGGCACCAATGAAGGGCGTCATGAGATTCAGAAAGAAAGGGAAACTAAATCCAAGATACATAGGCCCATTTGAGGTACTGGAAAGAATTGGAGAAGTGGCATACAGGTTAGCACTTCCGCCATCACTAACAAATGTTCACGACGTCTTTCACGTTTCAATGTTGAAGAGGTATATCTCGGATCCATCACATATATTGAGCAATGAGCAATTTCCATTAAGTGAGGACTTGAATTATGAAGAGACACCGGTCAAGATCTTGGATAGTAAGAAAACAGAATTGAGGAACAAAAAGATATCATTTGTTAAGGTGTTGTGGAAGAATCACTCAGTTGAAGAAGCCACGTGGGAAAAGGAAGATGAAATGAGGCATAAATATCCGGCTCTATTCGGTAAGTAAATCTCGAGGATGAAATTTCTATAAGGAGGGAAGATTGTGATACCCAAAAACTCTCACACACAAGGTCTAGTCAATAATAACATATTAATCTTAAAACATGTTAGACTTCATGCTTAATCGTATAAAAATGTGACAGTGTGACATGAAACTGTTATTATTTGAATAATATGATTCATGCATTACTTTTTATTAAGTATTATTTGGCATTTCATGATCCACCTTATTTGATAGTTAAGTTAACGGCATTGAAGTGGCTAAGCATTGAACATAACCCCAAGTTCAAGTGGTAAGCCTATAAGCAGTAAGTAATATCAGTGACGTGTCTATCGGTTGGTCTCGGGGTTTTAGTCGGCGGGTATGCTGAGTCAATTTGGATTGATGATTTAAGTAAATAACCATTTCTTATTCCAATAACACGTGTCAAATATCTTGATACTGGTGAATACCATCAATGATGAAATTCAGGGCCTCAGTGAGAACCTTTGTTAAGTCATTCGATTTGTAAGTACCTTATTCGTCCCAAATGCGGTCGGGTAGAATGGAATTTGTCCTTTAGTTCATTATCCAATAATGTCATATTTCTAAGTGAGTACTCGGACTCTTATTTCTATGGTTTAGTAATAACAAACTCAGTTTCTACCACTTTCGAATGTATTCGCAAAAGTAGCTGAGTTTAAACAATAAAAATACATATTAAACTTTATCAAAAACCTTGGACCATACATATATACCCTAAACATGATCAATACCTTCTAAGAACCGGTTAAAACATCCAAGAACCGGATTATAACAACTTCAACCGGTCCATTCTTCTAAACCTGACTTCTGGAGGCCATTGAGGGGTATTTTAGAACTTTCACCCTTATAAACCGACTCTTTCACTTAGATAAAGGAGGAAACTGATTCTAAACTCTTCTAGACACTCTAAACTCGTTCCATAAGCTCCACAATTCGAAAATCCATCAAACAATTGAGGAGAAATCACAAAAAACATCAACACATCAATTCAGTTCACAATCAAGGTGAGTTATCTTCGTTTTACTCTTGTTCTAGCTATGGTTCTTGTATTATATGAAGTTGTGAGAGCTGGTTTAGGTGCTTATATACGTTCTAATTGTGTTTAGAACTCATACATAGCCTAAACTTGTGTTTAAGGTGGATTTATAGGGCTTAAAACTCACTAAGACAACAAAAGAATCAATGCTGCCACCTTTTGAAAATATGTGTCTATAGTATTGAATTCGTGTGATTCAGGGGCAGAGGTTACTATGTGAATGTTCTTAAGTATATTAGGTATACTATATCAAAAATTTATGCAAATCCGACTTATAATTAAGTGGATATACGCGGGACAAATTCAGTGATTTCAAGATCTTGATAAATTCCCCTAAACCATTGTCTTGTTGTAGAATCCTAGAATTGTGGCCTGTAAGAGTTTATCTAACAATTTGAACAGAAATTAATAGGCTTCATAATGAGTTAGGAGTGCAAAAAGGATAGAGTATTATGCTCGTATATAACGAAATGCGCACATAAAATTTGTAGAATACTAATTATGTGAAATTGGTAAAACCCTTTGGATACGCAGTGAGTTAAACCTTGTGTATACCATATAGATTCTTTAAAGGCACTCCTTGAAACAGGATTTGAAGACATATCATCACAACCAACTCTTATTGGTATAAAAGCAGAGGTATCACCTGAACAAGGTAAGTAGTAACTGATTGCAAAACTGTATCACAAGAGCATTTGTCTGAAATATGTGCTAATGATTGATGTTTTGGATATTGCTTATACCTTATGTATATATGGATAACATATTGCTCTATTCTTATTGTGTGATATGTCCCATAGAGCATTTATACATGTGGTATTATCACGATGCATATGATCATAGCATAGCATTGGAGATTGTCGCATGCATTGATCATAGTACAGGCGTTCTAAAGGTGATCAGAACAAACTGCTTTGGTTATGTGCATCGCGGGCTACTGGTAAGGGGCTATTTTGTGGCGGAGTCTGAGGCACGTCATAGTGATCCATGTGTTATGATTGGACACTTTGTGTGATGTTTTGCGGTGGAGTCTGGGACACACCGTGGTGACTCATGTGTATGATTGGGCACCTTATAGCCATGATCCTGGTGGAGTCTGGGACACGCCAGGCTGACCCATGTGTTATGATTGGGCAGTTTGTTCTGGCTATGGTTGGACATGCACACTTTTGGCCCGGGCCAGGAACTCGAGGTGTACATAGCAGCACGCTATAAAAGAGTTTTTGAAAGTTAAAGGAAAATGAAACTGCATTTCACAAACTCATTCATAAATGCATTCATGCATTGTGTGTCACTACTTACTGAGCTTTCGCTCATTTAGTTGAATTCTTGTGATACAGGTAATAATTCGGGGTATCAGGCATAGGGTGACATATGGGATGCTTCTCTACGCCAACGAGCCGTTGTATATGAACATCAGACCTGTGGAGTGTTCTCTGTGTGTGTTAAGTCTAAGTTTGCTTATAAACCTATACAGCCGATGTTTTCTTTTGGTTGTAATATAATAGTCGGCTGATGTGTAAAAGTGACTTTTGGTGTGTAAAAAGAGTTTCCTCTTAAAGGTTTTAAGTTTTCCGCTGTGGTGTAATATATAATAAGGATATTTTTAATATCCGGTATCTGATAGCCAACTTCAAGGGGGTGTGACATCTTCCACCCGGATCGAAGGTAATAACACCTAAACTTTTGGTTCTTGGATGTTCTTGAGGTTTCTTGGTGTTTTGGACGATTTGCTTCGTTTTGATTCAGATTATTGATAGAACTTGATTGTATACTCGTAATCATTCAATACTCTTGAAGTTTTGTGGAAAGAATTCGAGTATTTCTTTGAATAATCGATTGAATTGGACTATGCCTTCAAAGTGTTCGATGAAATGTCTCAATGAGTAGAACTTGGAAAATTCTACACGTTTTCGTATGAATGATGGTTGAAATGATATTGTTGTGGTGATTCTTGGTAATTATGGGAATTATGTTAAAGGAAGATAATGAATTGGTGATCAAATGATTCGATATGTTGTTATGATTATGGAATCGTGGTATTCTCGATGTTCTTGGTGGTTTGTTGCGATTCATGATGTTATGAGAAGTATATGTCGAAGAACATGATTATATACATCTTGAATTATGATTAAGGGTTGTTTAGATGTTAGAAACATCGGGTTATGTTGTTTTATGGATTATGAACATGAATTTGGATAATTCGTGTTCTTGAAGAACTCTTGAGTTACATGTTATGATTTTGGAAGGATTTCGGATAATTTTGGAATGTGATTATTCACGATAATAATCGGTAAATAGTTTTCTACGAATTTACAAGTATGAACAAGAAGGAGTTTTGTCTTCGTATTTGGAGTTGAAGTTGGAATCGAATATGTTATAAAATCCTTAATGTCGAGATGAATTGATCATTGATTTGATGAATATGTTTTAAAGTGTTGGTGTTTTGGATATGAATATGGAATATTCACATTTAGAACTAAGTTATATATCTTGGTACAATATTCGTATAGGAATACGAATATGATTTCGAGTTTGATTGGAATTGTTATTCATGTTTGAATTTGAATATTCATACTTATTGAATAAGTGTTCAATTCGGATAATGGAATTATTTGAAACCTTTGGAATATGGTTATCTATAATGTTGAATTGATCGGATTGTCCGGATTGATGATGATAACCGGTAATTGGTTTATATTATGAATTTACAAGGAGGAAACTTGTATCCGTATTTAAGATTGAATTTGGAATCGGTAATGTTAGACCCTTGTTGGTTTAAATTGATTATTGATATGATCTTCGGAGTGTGGAATCGTATTGTGGTTTTGAATTCGTGTTTGATTGGTTCGGATTGTTTGTATTTATATTTAATCGGGATATTGTAGAACCGTTGTGTTTGTTGATCGGTTATTGATTGTTATTTGTGATCATCGAGTTACTGATTGTATTGTGGATATGAGATCGTATTTGTTGAGTTGGATTATTTGGTTTTATGTATATGATCGAGGTTTCGTTGAACCGTTGAGTTTGTTGATTGGGTATGCCGGTTATTGATTTTTATCGAATGTGTGTTAATCGGTTATTGCAATAGGTTTATATGTTTTGATCGTGGTTTATGACCGTTGTGTTGCGGTTGAGGCTGAAGAGTTCATAGATTGCTTTTGGTCGGGGCTGAGGAGCTCGTAGACGAAGGCAATGGATTTTGGTAACGGCTTCGTGGTATCGGTATCGAGGCAAGTTTCTACTTGTTCAGTTTATAATATTTGATGAATGGTTTCGTTTTCATTTCATTTATAATTCGTATAGCAATGTTGTTAGAAATGTAAGTTGTCGGGATAATAGTTTGTATATCGTACTCTGGTTGCATTAAATCATAAGGTATATGATTTAATTGTGTTCAGGGAAGACGTGAGTTATCTTTGGTCAAGGATAAAGAATATCGAATATCGAGGATAGTTATCGTGATGACATAAGTATCGGGATAAAGGTTTATTGGTATTGAATGGATGGTACCTTATTTGAGATTATTTGTATAACTGTGTGTTCGTTCAGGGATGTTGTTCGTGGAAAGGATGTGGTCTTCGGCTTTGAGGTAATTTATGTATTGTTCAGTTATGAGATAATTATTATGTTGAGTTGTTGTATGTTGAGGCTTCGTATATTGAGATTCGTACTGGTTGTTTGTTGAGGGATGTTGATCCCAGGACTATTGTTGGTATTAATGGTTGTGTTGATCGTCTCATTGGGGGATGTTGATGGATATGGTCCTCGGCTTTGAGGTAATCTAAGTATTTGTTCAGTCATGTGGATAATTAGTATGTTGAGTTGTTGTATATGTTGAGGTTTCGTATAATGAGTTTCGTATCGGTTATTCGTTGAGGGATGTTGATCCCAGGACTATTGTATTGAGATCGTAGATCGTGCTGGTCATTCATTTAGGGATGATGATCCCAGGATTGATATTTTGGATATTGATTAGTCATGTCGACTTCTCATTGTCAGTCTGTTGTTGTTCACTTCGGTGAGTCTTTTGATCCTTATTGGATATGTGTTTCTTTGAGTTTCGTTGTCATGTTGCATCGTGACATATCTGGAGTCATATCTGCGTGCCGATTGGTTATTGTGTAGGATTTTTAGCCGGGCACATGATGGTTATGTGTTGATATTTCCACATTGAACCGTGCACACGAGACGTAGTTCGTGAGGCTAATTAAGTACAAGACCACACGTGTATGTGATCAATACCCGGGGTGGCTTGTGCACGGACACATTTACGGATCGGACGTACTATGATTTCCATCTTTGAGCCATATTGTTTGGTCGTTCATCCTCCATTCATGGTTGGGTATGTTCGACGGTTTGCGACTGGTTGTTCATATGCCCGAGGGGTATGTTTCGACAGACGAGGTTATTTTTTTGAGATCCATTATTGTTGATCATTTGGAGTTTACCTTGTTGATGGTATTCTCGGTTATGGTTGGTCCTTTGTTGATCATTTGGAGTTTACCTTGTTGATAGTATTCTCGGTTATTGTTGATCCTTCATTGATTGCGTTTGAGATTTACCTTGTTGATGGTATTCTCAATTATCGTTGATCCTTTGTTGGTCGTATTGGAGTTATCATGTCGATGATATTCTCAGTTGATGAATTGGTTGATCATTGTTATTGATCATATGAGCATTCGGACTGTACGTCGATGTTTCGGGATTTGTATTCATTGTCATGTGGTAGTTGATCTACATATATGTTGGGTACTATTGGTTTATCCAGGTTGAGTTTTGATTGTGTAATCCGATGGACAGGATTTGGCACGGATGAATTATTTCATGATTATGAGTGATGACGATGTTTTGAGGATTTTTGATATTATTTGAATACAGTACAATTGGTTGTGGTTGAGTTCATTTCATCATTTGAGAATGCGAAATGTGGATTATGGTAAGGATTGGATTGTTATGGATTGGTAAGGTTATGTCGGTAAGATTACTTTGGTAGTATTCTTACTATATTATTACATTGGTATGTAATTATTTATGTTGATGTGATCGATATCATTATTGAGTATTGTGGCTGACCCCGTCGTGGGCTTTATTTTTAGGTACTCGGAGATCGAGCTAGTAGCAGTCGTGAAGGGGTGAGCTTCCCGATGTGATACTGGCGGTGGCATGTTTTGGAGTATCGAGTATTTCTTTTCTAGTTATTCATTTCCGCTGCAAATGTGTATTTTGAACTGTGTTTATATCCGCTGCGTGTGTATATTTCAAAATAGCTCTTTGGTATTTTTACCAACTCGTGTGTGTATTTTAAAATGGCCTTTTGGGCATTTTACGAACTTGGGTTATTTTCGTCAAACTCTTTTTCCCAAATTATTTTATCGGTACGTTTAAGTGGTAGCTTAACATACATTTTGAACTGTCGAGAATTGGCACTTCGCCTTGTATTTCGAAATAGTATTTTATGACGGTATTTGAAAACTATGCTTTTGAAAATATTTGAGTATTTAAAATATTACCTTCAGTGGCCTTTTGGCATTTTTAAACGTCTCTGAAATGGTTTTTAGCCTGGTGGGTTCCGGCGCGGGACCCATGGCGCTGTAATATCCCGGATGATTTTGGGGGTGTTACAGTACGTAACCTTTATGAGTATTACGTACATAACAGATTTCCAGATGTCACTGACTCAAAATACACATGTTCTTGCGTATGTTGCCTACATGAACGCACGTAAAGCTCTCGTACATTACGTACGCTAAGGCATAGCCATTACGTACGTAATGGTCGTTGACTTGGCTGTCATGATCGACTCCCGGCCACTACCTACACGCTCGGCCCCACCCGCCGAAAGGTGATCTGCTGATTGATTCCCCGCATTACGTACGTTAACATAGAAGGTTTACGTACGTAATGATACCTATATAGCGTACGTAAGATTAGTGTGCTAGCGCACACTAAGGGCAAAAACAACAAATAAAAATGAAATTCTCCACTTAACATCTGACAATCAATTATAGTGTGAACGACTAAGATCCATGATTCAATCATAACTCAGCAATATACTCATTACAATAAACACAGATATAGTATGACAATAATCGATTTAATCGAAGAATACAATAGTAAAGACGAGGGTTTAGGTGGGTATCACACATATACGGAGTCCATTTCGGATTTCATGGCTTCTTGTCATTTTTCAAAATCCGGGCTTATCTCAACCTATTTGTAGGTGCTCGGTTTATTGCTTTATAAAGCATGACTTGACAACTTTCAGTTAGAATAATATCGCGATATCTTTTTATCTGAAGTCTATATCTTTGCGACCTACACATGGGTTGAGGAACTTCTATAGCACTTTAAAAATTTGGTTCTGGATTCTCCGGAACAAGTTCGTGTGAAACAGGTGACTCAAATGAAGTATGAGTAGGAGTTTCCATTTATGTTTGTTGCTCTTCTCGAATTGCTTCAGGATGAACTTTACTCCCACTTTTCTTTTTGGAAAGATGTTAATTCTCCAGAAAGACATCTTCCCGAGCAGTAAATGGTTGCAGAAGTAATACCCTTTGTCTCGTTTGGATAACTCACAAAGAGAACTTTGTCTCTTTTGGGAGCAAGCTTATCAAAAACCATGCGTTTAACGTATGATTCGCATCCCCAGACTTTGAGAAAAGATAGTTCTAGAACCTTCCAGTCCATATCTCATATGGTGTCTCATCAGACTCCTGTCTCATATATTTGCCACCACGATCGGATCAAAGTGCCTTATCTATTTGCCAAGTTGATTGTCTACTTCACTTTGAATTTTCGTGAATTTCTCGAAAGGTTTGAACTTATGCCTCATTAAGTGCATATATATATATATATATCGGCGTAAGTCGTCTTAAAAGTGATGAAGTAGCACCTCTTGCGAATGAACTCATTGGTCCACAAACATCTGTATGAATGAGTTTTAATAAGTCACTTGCTCTTTCATCCATCCTTGTGAATGGTGATTTTGTCATTTTTCTCACTAAAAATGAACCGATCGACACGATCAACAATACCTCGATATGAATCATAATTTATAAAGCATTATCACATACATAAATTCATAGCATTCACAAGAATTATTATCATTACAACCAAGCAAGATAACTGGCCTTAATACTAAATATGAATAATAGTCCTTCCTCAAACAAACGAATAGCGTCATTCGACAATCAACAATCAGTTGAGCAATCCTGAACGAAATACAATCCGCTCTATACTAATAATCCAAAAACCAAGTCTCGACTCAAACACACTGTTACCCTCAACCCAGTAACCCAATCACTTCGAATATTCATCCCAATACAAAAGAATAATTATACCGAATCGATTAAACAATCTTCAAACATTTAGAATTAATTTAATCTTGTGAAAACATATCACAATAATTAAATCCCGATAGATAACATCAACTATCTAAAATCAATAACATCATCTATGATTGTTTCAACGTATAATGTATTCTTCATGTTCATCACCCACATTCAAAGCGTTCTTCAACACAAATCCAAGCAAATCAAGTTATAATCATATTCATCTTATAATCATACATATATACCCATATGCATTATGATTATACACCCAACAACATTATAATCTATCTTGAAATGAAATCAAAAGATTAAGAACAATAATTGTTGGGGAATCGGATGAAACCTACAGTTCAATCCTCTCCATATCACCTCCCAAGCTCAACAAGTGTGATATAGAATCGCTCAGAACACACTCAATTGTTCAGATCTCCCATAATCCTATCCAAAATCGCCTCTCTCGGATAAGTGAAGAAAAAGAAAGAAAATGAGACAAAAACCTGAGCTGCACTCTTAGGTTCAGTCGCTCGTTATGGCGGTACATTCAAAAGCTACTGTTGTGACTCTCAATTATACAGCCGTATGAATTACATAACACAGTCGTATATGCCAACTCTCACCTACCATAATCCGGAGGTGAACGGCCTCATGGTCGTACCTCAAACATGTTACGGGCGTACAAACCGTACGTCGAGAACTTACGAAACTAACAGACACAGGCACACAACCGTAACTTGAAAACATACAGCTGTAACGCGAGCAAAATATGGCTATAACACAAGTTACGTATGGCCGTGCAAGCCCTTACATACGGCCGTAACTTCAATTCTTACGGTCATACTCTTCATTAGAAAATATACGAACACAATCCACGAGCTCCCTACATACGGACGATTCTCTTTCAATTTACGGTCGTATCATTCACATATACGAACATATTCCAAAACATAGGGTCGTACATGCTACATCAAAACAAACGACACAAAATACATATACCAATAACCGTAAACCAGTAGTACCTTTTAAATAACGAAAAATTCTTTTACAGGCAGTTAAATGAGATTCTTTAGTATAAGCTTGAAATTTAGCACATAAACACATTGCAAACATAATATCGGGTCTAGAGGTAGTTATATAGAGTAGAGATATAATCATACCTCAATTTTGTTTTTGGGTTTACTTTTGTCATCTTTATCAAGTTTCAGGACCGATGACATAGGTGTAGATATTTCCTTGCATCCTTCCATCTTGAATTTCTTTAATAGCTCTTTGACGTACTTTATTTGATGAATAAATATTTCATCTTCGTGTTGCTTTATTTGAAGTCCAAGAAAGAATTTTAATTCCCCCATCATGCTCATTTCGAATTCTCATTTCATAAGAGTTGCTTGGGACAGAATCATTAGAAGCACCAAATACAATATTATCGACATATATTTGGCAAATAAGCATATCGTTATCAAACATCTTGACAAATAGAGTATTATCTACATATCCTCTATTATATTCATTAAAAATAAAAAAAGTACTTAACCTTTCATACCATGCTCTCGGAAATTGTTTTAATCCATAGAGAACTTTATGGAGCTTGTACACATAGTCCGGATGATCATAATCTTCAAAGCCAGGTGGTTGCTTGACATATAATTCTTCTTGAATAACTCCATTCAGAAATGCGCTTTTCACATCCATTTGATGAAGTTTTATCTTTTTATATGAAGCAAATGCACATAGTAGGCAAATGCCTCAAGATGAGCAATCGATGCAAAAGTCTCTTCGTAGTCTAGTCCTTCCTACCCTTGAGTGACTAGTCTCGAATTGTTTTGACTGGAAGATTGTTATCATCTGTCTTCACTTTATGAACCCATTTAGTTCCAATAATTGTCTTGTCCGTGGGTGCTGGAATCAATTTTCATACTTTGTTTCTTTCGAATTGATTAAGTTCTTCTTGCCTAGTAATGACCCAACTTTTTTCGTTTATGGCTTCGTCAAGATTCTTCGGTTCCATGAGAGAAATAAATGCATAATTGTTTAAAAAATAATTTATATTTCTCCTTGTTTGCACACCTACCGATTACACCAATAACTTGTTCAATTGGATGATCTTTCACATTTGCCCACTCTTTAGGAAGAGTGTATGGAATTTTTTTCGAGTTTCTCAGGATTTATGTCAAGCTTCTCTAGCTCTTTTGATGCTTCGGAAACTTCATTTGCTGGAATCATACCTGCATCATCATCACACATAACCTTTCTCAGGGGTAAAACCGTATCATCGAATTTTACATGAATAGACTTTTGTATTGATTGTACCTCTTCTATAGTTAAAAGCTCGAAAAACTTTACTAGTTAACGAATATCCGGGAAATATACCAACAAACTAAATTTCCCCAAATTATATTTACCATTATCGTGAATGAAAACTCTACAACAAGTGGATGAAAAAAAGGTAAATTAGGCTTTTTACCTTTAAATATTTCATAAGGCGGTTTGTGACATAGCCATCGGTGTTGACAGCTTTGGCCCGAAAATATTTTGGGAGTCCGTATTTACTAAGCACTGTACGCTCATTTATTCCAGGGTGCGATTTTCCTTTCGACAACTCCATTTTATTGAGGTGTTCGGGGTGCCGAAAAATTACGTCCAATATCATACTTGCCACATCATTCTTCAAAGTCATTTGAATCGAATTATCCACCATGACCAGTTCTAATGGCGATAATTGGTAAATCTTTTCCTTTATGTGTTAGTTTACACCTCTTAACAAATTGGTTAGACACACACACACACACATATATATATATATATATTGTTTGGAACTATTGTCCCTTTAAGCAGCCATATTTGGTTTACTTGATGGTTCGTCTAGAATTGGTACAAAAGGTTTCAGTATGCCCTGTTTTTTAACATTTTGGACAACATGAGATTCTGATAGAGTAAAGAGGAATTATTCAATGAATTGATATGAAAGATTAGATAGATAGACAATCAGGAGATCTCTCCTGCCCAAGCACAACGTGACGAATCAATGAACTAGGGTTTTCAATAATAAATCCTCCTACTACTTACTCACATATATATATATATATATATATATACCCACGCACTGGCCTAATAATAAATAATGACTTGATAACTTAATAATAATGTAATAAGTAGTCTAATAATAAAATAACCCTAATCTTCGCCCGCGGCCCGTGCGACCCTTATTCGCTAAACCGTATTCGGGCCGTGAACGGATGTCGGAGGCCCAAAAAAATGCCCGTATTCGCTAAACCGGTCCACCACCACTAATATGCAATCAAAAACCCCAGAACGAGGAAGCCCTTCGATAAAATCCATGCTCACATCTTCCTATACTCGTGTCGGAATAGGCAATGGTTGCAGTAATCCCACTGAGGATCTAGTCTCGTACTTCTTACATTGGCAGACCAAACACTCAGCCACAAATTCAGTTACGCGTTTCACCATGCCGAGCCAGTACACACTTGCTACCAAATGCCTATAGGTGTGGAAGGCTCCGGTGTGCCCCCCTGCCGGTGAGGCATGAAACTCCCTCAAAAGTCGTGGAATGGATGTTGAATTAGCGGCTAACACTAAACGCCCTCGATAATATAGAACTCCTTGTATCAACGAGAACCCATGATACTCTGCAGATCCCGTCCGTAAGGCCTCCACCATCGGCCCAAACCTCTCATCATTTGCCAGCTCCTCACCCACTTCCTTCCATCCGATCCAAACCGGCATAGAAATAGCCGCAAGATCGACCTCCTCAATACTTGGTGATAAGGCGTCAGCCGCCTTATTTGTTGTCCCCGCTTTATACTCAATGTCGAACTCATACCCCAACAATTTTGCGACCCAGGAATGCTGAGCTGAGGTCGAAACCTATTGTTGCAACAAAAATTTCAAACTTCATTGATCCGTTCTCACTACAAACCTCTGACCGACTAGATAAGGTCTCCAATGTTGTACTGACGATACAAGAGCCATCAATTCCATTTCATAGGATGACTTGGCCATGCTACGATCTGATAATGCTCTACTGAAATAAGCAATTGGTCGCCCCTCCTGCATTAACACCGCGCCAAACCCAAATCCTGATGTGTCGCACCCGATCACAAATTGCTTAGAAAAATCCGGTGTTGCCAATATCGGTGCCATCGTCACGGCTTGTTGAAGTCGTGCAAAAGCCGCTTGAGCATCCATCGTCCATTCAAATTTATCGATTGTCTCTTTCTTAAGTAGCTGCATTAGAGGACGCACAATGTGACCATACCCTCTAATAAAACGCCGGTAGTATCCCGTGAAGCCTAAAAAACCCCTAACTCCACGGACCGATTTTGGAGTCGGCCAGCAGGATCGCCGCCACTTTCCCCGGATCCATATTAACTCCTTGATATGATACAATATGCCCGAGATACTCCACCTCTTTTTGCCCCCACGCACACTTCTTAGGGTTAATCACATACGGATTATCTCTCAACAACCCCAAAACTAACCTCAACTGCCGAATATGAGTCTCCCAATCTGGACTGTAAACTAGTATGTCATCAAAGAAAACCAGAACGAACTTATGGAGATAAGGTCGCAGTAAGCCGTTCATCGCAGACTGGAATGTGGACGGAGCATTTGTCAATCCAAAATGCATCACGAGAAACTCATAGTGACCCAAATGTGTACAGAATGCGGTCTTGGGAATATCTTCCAGAGCAACTCGTATCTGATGATACCCAGAACGATGATCCAACTTGCTGAACCATCTTCCCCCGCTCAGCTCATCCAACATCTCGTAAATTACCGAGATAGGATATTTATCAAGAACTGTACGTTTATTTAATTCCCGATAATCCACACAAAATCTTCAACTCCAATCTTTCTTCCGAACCAACAGGACGGGGCTCGAAAACAGGCTCGAACTGGGCTGAATTATCCCCTCCTCTAACATCTCCTGCACCAATCGTTCCATCTCGTCCTTAGCCGTGTGGCTGTACCTATAAGGGCGAACCGAAACGGGCGAGACTCCTGGATGTAGAGGGATATGATGGTCCACTCCCCTTTGAGGGGGAAGCTCATCAGGCGGCTGCATAACCGAAGGAAACTTGGATGCCATACTTCGAAACAAATAATCCCCGTCTTTCGTCTCTGTTTCCTCAACTTCGTCCCCAAGCTCTGTGACCCAAATCCACCATCCTCCCTCTATATCCCATGCCTTTCGTAGACTACCTGCTGAGATTTCGCGGCGGATCAAAGAAGGCTCCCCATGAAGGCACAATTCTCGGCCCTGATGGTCGAACTTCATCGTCATGTTTCGCCAGTTGGCCTTTACATCACCAAGAGTTTCCAACCATGAGACTCCCAATATCACATCCACCCCTCCTAGCAGAAAAACATAACAATCGACTAAGAACTCTGTGTGATTTAGGGATAACATTAAATCACAACACACACCCTCGATCATCCCTTTCCGACCATCACCCAGCCATACTACCGAAGAGCCACTCCGATTCACTATTAGCCCCAATCGTGCAACCATGTTGGGCGACATAAAACAGTAGCTGGCGCCACTGTCGATCATCACTCGCGCCTCCTTCCCTAAAAATTCCCCTTTTAGCTTCATGGGTCGTGATCCATCAATACCCCTGGCCGTCACATGTGACAATTCTAAAATCAGGAGCTCTGGTTCTTCCGGTACCTCGCTAAATTCATCCACTGACGGCTACTCCTCCGAATCAGTTGGTATAGAAGGGTCATCATCCGACTCCAGAATGACAACCACCTGGAGGGATTTATCAACACACTTATGACCCAGAAAATACCTCTCATGACAGCGATAGCACTCTCCTTTAGCCCGTTTTTCCATAAACTCCTTATGTGCCATTTTCCGTGGCGGGCGCGTTTGCATTTGATTCACCGAAACTGACGTGGTACTATTACCACGGTACCCCGAGGACACCCGATTGTTGCTTTCGGAAGCGGCCTGTATTGACCCGATAGACCCGAGGGGCCCGGCGTAGTGGCCGGGCTGCCCTGCCCCGACCCTCGGGTAATAATTCGAACCTCCTGCACTAGTGAATGACTTTTGAGGTGCCAAACTTGTTGCCCTGCACTTATTTCGCGTTTGATTTCTCGAGCCAGGTGGATTGTCTCAAAAAGGTCTTGTGCGTCATTCGAGTGAATTCTCAATCTTACCTCGTCTTTCAAGCCATGGAGAAACATCCCAAGACAGTAATTATCTTTGATGCCCGGAATAAGTACCAATCGTGATATAAACAAATCTGCATACTCGCTCACCGTTCCCGTCTGACGGGTATATAGCAGTGATTCAAAAGGGTTCGCCATAGGATTCTCACCATATCGTCGCAACAACTCGTGTTTCAATTTCGCCCATGTTATATTCGGAAATTTTGTCTGCGTCCATTGGAACCAATGCAAGGCTCCTCCTTCCATGGCAATTAGGGCAACATCAACTTTACTCGCCTCTGATGTGCCGTGGAGATAAAAATACTGCTCAGCCCTGGATATCCACCCTTCTGCGTTGGAACCATCAAAATCGGGCATAGAGACCCGGTTACCCGCAACCACCACGTCCGATGAGATCAACCCGACAACCTCCTCCTCCCGCTGCCATGCGCCCCGGGCAGAACTGCCCGCTGCAAAGGGCTGCTGACCCGACCCATCGAAAGAACCCGACCCGCCCTCGATTGACTGCTCTTTTCCCCGCGCTAACTCTGCCAAGAGGGCGATAATACTGTCCATCTTCGCTGCCAGGGATCCCACTTTAGCAGCTAATTCCTCGCTCCTCTTCTCTATCACGACAATTCTGTTCTTGGAATCCATGCGAGTTGATGATCGTGTATTGGGCATCCACGCTCACTGCACCAAATTGATAGAGTAAATAGGAATTATTCAATGAATTGATATGAAAGATTAGATAGATAGACAATCAGGAGATCTCTCCTGCCCAAGCACAACGTGCCGAATCAATGAACTAGGGTTTTCAATAATAAATCCTCTTACAACTTACTTATATATATATATATATATATATATTCCCACGCAGGGTCTAATAATAAATAATGACTTAATAACTTAATAATAATATAATAAGTAGTCTAATAATAAAATAATCTTAATCTGCGCCCGCGGCCCGTGCAACCCGCGGCCCTCTATGGTGGGTGTAAACCCGATCCGTAACAGATTCCTGGTTTTAATTTTTCTGAGTCCGATGTAGTTTTATCTAAGGACTTTTTCATTGGGAAAGAATTATAACCAAGTCCTTGTTTTGATAAGAAAACCCCTGAAGAGATAATAATTGTTCAAAGTTATCATTACCGCAAGATAATTTTTTTTATATAAAGTTCAAGTTCTTCTTGAATTTTGTGCAAATCATCTCTCAGATTTTTCTAGGTTTCAAGACACGGAGAATGATCAATTAAAATATCTTTGGCTTTATTTAAAATTTTAGAATTTTCATTTTCAAGAATTTTTATTTTCCTTTTCAAATCTTTATTTAAATATTCAAATGCATCAAGAAGTTCTTCATGAGACGAATCACTTACCTCACTTTCTGTGTCACTACCATTTTGCGAGCACATGAAAGCTAGGTTGCTTTGCTCGTGTGGTTCCCCATCATCCTCATCGTCACTCCATGTAGCAACATACACTTCATTCTTTTTGAATTTTTCATGTGGAGGTTTTAATGAGTTAACACGAGCAGGAGCCTGACAGTCTTTTGCAAAATATATTGGGACACCATATCTTCGACAAGTATTGTCGAACTTTTATTTTGAGGGAAATGGGTCTTTTAAGATTCGTCCCAATGTTTCCGATAAATATTCTCCCGACGTCTATGCAAAATTTCTTTATATTTTCTGATATTTCTAGCGTAGAGCGCGGATTCTTACGTCCAACTGTTGAAGCTAGAGAAATTCTTGAGCCTCTTGATCTGCCGGATGGAATTGCAGGCGCTCTGAGAAAAGGATGCATGGCGGAGGAGATTGTGAAATATCCAATGATGGCATCTGCTGCATATGCCACACAAATGGAGCTTTCTCGCCTTGCTCCTGCGTTTCGTGCTATGGTTGCATATCGACACACCTCTTAAACTGCCAGAGATGCTTCTTTTGCAACACGACTATTGTGGAGGCCTGCATGCAAAAAGATGAAAATGCTGCTTGAAGTGAAGTGAAGTGCATGATTTTGCTGCTTTTATTTGTTGGGGGGGCTCGACAGAATTGTATTGGTTATTTAGATTTTTATATTTAGTTATAGCAGATGCCACGAGAAAAGATGAATTGAACAGGGACAAATTTGGAAATAGGGAGAAGGATGCAGTATTAGGACTTCGTATCTGGTAGCTGCATTATGTTCTGATTCATAATATGCTAATGTACATATATAATGAGTTTGACAATGTGAAGTAAAAGTTATGGTAATTTTTGGGATTATGAAAAGTTGAGGGAGCATTATCCCCCCCCCCCCCACCACCACCACTTCACACACTAGTACACCACGCAACACAATTATTACATGATAATTAAATGGAAGTTCTCTATTGTATAGTTCGGAATAATGAATAATTAGAACGGTGGGATCCATATGAGCAAATAAAATGAGCGACACTGGAACTAGGGATGGAATCGGTTCGGTTCCTAAGCAAAAATTACCGAAATTAGAACTGATTTATGTGTAACGGTTCTTTTTACAATTGTTGGTTCGGTTCGGTTCTTACATAATATTCAGTTCTTTTCGGTTTCTAAGTATACACATGGTCAAGAATCGCTAGCCGAACCGATTCAATGCAAATAGGAACCTAACCGATTGTTTGAGTAAATTTAGAATCAGGAACCGAACCGAACCAGTTATTTCAGTTTGGTTCTAACTAGTTTTTCGGGTTCTCGGGTAACTTAGCCGAGCCCTAACTAGAACAAATATGTTTAAAAGGACTCGGTGGAAGTAGAACATTGCTCTAGGCCGATCAGCAAGCAAGGGCGCAGGAGTTTTTTTCCACTCCATATGATGCTCCACCTTCAAGATTTTCTATTATCTAGTTAACTGCCGACGGAAGCCACCAATTTTACATGTAAATGAAGATGGACATGCAAAGATACATGTTCAAACTTGATTGTATCAGCTTGCGCAATACTAAAACAAGGCATTAACCTTTGAGACGATCGCGGAAGTCATCGAGCTAGATCTAAAAACGAAAACAGCAAAAGTGATCCACTATCCCACATGGGCCATCAAAAGAGCTTAAGGCGTGCCTTGATCGGATCACATAGTCAGCAAAAGTGTTATAATGGTGGGAGCCTCGATCACATTCGTAACAAGTGACCTAGCACCCCGATTACATATTCCTCCATTTACATTGAGGGGAGGAAATTTTGTTTTAACTGCATTGTAAAAAAGCCAAGATGCTCTAGAATCATTTTTCTCCTTCTAGTAAGCATTTTATTTAGGGATGTCAATAAAGCGGGTTTTGGTGGAGACCCGTCCCGCATCCGCTTCATTCTGGCGGGGATGAGGAAGATTTGATGGGGATGCGGATAAAAATAATACTCATCATGGGTGATTGGGTAGGCATGGATATTAAGTTATACCCGTCCCGCCTTACATATTGAATGTCCGTCAGCCATATATCCGTAGGTCAGTTACTAGTTTATCAAATTAACAGTTACTAGTTTATCACCTAGCTTATCCTAGTATAATATACTTCACTTCTAGACTTTTGGGACAAGTAAGGTGGGTCTTCAACGGATATAGAGATTATGGGTCGGGGATGAGATTTAAATTGTATCCAGCGGGGCGGAGACTGGTTTAGATTTTATACCCGGCATGGCCACGGGTGATGGGACATGAGTGGATAGGAAAATATTATGTGGCGATTGGTATGAAGGGACCAACCTTCACATTTACCCTGAATCTTGACATCCCTAATTCTCTTGTTTGCTTGTTTTCTTTAATTTTTAGAAATAAAAATAAAAATTGGTACATCGAGACTTTTCTTCAAATGACTGAAGATGTTTATTTATTTATTTATTTTTTGTTGAGGGAGAGACGAAAAACTTTCCCCACCTGTATCAGAGGTCCCTTGACCAAGTGGGTGTTAAATTGAGGGATGTGCACCAATAGCAGCCCTGCAAGGGAGAGGACCAACGAGACACGAACCCAGCAACAAACCTTGCAATATTTCAACAAAGTATTGTCACCACATGAATTCAAACCCGCGATGTCGGAGTGTTTCCACCCCAATCACCTTGCAACTTACCATCAATCTATGCCCCTCGGGACGACTGAAGATGTTTATTTGTGATGATAGAAGCTTGTTTCCTTTAGTCTTTCTGAAATTAATAGATTAAACTCATGAAATGAATTAAATAAACTCCACCTTAGGAAAAGGAAAGAATTCCATTGAATAAACTCCATTCAAAATCATCGTACACTTGCAGTCCACAAAAAATGTCGACATAAAGGTAAAGGTTAAAGTCAGTGGCTCCAAACTAGAGGGTGTTGGGTACATTTCTGTCTTGAGAGAACTGCAGATCATTTATTTGTTTTAATTGTCAACGAGAATGTGCTATGGCTTTATTTTTTTAATTATAAAGTGGGTTGATTTCACTATAAAAGCTGCATTTAGTCAGGGGTGGCAAATCATGGAGGCCATGCATTTATTGGGCCGGCCCAATAAGATCACAACCCATTAAACACTAACCCAAACATGGCCCATTAAATTTAACGAGCTAAATTTAGCCCGAACACAGTCCTATAAAAACCCTGCAATCCCGAACGGCTCGTTAAGCCCGATAAGCAATACTATGCTATTATATTTATTACTTTTTATTTGTCCATTGGCCCATTAAGACTGGCATGTAACCTATTAAACAATTTACTAATATACTAGATAATTTATTCTATTTATCATATTTATAAATTTAAGAAATTAATAATTTGACATTGCATATTAAGGTTTTAAAAACATAACAATTAAAGAGTAGAGATTCTACTGCTACAAAACACAAATTATAAAAAATAAATGATAATATAAATCACAATATAACATAAAAAGTTTATAAAACATCACATATTAAATACTAAATGTCTTCAAAATTTTAACTTCTTCTTTCTTCTTACTTCAAGTCCATTTCTTTCGGTTGACAAGAAAAAACCATTTTCTTCCAATGAATCAAATCTATCCATCAGCCTATTCAAATAGATGTGTAATCCATATTAGAGCACTCGGGAGATTGAGAAGCATCATTAATATTCATTTGCAAAAAAATAATAGAAAAAAAATATTATTATTGTTTTCGGGCTTTATCGAGTCTTAATGGGCTCATCGAGTTAGCCTATTTTGACCTGATTTTTTAACGTGTCTTATCAGGTAGGCCCGATAACGGTCCAAACCCAATAAGGTCTGGACCAAACCCGCTACTTTCATGCCGTGCTCATGGCGTGCTATCGTGTCGTGCCTCAAATTGCGACCCCTACATTTAGTTGAGTTTTGAGTAGGCCTGGGTTTGGCATGGTTGTCGAACATCTGGACTGCTACCATCAACCATACTGATCCATGTTGGCATCTAAAACTGAGTACAAGAGCCAACCACATATTTTGCTATTACTGATAGGCAGCCTACAGTGTTGGTTGGTAACGGGCTTCATATCGAGTATACTTGTACCGAGTTTCCAACACAAAACCAACACTTCTACAACTTTGACCCATTACCAAATCACCACTTATATATATATATATATATAAAGTTGCCAGCCCAAAACCAACACAAACAATAACCTTGACATAGAAGTACTCTGACAGCTACTCGTAAGCTGGACCACTGAGGCAGCTGCTTGAGCGGCTGCTACGACAGCCTCAACAACTACGGCTGTGGCAGCAGAAAATGCGACGGTGTATCTGATGGCATCATTATCATCCTCGCGATAACCGAATGGAACGACAACTTTCCGTGGCTTCTGTCAATCTTTCTCCTTGTGCGACTTGGCAAACGTTAATTTCTGCTTGGGCGGCAATGATTTTTCAGGCTGTTTGTAGTAGGAACTAGTGATTTTTATCCAAAAATAACTGAACCATTTAGAAGCGTTACCAATATGTTTATGTTTGGCTATTGAGGAAGAAGATTCAAGAGAGATTAGTACATAAAATAAATAAATATTAACATAATACGATACATAAGGTGAAGTTATGAGTCCCTTACAATCTCCAATACAACTATGGTACTATAGGATACCAAAATTTCGGTACCATTGTACCGTATATGCAGTAACCGTGTACAGTGGTTACCAACTATCACCTGTACAGAGGTTACAATTGATTAACGGAGTCACGGATTACCAACCCAATCATAGTTCTGAGTGTAAACTCTACGAAATAGAAAGACATGGACAATCAATAAATGGGAGTAACTTGCATATGTTCAAATTTCAGCAGATTGTGGAAGATTAGAAGAATACACAATGTGATCAACGAGTACTTGGGTGGCAACCCCTTTCCGCATATCCGAGTCTTGTTAGTTAGACCAAATTGTTAAGTAAAGGATGAAAGGTAAATGTCTGACTCCCACTTATTCACCTTCCACACTTTCATGCATGTATTGGACATTGTTGACGTCTGATTTGGTCAACGTCATGTGTGCTGATCTGGACGAATGGATCGAAGCCACGTAGAAAATAATAAACAAGATGAAAAGTATTGGATCACTAAATTTTATTAATGATCTTGATATAGAATAGAACCGGGCTGAATATATATTGGGCCGGTCTATATTGTTTGTGCTTGCTAATTACAAGTCTTATCTTTTCTCTTTTTATCTCTCTCTATCTGTTTTTTTCACGTAATTTCCCAAAAGTCCTTTCTATTGTACATTCCCCTTACATATATAGCTAATTTTAGCCATTCAAGAGATGACAGCTGGAGGATTCTGGGGAATATGCTCAAAACACTTGTCAAAGTGTAAATATTTCTTGGACGCGTGTCGGCTTCTCAGGTTTGCTTTGGGAAGGGATTTGACAGCATGCCTTAATTGTCCTGTTTGCCTGTCCGCATGTTTCTAGCGATGCTTATCCATTGGGGTCGGTCCTCGGGTCTCCCACCGTTCTGGTCGGCCTTTTTGTAATCTTGAATCGGAGCGTTTTTATCTTCGGTCTGCTCGGCCCTCCTGGATCGGATCCCGGGTCGGCTCTGACGTCCCTGTCCGGTCTGGTTTTAACGAGCCCGGGAGAAAATCGGGTTCATACCCGGTCCGGCTCCAAGCTCTGATCGGCTGGTTCGTCTGCGTGGAGTGCTTATGTGGATGCCAAGGTGGATGGGCTATCAACAAGGGCCCCCGAGTCCAGGGTCGTGCCGGGTTGGCCGGGGCTGGGGTCGTTTCATATTGAGGCCGATCCGGCTTGTGGAGGATAAGATCTCTCGAAGGGACTCCTGTTCGAGAGTCGCGTCGATTTGATTTCAGGGTCATCAAGTGTCATGATGAGGGTGACGCATGGCGGGACGTGATTTGACGACGCGTTCACGCACTTTTGATTTTCACGATGGTTCAGTATGAATTGTCGCGCCACGCACTGGGCACTTAATGCCTCTTTTCTTTTATAAATATTGAACGTCTCTTTCTTCTCTATTTCCTTCGCCATTTTTGTGTGTTGTTGTAGAGAAGAGAGAGAAAAGTTTTCTGGCGTCCTTTTCCCGAATTTCTCGATAAGCTTTTTTTTTTCATTTTACGATGTTGGAGCGGAGGGACGTGACAGCGGAGGAGTTGACTGTGTCTCCGGACCGCACGGGGGTGGCGGATCTGTCAATAGGCGACGTCCCCATCGATTGGAGCAACGAGGAGGAAGGCGGCGAGGTCGCGAGATCGCCGGATTCTGGAGACGCGGAGGTGGTGGCGCCGTTGACGGCGGTTGGCGAGACTCCAGCCTGGATTCGGCCTCGGCCGTCTCCTTTTGTTGAGGCGGAGTGGGATTCGGCCTCGATCTGCAGTATGGTCACCAAAGAACAGTTGGAGGCTTGGTGGGGGCGGTTTAAGATACCTGCTGTGGTGCGGATGTTTGTTCCGAATCCCGAGGAGAGGCCTCACACTCCGCCCGTTGGTTGTACGGCGGTGTACTACCGCTCCGTGCTGGCAGGGCTGAGGTTTCTGCTTCCGTTGGTTTTCTCTCGGTGGTTAAGGCAGTGGGGCCTGTGTATTGCTCAAATTCATCTGAATTCCTGGGCTCGGGTGGTGGGTCTTTTCATCCTTTTGAGTCAGCACGGCTGGCCCGAGCCCATCTTTGAGGAGTTCAACAGTCTCTTCCTATGGAGGTCGGTCGGCCGATCCGGTTCCGGCTGGTTCTACCTGACAGCCCGGCATGCCATGCATAAAGAATTGGTGGATGTGCCGGAGACCATCCATAGCTGGAAGGAACAGTGGTTCTTTATAGGGGGCCTTGGAGGAGCTCGGATGATGAGTGGGAGCCTGGTGTGATAGATGCCGAGCTTCGGGTCCCAGAACACTTTATTGTCAAAATGAGTAAGTGCCGTATTTTCTATTCTTGTCCCTTTCTTGTCTAATGCTCATCATTTATTTTATGTGCAGGGCGTATCCCGGCCTCTGAGACATCTTCCGATTTCGACAAGCGGGTAGAGAAGCTCTTGGACCTTCCCGCCGAGCAGAGGAAGTCGTACTTTCTGGCCACTGAAGAAAATCTCTGGGCGGCCGGACTTCGATCCACCGATCCAAATATTATGTCTTCATCTGGTAGCCCCCCCCTTTTTTTAACACGTCTTCTTTATCCAGTCCCTAGGGGCAGGGTTCCATCGGGAAGGAAAGCGCTGCTAGCCGGGTGGCGAGGTATTTCTTGAGGCCGCCGAGCGTAGGAGCGCGGGCAAGCGGAAGAGGGTAGAGGCGAGGCTCGAGGATAGTTCGACCAAGGCGGGGTCATCATTCTGAAGTTCTTGCATCCGCCCGAGCCACTGTCCCCGGGCCAGGCCATCTGTCGCTAAGGAGCCCGCAATTGACTTGGAAGGCCACTATCTCCCGGTTAATAAGGATCGGGAGGAACCTTGTGCCCAAATGAAGGGACGACGTCCGGGCAGCCACCCCAACTGCTGAGATGCTCAACCGGGTCCCTCCAGCGGTGGTTGAGTCCAGTCATGTCCCCATCAGGGGCTGGACTGTAATATCCGGATTTATTACTGTGTATTTTACCTGTATTCGAACCCTGTATTATTCGGATTTGTGGTTTTGATTATTGGAGTATGATATTTCTTACATTGGCATCCTTGTACTTAAGTATAACAACATGCAAATTTTCTCATGCAAACTCGTGATAGCGCACGCTAAGAATGTAGCTTAACGCGCGCTATCGGCTATTACTAGCGCACACTACGTATGTAGGAGTTGCGTGCGCTAGACACTGAATTATTGAGGTAGGTGGCTAGCACATGCGCCAGCCGGGACATGGGTCCGGGTAAGATTCCCGCGGACGAACCTGGACAGTTTTGGAGTCAACTCTTATTAGCGCGCGCTAAGGAATGCTTAGTAGCGTGCGCTAATTAACTAAAGTGCAAAATGTTATAAATGAGACAACCACCCGTTTTGGATTACATTTCCTTCGTCCATTCTTCTTTCTTCAGAGGCCAGAGAGCTTTAATCAACCCTCTAACACACTTAGAACACATCTTAGTGATCCTTGAATATTGGTTATCACTTGTGAGTGATCATTGAAGAGAAGTAACACCTTGGAGTGGCACATAACCAACCGGAGTCGGATTCTACCTTGTGGTTCAGTGATTTCGGCATATTAAGGTATGTTCAACCTATCACCAGCCTTAGATTTGGATTCCAAAAGATTAGATGATCATGCTAACGTGATATTGAATTTCATTAGTGAATTATTCAACAAACATCATGTTTTAAGATTGGAATGTCTATGCTTATGATATTATCGTTGGAACCTCGTAGTTGGAATCCTAGTACTTCAAGTGATAAGAGAACATTCTGAAGTTTATTATCTGTATGATTTATGTTATCTTAGTGATCATAAATTGGAGGTGGTATTATTTTCGGTTATAAGGACTTAAGGGAAGAATCGTCTTAAGGAATATTATTTTGTATAAGTTGGAATTGTTAGTTCACCTCCTGATGAAGTCTGAATATGTATAATGATAGTAGAATCTAATACATCAACCGGAGATCACCAACTTCGCATGAGAATTGTAATCAAGACGGATTATGGTGTTATGATGATTATACGCATACTTGCACCTCGAAGTTGTTAGTATCCATGAGATCATTCATAAAGGTTATGATCATAACATGAAGCCGGATAACAAACATTAATTACTGAGGGATTCGCTTACTTCATCACCATTTGTATAATTTGCTGCCCTCCAGTGAACTGCCATGCACTCTTAGCGTGCGCTAAGCTACGAGAATTAACGTGCGCTATCGAGTACGTTTAGCGTACGCCACGATTGGGACTTAGCGTGCGTTAAGTCATCAGCTGAGTCAGTCGGCTGATCAGTGAGGCACTGACCACGCCTGGTTAGCGTACGCTAGGCTGTGTGTACTGTGTGCGCTAACAAGTAGCATTAACGTACGCTACATAGGATTCGTAGCGTGCGTTAAGCTATCCAGAAAGATTACATATTAAGGACTTTCTACCGTAATTGTTGAATTGTTAGACGTTCATTCGACATGAAATGAATTCTATGCTATTTATTTTGTTAAGGTTCGAGATTAACATGTGATTGATCGAAGGGGACGACCTTCGAGTATTTTGATATTCGTGGAAGTTTATTCTTATCAACGAACCGAGGCAAGTACTCTAATTAGAATTGTTTATATTATGACAATTATGATGTGATTGTATCGTGTATATATGTTGTGATTATATGTCCACCATGCATTGATCCGACGGGAATCATCATGGGAATCTATAGCTGTGTGCGCTGGATCGTCGGACAGGTAGTTTCACCATGTGTTGGTCCGACGGGATCATCATGGGAATCTATAGTTGTGTGCGCTGGATCGTTGGAATACCATTAGTATGTTGAAACTGTTATGATATGATATGTGTTGTGGATATTTCTCATTGGAGAAACTTGTTAAGATATAATTGTTGATTATATCACTGTTGTATGATTATTGTACTTGTACTAGCATCGTTGTGCTAATCCCTCCGGGGGTGAACATTTGTGTATGTTCAGGATCCAGGAGAGCGGGGAAACAACCATTGGAGATGCATGACGACGAGGGTGCAGAGTGATGTTCCGGCCAGGTTTACTGTCTGTTGTTTGTTGGTTATTTCAATAAAGTACTCGAGTATGTCGTCAGTTTATAATGTTTGGATTTTAGTGATGTAATAATAACTCTTCATTGGATATTTGTAATCTCGGTTTTGAACCAGTCGGTTGAATTTTATTTCAGCAATTTCATAAATTGGTATCTGTTATTGTCATTTCCTTTATTCAGCCTTGTAAATTCTTATGTAAAGGATTTACGGCGCTGTAATATTCCTGAATATATCGGGGGTGTTACAGAATATGGTATCGGAGCTAAGATTATGGATATCTTGGCCATTGGGTTAAAATAGGGGTCATTTACGTCTTTTGAGGTAACCGGCCGTGAATGACATCACTGTACTACCTACGTCTTCATGCGAACGGTGGTTGTAAGTTCCTTAACTCTATCTCGTTCTTTACATGTTGTACCTTTTTATACTTGAACATTAGAACGATGTTGTTTCTTGTATATTAAGTATTTGTGCTTACAGTATGTTGAGAGGCGGACGTGGACGTGGTCGCGGTCGTGGACGCGGACGAAGGAATGCTGAAAGGGTGGCGTCGCCTTCTATTCAGGCTAGTCATAGCTCAGGCGAGCTGAAACAATCCATCAATAACGAACCGGAACCTACGGTACCAGAAATCCTTCGCCAAGTGGTGAATCAGATGACTCAGTTCGCTCATGTCGTGGACCGAATGCAGATGGCAGTGGGACTTCAGCAGGGAGATGGACAGCAAAGGATCCCAGAAATGGGAAATCTAGGTGACCGATGGTTGCAAGAGGTAGCGAAAATGCAACCGCCCAAATTTGACGGCTTTTCCGAGACTCCCACTTGGGATCATTGGTTGAAGGAATTGGAGAAAAATTTTGCTGGAATTAATTGCCCAGATGATAGGAGAGCTCCTATTGCCCAGTACTTTCTGATTGGGGAGGCATCCGAGTGGTGGGAAGCTATCCAACCTGTAGATCATGATGCTGATTGGACATAATTTAAAATGATGATGGAAGCTCAGTACTGCCCTCGTCCTGTGAGGGAAGCCAAAATTCGGGAGTTTTTCTCCGCTCAACCATCAGACGAACCCGTATCCCATACGATTAAGACGTTTAATCAGCAGTTAGCATTTGTTCGGCATCTGGTCAGAACAGATGCGGAGATGATGATTCATTTTGAAATGAGAATGAAACCAGAAATCCATAGGTACATGTCCGGTTTTGAATGTACCACTCTCCGCCAATACCAGGATAAGGCATTAGCGTACGAAATAAAAGAAGCGGCAATGGAGAAGTTTATGGAGTCGAAGAAACAAAAAGTCTCTGGTACGTTTACAGAGCACAAGAACAGCGGGCCTCGCAAGGGCCAGTCTTCTTTTTCTTTCAAGAAACCTCCGCACCCATCTAAGAGCGGAAAGAATTACGGAACAATGTCATCCACGATGGATACAGCTAGGAAGTGCTTTAACTGTGGTCGCCCAGGCCACCTTTGGCATGATTGTTTGCGCACTCCAGTTACATGTTTTGACTGCGGACAGGAAGGGCACCGTGCGACGTTTTGCAAGGACGCCACCAAGTACAATGGAACCCGTTCATCGCAGCCAGTTCAGAAGGAAGCTAGTATCCAACAGACACAGCAAAGTATTCAGATGCCTCAAAATTTTGGCCGCGGATGAGGCAGAGGACAATGGGACCGAAAGGGGACATCGAGTGCCAGATCTGTTCCCCCACGTCTGTATGAGATGAGGAGGACAGACGATCAGGATGCTGCTGTCACATCAGGTACTGTCCAGATCCTTTCCCAGCCAGTTAGCGTTTTATTCGATACAGGAGCTACGCATTCTTTTATATCTTTATCTTGTGTAAATCATTTGAATATTTCTAGTTTTCATACTTGTGAACCTTATGTTGTTGGTTTACCGAGTGGAGAGAGGATTTTCGGGAATTTAGAAACTAGGGATTTCCCTGTAACATTTGGAGGCAGAGAGTGGCTCTCAAATCTGATCGTGATAGAAATGCAAGGAGACGACCTGATACTCGGAGACGATTGGCTTAATCGATATGGAGCAATTGTAAACTACCGAAGGAGGAATATTTCGCTAATCGCCGACGATGGCTCCGAAGTACTGTTTGAAGGATGGAAACCAGGAAGCTCAGGAAAATTGATCAAAGCAATGAAAGGTGTCAAATTGTTGAAACAGGGTTGTACCGGGTACTGGTGCTATGCAATGAAGAAAGAGGACGAAACTGTGGAACTTTCATCCATTCCTATTGTTAACGAATTTCCAGATGTATTTCCTGACGAGTTACCTGGACTACCCCCATGAAGGGATGTAGAATTTACCATTGAGCTGGAACCCGGAGCTACACCAATTTCTAAGGCGCCATATCGTATGGCACCTACTGAGATGTATGAACTGAAAAGCGGTGGAGGATTCTTGGGCGGGGGCTATATTCAGCCAAGCGTTTCACCCTGGGGAGCGCCAGTTCTTTTTGTCTGAAAGAAGGATGGATCGCTTCGACTGTGTATTGACTATCGAGAGCTGAACAAGATGACGATTAAGAACAAGTATCCGTTGCCACGGATTGATGATCTATTTGACCAGTTGCAAGGGGAAACAGTATTTTCTAATATCGATCTGAGATCAGGGTATCATCAGCTGAGGATTAAGGAATCTGATGTTTCGAAATCAGCATTTAGAACTCGCTACGGACACTATGAGTTTGTAGTGATGCCGTTTGGTCTCACTAACGCACCTGCTGTATTCATGCAATTGATGAACCGAGTGTTCATCGAATATTTGGATAAATTTGTGGTCGTGTTCATTGATGACATTCTAGTGTATTCCAAGAGCTCGGAAGAGCATGCTCAGCATTTGCGGATTGTATTGGAACTTTTGAGAAACGAACAACTGTACGCCAAACTCTCTAAGTGTGAATTTTGGCTGAAGAAAGTAATGTTCCTCGGCCATGTGGTATCATCTAAAGGAGTCCGAGTTGACCCTCAGAAAATCGAAGCAATTATGGATTGGAAACCTCCAAAGAACGTGAAAGAAGTCCGAAGTTTCTTAGGACTTGCTGGGTATTATCGTCGGTTCGTGGAAGGGTTTTCCAAAATCTCCCGCCCACTTACTCGACTCCTGCAGAAAACTCAAAAGTTTGAGTGGAACGAGTCGTGTCAGACTAGTTTTGATGAATTAAACAAGATATTGACGACGGCACCGATTCTATCATTTCCAAAGGGGACTGGAGGATTCATAGTTTACAGTGATGCTTCGAACCAAGGACTCGGATGCGTATTGATGCAGAATGACAAGGTGATCGCTTATGCTTCACGACAGTTGAAACCTTATGAAGTGAATTACCCAACACATGATTTGGAGCTAGCAGCAGTAGTTTTTGCTTTGAAGATCTGGAGGCATTATCTGTACGGGACTCACTGTCAGATCTTTACGGATCACAAGAGTCTCAAATACATCTTGACGAAGGAATTGAACATGCGGCAAAGAAGATGGTTAGAGCTGATCAAGGACTATGACTTAGAGGTTTTGTATCATCCAGCAATGACGTAGTGGCCGATGCACTCAGCCGCAAGCCTGTTTCTATTCAGATGCTGGAGACTCTGACCTCCCAACTTAGCCTTCAACGAGAGATGATTCGAGAAGGAATTGAAGTGTGGTTACAAAGAGTCCAAGGACAATTATGCGTGATGGAAATAACTTCATCACTAACCGAAGAAATCAAATCTAGACAGGCTGATGATCCTCTGATGATTCGGTTGATGAAGTGATCAAGGGGAAGGCCCCCGGATTCCTAATTCATGATGATGGAGTTTTGAGATTCCAGAACCGACTCTGCGTTCCCGATGTCAATGTTCTGAAACAGATGATTATGAAGGAAGCTCACAGTTCGCCCTATTCTATCCACCCGGGCACCAGTAAAATGTATAAGGACTTGAAGCAGAATTTCTGGTGGGGCAACATGAAGAAAGATGTAGCGGACTATGTTTCGAAATGCTTGACTTATCAGTAGGTTAAGATCGAGCATCAAAGGCCTTCCGGAATGTTGAAGCCGCTTCCAATCCCTGAATGGAAGTGGGAGGACATATCGATGGACAGTATGCCGAGAACCAAGATAAGAATGAACATGATTTGGGTGATAGTTGATCGTTTAACCAAATCAGCTCATTTTCTAGGCATTAAGGACACATGGGGACCAGAGAGATTGGCACGAGTATTTATATCGGAGATAGTTCGATTGCATGGTACGCCGAAGACCATTATTTCTGATCGAGACGGCCGTTTTGTGTCTCACTTTTGAAAAGCAGTTCATAAGGCCTTGGGGACCGAATTGAACTTCAGTACAGCTTATCACCCACAGACTGACGGACAATCCAAGAGGACCATTCAAACGGTGGAGGATATGCTGAGGGCTTGTGCCTTAGATTGGTCAAACGATTGGGAAATTCATCTACCATTGATTGAATTTACCTACAACAATAGTTGGCATGCTTCCATTAAGATGGCACTATTTGAGGCATTATACGGGAGGAGATGCAGATCGCCCCTATGCTGGGACGATTCATCAGACTTGATCGGAACAGAACCAGAGTTGATCGTGCAGACTCGAGAGAAGATAGCCTTGATTCGTGAAAGGCTATTGACCGCCCAGAGTCGCCATAAATCTTACGCAAACGTACGTCGTCGCCCATTGGAGTTCAGTACTGGAGACCACGTACTTTTGAAGGTTTCTCCTACTCGGGGAATCTTTCGTTTCGGAAGGAAAGGAAAGCTGAGTCCGAGATATATCGGACCATTTGAGATCCTTGAGAGAATTGGAGAGTTGGCATACAGATTGGCATTGCCGCCGTCATTGTGCCATGTTCATAACATGTTCCACGTATCCCAGTTACGGAGGTATATACCAGATCCTAGTCATGTCATTGATTTCGGCGAGATCGAAGTCGCTCAAGATGGGATGTTTGAAGAAAGACTGGTCAAGATACTCAAGAGTCGAGTTAAGCAGTTGAGAAACAAACCCATCGTTTTGGTCAAAGTTCAACGGTCACGCCATGGAGTGGAAGAAGCCACATGGGAAACGGAAGATGGCATGAAGTCCAGATATCCCGAGTTATTTTCGTCTTGAGTTTCGGGACGAAACTCCTTTTTAGTAGGAGAGTATGTAATATCCGGATTTATTACTGTGTATTTTACCTGTATTCGAACCCTGTATTATTCGGATTTGTGGTTTTGATTATTGGAGTATGATATTTCTTGCATTGGCATCCTTTTACTTAAGTATAACAACACGCAAATTTTCTCATGCAAACTCGTGATAGCGCACGCTAAGAATGTAGCTTAACGCGCACTATCGGCTATTACTAGCGCACGCTACGTATGTAGGAGTTGCGTGCGCTAGACACTGAATTATTGAGGTAGGTGGCTAGCACATGCGCCAGCCGGGACATGGGTCCGGGTAAGATTCCCGCGGACGAACCTGGACAGTTTTGGAGTCAACTCTTATTAGCGCGCGCTAAGGAATGCTTAGTAGCGTGCGCTAATTAACTAAAGTGCAGAATATTATAAATGAGACAACCACCCGTTTTGGCTTACATTTCCTTCGTCCATTCTTCTTTCTTGAGAGGTCAGAGAGCTTTAATCATCCCTCTAACACACTTAGAACACATCTTAGTGGTCCTTGAATATTGGTTATCACTTGTGAGTGATCATTGAAGAGAAGTAACACCTTGGAGTGGCACATAACCAACCGGAGTCGGATTCTACCTTGTGGTTCAGTGATTTCGGCATATTAAGGTATGTTCAACCTATCACCAGCCTTAGATTTGGATTCCAAAAGATTAGATGATCATGCTAACGTGATATTGAATTTCATTAGTGAATTATTCAACAAACATCATGTTTTAAGATTAGAATGTCTATGCTTATGATATTATCGTTGGAACCTCGTAGTTGGAATCCTAGTACTTCAAGTGATAAGAGAACATTCTGAAGTTTATTATCCGTATGATTTATGTTATCTTAGTGATCATAAATTGGAGGTGGTATTATTTTCGGTTATAAGGACTTAAGGGAAGAATCGTCTTAGGGAATATTCTTTTGTATAAGTTGGAATTGTTAGTTCACCTCCTGATGAAGTCTGAATATGTATAATGATAGTAGAATCTAATACATCAACCGGAGATCACCAACTTCGCATGAGAATTGTAATCAAGACGGATTATTGTGTTATGATGATTATACGTATACTTGCACCTCGAAGTTGTTAGTATCCATGAGATCATTCATAAAGGTTATGATCATAACATGAAGCCGGATAACAAACATTAATTCGAGGATTCGCACTTCATCACCATTTGTATAATTTGTTGCCCTCGGTGAATCGCCATGCACTCTTAGCGTGCGCTAAGCTACGAGAATTAACGTGCGCTATCGAGCACGTTTAGCGACGCCACGATTGGGACTTAGCGTGCGTTAAGTCATCACCGAGTCGATCGGTGAGGCACCGACCACGCCCGGTTAGCGACGCCAGTCGTGTGTGTGTACTGCATGCGCTAACGAGTAGCATTAACGTACGCTACATAGGATTCGTAGCGTGCGTTAAGCTATCCAGACAGATTACATATTAAGGACTTTCTACCGTAATTGTTTAATTGTTAGACGTTCATTCGACATGAAATGAATTTTATGCTATTTCTTTTGTTAAGGTTCGAGCTTAACACGTGATTGATCGAAGGGGACGACCTTCGAGTATTTTGATATTCGTGGAAGTTTATTCTTGTCAACGAACCGAGGCAAGTACTCTAATTAGAATTGTTTATATTATGACAATTATGATGTGATTGTATCGTGTAAATATGTTGTGATTATATGTCCACCATGCGTTGATACGACGGGAATCATCATGGGAATCTATAGAATGTGCTACTGGATCGTCGGACAGGTAGTTCCACCATGTGTTGGTCCGACGGGATCATCATGGGAATCTATAGCTGTGTGCGCTGGATCGTTGGAATACCATTAGTATGTTGAAACTGTTATGATATGATATGTGTTGTGGATATTTCTCATTGGAGAAACTTGTTAAGATATAATTGTTGATTATATCACTGTTGTATGATTATTGTACTTGTACTAGCATCGTTGTGCTAACCCCTCCGGGGGTGACCATTTGTGTATGTTCAGGATCCAGGAGAGCGGGGAAACAACCACTGGAGATGCATGAAGACGAGGGTGCAGAGTGATGTTCCGGCCGGGTTTACTGTCTGTTGTTTGTTGGTTATTTCAATAAAGTACTCGAGTACGTCGTCAGTTTATAATGTTTGGATTTTAGTGATGTAATAATAACTCTTCATTAGATATTTGTAATCTCGGTTTTGAACCAGTCAGTTGAATTTTATTTCAGCAATTTCATAAATTGGTATCTGTTATTGTCATTTCCTTTATTCAGCCTTGTAAATTCTTATGTAAAGGATTTACGGCGCTGTAATATTCCTGAATATATCGGGGGTGTTACATGGACGCCCAAGATGGAGATGGTGACCAACGACATGGGTCCGGATGATCAGATCCAATTCGGAAATGCTCTGATGGGTCGTGCATTGTGCACTTACATAAAAGCCACTGGGGAGCTGATGGCCCTGGTCGAGAAGCACAAGAAGGTGGAGGCCGATCTCAAGGCCTTGCAGGAAGAGCACTATCTCTGTCCTTCGTTAATCAAGTCCCTGGAGGAGGAGATGATCTCCATGAGGGGCGAAATGGAGATTTTGGAAAGTCGGGCCCTCGAGGCCGATATCTGGAAAGGAAAGGCCGAAGAGATGACTATGGCGGCCGAACTTGCGCATAATCGGTGTCTGGACATAAGGGCCGAGCACGAGGCCTATTTGGAAAACACTAAGGCCCATCTTGAGCATCTAACCGAGCGGGTCAATACTTGTGAGGCTTTGGGATACGCCAAGGGCCTTGCCGAAGGGGCGGCTGCTTTTCAGAAGACGCCCGAGTTCGAGGAGCTGATTAACCTTAACTATGTCTCCACCTGCTATGAGATATTAGATCTCATGAAGGAAGGGAAGACCGTTGAGGAGGTCCGGGCCTATATAAAGTCTCAGGCGGCCGACCTGAAGGTTGAGTCTCTCGGAGCTGACAAGCCGAAGGCTGCAGAGTTTATTAACGATCCGGGGTTGATCCCGCCCGGCGAAGGTGAAGGACAGTACTCTCAGACGGCTGGTCAGGAGGATGGGGCCGAGTAGATTTTTACTTTGTTTCATGTATGGCCTGTATGGCCTGCGTGCCAGTTTTCCTTCGTTTCCTTTTTATTTCAATGTAGAACCGCCTCTTTAAATGAATGAAATCTTTTTTTATATCATCTGTTGCTTTTCTCTGTATGTTTGGGCCCAGTCGGTTTGGCCGTTGCCTTTCTTTTTTGTTCACCATCTGTTGCCGGATGAGCCAGTCTTATGAGATGCTGAGGCGAGCTCCGTTTTGATCGTGCCGGATGGGCCGGACCTATGAGGTGCCGAGGCGAGCTCCGTCTTGATTGTGCCGGATGGGCCGGTCTTATGAGGTGCCGAGGCGAACTCGATCTTATAGTGCAGGATGGGCCGGTCTTATGGGGTGCCGAGGCGAACTCGATCTTATAGTGCCAGATGGGCCGGTCTTATGAGGTGCCGAGGCGAACTCGGTCTTATAGTGCCGGATGGACCGGTCTTATGAGGTGCCGAGGCGAACTCGGTCTTATAGTGCCGGATGGGCCGGTCTTATGAGGTGCCGAGGCGAACTCGGTCTTATAGTGCCGGAGGAGCCGGTCATTCGAGGTGCCGAGGCGAGCTCGGTCTCATAGTGCCGGAGGAGCCGGTCGTTCGAGGTGCCGAGGCGAGCTCGGTCTCATAGTGCCGGAGGAGCCGGTCATTCGAGGTGCCGAGGCGAGCTCGGTCTTATAGTGCCGGAGGAGCCGGTCGTTCGAGGTGCCGAGGCGAGCTCGGTCTTGTAGTGCCGGAGGAGCCGGTCATTTGAGGTGCCGAGGCGAGCTCGGTCTTGTAGTGCCGGAGGAGCCGGTCTTTCGAGGTGCCGAGGCGAGCTCGGTCTCATAGTGCCGGGTGAGCCGGTCTTATGAGGTGCCGAGGCGAGCTCGGTCTTATAGTGCCGGAGGAGCCAGTCATTCGAGGTGCCGAGGCGAGCTCGGTCTTGTAGTGCCGGGTGAGCCGATCTTATGAGGTGCACCAATATTAAAAAATGGAATAGCGTAAAATTTTATTGATAATACCTCTTTAAATACATAGCATTCCATGGGTAAGTTAATCTCTGGCCGTTCAAATATTCCAGCCGGTAGGCTCCATTCTGAAGGACTTCGCTAACTTTATATGGTCCTTCCCACTTGGGCTTAAGTGGTCCGGGATCCGGCCCCAGTACCCGTTTAAGAACGAGGTCTCCGACCTGGAAACTCCTATGATGAACCTTGGAGTTGTAATATTTTTCGCTTCACCTTTTGTAGACGGCGTTCCGCATTTCTGCCTGGGCCCGTTTTTCGGCAAGGAGGTCCAGATTTACTTGGAGGGCTAAGTCGTTATCTTGCTCTTCAAAATGGGCTATTCGGTAGGTAGGCGCTCCGATTTCCACCGGGGTAACTGCCTCAGTACCGAAGGCTTAAGAAGATATTTCTCAAGTGGCGGACCACTGCGTTGCTAAGTCTTCATGGAGTTCTTTGGGCCGGGAACCTTTGAGCTTTTCGAGGCGGGTCTTGAGGTGTTGTTTTATAATTGTATTAACCGCCTCGACTTGTCCGTTGGATTGTGGATCGTGCGAGGATAAGTTGTTTCGTATATGGAGGTCGTCGCAGAAGGCCTGAAATTTTTCATCGTCATTATATGGCTTTATCAGATACAACGGTTGTCCACGCTAGGGGTTCAGCCTTGGTCCGCTTTTCAAAATAATCAATTGCGACGACGGCGTATTGTACCTCAACTTCGTCTTTTAGAAGGGGGGCCGACCCATTCGATCATCCACTAGACGAATGGCGGAAGGCAATAAACGGAAGTGGGTTTCATGCGAGACTCGGATCTAAGAAGCGAAGGTTTGGCATTGGGCGTACCTTCGCTCCAGCTCAATGGCATCTTTTTAAGATTCGGCCAGTAATATTCTTGTCGGAGCAATTTGTAAGCCGATACCGGGCCGCCGAAGTGGCTGCCGCATGTCCGCTTGGGCACCTTTCTGAGGGCGTACTTGGATAAGCCTTTCAGCGATGGAACTGGATACCTCCGCATAAGGTTCCTTCAATGGTGAACCGGGTGGGCCAAGGTTGAAGTAATCTTGTCTTTGTGGGTATAATGCTGCGCTGGGGGCATGGAACTGGAAGCTGTATCCGTCCTTGCAGCTCGAATTGTTCGGCTGCCAAGGAGTCAGCTTGGTTGTTCTTGGTTCGAGGAAGGTGTTAGGTAGTTCCTAGAAAATCTCATCACCGGGTCCGAGCCAGGTTGAGGTAATTGATCAAACTGGGCTCCCTGGCTTCGTATTCGTCCCTAATTTGATTTACCCCTAACTGAGAATCGCTCAAAGATAGTGAGGTGAGCAAGACCGAGGGAGATCGCCACTTCCAGACCGGCCCAGAGGGCTTCATATTCTGATTTATAGTCGGTGGCTAGAAAACCTAAGCGAATGGCCGAGCAGAACAAACGTTGGTCGGGGTTGGCGAGGACTATTCCTGCGCCTGTCTGGCCGGCATTTGGGGATCCGTCCATATGGAGTGACCACTCCGATCGGTTATCCTCTTGGTGGTGAAAGCTCCGCAATGAAATCTAAGGTTCCAGAGGGCAGGTCTTTACCTTCAGGGGGCTAGTATGAGCGTATAGGCCAGCATCTCTACCGGGGCGTATCTGCGCTCGACATCAGATAGACCGGATATCGAACTGCATTTTTTCGATCAAGCCAAGGCGGTGCAGATTGCAGTGTCAGATATCGTGAGATACGGGCGGGGGTTTCTCCTCGGGCCGACAGATGCAGGATTGGTGCTTCTGCTAAGACTTTCTTGATAATTTTGTCGGCAAAAGAGTGTGCCTTCGTTTATTTCAGTTTTACTAACATGTTCCACTTTCCGCCATTTTTTCATCACTTCGAATTCCAGGTTTCACCGTTGGCATCCTAATGGCCACTGTTCAGGCGCTTATGCGAAAAACTCGTTAGGTTCCAATGACTCCATCTGATCTCGGTCCAATCTTTGCCTAATAGCGGCCTGAGTTTTCTTGCATGCACCCTAACGGACTAGTTTTTCTGGATTACCAGGATCTTTATGGGGATCTAGTGGGAATTCCGAAAGCGCTTGCAGACCTTGTGGAGTCATTGGTGGTTGCGGTGTATATTGATTGCAACTTTAATTTGAAGGATATACGGGGTTCTTTAAAAACCTCCTAGAGCCTCGAACTACGTTCGATGTTCTCTGACTCATGACCTTCGAAAGGTCAGTCGAGTCAAGCAGGAACTCACCATTACAATGGTTCTTGTGCCTTCAACTCACAATTACAATGGTTCCTGTGCTTTCATATCACCACTTATTGGTGAGGGTGGTCATTCCCGGATGAACGCAGGGTGTGCGAAAAGCGCTCCGTCACCTTGAACGGGTTTCCCTTCTTTGTGGCGGGCTGATAATGTTTAGAACTTGAAGTAGTTACATCTTGAACGATTCGTTTAGGATTCCAGTGAGTGTATGCAGCTGTGGGCAGTTGCGCCCTCCTTCTAGCGCCAATCTGTTAACGTCTGATTTGGTCAACGTCACGTGTGCTGATCTGGACGAATGGATCGAAGCCACGTAGAAAATAATAAACAAGATGAAAAGTATTGAATCACTAAATTTTATTAATGATCTTGATATGGAATAGAATCGGGCTGAATATATATTAGGCCGGTCTATATTGTTTGTGTTTGCTAATTACAAGTCTTATCGTTTCTCTTTTTATCTCTCTCTATCTGTTTTTTTCACGTCATTTCCCAAAAGTCCTTTCTATTGTACATTCCCCTTATATATATATAGCTAATTTTAGCCATTCAAGAGATGACAGCTGGAGGATTCTGGAGAATATGCTCAAAATACTTGTCAAAGTGTAAATATTTCTTGGACGCGTGTCGGCTTCTCAGGTTTGCTTTGGGAAGGGATTTGACAGCACGCCTCAATTGTCCTGTTTGCCTGTCCGCATGTTTCTAGCGATGCTTATCCACTCGGGTCGGTCCTCGGGTCTCCCACCGTTCTGGTCGGCCTTGTTGTAATCTTGAATCGGAGCATTTTTATCTTCGGTCTGCTCGGCCCTCCTGGATCGGATCCCGGGTCGGCTCTAACGTCCCTGTCCGGTCCGGTTTTAACGAGCCCGGGAGAAAATCGGGTTCATACCCGGTCCGGCTCCAAGATCTAATCGGCTGGTTCGTCTGCCTGGAGTGCTTACGTGGATGCCAAGGTGGATGGGCTATCAACAGACATTATCTGGTGCAATTCATCCGTTTGGAGATATCAAGTTAACAACGCTTTTCAACATAATATTGCACACCTCGCAAAAAATATGGCCTGGTAATGAGTAAAAACAGCTAAAACAAATTTGTTAAGTCTCTTTGAGATAGTCACTTTGCCGACAATGATTGGCTTGTCTAGTCCGATATGGGCTGCTACAATTGCTTCAGCAGGAACTGCTATATCTAAAGTTTCTCAATCAGCACCGTAGAAATACATGTCGCTCAGCCCGAGCATCCTAACTTGAATTGGACGAGGAAAGTTGAAAATTTAGTGGGTTTAACAAAATTAAGAAAGGTATTCATTTATTGCATTATCATGGATTGAAGATCTCACTTTGCAAGAAAATGATGTGGCATATTGAAGGAAGCTGGAACTTTAATTAGCATAAACAACTTCAGGGAACTAAAATGCAAAATTCTTTGCGTAAAGTTGTATACATATTTAAATAACTTACAAGCACCTAAATAGAGGGAGATCCCACAAATTATGACCACCCCTAAAGTGTAAGGTTGAGTTAATATTGTATCAAGTTTGTCTTAGAAAAGATAGAAAATAGTCATTTTTTTAGTAATGAACCATCGAATGTGTGAATAGCTTCTTAATAAACCAATTTGACTGCAAGTTGGACTTCGTCTTGTTTCTTTCTTATAAGATAGAAGGTAAATTAAAAAATAGATTATTGTCTCACGTGTTTAGTGCAAACAAGCTATCAGTTTCATATATTTTTTGTGTTGCATTATGTGATGGTATAGAGTGAGTTATTCACCAAGTCAAGTATCATGGCTCAAGACCCCGCTCAACTACTTTTGCAGCAGTTTCGCCTCTTACTCGAGCATAATAACCACCACAATGCATACAACTTTGTCGTGCAAAATTTTCCAAATGAGTATGAGATGGTCAGAAATCGAGCTTTGACTGTTGGGGAAGTTCGCACTGCTCATAACAGTGCAGAGTTTTCTTATCATTACGAACTTATGCTCGTCGGGCTGCACAACCACCCTCTGCATGAAATATGCATTGGTCGGGATGTAGCAGACAACCGTGTTTACACATGTGCCATCGTGAAATATCCTCTTCATAACTATGAATAGGAACCATATTTGTTAAAGATATGATCGGCTGTTGTTCATAGTCATGAAGAGGATACTTCGCGACAGCACATGTGTAAACACGATTATCTGCTACATTCCGACCAATGCATGTTCCATGCAGAGGGTGGTTGTGCAGCCCTACGAGCAAAAGTTCGTAACGGTAAGAAAACTCCACACCGACGGGAACTTCCCCCACAGTCAAAGCTCGATTCCTGCTACCTCATACTCTTTTGGAATATTTTGCACGACAATGTTTTAGACTTTTTGGTGATTATTACGATCGAGTAAGAGAGTGAACCGCTGGAAAAGTAGATGAGCAGGGTCTTGGTACTTGACTTGGTGAATAACTTTGACTCTACACCACAACATAATGAAACACAAAAAATAAGTGAAACTGATAATTTGTTTGCACTAAACATGTGAGACAATAACCTGCATTTTTTAATTTACCTTCTAGCTTATAAGAACAACAAGACGAAGTCCAACTTGCAGCTTAAATTGGTTTACGATCAAGTTCTTCACAACTCCAGTACTAACAAAAATGACTATATTTCTATCTTTTCTAAGACAAACTTGGAACAATATTAACTCAGACAACAACATTCGCTAAACATTAAACCTGAAAGAAGTTATAAGCAATAAATATAAGTTTGAACTTTCAACCTAAATTACTCAAACAACATTCAGTCACTTGCCACAAATAAAACAGTGCATATTCCCCCAAAATAATAAGTCCAAATTAGCAAATCAACAACCCAAGCAAACAACATTCAATCACTGTCGCAAATAAAACAATGCATATTCCCCCAAAATAATAAGTCCAAATTAGCAAATCAACAACCCAAGCGTTACATGAAACTACAGATTTTACTTCGGTCTCTCAAAATACATACCGGAGTGAGGAATGTCGGAAAAGAAGAGATGGTGACTCAATGGCTGAGAACAATATGCAGACAAAGCGAGAAACAGAAAACAACAGTGTTCACAGGGACAGGACGACCAACGGTGTTGGACGCTTCCAGAAAGCGGACGACTTAGGAGAAATAGTGGTGAAGTCGCCACTGGGGAACGCGACGGATCTCAGATTGGCATTTCCAACTTTGTACTTCATCTCGACCGTTAAGTTAGGTTTTTTTGAGATGAAGAAGTCAATTAAATAGGGAAGTCAGTTAAATTGGGAAAATAACAACCTGAAATCTATCGCCAATGACGACTTCACCACTACTTCTACTTTATTTCGCTAAGTCGCCCTCTCTCTAGAAGGGTCCAACACCATTGTTGTCCCTATGCACTCGTCTCTCCCTCGAAGATATAAACCTCAAATTACAACATCAAACTCTTCAAGAAGTATTCATCACAGACCTGATCGCCTTACACATATCCTCCTTCAAGAACCACCTCATATCCCCTCTCTCCACCTCCACAGCTACCTTCAGCTCCTCCGCCAACAGCCGCGTGTTCAGTATCCGATTCGCCAGATGCGGCACAAGCACTATCTGACTGTCGCTCAGCAGAGACTCCCACATTGACCCGAACCCATAGTGCTCACGAAGCAACCCACCTACAGGTGGGTCAGAATCCGGGTCTGCTGGACCCACCCGCCGTGGACCACCCCTCCATCGCCGATCCGATCCAAAAAACCCTTCGGCAAAGCTTCTTCAATGGAGTCCGACTGTGGGGCTCCGAAAGAGCTACGAAAAATGGTAAACCCGTGAATCATTTGGTTCCCAAATGCGCAGATTTCGGCTCGAATTTGTTTAGCCAATTCTCCCATTTCTCCTCCAGCGGGCCTTTCGGGGGATCCGGCAAAACTAGCCCGCTTAGAAAGACGGGCTTACCGTACTGCGCGGACAAGTAATCGCAGATCGGTCCCTCGAGCTCGGGGCATGTGCGTATGCTGATGGTGCCGCAGTTTTTCATCGCAGCGGTGATGAGGATGTTGAACCTGGTGGGCGTCGTAATCCATGGCGATGAAAGATAAAGTCAGTGACTCCTGTCCCCGGAGGACAATGGTGGTGGAAGGATAACCCTCCTGCAGCGTCATCAGTTCCTCCTTCGTGAGCGCCCAAGTCTTTAGGTATATCCCTTGCCGGAATAATACCAGTCGCCATAACCGAAGCGCAGATGACGTTTGTAAGAATTACTTTCCCTGCCTATTCTACTACAATGACCAGGTTTATATAGTCATAATACAAAGTAAAGTAGGCCTATAATTAAGGAACTAAGTCTACTAGAATATATATGCTAAAGATATGCTAACCTAAAGAAGGAGACAACAAAATATTCTCACTAATATTTATATAATCTATCACACCCCGCAAATGGAGGTTTACGAATCTTAGACGTCCGAAAATCTTCAAACAAAACCTGTGGTAGTCCTTTATTGAAAATATCGGCAATCTGATAACGGGACGGAACGTGAAGGACACGAACTTGTCCTCTTGCAACCTTCTCGCGAACAAAGTGGATGTCCATGTAACACCCCAAACTATGCGGATATTACAGTGTCGTGGACCCCCGACTGGGACCCACCAGGCGAATAAAAATGAATGAATTACACAGGTAAATGTAGTACCGAACCACATTACAACATCAATTACTCCGATGAGGAGTTTAAGTACAACACACCAGGACAATACCGAATACTAGTGTATCTTATATGAAGATAAAATACACCACCCTGAATAAATAAACATTACAAACGGAATTTGCAATAAAAATACAAATGACGAAATAAGCAAATGATCAAAATGACCGAACAAAACGGAATTACCGGGGCCCCTACTAGTATCACCAGGACTCGCCGCCACAACATGCTCTTCCGTGCCTTTGCCTTGCCGTGACACGAAAACAAAATCCCCAACGAATCGATTCGTAACAACAATCCTCAAGAGTTGAAATTACACAATCATGAATTAATCAAGTGATGAAATATTCTTAATTATGAATTACGCCAAGAGGAGCATCATAGTACGCCCGTAATGTCTGTGCAAGTGTACAAGACGAATGTCGGACACACCCGTCCTTGTACCTAATTAGTCTCACGGAGGTAAGCGTTACAGTGTGCGGTCCGATGTATCGGTGAACCCAATACATGACCATCATGTGCCCGACTAAAAATTCCACACACCCACACCCGCCACGCAATATGAACCGGAAGGTCACATGAGCGAGAATGACCATGATGAAAACCAATGAATAATAATTAGACAAGGCCAAGATGACTCACCGATATGAAAGTAATAGTGACGTGATTGATAAACCCATGAAAAGATTTGGAACCGCTGCTCCTCGTGAATGAAATGATTATTCGACACTTACAAGTCTCAAAATGATTAATATTATGATGAATGAATTATGATTATGAGCAATCAACAACAAAAGGAATGAGTATCCTTTTAACCGAGTAAGATTTAACTTACACAATACCGATGTAGAATGTCCGTCCCACGAACAACGTCCTAACCAAGATACCGATCGCTCGAACAACCTTGAATAACAATAATTACCAACAATCGCTCAATACACGTATCAAACAACAAAACACGACTAACCCAAGGGTCGAAACAACGATAAACAAACTCATAGGCATTCCAACGAATACATAACCGACCGCACAACTTCTAAATATCGATCCGAATATGTCGAAACCCACACCAAAATGAGTATTTCGAACTAACAAAACACTTCAATGATATCAATAATCCATTAGGAATCCATAATTCATGATTATGGCGACATCAATCGGAAAAATCCCCAATTAATCAAGTCAACCCCAAGGGTTCTTGAAAACAATTCGAAAATAACCATTAAATCAGTAGGAATATATTTATCCGTAGATAATCCATAACTTAACATATCCCAATGATAATCCAAGCTTACGAAGAAATCGGAAGGAAAACCCAAAATCCGAAATTCTAGATCCAAGAGATTAATACCTTTGATTCGATGTGATGAAGATGATGAGATGATGATAAATTCAACTCAAAGACTTGAAGATGATGATTGATGATTACACCTCGAAGAATCCTCCGGATCGCTTCTAATCGCCCAAAAATACCGAAGGGATGAAATGAGATGAAAAATGACGAACTCGACTAAACTCGCCCAATTTATACTCACCGGTTAGCGTGCGCTAGCTCCTTGTGCATAGCGTGCGCTAACGAGTAGTTTGGGTAGTCCAGTACCCATTGTCTGAACACGGTAGCGCGCGCTACGTACCTATTTGTAGCGTGCGCTACGGCCATACTACTAGCGTGCGCTAATATCCATTGTTAGCGTGCGCTAGCGAAATATTTGACGCCCGATCGGAGTCCGTAAAACCATCTCGCCTCCGATCTAACCTCGATAGCGTGCGCTACAACCATTATTTAGCGTGCGCTAACATATCGGTTGCGTACGCTAACAACAATGCCTAGCGTGCGCTATGAATAAACCGGTGCGATCCGGTAGCCACTGGACTCAACACGATCCGCCTCTAGCGCGCGCTACTCCACACACATAGCGTGCGCTACTACGACCCGTTAGCTCGCGCTAATTACCACTCGGAGCGTGCGCTACAATTATTCTCACTGCAGTCGGTACCTTCCGGATGCGGCCATGGTAGCCTTAGCGTGCGCTAAAGCTAAGCGGTAGCGTGCGCTACCTATACCCAATTAGCGTACGCTAAAAGGAGTATGTAGCATGCGCTACTCCTCAAGCACTGACTTGCAACGAAAATGACAATGATGATAAACACGGCACGAAACTCCAATCAGATTAATGATGAATGACGATCGATACTCGATACAATTACTCGAATGATGAATACCATGATTGAATCTGAGTGACAAATGATCAAGAATGAATGAAATCACCGAGTATCAAATCTTGAATGATAATTCTTGAGTGATAATTCTTGAATGATAATTCTTGAATTACAACCGGGTATTACATACACCCCCTTAAAAGAGTTTCGTCTCCGAAACTAAGGGTCAAACAACTCGGGATAACTCTCCCGCATACTATCCTCGGTTTCCCAAGTAGCCTCTTCGACTCCGTGTCTAGACCACTGAATTTTAACCAAAGGAATCGTCTTATTCCTCAACCGCTTGATTCGCCGCTCTAAAACTCGTATAGGGCGTTCCTCATATGAATGATCGTCGGCGATCTCGATTTCATCGGCGAAGTATGTGACTCGGGTCGGCAACATACTTCCATGGCGAGAGACATGAAACACATTATGAATTCGGCTCAACGCCGGAGGTAAAGCCAATCGATAAGCTAACTCGCCCACCCGATCCAAAATCTCAAGCGGTCCAATGAATCTCGGACTCAACTTTCCCTCTTCCCAAAGCGGAAGATACCACGACTCGGGGATACCTTGACCAACACATGGTCACCACTCGAACTCTAATGGTCGGCAGCGGTTATACGCATATGATTTACGACTACGGCGGTCGACAAGCGACTCGATCAAAGCTACCTTCTCACGGCTATAAGCATATCGGGCTCGGTGCGATTGATTCGATGAGTCGTCCCAACACAACGGAGATCGACAACGCGACCATACAAGGCCTCGTAAGGTGCCATCTTGATCGAAGCATGCCAACTATTATTATACGTGAACTCGATCAATGGTAGTTGGGCTTCCCAATCGTCTTTCCAATCGAGGACGCATGCCCTCAACATGTCCTCTAATGTCCGAATGGTCCTCTCCGATTGTCCGTGATTTGAGGATGAAAAGCGATCGAGATTAAGTGAGTTCCCATAGCACGATGGTGATTTCCAAAAATGAGACACAAACCGTCCGTCACGATCGGAAGCGATACTTTTAGGAGTGCAGTGCGATCGACTATCTCTTTGATGAGCAGTTGAGCAAGTCTCTCGGGACCCCACGTTTCCTTGATCTCAAGGAAATGAGCCGATTTGGTTAAGCGGTCCACGATCACCCGGATCGTGTTCATGCCACACGACTCGTCGGCAAACTCGTGATGAAATCCATAGAAATGTCTTCCCACTTCCATTCGGGAATAGGAAGAGGTTTCAGCATACTGCCGTCGGCGATGTTCAATCTTAACTTGTTGACAGTTAAGCATCTCGAAACAAATTCTGCGACTTCTCGCTTCATATTACTCCACGGTAATTTTGTTTCAAGTCCTTGTACATCTTGCTAGACCGGATGAGCGGAATAAGGGTAGCATAAGCTTCTTTCAAAATCGAGTTTTTCAACTCGTCATTTGCATACGCACAACCGATTCTTAAACCTCAAAAGTCCATCCTCGTGGACCACAAATCCGAGGCTTTCCCTGAGCCACATCCTCTCGGATGCGCAACAATGATGGGTCCGAACCCTGATTCTCTCGAATTGCCTCCTCGAGTGATGATGAAATCTCTAACATACAAAGCTGCCCCTGAACTCGCTGAAGCCAGACCTCGATCTCGGGTCTAAGGAATTCCTGCTGAAGCTCCTTCTGAACTGTTAAACGGGCAAGCATCTGCTCCTGAACGGACTTACGACTCAAGGCGTCGGCGACAACGTTCGCCTTGCCCGGGTGGTAGAGGATCTCGATATCATAATCTTTGTTTAATTCCAACCACCGTCTCTGACGCATATTTAACTCCTTCTGAGTAAATATATACTTTAAGCTCTTATGATCGGTGAATATCTGACAAGTAACGCCATAAAGATAGTGACGCCAAATCTTCAAAGCGAACACCACGGCTGCTAGCTCCAGGTCGTGGGTCGGATAATTAATCTCGTAAGGTCTCAATTGCCGTGAAGCATAGGCAATAACCTTCCCGTTCTGCATGAGCACACATCCGAGACCCTGTCCGGACGCATCACTATAGACCACAAATCCTTCCGTCCCCTGTGGCAAGGAAAGTACAGGTGCTGACATTAACCGGCTCTTGAGTTCCTCAAAACTCCGTTGACACGCGTCGGACCACATGTATTTCTTATCCTTCCGCAAAAGGTTCGTTAAGGGTTGAGCGATTCGAGAAAATCCCTCTACAAATCGCCGATAATAACCCGCTAATCCGAGGAAACTTCGGATTTCCTTAACGTTCTTCGGAGGTAGCCAATCTCGAATAGCCTCCGTCTTCTGAGGATCGACACGAACTCCGTCTGATGAAATTACATGTCCGAGAAAAGTCACTTCGGACATCCAGAACTCACATTTAGAGAACTTCCCATAAAGTTGTTCTCGTCTCAACACGTCGAGCACTTGATGAAGGTGAAACTCGTGCTCCTCCCGGTCACGAGAATAAATCAAAATGTCATCGATGAAGACAACAACAAACCGATCCAAAAAGTCGATGAAGACCCGATTCATTAACTCCATGAATACCGCAGGTGCATTAGTCAATCCGAGCGGCATAACCACAAACTCATAATGACCATAGCGTGTTGAAACGCCGTCCTCGCGATATCCGACTCTCGGATCCGCAATCGATGATATCCGGACCTTAAGTCGATCTTGGAGAATCTGAAGCTCCTGAAGTTGATCTAAGAGATCATCAATACGGGGTAAGGGATACTTATTCTTGATCGTCACCTGTTCAACTCCCGATAATCAATACATAAGCGGAATGAACCATCCTTCTTCTTGACAAATAACACCGGTGCTCCCCACGGGGCGCACTTTCGGTCGAATATAACCCTTCTCGAACAACTCTTCAAGTTGGTTTTAATTCTGCATTTCGGTCGGGGCCATCCAGTCACGGCGCCTTCGATATCGGGGGCGTGCAGGCTCCAACTCAATCGTGAATTCCACATCCCTCTGTGGAGGCAAACCAGTAGCTCTGCGGAAAAACATCGGCATATTCCCTCACTACCGGAATATCCGTTAACATTCTTGATGACTTCTCGGTTTTGGCCATATAGCACCAATAACCGACACATCCTGATTGAGTAACCTTCGCTTTCATTGAATTAATGACCTTACGAGCAGTAGGATTACCTCCGAAACACACATTCAACTCCATCGTGCGAAATGATAGTGACCATACGCTTACGGACATTAATGATGGCATCATGACGATCCATCCAATCAATACCCAAGATGGCGTCGTCCCTCGGCAAATCTACCACGATTAGGTCCGCCGCCATACGACCATGGCCAGATCGGACGATTACAGATCTCACGATTACCGATAATTCGTCTACCATCGGTAGGCGATGACATAAGGCTCACAACTAGTAGCACTACCCGGGCGTAGTCTACTCAAACATGACTCGGAAATGAATGAATGCGATGCACCAGTATCGAAAAGAGTACACACGAGTTGAGATAGAATATCGAGTGTACACGAGATCATTCGGGCCTCTGGATCATCGGTCTTCTTCATCTCATAAATCCGGGCTTGCTAGTCCCGGCACCGACGCTCCGTCTGGCGGCTAAAAGCTCCACCTTTAGTCGCTCCGTCGTTTTAAACGGCCGATTGAAATGCTTTGATTACGCACGGTGGCCTTAGGGGCACGAGATGACGTCGAGTAGGTTTGGAGTCCCTACGGCAAAACGGGCCTTATGCCCGGCAATCCCACAATTATGACATGTGATAGTACGCCGGACACTTGGTACCGAGGTGACCAAGTTCCCGCAGATTATAACAGTGATGGCGAACCGGCGCTCGAGGCGAGATTCCGCGGGTTTAGACGACAGAAGGTCGCTCGGAAAAGCGAGCCCGCACGGGGTTTCTTGAAGGTTGTCACCGCCTTCAAACGATTACGATTCTTCGATTTCTTGCTAGCGACGAAGGTTCTTTGCTTAGCAATTTCCTTAGCGGTAAGCTCATAAGTGAGAGCCTTCTCAATGAACTCGCCAACGTGGTGCAATTATGGTTAAATGGCCCGAAGTCTCATACGGGGTTTGACCTCTTGCTGAAATACTTGATTTTATCCGCCTCGAATGAATGATGGACGAGGCGAAAGGAAGAAGTTCTGAAATTTCTCGGCAATGGCGAGAACATCCTCGTCTGTTGAGGGTCGGGGTGAGCAATTGGCGACTTGGCCTCTCGAGTGGGGCCGGATAATACCTCTCCATCATGAGAGTCTTAAATCGATCCCAAGTACAAGATCCTTCGGTGGGCTTCAACGACAACCACCAAGAATGTGCGCTCTTACCAAGGTAGTAAGCCGCAACGAAACTTTGTGTCCCTGGGACACTCTACCATAGCAACGGCTTCTCGAAATGCTCGAGCCAATGAATGATATCTGCCGGCTCGGGCAGGCCCTCAAAAGTAGGTGGCCTCTGGCGAGAGATATCGCCGATGATGTTACTCACATTCCTCTCTTGCCTGCGAGGTGGCGGCGGAGGAGCCTGCGGTCGATTGACGGAGTTATGCATCGTCTCCATCAACCGAGCCATCGAGTCATTTGGGCCATCATGCCACTGCATAAATGCGAGTGGATCAACCGGACACCCTCCCGAGCCGTGTCCGTGCGACTCCGATAATGAATGATCGCGTCGAGGTGAATGAGTGGCGGCGTCATTGCTCGGCGAATTAGCATTATTCTGGCATTTGCACGGGTATTCGCACGAGTTCTCGGGATTCGGCCCGCTCCACGGCCTCGTCCTCCACGTCCTGCCCGGCCCTTTCCATGCGAAGTGGAAAGTCATATGATGATTATACATCTCGCATGAGTATCACATTATGATTATATTATGAAATGATGAAAATGAGCATACGCGTTCAAATACGCGATTACATGAATGATTGATTGGCGTGACATGATTATCCAGGTAAATTCTTGAAATGATTATCTTGAATGAGTTAACAAGATTAATGATTCGATCTTCACGATCAACAATGAACAATGAAATGAATTGGTGATTAATGAGTTAACACGACCGTCCGGTCAAAATGACAATGATGATTGAGGATTGTTAAGCGATGAATTATGAATGAATGATTAATGCGAGAAATTATACCTGGCATTGGAAATCTTACGATTCTTGGCACGATTGGCTCGGCATTTGCAGGTCACACGTGGCGAAAGTCGGTGATACTAGTCCGATGACGATGATTTCAAATGAGGCGTGACTTGGAGGGTAGTATTCAAAACCACGCTCCGATACCAACTCTGTAACACCCCAAACTACGCGGATATTACGGTCTGTGGACCCCAGGACCCACCGGGCGAATGAAAATGAATGAATTACACAGGTAAATGTAGTACCGAACCACATTACAACATCAATTACTCCGATGAGGAGTTTAAGTACAACACACCAGGACAATACCGAATACTAGTGTATCTTATATGAAGATAAAATACACCACCTGAATAAATAAACATTACAAACGGAATTTGCGTGGAAAATACAAATGACGAAATTATGAAATGATGAAAATGGTGAACAAAACGGAATTCTGGGGCCCCTACTAGTATCATGGGACTCGTCGCCAACATGCTCTTCCGTGCCTTTGCCTTGCCGTGACACGAAAACAAAATCCCCAACGGGTCGATTACAGAACAACAATCCTCAAGAGTTGAAATTACACAATCATGAATTAGCGAAGTGATGAAATATTCTTAATTATGAATTACGGCGAAGAGGAGCATCATAGTACGCCGTAATGTCTGTGCAAGTGTACAAGGCGAATGTCGGACACACCCGTCCTTGTACCTAATTAGTCTCACGGAGGTAAGCGTTACGTGTGCACGGTCCGATGTATCGGTGAACCCAATACATGACCATCATGTGCCCGACTAAAAATTCCACACAGCCACACCCGGCCACGCAATATGAACCCGGAAGGTCACATGAACGAGAATGACCATGATGAAAACCAATGAATAATAATTAGACAAGGCCAAGATGACTCACCGATATGAAAGTAATAGTGACGTGATTGATAAACCCATGAAAAGATTTGGAACCGTCGTTCCTCGTGAATGAAATGATTATTCGACACTTACAAGTCTCAAAATGATTAATATTATGATGAATGAATTATGATTATGAGCAATCAACAACAAAAGGAATGAGTATCCTTTTAACCGAGTAAGATTTAACTTACACAATACCGATGTAGAATGTCCGTCCACGAACAACGTCCTAACCAAGATACCGATCGCTCGAACAACCTTGAATAACAATAATTACCAACAATCGTTCAATACACGTATCAAACAACAAAATACGACTAACCCAAGGGTCGAAACAACGATAAACAAACTCATAGGCATTCCAACGAATACATAACCGACCGCACAACTTCGGAAATATCCAATCCCGAATATGTCGAAACCCACACCAAAATGAGTATTTCGAACTAACAAAACACTTCAATGATATCAATAATCCATTAGGAATCCATAATTCATGATTATGACGACATCAATCGGAAAAATCCCCAATTAACCGAAGTCAACCCCAAGGGTTCTTGAAAACAATTCCGAAAATAACCATTAAATCTGTAGGAATATATTTATCCAGGTAGATAATCCATAACTTAACATATCCCAATGATAATCCAAGCTTACACGAAGAAATCGGAAGGAAAACCCAAAAATCCGAAATTCTAGATCCAAGAGATTAATACCTTTGATTCGATGTGATGAAGATTATGAGATGATGATAAATTCAACTCAAAGACTTGAAGATGATGATTGATGATTACACCTCGAAGAATCCCCTCTGGATCGCTCGGAATCGCCCAAAAATACCGAAGGGATGAAATGAGATGAAAAATGACGAACTCTGACTAAACTGTCCAATTTATACTCAGTCCAGGTTAGCGTGTGCTAGCCCTTGTGCATAGCGTGCGCTAACGAGTAGTTTGGGTAGTCCAGTACCCATTGTCTGAACACGGTAGCGCGCGCTACGTACCTATTTGTAGCGTGCGCTACGGCCATACTACTAGCGTGCGCTAATATCCATTGTTAGCGTGCGCTAGCGAAATATTTGACGCCCGATCGGAGTCAGAAAACCATCTGCCCTCTGATCTAACCTCGATAGCGTGCGCTACAACCATTATTTAGCGTGCGCTAACATATCGGTTGCGTACGCTAACAACAATGCCTAGCGTGCGCTATGAATAAACCCGGTGCAGTCCAGTAGCCACTGGACTCAACCTGATCCGCCTCTAGCGCGCGCTACTCCACACACATAGCGTGCGCTACTACGACCCGTTAGCGCGCGCTACTTACCACTCGTAGCGTGCGCTACAATTATTCTCACCTGCAGTCCAGTACCTTCTGGACTGCAGCCATGGTAGCCTTAGCGTGCGCTAAAGCTAAGCGGTAGCGTGCGCTACCTATACCCAATTAGCGTACGCTAAAAGGAGTATGTAGCATGCGCTACTCCTCAAGTACAGCTTGCAACGAAAATGACAATGATGATAAACACGGCACGAAACTCCAATCAGATTAATGATGAATGACGATCGATACTCGATACAATTACTCTGAATGATGAATACCATGACTGAATCTGAGTGACAAATGATCAATAATGAATGAAATCAGTGAGTATCAAATACTGAATGATAATTACTGAGTGATAATTACTGAATGATAATTACTGAATTACAACTGGGTATTACAGTCCATTTCAATATGCTTGGTGCGCTGATGTTGTACTGGATTTCATGAAAGATAAATGGCACTGACATTGTCACAATATACTATTGTAGCCTTATGAAGAGGGCAATGTAATTCCAATAGTAGATTTCGAATCCAATATGACTCGGAGACAACATTCGCAACTCCCCTATACTCCGCTTCAGCGCTCGAACGAGAGAGAGTAGGTTGCCGTTTCGAAGACCAAGAAATCAAGTTATCCCCAAGAAAAACACAATAACCAGACGTCGACCGTCGTGTGTCAGGGCAACCCCCCCAATCAGCATCAGTGTAGGAAGTGAGGTCAGTAACTGAAGATGGATAGAGATGTAAACCATAATCAAGTGTACCCTGAATGTACCGGATGATGCGCTTAAGAGCATGCATATGATCATCTCGCGGAGCATGCATGTGTAAGCAGACCTGTTGAACCGCATAAGAAATATCTGGTCTCGTAAAAGTAAGATACTGAAGTGCCCCTGCGAGACTGCGATAGTGAGTCGGGTCATTATATGGATCACCCGACGTGCTGCTCATCTTGGGTTTAGTATCAACTGGAGTAGAAGTAGCCTTGCAAGAAGACATGCCAGCTCGATCAATTATTTCCTCTGCATAGTTACGTTGCGAAAGGAACATACCATCCTTATGGAGACTGACAGCGATGCCAAGGAAATAATTCAAAGGACCTAAATCCTTCATAGCAAATTCTGAGGCAAGAAGAGCCATAATGGAGCACCGGAGAGAATCCGAAGAAGCAGTAAGAATAATATCATCAACATAAAGCAAAATGTATGCCATAGCGGACCCCTTTCTGTATACGAACAAAGAATTGTCAGATCTGCTGTTTGAAAAACCAATAGAAAATACGTAATCCGCAAAACGTTTGTACCATGCCCTCGGTGCCTGCTTAAGTCCATATAAGGACTTTCGGAGCCAACATACATAATCCGGATGAGTGGGGTCCCTGAAACCCATAGGTTGATGCATATAAACTGTTTCTTTGAGCTCGCCGTGTAGAAAGGCATTCTTAACATCTAGTTGATGAATAGGCCATTTCCTAGATAAGGAAAGGCTAAGGACCGTACGGATCGTCGCCGACTTGATAACCGGACTGAAAGTCTCACCACAATCAATGCCAACCTGTTGAGTCTTGCCATCACCGACAAGACGGGCTTTATGCCTCTCAAATTCACCATTAGACTTCTCTTTATGAGAAAAAATCCACATAGAACGTATAACATTCACATTAGGTGGACGGGGCACCAACTCCCACGTCTTATTTTTAATAAGAGCCTCAAATTCATCATTCATAGCCATTTTCCAATTCATGTCACGAAGGGCGATCAACGGGTTACGAGGAAGAGGAGATTTTGTAACCGTGGTACTTAAATTAAACGGATGTTTAGGCTTAAAAATACCACGTTGACTCCGGGTCACCATTCGGGGCTGATGTGTGGTCTGTTGAAATGTAACTTGATGTGGTGTTGAGTGTTCTGGGCCACATGATTGGGCAATTTGTGGAGTTTGGGCTGGTCTAATGGTGCAGGCCTGATTGGGGTGTGGGCATTTGGCCAGTCATTTAAGTGCCAATGATGAATCAAATATGGGTTAATTCCATCATCCAAGAAATCATATGTGTGAGAAGTAGGAGTATGTAATATGGAAAATGGAAAAACATGCTCATCAAAAAGCACGTGTCGACAAATAATAATTTTATTTGACGATAAATCATAACATTTGTAACCTCTATGATTCGGAGGGTACCCCAAAAAGACACAAGGTGTAGATCGGGCTTGCAACTTGTGAATAGTCGTAGATGGGAAAAGAGGGTAACACAAACATCCGAATACCCGAAGATGAGAATAAGATGGTTTCCTTTGGTAAAGGACTTGAAGGGGAGAAATATGACCCAAAAGTTTGCTTGGTAAAATATTAAGAAGATACGTTGCCATTTGTAGTGCGTGATGCCAAAAAGACGTAGGAAGAGATGCATGAGCAAGGATAGTCCTAGTGATATTATTAATCGTGCGGATTTTTCTTTCGGCTTTACCATTTTGTGAAGACGTATGAGGACAAGAAAGTCGGAAAGACATCCCATTAGAGTCGCAAAATTTTTTAAATAGACCATTGTCATACTCTCGCCCATTATCACATTGGATATTTTTTATATTACACCCAAATTGAGTTTGAATATGGGCTTTTAAAACCAAAAATTTTGCATAGACATCCGATTTCTTACCCAAAGGAAACGTCCATAAAAAATTGGAGAAATCATCCAAGAAAAGAACATAATAACGATGACCCATGGAGCTTAATACGGGAGAGGTCCATAAATCACTATGAATAATATCAAATGGCAATAAAGTTTCGGATATGGAAGAATCAAAAGGCAACTTAATATGTTTTCCAAACACGCAAGAACGACAAACAGTAGAACTATTAGATTTATTACATTCAATGCTTTTATTGAGTCTAAGACAATTCAAAATAGAAGCTCCCGGGTGACCCAGACGATCATGCCAAAAGGGAGAGCACAAACCCGCAAAAGTTGATGGAGAAATGGATGGGTGTTTTATTGTGGTGATTGGATAAAGATCGCCCCGACTATCACATCTCATGAGGGCTATTCCCGTCCGAAAATCCTTCACAGAAAACCCATAAGGATCAAATTCAAAAGTTACAGAGTTATCAGTGGTAAACTTACGAACTGAAATTAAATTCTTTATAAGTTTAGGGGCATGAAGCACATTTTTCAAAGTTAGAGGTGGGTTCGGTTGAGACAATGTAGTGTGACCATACCCATGAATTGGAATAGTATGACCATTTCCGACAATAATACTGTTATGATGATTGCTCGAATTAAAATAAGACGAGAGATTACCATTTGTGGATGTCATATGAGACGTTGCACCGGTGTCCATGTACCAATTATGATCAGGCGGGTTCATGGTCATCGTGTGCATCGCCGCTTCAATATCCGTTGGAGCATAGGAAGGGGCTGGACTGGATGCTACATGGGCTTGCTGTGGGTGAGAGCCCAAAACTCCAGCATGCTGAATTGGGCCAGAAGAAGCCCTAGACCACCCTGCAGTGGGGTATGGGCAAGGAGGGGCCCAATTTGGGATCCATCCCCATGGATGAAACATGGCAGGAGGTTTCCATTGTTGTGCTGTAAGATGCTGCTGGCCACGGATGAATCCACGACCGCCGTAGCCGCCGCGGCAACCACCTCTCTTTCTGCCGCCGTAATCGCGGCCATTGTTTTGACGACCACCGGAAGCGGCCGAGCTACTACTTTTTTTGTGGTTGTTTCTTCCCCAATTTTGACCCGATTTTTCTGAAGGGGAAGAATCATCGTACTCCTTGTCCGGAGCAGCCACCATGGCCGAGTTGGAGCTATTAGCAGCCATAGCAGCCAGCTCACGTTCCTCCAAAAGAAGAGACGATCGTGCCTCGGTAAAAGGAGGGAGAGGCTTGGCATGACGAATTTGCGTACCCACCCCTTTGTAAGCCTCACTAAGACCCACAACCAGTTGTAATACCAGACGACTATCCGTCACAGGTGCAAGCGTTTTCAACTGATCGGCGAGGCTCTTGAGACGTTGACAATATGCCGAGGCGTTTGGAAAGTCCTCCAGACGGGTGGTTGTGAATTCTTGTTCTAGGGTCACCGCACGAGACGTTTGGTGGTCAAGGAATATATCACGCAATCGGACCCATGCCTCCATTGCGGTTGCTTCTGGTTCAATTATGGTATTCAGCAGGTCATTAGAAATAGTTGAATAAATCCATTGAAGCACAGTTGCGTCAAGGGTCGACCATAGCTCGATCTCATCGTCAGTTTTTGGAGTCGGTTTCTCCTTATCCTTGGGTGGATTTATAACGTGATGAAGGACCCTGTGGGAACGAGCATGAATTTTAAAAATCTCAGCCCATGTTCCGTATTGTGCGTTCTCCATCTCAAGAACGATAGGGATGTGGTTCCGGATATTCGAAACCGCGAGCGCCGGGTGGAACGAGGTTTTTCCCGCAGTGGCCGAAGTGTCAGACATGTTGGAGAAGAAGAAGATGGTGGAAAAGAAGAAGATGAAGATGGTGGGGGAAAAGAAATTATGGTTCTAGGGTGCAACGGAAGAAGAAAAAAAACTTAGGCCGATACCATGTAAGAATTACTTTCCCTGCCTATTCTACTACAATGACCAGGTTTATAGAGTCATAATACAAAGTAAAGTAGGCCTATAATTAAGGAACTAAGTCTACTAGAATATATATGCTAAAGATATGCTAACCTAAAGAAGGAGACAACAAAATATTCTCACTAATATTTATATAATCTATCAACGTTGTCACAAACAGTTTTAAAGCCAATCTGCGAGGCAAGCTCCGGGACCCAGTCGGCGAAGTCGTGGAAGACGACGTCGGGTTTCAGGTCCCGTAGTAGGGTCTCGACCTGTTCGTACAATGCGTCGAATGCAATAGCGAGTGGATTTTTGGCGGTGATGTCGATATCGGAGGCGCTCTCTGCGCCGTCGGGGTGGCCGTCGACCTGAGGGACGGTGATCGTGTGGAATTTGATGAGATCTGGGTGGAGATTGTTGTGGACGAGCTGAATTAGTGCTTTTTGGGGGATTAAGATGGAGATGGAGTGGCCTCTTACGGCCAGCTCGTTGGCGAGGTTGATGAATGGAGTGATGTGTAGCCGATGGATACCAATGGGAGCATGGATATGTGAAGCTTGGGCTTCATTAATTCCAGGCATATTTGTTGCTATTGAAGAAGAAAGAGGTCTGTGTGGTTCTTGTTAGTTTTAGTTTCTATGGTGTGCACGCGTATCTTTCGGTATTGCAAAATTAGGGTTCTGAGAGGTAGCAGGGCATAGTTGTGGAAACATCAAGCCTAAACCAGTACCTCAAATGCAGAAGAAGTGGATTCCTAAGGGTCAAGCTGACAAAGAAAAGGCCATAAATGATAAACAGGCAGAGAAGAGAAAAGCTGATGAGTGGGAAGTTCCAAAAAAAACTTACACTCAAGCTGTCAAGAAAATAGGACCTGAACAAGTATCATCTGCAAATGCATATCAAATATTACAAATTGCTGGTGAAGTGGACAAGAATGGCAACCTACAGGATTCTGGACAGACAATGACTGCTAGAACATCACTGCAAAATAAACAGAGCGGGGACCTTTTCCCCTTGGTTACAACATGAGAATCATATTCTGGAATGTGAGGGGTTGTAACAAACCCCTCAAACACAAAGAGGTCAGGCTCTTTGTGAAGAATAATAAGCTAGATGTTTTTGCCTTGTTGGAGACTAGGGTGAAATCGAGCAATTTTCAAAAAATTTCAAAAAAGATTAATAAACAGTGGGTGTTTCTGAATAACTACTCAGAGGCTTATAATGGGCGTATATGGATAGGTTGGAATCCATACACAGTTACTATTACTCTTTTATCTAGTTCAGCACAAGGAATTCATGTTAATGTGCTGGATAGATTAACTGGGAAGCAATTTCAAATGGTGGTTGTTTATGCCTACAACACCAGTGAATTGAGGAGGGAGTTATGGGAGTTTATGAAGAATATAGCTACTGCAGTAACAGAGCCTCTGATTTTTGGGGGAGACTTCAACTCAATCCTTACAGTTGATTATAGACTCCATGGAGCTCCTGTTACTGAGATGGATTATAAAGAGTTTGCTGACTGTCTCACTAGTTCAGAGTTACCCCAAGTTAGGATGGTGGGTGATGACTATACTTGGTGTAACAATCAAGAAGTAGATACAAGGATTTATTCTCTCATTGATAGAGTTGTGGCTAATCGAGCTTGGCACACTCAGTATAGTGGGGTGATTGTGGAGATTTTGGAAAGAAATGTTTCTGATCATTGTCCTCTCTTAATGGATTTAAACTCAGCTCCAGTTATAAGAAATATTCCACTTAGATTTTTAAATGTGCTTGCAGATCATGAGGAGTTTAGACCAACATTGCAAGTAATACGTTGCGTACGTAATACGTACGTTGACTTGCTACAGTATTATACTCGTATTACGTACGTAACAAGAGGAATCAGACTTGTGATCGGATAGTGGGGCCCGTTGTCGGCGGCTTTCGGCGCAGATGTGGATAGGTGAGTCAACGGATGGAGTTACGTACACTACTACAAAAACAGGGCTTTAACAGCGGTTCTGGAGCCATATTAACAGCGGTTCTGGAACCGCTGTTAAAGGTGCCGATGTTAAATTTAACAGCGATTTTTACTAATAACTGATGTTAAATTTAACAGCGGTTATTAGTAAAAACCGCTGTTAAATAATTTTTTTTTTTCAAAATATTTTTTTTTAGAAATTATTTTTTTAACAGCGGTTCTTTTACAACCGCTGTTAAAATTGTTGAAATAAAAAAATTAGTTAAACTGCCCCTGCGCAGATCCCCGCCCGCCCGGCCCGCACATCCCTGCCTCGCCCGCCCGCTCGCGACCCGCATATTTATGCATATAAATGTGCATTTTCGCTGTATATGGGATTCAAACCTCTGACCTCCACTTTTGTGGAGGTGGTATCAAACCAATGAGCCAAAGTCAATTCTTATTCTTTTGTTGATTTATTTTATATAAGTGTACAATTAATCATATATATGTACATATATATATATATATATATATATGTTTATTAATATTTTCAGAATTATATTATATATATATAAAAGTTATAATGTATATTATATAAAAATTTAATGAAACTGATTATTAAACTTTTATGATTTATATTATTAATTAAGATATTATATTATTATAGAATAATAATATAATATTATAAAAATTATATTACAGATTTATAATGTATATTGTATATAACCATGCTGAAAATTTAAATTTTATAATGTACATTAAAATTTATAATATATATTGATTACGAATATATATTATTATAAATTATTTATTGCATTATATATTAAATGTTACATTAAAACAACCGCTGTTAAACTTATGCAATTAACAGCGGTTGTTTTAAACAACCGATGTTAAAGATTTTTTTTTAACAGCGGTTTTTTAAACAACCGATGTTAAAGTTTGTTTGTTTTTTTTATTTTATTTAACAGCGGTTGTTTTAAACAACCGATGTTAAACGCTTTTTTTTTCTTTTTTTTAACAGCGGTTGTTTTAAACAAACGATGTTAAACGTTTTTTTTAACAGCAGTTGTGTTAAACTTATGCAATTAACAGCGGTTGTTTTAAACAACCAATGTTAAACGTTCTTTTTTTTTAATAGCGGTTTTTAAAAAAAACGTTGTTAATATATTACACAAAATTTACAGGTATGCTACTGCGTCATTTTAACAGCGGTTTCCGAACAACAAAGAGAGCCGTTGGCTGTCAGCTCGGCTATTCAGTTTTCCACGTCATCTCTCGGTCTCAGGTATGAGTTTCTGTGATCTCCAATTTGTTGGCGATCGTCCTGCTTGGAGAGTGTGTCTGACTGTGGTTTGATAGTTCTTTATTGCAGAAGTCCGCTTTCCTCGCTTCTTGGAGCCCCCACCGGAGATAGCTATGTCGAACCCTGGAGTTTTGGGCCGCCTTCGCCAGAAGAAGTCATCTCGAGCTCCTCCGGTGGCGTTACCTCTTATTCCGGAGGTGGGGCCTCGCGTAGAGCCGATCGTGGCGGAGGAAGAAGCTCGGGAGGAGGGGCTCCGGACGAATCGCAAACGGCCGAGGTCGGGAGAAACTCCAGTTTCTGCCCCAGTCAGTGAGGTGCCGATCGCCGCGCCTCCGATCACCGTTGTTCCTCCGGTGAATGAGCCGGCTTTCTTGCGAGAGATGGCGATCGCCGAGGCTGAGACCACCCGCGGGAAACCATATTTTGGTCGCGACCCCGAGAGGGCCGAGAGGTAGACTTTGCTAGTTGAGTTGAATTCCGTCATTTGCGTGGGAGATGTGCTAACTTTTGTTGTTTGATGCAGGATCCGTAGCACTAACCCACCTTGCCCTCCGATGGTATTGGATTTTCTGGCGAGCCGATCTCCTCGCCAGGCCTGCGATGTCCCGCTATATGTCAACCGGGCCGTTTCTGCTTTGCCGATGGCTTGGACGATGGATTTGGATGCGATCGCTCGTCAGCGATCCGGGAGTGCGATGCAAGCTGCTTTCGCTCTCTCCCTCCAGGCGGCGACGATGGCTGCCCAGGCAGCGCAGGAGTTCGAGGGGCGTCCTTCCACTACTCGTCTGCAGGCGGATCTCGAGGCAGCTCGGAAAGAGAACGCCGAGTTCGCCGACCGGATTGTGGCAATGGAGAAGGACTCCCTGGATGCAGCTAAGTGGGCGAACCATGAACTTGAGCTGGCGAGACAGGATGCCGAGCAATCCCAGGCGACGGTCGACTGATTTCGGGACCGGATGACAGATGCCCGAAGGTTGCAGGCGGCCGCTGAGAAGGAGGCTGATCAACTGAAGGTGACTGTCGCTCAGTTGACTAGTGAGCTGGCGGCGTCGAGGGGAGAGACGGCTGCAAGGGAGGTCGAGCTCCAGGGTGCTCAACAGGCGATGGCGGAGCTGAAAGGGAAACTAGAGGCGACCGAGGCCAATCCCTTTCTTAATGTGGAGTTCGTTAGTGAGTTTGCCTATCATATGGCGTTTGCTGACTCGCTCCGAGCTGCTAAGAAGGGAGGACTGGAGGTCGGCCCTCTAGCTGAAAATTTCAAGGCGTATGCGTTGGAGCACCCTCTTCATCCTGACTTCTCCGTGCCGATCAGGATGACGACACTCTTCTACCTCGGACCATCAAGTCAGATGACGATCCTCGACGGTATACGTTGTGTAAGGGGAGGAGATCGCCTGCCTAGGTTTTTCATGTAGATGACGAACTTTAGAGGGCGAGCGAGTAATCCTCTGATTTGTTTGGAGAGTCCTTCGGCTATGCCCGCCTCATATTTAAACGAAGGGCGAGCGATTGAAGCCCAAAGGAACCTTACATGGACGGATCATCGGCTTCATCGATTTTCGTGACCATGGCGGCACTTTTCTACCTCGGACCATCATGTCAGATGATGATCCTCGACGGTGTACATTGTGCTAGGGGAGACGATCGCTGCCTAGGTCCATCATGCTGATGACGAACTTTAGAGGGCGAGCGAGTCATTCTCTTTTTCGAGGTGTTTGCTCAGGTAGTAGCCTTTGATTTTGACGAGGTGGGAATTGGGGAGAGACTTCCGAAGTTCCTTCCTCTTGATTGAAGCATGTAGATACAGTCGCCGAGGTTGATCGTGTTAGGAATATGCCCTCGAATGCCACTCAGGGGATGAGAGAGTAGGGGCATTGTACTTGTAATTATGGAATAAATAATAAAAAAGGCAATTCGATTCATTCACTGTTTATTGTATTTCAATTGCATTCTTGACTTGGTAAACATTAAAGTGAAGTCCATGTAAATAAACTGAACATTCCATTCTCGTTATGGGATAAGAGAAAATGCACTGGAAGTGTTTAAAGTTTATTTACGTAAATCGTTCGCAAGTCAATAAACTTAAATGGGCATTAAGTTTTTAATAAGATTTGTATAACTAATGCTAGGACATGTGCATGTCTTGATAGCATAGTTATAAGTATATTGGTGGGACCAGTATACTCGAACTCGACTCATACTCGATTGTCACACGGTATTCACTCTCGGAGAGTCGATGATGAATCGAAAGGTTGTGATAGTATACGTGGACCTTTGACTTGAGGGTTCGGTAGAAGATGTGCTGTGACGTTTAGTTTGTCATTAGAGTAGTTAGACTCATTTGCTTAATTCGAGTCGACCTCGAAGTGCGGACTATACGGGCGGGTAGCGATCTTTCTTGTACGCCAAGAAAGGATTCTATCTCCTGTTAGTGAGCAGGCGAATGTCCTATACGGTTAATGGCAAATAAGATCATAAGTCTTTGGCCAAAGCATTCTTATATAGTAGTATTAGATACACTATTGATCAGTTGGTCTTGATTTGCATTAACACATGTATAGAGTTTAGTCAACAGTAGGGTTTGACTTTACCGTGACCCGAAGACTTGACCGGGACATCTGATGAAGGGTCTATACGTATATAGTATTCACGACATAATGGTTCCGGAATGATCCCTTCATTCGTTCTCAGTCGGGGTTTACAGTGCGGCCCGCTAGGCTGGCTAAGTGCTGCCCGCACTCATTGGTTCCTCCCAATGCCGGCTGAGACGGACCTACGGAGTCGCGCATCAGGAGCGTTGACGGATAAATGTGAATTTATTATCTCTCTATTAATATTAGATATTGGATATCTAATTTATAATTTATTGGATAAATCAAATAGCGGTCTTATGAATTAAAATTAAGTTACCGGGTAGTTAATTTAATTCATAAATTATATTTCTTCGAGAAATATATTTGTATTTGATATAATTAATTAATTAGATTGATTAATTAATAGAAATACATTGATAATTAAATGGAGTGTATTTAACGGAGTCGTTTGACGTACGTCGGTACCTGGCCGAGTGGCTCGGCTCGTTTCTAGGAAACTTCCTAAATGGGCCGCCCCTTCCCTACCTCACATGGTATTATTGCATGCATGTGTTTTGTGGTTGTATTGATTAAGTCATCATGTGTTGAGATGCTTGATGATTTATTATATCTACATGTGAGTTGTTTTTGTAGATATATAATCATCAATACATCAACTAAAGTGAAGACTTAGTGACAACACACACATACACACATCTTCATGCTCTGCTCCTGCCGAGAGATATAAGGGAGGAAGAGAATTTTTTTTTAAGTTATTTTCATCTTAGAGGTGAAAGAAATTCAAGAAAAAAAAAGAGAGAAAATTCCTACGGTAACTTCCTAGCCGTGTTCTTGGAGAACGGAGTTACGTCGAATTTTCCGGACAACTTCCGACGCGTGTGAAGTAGAGGCTTCGAAGTTTCGGTGCTTGGAACGAAGGGATTTCGTGTTCGGGACGGGTTTCGTGATCGTCATCCAATTTTACGAAGATTTATTTCAAAGGCTTCAAGGGTATGATTTTTATCTTCGTATTTATTTTTCGTATATACGTTACTTGATCGATCCTGTTTTGGATTCGTTTTTATTTTCCGCTGCGTATTTCGTTTTATTTTCGGAATCCCAACAGTGGTATCGGAGCGAGGTCAATGTTTCCGTATATACGATTATTTGTGCATTTTGAATGCTTTTGGATGATGATTATGATTTAGAATCATGTTTGGAATAATTGTAGATTTTAAATTGTTCGTTGTAGCATCACGTTTTTTGAAACGGGCCGAAAAACGAAGAAACGGTCGGCAGGTGTCGGCAAAGATCGCCCGGCCGCCGCCTGCATCGCCGAGCATGATCGGCCATGTCTCGCCACATCGGCCGAGAATGATCGCCACCGCCAAGCTTGGCTCGACCAGACCCTCGGGTTTTTGGCCCGATTTTGAATCGTCATGGCCGGGCCTAAACCGATTATCCGAGACTCGCTTTAAGTTTATATTTCGTTGTAATTATTTCCCAAAATTTATATTGGATTTTAATTTGACTAAATTAATATTTGGAATATTTTTGTGTTAAGGGAAATAAATTAAACGAGAATATTATTTTGGCTGGATTACTTCGAACGAATTAAAATGACAATTATTAGTATTAATTGGATTAATACCATTAAAATTGAATAGATTAATTTTATATTGATTGGATTAATATATTAATTGATTATTTAATTTTAATGCCACTTTATATTAATTGGATTAATATAGTAGAAATTGAATAGATTAATTTTATAGATTAATTAGATTAATTTATATTAAAATTAATTGTTTAATTTCGTTGCCATTACATGTTGTATGGAATCCTTATGTGATGGTGATATAGCTCGTGGACTTAGTTTTTGATTTGTTCGATTCGATTGGGTTGTAAAGGCCGTTTTGAGCCTATTTATTTTTACTAGAAAATTTGTATAGGATGCATTTTTTCAATGATGTAATTATTATTTTGGGTATGACGAAGACCAAGACAACCGACCGAGAAGACGAAGAATCGAAGACTGTATTTTTTTATTTATTGAGTCATTCGCAGCTCAAGATTTCTTAGGAATTAGGTCCATGAGCTATATGTTGGTAGTAACTAGGTTACTATTTTCTGCTTTTCATTTTGAATGATTGACAAACATACAAACGCGTATAAATGAATTAATGTGCAAAGTGTAACATTAATCGCGAAATTCTCCGACAACAAAGGACTAAGTTTGAAAAAGGTTACGAGGTTTCCTACCCTCCATCAAACTCGTAGAAAATTGATACCCGAGCCGTGGTGTGCTATGCTTCCGAGTTATCGGGGTAGTACATTTGGTAGAGGTTGAAAAATTCTTGAGTGCATTAGATGCCTTCGGTTGGTGATAAATTTCGCCCTAGAAACCCGATAGGTTGCCGGTGAGATTCAATAGTCAAATTGATGACGCGTTGATGGTCAACAACTTAGATAGTCCGGATTGCCAAGAAACCCGATAGGTTGAGGGCATGAAGACTAGGGGTAAAAGAAGATCAAATCATCCGTTAGACGGGTTGGTGTTAGACACCACTTTACGTAAATTAATTGGCAAGAAACCCGATAGGTTGCGTCTGTTAAAATTTGTAAAGAACTTGATCACCACTAAGAAGTCGATCTAACCATGATTTCGGATTATAACATGGGAGTGTATAATTAGATAAAATTAGTGGGAGCCGAGACAATAATTATACAAGCCCTTAAGTTCTATACTGGTCATAATTAAACAAGTCACTAATTTAATCTTGTCTCAATCTTTGCGTAAAACGAAATTGAATCTCTCTAAAATGGCTAAAAACCCACTTGCAATACTACTTGAAAAGAATCTCCTAATCGGCCCTAACTTTGTTGATGGTTGCGAATCGATGATTGTACTCGATGGAGTCTCGGGATACGTCTTGGAGGCGGACATTCCACCGACTCCAACTGGACTAGGGTAATCAGAAGACATTGACGTCCATGAAAAATGGGTCAAGGATGATGTGCTAGTCCGTGGTTTTATGATGGGCTCAATGACTAATGAGGCTGCAGAGCGCACGAGAAAATGACTTCGCAGGCGATTCTCGCACACTTGACCGAACTTTATGGAGAGCACAAGAGACTGCTAGATATGAGATATCAAAGCGGTTGTTCAAAGGCTAGGATGAAAGAAGGGGAGAAAGTGGGAGACCACGTCCTCAAGATGATCTCTATGATTGAGAGGCTCGAGGTGCTCAACTTTAATATGGATTTATCCCTTCAAATTGATCTCATCCTTCAATCTCTACCTGACTCTTTCACTCAGTTTGTAATGAATTTCAACTGTAATGAAATTACATGCACATTAGCTGGGCTAATGAATAAAATGGTGACGGCGCAGTCTAACATGAAGACTAAACCGAGAGAGGCTGCTCTTGTAATTTCTTATGGGCCTAAGAGGTCCAAGAACAAGAAGAAAAAGACCTACGAGCAGTACAAACCCAAGAAAGGGGTGCAAAAAGGAAAGGGCAAGGCCCGAAAGGTTCAAAAGGTAGGCGGTCCAAAACCTACGGACAAATGCCTTGAATGCGGTGAGTCGGGCCATCGCGAAGGACTTGTCCCAAGATTAATGGCGCATCAGTGCACGGAACTTTTGTTTTTGAAACTAATTGTTCCGCCATCGTATATTCTCGCTTCATGGATTCTCGATTCAGTGCCACTTCTCACATTTGTACTATGAATCAGATCTGGAACGAAGTAGAAAACTTGAAGTCGGGAAATAATGATCACCGTTGAAGCGCACAAAGTGTCGAGGCAACCGATATTGATCAATCCTTCCGGGTTTAGAATCTGGTTTTATTTTGACATTAGATGAAGTACTTGTTTTGCCCAAGGGGCATAAAAACATTGTATCCATTCAGTCTTGACCGGAAAGGATTTTGTTTCTTCATTGGCAAAGGGCGCTTGTAAAATTTATTTTCAAATAAATTGGTTGGAACACTACATTGTTGAATGGTTTATATCATCCGAACATGCAAAATAAAACAAGAAAGGTGAACACTATAACTAGGAAACGTGGTAGGCAAGATACTAATCAAGCTCTTAAATGGCACCTTAGACTTGGTCATGTTGGTCGACCAAGGTTCGTAAAATGGAAAAGATAGACTTTTAAGTCCATTGGGTGTAGAACCCTATCCAACTTGTGAATCTTGCCTTAGAGGCAAATGACTAAGTTCCCTTCACAGGGGACTTTTGAAAGGGCCGATAAACTTGGATTGGTGCATACCGATGTTTGTGGTGCTTTAGAAGTAGCCCGAGACGGATATCAATATTTCATAACGTTCACGATGATCATACTATGTATGGGATTGTGTACTTAATGAAACATAAATCAAGCCTTTGCTAAATTCAAAGAATTTAAGGCCCTAGTTGAAAAACAAACTGGATGTCATATCAAAGCACTTGGTCGGACCGAGGTGGCGAATATATGAGCACCGAGTTTGATGAGTTCCTTAAGGAACATGGAATAGTTTCACAATTCACGCCTCCAGAACCCCACGGTTAAATGGTGTTTCGTAAAGGAGAAATCGGACTTTGTTGGACATGGTTCGCTCCATGTTAAATTACACCGATTTACCTATTTACCCGTGGGGATATGCCTTACTAACCGCCGCCTATATCCTAAATAGATGTCCTTCCAAACTGTTCCTATCACTCCGCATGAGATGTGGAAGGGTAAGAAACCAAGCCTTAATCACATAAGGATTTGGGGATGTCCACCTATGTCAAAAAGGCTAAGGTGGACAACCGAAGCGAGGTCCATAAAAGGACGTTTCATAGGATACCCAGAGGACTCGATGGGTTATCTATTCTACATGCCAGAAGACCATAGGATCGTTGTGGCATTACAAGCGCACTTCCTTGAGGATGAATTCATTCATGAAGGTGGCTCGGGTAGAAATATCTCTTTGGAAGAGCATAATGAAACTCCTAAGGAGACATCCGATCGGGGATCAAGAACCGAACCTATTGTAACACAACCTCCACTTGAAGGTCGATAGGGTATCTCACTTACCCGAGAGGTATGGCTATACACATGTCGAGGAACCGGGTCTCCACGACACACCCGATAGCAGTGAAAACGACCTGTCACCTATGACCAAGCAATAGTGGATGTAGACTCCGATAAATGGCAAGAAGCAATGGAAGTGAGATAGACTCGATGCATACCAATCAGGTCTGGACTCTAGTAGATCTTCCAACCGGCATGAGGACTATTGGAAATAAATGGATCTATAAGAGAAAGACCGATGGGGATGGCAAGGTTGATGCCTATAAGGCCGGGCTTGTGGCAAAGGGTTATACCTAAAGGGAAGGAATCGATTATCATGATACCTTCTCGCCCGTAGCTATGATAAAGTCGATTCGCATGATGCTTGCCATTGTCGCTTATTATGATTATGAAATATGGCAAATGGATGTCAAAACGGCTTTTCTAAATGGATACCTCGAGGAGGAAATCTATATGGAACAGCCTAAAGGTTTTGTGTCCAAAGCTAATATTCATAAAGTGTGTAAGCTGCAACGAGCCATTTATGGTCTGAAGCAAGCTTCTCGGAGTTGGAACCTTCGATTTGACGAAGCAGTTAAGGACTTTGACTTCGAACGAAATGAGGAGGAACCGTGTGTTTACAAAAAGAACAGTGGGAGCAACATTGCGTTCTTAGTACTATATGTAGATGATATTCTACTTATAGGAAATAACATAGCAATGCTCAGCACTGTGAAAGCTTGGCTTTCTAAAACGTTCTCCATGACAGACTTGGGAGAAGCTTCCTATATTCTAGGGATCCGTCTTTACAGAGATATACCGCGAAGAATGATAAGACTTTCCCAAGCCCTTTATATCGATAAAATCCTGAGAAGATTCAAGATGGATGAATCTAAAAGAGGTTTCATTCCCATGCGACATGGAATTCATCTCACCACGAAAATGTGTCCTCAAAGTGAGGAAGACAAGAGAGAGATGAGTAAGGTACCCTATGCCTCGGCAGTGGGTAGCCTCATGTACGCTATGTTGTGTACGAGACTAGACTTAGCCTACGCTGTGAGTATGGTAAGTCGATTTCAAGCAAACCCGGGAAGGGAACATTGGACTGCCGTAAAGAACATTCTTAAGTACTTAAGAAGAACTAGAGATTTAGTTCTTACTTATGGTGGTGGAGAACTGAAGGTGATTGGATTCACCGATTCTGATTTTCAAGGAGACAATGACGACTCTAAGTCGACATCTGGGTATTTGTTTACTCTCAATGGAGGAGCAGTATCTTGGAGAAGCTCCAAGAAAACCGCTACTGCAGATTCCACCTGCCAAGCAGAGTATCAAGCTGCCTCGAGGCTAGCAAAGAAGCATTTTGGATGCGAAGTTTATACAAGAACTTCAAGTGGTGCCTAACGCGGAGTTGCCTATATCACTATTCGTGATAATGATGGAGTGTCGCCCAAGCCAAGGAGCCGAGGGCTCACCACAACACCAAGCATATAGAGAGAAAGTACCACATCGTTCGAGAGATGGTGGAAAAAGGATATGTTTCATTGGAAAGAGTAGACTCGTAAGACAATGTCTCCGACCACGACTAAGCCATTATCTCAGCCGTCTTGGAAAGACATCCGAAGAACATGGGTATTGGATATCATGATGTGTGGCATTGAGTGCAAGTGGGAGATTTTAGGAATATGCCCTCAAATGCCACTCGGGGGATGAGAGAGTAGGGGCATTGTACTTGTAATTATGGAATAAATAATAAAAAAGGCAATTCGATTCATTCACTGTTTATTGTATTTCAATTGCATTCTTGACTTGGTAAACATTAAAGTGAAGTCCATGTAAATAAACTGAACATTCCATTCTCGTTATGGGATAAGAGAAAATGCACTGGAAGTGTTTAAAGTTTATTTACGTAAATCGTTCGCAAGTCAATAAACTTAAATGGGCATCAAGTTTTTAATAAGATTTGTATAACTAATGCTAGGACATGTGCATGTCTTGATAGCATAGTTATAAGTATATTGGTGGGACCAGTATACTCGAACTCGACTCATACTCGATTCAGTCACACGGTATTCACTCTCGGAGAGTCGATGACGAATCGAAAGGTTGTGATAGTATACGTGGACCTTTGACTTGAGGGTTCAGTAGAAGATGTGCCTGTGACGTTTAGTTTGTCATTAGAGTAGTTAGACTCATTTGCTTAATTGCTGAGTCGACCTCGAAGTGCGGACTATGCGGGCAGGTAGCAGTCTTTACTGTACGCCAAGAAAGGATTCTATCTCTGTTAGTGAGCAGCGAATGTCCTATACGGTTAATGGCAAATAAGATCATAAGTCTTTGGCCAAAGCATTCGATATAGTAGTATTAGATACACTATTGATCGGTTGGTCTTGATTTGCATTAACACATGTATAGAGTTTAGTCAACAGTAGGGTTTGACTTTACCGTGACCCGAAGACTTGACCGGGACATCCGATGAAGGGTCTATACGTATATAGTATTCACGACATAATGGTTCGGAATGATCCCTTCATTCGTTCTCGCCGGTTTACAAAGGCGCCCGCTAGTCGGGCTAAGTGCCGCCCGCACTCATTGGTTCCTCCCAATGCCGGCCGAGACGGACCTACGAGTCGCGCATCAGAGCGTTGACGGATAAATGTGAATTTATTATCTCTCTATTAATATTAGATATCGATATCTAATTTATGATTTATCGATAAATCAAATAGCGGTCTTATGAATTAAAATTAAGTTACCGGTAGTTAATTTAATTCATAAATTATATTTCTTCGAGAAATATATTTGTATTTGATATAATTAATTAATTAGATTGATTAATTAATATAAATACATTGATAATTAAATGGAGTGTATTTAACGGAGTCGTTTGACGACGTCCAGACACAAGCCGAGTGGCTCGGCTCGCTTTCTAGGAAACTTCCTAAATGGGCCGCCTTCCCTACCTCACATGGTATTATTGCATGCATGTGTTTTGTGGTTGTATTGATTAAGTCATCATGTGTTGAGATGCTTGATGATTTATTATATCTACATGTGAGTTGTTTTTGTAGATATATAATCATCAATACATCAACTAAAGTGAAGACTTAGTGACAACACACACATACACACATCTTCATGCTCTGCTCCTGCCGAGAGATATAAGGGAGGAAGAGAATTTTTTTTTTAAGTTATTTTCATCTTAGAGGTGAAAGAAATTCAAGAAAAAAAATAGAGAGAAAATTCCTACGGTAACTTCCTAGCCGTGTTCTTGGAGAACGGAGTTACGTCGAATTTTCCGGACAACTTCCGACGCGTGTGAAGTAGAGGCTTCGAAGTTTCGGTGCTTGGAACGTAGGGATTTCGTGTTCGGGACGGGTTTCGTGATCGTCATCCAATTTTACGAAGATTTATTTCAAATGCTTCAAGGGTATGATTTTTATCTTCGTATTTATTTTTCGTATATACGTTACTTGATCGATCTTGTTTGGGATTCGTTTTTATTTTCCGCTGCGTATTTCGTTTTATTTTCGGAATCCCAACAGATCGAGGGGTCGGCTCGTATGAGCTTTCCGGTCTGTTCGCGTTCGACTCGGGCGACCGTGTTGGGAGATTGGTGGGGCTCTGGCTAAGCCAATAAACTGTCCAACTTGCCCTCCTCGAACAATCTCCAGACTTGTCTGAGGAGGTCGCGGCATTGGTTGGTGCTGTGGCCGGGACTCTTGTGGTAGGCATAATATTGATTGTGGTCTAGATGACCGTGGTCCATTATCGCCTTTAGCTTGTTTAGCGGTTCGTGCCCCTTGATGGCGTAAAAAATGTTGGCCGGAGTTCGGTTGAATTTGTGGAGGAGATGGGCTTCCACATCCTCGAAGGCCTTGTGGTCGTCGGATGGTTTGGCGACCATCTTTTTAGTTTTGGCGATCGCCATCTTTCGTACAGGAGGAGGCGTTCCCTCGCCTAGGCGGAGGGTGAGTAGCCTTTGCCTGGCCAGAAAGTCGGCAGCTTTGGCGCGGAAGATCGCGTAGGTTGGGGGGATATCCTTCGCCAGATGTCTAAACATGGGTGAGTGACCGTCGAATCCCCCCAGGACCGAATAGAGAGCGAGCTCGTCGCTGATGGGCTCGCCGGTGAGAATGATTTCGTCTACTCGGTCGATGTAATCTACGTCGGATTCGTCTTCCCCCTGCCTGATTTTCATCATGCGGTGGGGGCCTTCTGGTCTAGCGACCTTGGCGGCGAAGTATGATGTGAAGTCACTCGCCAGTTTCTCAAAGGAGATGATCGATCGCGGTGGTAGTGAGACATACCACCTATGAGCCAGCTCGCCCAATGTCAACGGGAAGATTCGGCATTTGGTTGCATCTGATGCCCCACACCCGGTCATGTAAATTCGGAACTTACTTAGGTGGGTTTCGGGGTCCGATCTCCCTTCGTATAAAGGCGTTTTGGGAGGAGCGATCCTTGGTTGCACGGGAGCAAGCTCGATATGGACCGCGAGTGGCTCGGTTGGTCCGATGATCTTTCTACTTGTGCTTGCCCCAGTATCCAAGAGTGCTTTCATCTCGTCGAGTCAAGGCCAGATAGCGGCCATCGTCGTGGCTCGGCCGCCGCGGCCGGGCGCTCGGAGCGGAGCCGAGGTGATGGCACGATCCTATGGCGATCGGAGCGGAGTCGACGGCCGACTGTGTACCGGGAGTCGGCAGCCGAACTCCGGTGATGGACTCGGATTCCGCTGCCTCGTGGATGGGGCCGTAATGCCCGGCCGCCATGATGGGTCGCTTCCAAGCGATCAATACGGAACCGTCCGGCCGGCGAGAGCCCTTTCTCGCGAATCGGGCTTTCGACGATCGCCGCCCAAAGAGCCCTTTGAATTTCCGTTTGCCCATGCGGCGGATGGCCGAGGGAGTTATTGCGGGCGCCGCGCATGCTCTCCGTCGCTCCTTTAGGATGGCCATAGCCTCCTCGATCTGTTCCTCAGTTTGGAACTGGTCGATTGAGAGGCTGGGGCCACCCCTCAGGTGCGGGATCGAGAGTCTCGCGTTGCCGCGGCTTCCCCCTGCCGTCGGTTGGGGCTCGGATTGAGCCGGGATATGGTGTCCGACGGTTCGGAGAGCGGCTCTCTTCGATGTGGTGGCGGATGTCATGATTCTGAAGGCTTTCTTCGAAGCGCAGTGAGTGTCACTTCAAGTATATGCCCCAAGAACAGTGAGTGTTCTTCGGGACGGTAGGAATAAAAAATGAAGGTTAATATCCCCTTCCTCTAGCGCCAATTGCTGCTACCCAAAATATTATCCGGAGAATGATATTGCTGGAATGGATGGATAGCAAACAAAGTGCGAGAACACTTCCGTGGGAGAGTAAATAACACAAGATTTGCCGGGGTTGTTAGTCCCGGGCTTGAATGCTCTCGCGAGATGTTATTAATACAAATATTCTGGGATACAAGAATTAATGTTAGAGTACAATTACAATGAGTGTAAAGACCCTAGTTATCTTAGCGAGCGAGCGTGTAGATTGCCAGAAGAACCAGATATGATGCTCTGTGAGTTCTTGTAACAACGTTGATGAGCTGTGACGACCGAGAGAAATCGACAGTCTCTCACGGTGTGTTTTAGCTGTATGTTTGAGCTCCTGGGCTTGTGAGTCTCTTTGAATCTGCGCTGCGGAGATTTCTTGCCTCTGCCGACCGTCTTCTGGTTGAGAGGTGCTGAGAGAGAAATCTTGAGGTAGATCCGAGAGATAAAGCCGAGAGCTTGAAAGTATGTATGTTTGTATATAATTGCCAACATAATTGCCAACTGAGCATTTTCTCTGGACAGAATCGAGAACCTTTTTCCAGTTGTTGGAAGTTCTCTATTTATAGGACTGGGAGATGTTGGGCGATCGCATTTGCTGTAATATAATAAGCGGGCGATCGTCTTTTAGCACATGGGCTGGTCTCCTTAGACTCCGCAGGAGTTGCTGGCAGCCAGCTGTGCGGTCCAATGAGAAGTCTGCACGCGTCTGAGTCGCTGTCACGGGCGGTCCCACCTTATACCTTTCGGCGGGTCTGTCGGTAGGAGATAAGGTGGTGACAGGCTGTGGTCAACGATCCACGAAAAGCGGCGCCTGTCGCGGATTTACACATGGGCGTTCCTTTGAGATCCAGTCTTCGTAGACTTTGACGGACGAAGGTCTCTATTCGTGGTACAGGACGGTCGTCCTAAGTCGGGCACCAGAGGCGATCGCTAGGTGCCAACGGCGATTGCCTTGAGAGTCGATCGCTAGATACTCGAAGGTGGACTGTTATTTCCGTTTAGGCAAGTTTGCCGTAGCTTATTCGGTTGTGGCCTCGGTCGCTTGGCCTTGTAGTCGATCGCCTGTCGAGGTGAATAAATCTCGACACTACAGCACCGATAACATGATATTCTGTGTAACACCAACACACCCCATTATCTACAATATAAAATAATTAGACATTTCATTTGCATAAACAAAACGTGAATAAATATGCAAAACATGTGATTAAGTGTAATTAATATTCTCATAGGTAGTTAGAGGGAAATAAGGTAATACAAGCATAGTATGCTTTGCAGTATACAACCCTAACACATCGGTCGTCGGCTAAAGTCTTGATTTAGCCGACGAGTAAATAGGTCGTCATCTAAAATAGTTTAGTCGATGACTTCAAGTCCTGCCATCGGCTAAACCTCGGTTGAGTTGTCGGCTAAGGCAATACACCGTCGGCTAAAGTGACAATACTTTATCCGACGACTATTCATACTTTAGCCGACGACACAGATCTAGTGGTCGTCAAAAGTGTGAATATTCCGATTTTTTATTTATTTATTTAATTTTCGTCAATAATTTATTTCCTAAAAAAATTTATTACTGTAGAATTTTTTTTTTGAAAGAATACATACTTTTAATAAATATAATTTTTAATATGTTTAGCATAAAGATTAAATGGTAAATAAATATTTTTTCACAATATAATAAATAAAATATTTGAAATATCTAACACATGTAATCCATACAGCTCAACGGCAATATATTACTTCATAGAGGGGGAGGTCGCGGGTTTAGCCCACCATGTGCATATACTGAGATCCATTTCCCGCAGGCGAGCTGGGTTCTTGGCGGTTCAGGTTCGGGTCGGAGCAGCTCCTGGCTAGGCTGAGTTGTATGTATCTTTTTTAGTTTGGAGTTTGGGTGATGATAGCTCCTAGCTGTCGGCTAAAGTCGATGACAGCTCCTAGTTGTCAGCTAAACCCTTTGAATTTAGCGGACAACTATACTTTAGCCGACCATCAAGTAGTTGTCGGCTAAAGTCCCAGTTTTAGCCGACGGTTTGCCCAGGATAACATCGTCTAAACCTTAACCTACGGATATGGGCCGACGGAACTTTAGCCAACGACCCATTAGTATAACCGACGAATTTCGACGTTAGCCGGCAACTTTTGGTCATCAGCTAAAGTACTGAAATTGATACTGCAAACATTGAAAGTATTGGGATTAGTAGAGTTCTGGTCTAGTAAGTGGTGAATTTTATGTCATTTACCTTGACCGTTTCTCTAATACCAATTTCATTTAGAAAATATATTTGTCATTGGTCTCATTTGTTATCTTGGTATCATACATTATTCAACCGATATTTTTGAAAACAATAAGTTATTTAGAGACTTAAAAGGTATTGTACATAATTCTCGACCTTTTAAGGAGAATATAGTGGTTCTTCATAATCTTGAATAGTTTTACACTATCACTTATAGTATTTTTTTCTAACTTGGAAAAATATCATTTATTTTTAAAATTATTGTGCATGCTTGCAGTATGATGAGATAATAAATTATGATCATTATTTAAACCCAAAAACTTGGCATTCGTTTCTCATAAAGTATAAGATAAGGCAAAAATATCTTCAAAATATTTGATTTTCTTACCACAAATTATATAGCTAAGACCAATTGAAATCATACTTCGGTTATAAAATCAATGATATTGTTTATACCATATCGACAAACAATCATAATATATCATAAAAGATAATAAATATTAAACTAAAACATAGATAAAAATTGATATTTGATATATAATCTTATGGTTATTGTTTTCTTATTATTATCATTAACAGCTGATAATGTCTACTTCAAGATAGAAAATCTATCAGTAATTATCCACTACAAGGGATAAAATTAAAATAGTTTATCTACATGACGAGATAATTTTACTGCTATTATATACTTCAAGGTTAATTTCTACTCCCTCCGTCCCATATATATAGGCCATGTTTGACTTTTTTGGTCAAACGTCTCCGACTTTGACTACAATCTTAAACCACAAATGTAAAATCTTCAATTAAATTATATAATGAAACTTTAGTACCTAAACTTTCATTATATAATTCAGTAGAATATGTTATATTTGTGGTTTAAGATTAATTCGTAGTCAAATTTGGAGACGATTGATCGAAAAAGTCAAACGTGGCCTATATATATGGGACGGAGGGAGTATGTATTACAACTTTATTATATTCTAATTTAACATTGTTCACTTTCAGGAATAATTGTCACTAAATGTGATGCTTATTATAGAGCATTATCGGGTTATGATTGTGGAGTATATCATATTTTATACAATTTCAACTGAGAATATTCTCAAATCAGATTCACATTTTGATTTGAGATGCAAGTTATGTTTTCCTTCAGGAATAACATTATGTCATATATCACCCTTATATTAATAATATGTGCTACATCAAGAGCATAATGATTTAATTTACGCTATTACTATTTATAAGTATTAGATATTTTCAGGAATATTGCATTCTCACGGGAAATTAAGTACGCATATAGTTTGTTCATCTAGAACAAGTAATATTTCTGGAGAATATTACAATTGATTGTGCTATTTCAGGAGCAACAATTTCAAGAAATATAAATAAAATACAAGACCAAAAAAGTAAAGTAATACAAACCTAAACAATGCTTCAAAATAACTAAATTAAAAAAAAATTATTTCTTCAAGAGCACATACAATACTCTTGAGGAATATTATTTTGTATTTTTCATAAGGGATTTACATAATCTTTAGATCTCGGTGTTCTTCATGAACACATAATGAATATAACGAGATAATATTGTGTTTCTTTAAAAACTACAATAAATCTTTTATCTTAATAATCTTCTAAATTGTTAAGTATTGTCGAATCATATTTCTTGAGGAAACAAACAGAAATATGATTTGATAATAGATTTCTAGATCATCATATATATTATCTATATATGATGATGGTAAATTCAAACAATAATATATATATATAAACACATTAGTAGATTTACGAGCATGTAAAAAAATTCAACTAAAATAAGATTAATATTAAGATTAATATATATATATATAACACATAGAAACATCCAATTAAATAATAAAACAATATTTTTTTTGTTTGTCAAAATCATCATATCATATGCAAGAAAGTGTTCCAATGAGTAAATAAAATTAATACCATTCACCGATATAAACAAAATATTTCTGATCGGCCTTGTTTCTTCGAGCAATACTTTTCGGAATCCAATCTCCATCATTGGATTCGTAGATATATTTGTCAGGAAGGTGCTGTAAAAATTTCATGCTAATCCGACAATTAATGAAGCAGGAAACACGATTTTCGTGTTGCCTCACAGTGCAGAAAATTGACTCGCGAAAACGTATTTTTTTTTTTTTTTGCATTTCAAAAATCAGAGAGAAAATTCTACTACTAGAGCATCATGTTGATAACGCATTACAAACATTAAGAGAAAGGAGAAATATGAGAAGAGATGAGAGACACCAATAAAATTGTGTATTCATTATTAAACCCATAAACCTCGATTTATAAGTACAAAATCTAGGACTTCAAGGGCTTAGTCATTCACTAAATATATGACTTATTTACAATATAAATAATACTCCATCCGTCCACCACCCATATACTTAAAATTTAACTTTAGATATCTACTTTTACTTGATCAATTTTCTCGGTCTTAAAATAATTTTAGTATTCTAACATCTCTGTTTTTCTTGGGCTTTTATTTTCCAGATCTTACTATAGTTTAATTTTCCTAACTATTAATGTCAAACATTATTAATTTATTACATATAATAAAGAAAATTACGAATAATAAACTCTCGATGTAACCTTTTAATGAACAGTAAGTGGTATTTATTATGGTGCCCTGCGTTAAATGCAAGGCACAGCACTGTTATTTTTGCTCATCTCATTTTAAATTTTCATATTGCAACTACAGTAGCAGTTTAATGAGAGGGAGTTTGCTGCTTCCCCACTGCAATTGAAAGTAGGTTCGCTTATGCTGTACGGCACCTCTCCTCTATAGATGAAGAGGCCCTTATGATATTCCTGGAGAACCAATCCTTAGCCTAGGCTCCTATTCTGGAGCTGCTTCCAAGAGCCCTGATTGATAAATTGATCCCCCGCATGAACCGATCTTCTAAGGGTACTAGACCACCCTTTTATGTAGTTAAGTGTATAGCAGGGCAAAGGACTCGTAGCTCTCCCTAAACTGGTATCTAAGCTAGGGGATTGGTAGTAGTCGAACTAGTAGTGGTAGCGATTCTTTCTTGTATTAGTCTTTGTGCCAAGTCTTACTGGCGTATATGTGCGAGGTTGATTAGTTGCTTCACGACCGCACTGTGGGCACCACGAAGGGACTAGTGTTGGAATAAGAGTCAAAGACAACGTGGAAGTCATACAACACAACACAAGCAAAGACAGGAGGCATTTACAGAAAGGCTTTCCTTACGAGCCACTACCAACCCACGCAAGCTTGCTAGCCCTTTCTTTTTAAGGTGTTGAGACCCCGAGTGAATCTGCTGGAAGCAATACAGCTTGTTTTCCTCACCTATGAGTCTGATTGCTTTATCAATCGCCTTATCTTATTTATTCTTTTGAACCTGACTGTCAAGCTAAATATTTTCATTTTGGTACGTCGAAAGTAGAGCAGCTGAGCTCCCTTTGTATCAGACAAGGCAATTCTCCTTCCGGTGTTCATACTTTGAAAGAAAGAGAAGACCAAAACAAAAAGGAGCAGCAGGTTACACTCTTCCGAAAAGAACTCAAAGCAATAAGGTGAAAGATGAGCTGCTAGGTAATGATGGAATGGTTAGACGTTCAGTTTTCTGGTCCGTCACATGCATGCTTTGAAGGTTAGCTTCGCTTTACTTTGTTGGAAAGGCTCTTCAAGACCAGTAATGGCCACGGGCTTTCCCTACCTTCAAAAAAGAGGGCTCCCCCATGGGTGGATTTCAAACACCAACCCCCTCGATAATTGACGTCGTTTAGGACTAAATATAGCAGTTCATGGGCGACCAAGTCTACCTCTTCCTATTCTTTTTCTGATGCTAAAGGTGCATTCTAAAAGGTTCTATAGCAACAAGGGGGAATGGCCTTTCTTATTAGTCGGATATTTATGCAGAATAGAGCTATTGCTCGCCATGGATGAGTTGCAAATGGTTGTCCCTTTCTTATCTCCTCTTCGAATGGGTCTCTGAATGGCCTTCGCTCACAACTCTTCTCCCATCCCAGGAGGCAGAGTCGGAGTGGTTTCCTATCAAATCGGAAGCCTTTCTTCTAAAAGTATTGGGAAAACAAATACCATGTATCGAAACAACTAGGATAATCAATCCCTGTATCGAATAGTGTTGATAAGAGGTTTTGACATATATGCCAATCCTCAATACAGTAAGGAAACTGTATCGAAGAGTTGAAGTGTCAACCTGTATCGAAGACCTGTCTCGAATCCAGTATATAGTGGAACCTTTCAGTACAGCAAAGAAGTCTTATAAAGACCAAGTATGGAAACTGTCTCGAATCACCAATACAGTGATCTTCCATGCAGCTCTCAACAGGACAAAGAAGGAATCTTCAGAAATCAAGTCCCGTTGAGATGCTCGGGAAGGAACGCGAGCAATGGACCACAGATGAAAGAAAGCGAGCCAACCTCGACAATGTGGCTAAGAACGCGTTATTTGTCACTCTTGACAAAGGCACGTTCTCGAAGGTAAAGAGTCAGAATCACCAAGGAAATCAGGATAAACTCAAGATGATTTGTGAGGGAACCGAGCTCTCAAAGAAAACAAAATTTCAAAACCACTCAAGATTTGAATCTTTTGAAATGAAACAAACTGAGACACTTGAGGAACTTGACCTCAGAGTCACTGGTATTATTGGTGAACTTGAAGCTTTGGGCAAAATTTATACCCAAAAGGAGAAGAACTTAAAAATTTTCAGATCTCTCCACTAGATGGGACATTAAGACTACGGCTATGCGTGTATCTTGCAATCTTAATGAAATATCTACTTTTGATTTCTTCTCGACCTCAAAGCTTTTGAGTATGATATTGTGAGAAGAGAAAGTGAAGAATCTCCTTCAAAGGTCACAAGACTAGCCAGATCGAATCGTCGACACAAAGCATGCCCGGCTCATCGAAGCCTAGTCACAAGAATGCCGTGATGGCGACGACATCCTGTCTCAAGATGAAATGGCGCTTCTCATGCACAAATTCAAAAAGTTCATCAAGCAGTCTGGAAAGACTCCCTACAGGCCCAAACCTATCCACAAGGTAAGTACCGAAACATCATCCGGTGATGCTAACCTGTGCTATAATTGCAGGAAACCAGGACATTATGCAAATAAATATCCTCATCCCAAAGTCCAAAGGTTGCCGGAGGCCGAGCAACAAGAGAGAGATGAAAGAAAACTTGCTTGGAAAAACAAGCTCAAGGCCCTGATTGGAGAATCGGAAGCCTCCCCCACACCATCCAAATCAGAAGAATGTCTTCAGGTGGTCACTGAAAGTGATTCATCTGACGATGAGTTCGATGATAAAGCATATATGTGCTTTATGGCCAAAGACATTCCGGAAGGTGAAGATAGCGATGATGAGGTAAGCTCAACCTCAGCTATTCCATCAAATGCATCTCATACTTTTGAAAACATGATGAATGAGTTTAAAAACATTCAAAAGGCCCATGAGATATTGAAAAATGAGAATATACAGCTCCAACTGTCTAACCTAGAGCTGAAAGATGAAAATGACTTGCTGAAGATAAATTATGAAAATATGTCTCTTGACTGTGAAACCAGCAAAGTCGATTTTGAAAAACTCATGGAGAGCAATCATCAACTTTCTCATGAACTAAGTGAGGTTAAAACTCACAACGAGAGCAAGACAAATGATTTAGTTCTACTTCAAGCCAAAGTCACAGCTCTCGAAAAACGAGAAATTGAACTTGAGACCACTCTGAAATCGTTCGAGAAATCGTCCAAAAGAATGGAAGAAATTCTAAGCACTGGCCAACATGCTCATAATAAAAGTGGCTTAGGATACAGCTCATGTTCAAACAAAGGGAAAACTAGTACAGTGTTCGTCAAGAGTGTGGAACACATTCCTGTTTCGAAAGAAACTTCGAGTCCAGTCAAGGAACCTGTTGCACTGCGAACAGCAAAGGCTGCTATTTCGCCCCCGCAATCCTATTCCAAATAGCGGAATCACTAGCCATTCAGACCTGAAAGGCGCACTCAACAGCATGCTCCCCGAGCATATCAACAGCGCCAACAGCCGTCCAGAAGGAAGACTGTATCCAAATACCAAAGGCGCGCACGGCAGTACTATCAGTATAGCACGCCGAGGTATTCGATACAGGAGCCCCGTTATTCCTCGAGACAGCAGGTGTCCGCTCAGTATCAACAACAGCATTGGGAATCCAACTGGAGACCCAGAAGGCAAGATGTTAGGCCAAAGAAAATGGATCCACCTCCAAGACGGCACTCGTACTGGATTAATAATGATAACCCTGAATTTTACAAGCATAATAATTATCATGGTTATAGCGACTACGGATATGCCCCACGTAGATATCGCAACACTGTACCGAGTGTAACCTACAGTAAACCAACTGCTGCCAGGAAAACTTGGGTACCTAGAGGTACTAACATTTATGGACCCAAAAATCAAAGGGGACCTAAATCTACTTAATCTCTTTGCTACAGGACATCCTAGAGGAGGATACCTGGTACTTTGATAGTGGATGCTCTCGGCACATGACCGGAGATAGAAGCAAGCTATCAGATTTTGTAGAAGGTCACGGTCCAAAAGTTCGTTTCGGTGATAAATATAAAGGAAGAACAAGAGGGAAAGGAAACCTACTTGTCGGAAAATTCAAAGTCACCGATGTTGCATATATTGAAGGCTTACAGTACAATCTACTTAGTATTAGCTTTACGTGATAAACAGCTTCTCGGTGAAATTCTATATAGATCAGTAGAGTCAAGAACATCCAAACCAAAGAAGTTGTGCTTACAGGAAGCAGATCAGGTAACATGTATATTGCTGACTGGAAGCCTATGAGCTCCTCAATTCCATGCTTTGTTGCTAAAGGCACTGCAGATCTTAGCTGGTTATGGCACAAGAGGATGTCTCACGTCAACTTCAAGACGATCAACAAGCTCTCAAGACAGGGAATGGTTAGAGGATTGCCAAACGTGTCATTCAAGAAGGACAGCGTCTGCGGACCGTGTCAGAAAGGCAAGCAAATAAAGTCAACCCTGAAGAGCAAATCCTACTTTTCAACCCAAAGAGTGTTGGAAATGCTACATATGGATCTCTACAGTCCTGTAGACCCAGTAATTTTGGAAGGTAAGAAATACTGTCTTGTTGTTGTTGATGATTACTCCAGGTATGCTTGGACAATTTTCCTAAGCAAGAAGAAGGAAACAACATCAAAGCTGCCCGAGCTCCTGAGAAAGCTTCAAAATGAAAAGGCATTGAGTATCGTGTCCATTCGTTCCGACAGAGGTACAAAATTTACTAACCGCTTTATAGAGCAATACTATTCGGAAAATGGGATACAACACGAATACTCAGTTGCCCGTACACCTCAACAAAATGGTGTTGCCGAGCGAAAGAATAGGACGCTGAAAGAAGCAACAAGGACAATGATCGCCGCAAGCAAGTTGCCACAGCATTTCTGGGGTGAAGCAACCAATACAAAGATGCTACTCAAAACCGTCAGATCGTCAACAAGCACCACAACAAAACAGCATATGAGGTATGGAACAACAAAACTCCGTTAGTTTCATATTTTCACATTTTTGGATGCAGGTGTTATGTGTTGAATAATGGGAAGGATCAACTTAGAACCTTTGACGAGAAATCAGATGAAGGAATATTTGTAGGATACTCTTCAGTCAGCAAAGCTTACAGGATCTTTAATAAAAGGAAGCTGGCGATCGAGGAATCAGTTCATGTAGTGTTCGACGAACCTCACCATGACCCTACAGGAGTAGATGATATTACTCAGAACATCCAACATCTCTCTATCTTGGATCCTCCAACTCCCATAGAACCTGTCGTTGATCTAGAAATCAACCCCGCAACTGTAAGAATCGACGTGGATGAAGCTGATGCTGTATAAGCTGAAGCTGCATCTACAGAAACTCGCGATACAGTGCGGGACCCCGAATTAGAACCCGACCGAAGATGGTTGAGAGATCACCCGCAAGAGCTGATCATTGGAAACATAAATGCTGGTGTTTCTACTCGTAGGAGAATACAGAGTACACAAGGAAATGTACTTTGTGCACACGAAGAACTTGATACTGAGATATCATCGTTCCCTGAATGGAAATCTCAATCCGAGCTTAGAAGACTCAATATGTGCACTATTGCTGTATTCTTAGCCCAGTCCGAACCTGTTTCGACCATAGACGCTCTTAATAATTCTCATTGGATAACATCTATGGAAGAAGAGTTTAACGGTTTCGAAAGAAACAATGTATGGTATCTTGTACCCAGACCTACACATCAATCGGTTATAGGAACCAAATGGGTGTTTCGAAACAAAAAGGATCGAAATGGACTTATTATAAGGAACAAATCCAGACTAGTCGCACAAGGCTATAGTCAGGAAGAAGGCATAGACTATGATGAAACCTTTGCCCCTATAGCCAGACTAGAAGCCATTAAGATATTCTTAGCCTTTGCCACCCATAAGAGCTTTATTGTATACCAAATTGACGTCAAGAGTGCATTCCTGAATGGAGACCTTGTCGAAGAAGTTTATGTTGAACAACCACCAGGGTTTGCCAACACAAATGGCATCGACCTAGTATACAGATTAAGGAAAGCACTGTATGGACTTAAACAAGCCCCTAGAGCATGGCACGAAACCTTGTCCCAGTATCTAACCGACAATAGATTTGAGAAAAGTGTTGTGGACAAGACCTTGTTCAAAATACAGGAAGGTGATGACCTTCTAATGGTGCAAATTTATGTAGATGATATAATTTTTGGTTCAACTAACCTTGCTTTATGTCAAAGATTCTCTCATCTCATGCAAAGTAAATTTGAAATGATTATGATGGGGGAACTTAGTTATTTCCTAGGTTTGCAGGTAAAGCAGTTGCCTACAGGAATTTTCATCAACCAGGAAAAATACAGCAAGGAGCTTCTCAACAAATTTGGAATGAACACTTCCAAATCATCGTCATCCCCCATGAGCACTTCCGTCCAAATTAGTGCTGATGAAGCCGGAAAGGCGTTTGACAAATCACTCTACAGGAAGCTCATTGGTTCACTCCTGTACCTAACGACTAGCAGACCCGATATCCACTTTGCTGTTGGAGTGTGTGCGAGATATCAAGTAGCACCTAAGGAATCACACTTCAATACAGCTAAACGAATCCTGAAGTACATTAAAGGAATAGTCGATGTAGGACTATGGTATCCTAAAGAAGGCGGATTCGATTTAGTTGGATACAGAGACTCGGATCTCGGAGGCTGCAAGCTAGATAGGAAGAGTACAAGTGAAACTTGTCACTTTCTTGGACCTAGACTCGTTTCTTGGTTCAGTAAGAAGCAATTGGCTAACTCACTTTCCACTACCAATCAATACTATGTCGCCGGTAGTTCTTTGATGCAGATCCTTTGGATGCAGCAGCAGTTGTCGGATTATGGAATTGAAGCCAGAGAGACTCCAATCATGTGTGATAGCACGAGTGCAATTGCAATAACGCACAATCCTGTCCTGCACTCGCGCACTAAGCATATCAACATGACGCATCATTTTATAAGGAATCATGTCGAGAACAAGGATATTCGGCTCGAAAAGGTTCATACAGACATTCAGTTGGCCGACATCTTCACCAAGCCGCTCGACACAGCCATATTCAACATGCTTAGACAAGAATTGGGAATGCTACAGCCCGATTCCCTGTAAGTAATTTACTGTTTTTACTCAACAATTGAGGGGGAATGCTGTAAGACCCAAGAATACAGTATCCAACGTTAATTATCTGTACACTCAGAACCGTCAATACAGCACTGTAGTGAACAAAGACATGAATTATCCTACAGCTGACGTGTGCAATAATTAAGGGGGAATACAGTATGGCCCATGAATACAGCATTAATCCAAAAGTTGATGTATGGAGTTAAAACCTATATGTACCTTTTAAGGGGGAACGTCAGATCGTCATGATACAAAGACATACTATAGGATTTCGATTCAGTGAATATTATATTATATTAATTTCATTTTTAAAATGATTTTTGTCCACGTGCCCTGTTTTTATGTCAAATGTCATTTACATTAAATGCCTTACACGACATCTGGACAACTGAATCTCAAAAGCCGCGATGGTTTCAAATTGTTTAATGTTTTAAAACCGCCGTTTCAGGCATTTAGGGTGACAACAAATGTCAGAAGTGGGACCCGCTCATATTTTAACATTTTAATGGATAAGTGCACCAGTTACACTCAGTCCATCTTGACCGTTGATTTCAAAAACCGGTTCCCATCCCTTAAAATCTGACCATTCGTACTCTACAAAACCCTACTTAGCCGCCCACTATAAAAGGATCGAGCATCGCCATTAGAGACTCTTTACGCTTTCTGCAAAAATTAAGAGTTCTCAAGCAAATACAGCCTACAAAGTTTTCTGCATTTTACTGCAAATTTCGTGTATTCTCTTTCACATTTTCTTGAACAATCATCAATGGCTGGTCAGACATCTTCTCCCGCACTCAAGAAAACCGCAAACATCATCGATGGACGGGTCTTCTCAAGATCTGTCGTCATCGAGCGTATTCTCTCTGAAACCAATCATGTCGAACCCATGGAATTCATCATCACTCGTCTCCGTCAATAAGGTCTCTACCGCCTTGGGAGTCAAACCGCTGAGAAATACGATGTTCACCTGGTTGAGGACTTTTACCTCAACGCCGCCGTTCGCTTTTTGTCGCTGGCCCAGGGAGGTCACGTTGCTGACATTACTGCTACCATTCAAGGAGTGGAGATCTGTATCGATCGAGATCTTCTCCAGAATATTTACAGGCTACCTGCTGATGGCCTGACCATGGAACAACTTGAGACGTTTGGGTCTCAAGAGCTGATAACTAAGTATTATGGGCTGTTCACCGGCTCAACTGTTGTTGACATGGTTCACACCACATGTCACAAGAAGAATTTTTGCCTGCCATATGTGTATTTACATAATTTTTGCTGCAGGATCATCGAGAATCGAACTGGTGCATTCGAAATGTGCACTAATCTGAGATTTAGGATGATGGTTGCAATTCTGACCTGTGAAAAGGTCAACTGGTGCCAGATAATCTTGAAGCGCTTGCAGGAGGAAGTATGCAAGCCTACCACCCAGAAGAAGTCATTTGGTTTAATTCTAAACCATATTTTGACGAAATGCGGACTTTCGCAATCCGCTGATGCGAAGAAAAACAGCTCCCGGATATACTTAGGAGGCGTCAAGCCTACAGGGTATAACCAGAGCACTATGGTCTGCAACCACCCTAAAATCAAAAGTATGCCAGTTTCTGAAGACCCAAGGGATATGTCTTTGAAGTCCCAGGATGTGGAGTCTTCAAGGAATAGGAAAAGATCTCACAGCAAGACACCCATTGCTGGTGAGAAGCCGAAAAGGAAGCTAAGGAGGCTTTCTAAAGCTAAAACCACCATAACCTCCGAGGAAGTTTCCACCGTGGCGCAACCCACTGGAGAACTACCCTAGGGCCCAACCCCTGTGGAAGAGGTGCTCGCTACTGTATTGACAGTAGATCCTGAGCCTTTGGCAGTTAAGACGGATGATCGGACATCTGCCAACGTAGAAGACTCTAGCGAGTCGGCTGCCCCTTCGGAGCCAACAGCTACTTCTCCTATGCGGGATTCTACACCCGTACAGGATCAATCTTCCTTCGGGGCACCATCCCCTGTAAGGAATCCCACTTCCCTACAGGATCCCACACCTGTAGAGGAATCCCTCGCTACAGCGGATTCAGACGTTGTACGCAGTCCCTCCCCGGACACCATTATCAACAAAACTCTTCTCTCTGTGCAGATTGATCATGCTTATGAAAGATTCCTTAAATGGAAAAGCTACAGGCTAGCTCTGTATGACACATTATACAACTGGAGCGAATGGAGCCATGAAGAGAGATTTGTATTGGAAGTGACGGACTCAACACAGGTTGAAGCCCTGATCCAATGGGACAATCTCTACTGTAAGGAATTGATTTAAAGCCATTTATTGCAAAAATATGACGCAAGGAGAAAAGGAAAAGATAAGTCCGAGGACTCTCCCCAAAATCCAAAAGATGACGATGACTCAGACGACGATGACGACGCTTTACAAGCTGGTCTGAGAATGAGTCGTGAGGAGGCTCAAGACAGAGATGCCTCTCAACCCAAAGATGACGAAGGGCCATCAAGTCGAAGTGAGCCCCCTTCGCCACAGCAAGAGAACATTCATGACGATGAGGAATCAGTCCCTCAAGTCGAGGAAGAAGAAATTGTTTTGGAATAGGCACCCGAGCCTGCCGCCGCTCAAGAAGAAGAAGTTGTTGCTAAAAGACAACAGAAGGAATCAGTCCCTCCTGTATCCATGTCTACAGACGCACCTTCGCAACAGGAGGACACAATACCCCCTGCCGCCGAACCCGAAAATGCTGCTCCCGCCCCATCAACCGTGGAATCCGAGGACGGTAATGTACCTGAGGATGTCCAACTCAATTCACGTCCTACTGTGAATCTGAGGAGGTTGAATGGATCCGAAGATTTTGCCAAACTGGATTCTCCCAGCATTGCTGCTAGGAAAGAGCGCATGTGTGCTCTTGGTCTTCAAACTGTCTTCATACAGGATGCAATTAATGCCCTGTACTCAGTCGAAAAAGCTCTTAATTGGATGCACACTTCTGCAGTCGAAGAGATGACTACATTACAGCATGAAGTCTCTCGAGTAGTAGAAGCCTTCGCTGTACTGCCAGAAGTATTCAAGCAAGCACTGAAGATCATGCAAGAGAAACAAGAGCAACTCCTGAGAGAAGAAGCATCCAAAACGCGCATTGCAGAGGCCAAGACCGCAGTTGATATGATCGAAACCACTTCTCATCTTCGAGCCCACGACAGAAGTATCAAGGATATGTCGGAGGTGCTTTCCATCCTTGTAGAAAGAATGACAAACATTGAGACGAAACAGGATGCCGCACTTGAGATCCTATGACGTCTTGATGACGCCAAAAAGGGGGAAGAAGCAAGAGAAGTTGCTAGGAGAATAAGGTTACAGCACGAAAGGGAATTTAATGCTGCTCAAGAGAGCATTACCGCTGAATTGAACAAGCTAGCCCCTCCCTCTCAAAGTTTTAAGATTTCAGGCTCCCGACCTGAATTTCATGATCCAAATATCCCGTGGCAAAACTTAATCCAAAGACCTTCTGAAATTCGTCTGCCGACCAACCGCCATCCAACTGCCGAAGAGGTGAAGCAATAGAGGAAGAATGAACTGATGAGATACTTTGTTAAGCTTAGTGCAGAGGGAGGGGAGACCTATCGTGTACTTTATGAGAGTGTAACTAAAAGAAGACTCAGTCGGACTTCCGGAGAAGAAGATCTAAAGGGATCATCAAGACTTCCTCTAGGCACCACGGGCTTCCACTCAATGATTGTCTCCTCCCTTATAAGAAGAGGAGAAATTGGATCTAATAGTGTCCTTCCTTACCAAACTCCCGTGGGGATACTCAACAGTCTAGGTGAAACAGGCTTTCTTTTAGAATTGCTTCCTATTTCTATCATCTCCCATACCTTAGCAGCAAAATTTGATTCTAAAGAGCGCTTAGAGCTAAATCAATAGTCAAGAATCTTCCTACACTTTGAGGTACATCAAGCTGAATCCTTAAAAAAAATGAGTGAATAAATAATGTTGGCGGGAACCCTTAGACCAATAGCGCAGATCCACCACTACCTTGATCAGGTCTTTCAGAGCCTCTCCTCTATCTCATAAGAAAAGAGAAAATGCACTTTTGCATATATATATATAAAACGTCAGTCATATGGTTCTAGTGTATGGTTTGGGCTAATATGCAATTCCTGGTGTGAAGGAAGTCACTTTGGCCACGCCTTTGATCTATGGACATGTGTGAAACTGGTGAGCGGGAGTGTCCACATCCGAGGGAGGGAGGGAGGGAGGGAGGGAGGGAGAGAGAGAGAGAGGGAGAGAGAGAGAGAGAGGGAGAGAGGGAGAGAGAGAGAGAGAGAGAGAGAGAGAGAGAGAGTTACAAACTAAACTAATGTCTAATTTCTATGTATAGATCATCAATTGAAACATTCGAGTAAATACAAGAGCAAAAATGGCCCGATAACTAAGATGATCTATCTGCTCAAAGTAAAACTTCATGAGCAAAAATGGCAGCCCAGTAAGGTTCACGGAGTCTACAATGTCAACAGGGCGGTCTTCAATCTTCCCAGTCCTCGGTTTCTTGTTCAAGAACTTGGAGAATGGCCAAGGCTGGTGAACCAAGGTGCATGCCTCTTACAATACCACCATAACTGACCTTAATTTTGTAGCATAGAAGCAATATGGAATCCCACAGTGCTGTTCTTCCCTGCAAACACACTATCCTTATAGTTATATACATAATAGTAGGAATTATTAGAAAGATTACCATTAAGGTTCGGCTGGCTTACAAATAAAACCCGATTACAATTCAAAATTATAGATAACCCTCTTGAGGTATACAACAACCACAGTCAAAAAACGCGCCATTTCTTAACAATATTCCGTTTGAGAGGATTCCATTTGTAGAATAGAGCAAATATAAAGGTGGTGTTTGTAATTTAGAAAGAAACACCCTTTTTTCGAGAAAAAAAAAAAAAAAAACTTCAAAGGTAGTTTTTGTAATCAGCCCTCAACACTTTCCTACATCTCGAAACGTAAACGAGTTCAAGGAGAAGGCACTTTGGAGACAAAGATGAGAAATTTCACAAATATACCAATACAAGGAGTACTGCAGCGGCAGCAATAAAACTTAAACCAACCCGAGTCTCCAATCTAATATCATAAATGATTGAACAGACGAAGGGATGACATGAAGCATGCACAACCAGAATTTTATCCATAAATTTTCTAATTTGATAAATTGGTGTATTTTTTATCCTCAAGGAAACACAGGGTCAAAAGGGAATGAAAATCACTGTAACTTGCCTGGAAAGATAACTGGGGCTTTTTATCCCAGTATAAGGCAAATACTGGGGGAGATTGCTTCCCAACAGCTAAAATACACGCCCCGGGATGTAGCACAGAGGGGACACCAGATATGACAGCTATGTATTTCTCAGGAAAACTTTCTTTAGGCGGCAGGACACCCAGAAACAAAGGGTTCTTGCTAGCCTGCGCCCCAGCATACGTTGTAGGATCAACATGCAACATCCACTTGGGATATTCCAGAAAGGCACAAAACAGATAAAGGATGAGATGAGAATCACTGGGAAGCTCAAGACTCCATTTCTTATTCACTCTGTCATAGACCTCGCCATTTCCCAGATACTCGTAGTTCTTTAAACACGTTCCTTCTGCAAGATCTATAAGATTTTTAACAAGTCAAGAAAAATTTCACATGGTGGAAACCACAAATAGAGGAAAACATCGATTTATCAGGAATTCACTTACTACGAATCCTTTCTACTGTATAATCTGCGCGGACACTACTTTGTGGAAGTAAACCTTTACCCCACTCTCCTTTCATCAAAGCATGGAGCCTCTGATGTTCCATAATGGCATCAATAGCCTCTTGTAAAACAGGAATTGAGGCGGCTTGCTGAGAGGATTGCTGGAAATTGCTAGTTGGTAACTTTGCTAGAAATTAAAAGTAATGGTTACAAATTCAACCTATAATAAAACAAATAAATAATAGTAACTAAGAAAATTTCATGGTTATCACGGCGTCGCCTAGGCGACGCCTAGGCGACGCCTAGGCGACGCCTAGGCGGCAAGGCGGTCCGGCCAGGCCGCCTGAATCCATCGCCTCGCCTAGATTTGAGCTAGGCGAGCGCGGCGTCGCCAAGGCGACGCCTAGGCGAGAAAGGCGACGCCTTGTCGCCTCAGTCAAGGGCAAACAGGTAAATTCTTGTTTTAATTAAAAAAAAACTGTTGTTTAAAGGCTACAGATTCAGTCGACAACCAAAACCAAACATACGGAACACGGATTTCCCGATGATGATGTTGATCTTGATGATGATTATGGCCAAGAGACTACCAATGCTCATGATAGTGAGAATGAGGGCAATGAAGGATATGCTAATGATTTGATTTTTGATGATATTTGAGAGATGAGAGCTTGTGTTTTATGTTATTGTATTTGCTACTTATGTGAACTTCGTACCCTTTATTTATTTGTGTTGAATTTTATGGCTTTAATTATAAAATGTGGACTTAATATAATGTTGTTTATTAATTTTAATAGTGAAATATTAATTATTATTATTTATTAAATATATTTTTTATTTAACGCCTAATTGTCGCCTAGGCGGGCGCCTAGGCGCCTAGGTGTCCGGGCGGTAGCCGAGCGCCTCGCCTCGCCTTGGCGCCGTGATAACCATGGAAAATTTCAGAACAAACTTTGCCTTACAAGTCCCCATTTGCATATATGAACTAGAATTTCCATTAAATTACTATACGTACAAGCATCAAGAATTTGAACGAGGGTAGCACGTAGCTGATGAAGAAGTCCATCTTCGTCAACTGCAAATGATGGCTTCCACTCACCGGTACCCTCAATTTGAGATAAACTAGCAGTAGGTGTGCTTGGGTTATCACTTCCAACTTGACTGACGGTAATCGAAATATTAAGTTTAGCAGCTGCTTCAATAACCTAAGAGTAACAAAGAATGTATGCAATAAAAAAGGTTAACAAAATCAAAGTAGAAGTTAGACTCTACTAGCATAACAAGATTTAAGGATTTACAATTGAGCGTGCTTGCATCACCCAAAGAGAATATTTAGGGCTGTCACATCAGGTAAGATGAAATCATAGCTTAAAAGCATTTAGTTTCGATACGTATCGCATAGGTGTATCCATTAAAGTACATCAATTAGGCAGCAGTCCAGACAGGGTACCACATTGCCATATGGATATCATATAAAAGTGTGCCAAACTTTCCTGGCAAAAATGATTTTTATTTTGAACTCTCCGAAGTTCTCCATGGGGGCCAACCCAGCATATTTAGCAACAGATGGTTCTCCAAAGCATTAGAAGATGGACATAATGGTGTTGGAATATTTTATTCCAAATATTCATTATCGAGTTTTGATAGCGACAGGAGTTCTGTGCGACAAGAAGTCCCTCTTAAGTTGAAGGGTAAATTCTATAGAGCGGCAGTCAGACCTGCAATTTTGTATGGCTCCGAATGTTGGGCGATGAAGAAGTCGCTTGAGAGAAAGTTGGAAGCTGCTGAAATGAGAATATTACGTTGGTCGTGTGGTCGCACAATGTTGGATAGAATCCCTAACGGCAAAAGTCACCTGATTAGACGAAAAGGCAAAAATCACCTGATCAAACGAGAAGGCAAAAGTCACCTGATCAGACGAGAAGAGAAAAGCTACCTGATCAGAGAACTTAACGGACGTAACAAACATCACATAACGTACGAAACTGCATGATGATAACGTACGTAATGTACAAGGCTTAACGTACGTAATTGGATGATACGAATTCAAATATTGGAACCGTTGAACGGACATGACGTCATGGAGTACATGAGCATGCAAAGGATATTTTGACTTATGTTAACGTACGTAAAGGGAAGAGTATAACGTACGTAAGGGAAGAAACGAAGCTACTGGACTGATATGTGAAGAGCTTAACGTACGTAACGAAATGATGCTAACGTACGTAAAGATCATAACGTACGTAATGGGGAGCACTTAACGTACGTAATGAAGAGTGCAGAGCTAACGTTTAGTTGAGGCTCTGGAGCCTATAAATACCACTTTCTATAGTATTGAACCCACAACAACTCAAAACAATCGATTCATTGATCAGATATTGATATACATATTATTGTTGTTGTAATTGTGCTTATATTGATAAGTGTTTGAGTGTTATACACGAAAACATACACGAGAAGAAAAAAAAAAGGATAAGATTGTATTCGATGTTATTAGGATCAAGGATCTGCATTGTTAGAATCGCAATTTATATCCACGTGAGCTTTGTCTAGTACCCATAGAAAGCTAGATAAGTTGATTCCTTGTCCGATAGAAAAGGAAAACGGTTTAACTTGGACCGACAAAAAGACAAGTGTGTTACGGTTTATGTCGGACCGATAGAAGACGAGATTGTAACGGTAATCCCTCGACTGATAGAAGAGAGGTGCAGAGGTTGATCTTTAGCCTATAGAAAAAGATACGGAGAGAGGAAGTAGGCACAATCGGCCAAACCTCTATAAATCTTGTGTCGATTACATTCCGCACTTTATTTACGCTTCCACACAATAGCGCATATACCGAATACATACCAACAATTGGTATCGGAGCGGGTATCCATATATAAATTGGCTTAACATCCGAGGAAGATTCTATGGCGTTTCAACTTGCCCTGGTCGAATGTCTTGCTTTAAATCGACCACCATTCTTTGATGGATCGAACTTCATGACATGGAAAAAGAAGATGTCGATATTCATTCGAGCCTATGACATCGAGCTATGGAAAGTCATATGCCTTGGTCCGAAAATTCCAATGAACTCCAACTGTACGCTTAAAACTTTCGAAGAATATGATGATGCGGATTGGAAAAATGACCATTATAATTGCAAAGCCACGCAATTATTATATTGTGCTTTAAATCCGGAAGAACACAACCGGATATCATCATGTGATAGTGCCAAAGAAATATGGAAGATGCTAGAAGTCACACATGAAGGAACGTCTCAAGTCAAGGAGATGAAAATAAATATGCTTCTACACGAATACGAGTTATTCCAAATGAAGGACGAAGAATCCATTACAATCATGCTCGACCAATTTTCGGTCATTACGAATGGATTGGCTTGTTTCGGAAAACCCCTTTCGAGTAGTGAAAAAGTAAAGAAGATCTTACGATCACTACCTCGGGAATGGGGCGGCACGGTGACGGCAATTACGGAATCGAAAGATTTGAATAATCTTAATTTTAACACCCTCGTTGGTTAGCGAATTAATTACGAGATTGTACTAAAATCTCGGAACGCAAAGCCGAAGCCGAAGGAAAGATCAATAGCTATGAAGGCTAGATGTCTCGCAAAGAAGAAATCCCAGTCGATGAAAGTGATGAAGAATTGGCATATTATGCCAAAAATATTAATAAGTTTCAAAACTTATTCAACCGAAGAAAGAAGAATATCAAATCGGGTGAATCTAAGAAATTCGACAACATCTGTCAAATCTGTGGTAAACCAGGCCACTTTGCTAAGAACTGTCGAGCCTCAACTTCCAAGGAAGTACTCGTTGCAACATGAAGCGATAAAGATGAAGATGATGATTTCAATCAAAATAATCTCGCTCCCATGGCATGAAGTTCATTCGACGAAAGCGACGTCGAAAGTCAGGTTAGTACATCATCTCAAGACGAATTATTTGAACCATTCGAATTATTACATACTGATTTTCAAAATACTTTATCCGAAATAAAATGCCTTCCTAAGTAGCAGGGATTCGCCAGTTACCCGAAGAACTGCGCATGGGATTCGTCGGGATTCGGGGGTGCGGCCGAGATACGCCGGGATGCGTACGGGATACGCCACGAGGCGTATCCATGAATTTTAGGGGAGGGGTGCGGGAAGGGCATTGACCGTAATTTTCGTTCAAACTTCCGACTTGATGCTGCTTCCATTTCCTCCGTTTTCAAGTCGCCGGAGAAACTTTTGCAGGTCGCCGGAGGAGCTTTGGAGTCTGTGTTTGCAGGATACTATATACTCACGAATAGATGAAATTAGAACGATGATTTGTGGTGGTGGAGACGAAGGAATGAAAGTAGAACGATGAATTTGTGACGGGGAGATGAAGAATGAAGTCAAACTTTACAGATCTGTAGCAGATATGTATGTATATATGTGTGTCCATAATGAATGAACCTAGACTTAATGGTGTCCACATTCATTTCTCAGTTATTTCAATTTTCACAGGTACATGTTTATAATTTTAATACATAAGTTACATGTGTGATATTAATGCTATCCTTCAAAAATAAATAAAATTTAATGTTGTATCTAAAATCAATGAAACTCTTGCATTTTAATGAATTTTGTTGGATCTAAAATCATTTATATATATTATATAATATATATATATATTTAAATATTTTTATATATGCCGTATCCCCCCGCACCCAAATTCCCATATTTTTAAATTTGTCGAATTCCTGAATCCCCGTACGTATCCCCGCACCCGTGCTTCGTAGATCCCTTCAATCGAAAAATAAATTATTGGAAACCGAAATTTCCAAAATTCTTGAAACAGGAAAAATTATCGAGACCGATCATTCAAATTGTCTTGAAATTGAAAATAAATTAAAGAATTATCTTTTAAAAGCTCAAGACGAACTTAAAAATTTAACGAACAAATTTTCTCTTGGAAAGAGAAATTTAAAAATATGCTTTCTGTTCAAAAATATACTTTAAACAAACAGGAGGATTCAAACCACATAATAAAACAGAATCTTTAAATTTGAAAATACCCCATTGCGATAAATATTTAAAAATTGCGCATCATATTTCAAATTGCAAAAGCCCACGTCGGCCAATAAAAATTAAGAAAATTTGGATTCCTAAAGGAACCAATATTCCAAATATCGTCTATATTTCAAAAGAAAAACCAACTATCGATTGGATCCCCAAAAATCAAAATTAAATATTTCATCAATTGGTATCTTTATCTTTGATATTTTCAAAATCGATATTTAACTCAAGAGGAGTTGTTATATTTTTAATGAGGAGAGATATTTGTCAGGAGGTGTTTACCCAATTCAGCATACATTATATTTTTTTTATCGATTTTATCATCTTATATGCACTTTTTGCTGATAACAAAAAGGGGGAGAAGAATGGAATAAAAGAAGAATGGTATAAGGAAAAAAAATAAAAGAATGGAAAAAGCGTCATGGAAGAATGACGAGAAAAATAAAAATATATACGAATCATGAAAGGATGAGAAAAGACGAAGAAAGTCGAAAAGATAAAAAAAAAAAAAAGAAAAGAAGAAGTTGAACAAATGAGAAGAAGTTGAAAAGGAGAAAAAGAAAAGATGAAGAAAAGATGGGAGATGGAAACTAACGAAACGAACAAAGCCGAAAAATTTGATTCGTGTTTGTGTGTGTATATATATATATATATATATATTTTATTTTGCAAGTTTATCCCATTCAAGAGTTTTTTTTTGTAATCATCATAAAGGGGGAGATTGTTGGAATATTTTATTTCAAGTATTCATTATCGAGTTTTGATGATTAGTTGTTAAACAAAGAAAAACAACAAGGAAGCAAAACAAAACAACAAAGACAATCAAGCTGGGCAAAAGTCACATGATCAGACGAGAACACAAAAGTCACCTGATCAGACGAGAAGGCAAAAGTCACCTGATCAGACGAGAAGGCAAAAGTCACCTGATCAAAAGTCACCTGATCAGACGAGAAGGCAAAAGTCACCTGATCAGACGAGAAGGCAAAAGCTACTTGATCAGAGAACTTAACGTACGTAACAAACATCACATAACGTACGCAACTACATGATGATAACGTACGTAATGTACAAGGTTTAACGTACGTAATTGGATGATACGAATTCAAATATTGGAACCGTTGAACGGACAGATGACGTCATGGAATACGTCAGCATGCAACGCATATTTTGACTTATGTTAACTTACGTAAAGGGAAGAGTATAATGTACGTAAGGGAAGAAACGAAGCTACTGGACTAATCTGTGAAGAGCTTAACATACGTAATGAAGAGTGCAGAGCTAACGGCTAGTTGAGGCTTTGGAGCATATAAATACCACTTTCTATGGTATTGAACCCACAGCTCAAAGCAATCGATTCATTGATCAGATATTGATATACATATTCTTGTTGTTGTAATTGTGCTTATATTGATAAGTGTTCGAGTGTTATACACGAGAGGAAAAAGAAAGGATAAGATTGGATTCGTGTTATTAAGATCAAGGATCCGGCATTGTTAGAATCGCAATCTATATCCACGTGAGGTTTGTCTAGTACCCATAGAAAGCTAGATAAGTTGATTCCTTGTCCGATAGAAAAGGAAAACAGTTCAACTTGGACCGACAAAAAAACAAGTGTGTTACGGTTTATGTCGGACCGATAGAAGACGAGATTGTAACGGTAATCCCTCGACCGATAGAAGAGAGGTGCAGAGGTTGATCTTTAGCCGATAGAAAAAGATACGGAGTGAGGACGTAGGCACGGTTGGCCGAACCTCTATAAATCTTGTGTCGATTACATTCCGTACTTTATTTATGCTTCCGCATAATAGCGCATATACAGAATACATACCAACAAATGGAACCAAAAAAACCCTACAACTATAATCACGAGTTTTCTTGCAAGCATATGAATGGGCTTCAAAGCTAACAGAGATGGACAACACACCGAAAGGTGATCCCACAAGGGTCTCGAGAATTAAATACATTTTCAGTTTATCCTAAAAAGTATTTTTTTTATGGATCATTTTAGACCAGAGTGTCAATTATGATCTGTTCATGAAGCCCCCACCTCATTTTGGGCTATCACCACCAAAACAGAATCGTGAAGATTAAAACACGACTTTACAACTCCATTTACCATTAACTCCTAGCATGCGGACACCCAACAATTGCTGGGTCTCAGTTTTTTCAAGTTTTTCCCATTCACTCTTTATATACCAGTAGTATTGTTTCAACAGTGTTAATGATATTGGGGTGGGTACCATGTATTTTGGAAAGGGAGAGATTTAATCAGTTTATTAGGGTTATTCCACCCAGATATAGTAGTCATGGATTTTTTTTTTAACTGAAGTCTGGTAAGAAGCATAGTGACATATAAAGTTTCACCTTCAAGTGGCTAGTCTCGATCTTTCTAAGAAGAGGATTAAGTAGAACTGCAGAAAACCACTGCCTTAAACAATCACGCCATTGCTCAATATGTAGATAAATGCCCAACTTTCGAAAGGTTTCAATTGAATCTTCCATGGACATCGGAGGAGGAAGATCTACATCACCTTTCTTCGGTGGAGTTGTGAACTTTTGGGAACCCGGGGACATTCTAACTGGCCTCAAAGGCGTACTTCTTGTAGTTCCCGAAGTGTTAACTGAACTGACCATGGTGTTTGGACTGTTCACTAAAGGGGGAGTTCGGAATTTGCTTAAGGTTTCAGATATTTTTTCATCAACATCAGCCAAAAAACTTTCAAGACCTTCCTCTGTCGCTATCTCTTTATGAAAAGCAGGACGCCTATTTGACCAAGGGGTGGCAATCGACTGATCAGCACTAGGTGATGCCAGTAGGGATTGTAACGGTACTGGTGATTGCATAGAGGTTGAGGGGAAGAGATACAGAGAGGGAGATGCTGATGATCTGGATGGTGTGCTAAAGGAATGCATCTTGCCCCCACTACTGGTGCTTGATTTCCCGCCGCTGAATCTAGATAAGTGATCAGAATCTGTTACTGATGGATGAAGAGGTACAAGCAAATTTGATGGAGAAGGTGAGCTAATTTTGGATTTAGGAGGTCTCTTTAAAGACTCTTCTGAATCCAATTCAAGCTTTGGACTTAATCCTAGAAGGCCCAGTTGTCGTTTGCTAAGACGTGTAACCTCCTTCGTGCCTTTGGCAGGAGATACAACTACCACACCCACAGCGCTTCTCGCCCTCCACTGTGAGAAGACTTTGAACAAAGCAAGCAAAGTTCCAAGTAAAATGATACTTGCTGCGGCTGGTATCACCTTGGAACATATACCTGACATATCAAATTATCGACAAGATACCAATTTAGCAAGTTTAGAAATAGTTCATCTGAAGCGCGAAAATGGATATTGAAATTTCAAACATCACTTACGAGCAACGTCTTGAGAAAGAAATCTGAGTCCCAGATTAGTAGCAACTGCATTTTCCCTGCATTGATCAGATTCAAATCAATTTGTTATTTTTAGTATAACCCATCCCATGTCATTTTTTATTCCCCATCCACAGGTTTTCTCACTTGCTTCCCTCATATCGCTACAATCCCCATTCCCCACGCATGAAGGCACTGAAAGGAGGTTAAATATATAAAGGCACTCGCATAGCATATTCCACAAGAAGGTATTAACTTTAACCTTCCAGTTCACTACACTGGCAAGATGAACATTGATAAAAAAAAACAAAAAACTGATGGAATAGTAACTAACTGAAAGCCTACATTTTATTCACTGACAGGCAGCAGCTAAAAACCCACAAGAGGGCAAAAAGAAAACATCACATGACTAAAACCAACATATAGCGGCAATTTACCTAGACAGAGAGAAGAGCAGAGCAAAACCGGCGCCAGATAAGAGAGAAAGGATGAAGAAGAAAGTGGAGGCGGAGGGACGGAGGCTGTTGGAGGTAAGGGCGGCGGAGAGAGCTGGATTCTGGTACACTGCGAACAATGAGGGCTTTGATGCACTCGACGTCTGTCCTCCACCTCGATCCATCACTGATTTTCTATGCAGTGGGAACTCAATGCTGCCTGATTCCTTGTTTAGGGTTTTAATATTTCAGAGTTTTTTTTAAGAATCCGACCACCGACATTGGTTGGGGGGGGGGGGGGGGGTTTAAAAACCGGCAAGTTATTTAAAAGACTTCGTGAATAAAAAATTTGTGCAGATGACCTCTAGTACTTTTCCTTAGAAAGAGGACCTATGTCATAGCCAAACATGTACATGCTCAATGCTCGCGTTCTAATGGCAAGTGTGTTGTTCCCATTTTATTCGCTGACCCATCATGCAAAAGCTGTGTTCGCTCCAAGAGACGGACTTCTATATCATCTTCTTGTAAATGCTCAATATTCATGTAAGAAACCGATCGCGTGGATGGTGAAGTTCATAGGTGAAATGAGCGGAGCCCTTCCAGTCCCAGTGTCGGGAAGGGTGGTATTATACTGGCCTGCATTAACGTGGCGATGTGGCCTTTACGTGGCGGCGATGTAGTATATTTTAATATAAAAAATAGTATGAGTGATATAAAAACACTCTACTATCAAAACATTACTACATATACAAAGATCCAGTCTGGCCCTACAAAGCGTGGTGTAGATAGTAGGGGTATTTTTGTATCACCCTCTTATTTTTATATTAAAATATACCACATCAGTGTAGTATAGCGCACATCAGTATACGTAAGTGCAGATGATACCACTCTTCCGCTCTTAGACCAGGAAGAAGTGCTGTGAAATGAGATGTGAAAAAATAAAGGTATAGACATATTATTTAGGAAAAATATTAGGGCAACAACTCAACCACACTCAAACACACTCCGTGCTATTAAGTATAATGAATTTCGATTTTCATTCTTTCTGTTTGGTCATGATGTATAAAGCAAAATGTTAGTAATAATAATTGTATGCATCAATAATACTACAATTGTTATATTTTGTTCATTATTACTCCCTCCGTTCCATACTTAACTGCTACATTTCCATTTTGGTTCGTCCCATACTTAACTGTTACTTACTATAAAAGGAAATAAATCAATCATTCCCTCTAAATATACACCCTCAATGATCATCTATTTACCATAAAATGTCATTATGGGTCCACTCAATTAAACACACAATACTAATATGATTTCGGATTTTCATTATTACCCCTCTTAAAATATCACTTTATTACACACAATACTAATAAACAACTCTAATATTAATATCTGTGCCAAGAAAAAGGTAGCAATTAAGTCTGGAACGGAGGGAGTACTTTTTAATTTCTCAACTAAAATGTATACTATTTTTTTATTTTTGTTTGTGCATGATATATTATTATGTTGTAAAATGCATACAATATATTAGAGTAAAGTGCACTTTGTGTACCTGGACTTTACTCAAGACACCACTTGAAATACTAGATTTTAATATTTATCACTTGCAATACTGAATTACTTAAACTTCGTGTACTGTCGTCTATCTATTACTAACTTCGTTAGAAAATCAGGGGTAGAGTTGTCTTTTAAAAAAAATTAAAATTCCTTGCTCATCACATTGGCCGTACTGCTGGCCCTAGCTGGACCCTGAAATTTGTCTCTCTCTAATTCAAAGAAATCGGGTAGCAGAAAACACACACACACACCAAATTCTAGATCGCCACACACACTGCAAGTCGCACTAACACACACAGGCTCAGCTACAAGGCGACCGTCGATAGACCAAGATGGAAAGCGGCGTCGGCGGCGAAGTAGCAGCAATGACTGGAGGTGTAGGTCCGCGGCGATTTTAGGGGTTTACGTCACTTGTTTAGATTTGGCTTGGGGTGATGGGTTATGGTTCCTCAAATTGAGTTTGGGATCGGCCCGAATTCGGGTTCCATGGAGGTTCGAGTACTGGGATTGGGATCTCGATTGATTGAACGGCCAAGTTATTTCGTTCCGGGTTGGTCGATATCGAAGGCCAAATTGATTCCTTCGATTGGAGTCGATTTAGGACTGAAATCGGGCCCTTAAGTTAGAATTTGAGCTGACGATTCGAGGCTCGTCTTAAACAGTCGAAGGGTTTCGAATTCGAGGTTCATGTTTGGTGTTTTCGGCTCGAGAAAAATAAGAGTTGAGTTGTTGATTCAAAGAGCACAGAGAGGTTGAACGAGAATTATGGGTTGTTCTCGGACTGGAATTATAGGAATTGTAGGTATCCTTTTTTGTCTCTAGTCGATTATTATTGTAGGTATTATGGAAGATATGATTCAACAATTAGCATAAAGTTATAGGAAGAAGATGGAGGTTTTGTGTAAATAGCTGATGTTTGCTGATGTTGAGGAAGAAGATGGAGATTTTGTGTAAATTGTGTGAAATTCTTTTTTATGAAAAGACAGTTTTACCTCTGAATTTTTAACGAAGTTAGTAACAGATAGACGGCAGTACACAAAGTTTAAGCAAAGTGAATGTTCAGTATTGCAAGTGATAGATATTAAAATTCAGTATTTCAAATGGTGTCTTGAGTAAAGTTCAGGTACACAAAGTGCACTTTATTCATATAATTACTTTTCAATTATGCATTAGGCATAAGGACTGTTCATGTTATAACTCTGGTCGTTTTCTGTTATTCAATTACTCCCTCCGTCTATGATCTTTTTGCCACATTTTGACCAGCAACAACAACATCAGAGCCTTAGTCCCAAAACGCTTTGGGGTCGGCTAACATGAATCAATCTCTAAAAACGTCAAGTCGTTTCCAATAAAACAGCACGGGTTTTAATAATTTAGTTAACTTAATTGGTAGAATGTGTTGTGAGTGGAATAAGGAATGCACTTGTGATTGAGTTTATATTCCTTAATCTTGTGAATATGAGTGCATTGAATAAAAAAGTAATTAACAGGAAAAAAAGATGAAATAAAAATTGGAAATTTGATTTTTATTTCATTTCTGTCACTTCAAAGCATACCACTTTTACAATGTCTTTATCATTTATTTGATCAAAATATTGGAGGAAGATTTCAATTCTCTCCAACAATTACGGCCAAAATAATGCTTCAAATCCTTAAATACACCCAACAACCTCCAACATTCATTAAAATGAAAAAACATCATAAATAGAAAACCATTAAAATGAATGACAGGTCCAGGAGGAAGGCCACAGCCGAAAAGAAGAACATAGTGGGTTAGTGGCGTTTTCAAAATAGCATTTATGGCATGCTGTGACGTGGAGCACAAAAATAAGCCACTGAGAAGTATGGCATATGCATGAGGATGATGAGGTATCTTTGGACAGCGGCAGGAAAAAAATGAAGAGGGAAAACCTATCAAATTTAAGTCGAACATGATAGGTATCGTGCATAAAGATAAGTTCATTATTGATGTTGAGAAAGCTAAGACACTTAGTGTTCTTGAAGATCTACAATAAGAAAAATGGTTGTGAAACTTGATATTAGCGAAATCTTGTTGGGAGAGTGGATCAAAGAGGGGCAGATTAGGGCACATACAAGTGCAATCAAACCCCAACTGACTAACCCAAACAAATCAAGATTGAAATTTAGCCTATGCCATTTGGATTCTATTTTGAGAAGTGTGTTAGGATAAATATTCTTGTTTTGATAATTGCAAACATACAGTAAAGAAGTCTTAAAGAAGTCGGAATATCGTTAAGTATGGAAGCTGTTAGGATTCTCCATACAACCCGTCCATACAGCAAAGAGATCTTCTACAGAGTCCATCCTACAGAGCCTACTTCATACAGTAAGAGAAAAAGTACGTTGGATACAGCAGTAAGGTTGTAGGTGTTTTACTTAGGAAAAGTACAATACATCCAACAAGACTGAATAAAAAAGCTTTAAACCGTTGCGAGATAAACATTGTTTATTCATATAGTATTCACGATTAAAGGCAGCATTTATTGCTGATATGACAACATTTAATGCGACTGGAGAGAGACAAGTCTGAACGCTCTGAAGAGCATTTAATGCAAAGGCAGAAATGATGTCTGAAGCATTAAATGCGATATGCTCTAATTCAAACAATCAGCAGCCTCCAATCAGAGACGTCAATATCTCACCAACCAGCAATGTCTACATCTATAACGGATACATTTTCAAGGTTATAAAATACCCCCAAGCAAGAGAATTTTAAACACTGGAGATATTCATTCTCGCGCATACTCTGACAGAATCTCTGACAAACTAGCTATTAAAGAGCAGTATATTTCGTGAGCATACAACTGTATCTAAGCAAAGAAATATACTAAGTCCTCAACGCAAATAACACAGCATACAACGATTATTCATCAAAGATATAGCTGCTGTTTGGAATTGTTCTACCCTTACTGTTGATATTATCATTAGCCCTGTGTGGACTAAAGATCCTTGCATATTCCGACCTGTGTGGGAAGAATAGCATTGAAAATGAAGCTTTGATCTGTGTGAGAAAAAGCGAGTCGAAAGAGCTTAAGTCAATCTGTGTGAACGTCCCAAAGCTACAGTCCCTGTATCAATCTATGTGAACGATACAGAGACAGATTTAGTTAAAGTCACGTAATTGTGTACGTAGTGATTTTAATAAACACTTTACTCCTGTGTGAAGGACCAGCAGACGTAGAGGGATTTACCTCGAACCACTTTAAATTCTGTGTTATTTACCTTTTGTCTTTACTCCTGTGTAAAAGACCCTATTTATCCAGCTCTTGAGCGAAGCTTTGGTGTTCTTGCTCTCTGCCGATCGTCTTCCGTGTAGGAGATGCTGAGAGAGAAGAAGGAACCGAGAGATAGCTGTTGCCAAGAGTAGGAAAGCCAAGTAGTGTGTTGAACTTCTTAAGAAGCAGCCCTCCGTCCAAATGCAGGAAGCCTTCTATTTATAGGGGCCGAGATGCCTTGTTTTCTGGCAGGCGATCGCCGTTCGTCCAATATAATAATGGGGCGATCATCTTTAAGTCACATGGGCTGTCCGTCTAAAGTCCAAGGCTGCTGCTGGCGGCATTTATCTTGATCCCAATGAGGAACCGCACGCGTCTGAGATTCTTTATCACGGGCGGTCCCCGACACCTTTCGGCGGGCTGTCATTTGGTGGAAAGATCTTGTGTCAGTGTCAATGATCCGTGAAATGCGGATCTTGTCTCGACACTGCACGTGGGTTCTGTCCTGAGCTTCGGCCTTTGCCGACTGGATGATCATCGGCTTCGAGCGACATGAGGCGGTCGTCACTGGTCGGTCACCAGAGGTCAGCATCGGCAAGTGCCGAGAGATGATCGTCTGCTAGTCGGCCACCAGGAGTCGATCGCCAAGTACCGAGAGACGATCGTCTTAGATGTCGATCGCTCGGCATCGGGACTTGTCCTGGGACTTTCGGTCGGCCGATCTGTCTTGGCTGCTCGGCTACGGCTAGGTCGCCTGGTCTCTGGTCGGCAGTTCTGCCTTGGCTGTCGGGCTAAGGCTAGGTCGCCCGGTCTCTGAGGTGATCGCCCGTCGAGGCGTATAATTCTCGACACAACACATGGTGTTCTTGGTGTTCTTGGTATAGATCACGTCAAAAAGGAATATGTGATATGATATATAATGGTTTTTATTATAAACATGGATTTGATAATTAAAACCAATATTATGTTGATTGTAGTAGTTGATTTCATATGTTCTTGATGAAATATGAATCATGATAATGAGGATGAATTCGGAAAGATTATGGTTAATCTTAGAACATGATTGTCAATGGTATTGAACTATTTGGATAGTTTGGATTGTCGATTATGTCGGTCGTATTATTTTACTGTGAATTTACAATTATGAACAAGGAGGAATCTTGTTAATTTATCTAGGAGGTTGAATTCGGAATAGAGTATTATGTAATCCTTGTTATCGGGATGAGTTGATCGTTGATATGATTATCGGATTATGGAATCTTATTGTGGTTATGGATTCGTGATTGATTGATTCGAGTTGTTCGGATTTGTGTTTAATCAGGATATTGCGGAACTGTTGGGTTTGTCAATCGGTTATATTGATTGTTAATTATGATCATCGAGTTGCGGTTTGTATTGTGGATATGAGTTCGTATTTGTTGAGTTGGATTATTTGGTTTTGTATATGATCGAGGTATCGCTGAACCGTTCAGTTTGATTCGTTGGCTATGTCGGTTATTGATTGTTATCGGATTGTTGTTTATTGATTACTTCAATAGGTTGTGATAATTGATCGTTTACTAGAATAATATGTTGCGGTCGAGTTCGAGTATGTTCGGGAATTGCTTTGGCCGAGGGCCGAGGAGCTTGTAGACGACGGCAAGAAATTGATAACGGCTTCACTATCATCGTATCGGTATCGAGGCAAGTTATTACTTGCGCAGTTTATAATATTTAATGAATGGTTTCAGTTTCATTCGTTTATAACTCGTATAGCAATGAATTTAATTGTGAACTCTGGAGATTTGGGATTGGACGTTGTTTTCTGATTTTATGAATTAAATCATATGTATATGATTTACAATTGTTATTGGTATACTTGGGTATCGAGGATACATTATGGTAAAGACGAGGATATGAGTTATCTATAGTCTGTGGTATTTTGGATCGTCGAACATTGAGGATAATTATTAGTGATGGTTTTGACATCGAGTTTACTCTCGAAGGACTCGGGGCAAGTAATCTAATCATTTTTGTCATTTTGTGTCGATCATGTTGTGATACATTCATGTATTGTTATTGTCATGCATGTGTGTATTGTTGTTATCATGCAGTTGCGCATTGTTGTCGTATGTCCACCTTGTGTTGATCTGACGGGATCATCTTGGGATCTCTACTGGCGTGCGCTGGATCATTGGACGAGTTTTTACACCTCGTATTGGTCCGACGAGATCATCTTGGGATCTATGCAGTGAATGCTGGATCATCGGATTACCCATGTGTTGTTGTTGTGCATATATATTGTTGGTTATCCACCCCGTGTTGATCTAACAGGATCATCTTGGGATCTATGCTGCGTGCGCTGGATCATCGGATTTCCATGAGTATACATTGTTGTTGTTGTTGTGAGCATATTGATGTTGTCATATGAGTATGCATTTGTAGGTCTTGTGTTAGGACCATGTCCGTATGTTGTATTGATCAGATCTTGGATTAGACTGACATGATTCGTCGTGGCAGTGCGTATCTTGAGGTATGTTCTGTATTTCCTTCTTGGTACTTGTCTTTGGATGGATAATCGATCATCGTGTTGAGATTTGATGATGTTATCCGATGGATTGAATTGGTTAAAGTTGGTATATTTCTATATTGGTGAGTTATGATGATGTTTTGAGGATCTTGGGTATTGTTGGAGGTACACTATAGATGTCGTGTATGAGTTTATTGTTTAATCGAGAATAGAATATGTGCAATATGGTAAGGGTTATTTTGATGAGGATTATCACGAATTGGTGAGGTTATGATGGTAACATTTCATTGGTAGTATTCTTACTTAGCATTTTCATTAGTATGTAATTATTGACGTGATGTGATCGTTATCATTGTTGAGTATTATGGCTGACCCCGTCGTAGGGTTTATTTTTAGGTTCTTGGGATATCGAGCTTGTAGCGGTTGTGAAGAGATGAGCTGTAATATCCGGATTTTCAGTATAAATTTTTCGCGTTATTTTATCTGAGATATATTACATAGCTTGGTGTCTATACAGAATGGATAAAATAAATTGAAGACTGAGGCAGCTGTATTTGTATATTGTCATACTTGGTCGATAATTGGATTTTAGGATATCGTGTATCAGAGGTATCGTTTGAGAATATTTTTGGATGAGATATGTATTCAGTATGTGAGTATTCGTATCCAGTATGTCGAGACGGACAGGAACAATTGGATTTGGCTAAGTACAGAAGGTCATTACGTACGCTAAGCTTAGGGACTTGCGTACGCTAAACTGGTAAGCATAACGTACGTTATGTATCATGCATTACGTACGTTATGAGGGGAATCGGACAGGACCGAGCTGTGATCACCTAGTGGGCCCGTGGTCGGCAACTTTCGGCGCGGATGTGGACAGGCGAGTCAACCTCGAGCTTTACGTACATTAAGGACAGCTCATTGCGTACGAAAACAAGTATGGTACTGTAGCAAGTCAATGTACGTAGACGTACGCTATGGATTAAGTGTTACGTACGTTATGCAAGATACGAACTGAGGTAGTGAACTCTGGATGACTATTACATATGCTACGTTGGACATGTAGCTTACGCTATAGGGCATTACGTACGTTAATGATGGGTTATAACGTACGTAAAGGGGTGTGCAGATTATAAAATAAGGACTGTTCTTTCATTCTTCACGAGAAGAAACCGATGTTTTCCTCCCAACTTCGTCCCCCTGCATATGTAAGGTGAGGATAAGCCTCTTCTAACTTGGTTATAAGCTTGGAAACATGGATTTGTTGCTCGGATATGAAGATATTGGTGATTCTTGAAGAGCTTGATTGTGTTATTCATGTTCTTAAGGTATGTTGACCAACTCTACACCTTGAATTCGGATTTTTGATTCTGTTGTTGAGGAATAATTCGTATGAAGATGATTATGGTGGTGGTGTTGTGATTCTTGAGGTTATGTGAATTGTATGTTGAAGAATATGATGATATATGTCTTCGATTATGTTATATGTTATAATCATGATTATGGAATCATGGTATTCTTGGTGTTCTTGGTATTCTTGGTATATACATCACATCAAAGAGGAATATGTGATAGGATACATAATGGTTTTTAAGTATAATCATGGATTTGATGATTGAAACCAATACTATGTTGATTGTAGTGGTAGAATTCGTATGTTCTTGACGAAATATGAATCATGATAACAAGTTTGAATCCGGAAAGATTATGGTTAATCTTAGAACAAGATTATCAATGGTATTGAACTATTTGGATAGTTCGGATTGTCTATTATGCCGATAATATTGTTTTACTATAAAATTTACAAGTATGAACAAGAAGGAATCTTGTTGATTAGTATTTAAAGTTGAAGTTAGAATCGAATATGTTATGAAATCCTTAATATCGAGACGAATTGATCATTGATATGATGAATGTGTTTAAGAGGTGTTGGTGTTTTAGATATGAATATGGAATATTCATATCTAGAACTAAGTTATGTGTTTTGGTACAATATTCGTATAAGGATACGAATATGATTACGAGTTCGATGAGATTATTATTCGTCTTTGAGTTTCGAAGTTCATACGTTTTGGACAAGTTTTCAGCTCGGATGATGGAATTATTTGACACCCTTGAATATGATCATTTATAACGTTGTACTAATCGGTGTCCGGATTGATGATGATAATCGGTAATTGGTTTTAATTATGAATTTACAAGGAGGAAACTCGTATTCGTATTTAAGATCGAATTTGGAATCAGTAATGTTTATACCCTTGTTATTGGTTTAGATTGATTATTGATATGATTTTTGGATTGTGGAATCGTATTATGGTTATGAGTTCATGATTGATTGATTTAGGTTGTTGGATTTGTATTTAATCGGGATATTGTGGAATCGTTGGGTTTGTTGATCGGTTATATTGATTGTTATTTATGAGTTGTCGAGTTGCGGTTTGTATTGTGGATATGAGTTCGTAATTGTTTGAGTTGTATTGTTTGGTTTTGTGTATGATCGAGGTATTGTTGAGTCGTTGAGTTTGATTGGTTGGCTATGTCGGTTATTGATTGTTATCGGGTTGTTGTTGATTGATTACTTCAATAGGTTGAGATGTTTGATCGTGGATTATGACCATTGTGTTGCGGTTGAGGTTGAAGAGTTCGTAGATTGCTTTTGGTCGGGGCTGAGGAGCTCGTAGACGAAGGCAATGGATTTTTGGTAACGGCTTCGTGGTACCGGTATCGAGGCAAGTTATACATGTTCAGTTTATAATATTTAATGAATGATTTCGCTTTCATTTCATTTATAGTTCATATAGCAATAATATAATAAGTGTATATTGTCGGGATGATGGTTTGTTCATGGAAAGGATATTGTCTTCGGCTTTGAGATAATTTAAGCATTGCTCAGTTATGAGGATAATTAGTATGTTGAGTTGTTGTATATGTTGAGGTTTCGTATAATGAGATTCGTATTGGTTGTTCGATGAGGGATGTTGATCCCAGGACGGTAGTGTTGAGATTGTTGCTCGCATTGGTCATTCTTTGTGGATTGTGATCCCAGGATGTTTGTTTTGGATATTGTCGGTCGTGTCGATCTTTCATTATACGTGTGTCATTGTTCACTTCAGTGAGTGCTTTGATCCTTATTGGATATATGATTATTTGAGTTTCATTGTCATGTTGCATCGTGACATATTTGGAGTCATATCTGCGTGTCGATTGGTTATTGTGTAGGATTTTTAGCTGGGCACACTATGGTCATGTGTTGATATTTCCACATTGGACCGTGCACACGAGACGTAGTTCGTGAGGCTAATTAGGAACATGTCCCACGAATATCCTGGATTCCGTATACGGGGTGGACATGTGCACGGACATATTTCTGAATAAGGCGTACTATGACGTCCATCTTTGAGCAATATGGGTTGGTCGTTCATCCTCCATTTATGGTTGGGTATGTTCGACGGTTTGCGACTGGTTGTTCATACGCCCGATTGGTATGTTCGACAGTCGGGGTTATTTCTTTGAGATCCATTATTGTTGATCGTTTGGAGTTTACCTTGTTGATGGTATTCTCGGTCGTTGTTGATCCTCTATTGATCGTATTTGGAGTTTACCTTGTTGATGGTTTTCTCGGTTGCTATTGATCCTCTATTGATCGTGTTTGGAGTTTACCTTCTTGATGGTATTCTCGGTTGCTATTGATCCTCTGTTGATCGTGTTAGAGTTTATCATGTTGATGGTATTCTCGATTATTGTTGATTCTTCGTTGGTAGTATTGGAGTTTATTATGTTGATGATATTCTTGGTTGTGGTTGGCCTTTGGTTGGTCGTATTGGAGCTTATCATGTCGGTGATATTCTCGGTTGATTTATTGGTTGATCTGGTTACTGATCGTATGACTGTACGTCGATGTTTCGGGACTTATTGTCATTGTTTTGTGGTAGTTGATCTACAGATATGTTGTGTGTTATTGGTTTATCCAGGTTGATATTTGATTGTGTGATCCGACGGACATGATTTGGCACGTATGAATTATTTCTTGCTTATGAGTTATGATGATGTTTTGAGGATTCTTGATATGGTTTAAATATCGTACAGATGGTTGTAGTTGAGTTCATTTCGTCATTTGAGGATGCGAAATGTGGATTATGGTAAGGATCGATTTGATATGGATTGCTATGGATTGGTAAGGTTATGACGGTAAGATTAAATCAGTAGTATTCTTACTTGTAATTACATTGGTATGTAATTATTTATGTGATGTGATCGTTATCATTATTGAGTATTGTGGCTGACCCCGTCGTGGTCTTTATTTTTAGGTACTCGGATATCGAGCTAGTAGTGGTCGTGAAGGGGTGAGCTTCCCGGGTGATACTGGCTGTGGCATGTATTTGAGAATTGAGTATTCTTTTCTAGTTGTTTTATATCCGCTGCCTGTGTATATTTTAAAATGACTTTCCGGTATTTTACCAACTCGTGTATAACTTTAAAATGGCCTTTTGGCTATTTCGTAAATTTGGGTTTTTCGTTAAACCCTTTTTTTTCCCTAAATTATTTTATCGGTGTTGGAATATTTATTCCACACATTATTTAATTTGTGTTTTGATGATTAAAGTTGCTAAACAACAAAACAACATCGAGGCGAAGCAAAACGACGAAGCAGACAAAGACGCAAAAAGCTGAACAAAATACATGTCTAGCGCACGCTAAGACATATATGTTAGCATACGCTAACGGGAAGTCATCTGCATTTCAGCCTAGTTCGAAGTTAGCTGAAGTGAAGTCAACTGATTGGATAGCGCACGCTACACGTTATCATTAACGCACGATATCGAAGTCTTGTTACCATTGTGAAGGAATTCAAACACAGAATGACGTATGCAATGAAGTCAGCATTAGCGCATGCTACAAAGAAGGAATAGCGCACGCTAAGCAGTTTGAATCAAGTCAATCAGAACGTTGGGAAAAGCAGGTCAAAGTCAGCATATCAAACGGATACTTTGACAATCCATGCAACGGATATATTGGATTAGCGCACGCTATAATTTATTATTAACACACGCTAAAGCCAGAGTATAACGTACGTAAGACAGAAGGCATAACGTACGCTAAAGGAGAAACGAAGCTACTGGACTGAAACTGGAACAGTCTAGCGCACGCTAAAAAGAAAGGCTAGCGCACGCTAGCAAGTCAAAACACCCAGCAACGGCTAGTTTGTGGGAAATGCCTATAAATACCATTCCTATGGTATTGTTTGAGTACAACAACTTCAAGCATTCAAGACATTGATCTTACATTCATATACTTATATTGTTGTTGTAATATTGAGCTTATATTGTTAGTTTGAGTGTTTTTACATTCAACATTATACACGAGAGGTAAAAGAAAAGATATGATTGGATTCGGTGTTATTAGGATCAAGTATCCGGCATTGTTAGAATCGCAATCGATATCTAAGTGAGGTTTATCTAGTACCCATAGAAAGCTAGAGTGGTTGATTCCTTATCCAATAGAAAAGGAAAAACGATTTTACTCGGACCAATAGAAGACGAGCTTGTAACGGTAATCCCTCGACCGATAGAATAGAGGTGTAGAGGTTTTGATCTTAAGCCTAAAGAAAAAGATACATCGAGAGAGGACGTAGGCTTCGTTAATAGCCGAACCTCTATAAATCCTTGTGTGATTTATTTTCCGCAATTTATTTACGCTTCCGCACAAAACGGCGCAAATATCCGATTCAATACCAACAATTGGTATCGGAGCGGTACTCCAATACGCGGCTTAACATCTGAGGAGAAAAGATCCAATGGCGTTTCAAATAGCTCCAGTCGAAGGCCTTGCTCTCAACCGACCACCATTTTTTGATGGCGCAAACTTCATGACTTGGAAGAAGAAGATGTCGATATTCATTAGAGCTTACGACATCGAACTTTGGAAGGTGATATGTCTTGGTCCCAAAATTCCGACGAACTCAAACAGAACTCTCAAAACCTTTAAAGAGTATGACGATGCGGATTGGAAAAACGACCATTATAATTGTAAAGCCACGCAATTATTATACTGTGCTTTAAATCCGGAGGAACACAACCGGATATCAGCGTGTGATAGTGCCAAAGAAATCTGGAAAATGCTTGAGGTAACACATGAAGGTACGTCTCAAGTCAAATAGACGAAGATAAACATGCTCCTTCACGATTATGAATTATTCCAAATGAAGGACGACGAATCCATCTCGATTATGCTCGACCGATTCTCGGTCATTACCAATGGATTAGCATGTTTTGGAAAACCACTTTCGAGTAGTGAGAAAGTAAAGAAAATTCTCCGATCACTACCTCGAGAATGGGACGGTACGGTTACGGCAATTATGGAATCTAAAGATTTAAACAATCTTGATTTTAGTGCTCTTGTTGGTTCTCTTATCAACTACGAGATCGTTCTAAAATCTCGGAATGCAAAACCAAAACCGAAAGAAAAATCGATAGCCTTCAAAGCTAAAATGTCGAAAAAGAAAGAAGAAATTCCGGTGGACGAAAGTGATGAAGAAATGGCATATTATGCCAAGAATATTAATAAGTTCCAACACTTATTAAACCGGAGAAAGAAGGGCATCCAAGCGGGCGAATTTAAAAAATTCGACAACACTTGTCGACTTTGTGGTAAATCAGGCCACTTTGCAAAGAACTGTCGTGTAAAACCCAAGGAGGTTTTAATCGCAACATGGAGCGATGAAGATCCCGATGAAGATCTTCTTGACCAAAATAATCTCGCACTCATGGCCCGGATTTCATTCGACGATAGCGATGTCGAAAGCCAAGTAAGTAACTCCTACGACGAACTCTTTGAAGCATTCGAGTTATTACATGCGGACTATCAAAATGCTTTAAATGAAATTAAATTTCTCATGTCTAAATATCAAAGTTTAGAAATTGAAAATTCCAAAATACTTGAAAAGGGGGAATTTGTTGAAATAGATGATTCGAAATGCATTGAAAATGAAAATATTTTAAAAAATGATCTTTTAAAAGTTCGAGATGAACTAAAAGTTTTGACAAAGAAATTCTCATGCGGCAATGATAAATTTGAACAAATGTTATGTGTTCAAAAATATACTCTAAATAAAGAGGGGTTAGGATTCAAACCACGTTCAAAAAATGAATCCGTTAATTTCAAAATACCCCGATGTGAAAAATGTTTGAAAATTGGGCATCATATTTCTAATTGCAAAAGCCCACGCCGGACGATAAAAATGAAAAAGATTTGGGTTCCTAAAGGAACAATTATTCCAAACATCGTCTACGTTTCAAAAGAAAAACCAACTATAGGTTGGATCCCCAAAAATAAATTTTAACAATTGATATTTTAAAAAGGGGAGATAATACTTTCAGGAGGAGTATTTTTTTTAAAGGTTATAACTAAATTCCCTTATTAATGCATAAATTGGCATCATGCATATTTATATTTCATTTGTTATCCTCTATTTTTATATATTTTTGATGAAGACAAAAAGGGGGAGAAGGAGATGAATTGATAAAAATGAGAAGGTCGAAAAGAAAAAGAAAGCACACAAAAAGGGGGAGTTAAAACGAATGATTTGAAAAATTGAAAAATGAAAAACAAAGAAGTCGAAAAAGAAGAAAAAGACAAGGATTGGAGAAACTAACGAAACGATTAAAGCCAAAAACTTTGATTTGTATACATATACATATATTATTTTTTTTACAGATTTTATCCAATTCAAGAGTTGTTTTGTAATCATCAAAAAGGGAGAGATTGTTGGAATATTTATTCCACACATTATTTAATTTGTGTTTTGACGATTAAAGTTGCTAAACAACATCGAGGCGAAGCAAAACAACGAAGCAGACAAAGACGCAAAAAGCTGAACAAAATACATGTCTAGCGCACGCTAAGACATATATGTTAGCGCACGCTAACGGGAAGTCATCTGCATTTCAGCCTAGTTCGAAGTTTGCTGAAGTGAAGTCAGTTGATAGGATAGCGCACGCTACACGTTATCATTAACGCACACTATCGAAGTCTTGTTACCATTGTGAAGGAATTCAAACACAGAATGACGTATGCAATGAAGTCAGCATTAGCGCACGCTACAAAGAAGGAATAGCACACACTAAGCAGTTTGAATCAAGTCAATCAGAATGTTGGGAAAAGCAGGTCAAAGTCAGCATATCAAACGGATACTTTGACAATCCATGCAACGGATATATTGGATTAGCGCACGCTATAATGTATTATTAACGCACGCTAAAGCCAGAGTATAACGTACGTAAGACAGAAGGCATAACGTACGCTAAAGGAGAAACGAAGCTACTGGACTTAAACTGGAACAGTCTAGCGCACGCTAGCAAGTCAAAATAGCCAGCAACGGCTAGTTTGTGGGAAATGCCTATAAATACCATTCTTATGGTATTGTTTGAGTACAACAACTTCAAGTATTCAAGACATTGATCTTACATTCATATACTTACATTGTTGTTGTAATATTGAGCTTATATTTTTAGTTTGAGTGTTTATACATTCAACATTATACACGAGAGGTAAAAGAAAAGATATGATTGGATTTGGTGTTATTAGGATCAAGTATCCGACATTGTTAGAATCGTAATCGATATCTAAGTGAGGTTTATCTAGTATCCATAGAAAGCTAGAGTGGTTGATTCCTTATCCAATAGAAAAGGAAAAACGATTTTACTCGGACCGATAGAAGATGAGCTTGTAATGGTAATCCCTCGACCGATAGAAGAGAGGCGTAGAGGTTTTGATCTTAAGCCTAAAGAAAAAGATACATCGAGAGAGGACGTAGGCTTCGTTAATAGCCGAACCTCTATAAATCCTTGTGTGATTTATTTTCCACAATTTATTTACGCTTCCGCACAAAACGGCGCAAATATCTGATTCAATACCAACAATCGGTACGTTCAAGTGGTGGCCTAACTTATATTTTGAAACTATTGAGTTTTAGCGTTTGGCCTTGAACTTTTAAATGATTTTAATTTGTGACGGTATTCGGAAAATGGTTTTTTAAAATTATTTAAAATATTACCGTCTTTGCCTTTTTGGCGTGCTTGAAATGTTTTTGAAAATGAGTTTTAGCCTGGTGGGTTCCGGCACGGGACCCACGGCGCTGTAATATCCCCGGATGGTTTTGGGTGGTATTGCAGAATATGGTATCGGAGCTTGGGTTTTGTGAAACCCGGGCATGTGTGTTATGTGGCTCTACCAGTACGGTAGTAGCGTGACTTTTGAAAATGATTTCTCTGACTTTTGTGTCAAACCGATTTTTGGAGGTTCCACAATCTTTGAGATCTTTTCAAATTACTATTTGTGATATTGGTGTGTGTTGGTATTATGTTGGGACTTCGTATAGGAGTCATGTGGTAGTATCACGGGAGATCATCGGCTTTACGCACCTGTAAGTATGTTGTTTGATTATTCGCTTGTGGCGACGATTGATTGCTTTTGTGATGAGTTTGGAAATTTTGGATTGATCTGTTGTTTGTTACAGGATTGCAAGTTTCGAGGACGGAACTTATTTTAAGGGGGTAGTATGTAATATCTGGATTTTCAATATAAATTTTTCGCGTTATTTTATCTGAGATATACTGCATAGCTTGGTGCCTATACAGTATGGATGAAATAAATTGAAGACTGAGACAGCTGTATTTATATAATTGTCGTAGTTGGTCGACAATTGTATTTGAGGATATCGTGTATCAGAGGTATCGTATGAGAATATTTTGAAATGAGTATATATATTCAGTATGTGAGTATACGTATCCAGTATGTCGAGACGAACAAGAACAGGTGGATTTGGCTAAGTACAGAAGGCCATTACGTACGATAAGCTTAGGGACTTACGTACGCTAAACTGTTAAGCATAACGTACGTTATGTATCATGCATTACGTACGTTATGAGGGGAATCGAATAGGACCGAGCTGTGATCGGCTAGTGGGCCCGTGGTCGGCAACTTTCGGCGCGGATGTGGACAGGCGAGTTAACTCGAGCTTTACGTACGTTAAGGACAGCTCATTACGTACGTAAACAAGTATGGTACTGTAGCAAGTCAACGTATGTATTACGTACGCTATGGATTAAGAGTTACGTACGTTATGAAAGATACGAACTGAGGCAGTGAACTCTGGATGACTATTACGTATGCTATGTTGGACATGTAGCATACGCTATGGAGCATTACGTACGTTAATGATGGGTTATAACGTACGTAAAGGGGTGTGCAGATTATAAAATAAGGACTGTTCTTTCATTTCTTCACGAGAAGAAACCGATGTTTTCCTCCCAACTTCGTTCCTCTGCATATGTAAGGTGAGGATAAACCTCTTCTAACTTGGTTATAAGCTTGGAAACATGGATTTGAGGCTCGGATATGAAGATATTGGTGATTCTTGAAGAGCTTGATTGTGTTGTTCATGTTCTTAAGATATGTTGACCAACTCTACACCTTGAATTCGGATTTTTGATGCTGTTGTTTAGGAATAATTCGTATGAAGATGATTATGGTGTTGTTGTTGTAATTCTTGAGGTTATGTGAATTGTATGTTGAAGAATACAATGATATATGTATTCAATTATGTTATATGTTATAATCATGGTTATGGAATCATGATATTCTTGGTATATATATCATATCAAAGAGGAATATGTGATAGGATACATAGTGATTTTTAAGTATAATCATGGATTTGATGATTGAAACCAATACTATGCTGATTGTAGTGGTAGAATTCGTATGTTCTTGACGAAATATGAATCATGATAACAAGTTTGAATCCGGAAAGATTATGGTTAATCTTAGAACAAGATTATCAATGGTATTGAACTGTTTGGATAGTTCGGATTGTCTATTATGCCGATAATATTGTTTTACTATGAAATTTACAAGTATGAACAAGAAGGAATCTTGTTGATTCGTGTTGAAAGTTGAAGTTGGAATCGAATATGTTATGAAATCCTTAATATGGAGACGAATTGATCATCGATATGATGAATGTGTTTAAAAGGTGTTGGTGTTTTGGATATGAATATAGAATATTCATATCTAGAACTAAGTTATGTGTTTTTGTACAATATTCGTATAAGGATACGAATATGATTACGAGTTCGATGAGATTATTATTCATTTTTGAGTTTGGAAGTTCATATGTATTTGATAAGTGTTCAATTCGGATGATGGAATTATTTGACACCCTTGGAATATGATCATTTGTAACGTTGAACTAATCGGATTGTCCGGATTGATGATGATAATCGGTAATTGGTTTTGATTATGAATTTAGAAGGAGGAAACTCGTATTAGTATTTAAGATCAAATTTGGAATCGGTAATGTTTAGACCCTTGTTATTCGTTTAAATTGATTATTGATATGATTTTCGGATTGTGGAATCGTATTATGGTTATGAGTTCATGATTGATTGATTTGGGTTGTTGGATTTGTATTTAATCAGGATATTGTGGAATCGTTGGATTTGTTGATCGGTTATGTTGATTGTTATTTATGAGTTGTCGATTTGCGGTTTGTATTGTGGATATGAGTTCGTAATTATTTGAGTTGTATTGTTCGGTTTTGTGTATGATCGAGGTATTGTTGAGTCGTTGAGTTTGATTGGTTCTCTATGTCGGTTATTGATTGTTATCGAATTGTTGTTGATTGATTACTTCAATAGGTTGAGATGTTTGATCGTGGATTATGACTGTTATGTTGCGGTTGAGGTTGAAGAGTTCGTAGATTGTTTTTGGTCGGGGCTGAGGAGCTCGTAGACGAAGGCAATGGATTTTTGGTAACGGCTTCGTGGTACCGGTATCGAGGCAAGTTATACTTGTTCAGTTTATAATATTTAATGAATGATTTCACTTTCATTTCATTTATAGTTCATATATCAATGATATTATAAGTGTAAATTGTCGGGATGATGGTTTGTTCGTAGAAAGGATATTGTCTTCGGCTCTGAGGTAATTTAAGCATTGTTCAGTTATGAGGATAATTAGTATATTGAGTTGTTGTATATGTTGAGGTTTCGTATAATGAGATTCGTATTGGTTGTTCAATGAGGGATGTTGATCCCAGGACGGTAGTGTTGAGATTGTTGCTCGCATTGGTCATTCTTTGTGGATTGTGATCCCAGGATGTTTGTTTTGGATATTGTCGGTCGTGTCAATCTTTCATTATCCGTGTGTCATTGTTCACTTCAGTGAGTCTTTTGATCCTTATTGGATATATGATTCTTTGAGTTTCATTGTCATGTTGCATCGTGACATATCTGGAGTCATATCTATGTGCCGATTGGTTATTGTGTAGGATTTTTAGCTGGGCACACTATGGTCATGTGTTGATATTTCCACATTGGACCGTGCACACGAGACGTAGTTCGTGAGGCGAATTAGGTACATGTCCCACATATATCCTGGATTCCGTATACAGGGTGGACATGTGCACGGACACATTTCCGGATCGGGCGTACTATGACGTCCATCTTTGAGCCATATGGGTTGGTCGTTCATCCTCTATTTATGGTTGGGTATGTTCGACGGTTTGCGACTGGTTGTTCATACGCCCGATTGGTATGTTCGACAGTCGGGGTTATTTCTTTGAGATCTATTATTGTTGATCGTTTGGAGTTTACCTTGTTGATGGTATTCTCGGTCGTTGTTGATCCTCTGTTGATCGTGTTTGGAGTTTACCTTGTTGATGGTTTTCTCGGTTGCTATTGATCCTCTATTGATCGTGTTTGGAGTTTACCTTCTTGATGGTATTCTCGGTTGCTATTGATCCTCTGTTGATCGTGTTAGAGTTTATCATGTCGGTGGTATTCTCGATTATTGTTGATTCTTCGTTGGTAGTATTGGAGTTTATTATGTTGATGATATTCTTGGTTGTGGTTGGCCTTTGGTTGGTCGTATTGGAGCTTATCATGTCGGTGATATTCTCGGTTGATTTATTGGTTGATCTGGTTATTGATCGTATGATTGTACGTCGATGTTTCGGGACTTGTTGTCATTGTTTTGTGGTAGTTGATCTACAGATATGTTGTGTGTTATTGGTTTATCTAGGTTCAGATTTGATTGTGTGATCCGACGGACAGGATTTGGCACAGATGAATTATTTCATGCTTATGAGTTATGATGATGTTTTGAGGACTCTTGGTATGGTTTAAATACAGTACAAATGGTTGTAGTTGAGTTCATTTCGTCATTTGAGGATGCGGAATGTGGATTATGGTAAGGATCGATTTGATATGGATTGCTATGGATTGGTAAGGTTATGACGGTAAGATTAAATCGGTAGTATTCTTAATTGTAATTATATTGGTATGTAATTATTTATGTGATGTGATCGTTATCATTATTGAGTATTGTGGTTGACCCCATCGTGGGCTTTATTTTTAGGTACTCGGAGATCGAGCTAGTAGCGGTCGTGAAGGGGTGATCTTCCCGGGTGATATTGACTGTGGCATGTATTTGAGAATTGAGTATTCTTTTCTGGTTGTTTTATATCCGCTGCGTGTGTATATTTGAAAATGACTTTCCGGTATTTTACTAACTCATGTATAACTTTAAAATGGCCTTTTTGGGTATTTCGTAAATTTGGGTTATTTCGTTAAACCCTTTTTTCCCTAAATTATTTTATCGGTACGTTCAAGTGGTGGCCTAATGTACATTTTGAAACTATTGAGTTTTAGCGTTTGGCCTTGAACTTTTAAATAATTTTATTTTGTGACGGTCATCGGTAAATGGATTTTTGAAAATTATTTAAAATATTACCGTCTTCGCCTCTTTGACGTGTTTGAAACATTTTTGAAAATGAGTTTTAGCCTGGTGGATTCCGGCGCGGGACTCACAGCGCTGTAATATCCCCGGATGGTTTTAGGGGGTGTTACATGAGCTTCCCAGAGGATAATGGCTATGGCATGTATTTATAGATCGAGTACTTTGACTAGTTGTTATTTTCCGCTGCAAAAGTATTTTTAGTTAATTGTTATATCCACTGCGAGCGTGTTTTAAAATGGGTTGCTAGTATTTTACGAACTTGGGTTTATTTTGGAAAGTCGTTTTCTCAACTATTTTGTCGATACGTGCAAGCGGTGGCTTAACGTATACTTTTGAAAATGTTGAGTTTTTGCATTTTGGCCTTGTACTTCCAAATGAGATTTTACGATGGTATTGATATATGGATTTTATAAAGTCCTTGAATAATTTTAAAAATATTACCGTCATCGCCATTTAGGCATATTTGGAATATTTGTAAAAATGTCTTTTAGCCTTGTGGGTTTCGTTTCGGGGCCCACGGCACTGTAATATTCCTGGACGGCTCTGGGGGTGCTACACAATCCTGCCACGAGGATACAAGGACAGCCTCACGCGGAAATGCTCGAGAAGGAGCGCGAGCAATAGACAACGGACAACCGCAAGCGTGCGAACCTCGACAATGTTGCTAAGAAAGCGCTCTTTGTCACTCTCAATAAAGGCACATTCTCAAAGGTAAAGAGTTGTAAGACAGCCAAATAAATCTGGGAGAAACTTAAGCTAATTTGCGAGAGAACTGAGGTCTCAAAAGAAAATCAAATTTCTAAACTTACTCAGCAGTTCCAATCCTTTGAAATGAAATCTTCTGAAACGCTTGAGGATCTTGACCTCAGATTCACTAGCATTTTCGGTGAACTTGAAGTATTGGGTAAAGTGTATACTTAAAAGGAGAAAAATTTAAAAATCTTTGGATCACTCCCTGCCCGATGGGACATTAAGACTGCAGCTATGCGTGTATCCTTTAATTTTAATGATATTTCTACTTTTGACCTCTTCTCTGACCTCAAAGCGTTTGAGTATGATATTGACAGGAGAAAAAAGGCCGAAGAGTTACCTACCAAGACTACAACACTGGATGCTATATCTGACAGGAGACACAGCTCTGCACCTAGCACATCCAAATCAGCTCACAAAACTGCAGACAGCGATGATGACATCCTGTCATAAGATGAAATAGCCCTGCTTATGCACAAGTTCAAAAAGTTCATCAAACAGTCTGAAAAGACTCCATACAGGCCTAAGATTTTTCACAAGGTAAGTTTTGAATCTCCTTCATCCGGTGATTCTAACTTATGCTACAACTGTAGAAAACCCGGACATTATGCAAATAAGTGTTTATATCTGAAGGTGCAAAAGTTGTCAAAAGCTGAGCAAAAAGAAAAGGACGAAAAAAGACGTGTCTGGAAAAACAAGCTCAAGGCCCTGATTGGCGAATCAGAAGCCCATCCCGTGTAGAACAAGATCGAGGAGTGCCTTCAGGCAATCACTGACAGTGACTCCTCCGATGATGAGATCGAGGATAAAGCATATATGTGCTTTATGGCAAAAGAAATACAGAATGACGAGGACATCGATGATGAAGTAAGTTCAAATTCAACTATTCCTGTAAATGCATCACATACCTTTGAAAATATGATGAATGAATTCAAAAACATTCAAAAGGCCCATGAGACTTTAAAACGAGAAAATATACAGTTCGAAAACTTAGAGCTTAAAGATGAAAATGACTTGCTGAAGAATAACTATGAAAATATGTCTATTGATTGCGAAAACAGCAAGGTTACTTTTGAAAAACTCATGGAAAGCAATCATCAACTCGCCAATGATCTAAATGAGGCTGAGTCTCATAATGAGAGCAAGACAAATGATTTTGCTTTATTCGAAGCCAAAGTGAAATTTCTCGAGAAGCGAGAAGGAGAATTAGAGATCATTCTGAAATCATTTGAGAAATCTTCTAGACGGATAGAAAAAATTCTAAGCATTGGGCAACATGCCCACAACAAACGTGGCTTAGAATATGACTCATTCTCCCATAAGGGAAAGATTAGTACGGTATTTGTCAGAGGTGTGGAACCCATTCCTATACCTGAAGAGATTCCAAATCCTGCAAAAGCTATAGTTGTCCCTCGTACAGCGAAGGCTGCGATTCTACCAGCAATTTCATATCACAGACAGCGGAAACCTCATCCTCCTAGACCTATAAGGCGTGCTCAACAGCATGCTCCCCGAGCATATTAAAAGTGCAAACAGCCATTCAGAAAAAAAGTTGTATCTAAATATCAAAGGCAAGCACCGCAGTACTTCCACAGTACAGTGCGCCTAGATATTAGATACAGGAGCCCCGTTATCCATCTAGAAAGTAGGTCGCCGCACAGTATCATCAACAGCTCTGGGAATCCAACTAGAGACCCAAAAGGCAAGCTGTAAGGTCAAGGAAAATGGATCCACCTCCTAGACAGTAATCATACTGGAATAATAACCCTAGATTTTACATGCATAATAATCAAGGTTACAACGACTACGTACCTGCCCCACGTAGACATCTCAAGACAGGACCAAAAGTAACCTACAACAAACCAATTGCTGTCAGGAAAATATGGGTACCTAAAGGCACTAACATACATGGACCCAACAATCAAAGGGGACCTAAATCTACTTAAATTCTTTGCTTACAGGATATTAAAGAGAAGGACATATGGTATTTTGACAGCGGATGTTCTCAGCACATGACAGGTGATATCAGCAAACTGTCAGATTATGTAGAAGGTCACGGTACAAAGATGCCCTTCGGTGACAAGTCCAAAGGAAGAACAAGAGGGAATGGAACCCTGCTTGTAGAAAAGTACAAAGTCACCGACGTAACCTGTGTTGAAGGCTTACAGTACAATCTACTTAGTATCAGCCAGTTCTGTGATAAACACTTCTCGGTCAAATTCTATGTAGACCACTGTAGAGTGAAGGACATCAAGACCAAATAAATTGTTCTCACTAAAAGCAGATCAGCTAATATGTATATTGCTGACTGGAAGCCTACGAGACACAATATTCCGTGTTGTGCTATGGCACAAGAGGATGTCACACATCAACTTCAAGACAATCAACAAACTCGCTAGATAGGGAATGGTCATAGGGTTGCCCGATGTGTCATTCCATAAAGACAGCGTATGTGGACCCCGTCATAAAGGCAAACAAGTCAAAACCACCCTGAAAAGCAAATCATACATGTCCACACACAGGTTTCTGGATATGCTACACATGGACCTCTACGGCCCTGTAGACCCTGTAAGTTTGGGAGGTAAGAACTATTGTCTCGTTATTGTTGATGATTTTTCCAGGTGTGCTTGGACAATCTTTCTAAGCAAGAATAAAGAAACCACAACGAAGTTGTCAGAGCACCTGAGAAAACTACAGAATGATAAAGGGTTGAGTATTGTGTCCATTCGTTCCGATAGAGGTACTGAATTCACAAGTCGCTTTATAGAGCAATACTGTTCAGACAATGGAATACAGCACGAATACGCAGCAGCCCGGAGTCCCCAACAAAATGGTATTGCTGAGCGAAATAATAGGATGCTCAAGGAAGAAACAAGAACCATGATAGTTGCAAGCAAGTTGCCGCAGCGGTTCTGGGGAGAAGCAACAAATACAGTGTGCTACACACACAATCGCTATATCATCAACAAGTATCACAACAAAACATCTTATGAGGTATAGAACAATAACACTCCATTAGTTGCGTACTTTTATATCTTTAGATGCAGGTGTTACGTTCTGAATAATGGAAATGATCAACTCAAGACCTTTGACGAAAAGTCGGATGAAGGGATATTTGTAGGGTACTCCTCTGTCAGCAAAGCTTTCAGGATCTTTAACAAAAGGAAGCTGACAATAGAGGAATCCGTCCATGTAGTGTTCGATGAACCTCACTTTGATCCTACAGGAGTAGAATACTTAACCCAAATTATCCGAACACTCTCCATTGATGACCCTCGAACTACAATAGAGCCTGTCGTAAACTTAGAAATCAATCCCGCAACTGTAAGATCAGAAGTAGTCGAAGCCGATGTTGTACAAGCTGAAGCCGAGACTACAACACCACAAGATACAATATGGGACACTGAATTAGAACCTGGTAGAAGATGGTTGAGAGATCATCCACAGGAGTTGATTATAGGTGATATTGATGTCGGTGTATATACCCATAGAATACAAAGTACACAAGGAACTGTACATTGTGCGCAAGAAGAAACCGAATCTGAGAAATCGCTTTTTCCTATATGGAAATCTCAAGCTGAACTTAGGAGACTAGCTATGTGCACCCTAGCTTTATTATTAGCTCAATCCGAAATAGTTTCAACCAATGAAGCTTTGAATAATTCTCACTGGATCACTTCTATGGAAGAAGAGCTTAATGGTTTCGAAAGAAACAACGTATGGTATCTAGTACCTAGGCCAGAACATCAAGCTGTAATTGGAACTAAATGGGTATTTAGAAACAAGAAGGATGAGAATGGACTTGTTATCAGGAACAAATCCCGTCTAGTCTCACAAGGCTACAGACAATAAGAAGGCATAGATTGTGATGAGACTTTTGCCCCTGTTGCCAAACTAGAAGCCATCAGGATATTTCTAGCCTTTGCGCCCATAAGAGTCTTATAGTATATCAAATGGATGTTAAGAGCGCATTCCTGAATGGAGATCTTGCCAAAGAAGTCTATGTTGAGCAACTACCAGGGTTTGTCAATACTGAAGGTGGAGACCTAGTATGCAGGCTTCGAAAAGCTCTGTATGGACTTAAGCATGAACCTCGATCCTGGTTTGGAACCATGTCCCTGTACCTTATCAAAAATGGATTTGATAAAGGTATTGTGGATAAGACTCTATTTAAGATACATGAAGGAGACGACCTGTTAATAGTGCAAATATATGTCGATGATATTATATTTGGTTCTACTAACCTTGCTCTATATCAAATGTTCTATCATCTCATGCAAAGTAAATTTGAAATGAGTATGATGGGAGAACTTAGTTATTTCCTAGGATTGCAGGTTAAGCAACTGCCTACAGGAATCTTCATCAACCAGGAGAAGTACATCAAGGAGCTACTCAACAAGTTTGGGATGAACAACTTCAAATTCTTGTCAACCCCCGTGATCACTTCCATGCAAATTAGTGTTGACGAAGCTGGAAAGCCGGTTGATCAATCACTCTACAGGAATCTTATAGGCTCACTCCTGTACCTAACAACTAGCAGGCCCGATATCCAGTTTGTTGTAGGAGTGTGTGCTCGGTATCAAGTAGCACCTAACGAGTCACACTTCAGGATAGCCAAATGAATCCTTAAGTACGTGAAAGGAACAATTGATGTAGGATTGTGGTATCCTAAGGAAGAAGGATTCGATTTGGTTGGCTACAACGACTTGGATCTCGGAGGCTGTAAGTTGGATAGGAAGAGTACAAGTGATACTTGTCACTTTCTTGGACCTAGACTTGTGTCATGGTTCAGTATGAAGCAATTGGCCATAAGCAAACAGTTTACATATGTTCTGCAATTTTCTGCATTCTTTCCGTGCGATTCTTTGTTTCTTCACATCCTTTTTCAACTGCAAAATGTCGACCTATCAGACATCTTCCCTTTCGATGAAGAAGAAGGAGACAACAATTGATGGGAGTATCTTTGCCAGGTCTGTTGTGGTGGAAAGAATCGATCTTGAAGGAGAAGACTTTGTTGGGATGGAAATGGTCATTTACAGGGTGAAACAACAAGGGTTGTACCGCCTTGCTAGTCACCATGCTGATCTATACGACGACCAGATCGTGGAGGAATTCTATTTAGATGCTTCAAGTACTCTTCTCAGAGGAGAGGAGGTGAAATTTCGGAAATCTCTGCAACAGTTCAAGGGATTTAGATCTCTGTGAACAGAGAACTGCTGGAGGAGCTGTACAGGCTGCCGTCTGATGGCCTGAAAATGGAAGAGCAGAGACCTTCGGGTAGGAAAACCTACTGATTGCCTACTGGCAACTATTCACTAGCGATGAGAATGCCAAGAATGTTCACCCCTCATGCCACAAGAAAACTTCACTCTGTCGTACATCTATCTGCACGACTTCTATTGCCAGGTAGTTGAGAACTAGACAGGAGCTTTTGAAATGTGCACCAACCTCCGCTTCAGAATTATGGTGGCCATCATGTCACGAGAGAAGGTTAACTGGTGTCGAATTTTAATGAAAAGAATTCAGGAAGAGGACGCTAAACCTGAATCTGTAAAGAAATCCTTCAGCCTCATCCTGAACTATATTCTCACTCACTGTGGAGTGAAACAGTCTGTTGATGCCAAGAAGATTGGCACAGGACGGTTTATTGGTGGGATGAAACCAATTGTGTTTAAAAAATCTCTCCTGCTTGCTAAGAGGCCGCACCCCCGAGACATGTCGACCTCAAGTGACCCGAGGAACGTCACTGTGAGGATCTCGAGCGAGGAGAAGAAGAGGAAGAGAAGTGTTTCTGACAGCCGTTCGCCTAATGTTGTCGAGAAGAAGAAGAAGAAGAAGACCAAGAAGTCTTCTAAGGCCGAGGCTACAATGACTACAGCGGTCACTGTAGATGTTCATTCTGTTCCAATAGCTGAACCAATCCCATAGGGCGCAACCCCTATGGAAGAAACAGTTGCTGCAAAAATAGCAGATCCCGAGCCTGTGACGGCTATGACGGTTGACCAACTGTTTGCCAAGTTGGAAGGTTCCGGCGAGTCGGCTACCCTTTTGGAGGCCTAAAGTCGTTACTTCAAACAGGGTATCCAATCCTGTACGGAATCAGACTCCCGTAGGGTACCATCCCCTGTTCGGGAACCCTCTCCACAATAAGCTCCTATACCTGTTGAGGATCACATTCGGACGGTGGATCCAACTACTATACGGAGTCCCTCACCAACTGACATTATAAATAATACTCTCATCCAGGTTCAAATATAGGAAGCATTTGAACGCTTCAAAATCCAGAAGTCATACAGGATCGCCTCGTATGACACCTTATATCACTGGGCCGACTGGAAGGATGAGGAATTATTTGCTCTGGAGGTCACAGACACCCAGAACGTCGAAGTCCTGATCCGCAGGGAGGATCACTTTTGCCGCGAGCTTATCTCAAACTTCTACACGGCAAAACAGAAGGCTAGACTCAAAGGGAAGTCACAGTCCGGTGACAAAGCTCCTTCGCCAAGCCACCACTCCGACCCTAACTCGAATGATGATGAAGATGCCCTACAAGATGGTCTAAGGATCAGCCTCGAAGAGGCCAGGGAAGGTGAGATGGCCAAACTCAATAACCAACAGGGTCATGGGACTTCTGACAAACAATAGTCCCCTTCCCTGCAATAGGAAGCTGCTCAAGAACAAACACAGGAGGAATCAGTCCCCCTGTCATCTCTGAAGAGCTAGTTGGTCCCGAACAAGACGCCCAGCCTGTCCACCAACCTAAAGACGCCGCCCGCGCCAACCGCCAAGAGGATTCAGTCCCTCTTCCGGATCAGGCGGAAGTTAAGACTCAGTAGGAGGATTCAGTCCCTCCTATACTTCCGACTACAGACGAGCAACCCAGACAGGAGGAATTAGTCCCTTCTATCTACGAGACTGAATCTACATCACCTTCTTCCAAAACCCCTGCTGCCAAAGCCCCTGCTTCTGAAGTTCCTGCTCCAGATGCCCCTGCATCTCCCACCTCCGTTAGCTCAAAATCAGATTCTGATGACAGTTTTCTGCCCAACGATAGACCATGAAGACCCCGTCATCTTGTGGTTCTTCATCAACTTGAAGAACTGGAGGATTCCAAAATTGCGCACTCTGACTCCCCGCGCACCGAAGACCGCACAGAGCAACTCCACACCATTGGTCGCCAAATTGTGTTCTTGCAGGACGCCGTCAAGGCCCTGTACGACGTTGGAAAAGAACTCGACTTGATGCGTGAGACTGCACAGGACGAGCTCCCCAAGCTGAAATCCGCTATCAACACTGTGGAAGACACGTTCCGCCTGATGCCTACAGCATTGTGGCAGACGCTCAACCAACTAAAACAGCATCAGGAGCGGATCCTGCGACAGGAACAAGAAAAGCTTAGAGTTGTCGAGGCCAAAATGGTTGCCGTCCTTCAACATACCGAGATCAGACTGACTGAGAATGATCATAAGATCAATGATCTATGTTTAGTAGTTGGTACTCTGGTTCAAAACGTCAATGATCTGAAGACCAAACAGGACGAGTCTATGAAACTCATACATGATATTCATACCAAGGTATCAGATATAGATGATGCCAAAAAGGGGTAAGAGTCTAGAGAGGCTGCCTGGACATGGAGATTAGAGAGAGAGAGAGAGATTGATGAAGCGCTGGAAGAGTGTATTGCTGCTGCAATTAGTCGACTGGCCGCAACTAGGTCAAGTCTAGCTACAAAGGGATACATGGTAACTGGCTCTCGACCTGAGTTCCAGGATCCCAACATCCCATGGAAGAACAATGTGTGAAAGCCATTCGAGATTCTGCTGCCCACTGACAGACACCCTTCAGCCGATGATCTGAAGAGTTGGAAGAAAAATGAACTGATGTGGTAATTCTGTATGCTCATCAGGGAGTCTGCCCTATTCAACCGATTCAAGATGCTAGAGGATGCCGCAAATGAATTCTCAAGGTTGTTAACGGAAGGAAGGCTCCCTCTGCAAATGCTGATGAAATCTAGGCACCAGAAAGGTGAATGGCTCACTCATCTAGAAGACTGGATCCTTGCTTAAGATCAATCCCCTGAAGGAAGAAGCATTTATCGGGATTGAGGCAAGGACTCCCTAATCAAGTGGTGGAAAGGAACTGTGAATGATCCTGACAGGAGGCCTTGGAAGCACTCTCAATATAAAAGCTAGCCTTTTCGCTGTATTTTCTCTGTTCTGTAGGCTTAACAAAACAGCATGCATCTATCTGTATATATATTTATTTTTTCAAGAACTTGTAATTTTTCCATATTTATCAATAAAACTTGGTTTCTTGAAAGATTACAGCTCGTAATATACGTTTACTATTTTTACTGTTTGATTATGTAGTTTTGCTATTTTCAACAAGTACAAACTTGTCAATACTCAAAGCTGTAAGATCTTGTCTTCGAACAGTTCATAGATTAAGTTGTATGAAATTTAGATTTTACCTTGTTAGATTGTGCCTACGCGCCAATCATAAGATCAGTTGTAATACACTTAAGCCGTGTAAGATTTTTCATTTCAGAACTTGCCTGCGAGCAGTTCAAATTTCTAGACTAAGTTATGATGATCATATCAATCGATAAAAGACTTGAAGACAAACTCTCTGTATCCAGAAGAAGGTATCTAGAGGAAGTTTTGGCATTGTCTAATGGGGGAAATTGTTAGGATATATATATTGATACTTGCCAACATACAGCAAAGAAGTCTTAAAGAAGTCGTAATATCATCAAGTATGGAAGTTGTTAGAATTCTCTATACAGCCCGTCCATACAGCAAAGAGATCTTCTACATAGTCCATCCTACAAAGCCTACTTCATACAACAAGATAAAGAGTACGTTGGATACAACAGTAAGATTGTAGGTGTTTTACTTAGGAAAAGTAAAACAGATCCAACATGACTTAATAGAAAAAGCTTTAAACCGTTGTGAGATAAACATTGTTTATTCATAAAGTATTCACGGTAAAAGGCAACATTTATTACTGATAGGATATCATTTAATGCGGCTGGAGAGAGACAAGTCTGAACACTCTGAAGAGCATTTAATGCAAAGACAGAAATGATGTCTGAAGTATTAAATGCGATCTGATTTTATTCAAACAATCAACAGCCGCTAATCAGAGACGTCAACATCTCACCAATCAACAACGCATACATTTACAACGGATACATTTCCAAGGTTATAAATACCCCCAAGCAAGAGGACTTTAAAAACTGAAGATATTCATTCTCGCGCATACTCTGACAGAATTACTCAGACAAACTAGCTATTAAAGAGCAGTATATTTCGTGAGCATACAGCACTATCCAAGCAAAGAAATGTACTAAGTCCTCAATGCAAACAGCACAACATACAACGATTATTCATCAAAGATATAGCTGATGTTTGGAAGTATTCTATCCTTACCATTGAGATTATCATTAGCCCTGTGTAGACTAAAGATCCTTGTGTATTCCGACCTGTGTGGGAATAATAGCATTGAAGATGAAGCTTCGATCTGTGTGAGAAGAAGCGAGTCAAAAGAGCTCAAGCCAATCTGCGTGAACGGCCTAAAGCTACAGTACCTGTATCAATCTGTGTGAACGATACGGAGACACATTTAGTTAAAGTCACGTAGTTGTGTACGTAGGGATTTTAATAAACACTTTACTCCTGTGTGGAGGACGAGTGGACGTAGAGGGGTTTACCTCGAACCACTTTAAACTCTATGTTATTTACCTTCTGTCTTTACTGTTTTTATTCTACTATGATTTATTAAGTATACATTGTTAAACCCTGTACGCATCAAACAAATATGAGAACACCCAGTTGCTGTATTTACAGCAACTCACTTAACAGACTTCTGCTATGCAATTAACTTCAAAAATCATACAACTTATTGTATCTTTACGGTCTAAACTGTTTACTGTATACTCTATGGCCAACAAAGTTGGAAGTTAGCATTTAAAGCATGCACAATACAGTTCATATAGATGAAAATGGTTATATATAACCAAGACATGAGATAGATACTACATGCTTCCAGAAGAAGAAGATCCTTATAGAGCTTGCAAGTAAAAAAGGTTCATCACTAAAGTCATGTTTATGGCTGTTATGAGCAGACCACTAAAAGGAGATGATGGGCAGGAAATATTTGATGGTAAAATAGCTGTATTTTCATTCACAATCTTAGAGCCAGCGAAAAGGAATTCAAAAAACTGACATAAAGGCACATTGGAGATCAAACCAATAACAATCTATCACAAAAGAAGTGGTTAAGGCATGTATAATAAATCAGGTGAGGTTTATATGTTTTTTGTAAGTATAACTCTGTAAGTTCTTTTTTTGTTTGTAAGTACATAATTAAATCGGCCAACTACGTCTTATATTCAATGATTTTAAAGCAAAATAAAGAAAAGGTGGACCTGATTAGGAAGCATCAACATGTCTGGCACCATATCCCTAACCAACTCATATACCACTTCATCATTTCAGGAGACCATTCATCGGCGATTAAGGGATCACCGAAAATCGGGATAGGCATCCGGCACCTATCACAAATCTCGGTAGTCGCTCCATCATCAATGATGGGGGTATCAACAGGCTCCAATAAAGTTTCTGGAACCACTTCGAACATCGACTCTCTCTCATGGATAGTAGAACCCTCAGCGGCGACAAAGGCATCAAAAACTAAAGAAGTTTCCGGCACCACTTTGGATTCTATCGATTCACATGAATAATCAGGTATGGGCTCAAAGTGGGTAGCCGTCAATACAGTTCCTACCATCGATCACATGAATAATTAGGTATGAGCTCAAAGTGGGTAGCCGTCAATACAGTTCCTACCATTGAATATAATGACTGATCTGTGTCTCTCAAGGTTAGACCACGAAGAAGACATGATTAGATACGAGGATCTAGGATTTGGATAGGAAAAAAGGCGAATTGCAGAGACTGGGAGACGAAATTCTATGGCCTTTTTAGGTTTTGGTTGTTTGGGTTTCGAGTACATAGAGAGAGAGAACGGGATGAGTTTTTAGGTAAGTGGATTTGGGATCCATTTTAGATTAATTGGGTTAGGCCCTAATTAGATATATTTAGTTCATAATTGGGTTTATTAATTAAATTTGTGGTGACACTTTTTATAAATAATGAAATAAAGGAGGTTAAAGGGTAGATGGTACTTGCCAAAAAAGATGTGGCAAATAGGTGGTGGACGAACAGAAAAGGAAATTATGACAAATAGGTTATGAACGGAGGGAGTATCTCTTACCATTTTAATCTTTTTCTTCAACTGCCAAAAAATGTCATATAATGTTTTTTTGGTATTTTATCATTTGTTGAATTAACATTTCAAGAAAAAATAATGTGGATTCTAGTATGTTATTTTGTGGAGTTTGAAAAGGGTAATGAAGCCATGTGGATGTGGAGATATGTGGAGAATGGTGAAGCGAATATCAATCCCTTTTTGTCCTCGCCAACATTTTAGTCTTCGAGCTTTACAACGTGGTTCGAGAGCTCATAAAATTGGACAACAAATTTATGTAATAGAGTTGACGTCTCGTAATCCGGAGCCTGAAGATGACCAGATTTTCAGTTCCCCAGTGAAGATTGACTCTGATGTTCATTTGTGAATAACATCATCTTTGGGTGACATTTGTGAAAAATGGAGAAGTAAAGAGATAAGAGTTTGGAGAAGATTGAAATAATTACAGAGCTATACCAATTGGTTGGACAATTTGTTGTTATGGTGATAATTTGGATATTGTGGTAAACTTTTTGCAGAATGATGATGACATTAGGAGTCTGTATGCATGTTTAAATTAATTTTAAATTATCTAACTAATTTGAGTTTTAGTTGGTTATATTGAAAATTCAACGAGTCCACCAAGTGTCTCGACTAAATTAAGTCCTTCAGTATAAAAATTCCACTCATTTTTCTGACGTAAATATGTCACAATGCATTAAATAGTAGCAAATCCCTTTCAATTTTGACCTAGCCATCAAATAGTAGCCTGAACCAGTTGTGAGGGCCGAGCAAAACCGAAACCAAAAACTGAAAAGCCGACAAAAATCGAAATTGGAAAACCGAAATCAAAGAGAACCCATCGATTTTGGGTTCATATTTTAGAAACCGAATTTTTCGGTTTCGGTTTCGATTTGTACTTTAGAAACCGCACCGTGAAACCGAAACCGATCCAGAAACCGAGTCAAACCCAAAAATCGGCCCATAATATATTTATATATCTGATTATTTAATATTTAATATATATTTTAAAAAATAAAAAACTAAAATATGGAACCTAACCCTGATTATTTAATATTAAATATATATTTAATATATATTTTAATATATACATTTGCTGGAAAATATGTTAAAACCCAAAACCCACCAGAAACCGAACCCATTGGGTTCTAAAAAATAAAAACCGAATTTAGAGGTTTGGGTTCGATTTTGTCCCAAAACCGACCCAAACCGACCCATGCTCAGCCTAGTTGTGACTATCGCATATCACGGTCAACCCAGCTTTCAGCTAACTACTCGGGCAGTCCGTTGCCAAGGATATTTCTTTGAAAAATCTGATATTAATTAAAAATAAAAAAATAAAATTTGAAAACTAATTAATACTCCAAAGTTTATTTATTTGATTTTTCTACATTAAGTTACTTGAATGGGAATTTAGGCAAAAACAAGAACATCACTAATTTAGATACAATGCAAGTGTCTTTGATACCACTGTAGGAATTTGATCAAAATCAAATCCAAGATCGCATGCACATCATATATATATATATATATATATATATATATATATATATATGAACGGATCAAGAGTGAACTTGGACCTGATATGAGAATTAAGAACCACTCTTATCCATTACATCAATAAATAAGAAGGGTCCAGATTTTGCCACAACATCCGTTATAAATGGCGTGTAGATGTCATTAATTAAGGAGAAGTGTAATTTTGTCCCTCATAAATAAATCATCTCCATTTAAAATATAATAACTTATTCAGTCATTATCCATTTAAAATAAAAAATATATTAAATCTATAATTTAAGATACACATTACATACCTAAAAAAAAAAAAGTGGATTTGTACACTATGAAGTTGTGCATTGGTATATTCTTATAAAACAAGTATCATGACAGCCTATATTCAAAGTATTATAACTCTCTCCATACTTAATATTTCTGTAGTGTCCCTTTTCTTTGTTGGAAACTAGGTCTCTTGGCTTTCCAATGGTATATGACATGACTCATAATTCATATTTGATGAGTCAGTTTATTTATTGAAGTTGACGGTCTGAAAGAAATTTTCGTGCAAAATTTGAAGCAGAAGCAGTACTCTGTATGCTATGAAGCACTGTACTTGTACCCTATAAAGCAGTGCATTTGTACATTGAAGCAGTGTAGTTATAAGCTACGAAGCAATATGTTATAAGTCAAATATTGAAGTAGAAGCAATACTTTGTACACTATGAAACAGTGCATTTGTAAAATATGAAGCAGTGCATTTGTACATTCTTATAAAATAAGCAATCCTAACAGTCTCCATTCAATGCAGCATAACTCTCTTCATACTTAATATTTCTTAATGTTGTTTCTTTTTTTGTTTAAACTCGACTCCTTTGGCTCCCCATGGTATATGGCACAACTCATAATTTATATCCAATGAACGCAATTTATTCATTAAAGTTGACAGTCTTATCAAGAAATTATGTTAATTTTGAAGCAGAAGCAGTACTTATACACTATGAAGCAGTGCATTTATACATTGTGAAGCAGTGCATCTACTATGAAGCAGTGTACTTGTATATTCTATGAAGCAGTGCACTTCTCTCCACAATTCACACTGCTTTTATTATTACAATATGATGTTTTTTTTACATTTCTAGGTATGCAATATGCATCTTAAATAGTAGGTAATGAAAAGACAATTAATTTAATATACTTTTTTATTTAAAATGGATAATAAATAAATAATTTATTTTATTTTAAATGGGAAAAATTATTTATGAAGGGATAAAATTATCCTTCTACTTAATTAATGTCATTCACATGCCCCAACTGCTATGATGATGTCAAAATTTGAACTCTTCTTATCTTATCATTTAATGGTTTAAATTGGTTTTTAATTCTCACACCAGGAAAAATTCTCGCCGGAAATTATCCCCATGCTTATCCTATAACAAGTCGATCCCACAACACACTAAAACTGGTTTATCACAAATTTATATATATATATATGTGTGTGTGTGTGTGTGTATGAAGAGGGCCTTCCACTCTTACTTTGATAAACTTGTGATAAACCACTTTTAGTGTGTGGTGGGATCGACTTGTTATAGGATTCAAAATGTAGTCTCGCTATCAATATTAGGGCTGGGCACTTGAACCCGAAATCTCGATCCCGCTCCGATCCCGTCCCGAAAACTAGCAGGGTGGGACGTGATAGTTTGTTAGATCCCATCCCGTCCCGTCCCGCTCTGTTACTATTCAAATGGGACGGGATGGGATCGGGACCATCCCGATCAATCCCGTTCCGTCCCGTAATATTAAATATAATCAATTTTTTATATATCATTTAATCATGTAAACCCTAAATTGATGTATGATGTAAACATCAAAGTTTCAGTAGTAGTTTTCAGTTTTAAGTTGATGTTTTCTGCACTTTCAATTTGAATTTTATCTTCACGTATTGATGTTGATGTAATATGCACTATATATGCAGTTGAACTATTGATCTATTGTCCTTTGTGTGTGTTTACGTTACTATCTATTTTGTACTGTGTATTTTTTAAGTTTCTAATGGATATTGGGGGTCACTTTTTTTTTGGAATGACTACTTTGGATTTTTTTTCTAAATTTCTACCTCATTCATTTGATAATTCCAAAATTTATAGCTTTCTCATTCGTTTTTTCACAGTTTCTGTCAAGGTCAATAAATGTGCGGGATATCCCGTCCCGTCCCGGTCCCGACTCGAACCCGAACGAGATCGGGATGTGCGGGATGAATTTCAAAATACGCAATCCCGTCCCGTCCCGTCCCGGTAATTTATTTTCGGGACGGAACGGGATTCGCCGAATCCCGACCCATCCCGTCCCATGCCCACCCCTAATCAATATCCACAGAGTACCAATCGAATGGACTTGAATTGTTATTTTAGAACAATGATGAAAAAATATGAACTCCAAACCCTCCATCCCTCTCCCCCTCTCTCTCTCTTGGGTTAATTAATAATTAGGGTAGGGAATAATTTGTGGCTCCTGTTATAAAACCGAAATATTATAGAGAGGATTTAAAGAGAGAATAGAGAGAATAGAGAAGATTTAAAGAGAGAATAGAGAGAATAGAGAGAATAGAACTTCAGTTATTAATGAAAAATATATTTCAGAATCATTCTCTCTATTCTCTCTTTAAATCCTCTCTATAATATTTCGATTTTATAACACTGAAGTATACTTTTCCTACTCTATTAATTATTGGGCTCTGTAATATCCGCTGATTTAATAGTAAATTGCAAATTTTATTTAGTTATTTATTTATATTATACATATCACATAAGGATTTAATTTTTATTTTTAGCTTGGCCCAATATACATTATTGAGCTCAATTATTAGAAGTCTAAGCCCGTTCCAAATTCGTTTTATACATTTAAATTATGTTCATTAAGCCCAATAAGTAACAAGCCCATTTTATTTAATTCTAACACAAATCTTATTTAGCAAATTTTGGGCCAACAACTCAAATTTTATTATTAAGATGGGTTGGGCTAAGTTTTGAAAGCTCAAACATGATTTCCTATACATAACAGTCAAATTGAGGGGAGGAAGTTAGCGGGGAAATCACATTTTTGGTCCCATATCTTCACCTTATTGACTTTTTTGGTCCTGTAACTTTTTCCTCCATAATTTTGGTCCCGTAACTTCCATTCTCCACAATTTGGCCCCGCAACTTGTTAGAAATGGTTTAGTAATTAACTATTTATTAAAAATAAATATTGATAATTAAATAATTATTATTTAATTAAAATATTTATTGAATGTTAATCTACGTCGTGAGTAGATGAACGCGGTATATTTAATATTTCTAAACCGATTTCCGGTGAGTGAGATATTATATGTTAAAGTTGGATGTTGGAGTAGGAACTAACATGAGGTATATGATGTTAGTTATCCCACATTGATTGTGGATGAATGTCTTGACTTGTATTTAAAGTCTTTGCCTGTATGGGCTTAATAACAAGTGGGTTGGTGTGTATGGGTGTCCTCGCGCACACACACATACGTGCGCGCCGCCGACCGACCGTCCGATTCGGGTCGGGTCGGGCTCGGGCTCGGGCTCAGTCCAGGCCTAGGACTTGGATCTTGGCAATTGGTGCTTTGGGCTGGACATGACTCTTAAGTTGGCTTGACTCTTGAGTTGCCTTGACTCTTCATCTGACTAGCCCTTTGGGCGTCTGAAACCGCTAGCCATCACGGCAGGAGTAATGGCGACGAGTCCCTTCACATGATCAAGGAGTGCTATATATATATATATATATATCAACATTCTGTTCATTGCAAACACACGAAATTTAGTGCATTTTTAGCATATCATATCTGATTCGATCTTCGTTCGAGTCCGATTCGCGAGTGCTCGGTCGGTTTGCAGTCTTTGCCGCATCGCGAGACGTTCAGATCGTTTTAACCTTTGGGGACGAGCCGCTTCACCGTGAGCACTACCGGGGCGTATTCTCGTCTTGCGGGCAGAAGCTCTAGCTTCGGACGATCTTTAGTCCTTTTATTAAAAAATTGTTCGTTAGCTTCAAAGTGTAATATTTTCTTTCTGTTCTTTGTTATAGTTAAGTCATATTTTATTTGTAATACACGTGCAAGTATCGAATTATTCCAACAATCGCAAGACGAGAATAATCGACCTTACTTGTTCGTGTCATCCTCAAACTTTTGCTGGAGAAAAATGACGTTCAATGCAAGCATCGACGCATCCACTAATCAATCCACTGGTTCTGGAACCATTGGATCATCAAGCTCTTCAATGGCTCCCATTCACAATGCTGCTCGGCTAATGCCTATCGCTGAGAAACCTCCTGTTTTCTCGGGCTCCGACTTCAAACGCTAGTCTCAAAAGATGCTGTTTTACATTACCACAATGGGGCTTGCGAGCTTCCTGCGTGAAGAAAAGCCTCCTGTCCCTGCTGAGAACGAGGCGAATGTTCAAGTACGTACCGACTATATACCTGGGTTCATTCCGACTATCTGTGTCGGAATATGTTGCTGAACGGGCTTGATGATGGCCTGTTCAATGTGTTCAACATCAAGGAGACTGCCAAAGAAATTTGGGATGCTCTTGAGTTGAAATACCGTGTTAATCCTGGTAGCACGAAGAAGTTTGTTGTGACGAGGCTCTTCGAATTCCAAATGGTGGATTCTCGTCCAATGATGCCCCAAGTACAAGAGTTCCAAACTCTTATACATGATGTTCATTCTGAGGGGATGCCTCTACCCGAGGCGTACACTGTGGCGCTCTTGGTCGACAAGTTGCCGCCTAGTTGGAAGGAGTTCAAAGGATACCTTAAGCATAAGCGAAAGGAAATGACTCTTGGAATTTTGGTTGCTAAGCTCCAAACTGAAGCTCAAGTCCGCGATCAAGACTTGAAAACCAAAGCTCCTATGGATGCTAAGGCTAATCTGACTGAAGGTAGGGGCGGACCTTCCAAAAAGCGTCCACTTCCTACCAAAGTCAAGGGAAAGGATGTGGCACCTCCGACGAAGTTTACCGGAATGTGCTACAACTGTGACAAGCCCGGCCATATGGCGAAAAACTACCGAAAGCCAAAGAAGAACAAGGGAAAAGGCAAAGTCAACCATGTCGAGAAGGACTTTGACTCTTGTGATAAAGATGATCTTGCTGCCATGATCACCGAGGTAAATCATGTCTCGGAACCTAACCCTGTTACTTGGTTTCTTGATACAGGTACGACTGTTCACATCTGTGTGAACCGAGACTTGTTTTTCTCTTACAAGTAGATTCAAGACCGCTTCATCACAGAGGCAAGTGATCGTACCTCTCCAGTTCTTGGAATTGGAACTGTTGTGCTTCAATTCAACTCCGGTGTGGATATAACTCCGAAGGATGTGCCGCATGCTCCGGCAATCCGCAAGAATTTGGTGTCTGGTGTCAAATTAGTTAGAGCTAAATTGGATGTAGACCTTCGTAGGGATTTTATGATAATACTCAAGTTTGGTAAGACTCTCGGGAAAGGTCATATTGTTGAGGACATGTTCAAACTTAGCGTTCGTACTTATAAGCCTCCAAAGGCAGTTGCTAATAATAATGCTACTACTTCTGCTTATTTACTTGAGTGCTCAAATTTATGGCATTGTAGATTAGGTCATGTGAATCTAAATGCCATAAAAAGATTAGTAAACTTAGATTTACTAAAATTAAATGAAATCAAAAATCAAAGCAAATGTGAGATTTGTGTTGAGGCAAAAATGACGAAACTACCGTTTCATTCGGTAAAACGGGACAGAAAACCCCTTGAATTAATTCACACAGACCTGCGTGATTTAAAATTTGTGCAAACTAGAGGTGGTAAGAAGTACTTTATCACTTTCATCGATGATTGCACAAGATATTGTTATCTTTATCTTTTGAGAAGTAAAGATGAGGCAATTGAAGCCTTTAAGAACTTCAAGAATGAAGTCGAGAATCAATTAGGCTGTCGTATTAAGATGGTTCGAAGTGATAGAGGAGGTGAATATGTAGCTCCATTTGAGGAATTATGCAACGAAAGTGGTATAATTCATCAAACCACGGTTCCATATGCTCCACAATCTAATGGCGTTGCCGAACGTAAGAATCGAACACTTAAAGATATGATGAATGCCTTATTAATTAGTTCAGGGTTGCCCCAGAACATGTGGGGGGAAGCTGTCTTGACAGCCAACTACATATTGAACAAAATTCCACACAAAGGTAAGGATGTTACTCCTTATGAGTTGTGGAAAGGAAGAAAACCATCATACAAATATCTCAAAGTGTGGGGGTGTTTGGCGAAAGTTGAGGTGCCTCTACCTAAATAAGTTAAAATTGGTCCTAAGACGATCGATTGTATCTTTATTGGTTATGCACTTAACAGCAGCGCTTACAGGTTTGTTGTACACAAATCCGAGATACCCGACATTCATGTAAATACAACGATTGAATCAAGGAATGCTGTATTCTTTGAAAATATCTATCCTTATAAGAATAAGGTTGATCCTAACTCTAGCGAAGGAGTTGATGATGAAGCTACAAGTTCTAAACTTGTAGATGAGCCTATGTGTTATGAAACCATAGATGAAGCCTCTAGCTCGAATCCGGTGTTATCTGAACGACCGAACAGAAAGCGACCTAGGTCTACGCCAGTCAACGTAGAACCTAGACGAGGTACTAGAATACGGAAAGTAAAGATATACGGACCCGACTACGTCGTTTTGATGTTAGACGATGAACCGGTATCTGTAAAAGAAGCTTTATCCGGTCCAGATGCGGCTTTCTGGAAAGAGGCAATAGACATTGAGATTGAGTCTATTATGCTGAATCATACTTGGGTGTTAGTTGAACTACCACAGGGTTGTAAGGCTTTATGATACAAATGGAACCTAAAGAAGAAGTACAAGTCTGACGGTACTATTGACAAATATAAGGCCCGACTTGTAGTTCAAGGCTTTAGGCAAAAAGCTGGTTATGATTTCTTTGATACCTACTCGCCCGTGACAAGACTTACTTCTATTAGGGTGCTACTCTCTATTGCTGCTTTGCGCAATCTCAAGATTCATCAAATGGATGTTAAGACTGCATTCTTGTATGGGGAGCTGGAAGATGAAATATATATGAAACAACCAGAAGGGTTTGTAGTACCTGGGAAAGAGCACATGGTATGCAAACTACAACGGTCTTTATATGGTTTGAAACAAGCACCTCTGTGGTGGCATTTGAAATTTGACGAAGTGATGTTGTCAAATGGTTTCAATATCAATGAGAGTGACAAATGTGTCTATGTTAAGAAAACGGGTGACAATTACGTTATTGTTTGTCTATATGTAGATGACATTTTGATAATGGGTAGCAACTCTCGTGTGATTGGTGAAACGAAATGAATGCTAAGTAAGAATTTTAGCATGAAAGATATGGGTTTGGCTGATACTATTCTTGGAATTAAGATTCTGAAAACGCCTAACGGAATTGCTTTGACGCAATCTCATTATGTTGAGAAAGTGTTAAGTAAATTCAACGCTTTTGATAAACCCATTGCTAAGACTCCTTGGGGACCGAATGTTCATCTGAATTATCATAAGGGTGAACCTGTGGGTCAAGATGAATATGCTAAGATCATTGGGAGTTTGATGTATCTGTCAAATTGTACCTGGCCCCGATATAGCATGCTCGGTTCACAAGTTGAGTAGCTACTGACCTAATCCAAGTAAAGAACATTGGAGGGCTCTAGAACGAGTACTGAGTTATTTAAAATATACTCAGAACTTTGCGATTCATTATTCAAGAGAGCCTGCTGTACTTGAAGGGTATTGTGATGCTAATTGGATATCCGAATCGAAAGACTCATTTTCTACGAGTGGATATGTGTTCACTATTGGAGGTGGTGTTGTATCTTGGAAATCCAAGAAACAAACTTGTATTGCTAGGTCTACCATGGAATCTGAATTCATAGCTTTGGATAAAGCTGGTGAAGAAGCTGAATGGCTTGAAAATTTCCTCGAGGATATTCCATGTTGGACGAGACCCGTGCCGTCTGTGTTGATACACTGTGATAGCCAAGCTGCTATTGGACGGGCACAAAATATGTTTTATAACGGTAAGTCTCGACATATTCGTCAACGACATAATACCGTGAGGCATTTGATCTTGAGTGGGATTATCTTAATTGACTATGTAAGGTCAATAGATAATCTGGCGGATCCGCTGACGAAGAGTATTAATCGAGATCAAATGTATAAATTGTTAGAGGGAATGAGTGTTAAATCCACATCTTAAGGATGATTATAGCGGAAACCCAACCTTGTAGATTGGAGGATCCCAAGAGCTTGGTTTAATGGGATAACAAAGTTATAATAATCCGTATGTTAAAACACTCAAACATACCTATTCTCTGAGAACAGTGAGTGATTGTTTACCTACATGTGGTGAGGTTAAGTCTTATGATTTTTAATGATTCTTGATTACCTCGGAGAGGTCAAGTATAGTAGGATATTTGAGAATAAGAATCACCTATATAAGTGTGAAGTGATGGCCGCTTCAGTTGATACACTTATGAATCCAAAGGGTGTTCAAGGCCGAAAAGGACACAAAACGTTTGAACGGACGGAATTGAGATGATATTGTGTCTATATTATTGTCTCAGTATACACTATGGAGGACTAATTCAAGGTTTTCATGACCACTAAGCCGCCAGTATACTCGATGATGTTGACAATGGATAGGTTCAAGGTCACAAGCCACCTAGCCAAATGCAATATTGTCTCTTGAGGACTGAACTATGCATTTGCATTCATTTTGCATTGGCATTCTCACTCATGTGGGGGATTGTTGGAAATGGTTTAGTAATTAACCATTTATTAAAAATAAATATTGATAATTAAATAATTGTTATTTAATTAAAATATTTATTGAATGTTAATCTACGTCGTGGGTAGATGAACGTGGTATATTTAATATCTCTAAATCGATTTCCGGTGAGTGAGATTTTATATGTTAAAGTTGGATGTTGGAGTAGGAACTAACATGAGGTATATGAAGTTAGTTATCCCACATTGATTGTGGATGGATGTCTTGGCTTGTATTTAAAGTCTTTGCCTTTATGAGCTTAATAACAAGTGGGTTGGTGTGTATGGGTGTCCTCGCGCGCACACACACACACACACGCCGCCGCCGCCGACCGACCGTCCGGTCCGGGTCGGGTCGGGTCGGGCTTGGGCCAGGCCCAGGACTTGGATCTTGGCAATTGGTGCTTTGGGCTGGTGTTTGGGCTTATCTTTTTGGACCAAATCCGTAAATCCTAGCCTTTTGGTATGGACATGACTCTTGAGTTGGCTTGACTCTTGAGTTGCCTTGACTCTTCATCCGACCAGCCCTTTGGGGTAATGGCGACAAGTCCCTTCACATGATCAAAGAGTGCTATATATATATATATCAGCATTCTGTTCATTGCAAACACACGAAATTCAGTGCATTTTTAGCATATCATATACAGTTCAGTCTTCGTTCCAGTCCAGTTCGCAGGTGCTCGGTCAGTTTGCGGTGCTGCTACAGCCGAGACGTTCAGATCGTTTTAACCTTTGGGGACGAGCCGCTTCACCGTGAGCACTACCGGGGCGTATTCTCGTCTTGCGGGCAGAAGCTCTAGCTTCGGACGATCTTTAGTCCTTTTATTAAAAAATTGTTCGTTAGCTTCAAAGTGTAATATTTTCTTTATGTTCTTTGTTATAGTTAAGTTCAGATTTTATTTGTAATACACGTGCAAGTATCGAATTATTCCAACACAACTTTCAATCCCTCACGGATTCAGTCCAAAGTAGTACAGAGCTACAATTTGAGTCCCACAGCTTTTGCCTAAAGTTCGATTTCAGTCACAAAACACTATTCCCGCTCATTGAAACTTCCAGATCAACATCATGTGACCTGGAAAATGACGTGCTGACAGCTCAGCAAATTTTGGAGGTAAAACCAGTGGCAAATCTGAGATTTTAGGTGGGCAGAGATCATATCCATGATCACCAATTCTTTCACTATTTTATGCCGATTCGTTCTCCATTTTTTTTACAGTACGTGAAACATCAATGCTTGGCGGCTCTTAAAAGTTGTGAAAAACAGCCAAGAATGGCTTTACCATCACTCTGTAAGCACGTCATTTGCTCTAAATTGGAGTATTTGTTTATATGCTTCATCATCTTACAAATGTGTTACTAGTTTTATTTATAGTTTTTGTGAGTGCTTTGAAAGAAATATTGTCCATTTATCACGTTTTTTCATTTTCAATGTCGCTATAAATTGTTATATCATCAGTATTTGATTGAATTTTGATTGTATCAAATCTATCTAACATGAGTATTGTGCTTTATTTCTTGTATTGAACAGACAGAAACAACCTGTATGTTAATATTGATGTACATCATGGAGGTAAATTTCGGTTAGTTCCAAAGGTTGATTATGTTGATGGTTTGGTTGAAAAGTTTGATGGTGTTGATTATACTATATGAGTGTATAACACTCATATGCTGATCATTGTTGGGAGGAGATGTAGAAGGTTTTATGTCATTGTGAACAGGAGTTTTGTGTCGTTAAGTGATGATAAAAGTTTCGAAATGTTTATGACAAAACATTTCAGGCCTGGTGGGCAAATGTTGAGTATTTACTTGGAAGGTGAGATTGAGTATGGTGAAAATGATAACAGGTTTATCGACATGAATATAGGAAATGAGCCTGGTCCTAGTGGTTTTTTAGAGAATGATGTTGTTGCAATAGAGAATGATGAGAACTGCGAGGTGGGGGAGCAATATCTTGTTACCAAGAGTAATTGTGATTTTGATAGTGAATGTGACGGTGACTGGGATGATAATCAAGAGCCTAGGCATAAAGAGTTGGGAGTAAACAACAGAATCATGAAGATGGTTATGATCCAAAGTTTAGTGTCGATACTACATATCCTACTAAAAAGATTCTTAAAGAAGCAATCAGATCACACGGTATTGCCACTATGAGAGAAGTGAAGTTTTTGCAGAATGATAAATTTAGACTATATGCAGTTTGTGAGATGGATGGGTGTAAGTGGAGAATTAATGCAAGAAATGTTCCTGGTGAGAAGACATTTGCGATCAATGTTTACAATCCATCTCATACTTGTTGCAAGACATTCAAGGTGAAAATGTTAAAATCATCCTGGCTGGTTAACAAGTACATGTCTAATTTCAGAAATGAACCCGACAGAAATGTCGAGGGGTGGAGACTTGACACTACTGGGGAGCTGGGAGTAGATATTTCATGGGATCAGGCTTATAGGACTAAGAAAAAGTCACTTAAGTTGCTTAACGATGATCCAGTTGAGCAGTTTAAGATTCTATGGGATTATAGGGATGAGCTTATTAGGACAAATCCAAGTTCTACAATAGTCCTTGACATTGTTGATGAGAGTGGTGAGTTTAGAGCCATGTATTTTTGCTTTGCAGTCATGAAAGAGGAATTCTCATCACAATCCATATCAAATCAATCCTTACCATAATCCACATTTCGCATTCTCGAATGACGAAATGAACTTAACTACAACCATCTATGCCAAATTGTAACACCCCCAATCCGCTCAGGGATATTACACGCCGTAGAACCTTTCCTCAAGGATCTACCAGGCTGGTAACAACATTAAACATCTCGACAATGCCTTTAAGGCTAAAATGACTCAGTAGACCGATTTGGTCTTTCAATAAATACATACAACTCAATCACAACACATGCCCACGCAGGGGTCGAGTACAACACACTCCCGTACAACGAGGAAATAATACTGCAGCGGAAAATAAAATACAACTAAACCAATACGACATCAACGGGTCCTCGTGTGATTAGTATCGTTCATCTTTCATCATCCTTCATGCCGACCCTGTGCTATGCTCCAAAACCTGAATGCAATACAGACATCCACCCTCCGAATACTCGGGGGTTAGCAAAACTCCACTGTTTTGCTAGTACAAGTATGAAATCATATGAAATGTAACAAACAAATAGAAATCACGAATCGGGTACAACAAATAATTACCAGTGATAAGAGTGGATGGTGCGCATCTTTCAGGACCTCATAAAGGTGTTTTGTTAACAGTTGTAGGGATTAATCCAAATAATAAACCATATCCGATATCTTATGCAGTGGTTGAAAGTGAAACAAAGGACACATGCGTGTGGTTTATCAATTGAAGGGTGATCTGGGTATTATCTTATGTGATGAGATGACATTTCTTTCAGATAAACAGAAAGGCTTGATCCAAGCAATGATAGATGTATTCTGGGGTTGAACATAGATTTTGTGTTAGACATATGTGGAAGAACATGGAACGGGCAGGGTTCAAAGGTAAAAAGACAATTTTAATGCATTTTGTGTTCTTGTTTTGTATGTTGTTTTCATTTTCATTGTAAGAATGCTTGTGGCTGATTTTCATCATCTTACAGGTGATGCTTATAAAAATGCATTGTACAAAGCATCAAATGCGACTGCTATAGACACATATAGGGCATCAATGAAAAGAGATTGAGAATTTGGATCCTAATGCATTGGAGTGGTTGGCTGATAAACCCCCATATCAGTGGAGCAAGTCTCATTTTAAAGTGAATTCAAAATGTGACCTCACCATGAATAATTTTTGTGAGTTCTTTCAATTCTATGATATTAAAAGCAAGAGACCAACCTATCTTAGTTATGTGTAAATGGATAAGGGAATATTTGGTGAAAAGGCTGTGTGATCTAAAACATGGAATGAAGTGTTATGTCCAGAAGCTAAAACACAGTTAGATGAACAGATGGAGAGAGAGTTAGAAATTGCACTGCCCTGAAGATTAATGATCTCCACTACCAGATGACCATAATGATCAAGGGTAGTAAGTTGAAATATAATGTGAGTTTTGAGGACTTCACTTGCACCTGTAGAAGATGGCAATTAACTGGCATACCATGTAGTCATGCATCGAAAGCAATGGATCATTCAAGGCTTAGAACATCTGATTTTGTGCATCCTTATTAGAAGGTTGAGACATATAAAGCTATGTATGCTCCTGCCATTTTTGGGATTAATGGCACTGGTTTATGGGAGGAAACCTTTTATATACCTCCTCTACCTCCTGATTTTTGGGAAGAAAGCAGGCAGACCTAGGAAACTGAGAAGAAGAGGGCAAGATGAACCTAAATCAAAAGCAAAAAATGCATCCAAAAGGGGTCCTCAACAGCCAACGAAGAGGAGAAGAATTCAAACCACTTTGAAATGTGGTTTTTGTGGCTTACCTGGTCACAATGTGAAATCATGTCAGATAAAAAAAGCCAAACAGATTGAAGAGGAGCAGTAGCAACAAGAGAATGAGTCTCATGCCTTTGCTGAGACTTTTGGGCCTGTCGTTCGAGATGAAATTGAGGTTGGAGGAGGTTCTGTCAATTATTTTGACCAATGGACTGAATTGTTTGTTGATGACACTACATATATAGAGTTTCTCAACTCAGAAGATATGTGTGAAGGGCAACCAGACAACAATTTAACAAGAAAGAAGCTTCAGGTAATTTATTTATAATCAGAATTGGAGTTAACAAGAAAGAAGCTTCATGTACTGATTTTTATCAGGTAAAGAAAAAAAAAGAAAGCAACCAAGAGGTGCTTGCGCAACTTCTCAACAAGATTTTGAGGTAAAATTCAACTATTAATTCATTTATTACCCTTTTAGATTAGTGTGCATACATGACTTTCATTATTTGCAGGTTGTGCTGCCTAAGGTGGTAAATAGACAAACTAATTGTGTTACTGGATCACAACAGTCCACTCAGGTTTTGTATTTGTATTTGTTTGAATCTTATCATCAATGCCCATTATGATTCTAATTGTGCCTCAATAATTCATTTTCTTATTGTTACAATGATAATAGTCACTGAATTTAGCTGCTAGCAGATTCCCAGCTTCCCAAAAAATTCCTACATGCTTATCCTCAATGAAGGTATACCTTGAACCTTACATGATTATATAACATGCTGATTTTATTGAACAACAAGTCTCATTTTCTTTTTATTTGGATTGTCCAGGGAATTGGTGGAGGTCAAAGTGCAGCTTGTGATGGCATGACACCAAATGACAATGAGTTGAATCTTACCTTAAAAGTACCTGTTTATGTCCATGGCCCAACACCTCACAATCAAATTGGCCAAGGACCTGGTCGCAGCAATGTATACAAGGAATCTGACCAAGGCTTCCCTTCTTTTCTTATTAATGGAAGGAAGTTTGTTACACTATCCAACCTTTCAACTGATACGGGACATATGCATAAGGGGCAAACCAAGAAATAGATGTGTTGTCGCAATGTGTGCTGTGTATATTGTCAACTAGCCGAAGTCTATTTTTTGTTCAAAACAATGCAGTAGATGAATTGTTACTAAATGCAACTATTTTCATTTGCTCTTTCTGTTAATGAGCACTAAATGATACCATTGTGCTCAACTCAGTTTCGGATCATTTTGTTGCTCAGTAATGAATTATTGTTACTCACTAAAGTATACGTTGATTTTTGCTTAACTTGTACTTATTTGCTTAGTCTGTTATCTTTATGAGGATGTGGCTGGTTTAATATGAGGTTTTATGTAGCCATTTAAGCAGAGGTTTAGTATGACGATCTGGTGCAAAAATGCCTTTGTTCAGTTGTTATCATTTTTCCAGCAGGTTATGACCATATTTTCAGTGCAATCTTCTAGTTTTATGGTTTCAGCAGATAAATCATTGTCCCACCAATTTCCGGGACTAAAATTGCTTATTTTCCAAAGTTATGAGACTAAAATGGCTGAATCAAAAGATACGGGACCAAAATCACAGAGAAATGAAAGTTACGGGACCAAAATTGCGGAGGAAAAATTTACGGGACCAAAAACGCCAGTAAGGCGAAGATATGGGACTAAAAATGCGATTTTCCCGAAGTTAACATAAGAAATTTTCTGCATTTTAACGATCAACAAGTACCTTAAATGGAGGGTAGTTACCAACCATATCATATGATAAGGCAATATCTTGAAGAGAGAACTCACAACAATTCACAGTACACTTTACAATCTCCAAGCTCATACAACCAAACAAAATTCATCTCAAAATCATATAGCAGATTTTTCTCTCCTCATGAACATACACACAACAACAGGTAAATTATTCACTAGCCTCGGATATCTTCACACACACACAGACACACAAAGTGTGAGGAACGCCATAACCAAACTGCTTATCACAAACTAATAACATCACCATCAGAACACCCGAATCAAATCCCTAGTCAGCCATCTCACAATCGGACCCGATAACCCAAAAATGCGGGCAAACATCAACTGTCATTTCCGATGGATAATCAGACAAAGAGAAGGATGTGAGTCTCAATTACCTGATTATGCATGTTCGAGCCGTCGTTGTCTCTGCTTGGTCGGATTCAAGTTCAAGGACCGCGATTCCGCGATTATTTCCGATGGGAGTTCGGACAGAATTGTGGGAGCCCGACCCGAGTCTCGAAATTTGTTGGTGAGAGCAGCCGCTGCCTCGATCGATTGGCAGAGGCATCATCGCTGCTTCATCCGTCAATCGAGCATTTCACGGGTTAAGAATTCAGGGTCCATGGGCGAGAGATTAGCGAAATGGCCGACGAGAGAGAGACTAGTGGGAGCGGTAGGCTGCAGAAGCCTAGCTTTCATCCCTACTTTTGGGTCAATTTAAGCCAAAACCCAACCAACCACTAAACCAAAGTCCAGTTTCATTCTTGAGCCAATTCAAAATTCATAAGCCCAGCCCTTATTTCAAATGTGACCTAATCGCATCTTATTCAGCCTATTATATATATGTCATTATTTAATTATACATTAAAATACAGATCACCTTAATTGTAGGCCACAAGAATTAAGAGTAGGTGGATATGACTATTGGATAAAAACTTCAAGAATTTGCATTCATCTCAATTCAGCTTAGAATTATTACTTGTCAATTTTAATTGCTTTATCTCGACTACATAAGATATTGTTATATTTATGTTAAACATGCAGTCATAAATTTTTTATATTACGTAAGTATATATTTACGTGCAGTCACATGTTTACGTGCTCAATTTATTTGTGATATAACAATTCTTCATGATATGCCTCCATATGTATTATAATTATTGTTGAGATGTGATGTCTATAAGAAGCCCACCCCAATTCTTATGTCAAACTTTCAGGTTAGATCGGAACGCCGAGCAATGAGATAGCAAGGCAACCGACATATGATATTTTGTATGTTATATAATTATCTAATTTTCGCTCGTGTTGAAATAGAACATTTGACCTTGTTTTTTATAATTATTTTCACTGCTAAAATTTTAGGGTTGTATTGAAGATTTAAACCCTCTTTATTCTCGTCCAATGGCGGAGGGAATGGGGGTACAAGGGTTGTACTCGAGAATCGAGATTCCTAGAATTGACGAGATCTGGAGGAGTTTGATGAGGGACATGAGGATATCCCGAGGAGGATCTATAGGAGGAGGACACAGATCATTGGATGATCATTGACTCAAACGATGATGATATTTATCTCGTGGACTAAGCCCCCACCCCCAATTCATGTCATAAAGCTCCTTGGTAGTGATGATTAGGAGTAGTTGCGTTGTCTTGAAATTTCATGATTTTATTATTTCAGTTAGCATTTGGTTGTTTCTGTTAGGATTACTCGAACCTCTACTTTCATGTTGACTATTTAAGTCTGTTGTGCGGCGATTAATACGCCTCAATGGCGATCGGCACAAGAGCTGAGCGACCAAAGTCAGCATCAAATAAACCAAGGCAGACTCACCAAGCGAAGATTCCAGATCAAGATCAAGTACCGAGCGATCGACGTCCAGGGTGATCGTCTCTTGGCACCTAGCGATCGACCCTAGTGCCCGACCAAGGACGACCGTCTTATGCCACGTGTAAAGTCAAACATCCTTCAAGTCTACGAAGACCGAATCTCATGATGAAGGCCCACGTGCAGACCCACAAATGGCGCCGCAGGAAAAGGTTTTTTTACTCCAGCCCATCACCAGCTGTGGGTGACAAGGACAGCCTCTCACCTACCGAAAGGTCATAGGTGGGACCTCCCAAGACGGCGACGTGAGGCGCGTGTTGTCTTCTTATTGGTTCGCACACCTGGCTGCAGTAGCGGTTGCGGACTTTAAGGAAACCGACCCACGTGTTGAGACGATCGCCCACTTAATTTAATGCAAGAAAGGCGATCGCCCATTTGGGATTAAGACGTCCCAACATCCCCTCTTCTATAAATAGGATACTTCCAGCATTTGGGAAGGGACAGCACACACAGTCGAATCCTACACAGAATTCAGACACACTAAAAAGACAGAGAACACTTCATCTTTGTAACAAGAACTCACAGAGCTTTAACTCTGGTACTTCCGGCAATCATCAGCACTCAAGAGCTAGATAACTAGGGTCATTACACTCATTGTAATCGTACTCTAACATTAATATTTGTACTCCAAAGTAGTATTTTTATTAATAATATCTCGCGAGAGCATTCAAGCACAGGATTAACAACCCCGGCAAATCTTGTGTTATTTTCATTCCATCGCTCGTGCTCTTGCATTTTGTTTGTTACTCACCCGTATCCATATCCAACAAATCATTCCGAATAATATTTTGGGTAACAACAATTGGCGCTAGAGGAAGGGGTTAACCCTTATTTTCTCTCCGACCGTTTCGAAGAACACTCACTGTTCTCCAGAACATATACTTGAAGAAGCACTCACTGTTCTTCAAAGAAAACCCTCGAAATAATGACTTCCGCCACCACCTCGAACAGAGCCACTTTACGATCCGCCGGACGTCTTATTCCGGTCCAAACCGAGTCCCAACCTACGGCGGAAGGCAGTCGCGGCGACGCCAGACTCTCACTCCCGCTCCCGAGGGATGACCCAAGCCTCTCACTCGATCAATTCCAAACTGCGGAACAGATCGAGGAGGCCATGGCTATCCTAAGGGAGCGACAGAGATCATGCGACGCGCCCACTATTACCCCATCAGCCATCTGACACGCGGGCAAACGAAAGCTCAAGGGGTTATATGTCGAGAAATCGTCAGAGAGCCCCGAGTCCCAAGAAAAGGCGCTCGCAAGGCGGGACAGTTCCGTCTTCAGCCGCTTAGGAAGTGATCCTTCATGGCAACCTGGGAATTCTGGCCCCAGCCATGAGACGTCGGAGTCCGAATCCTTCACCAGGAGTTCGACATACCTCGATCCCAGAAAGCAGGCCAGCCAACTGGCTCCCACTCGCCGAAAAATCGAGCTCGGCGGCAAAGACCTCATCGCCTACAACGGAGCCAGGAGATCAGTACATGATCGCCTCGGCTCCCGCTCCGAGATCCAGACTGCGAGCAGCCAGGCTACGGTGATGGCCGCAATGCAGCGCCAGCTCGACGATATGAAAGCGCTCCTAGAAACTGGGGCGTGCGCAAGAGAAAGGTCGCCGGACCATGTGAGCCGCTCGCGGTCCAGATCGAGCTTGCCCCCGTGCAACCAAAGATCGCTCCTCCTCAAACACCTTTGTATGAGGGGAGATCGGACCCCGAGACTCATTTAAGTAGGTTCCGGATCTACATGACCGGATGTGGGGCGTTAGACGCGACAAAATGTCGAATGTTCCCATTAACATTAGGCAATCTTGCCCATAGGTGGTACATCTCATTGCCATCGTGCTCAATTAACTGTTTTGAAAAGCTGGCGAGCGACTTCACGTCGTACTTCGCCGCCAAGGTCGCTCGGCCAGAAGGTCCCCACCGCATGATGAAGATCAGGCAGGGAAAAGACGAGTCCAACGAGGATTACATCGACTGGGTGGATGAAATAGTCCTCACCGACAAGCCCATAAGCGACGAGCTTGCCCTCTACTCGGTCCTGGGGGGATTCGATGTTCTTTCACCCATGTTCAGGCACCTCACGAAGGACATCCCCCCGACCTATGCGATCTTCCGCGCCAAGGCCGCTGACTTTCTGGCTAGGCAGAGGTTGCTCACCCTTCGCCTAGGCGAGGGGGCAACCGGGGATAGGAAGGCGCCATCTCCCATCCCAAAGAAGGCGATCGCCAAGCTCAGAAAGGCAGTCGCGAAGCCACCCGGTGAGTTCAAGGCCTTCGAAGATGTGGAGGTTCACCTCCTCCACAACCTCAATCTATTTCCAGCCCATATCTTCAACGCCATCAAGGGGCGCGAGTGGCTAAGCAAGCCAAAGCCGATGAGGGACAACGGTCATCTGGACCGCAATAAATTTTGTGCCTACCAAAAAAGTCCCGGCCACAACACCAACCAATGCCGTGACCTCCTCAGGCAACTCTGGAGATTGTTCGAGGAAGGCAAGCTGGACAGCTTAGTAACCAAGCTGGAGCCCCGGGCGGAAAGGACCAGGGGCCGCGACCGTCAACCTCCCAATCTGGTCGCCAGAATCGAGTAAAACGAGCCGGAGTACTCAGATGAGTCGATCCCTCCGATCAACCTGGGCGGCCGGGTCAATATGCTCCAATCAGGAGGTGGAAATCTCGGAGGTCTTTCCCCGGTTTCCACCATGTCAAACAAAAAATGGAAGGCCGAGCTGAGGGCATTCGCCGCAGTCCATGTCGTGGTGCCCCCTGAGCCAACCATCTCCAGAGATGCGCTCATCTCCTTCTCCAACAAGGATAGGGAGTGAGTGCAGTGCCCCAAGGAGGATGCCTTGGTGATCTCTGCATGTATCCTTGGGAAAACGATCGATCGCATGCTGATTGACAACGGGAGCTTTTGCAACATCATATTCAAGTCTGCTCTGGACCAACTCAGCAACATGACCAAATTTATCAAGCCATTCGAAACCGTGCTTCAAGGGTTCGGCGACAACACGATCAAAGCCTACAGAAGGATCAAGCTCTCCGTCTAGCTAGTCTGCTATTACGATCCTAAGGTTAAGATCACTAGGAACCTGAACTTTGTAATCATAGACATGCCCAACATCTATAATGGGTTCCTAGGTCGCCCCTATTTAGAAACCTTTGAGGCAGTCGCCTCCTCTTTCTTTTATTGTATTAAGTTCCCCACTACCGAAGGGATAGTCGGTACTGTAAAAGGAGATCAGCTAATGGCGAAGAAATGTTTAAACTACTCTTGTGTTGTAGCTTTTCCGTTAAACTTTTCTTCTCTTGTTTGTAACACTGGGACAATCGACAACCAACCGATGGAGATCGACGAGCCAAGCACCTCATACCAGCCCGACTCAGAAGACAGCATCTCTCACCGATCGTCGGACGACATCGAACCGAGGATCGGCTTCGAGCCAAGCCTCGATGTTGATCTAAGGATCGAGTTTGGCGATCGCTCCAAATGAGAAGCGACCGTCCGCACTGAAGAGTTAGAAAGTATAACAATCGATCCGGCTCGCCCAGAGTGGGAAGTGCAGATCGGCTCAAGCGTCGATCCCGAGTTAAAAGACGATCTAGTTAGTTTACTACGAAATAACATCGGAGTCTTTGCCTGGTTGCATCAAGATATGGTCGGCATCAGTCCTGAACATGCTTGCCACTATCTGAAGATCGACCCGGCAAGGAAGCCTGTTCATCAGAAACGTAGGAAATTCGGTCCAGAGAAATATGTTTCACTAGATGCAGAAGTCAAGAAGCTCGACAATAAACTAATCCGGGTAGCTACTGACGAGCCACAATGGGTGGCCAATGTGGTGCTCGTCAAAAAGGCGAGCGACTTCTGGAGGTTATGCATCAATTTCACCGACCTCAACGCGGCTTGTCCGAAAGATCACTTTCCAATGATGTCGTTTATGGATGCCTTCGCCGGATACCATCAGATCCCAATGGCGGAGAAAGACGTAAAACACACATAATTCCATACGGAAAAAGACGTGTTCTTTTGGGTCCGAATGTCGTTCGGTCTGAAAAATACGGGGGCGACCTACCAACACCTAGTCAACGGGATGTTCGCCGATCAAATCAGCAAAACCATGGAGGTTTACATTGACGACATTGTGGTCAAGAGCCTCAAAAAGGAAAATCACCTCAAAGACCTCGCAGAGATGTTCGCCATCCTCGAGAATTTCAACATGAAGCTAAACCCCAAGAAATGCAACTTCGGAGTAAGCTCCGGGAAATTCCTGGGGCACATCATGAGCCAAAGGGGGATCGAGGCGAACCCCACAAAGATCAAGGCGATCCTCGACATGCAAGAACCATGGAATGTCAAGCAGGTGTAACGCCTCACGGGGTGTTTGGCAGCCCTTACTCGTTTCATTTCGCGGCTCGGAGACAAAAGCAAGCCTTTCTTCGCCACCATAAAGAATAAAAAATTTTCATGGATGAAGGAAAGTCAAATGGCGTTTGCCAAGATCAAGGAGTATCTTTCTAACCCCTAAATTTTGGCAAAACCGATCCCCGGCGAGAAGCTGTTCCTTTACCTCGCAGCCTCGTAGGTCGCGCTGAGTGCCGTATTAGTGCGAGCAGAGGGGCGAACCCACTTGCCGATCTACTTCGTCAGTCAAGCGCTACATGATGCGGAGACGCGTTACACGCCCCTGGAGAAGCTCGCCTACGCACTTGTCATGAGTGTTCACAAACTGAGATCCTATTTCTTCGAACACCAAGTGGAGGTTCTGACGACTCTCCCCCTAAGGCAAGTTCTGCACCGGCCAGACACCAACGGGCGACTCCTCAAGTGGTCACTGGAGATCGCCTAATACGGCGTCACGTACGGTCCTCGCACGACGATCAAGGTCCAAGCGCTGGCGGATTTTGTGGTGGAATTTACATTCCCGCCTAGCCCGACCCAAGTCAGCCGTCTCGCCTGGAAACTATACGTTGATGGCTCGTCGACCAGCTCGCGAGCAGGGGCAGGAATTGTCCTCATCAGCCCCGACTGCCAGAGTTTTACAAATGCTGTGCGTTTCAATTTCCGAGCGACCAACAATGAAGCCGAATACGAAGCCTTAGTAGGCGGGCTCGATCTAGTGCTCACCATGGGCGTTCGTCACCTTCACATCTTCATGGACTCCCTCTTGGTCGTGAATCAGGTCAAGGGAGAATATGAGGCGCGCGGTGAACAGATGATCAAATATCAAGAGTTGGTCGCTGAAATGTGCACAAATTTTGAAGAAGTACTGATCGAGCAAGTCCCGAGAGAGCAAAACTCCCAGACCGATGCCCTATCCAAACTCGCATTGTCGGATGGGGCAACGGATTTCTCTAACATCCAAATCACTAAATTGGCAAGATCGGCGATCGATAAAAGCTTGATCGCCACAGTTGCCATCGCCGAAGAGAACTGGATGACTCCGTTCATTGAATACTTGAAGGACGGAACGGTCCCCACCGATTGGGTCAAGGCTCGTCAGCTCCAGCTCCGGGCGACCAGATACACCCTCTTGGATGACCGGATTTACAAGCGAGCTTTCAGCCTTCCTCTCCTCAAGTGCATTAAGCCGGAGGAAGGCCTACTTGTTTTAGCCGAAATCCATGGCGGGATCTGTGTAAATCACGCGGGAGGGCGAGCCCTCATCCACAAGACAACCAGAAAAGGCTTTTTCTGGCCTACCCTGGAAAAGGACGCGATCGCCTACGCCCGATCTTGTCACAGGTGTCAAATAATGGGCCCGAACATCAAGCTCTCCCCCGATCAGCTCACCTCTATGTATAGTCCGTGGCCGTTCGCCCAATGGGGCATCGACCTCATTGGTCCTTTGCCGACGGCACTGGGGGGATGTAAATTCGCCATCGTGGGGGTCGATTATTTCACGAAATGGGCAGAGGCCGAACCACTCAACAAGATCGGCCAAGAGCAAGTAATCAAGTTCATTTGGAAAAACATCATCTGTCGTTTCCATCTACCTCATGTTATCATCTCCAACAACGGAAAGCAGTTCGACGGTTTGGAAGTTATGCAATTCTGCGAAAAATGGGGAATAAAAAAGCTGTTCTCGGCCCCTTACCATCCTCAAACAAACGGGCAGGTAGAGGCTTTAAACAAGATCCTCAAGCACACGATCAAAGCCAGTCTCGAATCCAAGCAAGGGCACTGGGCGAAGGAGCTCCCGAATGTCTTGTGGTCGTACCGAATGACGACAAGAAACTCAACCGGTGAAACCCCGTTCGCCCTCGCTTTTAGAACAGAGGCAATGATCCCATCGGAGATCGCCGTCCTCAGCCGTCGGAATGCGCAACAATTGACGGCGGACAATGATGTAGCTCGGCAAATCGACTTGGATATGCTCGAAGTATGATGACTGACCTCGGAAATGAAGAACACGATCCACAAAAAGAAATCCGAAAAATTCTTCAATTCAAAGGTCAAGGAGAGATGGTTCCAAGTGGGCGACCTAGTCATCCAGAAGATCTAGACCCACACGGGAGTATTTGGTCCGAATTGGGAGGGCCCGTTCACGATATCCAAGTGGCTAACCAAAGGAGCCTACGAGCTCCAACACCCAGACGGCACTCCGTACCAATATCCCTAGAACGCCATTCATTTGAAGAAGTACTATCTGTTGTGCGACGATTAATTCGCCACGATAGGCGATCGGCGACCTCCCTGAAAAGTCAACCATAGAAGCCAAACTCCGGACGAACACCTAAAGTCCGGCATAATATAGCGATCGTCTTTTGGTAACCAGCGATCGTCTTTTGATACCTGGCGATCGTCTTTGTCTAACGGATCGGGCGATCGTCTCATGCCACGTGGGGATCCGGATCCGTCAAAGTCGTCGAAGACCGAATCTTGGACGATGGCCCACCAGCGGATCTTCATAGGATACCAACAAAAGGATCATTGACCCGACTGTCACCTACCGCACCTACCGACAAGGCCGCGAAAGGTACGAAGTGGACCCTCCTCGGACGGCGACTCGCGGCAGCGTCTTGGCTTCCCATTGGTTCACCCAGTGGTCTCAAGCGCAACCTCGGACCTCAAGGGAACAGGCCCACGTGACGGGACGATCGGCATTTATTTTAATATAGAAAGCGGCGATCGCCGCGATCGCTGAGGATCCCAACTACTTAGTCCCCTATAAATAGAGAACTCACTTTATTGCGGCCAAAGGACGGATTCTACCACGAATTAAGTGCAAAAATACACACCAAAGAGAGAACAAAAGGCTCTTTTGGCAAGCACTAACATATTCATAGTGACATTCATACACATTCATCATAAATTCCAAGCAAGAACTCATGATTCATCCATCCGGTTCTTAGGCAATCTACGCGCTCTAAAGCCTAGATAACTAGAAGCTTTTACACTCATTGTATTAGATTCTAACATTAATATTTGTACTCGACAGTATATTTATTAATAACATCTCGCGAGAGCATTCAAGCCCGGGACTAACAACCCCGGCAAATCTTGTGTTATCCATTTTCCCACGGAAGTGTTCTCGCATTTTGTTTGTTACTCGATCGTTCCAGCAATACTATCTCCGGATAATATTTTGGGTAACAACAATTGGCGCTGGAAGAAGGTCAACTAAACCTTCATTTTTTCCTACCGTCTCGAAGAACACTCACTGTTCTCCGGACATATACTTGAAGAAACACTCACTGTTCTTCAATAGAAAAACCATCAGAAAATGACATCAGCAACAACCTCCAAGAGGGCCACCACGAGATCTGCGGAAATCTTATTCGGCGAGGACCGAATCCCGGCCCACGGCGGAAGGCGGCCGTGGCGACGCTAGGCTCTCACTCCCGCCCCGAGGGACGGTTCTAGCCTCTCACTCGACCCGTTCCAGACATCGGAGCAGTTGAGGAGGCTATAGCCATCCTCGAGGCAACGGCAGAGGGCCCGCGATACGCCTACCATCACCCCGTCGGCTAACCGCCGGGCAAGCAAAAGGAAGCTCAAGGGGATCTATGTTGAGAAATCGACAGAAAGCCCCGAGCCGCTGGAGAAGGCTCTCGTAAGGCGGGACGATTCCGTCTTGACCACCTAGGAGCGATCCCTCATGGCGGCCGGGCACTCGAGGCCCCAAATGGGAGACATCGATATCCGAATCCTTTACCGGGAGTTCGCGTATCCGACTCCCAAGAGACAGATCGCAACGAGCCCTGCCGCCCAAGAAGGGAACCCTCCGGCGGGGAGATCGTCATTCACCACGGAGCTAGGGATCGCACACGATCGCCTTGGTTCGCAGCCCGAGAGCGAATCGGGCGAGCAAGCGACAGCGATCGCCGCTATGCAATGCCCGCTCGACGAGATGAAGACGCTCCTAGAAATTGGGGCAAACGCCAGGAGACCGATCGCCGGGCTAAATGAGCCACTCGCGGTCCAGATCGAGATCGCTCCGTCCAATCAACGATCAATCCCCACAAACACCTGCATTTAGGGGGAGAACGGATCCGGAACACACTTAAGCAAATTCCGGATCTACATGACTGGATGCGGAGCTTCGGATGCGGCGAAATGTCGTATGTTCCCGCTAACTCGGGCGATCTCGCCCAGGTGTGGTACATCTCGCTACCATCTCGCTCAATCAATTGCTTTGAGAAGGCGGCGAACGACTTCACGTCATACTTCGCCGCCAAAGTCGCTCGCCGGAAGGTCCCCACCGCATGATGAAAATCGGGCGGGGAAGGATGAATCGGATGAGGATTATATCGGCCGGGTGGACGAGATAGTCCTCACCGGTGAGCCCGTCGGCGAGATCGCTCACCACGCGATCTGAACGGATTCCACGGACGATCGCCCATGTTCGTGCACCTCACAAAAGATTTTCCACCGACCTATACGGCTGCTGCGTCGAGCGCCGATTATCCGGCCGGCGTAAGATGCTCTCACTCCGCCCGGACGAGGGACACCAAGAAGGGAAAGCACCTTCCCATATCCAAGAAGACGGCCGCCAAGCCCGGAAAGGCGGTCGCCAAGCCGCTGGCGAGTTCAAAGCCTTCGAGGATGTAGAGGTCCACCTTCTTCACAACCTCAACTTATCTCCGCCCACATCTTCAACGCGATCAAGGGTCGCGAGTGGCTTTCCAAGCCAAAGCCGATAAGGGACCACGGTCATCTAGACCGCACAAATTCTGTGCCTATCATAAGAGTCCCGCCACAACACTAGCCAATGCCGCGACCTCCTCGCATACTCTGGGCGATCGTTTGAGGAAGGCAACCGGATAATTTGATCACCAAGCCGTAACCCAGACGGAAAGAGCCGGAGGCGCGAACGCAGACCGAGCGAGAGAATTCCTCCCAATCCGAACGCCAGGATCTAGCATGATCCTTAGTACTCTGATGAATCGATCCCTCCGATCAACCCTGGCGGTCGGATCAACATGCTCCAAGCAGGAGGTGGGAGCCTCGGGGGCCTTTCCCCGGTTTCCACCCTGTCAAACAGGAAGCGAAAAACCGAACTGAGGGCCTTCGCCGAAGTCCATGTTGTAGTACCTCCGGAGCCGACCATCTCTAGAGACGTGCTCATCACCTTTTCCAACAAGGACAGGGAAGGAGTGCAATGTCCCAAAGAGGATACACTAGTGATCTCCGCTTGCATCCTTGGGAAGACGGTCGATCGCGTGTTGGTCGACAATGGGAGTTTTTGCAACATCATATTCAAATCCGCCCTAGACCAACTCGGCAACCTGATCAAATTCATCAAGCCTTTCGACACCGTGCTCCAAGGGTTCGCGACAACACACCCAAGCCTACGGGAGGATCAAGCTCTCCGTCGAGCTAATATGTTTTTATGATCCCAAGGTTAGGATTACTAGGAACCTAAGCTTTGTAATCATAGATAGGCCCAGCATCTATAATGGGTTCCTAGGTCGCCCCTTTTTAGAAACCTTTGAGGCGGTCGCCTCATCTTTCTTTTCTTGTATCAAATTCCCCACCGCCGATGGGACGGTCGGTCTTGTAAAAGGAGATCGGCTAATGGCAAAGAGATGTTTGAGTTACTCCTATGTTGTTAATTCTTTCAATACTTCCCGTCTTGTATGTAACATTGAAGCGACCGACGATCAACCCATGGAGATCGACGAGCACGAGACTTCGTACCAACCCGACTCGGGGACGCCATCTCTCATCGATCGACGGACGACATCGAGCCAAGGATCGGTTTCGAGCCAAGTCTCGACATCGATCCAAGGACCGAGTCCGGAGATCGTACCAACGAGAGGCGACTGCCTCGAAGAGTTGGAAAGCATTACGATGGATCGGATCATCGAGCGGGAGGTACAGATCGGCGCGAGCATCGACCGCGAATTAAAGGGAGATTCGATCAACTTGCTACGCAAGAACATCGGTGTCTTTGCTGGTCGCATCAAGATATGGTTGGCATAAGTCCCGAACACGCTGCCATTATCTCAAGATCGACCGGCAATGAAACCTGTTCACCGAAGCGTAGGAAGTTCGGTCAGAAATACGCAGCTCGACATAGAAGTCCGAAGTTACTCGGCAATGCATCGATCGGAGTAGCAACCGACGAACCACAAGGTCGCCAACGCGTGCTCGTCAAAAGCCGATCGCTCTCGGAGATTATGCATAGACTTTCACCGACCTCAACGCGCATGTCCAAAAGATCACTTCCCAATGCCTCATATCGATCATCAGTCGATAGCACGGCAGTTGCGAAATGATGTCGTTTATGGATGCCTTCGCGGATATCATCAAATCCCAATGGTAGAGGAAGACATAAAACACACATCTTTCCACACAGAAAAAGACATATACTTTGGGTGAATGCCGTTCGGCTTGAAAAACGCAGGGGCGACCTACCGGCGATTAGTCAGCAGGATGTTCGCCGATCAGATCGGCAAGACCATGGAGGTCTACATTGACGATATCGTGGTCAAAAGCCTCAAGAAGGAAGATCACCTCAACGATCTTGCCGAGACGTTCGCCATCCTTGAGAAGTTTAACATGAAGTGAACCCCAAGAAATGCAACTTGGGGTGGGCTCGGGAAGTTCTTGGGGCACATAGTGAGCCAAAGGGGGATCGAGGCGAACCCGCCAAGATACGAGCGATCCTTGACATGCAGGAACCGCGAAACATCAAACAGTGCAACGCCTCACAGTGTCTAGCCGCCTCAACCGCTTTCATATCACGGCTCGGCGATAAAAGCAAGCCTTTCTTCGCGACCATCAAGAACAAGATGTTCGCATGGACGAAAGAAAGCCGATAGCATTCGCCAAAATAAAGGAATATCTATCCAACCCCCGAGATCTGGCAAAGCCGATCCCGGTGAAAAATTATTCCTTTACTTAGCGGCCTCGGAGGTCGACCGAGTGCCGTTCAGTGCGAGCAGAGGGCAAGCCCACTTGCCGATCTACTATGTTAGCCAGGCGCTCCACGACGCCGAGACACGTTACACACCATTGGAGAAGATCGCCATGCCCTTGTCATGAGTGTACGAAACCGAGAGCTTACTTCTTCGATCACCGTGGAGGTCCTAACCACTCTACCTCTAAGACAAGTCCCGCACCGACCGACACCAACGGCGACTCCTCAAGTGGTCGCTGGAGATCGCACAATACGGTATCACTTACGCTCCTCGCACGGCGATCAAAGGCCAAGCTCGCGACTTCGTGGTGGAATTAACGTTCCTCACAACCGACCAGTCGGCCGACCGCTGAAATTATACGTGGATGGCTCGGCGACCAATGCGAGAGCGGGCGAGATCTGTCCTCATTAGCCCAGACGGTCAGAGTTTCACAAATGCCGTGCGTTTCGGTTTTCGTGCGACCAACAATGAAGCCGAATACGAAGCTCTGGTAGGCGGGCTTGATCTAGCCCTCGCCCTAGATGTTCGACGCCTCCATATCTACATGGACTCCCTTTTGGTCGTGAACCAAGTCAAGGGGGAATATGAGGCACGCGCGAACAGATGGTCAAATACCAAGAGCCGGTCGCGAAATGTGCACAAAATTTGAAGAAGTACTAATCGAGCAAGTCCCGAGAGAGCACAACTCCCGTGCCGATGCACTTTCCAAACTAGCATCATCGGATGGGGCAGCCGACTTCTCCAACATCCAAATCACAAAGTCAGCAAGGCCGGCGATCGACAGGAATTTGGTTACCACGGTCGCCATCGCCGAAGAGAATTGGATGACTCCGTTCATCAAATACTTAAAAGACGGAACGGTCCCTGACGACCGTGTTAAAGCTCGCCAACTCCGGCCCGTGCGACTGGTATACCCTATCGACGATCGGCTTTACAAGCGAGCCTTCACCTTCCTCCTCAAGTGTATTACACCGGAGGAAGGTCGGCTCGCTTTAGCTGAAATCCATGACGGGATTTGTGGGAACCACGCGGGCGAGCCCTCCTCCATAAGACGACTGCACAAGGATTTTTCCGCCATCACTTCGGAAAGATGCGATCGCTTATGCCGATCTTGTCATAGATGTCGATAATGGGCCCCAACATTAAACTATCACCCGAACGGCTCACCTCCATGTATAGCCCTTGGCCATTTGCGCAATGGGGCATCGACCTTATAGGTCCCTTACCGAAGCGGCTCCAGTGTAAGTTCGCCATCGTTGGGGTCGATTATTTCACCAAATGGGCCGAGGCCGAACCGCTCAACAAGATCGCCAAGAGCAAGTGATCAAGTTTATATGGAAAAACATAATATGCCGATTCGGTGCCCTGTGCCATCATCTCCGACAACGGGAAACAATTCGACGGCTTAGAAGTCATGCAATTCTGTGAAAAGTGGGGAGTCAAAAGGTTATTCTCAGCGCCCTATCACCCTCAGACGAACGGGCAGGTAGAGGCAGTGAATAAGATCCTCAAACACACGATCAAAGCACGACTCGAATCCAGGCAAGGAAGATGGGCGAGCGAGCTCCCAGACGTCTTATGGTCCTACCGAACGACGACCCGCAATTCAACCGGCGAAACCCCGTTCGCCCTTACCTTCGGAACAGAAGCGGTGATTCCTTCGGAGATCGCCGTCCTCAGCCATCGAACCGCACAGGAGATGACGACCGACAACGATGTAGCCCGGCGAATCGACCTAGACATGCTCAAAGAAAGACGGCTGACCTCAGAAATGAAGAACACAATCCACAAAAGGAGAGCCGAGAAGTTCTTCAATTCAAAGGTCAGAGAGAGAAGATTTCAAGTGGGCGATCTCGTCCTCAAGAAAATCCAAACCCATACAGCGTCTTTGGTCCAAATAGGAAGGACCTTTCGAGTATCCAGATGGTTAACTAAAGGAGCCTACGAATCGGAACATCCTGACGGTACTCGGACCAATACCTGAACGCCGTGCATACGAAAAAAAATACTATCGGTGATAAATTTGTATTCGATTTCAATGATGTACAAGGAATATAATGAGATTTTTGTTATCCCATACGTTATGGCGATCGCCCCACTGTGCATCGCATATCACCGACGATCGCCGATCACGACGATCCTAGGTAAAATTATTGAAGCCATGGTCACGGAGGTCGATGGAACCGGCTTCGCCCATGCAAGGTTCCTTTGGCTGAGATCGTCCGCCCTTCGTTTAAATACGAGGCCGACGTAGCCGAAGGACCCTCCAAAATAAATCGAGGGCGCGATCGCACGTTCTCAAGGTACATCATCTAACATGGTGAACCCGAACAATGCGACGCGTCGCTACCCCGTCTCAACGTACACCGTCGAGGATCGCCATCTTCATGGCGGGCCGAGGTGGAAACAGAGCTGACAAGCCGCGGACGTGGTGTCGAATAAGCCGACAACACTCCGCGCAAGGACTCCTCCAGACCGAGATCGCCCGCCTTTCGTTTTAACACAAGGCAGGCGTAGCCTAACGGAGGACCCTCACAAAAAGTGAGTCGCAGGATACTAAATATCCCGCGCACACGAAGACACGATTGGGGAGATCGGTCCATCGAACACCGCAACCACACATTACTCTTCAGAATCGGCAAAATGAAGATAGCTCGCCAGATAGACTAGTCTTTGTTTCCTTACTTACTATAAGTGAACAAAGACAAGGGGGCAAGGATAGGTCGAGCTAATCTCAGATACGATCGAACAAAGAGGAACCATACTCGATCGGCTTCGCTAAAAAACATGCGGAGCGATCAAGGTCGTCCGACGAAAATTACAAGTAAGAATTCCAATTCAAAACATGTCAATACTTTCAACACTCAGACAATCGGCGGACGAACAAAAAAATCGAAAGCAAATATACGCGTACTCGTAAAAATTGCACACACAAATCCAAAGGCGATCGCATATGAGGCGATGCGCGGAATGAGAAAAGGAGTATTTTATTCATAAACACAAGCTTCATACATTTCAAGCCCGAAGGCCTTACAACAAAAGTACAAGTTACGAAGGAAAAACAAAAGCCTCTCAAAGCCCCGCTTTCTTGGTCTTCGCCCTCGGGTTGCGGATCGGCTTGGGCACCCCATCGGCCTCGGGATGAATGAGTTTGCCGGTATACCAACTCAAGTCAATCCCGAGGTCGACCAAGTCAAGGATCGGCAGAGAGAATTCAGGATGCAGAGGATGCTTGGAGACATAGGATCTGAAGCTTTCCATCGGGGACCGGACTCGACCCCTGCCTTTTTAGCAACTCGGGCCACAAGCATAGGCCAAATAGTAGCGAACTCGCCGACGTGCCCGACGTTAAGGTAGGGATCGACCTCGATCGCCTTGGTGCCCTTTCAGATCCGCCGCCGTCTTCTCGACCTCCGCTTGATTCGGCCGCCTTGGCAACATTCTCGCCCTGGCCTTCTCCGGCTCTCTCTTCGCCGCCTCCAGCTCACCACCGAGCCGATCCACCGCAACCTTGGCCCGGTCGCCTCCTCCTGCGAACCCTCGAGCTACTGGCGAGTCTCCTACTCCATATAACAGGATCGATCGGCAACTTCCTTGGAGCGACTCGGCTCTGCTTCAATCGATCCACGTCTGCTTAGCCCGCTTGGCGGTCTCCTCATACTCTTTCTCCATCGACCGGATCCGGTTGGCATCCTCGATATTTACATTCCGGGCGGTCTCGAGCTCGCGATGGAGATGAGCGGTGGAGGGTCGCCCCTCAAAATCCCGGCGGCTTGGACGGCCATCGTCGCCGCTGAAGAGCCAGGGCAACGGTCGCTGCATGGCATCTCGAGATCGCCGACGAGCGATCGCGTCATGGTCGGTCGTCCAAGCCTTGGGCGGAAGTGATTGCTGGCGAACGTAGCGAGGACTTCGACAGAACCTTGTGGAGCCTTGCTCGACAGGAAATCCGGCACCATGGGGGCGACGTCCGGCCGGGCCGAGGCGAACCTGCAGCGCAAACCAAGGAAATCAAGGAGTTAGCCCATACCATGCTCGGAATGCCTAACTCGGAAAAACTTTGACCCACTCTTACCTATTGACGGCTCGGGGTCGCGTCAGAAAAAGGCTTGCCGGGGTGTCTCGCATCGGCGATCGCCATCTTCTTCGCCGAGCCGCCGGATGACCGGTCCGGTGACCGTGGGCTTGGCGCGAGATCGCTCCATCATCGGGATGGCGGAGATAGGAGCCGCGGCGGACCGGAGGCTCAAGAATCGATACGTCCGCCTCGTAGATCGACGGGGACTCCGACCTCCGCCTCTTGCGGCGTTTGAGCTGTTCCTCTCCTCGACCACCGGCTTGACGACCGGCGCCTCGGCGGGTCTCGTCACGGGCAGGTGAGACGTCGTCGCAGAACGCGACTCACCGCTTGCCCAAATTAAGGCGACCAAGAACTCCCAAGTCCGACATAGCTATCTCTGGCGGAGGTTCGCGGTCGGGAAAATAAGCCTCTCACAAAGAAAAGGTGCAAACAAGTTAGATAAAATAAAACAACATCTTGGAGACGATCGTCAAAGAAAGGAAACACCACTTAACCTCATACCTTGAACTTTCAAGTGACGAGGGTAGCAAAACAAACGAGCCCCCAACCGATGAGCTTGATGCAAGCGATCGAGCGTCAATAAAGGAGTTCGCGCACGAATACGCTCCCAAACGATCAAGAAATCAAGCGGGAGGTCGCCGGTCGCCGTACGAGAGGTCTGCAAAAGAAAACAAAATTAGATCAGTCAAGACAAGCTCAATCAAAGGGAGAGTTTAAATCCTTACTGGATTCCTCTCCGGAAAATAGTGGGAATCTCCAACTCTTCATTGACCCTTCACTCAACGCCGATCGCCATGCCCCGCCGACCCAACACCATTTTGCCGTGTCGCCCTTGGTCTTATTCGCACGCCAAGAACCACTCTCGAGTCGGCCTGGATATGATAACCGCCGATCGTCCCTTTCTGCTGACCAATTTAAACAAATAATTCATCTCCAGCGCTAAGGTGATTTAAATAACCGGTGACCGCGAACAAGGTCAACGTGCAGATGATCTATGCCAAGCATTTGGCGTCGATTGAAGAGGCGCCAAATTCAGTGCGATCAAGAAATAGGAGACGGCGAGTGGCAACGGAATCGCACCCGCCTCCATAATCATCTCGTTGACGGCGACCATATCTGGGGCGGTTGGTCGGCGCGCTCATTCTCCAAAGGCACGTGAAGGGAAACGTCCGAGGGGATGTGATATTTGGCCCTCCAGCGGCTCGGAGTCATTCTTGGTCGCCGTACTCGGATCGGCCGAGAGTCCACGGAGACGGGACGGCGGCTGAAAGACCGTCCGATTCACATGTTTGTAAGGGTGAGCCGCGGAGTAGGCCTCGAAATCGACTCGGGCAAGGTCCAGTGATCGTTTCCATCATCGAGCAAAAGCCACATAGGAGGGGCCGAATCTGCTCTCTCTTTCCCAGGCCTCCCGCACCAGATCGTCTTCATCCACCGGCGAACCCCCCTGCTCCGCCGTCCTCGCCACCTCGGCCTCGTTGAAAAGTTTTTCGAGTTCTTCGGGTGCAATCCCCGCTCGAATAGCTTCAGCTGCCGTCTCCATATCCACTCTAACGGGAACCTCCTCCCGTTCAGGCAACGCGGCGGCAGCGGAAGAACTTCCGGTCTCGAAGGTTTTCGATCCTCCCGACATATTGGAAAGTAAAGATAAGGAGAAGGTTAAATTTAATCTTACCTAGAAAAAAGAAGAAGGTCGGCACTCAAAGGCTCCAGAAATTTCTGCAGAAATTCGGCTATGGATGCTAAGGGCGCGTAAAAAGTGAAGGAGAAGAAGCCCTCCCCTTTTTATAGATGGGAACGAGGGCCTAAGTGCAAAAAGGAGAAACCTCGGGACCGAATCGAACCGTCACGTGGGGACGCATTAAATGCGGCCCTCGAATCCCGCATACGCGTATTTTCGAGGGCATGCCGGACAGTGTCCGACAAACCGTCGGATTCCCCAAACGGCAAAGACGACGCGTGTCGACCACTTGTGAAAGGCCCGCCTTCTTTTCCCATTGCTCCCGACGCGAAAGAAGGTCGTCCATATTTGAATTCAGATCGGTGGTCGTCTAAACATCGGCGATCGCCAATGCCACCTCACCCCGTGTTTTCAACATCAAGGCGAGTGGGGCAATTGTTGTGCGACGATTAATTCGCCACGATAGGCGATCGCGACCTCCCGAAAAGTCAACCATAGAAGCCAAACTCGGACGAACACCTAAAGTCGGCATAATATAGCGATCGTCTTTTGGTAACGGCGATCGTCTTTTGATACAGCGATCGTCTTTGTCTAACGGATCGAGGCGATCGTCTCATGCCACGTGGGGATCCGGATCCGTCAAAGTCGTCGAAGACCGAATCTTAGACGATGGCCCACCGCGGATCTTCATAGGATACCAACAAAAGGATCATTGACCCCACTGTCACCTACCGCACCTACCGACAAGGCCGCCGAAAGGTGCAGTGGACCCTCCTCGGGACGGCGACTCGCGGCGCGTCGGCTTCCCATTGGTTCACCCAGTGGTCTCCAATCGCAACCTCGGACCTCAAGGAAGCAGGCCCACGTGGCGGGACGATCGGCCGTTTATTTTAATATAGAAACGGCGATCGCCGCGATCGCTGAGGATCCCAACTACTTAGTCCCCTATAAATAGAGAACTCACATTGCGGCCAAAGGGACGGATTCTACCACGAATTAAGTGCAAAAATACACCAAAGAGAGAACAAAAGGCTCTTTTGGCAAGCACTAACATATTCATAGTGACATTCATACACATTCATCATAAATTCCAAGCAAGAACTCACAGATTCATCCATCTGGTTCTTCCGGCAATCTACGCGCTCTAAAGCCTAGATAACTAGAAGCTTTTACACTCATTGTATTAGATTCTAACATTAATATTTGTACTCGACAGTATATTTATTAATAACATCTCGCGAGAGCATTCAAGCCCGGGACTAACAACCCCGACAAATCTTGTGTTATCCATTTTCCCACGGAAGTGTTCTCGCATTTTGTTTGTTACTCGATCGTTCCAGCAATACTATCTCCGGATAATATTTTGGGTAACAACACTATCAATAGAAACGCCCTGCATTCATTTAATCAATGTGCAAAGTGCTTAATGAGATTTTCCAGTTCTCCCCAAATGACTCGCTCGCCCTCTAAAGTTCGTCATCTAACATGATAGACCCAGGCAAGCGATCGCCTCCCCCAGCACAACGTATACCGTCAAGGATCGCCATCTAACATGATGATCCAAGGTAGAATAGTGCAGCCATAGTTATGGAGGTCGATGGAACCGACAGCCCGTCCATGCAAGGTTTCTTTGGGCGAAAATCGCTCGCCCTTTCGTTTAAATATGAGGCGAGCGTAGCCGAAGGACCCTCCAAAACAGATTTGTGGACACGCTCGCTCGCCCTCAAAGGTCCATCATCTAACATGGTGGACCCAGACAATGCGACACGTCCCTCCCCCCATCACAACGTATGCCCTCGAAGGTCCGTCATCTAACATGTCGGTCCCAGGCAGAAAAGTGCTAACAAGCCACGGTCGCGAAGTCGATTAATCCGACGGCTCCCCGTGCAAGGACTCCTCCAGGTTGAGATCGTCCGCCCCATTGCTACAGTTCGAGGCAAAACGTAGCCTACGGAGGACCCTCACAATAAAGTGAGTCGCGAGAAAGTAGACTATTAGATGGAATGTCGCTCGCGCACAATACATGGTCGCAGAGGTCAGTTCCATCGAACTCCACGATCGTGCAAGGTTCCTCTAGGCCGAGATGGTCGGCCTTCCTCGAGGAATCTGCAAAATTGAAGATCGCACGAAGTAAACCAAAGAGCTTGCTAAACGATTTATTTTCGTTCCCCTACTTCCACTAAGTAAACAAAAACAATGGGGAGAGCGGAGATATACATACGACGATTGAATTTCTTCAAATATACATACAATGATCGGCTTTGTTCAGATATACACACAACGATCGACTTTGTTCTTTTAAGTATATCAATTCATTTATACGTACGATGATCGTTCCTCTAACACCTTTTTATGAGGTCAAATGCAAAAGATTCGAAAAGATGATCATACAAACACAAGAAGTCGGGTAAATAAACATTTCTCATTTCATTTCACGTAAGAGATGTACAAGCACGGTCGCCCGAAGGAAAAATACAACAAAAGCTGTAAAATTACAAGTAAAAAGTAAAAGCGAGGAAAAATTCAGGGATCGGGGTTCTCTCCTTTGCTAGCAGCAGGCTTTGAACCCCCGTCCTCCAGGACACCCAGGTGAACAAGGCAGTCCGGCGACGGGTACCAGTTCAAGTCGACCCCGTGATCCGCAGAGAGGTCGAGGATCGGCACGAAAAATGCGAGCTGCAAAGGGTGCTCAAGCACGTACGCCTTGAAGTTGTCAACTAAAGGGCCGACCTCGAGCCCTCCCTTCTGGGCAGTGCGGATTGCGTCAGCATAAGCCATGTAATAGGCAAATTCGCTAACGTATTCCACATTGATATAGGGATCAGCCTCGGTCGCCTCCAACTTCTCCCTCAGCCCCACGATCATTTGGTTAGCGCCCTGGAGCTCGGCAGCCTTGGCAGCCACCTCTCCCTTCGACGACGCCAGCTCACCGGTCAACCGGTTGACAACCGCCTTTAGTTCAGCTGCCTCCTTCTGCGCGTCCGCGTGCGACCTGCGGGCTTTCGTCATCTGATCCCGCATCCGGTCAGTCGCCGCCCGGGCCCTTTCAAGCTCGTCGCTCGCCCTCTTGGCCGCCTACATGGAATCCTTCTCCATTGCCACGAGCCTGTCGGAAAACTCGGCATTCTGTTTTCGAGCAGCCTCGAGGTCCGCCTGAAGACGAGCAGTTGAGGGTCGCCCCTCATAGTCCTTCGACAGCCCGAGCAACGTAATGAGGGACATCGCAAGCCTTGCGAGGAGATTTGCTCGCAAGGAAGTCCAACACCAGCGGCGAGCAGTTCGGGCCGTTGCGACAGAGCCTGTGCCAAGAACAAAGAGTTAGTATGTTTCCTACACAAGTGACATAACTCAGCAGAGCGACCAAGCATACCTTTCAACCTTCTCTGGGTCGCGGCCGAAGAACGGCCTCTCGCGCGGGGTCTCGGCATTGACGGTCGCCATGGCCTGCAGGAAAGCCGATGAGGGCGTGGACCCCTCCGCCAGGGGAACCGCGAAGAGCGTAGATGCGGCGATCGGCTGCTCATCAACAGTGGCGGAGGCCGGAGGCTCCTCCGCCCTCAGTCTCTTGTGGTTCAGCCGAAGTCCCTCCTCCCGAGTTTCTTGTTCCTCTGCGACCGACTCCAGGTGAGGCCTCGCCTCCAGGATAGTTTGGAGCATCGTAGGGGGAGCTCGACTCGTCTTCTTCCCTTGGTGCAGGCGACTCATGATCCCGGGGTTCGACATAGCAACCTCTGCCGGGAGCTCTAGGAAGCGAAGGAAGTGGATTTCTGCAAAGAAAGCGATCGACAAAAGTTAGTCACCTTCCTCAAATCAAGACGATTGTCAATCAAAGGAAGATTGTGAAAATTCATACCTGGAACCCTTAGGTGGCGAGGAAAATGAAAGAGTCGAGTGGCCAACCAGCAGGTTTCGTTGTTGATCCGGCGAGCGTCAATATGAGAATCTGGAAGACTATGTATCCGCTCCCAAACGATCGCAAAATCAAAGGCTAGCTCGCCTACCGCCGGAACAAGGACACCTGCAAAAAGAAAGCCAAATTAGATTAGTTCAGAATTTATCCGAACAAAGGCAGAGTTAAAACCCTTACTCGGACTCCTCTCCCGGTAGCCGGTGGGGATATCCAACTTGTCGGTCGGATTGTCACTCGCGGCCGATTTCCACACACCGACGACCCAAAACCACTTCGTCAGATCACCCCGGACCTTGTTCGGCACCCCAAGAATCACCCAGACCGAACGACCTTGAATGTGGTAGCCGCCAACAGAACCCTTCTGAGCCGTCAGCTTGAAGAGAGAGTTCATCTCCAACAGAGAAGGAAGACGGTACAGCCGGTGACCGCCAAACAAGGTAAGAGTGCTGACGATATGCAGCGAGGCGTTAGGCGTCAGTTGAAGCGGCGCCACATTCCAGGCGATCAACAAGTATGACACGGCGAACGGCAGTGGGAACTGCAGCCCGGCCTCCATGATCGCCTCATTAATGGCGACCATGCCCTCAGGAGGTTGGTCGGCACATTCATTCTCGGCGGGCACATAAAGGGAAACGTCAGAGGGGACATGGAACTTCGCCCTCCAACGAGCCAAATCTTTCCTGGTCGCCGAGCTTTTGATCCGGCCTAGGGACCACGGGGAGCGGAACGTGGCCCAGAATAGCGTCCGCCTTTCGGGTTCATGGGGATGGGCGACCGAGTACTCGATGAAGTCAAACTTGGGATTCAGGTCGGCCAGTTTCTCTATAAGTTCAGCAAAGTCTGAAAAGGCTTTGCCGAACGCACTGTTTTGCTCCCAGTACACCTTAACCGCCGCCTCCTCTTCGGCCAGCGAATGCTTACACTCTTCCTCTGCCGCCCTGGCCGCGTCAGCTTCGTTAGAGAGCTCTTTAACCTCCGTGGGTTCAATCCCAGCGCGAATAGACTCGACGGTCGTCTCCACATGGAACTCTGCGGAGATTTCATCCCTGGAGGTCGAAGTCCCGATGGCGGAAGTGCTACCCGCCTCATACACAGTTGGTTTTCCTCTGGACATCTTCAGAAAAAGAAAGGGAAAGAGAGAAAAGGCTTTTTTCTTACCTAAAAAGTCTAGTCGAACGACGGTCGGCAACGGAAAAAGCTTCAGAGTAATTCGACAACCTTTGTTCTCAGACAAAATGCAAATAGGTTGTAAACCAGAAACCCTAGTCCCTTTTATAGGCGAGAGCAGGGTCTTCTGGGCAAATAAACAAAACTTCAAGGGCCGAAGCGCAAAAGTTGGGAAGTCCACATTTAATGCCACCCTCGAATCCCGCGTGCGCGTCGTTTCGAGGGCACGCCAAAGGACAAGTCTGACAAACCGTCGGACTCCCCCAACAGGAACGCGACACGTGCCCCAGTGATGTTTCAAGTTAGCCTGCATTTCCCGCTTTTTTCAGCGACTGAGCAGGTCGTCCAAATTCAAAATCAAAGTCCGCTCGAGAAGACGATCGTCTCTTCCATAAAATGTGATGAATCGCTCGTCTAATTCAAGCGACCGCCAATAGAACCACCTCACCCTACGTCTTTAACATCGGAGCGAGATGGGGGGAAATTGTTGTGCGGCGATTAATACTCCTCAACGGCGATCAGCACAAGGTCCGAGCGACCAAAGTCAGCATCAAATAAACCAAGGCATACTCACCAAGCGAAGATTCCAAATCAAGATCAAGTACCGAGCGATCGATGTCTAGGGCGATCGTCTCTTGGCACCTAGCGATCGACCCTAGTGCCCGACCAAGGACGACCATCTTATGCCACGTGTAAAGACAAACATCCATCAAGTCTACGAAGACCGAATCTCGGGATGAAGGCCCACGTGCAGACCCGCAAACGGCGTCGCAAGAAAAGGCTTTTTGACTCCAGCCCATCACCAGCTGTGGGTGACAAGGACAACCTCTCACCTACCGACAGACCCGCCAAAATGTCCTAGGTGGGACCTCCCTAGACGGCGACGTGAGGCACATGTTGTCTTTTCATTGATTCGCACACCTGGCTGCCAGTAGCAGTTGCGGACTTTAAGGAAACTGACCCACGTGTTGAGACGATCTCCCACTTAATTTAATGCAAGAAAGGCGATCGCCCATTTGGTATTAAGACGTCCCAACATCCTCCTCTTCTATAAATATGAGACTTCCAGCATTTGGGAAGGGACAACACACACAGTCGAATCCTACACAGAATACACACACACTGAAAAAGAAAGAGAACACTTCATCTTTGTAACAAGAACTCACAGAGCTTTAACTTTGGTTCTTCCGGCAATCATCATCACTCAAGAGCTAGATAACTAGGGTCATTACACTCATTATAATCGTACTCTAACATTAATATTTGTACTCTAAAGTAGTATTTTTATTAATAATATCTCGCGAGAGCAATCAAGCCTGAGATTAACAACCCCGACAAATCTTATGTTATTTTCGTTCCATCGGTCGTGCTCTTACATTTTGTTTGTTACTCACCCGTAGCCATATCCAGCAAATTCCGAATAATATTTTGGGTAACAACAAAGTCATAATTAATATATTACGTAGTTATTCGCACTAAATAATTCCAATATGTGATGGATTATCTTTCTTATATCTCATGTCACACATATATGTACCTTTACTCTTTAATCTATTTCTCGCTCTCAAGAACTTACAAGAACTATGATTCGTTGGCAGGACATGGATCCACATGAGACTACCTCCCGAACCCAAGATGAAGGCGCGTATGACACGCCTTCAAGTGAGAGTACCATCCCTAATTAGAAGTAGTTCGTCACTGGCTTAGCTATTCTCCCTCAAGGAGAAACTCTAGTGCCCCCAACTACTCAAGAGCAAGTCCAAGCCCAATTGATCAACCAGTTAAACCAATTCAAGCCTCCTACCTTACACAATCGGGAAGGACCTACAACCATAAAGGAGTGGTTGCTCAATCTGGAGAGCATCTTTGATCATATGGCTCGCAATGATGCTCAAAAGGTTCATGTGCAGTTTTGCAAATCGAAGAAGATGCCAAAACCTGGTGGAATGGGGATCTGATCCCAATTGACCCATAAGTTTTTTTTTATTTTGTAAACCTTGGTCCTACTAACATGACCAAGTCTACCTGATTAGTTTAATCTCTACCATGCTTCCTACTAATTTATTTCAAAAATAAATACGGTAAGATCTATCACCGATAAAGAAATGGAAACCCTTCATGTCCATGATCGTCATTGGTACAATATTTTTATGTCCCTTGGGCAAGATAAGTACATCATTCAAAATAAGAATAAAATTTTATTTGAAATCCAACATAAGTGATCCAATATAGTAGCCTATACACTATGTCTGCTTCAGACTGCACTTCTCCAGCTTGTAGACTTCTACTTTGTTCCAGATCCTAATTCATTGTACAAATATGAAAACTCACACTAATAAATATCCATGAAGTAGAATATACAATTACATAATAATTTATTTTTAAAACTAAAAGTTACGTACCTGAATTCGCATTACGACCAATTTTTGGAAAGTACCTCCTCCAGTAGCCCAACTCATCACAGTTGAGGCATGCATTATTCTTCACGGGGGCTTAATTTTGTAAACTATTAGGGATTACTTTTATAAGCTATTGGGGTATTGCCCTTACCCTTGTCAACTCTATTTTTGGGACCAAACAGTTTGTTAGTTTTCTTCTTTTTATTCTTAGACCTCCAATGCCCATAAGAAGTAACAATTACAATCATTTATCTTTATTTGAGACTGGATAGTCGTTAATTTATTTATTAGTCTAGCTAAATTATATGAAATCTCATCACAATTAAAGGTCATGACAAATTGGGAAAAGGAGTTAGCAAGTGAGTGCATGATAAGGTCGGTTTGAAGAGAGGCATGCATTTGAAAATCGAGAGCTTCAAATCTCCTAATCATCGAGAGCATCTTGAGGACATGGTCCCCAACTCTCTCTCCCTTATTCATCCTGGAACCAAAAAATTACATTGATATTTTAATTCCAGCAGTTCGGCTATGCTCACCATAGAGCTCATCCAAGTGCACTAAGATGGCTCTCGAAGACATCATCTTTTTTCATTGGCACATTGGAGCTTATTAGCCATGAAGCCCAATATGTACCCAAGCACCTATATATCGTCTTTAATTCATTTCTCATAGGCCTCGACCTCTTTTTGGTTGGCTTGGGTTCTTACAGAAGGTGTTGGGATGTCCGCCCCTAGCCTGTAACACCCCAAACTAGGCGGATATTACAGTGCCGTGGACCCCCGACTGGAACCCACCAAGCGAATGAAAATTAATGAATTACACAATACAAATGTAGTACCGAACCAAATTATGTCATCAATTACTCCGATGAGGAGTTTCAAATACAACACACCAAGGGAATACTGAATACATGTATATTTTATATGAAGATAAAATATACAATATTGAACAATTGACAATTCAAAAGGAAGTGCAGCGGAAAATACATAACAAGGAACATGAATGAAATGAAGAGACTGGAGCCCCCTACTAGTATCACTGGGACTCATCGCCGTCAAAGTTCTCTTCCCGTGCTTTTGCCTTGCCATGACCTAAAAAAAATATCCCCAACGGGGTCAGTTACACAGAACAACATTCCTCAAGAGTTGAACAATATACAACAATCACATGAATGAATTAAGGAATAGAGTTGAATGATGGACATCATAGTACGCCCGAATGGAATGTGCAAGTGCGCAAGTAGCCGAGTGTCTGGAGTCCTGCATATACACCCGCAACTTGGCCTAATTAGTCTCACGGAGATACTTTACCGTGTGCACAGTCCAATGTGTCCGGAGTCCCGCATATACACATGACCATAGTGTGCCCGACTAAAAATTCCACACATACGCCACCCGGCCACGCAATACAATCCCGGAAGGTCACAAGAATAAAAGCGAACAAGATGAGAGATAATGAATAAAATCCGAAAAGGATCAAGAACGACTCACCGAGATGAAATAATGATACAACGAGTGATAGCTTCAATGAAGTGATTTGGAACCGTCGTTCCTCGTGAGTTACATGATTAGTTGACAATTACAAGTCTCGGCATGAATGATATATTATAAGTGAATTTAATGTATGAATGAACAACAACGTAAGGAAAGAATATCCCTTTAACTGAGTAAGAATTAACTTACTCAAATACCGGTGAAGAAAACCCTTCCTCGAACAAAATGTCCTAAGTGGAAAACACCGGTCGCTGGAACAACCTTGAATAACATAATTACCAATAATCCGCTTAAAAACGAATCAAATATGATCACAACAAACTCAAAACGTCGATACGACAAAACCAAATTCATTGGGGGCATTATAACAAACACGTTGTAACCAATCTTCGATTTTTTACAACCAATCCTCAATTATATCGATACCAAACCTCTAAGGAGTGATACAATCCAACAAAACATCTCCAATAGAATCAATAATCCAATATGAATACACAATTCGAGATTCAACAACATCAAATCGAAACCCCCAAATCCAAATCGACATTCAAGGTGTTCTTCAAATAATCCTTCAATAATCCAATGAATATTCATACAAACTCATAATCATATGTATACCTCTTCATATCTCATGATTATAACATCAAAAAAGTCATATTCCATCATAGAATCGAAATCTAAGGTTTGGAGAAAAATACCTTTGAAGATCCAACCTTTTTGATCCGTCAAAGCTAGTGGTAATCGACTTCCCAAGCTCTACAAACGAATGAAGATGATTAAACCCGAACACACAAGTGATTGATGATGAAAAATCTCTCTCACAAAACTTCTCTCTCGGAACCAAAATGATGAAAGGGTGAAATGAGCATAAAAATCGCGTTCAATCCTTTATATACTGCGCAGAGTTACGACCGTTACTCTGCCACCTTACGGCCGTAACTTTCTAAGTGGCCAAGTCAACGGCCTTATGGCCGTAACAATCCATGTCATACAGTCGTAACAATGATTTGTTGAAAAACCAATAGTGTCTGCACTGACCTGGTTACGGCCGTCACTAAAGCTACCTTACGGCCGTAACGACAACACTTACGGCCGTATCCTGCCACGCTTACGGCCGTAAGTTACCTTCGTCAAAAACACCCTCCTGCCCAATGAATGCATGCTACGGCCGTAGTATCCCAAAACAAACGGCCGTATCCTCATGCTTACGGCCGTAACTAAAATGACTTACGGCCGTAAGTTGTCTTCGTCCAGAAAGACACCCATTTCTACGGATGCATGTTACGGCCATAATGATGATCAGTTACGGACGTAACTCACCGCTGGAATGACGAAAAATCTGACAACTCCGTCTTCTCGTTACCAATGATGAATGATTCGACATATGATACTTGTATGAATGTAATTGAGTCCAGTAACATGCAATAGGTGATACTTCCAACACAAGACTACCCATCACGATGATTATGAAAATACTCTCAGCTCAATACTCAAACGGGGTTGAATAACGATTGGTAAATGATACACGGCTCCAAGTAGGCCAACGATGAATACAAATGAATGAACGTGAATGATGAATGATTATTAATGAGTGAAAATTACTGAGTGACAATTACTGAATGATAATTATTGAATGATAATGAATGAATTACAACCGGGTATTACATACTCCCCCCCTTAAAAAGAGTTTCGTCCTTGAAACAAACAACTTGAGATAACTCTCCCGCATACTATCCTCAGTTTCCCAAGTAGCCTCTTCGACTCCGTGTCTAGACCACTGAACTTTCACAAAAGGAATCGCCTTGTTCCTTAACTGTTTTATTCGCCACTCTAAGACTCGTACAGGACGCTCCTCATACGAATGATCATCCGCGATCTCGATTTCATCGAACTGAAGTATGTGACTCGGGTCGGCAACATACTTCCTCAGCTGAGAGACGTGAAATACATTATGAATTCGGCTCAACGCCAGAGGTAAATCCAATCGATAAGCCAGACTACCTACTCGATCCAAAATCTCAAATGGTCCAATGAACCTCAGAATCAACTTCCCCCATTTCCCGAAACGAAAAATACCTCGACTCGGGGATACCTTGACCAAAACGTGGTCATCTGCCTCGAACTCTAATGGTCGACGACGATTATCTGCATAAGACTTTTGTCGACTCTGAGCGGTCAACAAACGACTCCTAATCAAAGCTACCTTCTCGCGGGCGGCTAAAAGCATATCGGGTTCGGTGTCGATTGATTCTGATAAATCATCCCAACACAAAGGAGATCGATAAGGACGACCGTACAAGGCCTCATAAGGTGCCATCTTAATCGAAGCATGCCAACTATTATTGTACGTGAACTCGATCAACGGTAGTTGGGCTTCCCAATCGTCCTTCCAATCGAGGACACATGCCCTCAACATGTCCTCCAATGTCTGAATAGTTCGCTATGATTGTCCGTCAGACTGAGGATATAAAACTGAGCTGAGATTAAGTTGAGCTCCCATAGCACGATGAACTGATTTCCAAAAATGTGACACGAAACGCCCGTCACGATCAGAAACAATACTCTTAGGAGTACCGTGTAGTCTCACTATCTCTTTGATGAACAACTAGGCAAGTCTCTCGGGCCCATGTATCCTTAATCTCAAGGAAATGAGCTGACTTAGTTAGACGGTCCACAATTACCCAGATTGTATTCATGCCACGACGACTCGTCGGTAAACTCGTGATGAAGTCCAATGAAATATCCTCCCACTTCCACTCTGGAATAAGGAGCGGTTTCAGCATACCCGCCGGTCGCTGATGTTCTATCTTGACTTGCTGACAGGTCAGACATCTTGAAATAAATTCTGCGACTTCTCGCTTCATATTGCTCCACCAATAATTTTGTTTCAAGTCCTTGTACATCTTGCAAGACCACGGATGAATGGAATAAGGGGTAGCATGAGCTTCTCTCGAAATCGAGTTTTTCAACTCGTCATTCGCCGGAACACATAACCGGTTCTTAAATCGCAAAAGTCCATCCTCTTGGACCACAAATCCAGGGGCTTTCTCCTGAGTCATATCATCTCGAATGCGCAACAAAAATAGGTCTGAACCCTGATTCATTCTGATTGCCTCCTCAAGTGGCGATGAAATCTCCAGCATACATAATTGTCATTGTATATGCTGTAACCAAACCTTGACCTCATGCCTAAGGAATTCCTGCTGAAGTTCCTTCTGAACAGTTAAACGAGCAAGCATCTGGTCCTGAATGGACTTACGGCTCAAGGCATCGGCGACAACATTCGCCTTACCCGGGTGATACTGAATCTCAATATCATAATCCTCAATCAGTTCCAACCACCGTCTTTGTCGCATATTCAACTCCTTATGAGTAAATATATACTTCAAACTCTTATGGTCGGTGAAAATCTGACAGGTGATGCCAAATCTTCAATGCGAATACCACGGTCGCTAGCTCGAGGTCGTGGGTCGGATAATTGACCTCATAAGGCCTCAGTTACTGCGAGGCATAAGCAATTACTTTCACGTTCTGCATTAGTACACATCCGAGACCGTGTCCGGACGCGACACTATAGACCACGAATCCTTCCGTCCCTTGTGGCAAGGAAAGGACATGTGCTAAAATTAACCGGCTCTTGAGTTCCTCAAAACTCTGTTGACATGAATCGGACCACGTGTATTTCTTATCCTTCCACAAAAGGTTTGTCATAGGTTGAGCGATTTTAGAAAATCCTTCTACAAATCACCGATAATAACCAGCTAATCCGAGAAAGCTTCGGATTTCCTTAATATTCTTCGAAGGTTGCCAATCTCGAATAGCCTCCGTCTTCTAAGGGTCTACACGTACTCCGTTTGATGAAATCACATGTCTGAGAAACGTCACTTCGGACATCCAGAACTCACATTTGGAAAACTTTCCATAGAGTTGCTCTCGTCTTAACACGTCGAGAACTTGATGAAGGTGAAATTCGTGCTCCTCTCGGTTATGAGAATAAATCAAAATGTCGTCTATGAAAACAACCACAAACTGGTCTAAATAGTCGATGAAAACTCGGTTCATCAACTCCATGAATACAGCAGGTGCATTAGTTAACCCAAACGGTATCACCACAAACTCGTAATGTCCATAGCGTGTTCAAAACACCGTCCTCGCGATATCCGAATCTCGAATTCGCAACTGATGATACCCGAATCTTAAATCGATTTTGGAAAATACTGAAGCTCCCTGAAATTGATCTAGGAGATCATCAATACGGGGTAGGGGATATTTATTCTTGATAGTCACCCTATTCAACTCTCCATAATCAATACACAAGCGAAATGAACCATCCTTCTTCTTGACAAATTATAAAGGTGCTCCCCGCAGGGATGCACTCGGTCGGATATAACCTTTCTCAGACAATTCTTCAAGTTGATTCTTCAATTCCTGCATTTCTGTCGGGGCCATTCGATATGGTGCTTTTGATATTGGATATGTACCAGGCTCCAACTCGATCATGAATTCCATATCTCTCTATGGAGGCAAACCAGGTAACTCATCTGTAAATACATCGGCGTATTCCCTCACTACCGGAATATCCGCCAATGACACTGATGATTTCTTGGTCTTGGTCATATAGCACCAATAACCAACACACCCTTGATTGAGTAATCTAAATGCTTTCATCATATTGATAACTTTTCCGGAATGGCTGGGTTTACCCCCCTGAAATACACACTCGACCTCATCATCTGAAATGATAGTGACCCTTACGAACACTAAGGATGGCATCATGACGATCCATCCAATCAATACCCAAAATAACATCGTCTTTGGGTAAATCTACCACGATCAGGTCTGCTAAACATACATGACCGTTAAGCTGAATCGAATAATTATTAATCTCACGATCTTCGATAATTCTTCTACCGTCAGGTAGACCAATAATCTAAGGTTCACAACTAGTAGCACTATCCAGGTGAAGTCTACTCAAGCATGACTCAGAAATGAATGAATGCGATGCACCAGTATCAAAAAGGGTACACACAGGTTGAGATAAAATTTCGAGTGTACCTGAGATCATTCGGGCCTCCGGATCGTCGGCTCTCTTAATCTCATATATTCGGGGCTTGCCAGCCTCGGAACTGGATGCTCCCGTCTGATAGTTGTGGGTTCCGTCTTTGTTTGCTCCTGTTGTTTTAAACGACCCTGATTGAGTAGCCTGATTCTGAATAGCTGACTGCTTTGGGGCCTGAGATGTCGCCGAAGTAGGCCTGGAGTCTCTTCGGCAGAAATGGGCCTTATGTCCAGCAATCCCACAGTTATTACACGTGACAGTCTGCCTCAGACATTTCGTGCTGAAATGGCCTGTTCACCACAGTTGTAACAAGTGATGGCCGAGCTGGCTGCTCAGGAGTGAGATTCCATAGATTTAGGCACCGTAGGAGGTCGCTTAGAAAAAGTAGAGCCCGTACGAGGCTTCTTGAAAGTGGCATGACTGCCTTAGGACTGATTACGCTTCTTCGATTTCTAGCCGGAAGATGAAGTCTGATTCTTAGAAATTTCCTTAGCAGTAAGCTCATAAGCAAGAGCTTTCTCGATGAATTCAGCTAGAGTGGTGCAATGATGATTAAGCAATTGAAGCCTCATACGAGGTTTCAACATCTTGCATAAATACTTGATTTTATCCGCCTTCGAGTGGATAATAGATGAGGTGAAAGGCATCAACTCCTGAAATTTCTCGGCAATGGCGAGAACATCATATTCCATTGAGGGGTCGGGACTGAGTAAATCCGACAGCTTGGCCTCCCTAAGTGGGTCCGGATAATATTTTTCCATCATGAAAGTTTTGAACTAGTCCCACGTGCAAGCTCCGTCGGTGGGCTTCAGAGATAGCCACCATGAGTGAGCGCTCTTACCCAGATAGTAAGCCTTTAATACCTCCGGTATTCCATGCTTGATTACCTTGTACTGCGTGAATGTTTGGTAATGTGACGTCATTTCTATTTATGTATCCCATTGAGTGCTATATAATTGTACGATGTGAATGAAACGGGGGTGACGCACCTTGATGTCGTGGGACGATCGTCGGTGCGAATATGACGGTGGCCAACGTCTTGTTCCCCGAAAATTGTTGACGAGCGGAAGGGATGGTCACCCGAGATGGTTAGAATGTGGTTGAGGCTAAAATTTACATCTAGCAGCGCTATAACCCATGCCTAACGTCGCTAAATTTCAATGGTTACGACGTTAAAGGCGGCCATATTACGTACGTAACGGGTGGGTCGGTCTCCCGACCAGAATCTTTCTTTTGACACGGACAGGGCTACTTTCGGCGGGCTAGATGACAAACGAGTCAACTGTTTGTTACGTACGTAATGTCCCAGAATTAACGTACGTAACACTTGGGCACATTTCGTGCAGTTAGTTCTTTACGTACATTGTCATCGCAGTGTTACGTACGTAATACACCTTACGTACGTAACACTCTTATCGTTAACGTACGTTATCAAAATCCAGTTTTATAAAATGATAACTCCCTTCTTCATTTGCACGACCCAACACCACAAAACTACCGCCCTTGGAGAAATTCCTAGCCCTATACCCGGTTCTTAAGCCTTAAACACTTGAATTAACATTAAGGAGGTGGATTCTTGAACTCCGGTGAAGATTATCCAAGTCGTTCAAGTCACTTCTCGTTCTCCTCGTAGTTCTTGTGAATCCGTCAACTATCTTCACTATTTTCTTCCAAAAAGGTAAGCCACCAATCCCTGGAGTTATATCTTCGATGTTTTCTTAGTTAATACTTGTTATATTGCGGGTATGGGTTAGATTTTGCTAAACTTCGTAGACAATCTTGCCGGATGAAATTGTAGTAACCAGAAATTCCATTTCTTATATGTTTCGTTTCATGCAAACGAAATTTCACTTCAAATCATCACTAGGAATGTAAAATTTGACGAATCAATTGTGGGGAAATTCGTAGTGATCCGTCACCGTATGTTCCATTGTTCGTAGTCACCCTCACCTTGTGATTTTTGACACTTAGCAAACTAAGGAAGTAATTCGATAGTATAATTAATATTGGTTGTTAAACCATTGGAGTTATTGTGCAATAAAATCCGTCGATTGTAGTATTCGGAATATAGAATTGTATTAGAAAGCATAAGATTCGATTTCGCCATAATAATTCGTTGACAACCGAAGAATGGTAGGATTATCTTCTTGAGTAAATCGATATACCTAATGTTAACTATAAGATTGAACGAGATAAACGACACTTGAAAACTTGGAAACGATACTCATACCGACAATTAAAACTACACTAGGAATCCGGTTAGGAAAGGGAGACTAGTTTTATTCATTATGATCCGTACGAAGTGTTAATCGGATGTCTCGTGGCTAGGTTAAGCTCGGCGGCGTGGGGACTTCGTTATCATAAAGCACCTACTATCGGATCACTGCAAGTGAAATCTTGCTCGTGAATTTCTAATATCAATGTTATACCGTATGTGTGTACGTGCCATTTGATAAAAGCCGACGTTGTCTTTCTCTAAAGATGTTATAAATGGGCACATGTGTTGGGGATAAAACACATGCAGTACCCGTGTGGAAATGTGTTAGGGGTAAGACCGAATTGGGCACCTATGTTAGGGGTATTCCGTGTGGATACTTCCGTGACCCTTGGTTGCGACCTTGGGGGTTTATGTGATAAAGAGGGAGACACGTCGGTTGAATGATGAAATATTCCTTGTGATTGCTAGGTACGGTGATTGTAAAAATGTCGCATATTGTTGTTAGTAGTTGTTATTTGATATGCATTCTCGACCACAGCAACTGGTATGACTCGTCATACTGTAAAATTGTTCATCATGTGCGGGACATTCCCAGAAGTCGGTCGGACTTGAGCGGTGTTGGAATTATCTCTAGCCGTTGCTTAAATTGGAATAAATTATTTTCTTTGGAAAAACATTTGTTGTGTAATAATTCTCCGAATTACATTTTTCCTTAAATCTTTCGTTTCTTGTCATGTAACCCTTGAATTTAAGGTTTTATCACGATTTTCTTAAAATGTCTATTTTTCTAACTAGCCTTGTGTGTACCACGTGTGATTCACGGAACTGTAATACCTCGGGATATTATGGGGGTGTTACAGAAAATTGTATCTGAGCGAAACTCATGGTTAGAATAAACTATCTCCTAATTCTTTTTCAAATTCCAACACCCCAAGCGATCGAAGCTCCTCATGGGAATGCAAGTAAGTGATATGTGTGTGTTTTTATTTTGTGCAACATTTAATTGTAAACCATGCGTGGGCGGCTTTAGATTAATACCGTTAGTGATGGCACGCCGAGGAGCTAGAAGGGTGGTGAATGACGCTCGGGGTTCCGCCGCGAACCACAATGAGGACGGGAACACTACCGAGACCCATCTGCTGAGGGCGGCCGCCACCGATTAATCAAAATGATCGGGAGGCGGAACGCGAGAACAACAACCGGGAGGCATGGATCCACTTTTGTTCGAGGCCCTTGCTCAGGCTATCGCCATGGGAATTGCTCGGGTCAATCGGGCGGAACGGATACCGGTCATCAATGTGGAAGAAAACGCAGGAAGGGATCGATGGTTGGGAGAGATCTTTGAAGGCTAGGCCTCCATTATTTGACGGGACAGGAGAGAAACACGTGGACGATTGGATTTACGAAATGGAGACCGCCTTGAAGTGATCGGATTCCCAGAAAGCAGAAAGGTGCCGCTCGGAATTAATCAACTTCGTGACACTGCTGCACGATGGTGGAGGACTTACAGGCGAGAGGACCGAGTGGTCGGGTGGACCGAATTTGCCCGACTACTACGGGCGAAATCTTGTCCCGAATCAGCCGAACCGCTCGCGCACGAGACTTTTTGATGCCGGCCCCACAGAACATGCAGTGCGAGAGATCATCCGGCCTACAGGCAAGAGCTAAGTTACATCTCCCGAGATGGTTCCATCAAGATCAACGAATATGCCATCTTGCACAGAGGTTCAGGAGGATATACAACGCTATCTTTGCCGGATTTCTTTGCACCACGAGAGCATACGAGGGCGTAGTCACGGCATATGCCGATACGGTTGTTATCCGACATCGGGCATAACTCGAAGAAGCGAGAAGACATCGATTCAGCACAGGAGCAACAACAAAACGAATTCGGGGCCCGCATCTTCTTTTAAGCCGGCGGTTTCGTACCAACAGAAGGGTGTATCTGATCGGCCTTACCGTAGGGACTGTTTCAATTGTGGCATGACCGGGCATACTAAGGATCGGTGTCAGAAGACGGCTACCAAATGTTTCACTTGCGGAAAGAGTGGACACATGTCTCGTTATTGCTGGCGGGCCAATTCCACTCAGAGCCCAACTTCGCAACCAAGTCAACAAGGCTCTGTGCAATCCCCTAGGACGCCTGCTGTTTCCAGCTACCGAGCTCCATTCCACCAGAACCAACCACCACTTCACGGTGCCGGACGAGGCTGTGGGCGCGGCGGAGGTACCTCGTTCTTCTCTGAGTCAGTGCCGTCTCGTGTATTTGAGCTGAGGGCTACGGATGGTCAGCCTGCGCCAGCTATTTCAGGTACTCTTCTTGTTAACTCTCAGCCAGTGCATGTACTATTTGATACCGGAGCCACCCATTCGTTTATATCTGTGGAATGTGTTGAACGCTTAAATCTTGTTTGTGTACCTTGTGAACCCTTTAGTAAAACTACCAGGGTAGTAGATTAGCGGCGATCAAAGGTTCGAGGCGCCGGATCTGCATCAACGATCACGGTGGACCGCTAATCTTATGGTCTTCCCGCTCCGAATGAAGATATCATATTAGGTATGGTGGATGCCATTGCAGAAACGATCTTAGATACCTACCACGACTATCTCTATTTCGGCTCATGATGGTACCACACATGTCATCGTGGACGTGAACATTTTAGTACAAAGGTTCTCTCGGCATTATCGCATCGAAGCCTCCTGCGGCTCTCGAAATGAATACTACGGTGTTATGTTCTTCGAGAGGACACTTCACAACTTGCAATCACAAACATTCCGGTGGTGAATGAGTTTCAGACGTTTTCCCGATGAACTATCGTACGCCACCGCACCGAGAAGTTGACCTTGCCATTGAACTCGAGCAGGAGCGAGACCTATTTCCAAAGCTCCTTACGAATGGCACCGGCCGAGATGAAGGAATTAAAGATCTGACTCGAAAATCATTGGAGAAAGGGCTGATCCGCCCAAGCACCTCGCCGTGGAGCGCAAGATTTTCGTTAAGAAGAAAGATAACTCTCTACGCTTGTGCATCGACTACGAGCTGAATAAGGTTACTATCAAGAATCGTTATCCGCTACCAAGGATTGACGACCTCTTGATCGATTACAAGGGCGATCGTGTTTTCAAAGATCGATTTACGGTCGGATATCACCAATTGAGAATTCGGGAGGAAGATATACCCAAGGCGCATTTCGGTCGAGGTATGGGCATTACGAATACATCGTGGTATCATTCGGGTTGACTAATGCCCCGTTTTCATGGAACCGATGAATAGAGTTTTGATTGATTTCCTCGATAAATGCGTGGTGGTTTTTATCGGCGACATCTGATATATTCTCGAAGCCGACAGAGCGAGGAACATTTGAGGCAAGTCTTTGGGCGTGTTAAGACAACACCAACTTTATGCGAAACTTGTCCAAGTGCGACGGATGCCGGAGGTAAATTTTCTCGGACATGTTGTTTCGGCGGCGGGTGTCAAGGTCGATCCACAAAAGATCGAGACAATAACGAGTTGGGAACCACCGAAGAATGTCAAGGAGGTTAGGAGCTTCCTAGGATTGGCGGGATACTATCGAAGATTCGTCAAGGCTTTTTTCTGTATCGCCCGACCGTTAACGAACCTACTGAGAAAGAGCACCAAATTTGTATGGACTGCAGTCGCGAAGAGCTTCGACGAGCTCAAGAGTAGGTTAACTACTGCCCCAGTACTAGTGTTACCACAAGGCACAGAAGGATTCATTATATACACGGATGCATCCAAGCATGGACTAGGATGTGTCTTCATGCAGAATGGCAGAGTCGTTGCGTACGCATCCCGACAACTGAAGCCGTACGAAGTAAATTACCCGACACATGACTTGGAGCTAGATGCGGTGGTGCATGCCCTCAAGATTTGGAGGCACTATCTTTACGGAGTTACTTGCAAGGTTTTCACGGATCATAAGAGTTTGAAATATATCTTCACGCAAAGAGAACTAAACATGAGACAGAGGCGTTGGTTGGAGCTAATCAAGGACTACGATGTGGAAATTTCCTATCATCCCGGAAAAGCCAACGTGGTAGCTGATGCTCTTAGTCGGAAAATTACACAAGAGGTGATGGTATCCAGCATAACAGTTCAGCCCGAACTACAGCAAGAGATCAGGAGAAGCAACACCGAAGTATGGGTACAACGTAGGCAAGGACGATTATGCTCAATCAATATACTTTCGTCCTTACTAGACGAGATACGCCTAGCACGGATGGAAGATCTGAATTACGTGCGATTGGTGAAAGAATCGAGAAAGGGGATGTTTAGACTATAAGATTCGGGTGATCTGGTGAGGTTCAAGAACAGGATATGTATTCCACCGAATGACGGGTGAAGCAAACTATATTGAAGGAGCGCACTCCACCCCTTATTCTATTCACCGGAGCAAGCAAGATGTACAAGGATCTAAGACAGAGTTTTTGGTGGAAGAACATGAAATGGGAGGTTGCTAGGTTCGTCGCCCGATGTATGACATGCCAACAAGTGAAGATCGAACACCGCAGACCAGCTGGAATTATGCAACCCCTACCCATCCCGGAGTGGAAATGGGAGAGCATATCAATGGACTTTGTCACTAAGCTACCTACGGCGGTGGGAGGAAAGGATACGATTTGGGTCATTGTTGATCGATTGACAAAGTCAGCACATTTCATTCCTATTCAAGAGACAACCGGGACAGAGCAGCTGGCTGTCATTTTCATCAGAGAAATCGTAAGGCTACATGGTGTTCCCTCGTCCATCATTTTGGATAGGGACACCCGATATGTGTCTCGTTTTTAGAAAGCCGTCCATAAAGCTATGGGGACACAGATACACTTTAGCACGGCTTATCATCCTCGAGCAGATGGACGAGGCCAGACGATTCAAACCTTGGAAGATATGTTGAGGGCATGCGTTCTCGATTGGGGAAAGGATTGGGCTAGACATTTGGGGTTAGTGGAGTTCTCGTACAACAACAGCTGGCATGCAAGCATAAGCATGGCACCATTTGAGGCCCTGTATGGGCGAAGATGCAAGTCACCGTTATGCTGGGATGATGCCTCCGACACCGCGGTTACCGAGTTGGATCTTATCCAGAGTCCATTAAGAAGATCTCTATAGTTCGGAAACACATCTTTGGCCGCCTGAGCCGGCGAAATCTTATGCCGAAGCGGCGGCAGATTTAGAATTTACGGTCGGGGATCATGTTTGGATCAAAGTATCACCTATGCGAGGTATTCGGCGTTTCGGCCAGAAGGGCAAGTTAAGCCCGAGATTTATAGGTCCGTTTGAGATATTGGACCGGGTAGGGAAACTCGCGTATCGATTAGCTCTACCGCCGCATCTGGATGGAGTGCATAATGTTTTTCACGTCTCCCAGTTAAGGAAGTATGTCTATGACCCGAGCCACACGCTCAATTTCGAAGAAGTGGAAATTTCCGATGACGCTACCTTTAGGGAGATACCGATCGCCATTACGGATCGGCGTGTGAAGATGTTAAGAAATAAAGCCATACCCCTCGTGAAGATTCGGTGGTCGCACCACGTGCGGAAGAGGCGACTTGGGAAACCGAGTCGAGCATGAAGGAGAGTCATCCCGAGTTATTTTCTTAAGTTTCGTGACGAAACTATTTTAAGAGGGTGATATGTAATACCTCAGGTATTCCATGCTTGATTACCTTATGCTGCGTGAATGTTTGGTAATGTGACGTCATTTCTATTTATGTATCCCATTGAGTGCTATATAATTGTACGATGTGAATGAAGCGGGGTGACACACCTTGATGCCGTGGGACGATCGTCGGTGCGAATATGACGGTGGCCAACGTCTTGTTCCCGAAAATTGTTGTGACGGAAGGGATGGTCACCCGAGATGGTTAGAATGTGGTTGAGGCTAAAATTTACATCTAACGCGCTATAACCCATGCCTAACGTCGCTAAATTTCAATGGTTACGACGTTAAGGCGGCCATATTACGTGCGTAGCAGGTGGGTCGGTCTCCGACCAGAATCTTTCTTTTGACACGGACGGGGCTACTTTGGCGGGCTAGATGACAAACGAGTCAGCTGTTTGTTACGTCGTAATGTCCCAGTAACGTCGTAACACTTGGGCACATTTCGGGCGATTAGTTCTTTACGACGTTGTCATCGCGATGTTACGTCGTAATACACCTTACGTCGTAACACTCTTATCGTTAACGTCGTTATCAAAATCGATTTTATAAAATGATAACTCCCTTCTTCATTTGCACGACCCAACACCACAAAACTACCGCCCTTGGAGAAATTCCTAGCCCTATACCGGTTCTTAAGCCTTAAACACTTGAATTAACATTAAGGAGGTGGATTCTTGAACTCGGTGAAGATTATCCAAGCCGTTCAAGTCACTTCTCGTTCTCCTCGTAGTTCTTGTGAATCCGTCAACTATCTTCACTATTTTCTTCCAAAAGGTAAGCCACCAATCCACAGTTATATCTTCGATGTTTTCTTAGTTAATACTTGTTATATTGCGGGTATGGGTTAGATTTTGCTAAACTTCGTAGACAATCTTGTCGGATGAAATTGTAGTAACCGAAATTCCGTTTCTTATATGTTTCGTTTCATGCAAACGAAATTTCACTTCAAATCATCACTAGGAATGTAAAATTTGACGAATCAATTGTGGGGAAATTCGTAGTGATCCGTCACCGTATGTTCCATTGTTCGTAGTCACCCTCACCTTGTGATTTTGACACTTAGCAAACTAAGGAAGTAATTCGATAGTATAATTAATATTGGTTGTTAAACCATTGGAGTTATTGTGCAATAAAATCCGTCGATTGTAGTATTCGGAATATAGAATTGTATTAGAAAGCATAAGATTCGATTTCGCCATAATAATTCGTTGACAACCGAAGAATGGTAGGATTATCTTCTTGAGTAAATCGATATACCTAATGTTAACTATAAGATTGAACGAGATAAACGACACTTGAAAACTTGGAAACGATACTCATACCGACAATTAAAACTACACTAGGAATCCGGTTAGGAAAGGGAGACTAGTTTAATTCATTATGATCCGTACGAAGTGTTAATCGGATGTCTCGTGGCTAGGTTAAGCTCGAGCAGGCGTGGGGACTTCGTTATCATAAAGCACCTACTATCGGATCACAGGCAAGTGAAATCTTGCTCGTGAATTTCTAATATCAATGTTATACCGTATGTGTGTACGTGCCATTTGATAAAAGCCGACGTTGTCTTTCTCTAAAGATGTTATAAATGGGCCTATGTGTTGGGGATAAAACCTGTATGGTACCCGTGTGGAAATGTGTTAGGGGGTAAGACCCGAATTAGGCACCTATGTTCCGGGGTATTCCCGTGTGGATACTTCCGTGACCCTTGGTTGCGACCTTGGGGGTTTACGTGATAAAGAGGGAGACACGTCGGTTGAATGATGAAATATTCCTTGTGATTGCTACGTACGGTGATTGTAAAAATGTCGCATATTGTTGTTAGTAGTTGTTATTTGATATGCATTCTCTGACCCTGGCAACCTGGTATGACTCGTCATACCAGGTAAAATTGTTCATCATGTGCAGGACATTCCCGAGGGGTCCGGTCAGACTTGAGCGGTGTTGGAATTATCTCTAGCCGTTGCTTAAATTGGAATAAATTATTTTCTTTGGAAAAACATTTGTTGTGTAATAATTCTCCGAATTACATTTTTCCTTAAATCTTTCGTTTCTTGTCATGTAACCCTTGAATTTAAGGTTTTATCACGATTTTCTTAAAATGTCTATTTTTCTAACTAGCCTTGTGGGTCCCACGTGGGATTCACGGCACTGTAATACCTCGGGATATTTTGGGGGTGTTACAAAGCCGCAACTGAAACTTTGTGTCCTTCGGGACACTCCACCATGGCAAACAACTTCTCGAAATGCTCCAGCCAGTGAATAATGTCCGCCGGCTCAGATGAGCCCTCGAAGATAGGCGGTCTCTGGCGAGAAATGTAATACCCAGTTATCACTCAGTAATTATCATTCAGTATTTATCACTCAGTAATGATCATTCAGTATTTATCACTCAGTAATTATCATTTAGTAATTGATACTCAGTAATTTCACTCATCATTGATCAGTTGTCACTCATATTCAGTCATGGTATTCATCATTCAGAGCTATCGTATCGTGTATCAATCGTCATTCATCACTGGTCTCATTGGAGTTTCGTGCCGTGTTTATCATCATTGTCATTTTCGTTGCAAGCTGAGCTTGAGGAGTAGCGCACGCTACATACTCCTTTTAGCGTACGCTAATTGGGTATAGGTAGCGCACGCTACCGCTCGGCTTTAGCGCACGCTAAGGCTACCTTGCTGCGATCCGGAAGGTACCTTGGTGCGGTGAAATATTCGTAGCGCACGCTACGAGTGGTAAATAGCGCGCGCTAACGGGTTGTAGTAGCGCACGCTATATGTGTGGAGTAAGCGCGCGCTAGGGCGGATCGAGGTTGAGTCCGGTGGCTCTTTGGCGCCGATTCATTCATAGCGTACGCTATGTGTTGATGGTAGCGTACGCAATCGATATTTTAGCGCACGCTAAGCAATGGTTGTAGCGCACGCTATCGAGTCGAATCCGAGGCGACGGTTTTCTCGACTCGATCGGGCGTCGAATATTTCGTTAGCGCACGCTAACAATGGATATTAGCGCACGCTAGTAGTATGTCCGTAGCGCACGCTACAAATAGGTACGTAGCGCGCGCTACCGTGTTCGGGACGAAGTCTTGGACTACCCAAATTGCTCGTTAGCGCACGCTATGCACAAGGAGCTAGCGCACGCTAACCCGGAATGAGTATAAATTGGGAGTTTAGTCGAGTTCGTCATTTTTCATCCCATTTCATTCTTTCGTTGGTTTTGGACGTTTTGGAGCGAATCGAGAGGATTCTTCGAGGTGTAGTCATCAATCATCATCTTCAAGCTCATCTTTCGGATTGATCATCATTTCATCATCTTCATCACATCGGATCAAGGTATTAATCTCTTGGATCTAGAATTTGGATTTTGGGGTTTTCCTTCCGATTTCTTCGTGTAAGCTTGGATTATCATTGGAATATGTTAGTTATGGATTATCTAACTTGTATAAACATATTCCTACGATTTTAAACGGTTATTTTGAATCATTTCAAGAACCCTTGGGGTTGACTTGATTAATTGGGGATTTTCCGATTGATGTTGTTGTAATCATGAGTTATGGATTCCTAATGGATTATTGATATCCTTGAAAGTGTTTTGATGGTTTGAAATACTCATCTTGGAGTTGGTTTCGATATATTCGGGTTTGAATATTGTTGTGTCGACGTTTGGGTCGGTTAGGATCATATTTGATTCGTGTATTGATCGATTGTTGGTAATTAATGTTGTTCAAGGTTGTTCGGCGACCGATATTTCATTTAGGGCGTTGTTCGTGGACGGACATTCATCATCGGTATTGTGTAAGTTAATTCTTACTCGGTTAAAAGGATATTCATTCCTTTTGTCGTTGTTCATTCATAATCATAACTCATTCATCCTTGTATTAATCGTATCAAAACTTCGTCATTGTCAATTAATCACCTCGGTCATAAGGAGCAGACGGTTCCGATCATTTCATTGAGCTATCATTCATTTCACCATCATTTAATCTTGGTGAGTCATTATTCATTTTCGTTGTCACTTTTGTCATATTGTGGCATTAGGGTCATCTTGGCGTCGGTTGGTATGTGTAGGATTTTCATGTCGGGCACATTATAGTCGTGTGTTGGTTGGTGGCCTCACATTGGGTGTGCACACGAGTCGATTGCTCGTGAGACCGATTAGGTACAAGACCACGCGTGTTTGATCGTTGGTGGCTTGTGCACGGACACATTTCCATCCGGGCGTAGTGTGGCGCCATTCCTTTGAGCCGTCTTGATTAGTCGATTCATATAGCATGTTTGATTGCGTATGTTTTGTGAGAATAATTCATAATTTCGGATATATCATGATTGTGTATTTTCAACCCTTGAGGATTGTTGTTACGTATGGCCCGGCCGTTGGGGATATTGTTTTTGAGTCATGGCAAGGCTAAAGCACGGGAGAGCACGGTGACGGCGAGTCAGTGATACTAGTAGGGGGCCCCGATCATTCGATCATTTGTGTTTCCTTTATTTATTCATTGCGAGACATTAGTTTGAATGCTCATTTCATTCGGTGTTGTGTATTTTATCGTCACATAAAATACACATGTATTCTATTTTATCACAGGTGTGTTGTATAAAACTCCTCATCCAACAAATTGATGTTGTACTGTGGTTCGGTACTACATTTACCATGTAATTCATTCATTTTCATTCGCACAGTGGGTCCCGGTCGGGGTCCACGACCGTAATATCCGCCTAGTTTGGGGTGTTACAGAGTTGGTATCGGAGCGTGGTTTAGAATACTACCCTCCAAGTCATGTCTCATTTGAAATCATCGTCATCGGACTAGTATCATTGGACTTTCGCGTCACGTGTGACTGTGCAAATGCCGAGCCAATCAGACCAATAATCGTAAGATTTCTAATGCCATGGTATAATTTCGGCATTAATCATTCATTCATAATTCATCGGTTAACAATCCTCAATCATCATTGTCATTTTGACCGGACGGTCATGTTAACTCATTAATCACTCAATTCATTTCATTACTCGGTTGTTGATCTTGAAGATCACATCATTAATCTTGCTAAATTGTTCAAGATAATCATTTCAATAATTTCATCGATAATCACGTCACCTCGATTAATCATTCATGTAATCGTTGTATTTGAGCGCGTATGCTCATTTTCATCATTTCATAATATAATCATAATGTGATACTCATGCGAGATATATAACCATCATATGACTTTCCACTTGATATGGAAAGAGTGGCGGAAGGGCGTGGAGGACGAGGCCGTGGGCGGGCAAATCCGAGAACTCGTGCGAATACCCGTGCAAATGCCGGGAATAATGCTAACTCATCGAGCGGCTGACGCCACTCACTCACACAGACGCGATCATTCACTGTCGAGTCGCAGGACACGGCTCGGTCGAGAGGGTGTTCGGGTCGACCCACTCGCATTTATGCGGGGCATGATGGCCCAAATGACCCAGATGGCTCGGTTGATGGAGACGATGCATAACTCCGTCAATCGAGAATCGCGAGCTCCTCCGCCGCCACCTCAGAGGCAAGAGAGGAACGTGAGTAACATCATCGGCGATATCTCTCGCCAGAGACCACCTACTTTTGAGGGCTCATCTGAGCCGGCGGATATTGTTCACTGGCTTGAGCATTTTGAGAAGTTATTTGCTATGGTGGATTGCCCCGAAGGGCATAAAGTTTCAGTTGCGGCTTACTATCTCGGTAAGAGCGCTCATTCATGGTGGTTATCGTTGAGGCACACAGACGGAACATGTACTTGGGATCAGTTCAAGACTCTCATGATGGAGAGGTACTATCCGGCCCCACTCAGGGAGGCCAAGTTGTCGGAATTACTCACTCCCGACCTTTCGGCGGATGATGACGTTCTCGCCATCGCCGAAAAATTTCAGGAACTTCTTCCGTTCGCCTCATCTATCATTCACTCAGAGGCGGACAAGATCAAGTATTTCAGCAAGAGGCTGAAACCCCGTATGAGACTTCAGTTGCTTAATCATAACTGTACCACTCTGGCCGAGTTCATCGAGAAAGCTCTCACTTACGAGCTTACGGCTAAGGAAATTGCTAAGCAGCAACCTTCGTACGCTAGCAAGAAGTCCAAGAACCGTGTCGATCGGCGAGTCAGGCCACTTTCAAGAAACCGCGTGCGGGCTCTACTTTTTCTGAGCGACCTCCCACGGCGTCTAAACCCGCGGAATCTCAGTCGCGAGCGGCCGGTTCGGCAATCACCTGTTTCAACTGTGAGGAACAGGGTCATTTCAGCACCAAGTGTCCGGGCGATGCATCACGTGCCACAATCAGGATTGCTGGGCATAGGGCCCGTTTTTGCCGTAGGGACTCTAAACCCACTCCGGCGTCATCTCAAGCCCCAGGTCATTCAGGGGTGCAGAATCAGGTCACTCAGTCAGCATCGTTCAAGACGACAGGAGCTAAAGGCGGAGCCAAGAGCTATCAGACGGGAGCGTCCGGTTCGGGGGCCGGCAAGCCCCGAATTTATGAGATGAAGAAGACCGATGATCCCGAGGCCCGAATGATCTCAGGTATACTCGATATTCTATCTCAACCTGTGTGTACCCTTTTTGATACTGGTGCATCTCATTCATTCATTTCCGAGTCATGTTTGAGTAGACTACGTCTGGGTAGTGCTACTAGTTGTGAGCCATATGTCATTGGCCTACCTGATGGTAGACGCATTATCGGTAACCGTGAGATTCAGAATTGTCCGATTCAGCTTCATGGTCGTGTATGGCCAGCAGACCTAATCGTAGTAGATTTACCGAGGGACGACATCATCTTGGGTATTGATTGGATGGATCGTCATGATGCCATCATTAGTGTCCGAAAGCGTTTGGTCACTATCATTTCAGACGATGGAGTTGAATATGTGTTTCAGGGAGGTAATCCCGGCTATTCTGGCAAAGTCATTAATTTGATGAAAGCAGTAAGATTACTCAATCAGGGATGTGTCGGTTATTGGTGCTTTATGGCCAAAACCGAGAAATCATCAGTAATGTTAACGGATATTCCGGTGGTGAGGGAATATGCCGATGTTTTTCCAGACGAGTTACTGGTTTGCCTCCACGAGAGGGATGTGGAATTCACAATTGAGTTGGAGCACAGTCGTCCCGATATCGAAGGCACCGTGCGGATGGCCCCGACCGAAATGCAGAATTAAAGAACCAACTTGAGGAGTTGTTCGAGAAAGGTTATATCCGACCAAGTGCGTCCCGTGGGGAGCACCAGTGTTGTTTGTCAAGAAGAAGGATGGTTCATTCCGCTTATGTATTGATTATCGGGAGTTGAACAGGGTGACAATCAAGAATAAGTATCCTTTACCCCGTATTGACGATCTCTTAGATCAACTTTAGGGAGCTTCAGTATTTTCCAAGATCGACTTAAGATCTGGATATCATCGATTGCGGATTCGAGAGTCGGATATCGCGAGACAGCGTTTCGAACACGCTATGGTCACTATGAGTTTGTGGTTATGCCGTTTGGATTGACTAATGCACCTGCGGTATTCATGGAGTTAATGAATCGGGTCTTCATCGACTTTTTGGATCGGTTTGTTGTTGTCTTCATCGACGACATTTTGATTTATTCTCGTGACCGGGAGGAACACGAGTTTCACCTTCATCAAGTGCTCGATGTGTTGAGGCGAGAACAACTTTTTGGGAAGTTTTCCAAATGTGAGTTACGGATGTCCGTGACTTTTCTCGGACATGTAATTTCATCAGACGGAGTTCGTGTCGATCCTCGAAGACGGAGGCTATTCGGGATTGGCTACCTCAGAAGAACGTTAAGGAAATCCAAGTTTTCTCGGATTAGCGTGTTATAATCGGCGGTTCTTGGAAGGATTTTCTAGAATCGCTCAACCCTTAACGAACCTTTTGCGGAAAGATAAGAAATACACGTGGTCCGACGCGTGTCAACAGAGTTTTGAGGAACTCAAGAACCGGTTAATGTCAGCACCTGTACTTTCCTTGCCGCGGGGGACGGAAGGATTTGTGGTCTATAGTGATGCGTCCGGACAGGGTCTCGGATGTGTACTCATGCAGAACGGGAAGGTTATTGCCTATGCTTCACGGCAATTGAGACCTTACGAGGTTAATTATCCGACCCACGACCTGGAGTTAGCAGCCGTGGTGTTCGCTTTGAAAATTTGGCGTCATTACCTTTATGGCGTTACCTGTTAGATATTCACCGATCATAAGATCTTTAAGTATATATTTACTCAGTAGTTGTTAAATATGCGTCAGATACTGTGGTTGGAATTAATCAAAGATTATGACATCGAGATCCTTTACCACCCGGGCAAGGCGAATGTTGTCGCCGACGCCTTGAGTCGTAAGTCCGTTCAGGAGCAGATGCTTGCCCGTTTAACAATTCAGAAGGAGCTCCAACAGGAATTCCTTAGACCCGAGATCGAGGTCCGGCTTCGGCGAGTTCGGGCGGCTTTGTATGTTAGAGATTTCATCGTCACTCGAGGAGGAAATCCGAGAGAATCAGGGTTCGGACCCATCATTGTTGCGCATCCGAGAGGATGTGGCTCGGGGGAAAGCCCCTGGATTTGTGGTCCACGAGGATGGACTTTTGAGGTTTAAGAACCGGTTGTGCGTACCGTGAGCAGCGAGTTGAAAAACTCTATTTTGAGAGAAGCTCATGCTACCCCTTATTCTGTTCATCCGGGGTCTAGCAAGATGTACAAGGACTTGAAACAAAATTCTTGGTGGAGTAATATGAAGCGAGAAGTCGCGATTTGTTTCGAGATGCTTAACCTGTCAACAAGTCAAGATTGAACATCAGCGACCGACGGGTATGCTGAAACCTCTTCCTATTCCCGAGTGGAAGTGGGAAGACATTTCTATGGACTTCATCACGAGTTTGCCGACGAGTCGTCGTGGCATGAACACGATCACAGGTGATCGTGGACCGCTTAACCAAATCAGCTCATTTCCTTGAGATCAAGGATACGTGGGGTCCCGAGAGACTTGCCCAGTTATTCATTAAAGAGATAGTCAGACTTCACGGTACTCCTAAAAGTATCGTTTCCGATCGTGACGGACGGTTTGTGTCGCACTTTTGGAAATCGATTCATCGTGCTATGGGAACCCGGCTTAATCTCGATCTTTTTCATCCTCAGTCTGACGGACAATCAGAGAGGACTATTCAGACCTTAGAGGACATGTTGAGGGCATGCGTCCTCGATTGGAAAGACGATTGGGAAGCCCAACTACCATTGATCGAGTTCACGTATAATAATAGTTGGCATGCTTCGATCAAGATGGCACCTTACGAGGCCTTGTATGGTCGTCGTTGTCGATCTCCGTTGTGTTGGGACGACTTATCGAATCAATCGGCCGAGGCCCGATATGCTTATAGCCGCCCGTGAGAAGGTAGCTTTGATCGAGTCGTTTGTTGATACTCGAGTCGGCAGAAATCGTATGCGGATAACCGTCGTCGGCCTTTAGAATTCGAGGCGGTGACCACGTGTTGGTCAAGGTATCCCAGTCGTGGTATCTTCCGTTTTGGGAAGAGAGGAAAGTTGAGTCCGAGATTCATTGGACCGTTTGAGATTTTGGATCGAGTAGGCGAGTTAGCTTATCGATTGGCTTTACCTCGGCGTTGAGCCGGATTCATAATGTGTTTCACGTCTCTCGATTGCGGAAGTATGTTGCCGACCGAGTCACATACTTGATTCGTAAATCGAGATCGCCACGATCATTCATATGAGGAACGTCCTATACGAGTTTTAGAGCGACGAATCAAACAGTTGAGGAATAAGACGATTCCTTTGGTTAAAATTGATGGTCTAGACACGGAGTCGAAGAGGCTACTTGGGAAACCGAGGATAGAATGCGGGAGAGTTATCCCGAGTTGTTTGACCCTTAGTTTCGGGACGAAACTCTTTTAAGAAGTGTATGTAATACCCGGTTATCACTCGATAATTATCATTCGGTATTTATCACTCAAGAATTATCATTGGTATTTATCACTCAAGAATTATCATTTAGTAATTGATACTCGGTAATTTCACTCATCATTGATCGATTGTCACTCATATTGATCATGGTATTCATCATTGAGCTATCGTATCGTGTATCAATCGTCATTCATCTTGGTCTCATTGGAGTTTCGTGCCGTGTTTATCATCATTGTCATTTTCGTTGCAAGCTGAGCTTGAGGAGTAGCGCACGCTACATACTCCTTTTAGCGTACGCTAATTGGGTATAGGTAGCGCACGCTACCGCTCGGCTTTAGAGCACGCTAAGGCTACCTTGGTGCCGATCCGGAAGGTCTTGGGTGCGGTGAGAATATTAAAGCGCACGCTACGAGTGGTAAGTAGCGCGCTAACGGGTTGTAGTAGCGCACGCTATATGTGTGGAGTAGCGCGCTGGGCGGATCGAGTTGAGTCCGGTGGCTCTTTGGGGCATCAATTCATTCATAGCGTACGCTATGTGTTGATGGTAGCGTCTGCAATCGATATTTTAGCGCACGCTAAGCAATGGTTGTAGCGCACGCTATCGAGTCGAATCCGAGGGCGACGGTTTTACGGACTCCGATCGGGCGTCGAATATTTCGTTAGCGCACGCTAACAATGGATATTAGCGCACGCTAGTAGTATGTCCGTAGCGCACGCTACAAATAGGTACGTGCGCGCGCTACCGTGTTCGGGAAGTGCTGGACTACCCAAATTGCTCGTTAGCGCACGCTATGCACAAGGGCTAGCGACGCTAACCCGGAATGAGTATAAATTGGACAGTTTAGTCGAGTTCGTCATTTTCATCCCATTTCATTCTTTCGTTGGTTTTGGACGCGTTTTGGAGCGAATCGAGAGGATTCTTCGGTGTAGTCATCAATCATCATCTTCAAGCTCATCTTTCGGATTGATCATCATTTCATCATCTTCATCACATCGGATCAAGGTATTAATCTCTTGGATCTAGAATTTCGGATTTTTGGGGTTTTCCTTCCGATTTCTTCGTGTAAGCTTGGATTATCATTGGAATATGTTAGTTATGGATTATCTAACTTGTATAAACATATTCCTACGATTTTAAACGGTTATTTTCGTAATTATTTCAAGAACCCTTGGGGTTGACTTCGGTTAATTGGGGATTTTCCGATTGATGTTGTTGTAATCATGAGTTATGGATTCCTAATGGATTATTGATATCCTTGAAAGTGTTTTGATGGTTTGAAATACTCATCTTGGAGTTGGTTTCGATATATTCGGGTTTGAATATTGTTGTGTCGACGTTTGGGTCGGTTAGGATCATATTTGATTCGTGTATTGATCGATTGTTGGTAATTAATGTTGTTCAAGGTTGTTCGAGCGACCGATATTTCATTTAGGACGTTGTTCGTGGACGGACATTCATCATCGGTATTGTGTAAGTTAATTCTTACTCGGTTAAAAGGATATTCATTCCTTTTGTCGTTGTTCATTCATAATCATAACTCATTCATCCTTGTATTAATCGTATCAAAACTCGTCATTGTCAATTAATCACCTCAGTCATAAGGAGCAGCGGTTCGATCATTTCATTGAGCTATCATTCATTTCACCATCATTTAATCTTGGTGAGTCATTATTCATTTTCGTTGTCACTTTTGTCATATTGTGGCATTCGGGTCATCTTGGCGTGCAGTTGGTATGTGTAGGATTTTCATGTCGGGCACATTATAGTCGTGTGTTGGTTGGTGGCCTCACATTGGGTGTGCACACGAGTCGATTGCTCGTGAGGCGATTAGGTACAAGACCACGCGTGTTTGATCGTTGGTGGCTTGTGCACGGACACATTTCCATCCGGGCGTAGTGTGGCGCCATTCCTTTGAGCCGTCTTGATTAGTCGATTCATATAGCATGTTTGATTGCGTATGTTTTGAGAATAATTCATAATTTGGATATATCATGATTGTGTATTTTCAACCCTTGAGGATTGTTGTTACGTATGGCGGCCCGTTGGGGATATTGTTTTTCGGTCATGGCAAGGCTAAAGCACGGGAGAGCACGGTGACGGCGAGAGTCAGTGATACTAGTAGGGGCCCGATGCATTCGATCATTTGTGTTTCCTTTATTTATTCCGCTGCAGACATTCCGTTTGAATGCTCATTTCATTCAGTGTTGTGTATTTTATCGTCACATAAAATACACATGTATTCTATTTTATCCTGGGTGTGTTGTATAAAACTCCTCATCGGAGAAATTGATGTTGTAATGTGGTTCGGTACTACATTTACCTGTGTAATTCATTCATTTTCATTCGCCTGGTGGGTCCCAGTCGGGGGTCCACGGCACTGTAATATCCGCCTAGTTTGGGGTGTTACAAGAAATGTCGTTGATGATGCTGCTCACACTCCTCTCTTGCCTCTGAGGTGGCGACGAAGGAGCTTGCTGATTCTGAGCCGTTGAGTTCTGCATCGTCTCCATCAGACGTGCCATCTGAGTCATTTGGGTCATCATGCCCTGCATAAAAGCGAGAGGGTCAACTCGAACACCTTCTGATTGAGCTGTGTCCCGGGTACGACTCCCGGACAGTGAAGGATTATTTCCAGGTGAATGAGTGGCAACATCGCTGCTCGATGAATTAACATTATTCTTTACATTCGTGGGTGAATTCGCACGAGCTCCCGGGTTTCAGCCCGTACTGCGGCCTCTTCCCCTGCGTGCTCTGCCAGCTCTCTCCATACTGAAGTAGGAAAGTCACATGATAGTTATAGATCTCGCATGAATACCGCATTATGATTACGTCATTAAATGATAATAATGAGCATACGAGCTCTAACACAATGATTTCATGAATGATCAACTGAGGTGACATGATTATCTGATGAAATTCTTGAAATGATTATCTTGAACAAGTTAATAAGGTTAACGATACGATCCTCAAGATCTACATCTGAGAAATGAAATGAAATGAGTGATTAATGAGTTAACGTGATCGGCATGATCAAGATGAAAATGATGATTGAGGATTGCTGACTGATGAATAGTGAATGAATGATTCTTATTGCCAGAAATTATACCATGGCGTCAGAAATCTTACAGTTCTTTCGGTCTGAGGGGCTTGGCATTTGCACAGGTCACACGTGACGCGAAAGTCCAATGATACTAGTCTGATGAACGGTGATTTCAAATGAGACATGACTCGGAAGGTAGTATTCAAAACCACGCTCTGATACCAACTCTGTAACACCCCAAACTAGGCGGATATTACAGTGTCGTGGACCCCCGATTGGGACCCACCAGGCGAATGAAAATTAATGAATTACACAATACAAATGTAGTACTGAACCACATTACGTCATCAATTACTCCGATGAGGAGTTTCAAATACAACACACCCAGGGAATACTGAATACACATATATTTTATATGAAGATAAAATATACAATACTGAATAATTGACAATTCAAAAGGAAGTGCAGCGGAAAATACATAACAAGGAACATGAATGAAATGAAGAGACTGTGGCCCCCTACTAGTATCACTAGGACTCCTCGCCGTCAACGTTCTCTTCCCGTGTTTTTTCCTTTCCATGACCTAAAAATAATATCCCCAACGGGGTCAGTTATACAGAACAACAATCCTCAAGAGTTGAACAATATACAACAATCACATGAATGAATTAAGGAATAGAGTTGAATGATGGACATCATAGTACGCCCGAATGGAATGTGCAAGTGTACCAGTAGCCGAGTGTCCGGAGTCCCGCATATACACCCGCAACTTGGCCTGATTAGTCTCACATAGATACTTTACCGTGTGCATAGTCCAATGTGTCCGGAGTCCCATATATACACATGACCATAGTGTGCCCGACTAAAAATTCCACACTTACGCCACCCGGCCACGCAATACAATCCAGAAAGGTCACAAGAATGAAAGATACCAAGATGAGAGATAATGAATAAAATCCGACAAGGATCAAGAATGACTCACCGAGATGAAATAATGATACAATGAGTGATAGCTTCAATGAAGTGATTGGAACCGTCGTTCATCGTGAGTTACATGATTAGTTGATAATTACAAGTCTCGGCATGAATGATATACTATAAGTGAATTACATGTATTAATGAACAACAACGTAAGGAAAGAATATCCCTTTAACCGAGTAAGAATTAACTTACTCAAATACCGGTGAAGAAAGTTCTTCCTCAAACAAAACGTCCTAAGTGGAAAACACCGATCGCTCGAACAACCTTGAATAACACAATTACCAAAAGTCCGCTTAAAACGAATCAAACATGATCACAACCAACTCAAAACGTCGATACGACAAAACCAAATTCATTGGGGCATTATAACAAACATGTTGTAACCAATCTTCGATTGTTTACAACCAATCCTCAATTATATCGATACCAAACCTCCAAGGAGTGATACAATCCAACAAAACATCTCCAACACAATCAATAATCCAATATGAATACACAATTCGAGATTCAACAACATCAAATTGAAACCCCCAAAATCCAAATCGACATTCAAGGTGTTCTTCAAACAATCCTTCAATAATCCAATGAATATTCATACAAACTCATAATCATATGTATACCTCTTTATATCTCATGATTATAACATCCAAAACATCATATTCCATCATATAATCGAAATATAAGGTTTGGAGAAAAATACCTTTGAAGATCCAACCTCTTCGATCCATCAAAACTACTGGTAATCGACTTCCCAAGCTCCACAAATGAATGAAGATGATTAAACCCGAACACACAAGTGATTGATGATGAAAAATCTCTCTAATAAAACTTCTCTCTCGGAACCAAAGTGATGAAAGGGTGAAATGAGCATAAAAATCCCGTTCAATCCTTTATATACTGCGCAGAGTTATGGCTGTAACTCTGCCACCTTACGGCCGTAACTTCCCAAGTCAATGGCCTTACGGCCGTCACAATCCATATCATACGGCCGTAACAATGATTCGTCGAAAAACCAATAGTGCTTGCACTGACCTGGTTACGGCCGTAACCAAAGCTACCTTACGGCCGTAACGACAACACTTACGTCTGTATCCTGCCGTGCTTACGGTCGTATCCTGCCGCGCTTACGGCTGTAAGTTATCTTCGTCAAAAACACCCTCTTGCCCAATGAATGCATGCTACGGCCGTAGTATCCCAAAACATACGGCCGTATCCTCGTGCTTACGGTCGTGACTAAAATGACTTACGGTCGTAAGTTGTCTTCATCCAGAAAGACACCCATTTCTACGAATGCATGTTACGGCCGTAATGATGATCAGTTACGGCCATAACTCACTGCTGGAATGACGAAAAATCCGACAACTCCGTCTTCTCGTTACTAATGATGAATGATCCGACATATGATACTTGTATGAATGTAATTGATTCCAGTAACATGCATTAGGTGATACTTCCAACACAAGACTACCCATTACGATGATTATGAAAATACTCTCGCCTCAATACTCAAACGGGGTTGAATAACGATTGGTAAATGATACACGGCTCCAAGTACGCCAATGATGAATACAAATGAATGAACGTGAATGATGAATGATTATTAATGAGTGAATATTACTGAGTGATAATTATTGAATGATAATGAATGAATTACAACCGGGTATTACAAAGCCATATCCCAGCATTTCTATAAAGAGGACAATACTCAAGATCTGTAGCGAGTCCATAAAGTTAGGACCGATTAGGGTATTCTTTTCGAGTAATATTATTAGTGGGTTCAACATCATTTGGAAAGTTTGTTTGTTTGACTGCAGAGTATAATATGAGATTCGTTAGTGATTATTTAATTGTGATATGAGTACATAATTTAATGACTTTATATATTCATTAACTCGGCTCCTACTACATTTATCAACATTACACACTCTCATGTGTAATGGCGAAAGTCATGGTTCACTTGTCTTCATAGTGATGATCTGGTTTTTTACTATGTTTAATAGAGGGCAACACATACAGCTTCTAGTATATTATTCCTTGTAAAAAGATTTCTAACACCAACATATCTAATGGATAATTCAATTTTCTTTACCCCTAGTTTACTTGCCCTCAACACATACGGTTTCTATGGCTCTCTACTATCTAATTAAACCATAAACTCTTATCATTTTGGCAACTGAATCTTACCCGACAACCCATACGGTTTCAAGGGAAAAGATCTGCCACAACTGAAGACATCTAATGTACTCTTAAAATTTATCGACCTTCCCCTAAAATATCATCCCCACATACTCGGAAGAATAGTACTTTAGTTTATATTTTAATTTTTTATAAGTTTGGCAGAGGGTAAGAAACCTCATAACCTGTACAACCTAGTACTTATTATGGGAATATTTCGGCGGTAATGTTACACCTTGCATATTAATGAGTTTTACAAGTGCCTTTGTCATTCATACAATAATAATAACAATAATAATAATACTCCCTTCGTCCACCAAAAACTTGTCCGAGTTGGGATGACACGAGTTTTAAGAAAAATTGTTATAAAATAATTTTACTGGAGAAATGGTCCCATTTCTTTAGAAGAAAAAAGAGAGAAACTTTCCCTTTATTGTTGGAACATTTTGTTCCATACATAAATTAAAAGTGTTTTGATGATTAAAGGCGATAAACAAAATAAAACAACAAAGAGGCGAAGCAAGCATCGAAGGAAAACGAAGTGCAAAATGCTGGATAAAATCAAATCTAATGTACGTAACAAGGGTATGTTAATGTACGTAATATGGGCAAGCTAATGTACGTAATAGAGGTTGTATAACGTACGTAAACTAGTTCAAACAAGTGAACGTTGGAGGAGTCAAAGTCAGAAAAGCATGCAACGGATATATGACGTCATCAGTGACGTAATGTTAACGTACGTAACGAAGTCAATGCTAACGTACGTAACCAAAGAAACGAAGCTCACTGGACTGAAACTGGACTAGGCTAACATACGTAACCTGGGGAGGTTAACGTACGTAATGAAGCTTACATACGTAATATGTAGAAGATAGCGTACGTAAACAATTCTGCAGAAGCTAACGACTAGTTTGGTGATGGGGCCTATAAATACCATGTCTATGATAGTGATTCATACAACAACTTCAAGCATACTACACATTCATCTGAGATTGATATTCATTGTATTGTTGTTGTAATATTGAGCTTACATTGAGTGATTGAGTGTTATACACAAAATCATACACGAGTGGTAAAAGAAAAGATACGATTGGATTCGGTGTTATTAGTATCAAGGATCCAGCATTATTAGAATCGCAATCGCTATCTAAGTGAGGTTAATCTAGTACCCATAGAAAGCTAGAGAGGTTGATTCCTTGTCCTACAAAAAGGAAAACGGTTTAACTTGGACCGACACAAATACAAGTACGAGTGGTTTATCACGGACCAATAGAAGACGTGATTGTAACGGTTATACCTCGACCGATAGAAGAGAGGAGAAGAGGTTTTTCTTTAGCCTATTGAAAAAGATACCGAGAGAGGACGTAGGCTCGTTTATAGCTGAACCTCTATAAATACTTGTGTGCTTTAAATTTCCGCACTTGATATTTACGCTTCCGCAACACGGCGCAATATCCGACCCCGTACCCAACAATTGGTATCGGAGCAGTACTCCAATACGCGGCTTAACATCTGAGGAGAAAAGATCTAATGGCGTTTCAATTTGCTCCTGTCGAAGGCCTTGCTCTCAACCGACCACCATTCTTTGATGGCTCAAATTATTTGACATGGAAGAAAAATATGTCGATCTTTATTCGTGCCTACGATATAGAGATTTGGAAGATTATTTGCCTTGGCCCGAAAATTCCTCTAAAATCCGACGGTACGCTCAAGTCTTTCGAAGAATACGACGATGCCGATTGGAAAAATGACCATCTAAATTGTAAGGCTACTCAACTCTTATTTTGTGCCTTAAATCCGGAAGAGGTCAATCGAATTTCTTCGTGTGAAAGTGCTAAAGAAATATGGAAAATTCTAGAAATCACACACGGAGGGACAACTCAAGTCAAGGAGACGAAGATCAATATGCTTCTCCATGACTACGAGTTATTCATGATGAAAGGTGAAGAGTCCATCACCAATATGCTCGATTGATTCTCGGTCATCACAAATGGACTTGCTTCGTTTGGTAAACCATTATCTAGTAGTGAAAAAGTTAAGAAAATTCTACGATCACTACCTAGCGAATGGGACGGCACCGTGACCGTTATTATGGAATCCAAAGATCTCAACACACTCGATTTTAGCGCCCTCGTTGGTTCGCTAATTAATTATGAGATCGTGTTAAAATCACGAAGTGTCAAACCGAAACCAAAGGAACGATCATTAGCCATGAAGGCTAAGATATTGAGAAAGAAAGAAGAAATCCCGGTGGAAGAAAGCGACGAAGAAATGGCATACTATGCCAAAATATTAATAAATTCCAAACCTTACTAAACTGGGGGAAGAAGGATATCTCAAGCGAATCTAAGAAGTTCGACAATTCTTGTCGACTATGTGGAAAACCAGGCCACTTCGCTAAACATTGCCGTGCTAAACCCAAAAAGGAGGTCCTCGTGGCAACATAGAGCGATGAAGACGAAGACGAAAAATTTATCGATCAAAATAATCTCGCTCTCATGGCCCGAAGTTCGTTCAACGACAGCGACGTCGAAAGCCAAGTAAGTACATCCTCCCGTGATGAACTTTTTGATGCATTTGAATTACTGCATACGGATTTTCAAAATGCTTTATCCGAGATAAAATCTCTGAAATCTAAAATTAAATCTTTGAAAATTGAAAATTCCAAAATTATCGAGAAGGGGAAATTTGTTGAAATCGATCATTCAAAGTGTATTGAAAATGAAAATAATTTGAAGATGATCTCACTAAAATTCAAACCGAGCTTAAATCTTTGACAAAGAAATTCTCGTGCGGAAACGAGAAATTTGAACAAATGCTTGGTGTTCAAAAGTATACTTTGAATAAAGAGGAGATAGGATTCAAAACACATTCGAAAAAAGAATCCGTTAATTTCAAAGTACCCCATTGCGAAAAGTGTTTAAAAATCGGGCATCATATTTCAAATTGTAAAAGCCCTAGACGAACGATTAAAATTAAGAAAATTTGGATTCCTAAAGGAACAATTATTTCAAATATCATTTATGTCTTGAAACAAAAACCAACTATCGGTTAGATTCCCAAAAATTAATTTTGATATTTTACAAAGGGGGAGATAATACTTTCAGGGGGAGTATATTTTTTGAAAAATGGGTATAAACTCCATCCTACTCATGCATTTATTTATCAAAAATTAGTATCATGCGATATTTTACATTTATTGCATATTTTTATTTGATTGGTATTTTATTGCACTTTTTGATGAATAGAAAAAGGGGAGAGAGGAGAATGGAGAAATAAGTCGAAAATGGGATTAACCTTGAAAGGGGGAGAAAAATCGAAGAAAATCGAAAGCATACAAAAAGAATTAGAAAAATGAAGGAGTTGAAAAATAAAAAGGAGAAGTCGAAAATAACAGAAAATACAAAAATGAGGAGACGTCGAAAAAGACGATGAAAAATTTGAAAATGAGAAAAGAAAAGGAGAAAAGAAAGAATGAGTTGAAAAATAAATGGGAGAAGAACTAACGAAACGGACAAAGTCGAAAACTTTGGTCTGAACACATATACATATATTTGTATTTTTGCAGGAAAATCCCATTGACGAAGTTTTGTTTTGTAATCATCAAAAAGGGGGAGATTGTTGGAACATTTTGTTCCATACATAAATTAAAAGTGTTTTGATGATTAAAGGCGATAAACAAAACAAAACAACAAAGAGGCGAAGCAAGCATCGGAGGAAAACGAAGTGCAAAATGCTGGATAAAATCAAATCTAATGTACGTAACAAGGGTATGTTAACGTACGTAATATGGGCAAACTAACGTACATAATGGAGATTGTATAACGTACACAAACTAGTTCAAACAAGTGAACGTTGGAGGAGTCAAAGTCAGAAAAGAATGCAACAGACATATGACATCATCAGTGATGTAATGTTAATGTATGTAACGAAGTCAATGCTAACGTACGTAACCAAAGAAACGAAGCTCATTGGACTGAAATGTAACACCCCAAATTAGGCGGATATTACAGTGTCGTGGATCCCCGACTGGGACCCACCAGGCGAATGAAAACTGATGAATTAAATAATATAATTGTAGTACCGAACCACATTATATTACCAAATACTCCGATGAGGAGTTTAAGTTCAAAACACCATGACAATACCGAATACTAATATATTTTATATGAAGATAAAATACACAACACTGAATGAAACAGAGTATCCAAATGAAAATCTGCAACGGAAATAAATGCCAACAACATGAATGACTGAAAGGATCGGGCCCCCTACTAGTATCAGTGGGACTCCTCACCGTCAACATGCTCTTCCCGTGCCTTTGCCTTGCCGTGACCTGAAAACAAAATCCCCCAACGGGGTCAGTTACACAGAACAACAATCCTCAAGAGTTGAAAATACACAATCATGATATATCTTTAGTTATGAAATATCCTTAGTTATGAATTAAGCTGAAGAGTAGTATCATAGTACGCCCGTAATGTTCTGTGCAAGTGTACAAGACGAATGACCGGACACACCCGCCCTTGTACCTAATTAGTCTCACAGAGGTAATCGTTACCGTGTGCACAGTCCAATGTATCGATCCCAATACATGACCATCGCGTGCTCGACTAAAAATTCCACACATCCGCACCCGGCCACGCAATATGAACCCAGAAGGTCATATGAACGAGAATGACCAAAATGAATATCAATGAATAATAATCCGACAAGGTCAAGAATGACTCACTACCGAGATGAAAATAATAGTGAAGTGAATGATAGTTCAATGAAATGATTGGAACCGCCGTTCCTCGTTAATGAAGTGATTATTCGACAATTACAAGTCTCAATACGGTTAATACAATGATGAATGAGTTATGATTGTGAATGAACAACAACAAAAGGAATGAATATCCTTTTAACCGAGTAAGAATTAACTTACACAACACCGCTGAACAATGTCCTTCCACGAACAAACATCCTAAATGAAATGTCGGTCGCTCGAACAACCTTGAATAACACAATTACCAACAATCTGCTCAATATATGAATCAAACACGATTATAACGAACTCAAAACGTCAATACGACTAAACCAAGTTCATTGGGGCATTATATCGAATACGTTGAGGCCAATCTCCGATTGTTAACAACCAAACCTCAATAATACCAACATCAAATCTCCAAAAAGTGTTTCAAACCAACAAAACATCTTCAATATGATCAATAATCCAAAATGAATATCCAAATTCGTGATTACAACAACAATTAATCGAAAACCCCCAAATCCAACTCAATATTCAAAGTGTTCTTGAATAATCCTTCAATAATCCATTGAATAATCATACATATCCATAATCATGCGTACTTCACTTCATACAACATGATTTTAACGTCCAAAACATCATATCTCAATACAAAATCGAAATCCAAGATGTTGAAGAAATTACCTCTTGAAGATCCAACCACTTCGATCCGATGAACACGAGTTAAATCGAGTATCCAAGCTTCCCAAACGAATGAAGATGATGAAAATCTAACACTCAAGTGATTGATAATGGAAAATACCTCCCTCAAGCTCTCTCTCTCGGAACAAGGTGAAAGAAATGGTGAAAATGATGAAAAAGTCCTGGCCAAGTCCTTATAAACTGCCGGAAGTTACGGCCGTAACTCGGCCTTCTTACAGCCGTAACATCCCAGGTCAACGGCCTTACGGCCGTAACCAGCCAACTCGTACGGCCGTAACTCGGCCGTCGAACACTGCCCGGCGGCCATACGGCCGTATCCGCACCTGACTTACGGGCGTAACTCGCCCTCGTCCAAAACACCTGTCGACAGCCATACGGCCGTACCCGCACACCTTACGGGCGTAACTCGACCAATACGGCCGTATCCGGCCAAACTTATGGGCGTAAGCCCCCTTCGTCGAAACTGACCAGGTACCCTGCCTACAACGTACGGCCGTATCCGGCCAAGCCTTACGGCCGTACCTTCCTCGTCTTACGGCTGTATGCCGCAACCCTTACGGCCGTAAGTCCTTCTCGTCCGACAAAACCTGAAATTTACGAATGCCCCTTACAGCCGTATCCTGCCCATCTTACGGTCGTAACTCGCCTTCGGCCAAAAATGCTTGGGCACCCTGCTCGACACGTACGGCCGTATCCGGCCAAGCCTTACGGCTGTACTTGCTCAACTTACGGCCGTATGCCGCAACCTTACGGCCGTAAGTCCTGTTCGTCCAAAATGGCCTAAAATCTACGAACGCCTGTTACGGCCGTATCCGACAATCCTTACGGCCATAACTCGTTGCTGGACAAGGTGAAAATCCGATAAGTCCAATTTCTCGCTACGATTGATGAATGATCCGACATACCATACGTATATGAAAGTGAACAAGTCCAACACATGCCAAAGATGATACTCCCAGTACAAGACTACCAATCACGATGAAAATGATAATACTTTCGTCTCAATCTATAAATGTAGATGAAATGATGATCGGTAACTGATATACGGTTACAACATGCCAACGGTGAACGCAAATGAATGAATCATGAATGATGAGTGATTAATAATGAGTGAAAAAAAACTGAGTGATAATTACTGACTGATTAATACTGAATGAAAATGAATGAATTACAACCGGGTATTACATACTCCCCCCCTTAAAAAGAGTTTCGTCCTCGAAACTAAGGGTCAAACAACTCGGGATAATTCTCCCGCATACTCTCATCGGTTTCCCAAGTAGCCTCTTCGACTCCGTGTCTAGACCACTGAATCTTGACCAAAGGAATCGTCTTGTTCCTCAACTGTTTGATTCGCCGCTCTAAAACTCGTATAGGACGCTCCTCATACGAATGATCATTCGCGATCTCGATTTCGTCGAACTGAAGTATGTGGCTCGGGTTGGCAACATACTTCCGCAATTGAGAGACGTGAAATACATTATGAATTCGGCTCAACGCCGGAGGTAAAGCCAATCGATAAGCTAACTCGCCTACTCTATCTAAAATCTCAAACGGTCCAATGAATCTCGGACTCAACTTTCCCCATTTTCCGAAACGGAAAATGCCTCGACTCGGGGATATCTTGACCAACACGTGGTCACCTGTCTCAAACTCTAGTGGTTGACGACGATTATCTGCATATGATTTCTGTCGACTCTGAGCGGTCAACAGATGACTCCTGATCAAAGCTACCTTCTCACGGGCGGCTGTAAGCATATCGGGCTCGGTGCTGATTGATTCTGATAAGTCGTCCCAACACAAAGGAGATCGACAACGACGACCGTATAAGGCCTCGTAAGGTGCCATCTTAATCGAAGCATGCCAACTATTATTGTACGTGAACTCAATCAACGGTAATTGGGCTTCCCAATCATCTTTCCAATCGAGGACGCATGCCCTCAACATGTCCTCTAATATCTGAATAGTCCTCTCTGATTGCCTGTCAGACTGAGGATGAAAAGCGGTACTGAGATTAAGCTGAGTTCCCATAGCACGATGAACTGATTTCCAAAAATAAGACACGAATCGTCCGTCACGATTGGAAACGATACTTTTAGGAGTACCGTGCAGTCTCACTATCTCTTTGATGAACAACTGGGCAAGTCTCTTGGGATCCCACGTATCCTTAATCTCAAGAAAATGAGCCGATTTAGTCAAACGGTCCATAATTACCCAGATTGTATTCATGCCACGACGACTCGTCGGCAAACTCGTGATGAAATCCATCGAAATGTCTTCCCACTTCCACTCTAGAATAGGGAGAGGTTTCAGCATACCCGCCGGTCGCTGATGTTCAATATTGACTTGCTGACAGGTTAAGCATCTCGAAACAAATTATGTGACTTTTCGCTTCATATTACTCCACCAGTAATTTTGTTTCAAGTCTTTGTACATCTTGCTAGACCACGGATGAACGGAATAAGGGGTAGCATGAGCTTCTCTCAAAATCGAGTTTTTCAACTCGTCATTCGCCAGTACGCACAACCGATTCTTAAATCGCAAAAGTCCATCCTCATGGACCACAAATCCAGGGGCTTTCCCCTGAGCCACATCCTCACGTATGCGCAATAATGATGGCTCTGAACCCTGATTCTCTCTGATTTCCTCCTCATGTGGCGATGAAATCTCTAACATGCAAAGTTGCCCTTGCACTCGCTGAAGCCAGACCTCGATCTCGGGTCTAAGGAATTCTATTTGAAGCTCCTACAGGCATTAAACGAGCAAGCATTTGCTCCTGAACGGACTTACGACTCAAGGCATCGGCAACCACGTTTGCCTTACCCGGTTGGTACAGGATCTCGATATCATAATCTTTGATTAGTTCCAACCACCGCCTCTGTCGCATATTTAACTCCTTCTGAGTAAATATATACTTCAAACTCTTGTGATCAGTGAATATCTGACAGGTAACGCCATAAAGATAATGACGCCAAACCTTCAATGCGAAAACCAAGGCTGCTAACTCCAGGTCGTGGGTCGGATAATTAACCTCGTAAGGTCTCAATTTCCGTGAAGCATAGGCAATAACCTTCCCATTCTGCATTAATACACATCCGAGACCGTGTCCGTATGCGTCACTATAAACCACGAATCCTTCCGTCCTTTTCGACAAGGAAAGTACATGTGCTGAAATTAACCGGCTCTTGAGTTCCTCAAAACTCCGTTGACACGCGTCGGATCACGTGTATTTCTTATCCTTTCGCAAAAGGTTCGTCAATGGTTGAGCAATTTTAGAAAATCCTTCCACAAACCGCCGATAATAACCGGCTAATCCGAGAAAGCACCGGATTTCCTTAACATTCTTCGGAGGTAACCAATCTTGGATAGCCTCCGTCTTCTGAGGATCAACACGCACTCCATCTGATGAAATTACATGCCCGAGAAACGTCACTTCGGACATCCAGAACTCACATTTGGAAAACTTTCCATAAAGTTGTTCTCGTCTCAACACATCGAGGACCTGATGAAGATGAACCTCGTGTTCCTCTCGGTCACGAGAATAAATCAAAATGTCATCGATGAAGACAACAACAAATTGATCCAAAAAGTCGATGAAAACCCGATTCATTAACTCCATGAATACCGCAGGTGCATTAGTTAACCCGAACGACATTACCACGAACTCATAATGACCATATCGTATGCAAGCAGCTGTCCTTGCGATATCGACTCTTGAATTATGGAATCGATGATATCCAGATCTTAGGTCGATCTTGGAAAATATTGAAGCTCCCTGAAGTTGATCTAAGAGATCATCAATACGGGGTAGAGGATACTTATTCTTGATCGTCACCCTGTTCAACTCCCGATAATCAATACACAGGCGAAATGAACCATCCTTCTTCTTGACAAACAACACTGGTGCTCCCCACGAGGACGCACTCGGTCGGATATAACCTTTCTCGAACAATTCCTCAAGTTGATTCTTCAACTCCTGCATTTCGATCGGGGCCATCCGGTACGGTGCCTTCGATATTGGAGATGTACCAGGCTCCAATTCAATCGTGAATTCCACATCTCTCTGTGGAGGCAAACCGGGTAACTCGTCTGGAAATACATCGGCATATTCCCTCACTACTGGAATATCCGTCAACATTAATGGTGATTTCTCGGTTTTGGTCATATAGCACCAATAACCAATACACCCCTGACTCAGTAATTTCACTACTTTCATCAAGTTGATGACTCCCGGAACAACTAGGATTACTCCCCTGAAAAACACATTCGACCCCATCATCTGAAATGATAGTGACCATACACTTACGGACACTAATGATGGCATCGTGACGATCCATCCAATCAATACCCAAGATGACGTCGTCTCTCGGCAAATCTACCACAATTTTGTCCGCTAGCCATACACGACCATGAAGCTGAATCGGACAATTCTGAATCTCATGATTTCCAATAATTCTTCTACCATCAGGTAGACCAATGACATAAGGCTCACAACTAGTAGCACTACCCAGACGTAGTCTACTCAAACATGACTCAGAAATGAATGAAGGCGATGCACCAGTATCAAAAAGGGTACACACAGGTTTAGATATAATATCGAGTGTGCCTGAGATCATCCGGGCCTCTGGATCGTCAGTCTTCTTCATCTCATAAATTCGGGGCTTGCTAGTCCCGGCACCGGACGCTCCTGTCTGATGACTAAAGGCTCCACCTTTATTCGCTCCTGTCGTCTTGAACGACGCAGACTGAGTGGCCTGATTATGAACAGCTGACTGCTTCAGGGCCTGAGATGATGCCGGAGTAGGTTTGGAGTCCCTTCGGAAAAAACGGGCCTTATGCCCAGCAATCCCACAGTTATGACACGTGACAGTCTGCCTCGGGCACTTGGTGCTGACATGACCAAGATCCCCACAGTTAAAACAGGTGATGGCCGAACTGGCCGCTCGGGACTGCGATTCCACCGGTATGGGCGCCACAGGAGGTCTCTCAGAGAAAGTAGTGCCCGCACGAGGCTTCTTGAAGGTTGTCTGACCGCCTTCAGACTGATTACGATTCTTCGATTTCTTGCTAGCAGATGAAGGTTGCTACTTAGCAATCTCCTTAGCAGTGAGCTCATAAGTAAGAGCCTTCTCAATGAATTCGGCCAGAGTGGTGCAATTATGATTAAGTAACTGCATCCGCATCCGGGGTTTCAGCCTCTTGCTGAAATACTTAATCTTATCTGCCTGGGAGTGAATGATAGATGAGGTGAACGGAAGAAGTTCCTGAAATTTATCGGCAATGGCGAGAACATCCTCGTCTGCTGAGGGGTCGGGAGTGAGTAATTCTGATAGCTTGGCCTCTCTGAGCGGGGCCGGATAATACCTCTCCATCATGAGAGTCTTGAATTGATCCCAAGTACATGATCCGTCGGTGGGCTTCAACGACAACCACCAAGAATGAGCGCTCTTACCCAGATAGTAAGCCGCAACTGAAACTTTGTGTCCTTCGGGACACTCTACCATAGCAAATAACTTCTCGAAATGCTCGAGCCAATGAATAATATCCGCCGGCTCAGATGAGCCCTCAAATGTGGGTGGCCTTTGGCGAGAGATGTCGCCGATGATACTGCCCACCCTCCTCTCTTGCCTCTGAGGTGGCGGAGGAGGAGCCTGTTGATTTTGATTGGCTGAGTTATACATCGTCTCCATCAGTTGTGTCGTATGAGTCATTTGGGCCATCATGCCCTGCATAAAGGCGAGTGGATCAATCCGAACACCTTCTGACTGAGCTGTGTCCCGGGTACGACTCCCCGATAGTGAATGATCACGCCCAGGTGAATGAGTGGCAGCGTCGCTGCTTGATGAGTTAGCATTATTCCTCGCGTTCGCACGTGTATTAACGTGAGCTCTTGGGACTCGGCTCGCACCACGGCCTTGTCCTCCGCGTCTTCTGCCTGCTCTCTTCATACTGAATTCGGAAAGTCACATGATGATTATATCGCTCGCATGAATATCACATTATGATTACGTCGTGAAATGATGAATATGAGCATACGTGCTCTAGCACAGTGATTACATGAATGATTAACTGAGGTGAGATGATTATCTGATGAAATCCTCGAAATGATTATCTTGAACAAGTTAACAAGATTAATGATATGATCCTCAAGATCAACAACTGAACTGTGAAATAAACTGAGTGATTAATGAGTTAACATGATCGTCCTGATCAAAATGAATGATGATGAGGATTGTTGACTAATGAATGATGAATGAATTATTCTTATTGCCAGAAATTATACCATGGCGTTAGAAATCTTACAGTTCTTGGTCTGATTAGCTCGGCATTTGCACAGGTCACACGTGACGCGAAATCCCAATGATACTAGTCCGATGACGATGATTTCAAATGAGACATGACTCGGAAGGTAGTATTCAAAACCATGCTCCGATACCAACTCTGTAACACCCCAAATTAGGCGGATATTACAGTGCCGTGGATCCCCGACTGGGGCCCACCAGTCGAATGAAAATTGATGAATTAAATAATATAATTGTAGTACCGAACCACATTATATTACCAAATACTCCTATGAGGAGTTTAAGTACAAAACACCAGGACAATACCGAATACTAGTATATTTTATATGAAGATAAAATACACAACACTGAATGAAACGGAGTATCCAAATGAAAATCTGCAGCGGAAATAAATGACAACATGAATGAATGAAAGGATCGGGGCCCCCTACTAGTATCACTGGGACTCCTCGCCGTCAACATGCTCTTCCCGTGCCTTTGCCTTGTCGTGACCTGAAAACAAAATCCCCCAACGGGGTCAGTTACACAGAACACCAATCCTCAAGGGTTGAAAATACACAATCATGATATATCTTTAGTTATGAAATATCCTTAGTTATGAATTAAGCTGAAGAGGAGTATCATAGTACGTCCGTAATATTCTGTGCAAGTGTACAAGACGAATGACCGGACACACCCGTCCTTGTACCTAATTAGTCTCACAGAGGTAATCGTTACCGTGTGCACAGTCCAATGTATCGATCCCAATACATGACCATCGCGTGCTCGACTAAAAATTCCACACATCCGCACCCGGCCATGAAATATGAACCCAGAAGGTCATATGAATGAGAATGACCAAAATAAATATCAATGAATAATAATCCGACAAGGTCAAGAATGACTCACCGAGATGAAAATAATAGTGAAGTGAATGATAGTTCAATGAAATGATTGGAACCACCGTTCCTCGTTAATGAAGTGATTATTCGACAATTACAAGTCTCAATACGGTTAATACAATGATGAATGAGTTATGATTATGAATGAACAACAACAAAAGGAATGAATATCCTTTTAACCGAGTAAGAATTAACTTACACAACACCGCTGAACAATGTCCTTCCACGAACAAACGTCCTAAATGAAATGTCGGTCGCTCGAACAACCTTGAATAACACAATTACCAACAATCCGCTCAATATACGAATCAAACACAATTATAACGAACTCAAAACGTCAATATGACTAAACCAAATTCATTGGAGCATTATATCGAATACGTTGTGGCCAATCTCCGATTGTTAACAACCAAACCTCAATAATACCAACTTCAAATCTCCAAAAAGTGTTTCAAACCAACAAAACATCTTCAATATGATCAATAATCCAAAAATGAATATCCAAATTCGTGATTACAACAACAATTAATCAAAAACCCCCAAATTCAACTCAATATTCAAAGTGTTCTTGAATAATCCTTCAATAATCCATTGAATAATCATACATATCCATAATCATGCGTACTTCACTTCATACAACATGATTTTAACGTCCAAAACATCATATCTCAATACAAAATCGAAATCCAAGATGTTGAAGAAATTACCTCCTGAAGATCCAACCACTTCGATCCGATGAACACGAGTTAAATCGAGTATCCAAGCTTCCCAAACGAATGAAGATGATAAAAATCTAACACTCAAGTTATTGATGATGGAAAATCCCTCCCTCAAGCTCTCTCTCTCTCGGAACAAGGTGAAAGAAATGGTGAAAATGATGAAAAAATCCCCGCCAAGTCCTTATAAATTGCCGGAAGTTACGGCCGTAACTCGGCCTTCTTATGGCCGTAACATCCCAGGTCAACGGCCTTACGGCCGTAACCAGCCAACTCGTACGGCCGTAACCAGCCAACTCGTACGGCCGTAACTCGGTTTCGTCCAAACACCTGCTGAGAGCCTTACGGCCGTATCCGCACCTGACTTACGGGCGTAACTCGCCCTCGTCCAAAACACCTGCCGACAGCCATACGGCCGTACCCGCACACCTTACGGGCGTAACTCGACCAATACGGCCGTATCCGGCCTAACTTACGGGCGTAAGCCCCCTTCGTCGAAACTGACCAGGCACCTTGCCTGCAACGTACGGCCGTATCCGGCCAAGCCTTACGGCTATACCTTCCTCGTCTTACGGCGGTATGCCGCAACCCTTACGGCCGTAAGTCCTTCTCGTCCGACAAAACCTGAAATTTACGAACGCCCCTTACGGCCGTATCCTGCCCATCTTACGGTCGTAACTCGCCTTCGGCCAAAAACGCCTGGGCACCCTTCTCGACACGTACGGCCGTATCCGGCCAAGCCTTACGGCCGTACCTGCTCAACTTACGGCCGTATGCCGCAACCTTACGGCTGTAAGTCCCGTTCGTCCAAAATGGCCTGAAATCAACGAACGCCTGTTACGGCCGTATCCGACAATCCTTACGGCCGTAACTCGTTGCTGGACAAGGTGAAAATCCAATAACTCCGATTTCTCGCTATGATTGATGAATGATCCGACATACCATACGTATGTGAAAGTTAACAAGTCCAACACATGCTAAAGATGATACTCCCAGTACAAGACTACCAATCACGATGAAATGATAATACTTCCGTCTCGATCTATAAACGGAGATGAAATGACGATCGGTAACTGATATACGGTTACAACATGCCAACAGTGAACGCAAATGAATGAATCATGAATGATGAGTGATTAATAATGAGTGAAAAAATACTGAGTGATAATTACTGACTGATTAATACTGAATGAAAATGAATGAATTACAACCGGGTATTACATGAAACTGGACTAGGCTAACATACGTAACCTGAGGAGGTTAACGTACGTAATGAAGCTTACATACGTAATATATAGAGGATAGCGTACGTAAACAAGTATGCAGAAGCTAACGGCTAGTTTGGTGATGGAGACTATAAATACCATGTCTATGGTACTGATTCATACAACAACTTCAAGAATACTACACATTCATCCGAGATTGATATTCATTGTATTGTTGTTGTAATATTGAGCTTACATTAAGTGATTGAGTGTTATACACAAAATCATACACGAGTGGTAAAAGAAAAGATACGATTGGATTCGGTGTTATTAGGATCAAGGATCCGGCATTATTAGAATCGCAATCTCTATCTAAGTGAGGTTTATCTAGTACCCATAGAAAGCTATAGAGGTTGATTCCTTGTCCTACAAAAAGGAAAACGGTTTAACTTGGACCGACACAAAGATAAGTACGAGTGGTTTATCACGGACCAATAGAAGACGTGATTGTAACGGTTATACCTCGACCGATAGAAGAGAGGAGAAGAGGTTTTTCTTTAGCCTATTAAAAAAGATACCGAGAGAGGACGTAGGCTCGTTTATAGCCGAACCTCTATAAATCCTTGTGTGCTTTAAATTTCCGCACTTTATATTTACGCTTCTGCAACACGGCGCAATATCCAACCCCGTACCCAACATTTATAAGTGGAGCAAGTTTTTGGCGGACACCCGATAAGGAAATCAGGACAAATTTTTAGCAGACGGAGGAAGTAATAATAATAATAATAATAATAATAATAATAACCTAGTTGCTACCAACATGCAGTTCATATACCGTCCTTAGGTACTGGGCCAAGCGAATGGCTCAATAAAAAATAAAAGTAATCAAATTTAATATCTTAAATCTTCATTTCTTGATGGATCATCTTCGATTTTCGTCGTAGCTTACAGATTATTGTATTGTTGAAAATTACATCCTATTAAATAATTTTTCTAGTAAAAATAACTAGGCTCAAAATGGATATTACAATCAATCCATTCAAAACTAAGTCCATGAACTACATCATCTTACAAGCATGCACAAAAAATACATCTAACAATGGTATTATATTAATTTATTAATATATTGATGCAATCAACATAAAAATTAATCTATTTAATATAATAGAATTAATTCAATTAATTTATATAACGTCAATTTTAGTTTGTTCGAGGTAATTCGCAAAATTTTAGATCATCAATAAAATTCTAAATTTAACAACTTAATCAAATTGAATGTAATTTAATACTGGTAAAATTAATTCTGATAAAAATATGATACCCGATGCTCGACAACCTGGGCCCAACTTGTTTCCCCGACAGCCACTACTAGACCATTATTGAGCGTGACTCAGCAGGCTGCCTGCCTGTGCTCGACAGACAGAGAAATGCCTCGGTAGGCAGAGGCCTACTTCAAGCAGTACTACCAAGCAGCCCCTGGCAGTTCCCGGCAACCGCGCAACACCTGTTACAGATGGATCTCAAAAATCATATTTTTTTAATTTTTATATTACTCATATGAATTATTTAAATGTAAAAGATTTGTATTTTAACAGAAAATCACGAAAAGTATTTATATGACGAACAATTAAACATCTACAATTATTCCATTTTGCAATTTGATTCTTAATCATAAACTATTATCTACCATGCATTGAAATACAATTATAATCATATATAGATTTGCATTGATCTGGATCTGATACCACTATTGAGATTCGGGACAAAATCGAATACGCAACGGAAGCATAAAATTGCATAAAACGTACTCATCGCACCCCGATTGAGGATCCATCAAGCATATATAAAATAATAATAATAATAATAATATTGTAAGAATAGAATTGAGACGGCTAGAATGACTATATGAGGAGCATTTTTCTCTTCTCTTCTCTTTCTCACTATAATTGTAAATATACGATAATAATCGTCTTGCAAAAATAAAATATTGAGTTGAAAGCCTTCACATACCACCCTTTGAGTAAAGGTGAGACACCCACCAAGTCTTTTGTCCTCTTCACCGATAATTAGTCTACATCACATGAAGATAAGAATTGGTGGCCACTTGCTTGCATATAAGGTTTGGGGTTCGAGCTTTACGCTCAACCTTTGATTTCCTCAAAATCCTCTCCGGGGCACATGCAATTTATTGAAGACTCTCAAGGAACTATACTGAATATCATTCGCGTGATCTAGATCTGGGGGTGGAGGACATCATGTTCTCTTCGCGTGGGACATTCTGGTTTTCAGCAGGACCGACAAAGGACCCTAAATAGTACGCACATATCCCGTAATTTAACCGGTAGCAGTGAATAAAGGGTCTTTGCTGTCAAGCATAAGTCTGAAAGCTGAGTTATAAAAAAAAAAAAAAACAGTCCCACCTTATTATAATAAGCATAACTTGAAATAAGATTTTTATCACATAAAATCAAAGCCTCATTTAAAATAATGAGTGGGAGCGGCCATTAGGTGGTCTTTGACTAGGTGGTCGAACTAGTTGTTCCATGAACAGGACTCTCCAGTGCTTAGTCCATCACATACGTCTTCGTCCGTCTCAAATGTCTTATATAATTAATTATTTAATAATTTCTTTAATTCACTGTACAGTATTAATTTATCCAATAAATTAACTTAGACATTTAATATCCAATATTCACTAAGAGATAATAAGCTAAATTTAATCTCTTATCTATTCTTGTTTGCACTACTCTATAGGTTCATCTCAGTCGGCAATGGAAGGAACCAAAGAGTGTGAGAAACACCTGGCGAGTCCCGTGACTCACATTATAACTCAACTGACAACGAATGATATAGATCATTCCAAAAAAATTTTTTGTTATGAATAACGCATATGTATAAACCCTTCAATCAGATGTCCTGATAAAGTATTTGGGTCACAATTAATTCGAACCTACAATTATTTTATGTTTTGCATGTATTAATATAAATTAAGATCACTGAGCTCGCGTGTATCAAATGCAACTAGCTATATATGCTTTAGCCAAAGACATATGATCCCGCTTGTCACTAACCGCACATGACATTCACCCATTTGTTTGCACGGGAAAGAATCCTATCTTGGTATTCAGTAGAGACTGTTACTTGCCCATCAAGTTGCACTTCGACATTGACTACACCAGCCGATGATTGGATCGAACTACTCTAGTTACTAACTTAATGCCACAAGCATATCTCTCTTTGAATCATAAAGTCAATTGTTCATATATACCTATCACAACCTTTTATTTCAGTTATTGACTATCCCAGAGTGCCATGTGACTGAATCGAGGTGAGTTGTGACTGAGTATACTGATCCCATTACATATAATATGTGCTCCACCAATTCTTAGTGAAGACAGACACTCTACATGTTAGAGTACATCTTATACAAGTCTTGTCTAAACTTAATGCCTAATTATATTTTATCAACTTGAGAACCAGTTAAGCGTTTGAGTCATAAACAGTTCCAATGCCCACCTCATTATCTCATAAGGATATGAATGTTTGCTCTCAGATGCAAGGACTAATATATATATATATATATATATATAATTACGAAGTCAATTACATACTATATATAGAAATAATAATTACCCTATCATAAATGGACTAGATATTCATGATTACATTACAATGCTCTTACTCTCTCATCCTTTGAGTGTTATTGACTGTGCTGTCGAGACGCCTCAAAGTTAAATATTTATAACAAGTCCTTGACTCACTTATATTAACTAGTAGTGTTGGTAAGTAAAGGTTCGAACCAACGAAGAGCGGGAGAATTAGTTGTACTTATAGAGATGAATATTTGTGGGACGCAAAAATAGTAATACTAAATATAATCTCCAATGTTTTGAGTAACCCGAGTGAGATCGCTGCCCCCAAACTCATGAAGAAATTGGCAGATATACATTTCGCACGGGTTACCCAAACGGTTGAATCCACCTTTCGCCTATCTTCTCGACAGATGGCGTTATGGAATTCGCAAAAGGAGGACTACACTTCAGATTGGCTCAGAGTGGTTCCAATATCTGGTTTAGGACAGACTATGAACGCCAGGACTTACCGATGTGTGTTGTGTTATCGGCTAGCTGTTCCCCTTTTTTCTTTTCAGATGTCGTGCTTATAACACCCCCAGATTTAACCGGGAATATTACAGCGTTATGGGCCCCGAGATGGAACCCACAAGGCTGAAGGAAATTTTCGCAAACATTAACAAATGCCCAAGAGGCCAACGGCGGTACTATCTTTAAAAATTCACAAAGACTTATAAAATCCATTTATCGAAAACCGTCGTAAAAACTCACTTGAAATCGCAAGGCCAAACTGCCGACAATCAAAAGTTTAAAAAATGATTTCCAAAGTAACCTCAGTTACCAGATACCAAAAGAGCATTTCAAATACTCACGCAGCGGAAAAAGACCAACCATAAAGATTCTCTAGCAGCGGAATACAAGAACCAATCAAGAAACTCAATGCACAAAACATGTCCTAACCAGTATCCTTCGGGAAGCTCATCTCTTCACGACCACTACAAGATCGATACTCCAAGAACCTAAAAAGAAATCCCACGACGGGGTCAGCCATAATATCCAACAATGATAACCGTCACATCACATTAATAATTACATACCAATGAGAATACAACATAAGAATATGACCAACGTAATCTTACCGCCATAACTTTGCTTACTCAAGTAATTCTCATCAGAATAACCATTATCACATTTCACATCCTGTACTCGATTAACCAATAAACTCGAACATAATATTTGTATTGTACCTCAAACAATACTCAAGATTCTCAAACTATCATAACCAACTCATCATACGGAAATATACCATTTCTGACCAATACGATCCATCGAATAATATCATCAAATCCCAGGACGATAACCGATTGTCCATCAAGGACAAATACCAAAGGAAATACGGAACATACCTCGAGATATGAAGTGCCACGACAATCATATCAGTCTAATCCGAGATCAGATCAATGCAATACGGACACGGTCCTAACACAAGACCTACAAATGCATACTCATATGACCACGTCAATATGCTCAAAACAATATCAACACTGTATACTCAATGGAAATCCCATGACCCAGCGCCCTCAGCATAGGTCCCAAGATGATCCTACAAGATCAACACGAGGTGGATAACCAACAATATACATATGCAAAACAACACAACACTGGGTAATCCAACAATCCAGCGCCCTCAGCATAGATCCCAAGATGATCCCGTCGGACCAACACGAGGTGGAAGAACCCGTCCAATGATCCAACGCCCTCAGCATAGATCCCAAGATGATCCCGTCGGACCAACACGAGGTGGACATCTGATCCAGCGTCCTCAGCATAGATCGCACGATCCCATCGGATCAACACAACACAAACAACACAATTATGCATACACATATGCAAATCAAAATGTTCATCAACATGAACAACGCAACATGAACGACAATATGACAAATCAACTAAGACGACCTCATGTTCGAAAACATGAATGACAATTTGCATGATCAAATCACTAACACTAACTGAATCGATATAAGATACTTGCACCGGGTCCTTCGTGAGAAATCTCGATATCAAACCATCACCGACGATTATCCGCAATGCTCGGCAATCCAAACGTATCATGGACTATAGGTAATCATATCCTCGTCTTTACCATAATGTAACCTCGATACCCGAATATGCCAATAACCGAAATAAATCATATACATTATGATTAAACTCCCAGAATTGGAATGACAACATATAATCATTGCTATATGCATTATAAACGAAATGAAACTGAAACCATTCATTAAACATTATAATTGAGCAAGTAACAACTTGCCTCGATACCGATATCACGAAGCTGCTACCGAACACATTGCCTTTGTCTACGAGCTCCTCAGCCCCGATCAAAAGCAATACAATGGACATACTCGAACACGGCCGCAACATCCGGTTATAATCACCGATCAATAATCTCAACCTATCGAAGTAATCAAATAACACATATCCGATAACAATCAACAACCGACAAAACTAACCAATCGAACTCAACGGTTCAACAAAAACCTCGAATAAACGCAGTCAGAACAAACCAAATCAAACCATCACGAATTCATAATCACAACACAAAAATATTGCACTGTCTGCCTACTTAGTGCACGTTAAACGCATAACGTAGCGTGCGCTAAGTAGCCCCCGTTAGCGTTCGCTAGCCCGTAAGCTTAGCGTGCGCTAATGCTGTACAGTGGCATGCATTCCAAGCATCGACTAACATCTTGCGACTACGAATCCGAATGAAGGGAGACATAAATCTCCATATCTCTTGAAGATAAACGACACCATACCTATCACAAGGATCATATCAATGTCCATATATCAATAATAACATCAACAATCAAATCGACTCAATAACAAGGATCATATCATACGCAATCTGGAATTCAACCTAGTATCATGATTCATCTCATCTAAATCGACCAATATAATTTCCAAGATTCAGAAATCCATCTTAGATCGGGTTAAATGAATCAACATTCTTATAGTATGAAGAAGTTAACTAACATCCGAAACTCTTATCAAAATTCCATTGAATCTCATATAATATCATCATCCGATTATCCAACATGCTCCTCACATGTAATCATCCAAGAAAAACGAACCACCATCAAGAGGATACGAAAATTACCTGGATTGGATGAACCAAGAATAAGAACACTTGACTCCATTCCAAGAATCATGAATAACTTGAAGAACAAGGCTTAAATCTATGCTCTCCATCTTAATATTGTTAAAGATCATCATCTCGCCGTGTTTGGGAACCTCAAGAACCTCCCAAAGCTCTCTCTATCGACTGAAGGAGAAAGAATGGACTAAATGCATCTCAAAACCCGTCTGTCCCCTTATATAGAATACATTACTAGCGTGCGCTAACATCTCATGTTTAGCGTGCGCAACAGCCATAGCGTGCGCTAACTGAATTTGTTAGCGTGCGCTATCGCGGTCAAGAGGCCACTGTCTGGCTTCGTAAACTAGCTTACATGCGTAATGCCCATGTATTAGCGTACGTAACTTACACTGTCTAGCGTACGCAAGTCCTTTGCCCTTAGCGTGCGCTATCCGAAGTTGACTTGCTACAGTCTACACCTACCACGAAAATGCTCGTGACCCCACATGCCGAAAGCAACCAATAAAGCCAAGATTCCCTGTTGACCGATATACAGTTAGCATGCGCTAATCAACATGCATTAGCGTGCGCTAACACTACATTACAACATCCGTTGACTTATCAGAACGTGCGCCGAAAGTGGCCTGGTCCACGCGTAGATTCCTTCCGATCGGACTGCATTAGCGTGCGTTATCTTATATCCGTAGCGTGCGCTAAACCTGCACGATAGCGTGCGCTACTCATGATTATTAGTGTGCGCTAATAATGTTACACTTAGCCAATTTCAGCTATTCTTGTCCAACATCTCGACATAACAAAAACGAACATAAGACACACTGAACACAAACACTGAATCCAATAATATTCTTAAATACAATTGTCGACCAAATACAACAATTATACTAATACTGACATCTCAGTCCTTCATTATTTTATCCATACTGTACATATTCCACGCTGTACAACATAAACCGTATAAAATAATATTAAACATCAGTAGTAGAAATTCCGGATATTACAGTGCTCAGCTTGTTCCAAGGTCTTTACTGGGGATATTTTTGGGGACCATGCTGTATCGTGCGCGGGTATTATTGGTATTAAACATCGGCATAATGTTGTGCGTGATGTTCTTGTTGACATATGTTCTCGGTCCAGGATTTCGGCACGTAAGGAGGTTGATATTGGGCTTATTGGGGAAAGGGACAAACCCTTACGTCCAGCTGATATGTTACTTTACTCATGGGATGGTGGGCTTGATGTATGTGTTGATCTGACAGGGTCATCGCCCTTGACGCAAACTGACATGGTCGACTTTGTGCCGGGTCGTGTGGTGATTGAAGCCGCACAACGTAAACGCGTCAAGTACGAGGCTAAATGCTCGGATATGGGATATGGGTTTCTCCCCTTTTCATTCTCTTCTTTTGGAGAGCTTGAGAAGGATGCGGTGGCCTTACTAAAACGTATCCGAAGATTCTCGGTGACTCAAGACATTAGAGCACGTGCTGCTGCTCATATTTTTAGTAGGGTTAGCTTCGCTATAGCTAGAGGAGTGGGGGCTCAGATTATTTCTCGGCTCCCCACTAATTTCTTGTAAAACCTATGAGTTTCTTATTTATAATAATGATAATAATAATAATAATAATAATAAATGGGGGTTGGTCTATTAAAGTAAAACAAGATAAAATAGAATAAACAAGTAATCAAATAAATAGAGGAAGAAAAAATTGATAAGAAAAAAGATTGAGATGAATACCCACTTTGTAGTTCTGTTATCCCCCGTTCTAATTTAATTTATAAATTAATGCAACACTTATCTTTCCTTAATTCCCAATGAACTCCTACTCCGAAGTCAACATGCTCTGCTGATTCCTATCATTTCTTAAGTTTATTTAATTAAAAAATCTCTTTAATCAAACATATCTAGACGAAGGATTTAAAATGAGCTCTTTAAATATTGTTCGTTAGATGCATTAAAAGGTAAAACATTGGAAATAGACAAGATATTGAGTTCATAAGCTCGACCCAAGGGATCTTGATTTTGTGTTACCCTATTGATTAAAACCAGTTATTGCTATTTATGAGTCTAGAATTATAACGATTACGTGTTACAACTCTAGATCTAGCAAAAGATATAAAACCCCCAATTAAGTTGATCAGACTAATTAAAGTAAATCATATCAAAAATTTACCTACTCAATAGCACAAAGATAATTCAAGAGAATTAAGTCAAGAATATGCTACGGGACTAAAGCATAAGTAATATAGATACGAGTTCAAACATCTCTAAGAACTAGAATAAAGAATTTAGCCGGACATGATGGCTTGAAAAGACATAGAATTATTTCTAAATAATAAGAGAAATAAAACTGATAAAGTAGATCTAGTTTCATTCTCTGCCCGGTTGTGATGATGCTCCTCTGCCCGCCTTGGTGCTGCCCTTTTTGCTCATGTTGGCTCGATGGTGGGAGATCTAGATGTCGGAAAAACTTAAGATGGAGATAGATGTGTAAGATGTGATATGGATGTGATGATATATCTCTTCTCCAGCTGATTTGGCCTCGTTATATAGGTGTGAGCAGCCTTCATCCTTGGTATGGGCTATTAGGGTCGTGTTTAATTCTTTTCTTAGGCCCCAAGTAAATAACCCAAAATTAGGACTGGCATTGGGTCACACAGTGTGATGTGCTCCAACTTATTTTCAGGTCCAAATTTCCTTGGGCTGCCTTCTTGGTGGATCAATGATCATGTTAACTCCAAAATTAATCAAAATACCTGAAATAATTAATAAATTTAATTGGTGAAGTAAATTGCTTTCATAAATTAAATAGGTAGAAAATTAATATGATGTGCTAAAATAAATATAATAAAATCACGCAATTAACACATGGAATTACTCAATATTTTATACCTATCAAATCTTCCAAACTTAAACCAATGCTTGTCCTGAAGCATAAAAGTAATACCCAAGAAAGAATTCAAGTGTCATACACTGAGAAATATAAAATAAAAGTGCTCAAGAGATGCAGTTGATCATGACTCAAGAAGGTTAGAGAAGATTAAAGTTCTCATTAAACTCTAACAATTTTATTGGACTTAAATGTCGCAAAATTCAATAGCTTCACACATGACACACTAATTATTTCCACTCAAGTGTATAGTTATGAGGTAAGAAAAAAATTCGCTCGTATGAGAACATGGTGTATCATTACCATATGCTCGCTCATAAATCAAATATCCACCACTAAAGGATGAAACTCTGCAAAAATCAAAATGTCTTTCTTTCGATCGTAATGGGCTAAGGGGTCAGGTAGGATAAAAAAATTATGGGCTAAGATAGTCAAGAATAATAGTGAAATCAAATGAATAATAAATTTCCTCCTATCCCAATAAAAATCTCCCAACCAATACCCCAATGTTTTTGTACTTCTTCCCAAATAATGAATATCCAACTAACAAGGTCATATTAACCGTATAGGAAATAAACATATCAACAGAACTTTAATACCCTCCTCGAATCTCAACATGCTAATATGATGATAATTTTCGCACTTTTCCAGCTGTTGTTGGCCTTATTTTTGCTACTATTCAATTATTCGGGCAAATTATCCTAGCAAACTCACTACGACCCTTCATGTATAGAAAACACCATTTTTTTGCCTTATTCAATAAGCTGTTACTTACAATTTTTGTCCCGTTTTAAGAAATTAATCTATCAGCTTTTCTACAATCTAACAAATTCCCTCCCCAAACTTATTAAACATCAAATTTCACTGCCAAATCTTTAACTATGGGTGCAAACGGATATGACTTCAAAGAAAATGGATTATGGGAAAAATAATATGCTAAAGGAATAAAATAAGGTTTAGACTCAAGGCTTCTAAAGTAAATTATGATAAGGTAAGAGAGAAAGAGGAGAGAGAGAGAGATTTTGGGTAGACCCTAGGTTTTCTGAGAGACTACCAGTGAGGCACAAAAACGAACCCTATCATCATTCCAATATATGGACTAATAGGTTTCCAGGAAATAGTGTTGGAAAAATAGCTTAAATTAATACCATAATTAATTATGGTAATTAATGACATTAAATGGCATATTTAGAATCTACATTTTGTGTAAATTAATTTAGTGTATTTACCTGTTTAATTTCATTAAGGAATGAATGAGTAATTAATGCACAAAGATAAGACATTTAATAGATGGGAATGTGGTGTGGAATTCCATCCCACATTGGAAAAACAAGGAAGTGTTGAGCTATTTATAAAGGACTTTCCACCATAAAGGAGCAATCAAGTGTGCTCTATTATGGTGCACCCTAGTTGGCTTTAATTAGTTTTTTAAGGCTAAAATCCGAATCCTACGAGGAAGGTGCAAAGCACCTTCCGAGTCAGAGGCCAAGCACGTGCACATTGCACTTGTCGCAATGGGCAGGTGTGGAACACGTGCGGCGGTTCACGACCGAACCGATGCAATGGTTCGGACCGTTTTGTGCAATCTGAACCAGCACACTGGTTTGATTCGTCTGAATCAATGCAGCCTTTCGCACCAGACCACAAGGTGTCTGTTCAGCCAGAAATTCACATTAATTCGGACAGGGCCCTTTACAGGCTATAAATAGCCCCCTGCAGATGATGGTTAAACATACAGAATTAACCAAGATAATTAACACACTCATTCTTGCATAGAATTCATACTCAAGTCCCGAATATTCAGTAGTTCGCCCGGAATTCGATTCCTAGTACAAGGTATCAAGTTCATATAAAACCGTTGTATCTTGGGGACGTTTGCCGTTGATCCGTGTGTACTATGCGGGGAAATTTCGTCTTACGGAGAGAGAGTCCAACTCTTGCCTCGATTCTGCATTGTTACGTAATTTTCTACATCATACCAAACAAAAATTGTAAGACGAAATTTCTATAGAAGATGGCGTCGTCAAGCAACAATGTTCATACTCCTGCCCATGCCGAGAAACCCAAGAAGTTTTCAAGTTCTGATTTCAAATGTTGGCAATCAAAAATGTTGTTCTACCTTACAACTCTAAACCTGTGTCGCTTTCTTTCCGAATCTCCTCCTATTGTGGGGGATGATGAAACTGACACCCCAAAACACACGGCGTTGGATGCATCGCATCACAATGACTTCTTATGTTGAAACTATATTCTGAATAGGCTAGATGATACACTTTACAGTGTTTATTTCACAATCACAACGTCCAAAGAGTTGTGGGACTCATTGGAGACAAAATATAAAACAGAAGATGCCGGTTTGAAGAAGTTCACCGTAGGTCGTTTTCTCGACTTAAAGATGGTGGACAACAAAACTGTTTTTGAGCAAGTGCAGGAAATACAGTTGGTCCTGCACGACATTTTGGCGGAAGGAATGAGTATGTCTGAATCCCTTCAAGCTGCAGCCATTATCGAGATGTTTCCCCCGATGTGGAAGGATTTCAAAAACTACCTCAAGCACAAGCGCAAGGAGATGGGTCTTGAAGATCTTACTGTGCTATTGAGGATCAAATAAGACAATCAGAAGACCGATGTCAAGATGAACAAGTCATTTATGGAGGCAAAAGCAAATCTCGTCGAGTCAAGCCACTGTAATATCCACATTTTTTCATTCTCCGGTATTTTTCATTTTGGTGTATTTTTCGTTTAGTGACTCGCTTGTAATCGTATTGATATTTAGAGAATATTTAATACTGGACTTTTGCCATCCGATCTTGTTTCAGACCTGTTCTACTCAATTCCGTGTTTAATGTCATTTTCGTCGCTATTTGGTTCGATTCTTGTAATCGTTGTTCGGAACCGCTGTTTCGAGGTTACCGCAAATACATCTTATGTTATTATGCATGTTGTGAGCTTTCGTTTGGTGTTTCGATCGTGTGTCGTGTATTTCGGATGTGTTGGGCCGTTTTGTAATTTCCCAAAGTTATGGGGTAATTACTAACGTTGTCATTTTCCGAACATTTGGGTAGTCGGAACAGTGTTTTCCTTTAGTGCTTCAGTTCCGACTAAAATTCTCCGTGTGAGGGTCTTCTTTTTGTTTTCACCCGGAGATGAATTCGTCGTTTTCCAACTTTGAGGGTTGTCTGTTCTGTTGTCTGCACTCGTTAACGCACGCTAAGGATGCCCTTAGTGCGCGCTAATGGGACATTACAGAGACCTTCCAGTTGTGTGTTGTGTCCCATTAGCGCACGCTAAGACCGTTCTTAGCGCACGCAATGGTGGGAATTAGCGCACGCTAGATAGGTTGGCAATGCGCGCTGATCCGGTACTACAGTAAGGGCAGAATGTTTTTGAGGTTCTGGACTCCGGATAGGACTGAACAAGTAGCGCACGCTGATACTGTCTGTAGCGCACGCTAACACTGGTTGTAGCGCACGCTAATTCTGGTAGTAGCGCGCGTCAGCGTCTTAGGACAAGAGCTACTGAACTATTGGACGACCCCGTTAGCGCACGCTAACCATGAGAGTAGTGTGCGCTAATTACATCCAGTATATAAGGACCAGAGCAGGTCAACTCCTGTCATTTTTATCATTTCATCTCCTTCCCCGCGGCTTGAGCGATCCAGAGGCGATTTTGACTTCCAATCATCTCAGCCATCATCTTTCTTGAGTCCTTGGTGTATATTAACAACACAAACACTTGTTCTTCGTCTTCAATCCGAGGTAAGCTCTTAGAACCCTACCTTTGGGTAAATTTGGAATTTTCGAGTTTTTGTCCGATCGTATTGTTGATTAATCCATAATGTATGTGATTAATCTTAATGGTATACATGTTTTCCCCACGAGTTCATGGTAAATTTCGTGGTATTTGTGAAATGGAGAGGGTTTGGTCGTAACCCGCCCTCATTGTTTTTATACGAATTTACATGAATTGTAGGTGGGTTTTCGGATGCCTTCCATTTTCGTATTCATGTAGAAATGGTTGTGATTGTATTCTTCGAATCGTTAGGTTCGGGATTGTCGGTTCCTAGCGATCGTGGTTGATTTTCCGTTCTGCCCGTCTCGTCGTTAATTACTCAAGGCAAGTATTCTTGTGAAACCCTTATGCTTAACATGAAATGGTAATGTATAACATGTGTGTGCTTTGCTCACTCCGGGAGGGTCTGACGAGGCCTCGGAGGAATTTGTGATTTCGCTCCTGATTCACGAGCTTGTTGGATAGCCAGTCCGGGAGGGTCCATAGAGGCCTCGGATGGGACCCGTGGTTTAGCCCCGGTCCTAGGCGATGCATGTGCGTAATTTTGATTTTTAACTATGGCTGGTCCGGGAGGGTCCATAGAGGCCTCGGATGGGACCAGTGGTTTAGCCCTGGTCCTAGGCAAGTTCGAACTGTGATTATTGACTGTTTGTTTTACGGGAAAAGACATGTCTTGTTTTGATTTTGAACGATTTGATGCATGCACTATGAAATATATAAGCGAATGGTTTGCCTTGATTACTTGTACTAGCGTAATTGCTAACCCCTTTGGGGACCCGTTTTTGGGGAAATTCATGTTATGAATTTCAGGTTGCGTTCAGCCGGTCGATCGATCACTGGGGCAGTACGAGGATGTTGACTAAGGTGGTCGACATGTGCAAATGAGTCCTTTGTTTTAGTTGCCCATTTTAAATGTTTGTTTTCAACTTGTAAACTGATAGACCGTACTCGCAAGTACTTAGGCGTTTGATTTGGAAAATGGTTTGTATACCAAATGTTATTTTGTAATTTCGATGATGTTTGGGTTACTGGTTGTACCGGGTATTTTACTTAATCTTCGTATTGGTGATGTGTGTTTTTCCCGCTAACCGAGATGGTTAGACGAGCGGTATTTATTATTTTAGCCTGGTGGGTCCCACGTAGGGATCCACGACGCTGTAATATATCCTGAATATCTTGAGAGTGTTACAGAAAATGGTATATGAGCCCTAGGTTTATGGATACCTAGGCTTGTCGGTTAATTGGGTCTGGTTGTGTTTTGTTTTGCACATCGTCATCACGCTGCCATCATCTCGGTACTTCCAGTGTTCGTAAGTTTTCCTTACTCGATTCTTTTGTTTTCTCGTATCGTACTTCCGATTCTTGAACTGTTATTGTTTTCCTCTCGTACTTATCATCGAGTTGCTTTTACTACATTCTATCTCCAGTATGGATGCTGGGAGAGGTCGAGGTTGTGGATGCGGCCAGGGACGTGGGGAAGCTAGTTGGGCGGCCACATCACATTATTCTGGAGCCGGCAATACTAATGGCTGTCAGAGTCATACTGCTACTCAAGATGGCACAACCGGTATTGGCGCCGACTTTGGTGTTGCGGCTGTGATGCAACAGATGGTGAACCAAATGGCTACAATAGCCCAGGCGGTTCAAAACCCGACTCCAACTCATGCTGCTCGGGCTGGAGTGGATCGTTGGCTTCAGGATGTCACCAAGATGCATCCTTCTTAGTTTTCTGGGGCTTCAGACCCGATTGGTTGGGAGGATTGGATCAAAGAGATGTCTAAGGTCTTTGTTGCCACAAATTGTCCTGAGGATCGCAAGGTCCAAATCGCCCAATATTTTCTCACTGGGGATGCTGCTGATTGGTGGGAGGCTGGGCCTCAGGATCATGATGCTTCGTGGGCCGAGTTCAGGGACCTTATGGAAGCTGAGTACTGTCCATGTCCAGTTCGGCAGGCGCGGGTCCATGCTTTTTATGATGCTCAGCCTCGAGATATTCCGGTTTCTCAGGCCATTGCAGATTTCAACCGGGAATTGGGCTACGTGAAGGCCCATGTTAAGGAGGAGAGTGACAAGATTTGCCACTTCTCGAGGTGAATGAAACCTAGGATTCGTGAATATATGTCTGGATTTGCCTGCACCACCCTAAAGGACTATCAGAGTAGAGCTCTTGCTTATGATATGTCCTTGACGGCCAGTGAGGCGGCTCGAGAAAGTAAGAAATAGAATTCCGTCGGTAATTTTTTGGGTCACAAGGGAAGAATTCAGCAGAAGTCTCAACCTTCTAATGTTCCTGCGGGCGGTTCGGCTCATTTTTCTGGGGGCTTCCGGGGTACTGCAAGTGCCCCCACTCGAGAGGTCAGATGTTTTAACTGTGGCCTGCTGGGCCATAGGAACTGGGAGTGTCCCCGTTCACCATTGACTTGTCATACTTGTGGCCAGGTGGGACACAAGGCTTCTTTCTGTGATCGTTTAGGGCAGACTCTTGGTGCCCAGACTTCTTTCCCAGTGCCTAAGGAGCCGAGTGTGAACCAGGGGTCGTTTGCTCCGCCGCCTCCACAGAGTGCCAACCGAGGGAGAGGTCGGGACCAACCCGCTAAAGGTGGAGCTTCCAGTGTCGGCTCCGCTCATCCGCGTGTATACGAGATGAGAAGGGTCGATGATCCAACAGCTACCATGGCTACAGGTACCGTTCATATTCATTCTCATCCTGTCAGTGTGCTTTTAGATTCTGGTGCTACGCATTCGTTCATCTCTCTGGAGTGTGCACGCCATTTGAGTCTTGACTGTTTGTAGTCTTGTGAGCCTTTCATCGTTAAAATTCCTAGCAATGATAGGATTGTCGGTGATCGGGAGATCCGAGATTGTTCTGTGGTTATTTGTGAGAGGGCTTGACTCTCTAATCTTATTGTTGGGTGTATCTAGGGTGAGGATTTAATTATCGGGGATAATTGGCTTGAGCGTCATGGTGCGATCATGAACTACCGCACGAGGATCATCACCATTTTAGCTGAGGACAGCACCGAGTACTCTTTCGCGGGGCGAAAGAGAGGAAACTAGAAGTTCATAATTAACGCCTTGAAGGCAATGAGACTCCTGTGGAAGGGGTGTACTGGTTATTGGTGTTACGCCTTGAGGGTGGAGGATGGTGGAGTCGAGCTTTCATCGATCCCAGTCGTTAGTGAGTTCCCATATGTCTTTCCTGACGAGTTTCCGGGGTTGCCACCGGACCATGAGGTTGAGTTTGCTATCGAGTTAGAGCCGGTTGCAGCTCTAATTTCGAAGGCGCCGTATCGCATGGAACCTTCAGAGATTGACGAGTTGAAGAAGCAGTTGAGTGAGCTTCTTGAGTTGGGGTATATTCAACCGAGCGCTTCGCCTTGGGGCGCACCGGTTTTGTTTGTGCATAAGAAGGATGGTTCACTGCATTTATGTATCGACCATCGCGAGCTAAACAAAGTGACCATCAAGAACAAGTATCCCTTGCTGAGGATTGATGACTTGTTTCATAAGTTGCAGGGAGCTTCGGTATTCTCGAAGATTGACTTGAGATCGGGGTACTATCAGCTTCGGGTGAAGGAGTCCGATGTCCCAAAAACAACTTTTCGGATGAGATACAAACATTATGAGTTTGTGTTATGCCTTTTGGGCTAACTAACGCGCCGACAGTGTTCATGCAGTTGATGAACAAGGTTTTCATCGAGTATTTGGATAAGTGTGTCGTCGTCTTCATTGACGATATCCTTATCTATTCGAATAATGAGGAGGAGCATGCGCATCATCTGCGTGTGGTGTTAGACATTTTGAGGACCGAGCGACTCTATGCGAAGTTCTCGAAATGTGAGTTCTGGCTGAAGGAAGTGATATTTCTGGGTCACTTGATTTCAGCCTAGGGGGTCTGTGTGGATCCACAGAAGATTAAAGCGGTGCTGGATTGGGCACCGCCTAGGAATGTGAAGGAGGTCCGTAGTTTCTTGGGTTTGGCTGGCTATTATCGTAGGTTCGTCGAGGGGTTCTCGAAACTGGCTCGGCCACTTACACAGTTGCTTCAGAAATATGAGAAGTTCGTATGGAATGATGAGAGGCAGTCTAGTTTTGAGGAGCTGAAGAGGCATTGACTTCAGCCCCGATTCTAGCCTTGCCATGTGGCAACGAGGGTTTTGCTGTTTATAGCGATGTGTCGGGTCAGGGTCTTGGGTGCGTGTTGATGCATCACGACAAGACTATTGCCTATGTGTCGAGACATTTAAGGCCGTATGAGCTCAACTCCCCTACTCACGATTTGGACTTAGCGGCAGTTGTTTTTGCGCTCAAGATTTGGTGTCACTATCTCTTTGGCTCTGCAAGTCAGATTTTACCGATCATAAAAGTCTGAAGTACATATTTACTCAGCGGGACTTGAATATCAGGCAGATGAGGTGGTTGGAGTTGATTAAGGATTATGACCTCGAAATCCTTTATCACCCGGGCAAGGCGAACGTCGTGGCAGATGCCTTGAGTCGGAAATCGGCTACATTGCAGACGCTTGAGATACTCACATCTCAATCTGTGCTTCAGCGTAATTTGATCAAGTTGGGTGTCGAGATTCTATTGCCAGGAGTTGTCGGGCAACTTTGTGCTTTGGAAATTTTGTCGTCGCAGATCGATGAAATTAAATTGAAGCGGTTAGAGGATCCGATGGTTTCTCAAATCCGAGAGAATGTTCTTAAGGAGAAGTCTTCTGGATTTGTGATTCACGAGGATGGTATTATGAGATTCCAGGGTCCACTTTGCATACCGAACAACTTGGAATTAAGGCAGAGTATTTGCGTGAGGCCCATGCTATGCCTTACTCGGTTCATCCTGGTTCGAGTATGATCTACAAGGACCTAAGGAGGAACTTTTGGAGGAATGATATCAAGGAGGAGGTCACGCAATTTGTAGCGAGATGTTTGACTTGTCAGCATGTCAAAATCGAGCATCAGCGACCAGCCAGGTTGTTGCAGTCGCTTCCCATTCCAGAATAGAAATGTGAAGATATTTCGATGGACTTCGTCACGAGCTTGCCGAGATCGAAGTCTGGTATGAATATGGTTTGGATGATTATGGATCGTCTGACCAAGTCGTCACACTTCCTGGGCATTAAGGATACTTGGGGTCCGAAAAGGCTGGCTCGTGTATTTATTGCGCAGATTGTGAGGCTTCACGGTACTCGAAGTCTATTGTTTCGGATCGTGATGGCCAGTTTGAATCGTATTTTTGGAAATCGGTACATAAGGTATTGGGTACTCGTTTGTGTCTGAGTACTTCCTTTCATCCTCAGACTGTTGGGCAGTGCTTGTGCTTGTGCTCTCGATTGGAGCAGTGATTGGGGGGAGCATTTACCGTTGACCGAGTTCACGTACAACAATAGTTGCCATGCATCGATCAAGATGGCACCGTATGAGGCACTTTATGGGCGCCGGTGTCGATAGCTGATTTGTTGGAACGAGGCGTCTGATTAGGTCGGGAAAAAATCGGATTTCGCTTTGGAGACGAGGGAGAAGGTGTAATTGATTCGGGAGAGGATGTTGACTGCTCAGAGTAGACAAAAATCATATGCTGATGTTCGTCGTCGACCTTTGGAATTCGAGGTGGGAGACCATATTTTGCTAAAGATGTCGCCAAAGAGGAGAGTTTTACGCTTCGGGTGTGGAACACATGCGGCGGTTCACGACCGAACAGGTGTAATGGTTCGGACTGTTCTGTGCAATCTGAACCAGCACACTGTTTTGATTCGCCTGAACCAATGCAGCCCTTCGCACCAGACCACAAGGTGTCTGTTCAGCCAGAAAGTCACATTGATTTGAATAGGTCCCATTACAGCTATAAATAGCCCCCTGCAGATGATGGTTAGACATACAGAATTAACCGAGATAATTAACACACTCATTCTAGCATAGAATTCATACTCAAGTCCCGAATATTCAGTAGTTTGCCTGGAATTTGACTCCTAGTACAAGGTATCGAGTTCATAGAAAACCGTTGTATCTTGGGGACGTTTTCCGTTGATCCGTGTGTACTGTGCGGGGCAATTTCATCTTACGGAGAGAGAGTCCAACTCTTGCCTCAGTTTTGCATCACTTCGTCATTTTCTACATCATACCAAACAACAATCATAAGACAAAATTTCTGTAGAAGATGGTGTCGTCAAGCAACAATGTTCATGCTCCTGCCCATGCCGAGAAACCCGAGAAGTTTTCAGGTTTTGATTTCAAACGTTGGCAATCAAAAATGTTGTTTACCTTACTACTCTCAACCTGTGTCGCTTTCTTTCCGAATTTCCTCTTGTTGTGGGGGATAATGGAACTGACACCCAAAAACACACGGCGTTGGATGCATGGCATCACAACGACTTCTTATGTCGAAACTATATTCTGAATGGGTGGATGATACACTTTACAGTGTTTATTCCACAATAAAAACATCCAAAGAGTTGTGAGACTAATTGGAGACAAAATATAAAACAGAAGATGCCGGTTTGAAGAAGTTCGTCGTAGGTCGTTTTCTCGATTTCAATATGGTGGACAACAAAACTGTTCTTAAACAAGTGCAGGAAATACAGTTGATCCTGCACGACATTTTGGCGGAAGGAATGAGTCTGTCTGAATCCTTTCAAGTTGCTGCCATAATCGAGAAGTTACCCTCGATGTGAAAGGATTTCAAAAACTACCTCAAGGACAAGTGCAAGGAGATGGGTCTTGAATATATTATTGTGCGACTGAGGATCGAAGAAGACAGTCGGAAGACAGATGTCAAGACGAACAAGTCATCTATGGATGCAAAAGAAAATCTCTTCGAGTCAAGCCACAACAAAAAGGGAAATTTGACGGGAAGAGGCAAGACTCGAAGAATCAAAAGAAGATCAAAGAAGAATGCTACAACTGCGGCAAAATCGGGCATATAGCGAAAGATTGCCGCAAACCAAAGAAGGAAAAGAAGAGAGATCAAGCAAATGTTATCAAAAAGAAGTTTGTGCCAATCGATTTGTCCAGTCTTGATCTGTGTGCAGTTGTAGATGAAGTCAACATGGTCGGTATTCCAGTCGGATGGTGGGTGGACACCGGCGCTACCAAACACATTTGTGCCGATAAAGCCATGTTCTCCTCCTACGAACCCATCACCAAGGAAAGGAATTTGTACATGGGAAACTCCGCTGCCTCAAATGTTGTCGGAACTGGAGAGGTTATACTCAAGATGACGTCGGGATTGAAAATGACGCTCAAGAATGTGCTGCATATTTCGGACATCCGTAAGAATCTTGTGTCTGGCTCAGCATTGAGCAAAGACAGATTTGTAACATCCCAAAACCATATGGGAATGTTACACGTCGTAGATCCTTTTTACAAGGATCTATCAGGTTAAACATCACAGAACGACCAAATGTTTGCCCGGTCAGGGTCAAACAATATAATAATACATACAGATAAGGTCAATTACAATTAAACTACACAGACTGATGAGGTCGCACAACTCAATCAACAAATGATAACATTATACAACATTACCCACGCATGGGTCGAAGTACAATACAACGAAATACTGATTACAACTCTGACAATACAATATAACTCTACCAAACTCTCTTGATTAGTATCGTAGCTCGTCACTTTCTGTGCCAATCCTGGAACTGTTCCTCAAGAACCTGCATGTACTTGGACGTAATACAGGCATCCACCCCCCGATTATTAGGAGTTTCCTGGGATTAGCTGGTTATTATCGTTGATTTGTTGATGAATTCTTGAAGATTGCTCGACCACTCACTCGGCTTTTGCAGAAGACACAGAAGTTTGAGTGGAGTGATGAGTGTCAGAAGAGTTTTGACGAATTGAAAAAGCAATTGACTACGTCACCGGTTCTAGCCTTACCGCAAGGGTCGGAAGGTTTTGTTATTTATAGTGATGCTTCTAAACAAGGATTGAGATGTGTGTTGATGCAAAATGAGAGAGTAGTGGCTTGAAGATTGCTAGTTATTATCGTCGATTTGTTGATGAATTCTTGAAGATTGCTCGACCACTCACTCGGATTTTGCAGAAGACACAGAAGTTTGAGTGGAGTGATGAGTGTCAGAAGAGTTTTGACGAATTGAAAAAGCGATTGACTACGTCACCGGTTCTAGCCTTACCGCAAGGGTCGGAAGGTTTTGTTATTTATAGTGATGCTTCTAAACAAGGATTGAGATGTGTGTTGATGCAAAATGAGAGAGTAGTGGCTTATGTGTCTCAACAATTAAAGCCATACGAGATTAATTATCCCACCCACGACCAGGAGTTAGCCGTTGTGGTGTTTGCGTTAAAAATTTGGAGGCATTATTTGTATGGTTTTTCTTGTCGAGTGTATACGGATCATAAGAGCTTGAAGTATATATTCACCCAGAAGGAGCTTAATATGCGCCAACGTTGATGGTTGGAATTGATTAAAGATTATGATCTTGACATTCTTTACCATCCAGGTAAAGCGAACGTCATTGCCGATGCATTAAGCCGCAAGTCAGTCGTGTTGCAAAAGTTGGAATTACTTACCATTCAACCAAAGCTCAGACAAGAGTTGATTGATTTGGAAATTGAAGTTTGGCCTCATAGAACTCAAGGACAGTTGCGTTTCCTTGAGATTACGTCCTCCGTGATGGAAGATATTAAGTCCAAATAGTTAGATGATCTCTCATTTGTGCAGCTTCGGGAAGACATTGTTAAACGAAAAGCTCCTGGATTCTTAATCGATGAAGACAGAGTTCTTCGATTTCGAGGTAGAACTTGTGCACCTAATCGGGATGATCTCAAACAAGTGATTTTGAATGAAGAACATTCTACTCTATACTCGATTCATCCGGGTATGAGTAAAATGTATAAGGACTTGAAGAAAAATTTTTGGTGGTCGAACATGAAGAAAGATGTAACGAAATTCGTGTCAAAATGCTTGACTTGTCAGCAGGTTAAAGCGGAGCATCAGAGACCTGCCGGTAAGTTGAAACCGCTACCAATACCAGAATGTAAGTGGGAAGATATTGCGATGGATTTTATTGTGGGAATGCCAAGGATGCGAACTGGAGTGAATATGATTTGGGTAATCGTTGATCGGTTAACCAAATCCGCTCACTTTCTGGGCATTAGAGATACTTGGGGACCGGAGAGGTTGGCTCGGCTATTCGATACTGAGATTGTGAGACTCCATGGTACCCCAAAGAGTATTGTGTCTGATCGCGATGGGCGCTTTGTGTCACATTTCTGTCAAGCAGTACATCGAGCACTCGGTACCAAACTGAATTTCAGCACCGCTTATCATCCCCAGACGGACGGACAGTCGGAGAGAACGATCCAAACGCTGGAAGATATGTTGAGGGCTTGTGCGTTGGTTTGGAAAGAAGATTGGGAGACTCACTTACCGTTGATCGAATTTGCGTACAATAACAGTTGGCATAGTTCGATTGGAATGGCTCCGTTCGAGGCGTTATATGGAAGATGGTGTAGATCGCCAATTTGTTGGGATGAACTGTACGAGTTACTTGGAGTAGAACCGGACTTGGTGGCTCAAACACGGGAGAAATTCGCAGTTATTCGGCAAAGGTTGTTGACCGCTTAGAGTCGACAAAAGTCATATGCCGACGTTCGTCGTCGACTGTTAGAGTTCCAGACAGGAGACCACGTGTTGTTGAAAGTATTTCCGACTCGTGGAGTTCTACGGTTTGGTAAGAAGGGGAATCTTAGTCCTCATTATATTGGCCCATTCGAGATCCTGGACAAGGTAGGTGATGTAGCTTATCGACTAGCGTTGCCTCTGACGCTTAGTCATGTTCATAATGTGTTCCATGTTTCGCAACTAGGTAAGTATGTTCCCGATCCCATCCATGTTATTGACTATCAAGAGATTGAAGTTAATGATGATGTCACATATGAAGAACAACCGGTATCCATATTGGAGCGCCGAGTGAAACAATTGCGATGGAAAGTGATTCCGTTGGTTAAGGTCCAATGGTCTAAACATGGAGTTGAGGAAGACACCTGGGAGACTGAAGAAAATATGTGTGCCCGTTACCCTAAGCTTTTCGAATCTTAAGTTTCGGTCCGAAACTTCTTTTTAGGGGGTAAGGGTGTAATAACCGTGTATTTCACATGTGTCGTTTTGGAATTATCTTGTTGTGTTGTGGTTATTTGTATTTGGGGGACATGATGATTGATATTGGTATATTCATAGTTGATAATCATTGAATTTTGTGGTTTCTGGGATTATGTTCGTTCTGGCCGAATTTTGCGAATTTTATGCTGGAAGGTAGCAGTTAGCGCGCGCTAGACTACACTGATAGCGCACGCTAACCAGATGCGAGTAGCGCACATTACTCTTGTGCATTAGCGCGCGTTAGGTCCGTTGTGCAGTGAGAATTCTGGACTCTGGATTGTGGCATTAACGCACGCTAATGGAGGACTAGCGTACACTATTGCGGGTGCATTAGCATACGTTAAAGGTTGGTAACGCACGCTAGGTCGGCAGGTCAGTGAGGGCAGATTGTTTTCTGGACTGCGGGCGATAGCAGGTAGCGCACGCTATGTTTCGCGTTTAGCGCACGCTAGTCCCGTTCGATAACGTGCGCTAGTATTTCTGTGTAGCGCGCGCTACTTAAGTCAGACAGTGGATTCTGTACTGCCTGTCAAGCTCCTTAGCGCACGCTAATTTCTAGTCGTAGCGTGCGCTAGTTCCCCCCAGTATATATATGCTGGGCAGGCTCAGAATCGTCATTTTCTTCATTTCCTTCTCCTCCTCCGGCGGCTGAGCGTTCGTGATCATTTAGAAGTGCAGATTTTGGTTGGATTTCTTCATCCAATAATATTTTTGAGTTCCTAACACCAAGTTATCAACATCTCATCAACTTTCACCGTCCAAATCAAGGTAAAATCCGCTGGAACCCTAGTTCTTCATATTTTGGGGTTTTGTTGAGATCTTCGATTTTAATCTATTTTTGCTCAGATTTGTGCTAGATTATGATGTTGTAATCATAATCCTTCACTTTTCTCCAAGATTCACAGATTAAATCCCTAGTTATCCTCCGTAGTTGGATTCGAGCTGTGTTGTCTTTGTAGTGTTTAAATAAAGCTCCCTAAGGGCAAAGCTTAGGGTGAATCCTTCCGTTTTCATAGTATGGTATTTGATTCGTTATTTTGTTGAACTAGGATCGATTCGTTAAAGGGGTTTGGACCGTACATCTTTCCGTTCATTATTCTCGTATCGTTTCCAACCAAGGCAAGTACTTTGATTACGTTTATTGTACTTGATATGAATGTGTGAAAATTGTGATTTTGAGAAAATATACGATTGGAGCCATGTATTTATTGAGCTTGTGTGAGCCGAGTAAAACCAGCGAGGGTCCCCTGGGATCCTGTTAGACTTCGAGTTCTACGGATCACTCGGTTGGGTTGTACACCGGGGAGGGCCTGACGAGGACTCTCTGGGGTGTGTATTCTGTATGGGTACAGGGCCAGTACAACTCGAGAGGTTATCTTGTGATGGTGATTATGGCATTGTATTCCGGAATATTTGTGATGGCATTGTGATTTGTGTTGAATATTCATTGGTTGTACATTTTCTGTAATCGTTGTACTTGCACCGGCATTTTGCTGACCCCTTTAGGGATGGATATACTTGTTGTGTATTCAGGTTCAGGTCCAGTAAGGGAGCCAGCACAGGGTGGATACGAGCTTGGTGGGCAGCCTTGATATCATGTATTATTTTGAGGTGATGGTCGTATTGTCAAAGTCATAGTTGTGTTTTGATATTTTACTTGCGCGGGTACTATCATGTGTTGTCATTAAGTTGTTTTTATTGTGGGCGGTGCTGTGGTATCAGTTGTGATCCTACGGGACAATGTGTTATTTGGTTTTTTAATTTATGTCGTATTGGAGACAGTTTGTCCTTTTAACTAAGTGAATGTTGTGGTTTGTTTATTTTAATGAGTTTTATGTATATTAGCCTGGTAGGTTCTCCAAAAGAGAATCTGCGGCGCTGTAATGTCACCGTATACCACGACTATGTTACATCTCCATATTGCCTCCTCCATAAAGCAGTAAAGATCTCACAATCTAGCCTACAGCTACAGCGAAAGACTTAATACGTCGGATACAGAAGCCTGTTGGAACATTTAGTTCCATACATAAATTAAAAGTGTTTTGATGATTAATGTTGATAAGCAAAACAAAACAACGAAGAGACGAAGCAAGCATCGAAGGAAAACGAAGTGCAAAAAGCTGGAAAAACACAAAGCTAACGTACGTAACAAGGGTATGTTAACGTACGTAATATGGGCAAGCTAACGTACGTAACGAAGGTTGTATAACGTACGTAAAGGAGTTCAAACAAGTGAACGTTGGAGAAGTCAAAGTCAGCAAAGCATCCAACGGATATATGGCGTCGCGGTGGCGTAATGTTAACGTACGTAACAAAGGAAAGGCTAACGTACGTAACTCAAATGATGAAACTCACTGGACTGTTTTGTGAAGATGCTAACGTACGTAACCAGCCATGGTTAACGTACGTAATGAGGATTACGTACGTAATCTAGAGCATATAACGTACGTAATGAAGGTCCTGGCAGCTAACGGCTAGTTTGATCATGAAGCCTATAAATACCATCCCTATGGTATTGTTTGAAGACAACAACCTTGAGCAAATTGTCTATTCTTGTGATATTATTACACACATTCTTGTTGTTGATATTGAGCTTAATTGTAAGTGTTTGAGTGAGAATTCACGAAAACATACACGAGTGGTAAAAGAAAAGATACGATTGGATTCGGTGTTATTAGGATCAAGGATCCGGCATTGTTAGAATCGCAATCGCTATCTTCGTGAGGTTTATCTAGTACCCATAGAAAGCTAGAGCGGTTGATTCCTTGTCCGATAGAAAAGGAAAACGGTTTAACTTGGACCGACGCAAAGACAAGTACGAGTGGTTTATCACGGACCAATAGAAGACGTGATTGTAACGGTTATACCTCGACCGATAGAAGAGAGGCGTAGAGGTTTTTATCTTGATCCTATAGAAAAAGATACCTAGAGAGGACGTAGGCTCATTTATAGCCGAACCTCTATAAATCCTCGTGTCCTTTATTTTCTGCACCTTTTATTTACGCTTCCGCAAACGGCGCAAATATCCGACCCTGTACCCAACAATTGGTATCGGAGCCGTACTCCAATACGCGGCTTAACATTCGAGGAGAAAAGATCCAATGGCTTTTCAAATGGCTCCCGTCGAAGGCCTTGCTCTCAACCGACCACCATTCTTTGATGGTTCAAATTATTTGACGTGGAAGAAGAAGATGTTGATATTCATCCGAGCATACGACATCGAGATTTGGAAGATTATTTGCCTTGGCCCGAAAGTTCCAATCAAATCCGGCCAGTGCGCTCAAATCTTTCGAAGAATACGACGATGCCGATTGGAAAAATGACCATCTAAATTGTAAGGCCACCCAACTTTTATTTTGTGCCTTAAATCCCGAAGAGGTCAATCGAATCTCGTCGTGTGAGAGTGCGAAAGAAATATGGAAAATTCTTGAAATCACACACGAAGGGACAACTCAAGTCAAGGAGACGAAGATCAATATGCTTCTCCATGACTACGAGTTATTCATGATGAAAGGTGACGAGTCCATCACCAATATGCTCGACCGATTCTCGGTCATCACCAATGGACTAGCTTCGTTTGGCAAACCATTATCTAGTAGTGAAAAAGTTAAGAAAATCTTAAGATCACTACCTAGCGAATGGGACGGCACCGTGACCGCGATTATGGAATCTAAAGATCTCAACACGCTCGATTTTAGCGCCCTTGTTGGTTCGCTAATTAATTATGAGATCGTGTTAAAATCACGAAGTGTCAAGCGAAACCGAAAGAAAATCGTTAGCCATGAAGGCTAAGATATCGAGGAAGAAAGAAGAAATCCCGGTGGAGGAAAGCGACGAAGAAGCGGCATATTATGCCAAAAATATTAATAAATTTCAAACCTTATTAAACCGGAGGAAGAAGGATATCTCGAGCGAAACGAAGAAGTTCGATAACTCTTGTCGACTATGTGGAAAACCAGGCCATTTCGCTAAGCATTGCCGAGCCAAACCGAAAAAGGAGGTTCTCGTGGCAACATGGAGCGATGAAGACGAAGACGATGATTTCATCAATCAAAATAATCTCGCTCTCATGGCCCGGAGTTCGTTCGACGACAGCGACGTCGAAAGCCAAGTAAGTACATCCTCCTGTGATGAACTTTTTGATGCATTTGAGTTACTTCATACGGATTTTCAAAATGCATTATCGGAAATCAAATCCCTTAAGTCTAAAATTAAATCTTTGGAAATTGAAAATTCCAAAATTATCGAGAAGGGAAAATTTGTTGAAATCGATCATTCAAAGTGTATTGAAAATGAAAATATTTTGAAGAATGATCTCGCTAAAATCCAAACCGAGCTTAAATATTTGACAAAGAAATTCTCGTGCGGAAACGAGAAATTTGAACAAATGCTTGGTGTTCAAAAATTTACTTTGAATAAAGAGGGGTTAGGATTCAAAACTCGTTTGAAAAACGAATCCGTTAATTTCAAGATACCCCATTGCGAAAAGTGTTTAAAAATCGGGCATCATATTTCAAGTTGCAAAAGCCCGAGACGGACGATAAAAATTAAGAAAATTTGGGTTCCTAAAGGAACAATCGTTTCAAATATCGTCTACGTTTCAAAAGAAAAACCAACTATAGGTTGGATCCCCAAAAATTGATTTTTGTATTTTACTCAGGGGGAGTATTTTTTTTAAAAGGGGAGATAATATTTTCAGGGGGAGTTTTGACCCTTTATGCATTTATTTATCATAAATTTCTATCATGCATATTTTATAATTTGGTATTATTTATTTCAATTGATATTTTATCCACTTTTTGATGAAAACAAAAAGGGGAGAGAATGGAGAAGGAGAAAAGAAGTCGACAATGGGGTGACCTAAAAGGGGAGAAAATCGATAAATGAAAAGGAGAAGTCGAAAATGACGAAAAGAAATGGGAGAAGATTCTAGCAAACGGACAAAGTCGAAACTTTGGTCTGTAAAGATATACATATATTTGTATTTTTGCGGGAAAATCCCATTGTGAAGTGTTGTTTTGTAATCATCAAAAGGGGAGATTGTTGGAACATTTAGTTCCATACATAAATTAAAAGTGTTTTGATGATTAATGTTGATAAGCAAAACAAAACAACGAAGAGACGAAGCAAGCATCGAAGGAAAGCGAAGTGCAGGTGGAAAAACACAAAGCTAACGTCGTAACAAGGGTATGTTAACGTCGTAATATGGGCAAGCTAACGTGCGTAACGAAGGTTGTATAACGTCGTAAAGGAGTTCAAACAAGTGAGCGTTGGAGAAGTCAAAGTCGGCCAAAGCATCCAGCGGATATATGGCGTCGGCGGTGACGTAATGTTAACGTACGTAACAAAGGAAAGGCTAACGTACGTAACTCAAATGATGAAACTCACTGGACTGTTTTGTGAAGATGCTAACGTACGTAACCAACCATGGTTAACGTACGTAATGAGGATTACGTACGTAATCTAGAGCATATAACGTACGTAATGAAGGTCCTGGCAGCTAACGGCTAGTTTGATCATGAAGCCTATAAATACCATCCCTATGGTATTGTTTGAAGACAACAACCTTGAGCAAATTGTCTATTCTTGTGATATTATTACACACATTCTTGTTGTTGATATTGAGCTTAATTGTAAGTGTTTGAGTGAGAATTCACGAAAACATACACGAGTGGTAAAAGAAAAGATACGATTGGATTCGGTGTTATTAGGATCAAGGATCCGGCATTGTTAGAATCGCAATCGCTATCTTCGTGAGGTTTATCTAGTACCCATAGAAAGCTAGAGCGGTTGATTCCTTGTCCGATAGAAAAGGAAAACGGTTTAACTTGGACCGACGCAAAGACAAGTACGAGTGGTTTATCACGGACCAATAGAAGACGTGATTGTAACGGTTATACCTCGACCGATAGAAGAGAGGCGTAGAGGTTTTTATCTTGATCCTATAGAAAAAGATACCTAGAGAGGACGTAGGCTCGTTTATAGCCGAACCTCTATAAATCCTCGTGTCCTTTATTTTCTGCACCTTTTATTTACGCTTCCGCAAACGGCGCAAATATCCGACCCTGTACCCAACAAAGCCAGGCTGTAAGATGTTTTACTTAGGAAAAGTAAAAGACATCTGACAGGTCTGATTAAAGAATGCTTTAAACCGTTGTGAAATATACTTTGTTTATTCATAAAGTATTCACGGTTAAAGCAGCATTTATTGCTGATAGGCCTACATTTAATGCAGCTGGAGAGAGAAGTCTGAACGCGCTGAAGAAAATTCAATGCGAAGTCAAAAAGATTGCCTAAGGCATTAATTGCGATCTGCTTTAATTTAAATATTCAGCAAAGCCGCCAATCAGAGACGTCAACATCTCACCTACCAGCAACAGTTATATTTATAATGGATTCATTTTCCAAAGGTTATAAATACCCCCAAGCTGAGGACTCAACACATTTGAGAAATTCAATATCGCGAAAGCGCTCACATTTTACTCTGACATTCTAGCGGTTATTAAGCAGTATATTTAGTGAGCATACAATGTATATTCAAGATAAGAAATATACTAAGTCCTCAACAAAGAACAACACAACATACAGCAATCGTATATCAAAGATCAAGCTGATGTTCAGAGAATTCTACCTTTACCGTTGAAGAAAACCATCAGCCTTGTGTCGACTAAAGATCCTTGCTTATTCGGACATGCGTGGAAAGAATAGCATTGTAGACGAAGGTTCGAATTGTATGTGAAGAATCAAGTCAAGTAATAGTTAAAGTCAATCTGTGTGAACGGCCCAAAGCTTCGGTCCCTGTACCAATCTGTGTGAACGATACAGAGACAGGTTTAGTTATAGTCACGTAGTTGTGTACGTAGTGATTATAATAAACGTTTTACTCATGTGTGGAGGACCAGTGGACGTAGAGGGGTTTACCTCGAACCACTTTAAACTCTATGTTATTTACCATCTGCCCTTATTGTTTTCTTTACTGTGATTTATACAAGTATACATTGCAAAACCCTATACGCACTAAGCAAACAGGAGAAAATCATAGTTGATGTATTTACATCAACTCACTCAAACGAACTTCCGATACATACTCACATTCGAAAACCGTACAACTTATTGTGCTATTACTTTCCAAGCTGTATACTGTATATTTAGTGACCAACAGAGGGTAAAACAGTAATTTATCTCATTCAGCAGGAAAAAAAGTAAATACCAACATATTTTTATCCAAACAGACAAATTTATCTATAGATGACTTAATGAAAATATTGGTAAACAATCTCTACATCTTTGTTCTCCTCATATGAATTTATTGAACTGAAATTATTTTTACCGGATATCAATTTTAATTGGTAAAGTGATTTTTACTACATAAAATTGATTTTTAGTGAACGAAATTGATTTTTACTTGATTCTATTGAATATTATTTTGTTTCAAATGTAAGAGATTAAGGCCTATTTGCTGAAATTGCTATGTATGCATGTGATGTGAATTTATAGTATTTTAAGCATCCAGTCCTCCACAGTGAAGGAAAGAATTTTATCTACATTAATCGTTATGCACAAATGGTCTAATATTAAAGAGGTTTTCAAATAACCCTGACGTTACATTGCTCTGTAAAATAAATAAAAAAGTTAGGAATTCTTACTAGGATAAAAGAAATCAATCATTCCATTAAAAGATGACATCACCCTTAATAAGAGTCGTTGTAGTTGTACAAATAGGCTTGTTCTACACATACCATTGGCCCTAATGTTAATATTATATATTTGTAGGTTCTTTATATATTTATATAATATTTATAAATTAATCATATAAATCTAACACAAAAAAAAAACAATGACAAAATTATCTCATTAGCTACTTAAAATTAATATTCTGGTTATTTGAAAAAATATATTTTGATACCAGTAATTTGGTATCTAGCTACACAGTCTCTAATGAGATATATTGCGTTTAAATACTTGTAACGAACAATTTAGTGATTAATATATTGCAATCGAATACCAGCTCAAATCGTGATTCTTGTTATAATTTTAGTCTTTTGAAATTTTTGTAATATTTTAATATTATGATTAGATAGGGTAGTTGTCCTCCCTTTATATACTTGGATACGCTAAATGGGCCGATTGACCTTAATCAAGCCCAATAGAAAAATTCAGCTTATAATAATACCGTGCATCTAGGACTGCAAACGAACCGAGCTGCTCGCGAGCATACTCGGTCAAAGCTCGAGCTCGAAAAATACTTCACTCATGAGCTCGCGAGCGGCTCGCGAGCGTTTTTTTTTATAATTTTATTATGCATGTATAAATATCCATAATATTTAATTATTTATAATTAATAATAATATTAACAATCATATTTGTTAAAATTGATAGTTTTATTATTGCTTTTAACAAAACATAAAAAATAAAAATAAAGATAATTAAGTAAAAAAATATGCTCGCGAGCCGCTCCGGGGCGCTCGAAATAATGCTCCAATCGAGCTCAAATTTTGCAGTTCGTTTGAGCTCGAGCTCAGTTAAATAGTAACAAGCATCGCGTGTTAATACCGAAGCTCGACCCGGCACGACTCGTTTCCAGTTCTACCTGCATCATAACCCCCCCCCCCTCCCAAGAGCATCCCGAGTAAGTTCGAGAGTACATCTTCATTCCTCTAGCAAGTTTGAAAATACTGCATGGCTTCCACAACCACAAGTTAGTTTGTGCGTCTCTTTTTATTTTTTGTTTGAACAAAATTCTACTCTCAGTGTGTGCTCTTTAATACAGTCGTATTTGAAATAATTTTGCATGCTTGCTCGTCAGTTAGCTCATCAAAGATTATTTTTATGGGATCTCTTGTGATTTTATGGGGAGATCTTCACACTATCAATGTTGATACTTTAGCTCACCATAAAAAATATTACATTTTGTAATTGTTGTTTAACGACAGTAAACTATATGAACCTTATATGTTGTACTTATTGTTTATTGTCAAATGAATCTTATACTTAATCCCAACATAATTTATTAAAAATTGACAGGTTTCTATTTTTAAGCGAGTAGTATAACCAACATAGCTAATCATCCGGTCCGACGAAGCGCCACAATCTAAATTTGCGGTTGTTAATGAAAGTTCTGCAAAAGGCCACTTCTTCAGACACAGTGGACACTGTTTGTTTGTCTCAAAAATAAATAAAAAAATAACATATTCGAGCATTCGTGGTGAACACGTAAGTCATAATTTTTCCTAAAAGCTTTTAATATTTTCTTATGTTTAGTCGCATTTATTTTTTCCTAACCTTTATTAATACTAAGTAATTTTTTCTAACTTAGGACAGAGAGAGAGAGAGAGAGAGAGAGTTGTATCAAGATCTTGGCCGAGATAGCGAGGGTGCATAATCTAGATTTAGCTGAAAGTTGCCTCGATTTAGCCGTCAGTGAGATCATCCAGCTCGATCCCTACGTTGAGGATCCAGTATAGGGTACCATTTACCCTCCTATAAAGGGAGTCGGTTTCGCGCGCCGGTAATGGGAGCAGAAGGCCATAAACTGTTAAAGGATACCCAGGCTATCGATGCAGTTAAACGGCTAGAGGAGCAGTTCCGAGCTAAGGAGCAAAAGGAATGATCAAAAGGAGTTGGAGAAGTTTCAAGAAGAGTCTGCCTGGCTCACATCAGATGTTGCAAAGATGACCCCTTCTTATTGTCGTAGATTACATTTATCATTAGCATAATTTAGAAATAGATGTTAAAAATGCCTTTTGAATAGGGATCTTCGGATGAAGTCTACATGGCTCCTTCACTGGTGCTTCTCATCTTTCATGACAAGTGTATATGGCACGAAACAACCAAGAGCTTGGTTCGACAATATGTTCGTTGTAGTATTTTTCTCTTAGTTGTACTTCGATTTTTCATGATTCACATTATTTGTTAGATCATCTCAACATGTCATATATTCGATGTTGTTTGTTGATGGTATCAAATATCTAAAAGCTATGAAAGATTTAGGTCTCTTTGTTACTTTTCAGTATTGAGATAGCTTTGGATATGTTCTTTTCCAATCTAAGTAGTACAGTACAGATAATTCTTGAGCAGGCTCGTTTGACATATACTTGTATTGTTGATTCTCTTCTTGCCCTACTGACGGGATCCTCTTTCTGGTCCCACTTTTTTGGCTATCTTCAAAGAACGCTTTACCTCGTCCCTTGTAGGATACATGAATTCTAATAGCCTTAATTAAATTAGTGAGAATATATACTCTAAAAGATTTATTAAAATGACAAAGTAAAAAGTTTTATATTCACTAAAATAGACTCTTTAAGTGAGACACGGAGGGAGTATGAAGGTCTATTCTATTAGGTACGTTAACATGTTCATTAATGTGATCTTTTCAAAAAATGATACTATATTTATTGTACACTAGCTGAGATTATTTTCTCAACGTACAAGCCTATACACCATAATAAGAATATTAATTCCCCCAGTCACTGACTCATGCATCAATTAGGATTGCAAATGAATCAAGCGCTCGTAAGCTATTTGTATCCATAATAGCGTCTTCGAGCTTGTTCAATAAAAAAATTTGCTAAAATAAATGAATCATACTCGAACTTAGTTTGTTAGCTTGTGAGAGCAGACTTTCGTTAATTTAGTGTTTTAGAAATATTATATTTTATTATTATAATAAGTCGAAAAAATAATAACAACCTTCAGTTCTTTTTATTTAAAATAAAGAATAATATATAAATAGTACTAGTGAAGCAACATGTAAAAAGAAATGGAGGATAATAAGATACAATTAATTTTAGTTATCTCAAACAACTTGATTAACCTCGGAAAAAAAAAAAAAAATCACAAAGTCATCAATATATATGATATATTAAGCTAGAGTTCAACTCAATAATAAATCAAACCAAGCTCAGAGTATCTGAAACTCAGCTCGCTTTGGTACAATTGTTGGCCCTCTAGCATCAAGCCAAAAGAAAGGGCGTCGAAAGAGAAAGGTCGGGAAGGGAACTCATTCCGCGGCTTGCGTAATATTATTAACAGTAGTACAAATATATAGAAGATAAGATGAGTAGTCACATTATTCTCTTACATCAACGAGCGCAGCAGAGCCACAGTACAACAAACAAACATAAACACAAACACAAACACAAACAAATTCCTAGCACGTAAAAGTAGATTAGGGATTCACGTTTATCCAACAACCTGGCCCGACCTTCACATCCTGATGACAGTCGGTGAAGAATCAGGCTGCCCGACAGAAGACGACTTAGACACATCAGGCGCGGATGGTTGAACTTCCTCCAAGCAGCTTTTAGTATCGTCGCTGTTTATTCCGATCATCATCTTCTCCACTTCCTCTTGTGTGTATATGTGGATCTTAGTTACCACCTCGACAAATTCACTGCAGTTCGGTTTGCAAACCAACCATTAATTATTGCCTATCTTATTTTTATGCGTAAACAAGACGCTGCTAGTTCTGCATTCGTTACGACACGAATTAATGATACTACTCTTTATAATTAACCATAATTTTCTATTTTTCTTTTAAAAAATTAGTAGTACAAGTGAAGAAAACAATAAATGTTATGTGAGGGACTTACTGCCACGGGTCGTCACCAACTACCATCATGTCGTTCTCACCATCGGTATACAACACCCGCCATCCATTATTGGGATCACCCAACATCCCTTCCATGCTAAACAACCTTTCAAGGTCACTCAGCAAGTCGTCATAACCTTGCAAGCTCGACAGATCAACGGCTCTCCCCACCAAACTGCCTTGTTTGTGAACCTACCATGCACATGTACTTTTGCAAATCATTCTTAAAAATTTCAAGAAGGAACAAATTACAAAGAGTACCCTTGCGGTTTGACCTATTTTATAAAGAACTCGAATAACTTTATTAAATCTGCAAAAGTACCCCTGACTAAAATGTTTTTGTTAATGTGAAGAGCGCTTATGAAATGTGTCTTTTGAGAATTCGAAAGTTAGTTGGGTTTTTTGGTAATAAGATCAAACCTCGAGGGTACCTTTTGTAATTAATGACCTTCTAAAAATAGCAAAATAATCACTTCCCCAAATGCAGTTTCTTCGGAACTTTACCTTTGTACAGCTTCTCTTACCCGAACCCGGCAAATTAACGGCTGCATGATCTTCCGTCAACGAAAACCCGAATATTTTACATATCGGAACTTTCTCCTTTACGTTTTGATCATCATTCATATTTGATGTCTTATCAAGTGCCCTCGGTTCATTGGTCGGGCTTGGTACTCGACTTATATCGGCTTTAGCGCCACTTAAAATGGAAGTTGGGGTTAGCATGTGATTTCCTGTCTGAAAATCGGAAAAATTGGACAGCATAATACGGCCTTGTCCTGTTGCTCCATATATGCCATTTTGTGGAGTATTTATATTTCTAGCACCTTCTGAAGCTAAAGGATAGAAGGACGGCAGCCTTTGATGCGAATTGTAGCCGATTTCGGGTTTGGACCAGGGACCGAAATCCAAGTCATTTTTCTCGACTAGAGATTTCAAAGAGCAAATTTCTTGACCTTGCAAGACCTTTGGAAACCAATTGGATTCCAGAAAGCCCGTGAAAGTTGAAGGAGGGGCATGGTTTCTCACAAAGTCGCCGTAATTAATCTTTTCCATCCTGTTTGGATGCCTTTCAAAATCCAGATGGCGATTTATACGATCGCTTCTATATAAAGGTGGTACTAAATCTACTACATTTTCTTGACCTTGCAAGACCTTAGAGGATCTCACACACTCCTCAAAATCCAAGAGTGCTCTCCCACCTTCAAAAAAAAAAAAAAAAACAGATATAATCTTTAAAACAGAGTGGATATCATACCTGCATTATCAGATGAAAGTAAATGAAATAAAAAATAAATAAAAATGATATCATATGGAAAGATATGCACCGGCAATTGGATGGCCATGGGTGGTGACCGAAAAATTCGATCTCAGTCTCTTCATACGAGGCGATGGCTGGAGGGTCGGAGGTGCATAGTTACCCGAGATATCAATGTCCCATGAGGAAACTCGTTCTTGGTGGTTGCTCATGATGTCTTCATCCCAACGGACCTATAGTGAAGTTGCAAGACGGAAGATATGTGAAAATCCACATTGCAAACAAAAGAAATCGTATTGCTTCTTATTTACACTTGGAAGAAGTTATCCGGTTTTCTTTTCTTCATAACAATGTAAATCTGTAGCGATGCTAGATTTAATAAATTTAATTTAACAATGTCGAAGTATTTGTAATTAGATGATCCAGTATTGATGGATGGATCATATCACTGTCCAATAATCGAACCAACTACATAGACATGATCATGTAGAGCTTTTATGGCAGCATATTCAAAGAATGGTTGCCTGATTATGAAGTTATAATCTACCATCAGGCATCTCCATTTCGAGTTTGGCCATCGATAGGGGTCCATATCACCAATTCCAGTCACCACTCCACTGAACCTGTTTAAAGAAAATGTACTTCTTTCAACCAAAATACAACATATGTAGGCAAAGTTTAACGGTATGCATCTGATCTAAAATTAAATTGGGACCTTCTTTCTGGAGAATCATCAATGTCAAATCTCATTTTGAATTTCATCCCAATAGATGTCTGATGACTTGCGGTGCTCTTCACATACTTATGGTAAGGGATAATGAAATTGGCATGACTCGCCCTGTGGAAAAAATACAAAAAACAAACAAATAATAATAGGTAATTCTAACCGAGATGCATAACATAAATATACAACTTATCCATACAAAAGAATATTTGCTAAGAAAATGACGATACATATTTAAAAACTGTTGGAAAAATAGCTTAAATTAATACCATAATTAATTATGGTAATTAATGACATTAAATGGTATATTTGGAATCTACATTTTGTGTAGATTAATTTAGTGTATTTACTTGTTTAATTTCATTAAGGAATGAATGGGTAATTAATGCACAAAGATAAGCCATTTAATAGATGGTAATGTGGTGTGGAATTCCATCCCACATTGGAAAAATAAGGAAGTATTGAGCTATTTGCCATAAAGGAGCAATCAAGTGTGCTCCATTACGGGGCACCCTAGTTGGCTTTAATTAGTTTTTAAGGCTAAAATCCGAATCCTACGAGGAAGGTGCAAAGCACCTTCCGAGTCCGAGTCCGAGGCCGAGCACGTGCACATCACACTTGTCGCAACGGGCGCTTCGTAGGCGCACTTCCAAACGGGTGCAATGGTTTGGATCGTTCTAAACCAGAACACTGATTTGGTTCGCCTGAACCAATGCAGCCATTCACACTAGACCACAAGGTGTCTGTTCAGCCAGAAAGTCACATTGATTCGAACAGGGTCCTTTACAGTAGGGCTGTAAAAAAATCCGAAAAATCCGATATGCGTCCGAAATATCTGTATTCGTATCCGAAAAAAGCCGATATTATATGTATTCGAAAAAAAGCGAATACGGATATTATCTGTATCCGAAGAATCTGGATACAGATATGGATATAGGCGCATCCGTATCCGAAAATATCCGTATCCGAAATTAATTATATATAATATATATTTTTAATATAATTTTAATATATAATTACAAAATATAAGCATCCTACTCCCAATAATACTTTGTCACATATCTTCATTCTTTATTTCTCAATGTTAAAATATAAGCATGTGGTATAAGTTATCTTTACTTATTAGTTATTTCCCTTTCTAACACAACAATCCGATAGTATTTGGCTGGTAAGGAGAAGGAGCTCCACCAGGGTTCAAATCCCTCCTCTTGCATTTAAATTTTTGAAGATTACAAAAAAAAGTGGCGGATACGGATAATATCCGTATCCGAATAGCATCCGCCGGATATTATCCGTATCCGATCCGTCCGGATATTTCTGAATCCGGATACGGATTCGGATACCTTTACTAAATACCATATCCGGATACGGATATGGCCATATTCGGCTTCGTATTATCCGTTTGACAGCCCTACTTTACATGCTATAAATAGACCCCTGCAGATGATGGTTGAATACACATAATTAATCAAGATAATTAATACACTCATACTAGCATAGAATTCATACTACAATTCCCGAGTATTCAGTGGTTCGCCCGGAATTCGATTCCTAGTACAAGGTATCGAGTTCATAGAAAACTGTTGTATCTTGGGGACGTTTTCCGTTGAGCCGTGTACTGTGCGGGGCAATTTCGTCTTACGGAGAAAGAGTCTAACTCTTGCCTCAGTTTTGCATCGCTTCGTCATTTTCTACATCATTCCATACAACAATCATAAGACGAAATTTCTGTAGAAGATGGCGTCGCCAAGCAACAATGTTCATGCTCCTTCCCATGCCGAGAAACTCGAGAAGTTTTCAGGTTCTGATTTCAAACGTTGGTAATCAAAAATGTTGTTCTACCTTACTACTCTCAACCTGTGTCGCTTTCTTTCCGAATCTCCTCCTGTTGTGGGGATGATGAAACTGACACCCAAAAACGCACGGCGTTGGATGCATCGCATCACAGTGACTTCTTATATCGAAACTATATTCTGAATGGGTTGGATGATACACTTTACGGTGTTTATTCGACAATCAAAACGTCCAAAGAGTTGTGGGACTCATTGGAGACAAAACATAAAACAGAAGATGCCGGTTTGAAAAAATTCATCGTAAGTTGTTTTCTCGACTTCAAGATGGTGGACAACAAAACTATTCTTGAGCAAGTGCAGGAAATACAGTTGATCAAGCATGACATTTTGGCGGAAGGAATGAGTCTGTCAGAATTCTTTCAAGTTGCTGCCATAATCGAGAAGTTGCCCCCGATGTGGAAGGATTTCAAAAACTACCTCAAGCACAAGCGCAAGGAGATGGGCCTTGAAGATCTTATTGACTGAGGATCGAAGAAGACAATCGGAAGACCGATGCCAAGATGAACAAGCCATCTATGGAGGCAAAAACAAATCTCGTCGAGTCAAGCCACAACAAAAAGCGGAAATTTAACGGGAAGAGGCAAGACTCGAAGAATCAAAAGAAGATCAAAGGAGAATGCTGCAATTGCGGCAATATCGGGCATATGGCGAAAAATTGTCGCAAACCAAAGAAGGACAAGAAGAGAGATCAAGCAAATGTTATCGAAAATAAGTATGTGCCCATCGATTTGTCTAGTCTTGATCTGTGTGCAGTTGTAGATGAAGTCAACATGGTCGGTATTCCAGTCGGATGGTGGGTGGACACCGGCGCTACCAAACACATTTGTGCCGATAAAGCCATGTTCTCCTCCTACGAACCCATCACCAAGGAAAGGAAGTTGTACATGGGAAACTCCGCTGCCTCAAATGTTGTCGGAACTGGAGAGGTTATACTCAAGATGACGTCGGGATTGAAAATGATGCTCAAGAATGTACTGCATGTTCCGGACATCCGTAAAAACTTGTGTCTGGCTTAGCATTGAGCAAAGACGGATTTTTAACATCCCAAAACCATATGGGAATGTTACACGCCGTAGATCCTTTTTACAAGGATCTACCAGGTTAAACATTACAGAACGACCAAATGTTTGCCCGGTCAGGGTCAAACAATATAATAATACATACAGATAAGGTCAATTACAATTAAACTACACAGACTGATGAGGTCGCACAACTCAATCAACAAATGATAACTTTATACAACATTACCCACGCATGGGTCGAAGTACAATACAACGAAAGACTGATTACAACTCTGACAATACAATATAACTCTACCAAACTCTCTTGATTAGTATCGTAGCTCGTCACTTTCTTTGCCAATCCTGGAACTGTTCCTCAAGAACCTGCATGTACTTGGACGTAATACAGACATCCACCCCCCGATTACTCGGGGGTTAGTAAAACTCCACTATTTTATTAGTGCAAGTATCAAATCATACGAAATGTAACAAGCAAACGTCAACCCCAAGAGGTTTTAACAATTTTGAAAACGAGCAAGGAAGTGTTCGCAAATAAAATTCTCATCTCGTGAATTATTTTAGAAACACAAAACCTTTAGGACCTCAAGTCCTGATTTGTAAAACCTTTTCGAAAACCTTGGGTTCTAGCCCAAATCTCAATTCGTATTTCAGTAATTTACAGTACGAAAACATTTCCACAAATCTCGTGGGACTCGGCCCAACATTCTTTCCTTGAAAACTTTCTTTCAAAACTTTGATTGACAAAACATCATTCATGACACTGTGATCCCGTGTCATGTGTCTCCGTAGGTTCGACAACCCACCCAGATTTAATCAATCATAATAATTGCAACAAACAATCATGCTCATGACCCTGTGATTGCATGCCACGAGTCTCCATAGGTTCAACAACCCATACAGATTGAGTCAACACAAAAATCATAACAACCAGTCCTGACCCCATAAACCTGTGTCACGTGTCACCGTAGGTCCCATCGAACCCGCCCGGTTGGACGTACTGTGTCCTGATCCAATGGACCTGTGCCATGAATCATCGTAGGCCTCATTGATGAACAAATTAAAAACTCGCAAGTGTACGAATCGCTTTTGTAAGAAGCGGAAAGTAACTCCGAGGTCGATCTCACAAGGAGTTGGAAACGGTTTGAAGTTCGATTATGTTTAGCAAATAGTCGAATTAACAAAAGTAAAGTAAAATACACCAAAGATTTGATAGGATTAAAATCATAAAACGCGGAAAATTATTATAAACGAAACGTTAACACCGAATTAATGGTTGGATAATTAAGAGAATACAATTATGAGAATGATATGGGAGTTTAGAATCATCGACACACACGTAATCAATTATTAGTTCCGATACTCAAAGAAATAAGGTTTGGAATTATCGATTGCTCACGATTAAAAGAAATCCATTTGATGGCGGTAATTCTAAAAATCACGATTTTTCTTTATGAAAATAAGAGACACTCATTTGATGGGAATGAGTCCGTAACTAACAATCAATTAACCGACTACTTTTGATGAGGTAAATTGCTAAAAGATCACATAAAAAAGGTTTAGAACATTAACAATCGCTTCTATCGGGTCATTTGATGGCGGACTCCGACAAAAACCCTCGTTTTGAATAATAATAACAACTATGAAATAGGTTTGATGATCTAAATCAAAAGTTCTTATGCGAAGAACAAACAAAGAGGAACAATCCCAAACTCTACCCGGAAAATCAATAGAAACTAACAATCGATAACATGTGTGTGGCTCAATCTAAAAACCCATATGAAAAGATTAGCTACACATGATTATTTCAACAATAATAATGGAAATTGTAAAACAAAATATGGTAGAAACTTCCCTTGTAAAAGCCGAAATCGAATTCCTCATGAAGGTTTGATGATCTTCCTTCAAAAACTCACAACAAATGATACAAGGACTTATAATCACTCACAAAATGTATTCTTCCAAATAATGAACATACAATGAAGATCATGAAAAATCTCTCTTTTTCCTCCCTTTTTTGGTGTTTTCTCCCTAAATCATGTGTTTTTCCACACAATATCTCACACAAGATCAGAATATCTCATCTTAAGGTCCCTAACCCCTTTTTATAAAGCCAAAGGACCAAGAAAAATGCTCCAAATCGTATAAAAATATCAAAGAAATGGACTTGCACCGAAAAGTGACATGGCCCGTGTCATATTGTCCTGGAAATGGCAAAAAGTTCTCTGTCCATCGGACCCGGCCGTGTCATATGATACGGCCCGTGTTGTACTACTCTAGAAATGGAAAATCGACTGGATGCGTAACCCGGCCGTGTCCTGTGACATGGTCGAGTTGCCTGACGCGGTTCGGGTCGTTTCTTCTTGTTTTGACTCCGATTTTTGGTCTTCTTCGGCTTGATCTTTCGTTCTTATATCAATACACCTCGAAATTTAGCGTATGATATACCGTTTCGAAGCTAAGTTCACGAGGAATCTATATCAATGGAGAACACATCCCAATTCGGAGTGATTATTCTGGAATTTAGAAAATATGACCGATATTGCTTCAATCTTTATCGTTTTAGGCCCCGTTCTTGCTCTTGATCGTCATAAACTCCAATATTGGCTATAAAAGTGCAAATTTCACCACAATCTTCGTTCGGCTGTGAGACCCGCCCATTTTATATGCAACATAGCCCCCTACTTTCCTTTAGTTTGTAATAGCAGATAGTCTAACATTTCTCCCATTTTCCCCTACTGGTAGGAGCAACAGCTTCTTCTGAAATTTTCTATTTGATACATTTCAAATGGAGGACTCATATGTTCTTGACTCATCTTTTTTATCTCAAGAAAAGGGGCCTTCAGATAAGGACCTTGAATACACTATTGCATATTGTAATTCTAAATATTTGCGTGAAATTTTATGCGAGTTTAGGGAGGCGCACCCTACCACTGTATACTTAGAAGCGCATAATATAGAGTGCATTTTGACCAAGAAGAAATTTGACTTCGTAGTTAAAGCTTTCGAGATCTGAAGCCCTTACGAGGACAAGTTTCCCAAACCGACTGATAGACCTTGTCATTATACAAGCGAGTTATGTATGCCCGTAGAAGCCTTTGAGTCGGGTTTTAGGCTCCCACCTCACCCTTTTTTATTTATAATTAGTTATTTCATTATACTAGTGCTTATGCCTATGCTGCTACTGATGCGATAATTAGTATCTCGAACGAGATTGAGCCTGCCTGGAAGTGGAGAGCTTCCACTGAGGCAGGCAATGGTGATTCTAGTGGATCTTGAAGATCTCGTAACCTAGAGATATCTTCTTCTGGTGAGGAGGCCCTCAAGCTAAGTTAGGGTATTCGTAATATGGATTCCATCATTGGAAATTGCCACCTTGCTGTTAAGTGGTCTCTTGGATTCATGACTCCTATGGATCATAAAAACATGATTGATGATGGCTTTCTTGAGACTACCCATACAGCGGGCAGTTAGGCCCTTGCGATGGTATATTTTTATCTCTCCTTTTCGCTTAACATGTTTTCATTATAATTTCATGTGTAAGCTTAATAACTCTTTATCTTTGCCTTAGGCTAATGCCTTCTTTCAGGCTGCTCTGAGGCATATGGATCTCGCAAGAAGAATGAGGAGCTTGAGGCCAAGTTGGAGATGGTGGTACCAGCTTTTCTACAGTCAGCGGCTCACAAGGGTCGCCTTCATGCTTATGCCCAGTCCCGTGTCCCGGATACTTGTACGACATGTTTCATTCATATTGTGAGGGAGATTGAGAGGGTTGCTCCAGACTGTAATACTTCAGTCTTAAAGAACCCTTTTGCTACTACCCCTATTGTGACTTTACCTGCTTCAGGCCCCTTATCCTCAGTTCTTCCGAGCATTCCTACCCCTTCTTCTGATCATTCTCCTTTCATTCCTGATCCTGTGTTGGATAAGGAGTTGGGATTGTCAGAGTACTCTATCCCTTAGTTTCATTATATTTACTTAGACTCATGGTGACCCTACGTGGTCTTAGAGTGTTGGTCCCTGAGAATGATGAAGACTATCCTCACTGTACCAACACGAGTCTTTTCTAGCGCGCTTTGTCCTCACTCACGCGCACCTGGGAAACTTCCCAGGGGGTCACCCATCCCATAATTACTCCAGGCCAAGCACGCTAAACTTTGGAGTTTCTATGAGATGGCTACCAGAAAATAAGATGCATCTTGTTGGTATGAGTAGTCCAAATCAATTCATTTAACCATTTTCTAGTACAGATCTCACAGGTCGAATCACAAGCCGCGCCTCGCGTATTTTTAAGCTCATGCAGGCAGGATGCTGGACCGAAGCCCAATAATCCCCCTCCCAGTACCTGCCAGCATCTCATCCTTATAGTCTGGAAACCTCCGCGAACTAGATTTGATGCCCGCCTCTTAGTTCCAACACTCTGGCAGCCTCAATTGTAGGATACTTCGAGGGAATCCGCACCCGTTACCTGCTCCAATACCAATTGTTGGTCCCTGAAAAGATGAAGACTGTCCTCACTGTACCAACACGAGTCTTTTCTAGCGCGTTTTGTCCTCACTCACCAGCACCTGGGAAACTTCCCAGGGGGTCACCCATCCCATAACTACTCCAGGCCAAGCACGCTTAACTTTGGAGTTTCTATGAGATGGCTACCAGAAAATAAGATGCATCTTGTTGGTATGAGTAGTCCAAATCAATTCATTTAACCACTTTCTAGTGCAGATCTCACAGGTCGAATCGCAAGCCGCGCCTCGCGCATTTTTAAGCTCATGCAGGCAGGATGCTGGACCGAAGCCCAACATAGAGTACTAGCCTGCGTGGTCTTATCTTTATTTATTGTCGGATGATTGCCCTTCGGGGCTTTACTTGTGTTTTTATAAACTCTGTGTTTATTTATTCATATTGTTTTGATTCTTGGCATAGCTGTGTAGGTTTCATGCATGAGTAGAATAACAAGTTTAAGAAAAAAAGACTAGGGGACTTTCATTATGATAAGGGGCACTTGGCCCAAACAAAATTCAGTCATCAAATTTGAGAATAAATTATACCCCTAGTGGACACAATGTCCTTATTCAAAAGATAATTCTACAAAACATTTTTGAAGCAAAATACTCCTAAATCTACTGATAAAAAATCCTAAGATTTGATGCATGCCATGTTCGGGGTATCTCCTTGGGCCCCAGTGTCTCCAACTGATAAGATCCTGGACCTCTGGTCTTCTTGACTTTGTATGGTCATTCCCAGTTAGGGGATAACTTTCCACCCTCCCCGGGGGCTGATGCTTCCAACTTTCTAAGAACCAAATCTCCTTCTTTGAAGTACCTTCCCTTAACCCGAAGGTTATAGTAGGCTGAAGCCTTCCTCTTGTACTCCAGTACTCTAACGTAGGCCTCATCACGAGCTTCATCGACTATATCTAATGCCGCTTTTAGACCCTCTTGGTTAGCTTCCTCATCGAATTGTTCCACACTGAGGTATGTAAGAGCAACTTCTATAGGGACTACTGCCTCAGTTCCGTAAGCCAACATGAAAGGAGTTGCTCCAGTAAAAGTATTTGAAGTGGTTCAATATGACCATAAGACACTTAACAACTCATCTACCCATCCTCCTTTTGCCTTATCAAGTCTTTTCTTCGGTCCATCAAGTATAATCCTATTTGCTCTCTCCACCTGACCATCAGCTTGAGGATGAGCTACTGAAGTAAACCTCAAGTCAATTTTATAGTCGCCACAGTAGGCCTTGAAGTCCTTATTATCAAATTCCTTTCTGTTATCAGTAGTTAATACTCGGGGTATTCCGTACCTACACATAATATCTTCCCATAGAAAACTTGTTATTTTCGGTGTTGTTACCTGGGACAAAGGCTTGGCTTCAATCCATTTGGTGAAATAGTCAATGGCTACTATAAGAAATTTCCTCTGTCCTGACCCAATGGGAAATGGTCTTAAGATATCCATGCCCCAAACAGCAAAAGGCAAAGGAGTAGTGATAGATGTAAGTAACTATGGTGGTTGATGCACCAAAGGGGCATGTATCTGGCACCTTTCACATTTTTTAACAAATTCCATAGCATCCTTCTTCATTTCTGACCACTAAAAGCCTTGCCTTAAGATTTTATGAGCTAGCATCCTTTCTCCTAAGTGTTATCCACATGTCCCTCCATGAACTTCTTCAAGGTCTAACTCAGCCTCTCTGGCTCTTAAACATCGTAAATACGGGGTCACCAACGACCTTTTAAAAAGAGCTCCTTCGATCAATGTATACTTGGCAGATATTGCCAAAAGCTTTCTTGCTTCATTTGGCTCCTGAGGGAGCTCTCTACTCTCTAGATAGTTTTTGATAGGATCTATCCATGTAGCCTCTGTTTCTACAAGAGCCGCTAGCTTAGCTTTCTACGCTGGGTTCCATCAATACTTCCATATATACTACACCATCAGAGTCTATATCTTATTTGGATGTTGCAATTTTAGACAATTCATCTGCCTTTTCATTCTCTTCCCTTGGGATGTGTTCTACCATGCATTCTTCAAAATGTGTCATCAATGTTTTGACAAGTTTCAAATACTTTATCATTAGGGGCTCTCTATCCTCAAATTCTCCATAGATTTGGCTTACTACAAGCCTCGAATCTCCTCTTATCAACAAATTTTTGACCTTGAGGGATTTCGTTAGTCCTAGTCCAGCCAAAATAGCTTCATATTCTGCCTCATTATTTGTTGTTGGGAAGTCTAATGTCACAGCATAATGAATAACAAAAACCAATGGACTCTTCAAGGCAACTCCAGCTCCACTTGCATGCTTACTCGGGGATCCATCAAAGTATAAGTTCCAGAACTCTTTTTGCTCAACCAGTGTGTCATTCTTAACTTCTTTATCTTCTTCCATACTCTTCTGCCCCTCGAGTTCTTGGTCAGAAATGGTGCATTCTACCAAGAAATCTGCAAGATCTTGTGATTTAATGGCCATTCTAGGCTTGTAAAGAATATCATATTGGAATATAAAACGCAGCGGAAGCGATATTGATTAATTGAATAGATTAATTGAATATATTTGGTTTTATAAACTAACCAACAAAATTGTGGATCTATGTAGACTTGTCAATTAATTAATTAAACAGACTAATTAACAATTTAAATATACGTATTTACACAGTAGAATTGGTAATTCATACCTTTGAAGCGAAGTGGTATAAAAATCCATTTTTGGTCGATCGAACTCCTCCTTGCACTCCACCTTGATATTCTTGTATTTCTACCTCAAGATCTTCTAGAGTATATCCCGCCTATATCCGGATGTCGTGTGGGCAACAAAATACCGGATTGCAATATGGATCGGCCGAATTTTTTCCCAAGAAATACCTTACAAATCTTTTTTTTTCTATTTTTCTTGAATATTTGAGTATTTAGAAAAATATTGTGTTAGCTAAATTGTGGAATCCAAGACATAAGTCAAGATCCACAATTAAACACAAAGTATAAAAAAATTGAAATTTCTTGTTCAATAATGGTGAAAACTCGGTCACCCAATAGATTTCATCTTACCAATATTAGGACTTTTCCTAATATAATGAATCTATTAATATCAAGTTAGTCCACTAAAAGGTTGATATTGCACTTCCTACCAAAATTCTAAATTACGAAATTGGGCTCCCTTTTGAATTAATATTTCCCATGTTTAAGATATTCCATGTCCATTAATTAATTTAAGCTACTGACAGCTTTTAATTAATTAATATGTTATACATGAGTATACCACTCGATCTTTATTATTATATCGGAAAATTAATTCCACCTACAGGGTTTAATATAATAATCCTTTCGAGTGCCTCACGGGATATGATCAACCCGACTGGTCGAAACACGATTTCTAGCTATAATATTAATTATCATATAAATAATAATATTGCCCAAAAATATCGAGCATATTGAGTCAATTATTTTGGCTCTCACCCATGATAAATCAAAGCAATAAATATTAAATATATATAATTAATTATTAATCACTCGAATTAAGAAATAATAATTGTCCGAGATGTACGTTCTTCTTATAGTCAGTACAGAAGAATCTATCTCACCTCGATCCTGTTCAACGTATACCGAATACGCTAACATATGCTAATGGTCAAGACCAACCAATCTCAAGCATATATTACAACCTCTCACATAACGGTCTAATGTTATATAGGTTGTGAACAAATTATTACTTTATAAGGGACCGATAATGTGATCTTCTGTGTGACTCGAAACACCACATTATCTATAATGTAGGGTAATTTAGACAACATTTGCATAACCATAGCGTGAATAAATGTGCAAAACATGTGATAAAATGAATTAAATATTCTCATAGATAAAGACCGGGAAATTAGGTAATACAAGTATAAAGTATGCTTTGATGTATACAACCCTAATAATCTCCACTTATACTCAAAGCATGCTTTTGAAGTATACTATCTAGACTATGTCTATCTATCTCCCACTTATACTCAAAGCAATGCTATCATACATCTCAACCCCATTCCTTCCACATGCCCTTCAAATGACTTTGAGGGCAACCCTTTCGTGAAAGGATCAGCTAGGTTGTCTTCAGATGCTATCTTGGAGACAATAATCTTTCCTCTCTTCACAAAATCTCGAATGAGATGATATTTGCGCTTGATATGTTTGCTTGCTTTGTGGGCCCGTGGTTCCTTTGAATTTGCAACAGCACCGGTATTATCACAATAAAGTGTAATACTCCTAGGCAAATTAGGAATCACACCCAAATCCTTTAGGAAGTACTTGAGCCATACCACCTCTTTAGCTGCCTCTGAGGCTGCTACATATTCGGCTTCCATAGTAGAGTCCGCTATGCATTTCTGCTTCACACTCCTCCAATTGATAGCTCCACCTCCCAAAGTGAAAACATATCTGGAAGTTTATTTCGACTTTTCTTTGTCCGAACTAAAATCTGAATCAGTGTACCCAAAGGACAAAGTGTATCCGATTGATATACAAGCATATGCTCCCTAGTCCTTCTCAGGTACTGGAGTATATGCTTGACAGCAATCCAATGTCCCAGTCCTGGGTTCGACTGATATCTCGCCACCATGCCTACAACATGACAGATATCAGGCCTAGTATAAAGCATAGCATATATGAGGCTTCCCACTGCCGAAGCATCAGGGACCAGCTTCATGTCATTTATCTCCTTCTATGTCCTAGGACACATAGCCTTAGATAGCTGAATTCCATGTCTGTAAGGTAAGAAACCTTTCTTGGAATTCTCCATACTAAACCACTTTAGCACCGTATCGATATAGAATGCTTGAGATAAGCACAACATTCTTTTCTTGCGATCTCAAAAGATCTTAATATCAAGGATGTGCCCGGCTTCTCCCAAATCCTTCATATCTGTAACACCCCCAAGTTATTCAGGGTATATTACAGCGCCGTGAACCCCACCGTGGGACCCACAAGGCTAATCATACGCGGAACTATAAAACTTGACCGAGAAGGTCTAAATACAATGAAATGAAAGACGATATAAAGGGTATTCAAACCATGTCCAATGTATCTAAATGCATCACAGTACAAAATCAAGACCTCGGCAACACAGGACGGAATATCAAGAAAGACTGAAAATAAACAATACTCGAGTATTCAATAACCATTACAGTACAACAACACTGAATGGTGGAACACAAGACATAACTGGAGATAAAACACAGTATCACGCTTGCCCATCATCTTCTTGCCGACCCGATACCTGCCTATCCACCCTTCTGTAACCTGAAATACATAAAAAGTATTTCCCCCATAAAGGGGTTAGCCGTCGAATAGCTAGTGCAAGTATATCAAATATGAAACACAATACTCCTCGACAATGGTAACCGTCTATTCATCAATCCAAGACTAGTATTCCGGAATAACTAAATCTCATAGCATCACAACAATGCATACATGATCAACCATGGAACCGCACCAAAGGCTACGGAACCCTCATGGGACCCGTCGGCCCACCCCAGAGTGGTTAACCCAAATTATCCGTGGAATCGCACCAAAGGCTACGAAACCCTCAGGGGACCTGTCAGCCCGCCCCAGAGTGGATATAAATAAACATGCCATTCATATATCTTACTTTCAAAGTCGAGAACATACAATCATAAATATATACTTGCCTTTGAGACATCGAGAAATTGAACGGAAAAGAGTATGAGTTCGGTAGGTCCACGAACGCGCTTCCGGAACCTAAACGATTCGTAAGGGATATGATAATCAATAATCCATATTCATAATTCACGAAGAAACTCCCGAAACCCATCTACGATTCACGAAAATACAAGGGTAAACAACTAGAGTTTGGAAAATCCCCCAAACCCTCACAAGTCCGAACACGGCACAAACTAATCCATAAAATCATAGGAAAAGCATGAATACGGGATAGATACATCATAATATCAAGGTTCTCAAGCTTCAAAATGGATAAATCGGACGAATCTAGGAAAACTCCAAAATTCCCAAAAATAGGGGTTCTAAGGATTTTTACCTTGATTTGGACGATAGAATGGATTAGATGTTGTGTAATCCTTGTTCTCCAACCAAAGATGTTGATGTTTGAAGATGGATCGCTTCCAATCGCCCAAAATCGCCTCTCCCGAGCTTCTCCCGTCGAAAATGAGTGAAGAGAATGAAAAATGACGAAATGGAAGTCAACTGTCCAATATATACTCGCCCAGTCTAGCGCACGCTACGCCTCGATTATTAGCGTGCGCTAGCGAGGTCACCAGTTAGTCTAGTGGCTTCTGCCGGCCCCATTAGCGTGCGCTAATCGCCTTATCTTTGCATGCGCTAGCCAAAAAATGGTGTCCAGAAACTGGGGTCCAAAACCTACTGTCCTCTGCCCTGCTCGAGTCTTAGCGTGCGCTACCGCTATGGATTAGCGTGCGCTATGCAGCTCTTATAGCGTGCGCTATCCGAAGACTAGCGTACGTTACTTGTGTAATGCCCGGATAAATGGTGTATTTACCTTGTACTCGACCTTGTATGATCTTGACTTCATGATGTTATAAATCGTAGATTGGTTTCCCGTATTTGTGCCCTTATGTTTTTATATATCTTGAACATTGCATGCATGATTCTACACGTACTTACTGTTAGGAAAAACAAACACCCTGTATCGATTCAGCCGGGATACCCGATCCCTGTATCGATTGTTATTTGTTATTGAAAAGGTTTTGACATATATGCCAAATACAGTAAAGGAAAACTGTATCGAGGAGTCAAGGATTTATCATGTATCGAAGACCTGCCTCGAATCAGCATAAGTGAAGCTCGTCAGTACAGCAAAAAGACTTGTAAGAAGACCAAGTATGGAAACTATCTCGATGCCCTAATACAGTCATTCTCCATACAGTTCACAAAAGGACAAGAAAGAACACAAGTCAAGTTCCGTTGAACAAAGAAGTATTTAAATACTCAAGGATAAAGTATTTAAATATCGATCTTCGAATCTTGAGAATCCCGCGAAATCCGGATCATGTCATATTCCCGTTGAAGGAAATCTTATTCAAACGGACATCTCAACGGATACTTTCTTCAGAGGCTATATATATCCTTGAAGACATTGAAGATCAGTTACCCCAAGTAATATAACTCTCAAAGCTATCAAGTTATCATCTAAGCAAACATATCTCCAGAGCAAACTGCAAGTTAAAACGAAAGAGATATACAGTGCTCAAACATCAAGAACAGCTATCATCAGATCTTGATATTCAAAGCTGCTGTTCTTACCTGGTTACCTAACCTTTTACCTCTGTAAAAACCGAGCTGTGTGAACTCAACAAGTTATTCGACTGTGTGGGACGAATAAGGACGAAGCTTTGGGCGTGTGTGAAGAAGCTAGTCAAGAAGGAAGCTTTAACCAACTGTGTGAACGGTTGAAAGTGATATACTTTGTATAAATCTGTTTGAACGATTCATTTATAGGTTTGTTTATAATTACGTAGTTGTGTACGATAATTATTTAATAAACTTTCTACTCTGTGTGGAGGACCGGTGGACGTAGAGGGTTTACCTCGAACCACTTAAATTACCTTGTGTTATTTACCTTACCTTTTCTTGTTTGAAATAACTGTGATATATTAAGTATACACCTAATACGCCGTTCTTGTATCCACGGCAACTAAGCGTATCCAAGACTTCCGCTACGCACTCGATTTAGATTCCATACAGTTTGTTGTTTAAACTACTTTTCCAAACCGTATCCAGTATACTTAAGTGGCCAACAAGTGGTATCGGAGCGGTTGATTCTAAAAAGAATCGGTCGTATTTCTTTTAATCAATCGATTCAAATCACTTATTTTCAAAACAGTTTCTTTCATTCCTATCGGTATGGATACTTCTATGATTAACAAAGTCCCCGTGTTCTCTATTAACGAATTTGACGATGGAGAATTAGAATGGAAGCTCATCTTGCGGCAATGCACGAAGAGATGATCTTTGTTATACAGGATGGTCCGATCAAGATTATGAAGGTCAATCCGGCCGCAAGGATTGAGGGCCAAGCCCATGCTGAAATGCTCGAGAAGGAACGCGAGCACTGGACACCCGAGGAAAGGAAGCGAGCCAATCTAGACAACGTGGCTAAGAACGCGTTATTTGTCACTCTTGACAAAGGCACGTTCTCAAAGGTAAAGAGCGCAAAAGCGACGAAGAAATGGGATAAACTCAAGTTAATTTGTGAGGGAACCGAGCTCTCAAAAGAAAACAAAATTTTAAAACTCACTCAAGATTGAATCTTTTGAAATGAAACCAACGAAACACTTGAGGAACTTGACCTCAGATTCACCGGTATTGTTGGTGAACTTGAAGCGTTAGGCAAGATTTACACCCAAAAGGAGAAGAACTTAAAAATTTTGGATCTCTCCCCATTGATGGGACATTAAGACCATGACTATGCGTGTATCATGTAATCTTAATGAAATATCCACTTTTGATCTCTTCTCGACCTTAAAGCATTTGAGTATGACATTGTGAAGAGAAAGTGAAGAATCTCCTTCAAAGGTCATGACTCTCGGCTTGTATCGAACCGTCGACACAGCATGCCTAGCTCGTCGAAGCCCGGTCACAAGAACGCTGACAGCGACGACGACATCCTGTCACAAGATGAAATGGCGCTTCTAATGCATAAGTTCAAAAAGTTCATTAAACAGTCTGGAAAGACTCCCTACAGGCCCAAACCTGTCAACAAGGTAAGTACCGAAACATCATCCGGTGATGCTAACCTGTGTTATAACTGCAGGAAACCAGGCCATTATGCAAACAAATGTCCTCATCCCAAAGTCCAAAGGTTGCCGGAGGCCGAGCAACAAGAGCGAGATGAAAGAAGACGTGCTTGGAAAGACAAGCTCAAGGCCCTGATTGGAGAATCAGAAGCCTCCCCACACCATCCAATCGAGAATGTCTTGGTGGTCATGAAAGTGATTCATCCGACGATGAGTTCGATGATAAAGCATACATGTGCTTTATGGCTAAAGATGTTCCGAAGGTGAAGACAGCGACGATGAGGTAAGTTCAACCTCGGTTATTCCATCTAATGCATCTCATACTTTGAAAATATGATGAATGAATTCAAGAACATTCAAAAAGCCCATGAGACTCTAAAAGCGAGAATATCTGACAATTAACAAATCTAGAGCTGAAAGATGAGAATGACTTGTCAAGATAAACTATGATAATATGTCTATTGATTGTGAAACCGGCAAGGTCGATTTTGAAAAACTCATGGAGAGCAATCATCAACTTGCTCATGAACTAAATGCAGTTAAAACCCATAATGAGAGCAAGACAAATGATTTGGTTCTACTACAAACCAAAATTACAACTCTCGAGAAGCGAGAAAATGAACTTGAGACCATTAAGTCTTTTGAAAAATCGTCCAAAAGAATGGAAGAAATTAAGCACCGGGCAACATGCTCATGATAAAAGTGGCTTAGGATACGACTCATGTTTGAATAAAGGTAAAACTAGTCTTGTGTTCGTCAAGAGTGTGGAACACATTCGGAATCGGAAGATGTTCCTAGTCCCATAAAGGAACCCTCGTCCCGAGAAAACCAAAAGTGCCATTCCGCCTCCACAACTCTACAATTCGAGGCAGTGGAACCAACAACCACTCGAGAAGGCGTAATCTACGGACATGCTCCCCAAGCATATCATCAAAGCCGAAAGTCATTCGAGAAAGAAGGCGGTATCCAACCACCAAAGGCCCGCACGGTACCCTCGATGCGGTGCACCTAGGTATTGGATACAGAGCCCCGTTATCCCTCAAGGCAGATGCAAGTTCGGTATCAACAACGGCATTGGGAATCCAACTGGAGACCCGAGAAGACAAGGCTGTTAGGCCTAGGAAAATGGCTCCACCTCCTGACGGCACTCGTCTTTGGAATAATAATAATAATCCTGAATTTTACATGCATAGTAATTATCATGATTATAACAACTACGGATATGCTCCCGTAGATACCGCAATACCGTGCGAGTACATCCTACGATAAACCAATTCTTTGTCGGGAAAATGCGGGTACCTAAAGGAACTAACATACATGGACCCAAAAATCAAAGGGGACCTAAATCTACCTAATTTCTTTGTTACAGGACATTCTAGAGGAGGATACAGTACTTCGATAGTGGATGCTCTCGTCACATGATGGAGACAGGAGCAAGCTATCGATTTTGTAGAAGGTCGCGGTCCAAAAGTTCGCTTCGGTGATAAGTCTAAAGGAAGAACAAGAGGAAAGGAAACCTACTTGTCGGAAAATTCAAAGTCACCGATGTTGCATATGTTGAAGGCTTACGGTATAATCTACTTAGTATTAGCCGATTACGTGATAAACAGGTTCTCGGTGAAGTTCTATATAGATCATTGTAGAGTCAAGAACACCCAAACCAAGGAAGTTGTGCTTACAGGAAGCAGATCGGGTAATATGTACATTCTTGTTTGGAAGCCTATGAGCTCCTCAATTCCATGTTTTGTTGCCAAAGGCACCGCAGATCTTAGTGGCTATGGCACAAGAGGATGTCTCACGTCAACTTCAAGACGATCAACAAGCTTTCAAGACGGGGTATGGTAAGAGTGCCGGATGTGTCATTCAAAAGGACGGCGTCTGCGGACCATGCCGAAAGGCAAGCAAATCAAGTCAACCACGAAGAGCAAATCCTACCTTTCAACCCAAAGAGTATTGGAAATGCTACACATGGATCTCTACGGTCTGTAGACCCGGTAAGTTTGGGAGGTAAGAAATATTGTATGGTTGTTGTTGATGACTATTCCGGTATGCTTGACGATCTTTCTTAGCAAGAAGAAGGAAACAACATCAAGGCCGCCCGAGCTCCCGAGAAAGTTGCGAATGAAAAAGCATCGAGTATCGTATGCATTCGTTCCGACAGCAGGTACCGAATTTACTAACCGCTTTATAGAGCAATACTGTTCGAGAATGGAATACAAAGACGAGTACTCACCGCCCGAACACCTCAACAAAATGGTGTTGCCGAGCGAAAGAATAGGACGTTGAAAGAAGCAACAAGGACAATGATTGCCGAAAGCAAATTGCCGCGGCGTTTAAGGGGTGAAGCAACCAATACAGCGTGCTACACTCAAAACCGTGTATCGTTAACAAGCACCACAACAAAACGACTTACGAGGTATGGAACAACAAAACTCCATTAATTTCGTATTTTCACATTTTGGATGCGGGTGTTACGTATTGAACAATGGGAAGGACCAACTTAGAACATTTGATGAAAAATCGATGAAGGAATATTCGTAGGATACTCCTCCGTCGGCAAAGCTTTAATCTTTAATAAAAGGAGGTCGACGATCGAGGAATCGGTTCATGTAGTGTTCGACGAACCACACCATGACCCTACAGGAGTAGATAATATCACTCAGGACATTCACCATCTATCTATCTTGGATCCACCTACACCCATAGAACCCGTAGTTGATTTAGAAATCAACCCCGCAGTGTAAGAATCGATGTGGTTGAAGGCGACGCTGCATGTCAAGCCGTACCCACAGAAACTCTCAATACTGACGGGATCCCGAACTAGAACCCGACCGAAGATGGTTGAGAGATCACCCGCAAGAGCTGATCATTGGAAACATTAATGCAGTGTTTCTACTGTAGGAGAATACAGAGTACACAAGGAAATGTACTTTGTGCACAAGAAGAATCTAATGTCAAGTCTCACAGCTTCGAATGGAAATCTCAATCCGAACTTAGAAGACTCAATATGTGCACTATCGCTGTATTCTTAGCCCATCCAACTGTTTCACCATAGACGCTCTTAACAACTCTCATTGGATTACATCTATGGAAGAAGAGCTTAACGGTTTGAAAGAAACAATGTATGGTATCTTGTACCCAGACCGACACACCAATCGGTTATAGGAACCAAATGGGTATTTCGAAACAAAAAGGATGGAAATGGACTTATCATAAGAAACAAATCCAGACTAGTAGCACAAGGCTATTGTCAGGAAGAAGGAATCGACTATGATGAAACCTTCGCCCCTGTAGCGAGACTAGAAGCCATCAGGATATTTTTAGCCTTTGCCGCCCATAAGAATTTTATCGTATACCAAATGGACGTCAAGAGTGCTTTCCTGAATGGAGAGCTTTCAGAAGAAGTTTATGTTGAACAACCACCAGGGTTTGCCAACACAGACGGTATCGATCTAGTTTACAGGCTAAGGAAAGCGCTGTACGGACTTAAACAAGCCCCTAGAGCCTGGTACGAAACCCTGTCCCAGTATCTAACCAATAACGGATTTGAGAAAGGTGCTGTCGACAAAACATTGTTCAAAATACAGGAAGGTGATGACCTCCTAATGGTACAAATTTATGTCGATGATATTATTTTTGGTTCAACTAACCTTGCTCTATGTCAAAGGTTCTCACATCTCATGCAAAGCAAATTTGAAATGAGTATGATGGGGGAACTTAGTTATTTCCTAGGTTTGCAGATAAAGCAGATGCCTACAGGTATATTCATCAACCAGGAGAAATACAGCAAGGAGCTTCTCAACAAATTTGGAATGAACACTTCCAAATCCTCGCCAACCCCCATGAGCACTTCCGTGCAAATTAGTGCTGATGAAGCCGGAAAGCCGTTTGACCAATCACTCTACAGGAAGCTCATTGGTTCGCTCCGTACCTAACGGCTAGCAGCCCGATATCCGCTTTGTTGGAGTGTGTGCGAGATACCAAGTTGCACCTAAGGAATCACACTTCAATACAACTAAACGAATCTGAAATACGTTAAAGGAACAATCGATGCAGGATCGTGGTATCCTAAGGAAGGCGGATTCGATTTAGTTGGATACTGATTCGGATCTCGGAGGTCGCAAGCTAGATAGGAAGAGTACAAGTGGAACTTGTCACTTTCTTGGACCTAGACTCGTATCTTGGTTCAAGAAGAAGCAATTGGCAAATTCACTCTCCACGGTGAATCAGTACTATGTCTTTGTAGTCGCCGTATGCGAATCCTTTGGATGCAAAGAACAACTGCCGATTATGGAATCGATGCTAGAGAGACTCCAATCATGTGTGATAGCACGAGTGCAATTGCAATCACGCACAATCCTGTTTTGCACTCGCGCACTAAGCATATCAACATGAAGCATCATTTCATCAGGAATCATGTCGAGAACAAGGATGTTCGCCTGGAAAAAGTCCATACAGACATCCAGCTGGCCGACATTTTCACCAAGCCTCTCGACACATCAAGATTCAACATGCTAAGAACAGAATTGGGAATACTACAGCCAGACTCCCTGTAAGTAAATTTACTGCTTTTACTCAACAATTGAGGGGGAATGCTGTAAGACCCGTGAATACAGTATCCAACAGTAATTATCTGTACACTCAGAATCATCAATACAGTACTGTAGCGAACGAAGGCATATGAATCCTACAACTGATGTGTGCAATAATTAAGGGGGAATACTGTAGGACCCATGAATACGGCATTAATCCAACTATTGCTGTATGAAATTTAAAAACCTATTCGTACCTTTTTAAGGGGGAACGCTGTATCGACGCGGAGAACAGCACATACTATAGGATTTCGATTCAGTATATAATATAATATTATTTCCTTTTTCAAAATAATTTTTGTCCACGTGCCCTGTTTTATGTCAAACGTCATGTTCATTAAATGCCTTACACGACATCTGGACAACTGAATCTCAAAAGCCGCGATGTTTTCAAATTGTTTATTATTTTTAAACCGCCGTTTTAGGCATTTAGGGTAATCACCTATGTCAGAAGTGGGACCCGCTGTATTTTAAAACCTTTTAATGGATTAGCGTACCAGTTATACTAAATCCATCCTGACTGTCGATTTCAAAAACGGTTCCCATCCCTTAAAATCTGACCATTCGTACTCTGCAAACCCTATTTCGCCGCCCAAGTATAAAAGGATCAGTACCGCCATTAGAGACTCTTTACGCATTCGCAATTACAAGAGATCTCAAGCAAACAAACTACATATTTTCCGCATATTCACTGCGAATTTCTACTGTTTTCTTCCACCTTCGCTTTAAGAAAACATCCATGGCTAGTCAATCTTCATCCCCTGCTCAAGAAGACCTCCAACATCATTGATGGCGGATATTCTCGAAACCCGTCATCATCGAGCGTATCATCTCCGAAATCAACGACACCGAACCGATGGAGTATATCATCACTGTCTTGAACACCAAGGAATCTATCGCTTTTGAAGCAAAACCGCCGACAAATACGACGCTCATCCGGTTGAGGAATTCTACCTCAACGCCGCTGCTCGCTTTCTCTCACTAGCCTGGGAGGACATGTTGCCGACATCACCGCAACACCAAGGAGTGCAAATCGCATAGATAGCGACCTACTTCAGAAAATCTACAGGCTGCCCGTCGACGGCCTGACCATGGACCAGCTTGAGACGTTTGGGTCTCAAGGGCTGATTACCAAGTTTTATGGACTATTTACCGGGTCCAAAGTGGTTGATATGGTGACAACCACATGCCACAAGAAAAATTTTCTTCTTCATTTCGTTTATCTCCACGATTTCTGTTCCAGGATCATTGAAAATCGAACCGGCGCGTTCGAAATGTGCACGAATCTAAGGTTCAGAATGATGGTAGCTATCTTGACCTGTGAAAAGGTCAACTGGTGTCAAATCATTTTGAAACGACTTCAGGAAGAGGTGTGCAAACCAGCCACCCAAAAGAAATCGTTCGGTTTAATGCTAAACTACATTCTGACAAGGTGCGGAGTCAAGCAATCCGCCGATGCCAAGAAAAACAGCTCACGGATATATTTAGGAGGCGTCAAACCCTCTGCCTATAACCAGAGCACTATGCATGCCAATCACCCGAGAACAAGTCACATGCCTATTTCTGACAATCCCAGAGACGAAACCGTGAAGGTCCCTGAATTGGAATCTTCAAAGAAGAAGCACAAGCGTTCTCACAGCAAGAAGCACTCACGATGAGAAGTCGAAGAAGAGACTCGGAGGCTCTCAAAAATCAAAGCCAAACACTCCGAGGATGTCTCGCCCGTGGCGCAACCCATCGATATAGCACCCCGTGGCCCAACCCCGCGGAAGAGGTGTCTCCTACCGCATCGACGGTAGATCCCGAGCCCTTGGCGGCTACGACGGATTTAGAGACATCTCCAACATTCAAGACGTTAGCACGTGGCCGCCCATTCGAGCCAAAAGCTACTTCTCCTCTACGGATTCCACACCCGACAGATCCAATTTCCTTCGGGGCACCATCCCCGCAAGGAGTCCATCTTCCGTACAGGATCCCATACCAGTATCGGAATCCTCAAACAGCGTCTCCAGACGTGATTCAAGTCCCTCCCGACTCAATTATAAATCAAACACTTCTTTCAAGACAAATTGAACAGCGCATTTAAAGATTTCGCAATGGAAAAGCTTTAGGCTAGCTCCGCATTTACACTTGCATAACCGAGCGAATGGAGCCACGAAGAGCGATTTGTCTCCGAAGTAATCGACTCAATCAAATTGAGGCACCGCTTCGATGGGACAACGCTTCTTGCAAAGATCTCATTGAAAGCCACCGCCGCACAAATCCGACGCTAAGAAAAGGAAAGAAGAAGTCGAGGACTCTCCCATCAATCCAAAAGACGACCACGACTCACGACGGCGACGATGCTCTTCAAACAGTCCGAGATTGAGCCGTGAAGAGGTCAAGCCCAAGCCACCTCTCCACCCGTAAACGACGAAGGGCCATCTACCCAAGCTAATCCACCTTCGCCACAGTAGGAGAACATTCCCGACCAGGGAGGAATCGGTCCCTCCAATGTGGAAGATCAAGAAATTTTGGAACAGCACCCGAGCCTGCGACCAAAGAAGCCAGTCCTACAACCCAACAGGAGGATTCAGTCCCGCCTGCATCCTTATCTGCCGAAGATCCTTCGCCACAGGACGCTTCTGAACCAACTGTCGCCATTCCACAAGAAGATACTCCCGCCCCTGCAACCTTGGAATCCGAGGACGGTAACGAACCTGAGGATGTCCAACTTACTTCACGCCCATCCGTGAACGTAAGAAGGTTAAATGGTGTCAAGACTTCGCCACTGACTCTCCTATCTCTGCTGCACGCAAAGAGCGCTGCAAGATCTTGGCCTTCGGGATCGTATTTATCCAAGATGCGATTAACGCTCTCTCTTCCGTAGAAAAGGCATCGGCCGGATGCACACCTCTGCGATTGAAGAAATGACAACTCTTCAACACGAAGTATCTCGAGTTGTCGAAGCATTCATCATCTTGCCGAAGTGTTCAAGCAAGCCTTGAAAATCATGGAAGATAAACAAGCGCAATCTTGAAGGAGGAAGCTTCAAGACAAGAATTGCTGAAGCCAAGACCGCTGTGCAATGATAGAGAATGCCTCTCCTGCGTGCGCATGACAAATCCATTCAAGAGATGTCACAGACTCTTTCCTCCTCGTTGAAAGAATAAAGCGCATCGAGACCAAACAGACGCCGCTCTCGAAATCCCGCAAAGTCTTGATGAGGCCAAAAGGGGGAAGAAGCTCGAGAAGCCGCAAGGAGAATAAGACTGCAACAGAAAGGGAATTTGAGGTCGCCAGAGCAGATTGCCGCCGAATTGAACAAGCTAGCACCTCAACCCCAAAGTTTTATAATTTGAGTCCTGCACTGTAATTCCATGACCCAAATGTCCCTTGGCAAAATCTTGTTCAAAGACCTTCGGAAATACGTGCCAACCAACCGCAACCCAACCGCCGAAGAAGTGAAGCACTGGAGGAAGAATGAACTGATGAGATATTTTGTCAGACTCATCAGGGAATCCGCCATCTTCAAAAATTATAAGACATTGGCGGAAGCAGCAGACAAATTTTCAAAGATGCTAGAAGAAGGTAAGATCCCTCTCCAAATCGAGATGAAATCAAAACATAGAAGAGGAGATCGGGTCACCCATCCAGAGGATTGGATACTTGCCTTTGATCGTTCTTATGAAGGAAGAGCAATTTACCAAGAACAAGGCAATGATTCACTTCAAAACTGGTGGCGCGGCACCGAGAATGAGCCAGGAAGGAGACCTTGGAGGCATGCGGATCAAAGATAAAGAGCTGAAATTTATGTATATTATTTTTGTTTTTGTAATTTCTATTCAACACAGCAAACCTTGTACTCAATCTTTTTGAATATCAATAAAACAGTTTGTTTGTCTTGAAAGATTACAACTCGTAATCTACTGTGTTTATGTGTGATTACTTGAATTGTTTGATAGGAATCCCAAGTTAGATAAACTTGATTGAAAAATTAAGCTGTACGAACTAGTCTACGAACAGTTCATAGTTTCAGTTGTAAACTTAGAATACATTGTAAGATTGTGCCTGCGCGCCAATCATAGGCTTAAGTTGTAATAAATCTCAAACTGTATCGAACGTGCCTGCGAGCAGTTCATTATTGTAGACTAAAATCACTAAGTCAGACCTATTGACAAGAGACCAAGAAATCTGCCAGAAGTCATCAAAGAAGAACGCTTCATGAAGAAGGTTTTGGCATCATCAAGAAGACTCGAAGAGTTTAAGTTAAGACTTGGCAAATTGTCAAAAAGGGGGAAATTGTTAGGAAAAACAAACACCCTGTATCGATTCAGTAGGGATACCCGATCCCATGTATCGATTGTTATTTGTTATTGAAAAGGTTTTGACATATATGACAAATACGGTAAAGGAAAATCAGACGAGGAGTCAAGGATTTATCATGTATCAAGACTGCCTCGAATCAAGATAAGTGAAGCTCACAAGACAAAGAAAAAGACTTGTAAGAAGACCAAGTATGGAAACTGTCTCGATGCCCTAATACGGTCATTCTCCATACTGATTCACAAAAGGACAAGAAAGAACACTAGTCAAGTTCCGTTGAACAAAGAAGTATTTAAATACTCAAGGATAAAGTATTTAAATACCGCGATCTTCAGATCTTGAGAATCCCGCGAAATCCGGATCATGTCATATTCCGTTGAAGGAAATCTTATTCAAACGGACATCTCAATCTGGATACTTTCTTCGAGAGGCTATATATATCCTTGAAGACATTGAAGATCAGTTACCCCAAGTAATATAACTCTCAAAGCTATCAAGTTATCATCTAAGCAAACATATCTCCAGAGCAACCGCAAGTTAAAGCGAAAGAGATATACAAGGCTCAAACATCAAGAACATTATCATCGATCTTGATATTCAAAGTCATTGTTCTTACCGGTTACCTAACCTTTTACCTCTCGTGTAAAAACCGAGCTCGTGTGAACTCAACAAGTTATTCGACTGTGTGGGACGAATAAGGACGAAGCTTTGAACCGTGTGTGAAGAAGCTAGTCAAGAAGGAAGATTTAACCAATCAGTGTGAACGGTTGAAAGTCAAATTCTATGTATCAATCAGACTGAACGATACAAGGATAGGGTTGTTTATAATAACCTAGTTGTGTACGCAGTAATTATTTAATAAACATTCTACTCTGTGTGGAGGACCAGGTGGACGTAGAGGGTTTACCTCGAACCACTTAAATTACCGTGTTATTTACCTTCTCGCATCGTTTGAAATAACTGTGATATATTAAGTATACACCTAATACGTCGTTGCTGTATCCACGGCAACTAACTGTATCCAAGACTTCCGCTACGCACTCAGATTTAGATTCCATACAGTTTGTTGTTTAAACTACTTTTCCAAACTGTATCCAGTATACTTAAGTGGCCAACACTTACGTACGTTAACAGGCGTCCATAACGTACGCTAAGGATGCAGTATTACGTACGTTATCTGATGTTCTTAACGTACGTAAGCTAAGTCAACTTGGGATCGGATAAGGGTCGGTGTGTGGGGGCCGAGGAAGGGGCCGGGGTAGATTCGTGTGATTTCTGCGTGAACCTGGACATAGGTGTTACGTACGCTATGGTGCATGTTTTACGTACGTTAAGCACATGGATATTACGTACGTAAATCCTGTGTGATTACGTACGTAAGAAAATGGCGAAATCAGGCAGTGAGGTCTGGTCAGACGATTACGTACGCTAAGGCTTGGATATAACGTACGTTAAGGTTGTTACGTACGTAAGGGTAATCGCATAACGTACGTAATGCCCAGGAATCTATTTATAGAACCCGACCCTCACTTCATTTCCCACTTTTGCTTTGGCCGATTTTTGTGCTCTTGAGACTATCCTTCACCTCATATCCCTCATATCATCATCTACCTCCGATTTTTGGAAGCCTAGACCGTGTGAGTTGGTGATCAAGCTTCCGGTGAAGAGTTTATTAAAGATTTTCTTTATTCTTACATCTCTTAAGGTATGTTACGATTCACCAAGCTAGAGTTTACATTCGTAGCTATATTTTGAGCTTATTTTGGAAATCATTGGACTAGTTAATGATCTTTTGAGTCCAGCACCATATTTTGGAGTTTAGAACCCGATTATACCTTGTCTTTCTTCCGTTATTTAGAGTATTGATTTAGCCTCGGTGGATGAAAACCTTAACATGTAGCATCCTTTATTCGTGGGAGTAATAAGCATGATTTCCGCTAGATTTTCTGAACCCTTTTTATGTTCCATTGGAGTAATTCATGTATGTTAGAAGAATTTGTTGTGACAATGTCCTCCATGTTCTTGAGGTAATATATATCGACCAGGTCCTTGAACTTAAACCGAATCACCGTAGTATCGTTTTCCTTGCGTAATATTTGAGCATGCTTGTCGTCTTGAGTAATATTGGGGGTAGAATCATCATAGCCGATCACATGAGGATTTGGTATTCATTTCCTTAATTAAAACACGAAACCTTCAATACCTTGTAAAATAGTGAACTTTTAAACTACGGTACTTCACATTCGAAATGATCGTTCAGCCCTCATGTAGTGCCTTATCGTTTCCGGTTTAGTTCTTACCTAGTGTTCTAACCGTGAACCAACCTTACGTCACTACCTTACGATTTTAATATAAGTATTCGGTGATCGTACGCTAGTATCGAATGGTGTATTAAGTTCCTTGTATCTCTTTTTGAACAAGGTCCGAGCCTTGCATAGGGGTCGATCGTGGGGCGGTGACATACGGACGCGTGATGTTTGTTGGAGTATTTCATTCTTGCCATTTTCGAGGCAAGTATCATTTGTTGAGTTTGATTTATATTGGAACTTCGATCATGCATATGGTTTTGTTCATGTTGTCAAATATGAGATTTATTTCTGTAAATTCTCGTGGTATTCGTTGTTAATTGTTCGTATTGATGAAAATATTGAAATGCATATATGTATGCATAATTGATTGGTTTATGGTATAAATGATCCGAGGGGGGTCATGAGGATCTATGCTGAGGGCGCTGGATCGAATGTCCACCATGCTTTGGTCCGACGGGATCATCATGGGGATCTATGCTGAGGGCGCTAGATCGCTGGACGGGTTTTCCACCATGCGTTGGTCCGACGGGATCATCATGGGGATCTATACCAAGGGCGCTGGATCGCTGGATTACCCTGTATTGTGTTGATGGAATCGTGAGGATTCACATCGTTGGATTCCGATGACGGAAGTCCGTTTTGCATGATTTATGATTCACTGATGATTTATGTATTATGATACTTGTACTAGCATTGTTTTGCTAACCCCTTCGGGGGTGGACATTGTTTTGATGTTCAGGTAGCCGAGGAGCGGGGAAGCAACCACAGTACCGACAGGACGATGAAATGGCTCAGTGATGTGGTCGATGTTTATTGTTTTTGGGATTTGTCTTCTTGGTTCACCTTAGTACTCGAGTACGTGTGTTTTAATAATGTCATGTTCGATATGGTTGTAAAAGTTAACTCTTTGGATAAGTTGGATAAGTTCTATGTTTTGAACTTCAGTTGTACAGTTGGATTATATTTACTTTTCTTTTAATTAGCCTTGTAAATCCTTACTTAAAGGGTTTACGGCGCTGTAATTATTCCGAATATCTCGGGGTGTTACAGAATATGGTATCAGAGCTAAGATTCATGGATATCTTGGCAGTCGGGTTAGTTGGGTCTGTTTACGTTATTTGATTATTGGTCATTTGTAACATCCCTGCTGAGCCAGCATCGTCGTGTGGACCGTGGTTGTAAGTTTCCTAATCTAAAAAAAAAAAAACTAATGTTGTATTTAATTCATGTCTTGTGAACATTGATGGACTTTCTTTTAGAAAGTTTGCCCTAGATATTGAGTATTTGTATTTACAGTATGTTGAGAGGAGGTCGTGGACGCGGACGTGGTCGTGGACGCGGACGTGGGAATGCGAGAGAGGAAGGTTCGGTGTCTACTCCAGAAATATCTGCTAGTCGAACCGATTCCCATTCTGGAGGACAGCAAGGATCAGCAAATAATAATGCAGATCCTAATGTACCGGGAGTGCTTCAGCAGGTGGTTGCTCAGATAAACCAGTTCGCTCAAGTTGTTGATCGCATGCAGACGGCGATGGGACAGCAGCATAACGTGGATAATCGGGGAGATAAATGGCTTACCGAGGTGGTCAAATTACACCCTCCGAAATTTGACGGTTCTGCTGAGACGCTTTCTTGGGATCACTGGCTGAAAGAGTTGGAAAAGATTTTTGCGGGGATTAACTGTCCCAACGACAGAAAGGTTCCGGTCGCCCAGTATCTTCTGACGGGTGAGGCTTTCGATTGGTGGGAGGCTATTCGACCTGAGGAGCATAATGTTGACTGGACGGAGTTCAAATTAATGATGGAAGCGCAGTATTGTCCTCGCCCAGTTAGGGAGGCCCGAGTCCGGGAATTTTTCTCACCACAAAATTCAGAATCATCTGTGACAGACGTGATTAAGACTTTTAATCACCAGTTGACTTATGTGCGCCACTTGGTCAGGACCGAGGCAGAGAGGATTTTTCATTTTGACATGCGAATGAAGCCGGAAATTCAGCAGTATATGTCCGGATTTGAATGTACCACTTTGCGACAGTATCAGGACAAAGCTCTGGCCTATGATATGAAAGAGGCAGCAGTAGAAAAATCAACGGAAGCAAAGAAGCAGAAAGTGTCTGGCAACTTCACGGAGAATAAGAGTAGTGGGCCTCGCAGGGGTCAGTCCTCTTTTCATTCACCCAGAAGGCCTCCGCATCCTTCTCGAGGTGGAAAGAAGTTCCGGGCAGCACCAACCGTTTCAGACGCAGGGAAGAAATGTTATAACTGTGGCAAAGCGGGGCATGTTCGACGTGACTGTTTCGCGCCTGCTGTGACCTGTTTCGAGTGTGGACATGAAGGGCATCGCGCAACATTCTGTGGGAATGCGACTCGATCTTTTGGTACTCGCACTCCTGTACCGGTTCCGAAGGACACGATTGTAAACCAGACGCAACAAAGTGGGTTCCAGCAGCAGAATGCTGGGAAAAGAGAGGCATCCAGTGTTGGGTCTGTTCCTCCGCGTATTTACGAGATGAAGAAGGCAGACGATCAGAACACGGTTGTTGCATCAGGTACGATTCAGATCCTTTTGCAACCAGTTAGTGTCTTATTCGATTCAGGAGCTACGCATTCTTTCATATCTTTGAACTGTGTTAATCGTTTGAAAATCTCGTGCTTGTATGATTGTGAACCTTATGTTGTGGGATTACTGAGCGGAGAGAAACTTGTGGGAACCCTAGAAACTAGAGATTTTCCAGTGACTATAGGAGGGAGAGATTGGCTATCAGATCTTATTGTAGTCGACATCCTTGGCGACGATTTGATTCTCGGAGATGATTGGCTCAATCGTTATGGAGCTATTTTGAATTACCGAAAGAGAGTCATTTCTATCATTTCCGATGACGGGTATGGACATTTATTTAAGGGGTGGAGACCGGGAAGCTCAGGATAATTAATCAAAGCGATGAAAGCAGCGAGATTGCTGAAGCAGGGTTGTTACAGATATTGGTGTTATGCCATGAAGAAAGAAGAAGGAGTAGAGCTCTCATCTATTCTAGTTGTGAATGAATTCTCAGATGTATTCCCTGACGAACTACCTGGGTTACCTCCGCAGAGAGAAGTGGAGTTCACTATCGAACTAGAGCCTGGAGCCGCTCCTATTTCCAGAGCACCATACCGCATGGCGCCAACCGAGATGTATGAACTAAAGAAGCAACTGGAAGAATTATTGCAGAAGGGTTACATTCAAACTAGCATTTCTCCTTGGGGAGCACCCGTTCTCTTTGTCCGGAAGAAAGATGGATCCCTCCGATTATGTATTGATTACAGGGAATTGAACAAAGTGACTATCAAGAACAAGTATCCTATACCTCGGATCGACGACTTATTTGATCAACTGCAAGGGGCAAGGGTATTCTCGAAGATTGATTTGCGATCAGGATACCATCAGTTGAGAATTGAGAAATCGGATATACCAAAGTCTGTTTTCAGGTCCTGGTACGGGCACTATGAATTTGTAGTGATGCCATTTGGACTTACCAATTCTCCTGCGGTGTTCATGCAATTGATGAATCGGGTATTCTTAGAATACTTGGATAAATTTGTGTTCGTCTTCATTGATGACATCTTGATATACTCGAGAGACACAGAGGAGCATGCTGAGCATTTGCGCGTGATTTTGAGCATCTTGAGGAAGGAACAGCTATATGCAAAGCTTTCCAAATGCGAGTTTTGGCTTAGGGAAGTAACTTTCCTTGGGCATGTGATATCAGCTGACGGAGTTCAAGTAGACCCGAAGAAAGTCGAAGCAATCTTGGAATGGGAAGCTCCTAATAAAGTGAAAGAAGTCTGGAGTTTCTTAGGACTTGCCGGATATTATCGCCGTTTTGTTGAGGGATTTTCCAAAATTGCTCGTCCGCTCACTCAGCTGTTACAGAAAACTCAAAAGTTCACGTGGGATGAAAAATGCCAGGCTGGTTTTGATGAACTTAAGAAGAGACTGACGACAGCACCTATATTAGCGTTACCAGATGGGACAGATGGATTCATGGTATACAGCGATGCTTCAAATCAGGGTCTGGTATGTGTGTTGATGCAGAGGGATAAGGTGATCGCCTATGCTTCTCGGCAGCTGAAACCGTACGAAGTTAATTACCCGACTCATGATCTGGAGCTAGCAGCTGTGGTCTTTGCTCTGAAAATTTGGCGACATTACTTATACGGCACTCGTTGTCAGATCTTCACTGATCACAAGAGCCTCAAATATATTTTCACTCAGAAGGAATTAAATATGAGGCAGAGAAGGTGGCTGGAATTGATCAAGGATTACGATTTGGAAATCCTTTATCATCCAGGCAAAGCAAACGTGGTAGCTGATGCACTAAGCCGAAAACCTGTTTCTCTTCGAGTATTGGAAGCATTTACATCCCAAACCAACATTCAACGAGAGCTAATCCATGAAGGAATTGAAGTGTGGTCGCAAGGAGTCCAAGGGCAATTGTGCGTGATGGAACTAACTTCGTCATTGGTTGAAGAAGTCAAATCTAAGCAGTTGGATGACTCTCTGATTCTTCGATTGTGTGACGAAGTGAACAAAGGGAAAGCCCCAGGATTCGTGGTACAAGATGACGGAGTTCTGAGATTTCAGGGTCGACTTTGCGTTCCCTATGATGATGGTCTGAGACAGATAATTCTGAAAGAAGCTCACAGCGCGCCCTATTCTATTCACCCAGGCAGTAGCAAAATGTATAAGGATCTAAAACAAAACTTCTGGTGGGGAAACATGAAGAAAGACGTAGCAGAGTACGTTTCGAAGTGTTTGACTTGTTAACACGTTAAGATTGAACATCAGCGACCTGCCGGAATGTTAAAACCGCTTCCGATTCCTGAGTGGAAGTGGGAGGATATCTCGATGGATTTCATCACCAATATGCCAAGGACCAAGACGGGAATGAACATGATTTGGGTTATAGTTGATCGACTAACCAAGTCGGCTCATTTACTAGGAATTAAAGATGCTTGGGGACCCGAGAGATTGGCGCGGGTATTTATTGCAGAGATAGTCAGATTGCATGGGACGCCGAAGACCATTATTTCGGATCGAGATGGCCGTTTCGTGTCGCACTTCTGGAAGGCAGTTCACAGGGCTTTGGGGACCGAGCTAAACTTTAGCACGGATTATCATCCTCAGACGGACGGTCAGTCCGAAAGGACTATACAAACAGTAGAAGACATGCTTAGAGCTTGTGCTTTGGATTGGTCAACTGATTGGGAAGTCCATTTACCATTGATTGAATTCACCTAAAATAATAGTTGGCATGCTTCTATTAAGATGGCACCGTTTGAAGCTTTGTACGGGAGAAGATGTCGATCACCCCTGTGCTAGGATGATTCTTCGGATATGATCGGGACGGAACCGGAATTAATAATTCAGACTCAAGAGAAGATAGCTTTGATTCGGGAAAGACTGTTCACTGCCCAGAGTCGACAGAAGTCTTATGCAGATGTACGTCGTCGCCCTCTAGAGTTCGACACTGGAGACCACGTACTATTGAAGGTGTCTCCTACACGAGGGATTTTCCGTTTTGGGAGGAAAGGCAAGCTAAGTCCGAGATATATCAGACCATTTGAGATCCTCGAGAGAGTTGGGGATTTAGCATACAGGTTGGCCTTACCGCCATCGTTGAGTCACGTTCACAGTGTGTTTCACGTATCCCAATTGCGGAAGTATGTACCAGATCCCAATCATATTATTGATTTCGACGAGATCGAGATAGCTAATGACGGCACCTTCGAAGAGAGACCAATCAAGATACTCGAGAGTCGAGTCAAGCAGTTGAGGAATAAACCGATCTCCTTGGTAAAAGTTCAGTGGTCTCGACATGGAGTCGAAGAAGCAACTTGGGAGACGGAGGAGAGTATGAAGTCGAGATACCCGGAATTATTTTCGTTTTAAGTTTCGGGCCGAAACTTCTTTTTAGAGGGATAGTATGTAATGCCCGGATAAATGGTGTATTTACCTTGTACTCGACCTTGTATGATCTTGACTTCATGATGTTATAAATCGTAGATTGGTTTCCCGTATTTGTGCCCTTATGTTTTTATATATCTTCAACATTGCATGCATGATTCTGCACGTACTTACGTACGTTAATAGGCGTCCATAACGTACGCTAAGGATGCAGTATTACGTACGTTATCTGATGTTCTTAACGTACGTAAGCTAAGTCAACTTGGGATCGGATAAGGGTCGGCGTGTGGGGGCCGAGGAAGGGGCCGGGGTAGATTCGTGTGATTTCTGCGTGAACCTGGACATAGGTCTTACGTACGCTATGGTGCATGTTTTACGTACATTAAGCACATGGATATTACGTACGTAAATCCTGTGTGATTACGTACGTAAGAAAATGGCGAAATCAGGCAGTGAGGTCTGGTCAGACGATTACGTACGCTAAGGCTTGGGTATAACGTACGTTAAGGTTTTTACGTACGTAAGGGTAATCGCATAACATACGTAATGCCTAGGAATCTATTTATAGAACCCGACCCTCACTTCATTTCCCACTTTTGCTTTGGCCGATTTTTGTGCTCTTGAGACTATTCTTCACCTCATATCCCTCATATCATCATCTACCTCCGATTTTTGGAAGCCTAGACCGTGTGAGTTGGTGATCAAGCTTCCGGTGAAGAGTTTATTGAAGATTTTCTTTATTCTTACATCTCTTAAGGTATGTTACGATTCACCAAGCTAGAGTTTACATTCGTAGCTATACTTTGAGCTTATTTTGGAAATCATTGGACTAGTTAATGATCTTTTGAGTACAGCACCATATTTTGGAGTTTAGAACCCGATTATACCTTGTCTTTCTTCCGTTATTTAGAGTATTGATTTAGCCTCGGTGGATGAAAACCTTAACATGTAGCATCCTTAATTCGTGGGAGTAATAAGCATGATTTCCGCTAGATTTTCTGAACCCTTTTTATGTTCCATTGGAGTAATTCATGTATGTTAGAAGAATTTTTTGTGACAATGTCCTCCATGTTCTTGAGGTAATATATATCGACCAGGTCCTTGAACTTAAACCGAATCACCGTAGTGTCGTTTTCCTTGCGTAATATTTGAGCATGCTTGTCGTCTTGAGTAATATTGGGGGTTGAATAATCATATCCGATCACATGAGGATTTGGTATTCATTTCCTTAATTAAAACACGAAACCTTCAATACCTTGTAAAACAGTGAACTTTTAAACTACGGTACTTCACATTCGAAATGATCGTTCAGCCCTCATGTAGTGCCTTATCGTTTCCGGTTCAGTTCTTACCTAGTGTTCTAACCGTGAACCAACCTTACGTCACTACCTTACGATTTTAATATAAGTATTCGGTGATCATACGCTAGTATCGAATGGTGTGTTAAGTTCCTTGTATCTCTTTTTGAACAAGGTCCGAGCCTTGCATAGGGGTCGATCGTGGGGCGGTGACATACGGACGCGTGACGTTTGTTGGAGTATTTCATTCTTGCCATTTTCGAGGCAAGTATCATTTGTTGAGTTTGATTTATATTGGAACTTCGATCATGCATATGGTTTTGTTCATGTTGTCAAATATGAGATTTATTTATGTAAATTCTCGTGGTATTCGTTGTTAATCGTTCGTATTGATGAAAATATTGAAATGCATATATGTATGCATAATTGATTGGTTTATGGTATAAATGATCTGAGGGGGGTCATGAGGATCTATGCTGAGGGCGCTGGATCGAATGTCCACCAAGCTTTGGTCCGACGGGATCATCATGGGGATCTATGCTGAGGGCGCTGGATCGCTGGATGGGTTTTCCACCATGCGTTGGTCCGACGGGATCATCATGGGGATCTATACCAAGGGCGCTGGATCGCTGGATTACCCTGTATTGTGTTGATGGAATCGTGAGGATTCACATCGTTGGATTCCGATGACGGAAGTCCGTTTTGCATGATTTATGATTCACTGATGATTTCTGTATTATGATACTTGTACTAGCATTGTTTTGCTAACCCCTTCGGGGGTGGACATTGTTTTGATGTTCAGGTAGCCGAGGAGCGGGGAAGCAACCACAGTACCGACAGGACGATGAAATGGCTCAGTGATGTGGTCGATGTTTATTGTTTTTGGGATTTATCTTCTTGGTTCACCTTAGTACTCGAGTACGTGTGTTTTAATAATGTCATGTTCGATATGGTTGTAAAAGTTAACTCTTTGGATCAGTTGAATAAGTTCTATGTTTTGAACTTCAGTTGTACAGTTGGATTATATTTACTTTTCTTTTAATTAGCCTTGTAAATCCTTACTTAAAGGGTTTGCGGCGCTGTAATTATTCCGAATATCTCAGGGTGTTACAACTTGATAGTCCAGAAAACCTGACAACCTCACTGCCTCTGCCAACCAGCCCGTTAGCATGCGCTACGGACTAGGGGTGTACAAATCGGGTTTATATTCAAACCGGTTCGGGTTTTAAAACCGAACCGATTTTTGGTCGTATTCTGGGAACTGGTTTTTTGACCAAACCGGTTCGGGTCGGGTTGGGTTGGGGACTGTAAAAACTCGACCCTATACTAACCGGTTTGGGTCGGTTTGTGACCGGTTCGGGTAGTAAAAACCGGTTATAACCGGTTTTTTAAAAAAAAAAATTTAAAAATAATATATTCTTATTAAATAAACCCATTATACATTAAATATAAATTTTTATTAAAGAAACTCATTACAACATCAACTATTATTCAATCATTTAGAATTTAAAACATAAACTTTTATTAAATAAACTCATTACAACATCAACTATTATTCAAACATTTAGAATTTAAAACATAAACTTTTATTAAATAAACTCATTAAAAAATCAACTATTATTCAAACATTTAGAATTTAAAACATAAACTTTTATTAAATAAACTCATTACAACATCAACTTTTATTCAAACATTTAGAATTTAAAACATAAACTTTTATTAAATAAACTCATTACAACATCAAATTTTATTCAAACGTTTAGAATTTATAACATAAACTTTTATTCATCGAGAGTGATATCTTATTCGGAGCTAGCCTCGCGCGAAGCTTCATCGAGGGCAATTTCTTCATCGGAGAGTGAGATTGCAAAACCTTCTTCGACCTCGATATCGTGTATTTCTTATTCAATATCTAGTTCTCCTTCAAGACTTTGAGTGTGTTGTATATGCTCGGATGCGTCCAAGTGATCCTTCAAGCAAATACACATCTCCAATGATGCCGGTGTAAGTCTTGTTCTTCGTATAGATAATACCTTGCCACTAAGAGAAAAAGCGGATTCCGAAGCTACCGTAGAAGCTTGGACGGTTAGTACATCTTGGGCCATAGCAGTTAGAACAAGAAATTGAGTTTCCCTTCCTTTCCACCAAGCCAAAATATCAAAATTTACGAATCCATGGTGTAATACCCGCAATTTCGGATTTCAGTTATTTTATTTTTTTTCGGCGGAAGTCCGTTTTGGTGACTCGCTCATGACCATTTCGTTATTCCGAGAATATTTAATTCTGCACTTTTTGACGTCCGAGTTCGTTTCGGTATTGTTTTGTTGAGTTTCGTGTTCTTAAGCGACTTTTCCGTACTTGAGTTCGATTCTTGCGAATCTCGTCCGAAACTGTTGTTTTGAGTTTCTCATAAGTTCATTTAATGTTATTATTCATGTTGCGAGCTTCGGTTTGGTGTTTTGATCGTGTATCGTATATTTCAGATGTTTTGGGCCATTTTCGTAATTTCCCAAAGTTTGGGGTAATTACTTTCCGTTGTCGAATTTTGAGCCTTCGAGTGGTCGGAATCGTGTGTTCTCTTAGCGCTTGGATTCGTCTTTGTGAGTACTTCGTAACCGTATATTCGATTCGTATTCAGGTTCGGGTTTCGGGGTCGTTCTGGCCGTCGGAGTTGGCCCCGGCCGAGTCGTGGCCGGGCAGTCTGGGCCCAGGCCGGCACTGGCCGAGTTACAGCCGTTAGTGCTCTGCAGTTACGTACGTAAGGCCGGTTACGTACGTAAGGCCCCGTCAGGTAACGTACGTAACGGGCCGGCAGATTTGGGGCAGTGACTCGGTTACGTACGTAAGCCCTTGGCCGGTTACGTACGTAACCCTGCCGGCAGGCAGCCTATTTAAGGCCCTGCAGTCGGGTTTTCACCCATTTTTCTCATACCTCTCATTTCCATCCGCGGCTGGGGCTTGGAGTTCGTGATTAGATGTTGTTTATCTATCAATCCACGAAGTTCTTGAGTTTCTAACATCAATCAATCATTCCATAACCTCCTCCGATCTATCGAATCAAGGTTAGATTTCTAGAAATCTAGTTTTGGGGAATTTGGGTATTTTGGTTGATTTCGTCCGTTTAATCCGATTTAACTTAAGATTATGATGGATAGATGATTATTTAGATGTATTATATCATTTCCCTTATTATTCCATGGTTGGATCGTATCGATTCGTTGTTTTGGTCGAGTTCTTGATCGACGCCTTGAAGGTGTCCGGTAGAATGTCTTAGGGGGATTTTCGGACGTTCTACGATTATTCTTCCTCGTATGATTGTTGATTTATGGATTATATGATGTTAGGGTCTAGTTTCTTGCGAAGAAACCATGTTGAACCCTTCCATTCATTGTCGTCTTCCTTTTCGATAGCATCGAGCATTTCGTAGCTTCCCAGTTGAACCGCATTCGTTGGAATACTTGCGTGCTGATTTCGAGACAAGTACCTTGTCCATATAATTCTTGTTTTATGGATACGATAATTAGTGATCGTCTAAATGTGGTTGTTTGGGCGTTTGAATTGAACTTTCAAAAGATTCGGTTTAGCCTTGTTAAAGGCTTGCTTTCAAAACGCGTGTGTTTTGTGAATGGTATGGTTTGTGAATGACTATGTGAATTCTATGGATATGTTTGGTGTTGATGTTGCACTTGGTATTACGTGTGGACGTATATTATTTCATTTCGGTACGTTGTGGTTTGACGTGGGGTTTTGCTAAGTGTTTGATGCCTCCGGGTGACTTGTTTGAATATATTGTATTGTGCTGTGTGTGAATGTATGGATGTGGGCGGGGCCTACGGTGGCACATGGCATGCGATCATGTGGCCAGGATGCAACAAGAGATTGATCCAACCGTGAGAGCCTAATAAAAACTACGGTGACACATGGCATGTGATCATGTGGTCAGGATGCAACAAGTGATTGATCCAACCGTGAGCGCCAAAGATGTTGTGATTTGTTTCGCTAGCTAGCTTGGGAGGGTCCTTCGAGGCCTCGGGTGGGATTTGTGGCTTCGTCCCGGTCCTAGGCGATGCCTGTGTGTGATTTGTTTTGCTAACCAGCTCGGGAGGGTCCTTCGAGGCCTCGGGTGGGATTTGTGGCTTCGTCCCGGTCCTAGGCGATGCCTGTGTGTGATTTGTTTCGCTAGCCAGCTCGGGAGGGTCCTTTGAGGCCTCGGGTGGGATTTGTGGCTTCATCCCGGTCCTAGGCGATGCTTGTGCGTGATTACATTGTGTTGATTTTATGTCCGTCGAGGACACGTGATGTGGGTTCTGACCCTGTAAATTGTTAGTGGTTTTCTATTTGCGAAAACAAAAACCTTTGGGCTGTGACCCTATTGATTTTGCAAAGAGAAGGGTTTGATAATCCTAAATTGTTTTCTATTAAAACTCCGGAGGGTATTTTAAACTATTTTGCAAACCGTTCTTATTATTTGTGATCTTTCGGATTTGGAAAGTTTTACTCAAACTCTTGCCTCGGGAAGTATTCGTTTCGTTGTATTTGAATCTTTGAGAATTCCTGGTTATTGTTATAATTGGAACTTGAATTATATGGCTCGTATTTGCACTTTGTACTTGCACGAGCAAAATAGTGGAGTTTTGCTAACCCCCGAGTATTCGGGTGGTGGATGTCTGTATTGCATTCAGGTTTTGGAGCATAACACAGGGTCGGCATGAAGGATGATGAAAGATGAATGATACTAATCACACGAGGACCCGTTGATGTCGTATTGGTTTAGTTGTATTTAATTTTCCGCTGCAGTATTCTTTCCCCGTTGTACGGGAGTGTGTTGTATTCAACCCCTGCGTGGGCATGTAATGTGTTTGAGTTGTATGTATTTATTGAAAGACCAAATCGGTCTACTGAGTCATTTTAGCCTTAAAGGCATTGTTGAGTTGTTCTATGTTGTTACCAGCCTGGTAGATCCTTGATGAAAGGTTCTATGGCGTGTAATATCCCTGAGCGGATTGGGGGTGTTACACATGAGGTCCCATAGTCGATAAAAAATCGGTTCCAATATATCTCCCATATTCACTAGTATATGATTGGTCACCTTCACCCCTAGCCCGTTTAGTGTTTTCTTCTCTTAAACTATTATATAAGTTAAGCATGGGATCCGCGCTAGTAGAAGTAGAAAATGATGATGAAAACGAACTTGAAGAATCATTTCTTGAACCATACTTTTTAAAATAAACCCCGAATAAATCTTTGAAATTTTTGTTAAAAATGGCTTTTGCATCTCTTGAATAGAAAACGTTTTCGTTATGCAACTCTAAATCAATTGAGATTTTGTCGATAAGTAGTTCCACCCCGCTAATATTCATACATGGGTTCAAGGCGGCGGAACAAGTAATTACCGATGGCATTTCTTTAAAATATTTTCTTAGTTTTTCTTTCATGGGCGAAACCATTTTTTCATATAAATCACCACTTAATTCGTAGTCGCTTAATTTTGAACACATTAAATAAATTTGATTAAGTACCAAATGACTCGTGGGATAATAAACACCCGATAATAAAGTTGTTGCGTTTTTAAAAACTTTGAGCAATTCGCTTATTTTTCTAACTATATCCCATTGTTCCGACGTAAATGGTGTAACCCTACTCGTCCTATTCGCAAGTTCATCATGAAAAAGTTGTAAAGTATCACGTTGGCATAAACCACAACAAAACATTTTATAAGTCGAATTCCATCTTGTAGGAACGTCCCAGTTAGGGGTTAAAAAAATAGAATTCGTGTCCTTACATAATTTCATATATTGTTTATATCTAGCTTTACTTGAACAAAATATATCTTGTAACATTTTTTTAAAAGCGTCTTTTACCAAACTTATTTCGGGTACCGCTAATCCGTCTTGAACAACCAAGTTTATAATGTGTGCAACACATCGACTATGATAAAAAATACCATTTGAAGGCGGTTTATATGTTAATATTAATTTTTTTACCGTATTTGTATTATTAGACGCGTTATCAAATGAGATCGAAAAAACTTTTTCTTGTAAGTTAAAGTTATTTATTACATTTTGTAACATATGAAATAAATTTTGACCTGTGTGAGGGTACTCAAAATTTTCAAAAGCAATCGTACGCTTCATCATTAGCCATGTATCGGGATCAATCCAATGTGCGGTAACACAAAGGTATGAACCGGGCAAACCATGAGGTGCCGACCAAACATCGGTTGTTAAGTTTACATTTGTATTTAAGTTTGCAAAACCGTTTACTAGTTCTATTTTAGCCTTTTTCCATAATTCATTACAATCACGTCTAAGAGTAGCAGACTTACTTGTTTATATCGCGGTTGAAGAGTATTTTGAATCACCGTAGTCAATCGAGGGTTATCGAAGTGGTTGAACGGCAAACCTTCTTGAATCACGTAGCTTGCAAATTGTTGTCGGCACCGCTCCGCCTCGTATGCAAAAAGACCCCCCTCTCGTGACATAGATGCTTGACCGGCTTCCGGAACGGATTTGAGTCCTTCGCAATACTTGTCGGTATGCATCTTCAATGTCGTGTTGGATTCATGTTTCAAAAACTTACCTCAATGCTTACAATGAGCCTTAAGTTGCCCATCCGACAACTTCACGAGGTTGAAATTACACCATATTTTTTGGTTTTGGGTTATTTCTATAACTTCAACAATCTCGGGTGCATTCGTGGAAGCGGAAGAAGATTGAGTTGAAATTTGAATTGAGAGAAACGAGAATTTTGTAATTTTTTTAGTACTTGAAGAGTGTTTGAGTATTGTGACTAAACCAAAACTCAAATAGGGTATTTATAGTTGATTAGGGATGGCAAAATGGTAAAAAAAAATGGGCAAAAACGGTTAGATTTTTTAATGCAACAGCTAGCTAACGGACACCTACAAAAACCGGTTTCAAACCGGTTTTTTCAAACCGGTTTCCGAAACCGGTTCCCCTAAAAACCGGCCCGGACCGGTTTCTAACGGGAAAATGTAAAACCGGGTAGAAACCGCCGGTTTTGAGGCAACCCGAACTGGTTTTGGTCAAAAACTGGGTTTGACCGGTTTTGGTTTCAGTTTTTTTTCCGGTTTCAGTTTCGGTTTCGTTTTTTTTGCCCACCTCTACTACAGACGGATGTTAGCGCGCGCTACTGACCACGAATAGCCTGCGTTAAGGAACTCCTAGTGCGCGTTAACTGCCAGTCCAGAAAGCAGTATGAGTTACTGGTTCTGACCTGACTGGTCCCTTAGCGCGCGCTATGGCTCAAAGCTAGCGTGCGCTACTCAAGCAGAATTAGCGTGCGTTAGCCTAGGCCTAGCGTGCGCTATTTCTGTGACCCAAAACACTTCCGAAAGGTCTAAACAACACAATTGTGATCCAAAAAAGATACGAAACTCTATAACAATATCGACAACAACACCAAGAGTTTACAGAGCGACGAAATAAGAAAAACGACAAGGTCAAACAGTCAATAAAAGTACGGGTATTACAATATCGAACTGCTCAGACAGCCATACCCTTACGTCTGATAATACCTTCACATTGTTTCTAATTAGAAGTATATCATCTATTTGATTAGCGATAGTACCTCGTGAGACATCTCGTGTCCATTCAAGATGCCATCCATTATCCCAACAGTCTCTAACCATGCAGCCTCTATTCATAGATAAACGAAATAGCTGAGGAAATTGGGTTTTAAGAGAAGTTGTACCCGTCCAAGATGATATAGAAGATACCTGGGCCTGGACTATTGGTACTACCTCTTTCTCTGTTAAAAGTGATCGGCACAAAATTGATAGGGATTTTCTTCCAGATGGGCCGCGCACTAGATAGAATAGCCTTATTCCAAAGAAGATTAATATCTTTATTTGGAGGTCTCTTCGTGATCGCCTCCCTTCCCGGTGGAATCTCAGTCGTAAAGGAATTGAAGTGGCTTATATTACTTGTCTAATTTGTGATCATGGGGTTGAATCTGCTTATCATACTCTATGGGATTGCACGCTAGCTTCTACAGCCTGGTCTTGTGTCTTTAAATGGTTGCACATCTATCCCCCTATTATATATAATTTGACTGGTTTGTATGATTGGATTGATGGCCTTCATTCTGCATCGAGCAAAAGAATCATCTTGGATGTTGTTTCTAGTGTCACCCTTTGGTCCTTATGGAGATTCCGTAACGAAGTGATATTTGGTACCAATCAGCCTAAACGTAGCATGATTTTTGATAATATTGTAGATTTTTCTTTTAGATGGTATTCCACTAGAAGTAAAATGTCTTCCATATCTTGGAACAACTGGATTCAAAACCCTTTAGTGGTTTATTCCTTGTAATTTCTTTCTAGCATCTTTCTAGTTTAATAAAATCTTGATGTTAAAAAAAAAAGAAGTATATCATCTACGTACAGTACTAGAAACACTAGCACGTTTCCATTGCACTTTTTGTATACACAAACCTCACTAGGACACTGTTCAAAACCATACGATTGAATGACCTCATCAAATCGCATGTTCCAAGACCTTGATGCTTGCTTGAGACCATAAATGGCTCTCTTAAGCTTGCACACGAAGTGCTCTTCTCCTTCAACAATGAATCCCTCAGGTTGGCGCATATAGATTTTCTTATCAAGACTCCCGTTCAAGAACGCAGTCTTGACATCCATTTGCCAAATCTCCATATCCAAATGCGCAGCTATAGCTAAGAGAATCCGGATCGATTTAAGCATGGATACCGTCGAAAGGTCTCATCGTAGTCGATGCCCTCCTTCTGAGTGTAACCTTTCGCAACAAATCTTGCTTTGAAGGTTTCAACCTTCCCTTTCGATCCTCTCTTATGCTTGTAGACCCACTTACTTCCAATGGGTTTTACCCTATTGGGTAGCTCTACTAGCTCCCACACTTGATTAGAATCCATAGATCCAATTTCGAATTCCATTGCCGTTTGCCCAAATTGAGCATCCTTGTCTTGAACTGCCTGCTTATACGTACATGGATCCATTTCATCCTGGTCCTGGGAGTGGTCCGAAGACACTCCCACGCTGATGAAACGATCAGGTTGACGAACAACCCTCCCACTATGATGAGGTGTGTCCTTGGTTTGCATATCCACAGTAGTGTCGATTCGTGGTACACTGGGTATTTGTACAATTGGTATTGTCGAAATCTCGTCCCTAAGTCCCTCTAGAATGACCTAACTCCTAGGCTTGTGGCTTATTACATAGTCCTCCTCTAAGAACCGGGCATTGGTGCTAACAATGACCTTTTGATCTTTAGGACTGTAGAATAATCCACCCTTCGGATATCCTACAAACACTCATACTTCGGTACGAGATGCCAACTTATCAACTTCCTTATTCGGCACGTGTGCTGGTGAACCCCAAATCCGAACATGCCACAGACTGGGTTTGCACCCATTCCACAGTTTAGAACCCCAAATCAGGTTGGTGAAGCACCAAGTTTAGAATCGCTGCTGTTTCCAAGGCGTAACCCCAAAACGAAATAGGCAAATCAGAATAACTCATCATTGACCTAACCATCTCTAACAAAATAAGATTCCTTCGTTCAGCAACACCATTTTGTTGTGGTGTACCAGGCGCAGTGAGCTGGGAAGTAATCCCCTCATGTGCCAAGAAATCCAAAAACTCTCCTCTAAGATATTCGCCACCACGATCAGATCGTAGTGACTTGATACTATGTCCATGATGCTTCTCCGTTTCAGCCTTGAATTCTTTGAACTTATCAAAAGATTCAGACTTACGTCGCATCAAATAGATGTATCCATATCTCGAATAATCATCTGTAAACGTGATGAAGTATTCGAAACCACCCTTAGCCTGGATGTTCATTGGACTACATACATCGGTGTGTACCAATTCCAATACATTTTGTGCACAATTTCCTTTGCTTGGAAAGCCCTTTTAGTCATTTTCCCCTTCCAGACAAGATTCGCAGATTGGAAATAACTCAAATTGGAGTGAATCCAATGAGCCATCGTTTACCAATCTTTGAATCCTTCTAAGGTTAATATGACCCAATCGTAAATGCCACAAATATATTTGATTTATGCTCGAAGGTTCTTTTGTTTTATTAGGATTAGTCAAATAATTAAGCGATTTATAATTATACAAGGGAGTTGGTGCAGCATTAATGATATAAAGTCCTTCATTATAAGTACTCGCGCAAACATATTCACCATTTCTTTTAATAATTGTATTATCTCCAAAAGAAATTGAATATCCATCACAACGCAATTTAGAAACTGAAATTAAATTCATTCTAAAATCAGGTACTAATAATACATTATTTAGGACTAGAATCCTATCATTAACTTTTAACTGCACGACTCCCACTGCAATAGCCTTCAGCCTGGAATAGTCGCCCCAGTAATACTCATCCGCACTAAGTACTTTGGTTACTTGGAACCCCTGCGAGTCATAACAAACATGATCAGTGGAGCCCGAATCTACTATCCACGAAGTGATAAAACAGGCAGCCAAACATGTTTTGACTACTAGTGCATGAGACGTACCTTTCTTAGGGCAGTCACCCTTGAAATGTCCCTTCAGACCGTACTTATAGCATTTGCCCTTCAGATTTTTGTTTGCTCGGACTGAGGAGCCTTGCCCTTAGCTTTGAAGGTTGCCACTTGCTTCTGGCCAACCTGCTTTTTCTTCTTTCCCCGTTTGGGTTTTGAAGAAGTAGCACCGGTTGCCGCAAGAATTTGATGATAACCTTGTTTGAAGAGACCTTCAGTAGATTGAAGCTCTGTCAGAAGTTCCGCCAAAGTGTATGTCCTACGATTCATATTGTAGTTAAGACGGAACTGCTCAAAGCTTCTTGGTAAGCTGCCCAAGATAATATCGACCCGCGACTCCACATCGATAGTAGCCCCAGTATGCTCAGTTCGTTCAAATGAGACATCATTTTCAGAACATGATCCCTTACTGGAGTCCCTTCAGACATTTGGGTTGTCATCAACACCCTCATTACATTTTGCCTAGCCGCACGGTTCTGATGACAAAACATCTCGGTGATATTTTTCATCATATCCGCGGTTGAGCCCATCATCTGATGCTGATGCTGCAATACATTTGTCAGTGAAGCCAAAATGTAACAGCGAGGCATCTCGTCAGACTTCTTCCATTTTCGGAATTCATAAAACTCTCCAGTAGTGGCATCCAGTTCTGGTTCAAGAGTTCTTTCCTCAATTAACACAAATTTATGCCCCTCGGCAGTCAGGACAATGTCAAGATTTCTTTTCGATTCGGCAAAGTTAGTGCCATCAAGTTTATTTTCTTTGAGAATAACAGCTAGTGGATTGAAAGACGTCTGAAAATAAAATTAAAAAAAAAACATGCATCACATAATTCAACACAAAATATATTGAAAAACCTTAAAACACAATATATATTGAGTCAACCAACACCTCGAAAAAACCGCACATGCAAGCCACGTTAGTGTGGACGTTTACATATACATTTCTCAAGTAGATTTTAACATCTTTAATTTTACTATCTAGTCAAGATGCGTTTTGACAAGTAAAATTAATAGTTGGTTCCTATTGGCCATGTATTAAATTAACATAGACTCCGTTGGGGAACTTATTAATTAATACACATAAGTGAACACCATAATTTAACAAACCTTAGAATATTATTTAATGATAATAGTCCTACAGATGAAGAGGTTCTATCATAAAAAATAACATTCACCTTTTTGTTATCTAATTGAAGTTTAAAACTAGTGAGCTAATAATCAGCACATCCGATGTGGTGGAAGACTCTAATGTCAACGCGCATGCTAATTATTTCACAATTTAAACCAATTATGGAGGCTAACTTGATTTTGAAAAATTAATTATTAAAATCACTTAGTTATTTTGAAAAATAAGGTTTTTAATTTTCTCGTCCTAACATGCAAGAAACATATTCACGCATACACCATACATGTCATATATCAAAACAGTAAAACCAACAAATAATTAAAACTAGATAATTAAATCCAATTATCATGGCTTTTATTCCTCGTTTTAAATAACGAGAAAATCCTTGGCTCTTTCGCTCCTACTTCTTCAAGCATCTCGTCACCTCCTCTCGGTTGGGGCACAAAAATTACCCAATTTGGAAACTTTCTTCCAGGCAAAATTAATTGCACAAGAGATTTCCAAAGAAAAAATTATTGTGCTCCAACGGACGCAACGAACAGCGGATAAACAAATAGGACTATACACCGAACGAACCTACCCGGACAAGCCCGACCCGCTTCCCGACCCAACCCGCGACTGCCCGGCCCAGACTATCGGACCTGCGGCCCTGCACAGCCCGACCCGACCTGCTGGACTCAGGTCTGCCCGACCCGAGGCGCCCGCGGCCGAGACAGCATGTGCTGGCTGAGTCCCGATCGGCAGCAGACTGGTCTCGGTCGGTTCGTCCGATCATGACTCCTTTTCCTACTGGACTTCTTTTCCTTCGTATTTTGTGTATCCAACTCGATTACAATTTTACACTTAATAAAATACATTGAATTTTACAACAAAATTACAAGGAAAAATAAAATCCTATTCTACCCATGGATTTTCTCATGGGAAAAACTTATACATGCCTCAGAACCAGGCCAAATTACCAAAAAAAAACGTAAATAAATAAAAATATCACATAGCCATGATACTTGGACCATATTTACCTGTAAGACAATTTCTAGCAAAATATTCCAAACATCATACCATATGAATATATTAAATTGCTAGCAAATTAATCACAAAATTAATTAAAGTGAACAGAATCTAAAGACCGTCTCCGATACCAATTGTTGGAATATAAAACGCAGCGGAAGAGAGATTGATTAATTGAATACATTTGGTTTTATAAACTAACCAACAAAATTGCGGATCTATTTAGGCTTGTCAATTAATTAATTAAACAGACTAATTAACAATTTAAATGTACGTATTTACGCAGTAGAAATGGTAATTCATACATTTGAAGCGAAGTGGTAGAAAAATCCCTTTTTGGTCGATCGAATTCCTCCTTGTACTCCTCCTTGATCTTCTTGTATTTCTACCTCAAGATCTTCTAGAGTATATCCCGCCTATATCCGGATGTCGTGGGGCAACAAGCTACAGGACTGCTTGGACTGCAATATGGATCGGCCGAAATTTTTCCCAAGAAATACCTTATGAATTTTTTTTATATTTTTCTTGAATATTTGAGTATTTAGAAAAATATTGTGTTATCCAAATTGCGGAGTCCAAGACACAAGTCAAGATCCATAATTAAACACAAAGTATGAAAAAATCTAAATTTCTTGTTCAATAATGGTGAAAAAATCGTCCACCCCTTATGTTCTATTTATAGGTATTTTGGGCTACTCTATGGACCTTAAGGAGGATAAGGTAAGGACTCCCAATAGATTTCATCTTACCAATATTAAGATTCTTCCTAATATAATGAATCTATTAATATCAACTTAGTCCACTAAAAAGTTGATATTTCACTTCCTACCAAAATTCCAAATTACGAAATTGGGCTCCCTTTTGAATTAATTATTTCCCATGTTTAAGATATTCCATGCTCATTAATTAATTTAAGCTACTGACAGATTTTAATTAATTAATATGTTATACATGAGTATACCACTCGAGCTTTATTATTATATCGGAAAATTAATTCCACCTGCAGGGTTTAATATAATAATCCTTTCGAGTGCCTCAAGGGTCATGATTAGCCCGACTGGTCGGGACACAATTTCTAGCTATAATATTAATTATCATATAAATAATAATATTACCCAAAATATCGAGCATATTGAGTCAATCATTTTGGATCTCACCCATGATAAATCAAAGCAATAAATATTAAATATATAATTAAATATTAATCACTAGAATTAAGAAATAATAATTGTCCGAGATGTACGTTCTTCTTATAGTGAGTACAGAAGAATCTATCTCACCTCAATCATGTTTAACGTATGCCGAATACGCTAATATATGCTAATGGTCAAGACCAACCAATCTCAAGCATATATTACAACCTCTCACATAACGGTCTAATGTTATATAGGTTGTGAACTAATTATTACTATATAAGATACCGATAATGTGATCTTCTGTGTGACTCGACACACCACATTATCAACAATATAAGGTAATTTAGACAATATTTGCATAACCATAGCGTCAATAAATGTGCAAAACATGTGATAAAATAAATTAAATATTCTCATAGATAAAGACCGGAAAATTAGGTAATACAAGCATAAAGTATGCTTTGATGTATACAACCCTAATATATCAAACTCCCCTAACTCTACCGCCCACTTGACCATCCTTCCACTTGATTTAGGACTATGCATGATACTTCTCAAAGTTTGATCTGTTAAAACTTCAATAGAATGAGCCTGAAAATATGGGCGAAGCTTTCTTGCCGACATGATTAAGGTGAGTGCAAATTTTTCAACCTTTGAGTAATTTAACTCTGCTCCGTGCAAAACTTTGCTGACATAGTAGACAGGTTTATGAATCTTGTCTTCATTCTTTGTGAGCACCACACGAATTGCCTGATGGGAGACTGCAAGGTACAAGTAGAACAACTCCCCAGGGATGGGCTTTGCTAGTAAGGGTGGGTGAGTTAGGTACTCCTTCAATTCTTCAAATGCCTTTTTCTGTCCAAACAAAGTTCTTGATCTTCTTCAACACCGAGAAGAAGTGTAAACACTTATCTCCAGAGCGAGACTTAAATCTTCCGAGAGCTGCTATCCTACCCGTAAGTTTCTGAACATCCTTTATTGAATTCAGAGGCTGCATACCCAAGATTGCTTTAATATTATCGGGATTTCCCTCTATTCCCCTCTGTGATATCATCATCCCAAGAATTTTCCAGACTTAACCCCAAAGGCACACTTTGTGGGGTTCAACTTCATGTTATGTTTCCTTAAGATTTCAAAAGACAACTCCAGGTCATCGATGTGACTAGTACTCTTAACACTATTTACTAGCATGTCATCCACATAGACCTCCATGGTCTTACCAATCAGGGACTTGAAAATCTTGTTCACTAGCCTATGGGAAGTTGCTCCAGAATTCCTCAATCCAAATGCCATAATTATATAACAATATAGTCCTAGCTCCGTAACAAAAGCAACTTTAGGGACATCATCAGGGTGCATTCGAATATGATGATATCCACGAAAAGCATCCATAAAACTTAGTAGTTAATGGTGTAATACCCGAGATCTTTGTTCCGGATTCTTCAAGTTTTCTGGGTTTTACCGGATTGGTATTGTCCTCATCGTTGGAATTTTGTGCCATGTTTTGGGTGTGCCTTATTTGAACATGTGTTTGGAGGCATTTCGGATCACTATGCGAGTTTTCGGTTTTTGTGGTGTAGCGCATGCTAATGCTTGTGGCATAGCTCACGCTAGTGTGTTGCAGTTAGCGCACGTTACCGGATGTGTAGCGCACGCTAACTGGCAGTCCAGCGGCAGTCCGGGAGCTACTGGACTGGGACTAGGGTCTCGTTAGCACACGCTAAGGTTGGTAGCTAGCGCATGCTATCGACTGCTTAGCGCACGCTAATCGTTCTTTCTAGCGCACGCTACCTGGTAGGTGAAGATCTGTGCAGGGGCTACTGGACTGGTTTCGTGACCCGTTAGCGCACGCTACACTTATTGGACTAGCGCATGGTAACTGTGTTATAGGCGGTATTTTCTGGGGCATTGACCCCGTTAGCACGTGCTAATGCAGGGTGTTTAGCGCACGCTAATAACTGTCCAGTATAAATACTGGACAACACCGTTAATTCATCATTTTCTCTCCCTTCTTCATCACTTCCGACAGGAGTGAGCTCCAGAGGCGATTTTGAGCGATCTTCTTCATCAAGCTTCATCTTAGAGCAAATTTGTAGGTGTTTAACAACATCAAATCATCTTCTTGGTCCAAATCAAGGTAATCTCTTCTTAGAACCCAAGTTCTTGAATTTTGGGGGTTTGTGAGGTTTCGGCCGATTTAAGCCGATCTAGCCCAGATTGTTGTGAGATCTTCATTGTATACTCGAGATCCTTTGTTAATCTTGAGACTTTGTGGAGTGAACTTCATAAATTCATATGTTCGTCGGTTATGTTGATGTGAGCCTTTGAGATGTCCGACGAATTGCTCCATTGGGTAGGAATTAGGATGATCCCTATATTTTCGATGTATTGTTGATTCATGGTGGTATTTTTTTCGTAGTATTTGTTGGCTGTCGAATTCTTGGTCATTTTTGGAAGTTCGAAGGCTACCCGACCGTGTCCGTTTGTCGTTTCGTCGCTCGTGGTATCGAGGCAAGTATCTTGCCTATACATTTCGTGTTTTGTAGACGTATTTGTTGGTATTAGAACCAAATTACAATTTGAATGTTTTAATGAACTTTTAAAAGGATCGGTATGTTCTCGATAATTGTTGTCTTTCAAAAGATAACTCGTATGCTTCGTAGATTGATGTGCTTTCGGAATATGTGCGTTAGTTTCGTATGTTGGAAGATGTTGAACATATTTAGTGAATTTAGTAGATCATAATTATTTGCCGAGGATTATGTATTGATATGTGTAATTGTTCGGTGAATATGTGACGTGTGATATTAGTTGTTACTCCTTCGTAAGGAGGATGTGGCGCTGGGTGTCATTTGATATTGGTATTTGTTGTTGTTGTGTGACATTCGTGTGGGTATACGTCGTCTAAAGTGGTCATTCTAGCGAAGTACCTAGCATTTGTTTACATATTCTAGTATTCGAATTATGGCTTCCCGTGGCGTTGTGGATGTTTATGTGTGTTCACCTAGGGACGGTTTGATGGGGCCTCTAGGGATATGTATTGTCGTGTGTGTGCGTATCACGAACTAGGGTTAACCACCCAGGGATGTCCGACGGGGCTCTGCGGGGTACGGTGGCCGTGAGTCTCGTACCAACGGTTAACTTTGAATTATTTTGTTGGAGAACTTTGATCTTTGGCACATATTTCGTCTGATTAGAATGGCAGTCCAAATGGTATCGTACTTGGCTGGAATGGCACCAGTAAATGTGTCGTGTGAGATTTGTCTCTTGGCTGCGATAATTTGGTATGAGTACGTGAGTTCTGTGGTTGCTCTGTGCATTGTAACTCTGTGGTGTGTCGAGTTCGACCGTATGGTCAAGTTGCAAAGTTGTGCTCTTTGATGTTGTTCTGTGAGACTGTTGTCATGGTAATGTTTGACACGGTGTAGTTTTCGTCGGGTTATTCTTGCGAGTATGTGATGTGGATGATTTGGGCCGTGGACCCCGTGTTTGTGATTGGAATATTATGGTTGGGTCGTGGACCCCGTATTTTGTAATCGAAATCGTATTTTGAAATAAGTGATTTTTGGGCTATGTCCCTAGGTGTTTCGAAAGGCTTGAGAATTCTTAAAACCAAATGTTTCCAAAACTCCCGAGATCGTAAAATATTTTGTAAGATGTAAAATGGTTTTATTCCTATCTTTCATAATTCAAACGGTTTTAATCAAGTGAATTATCTCGGGAAGTATATTCAGGATTTCTATATTTCTTGGAGTATGAATTGTATGGCTTGCCTTTGGATTTATAATTGCACTAGAAAAATAGTGGAGTTTTGTTAATCCCCGAGTATTCGGGGGGTGGATGTCTGTATTGCGTCCAGGTTCATCCAGGTCTCTGGGGAGCAATTCACAGGATTGTTACTAAGGATGATAGAAGACGACGATACTAATCACATGAAGATCGGTGTTGAGTATTTGGTGAAGTCTTGTTGTTTTCCGTTGTAGTATTTTCTGTCTGATGGAAATGTTGATTTATGTTAACCCCAGCATGGGTATGAGTTGCGAGAAAGAGTAATGTATGGTCGATGTGTATGTTGTGGTAAAAGACCAAATCGGTCTAAGGGTTCGTCAATATGACCATAAGACACTTAACAACTCATCTACCCATCCTCCTTTTGCCTTATCAAGTCTTTTCTTCGGTCCATCAAGTATAATCATATTTGCTCTCTCCACCTGACCATCATCTTGAGGATGAGCTACTGAAGTAAACCTCAAGTCAATTTTATAGTCGTCACAGTAGGCCTTGAAGTCCTTATTATCAAATTCCTTTCTGTTATCAGTAGTTAATACTCGGGGTATTCCGTACCTACACATAATATCTTCCCATAGAAAACTTGTTATTTTCGGTGTTGTTATCTGGGATAAAGGCTTAGCTTCAATTCATTTGGTGAAATAGTCAATGGCTACTACAAGAAATTTCCTCTGTCCTGACCCAACGGGAAATGGTCTTAAGATATCCATGCCCCAAAAAGCAAAAGGCAAAGGAGTAGTGATAGATGTAAATAACTATGGTGTTTGATGCACCAAAGGGCCATGTATCTGGCACCTTTCTCATTTTTTAACAAATTCCATAGCATCCTTCTTCATTTCTTGTAACAGCCCAAAAACAGTGGCTATTACAGTGCCGTGGATCCCTCCTGGGACCCACCAGGCGATGTCACAATATACACTTAAAATCTGACAACGTGGCACCGTACCACAATATTTATCAAAACCCCGGTGTGGAGTATGAGTTATTCATATTTTTAAATACAAGCAAACATACACAGGATCCAAACACGGTACAGACCATATGACGATGGGCAGTACCTAACAAGTTTTAGTACATTCATCCGACACAAAAATAAAACGAAAGTCACGCTTAAAACATAACCGAACAACCAAAAGACTCGGGGCCCCCGAAATAGCATACATCAGAATCCTCCGTCGCCATTGTGCTCCTCCTGTGCCTTGCCCTTTCCTCGCCCTGAAATACAAGTATTTCGCCCCAAACCACAGGGTCAGCTATACATGATAATAATTCTCATGACATTATACAATTCATATATACTGATTTCAAAGAAATTCACCGACTACTGAATATACCCCGAAGGCGTATAAACAATCAGTCCCAACTGTCGAAGATAACCAAATATACGAACGACCACATACTATGGCTCAAGACGGACGTCACAGTACGCCCGATCCGGAAATGTGTCCGTGCACATGTCCACCCCGTATACGGAATCCAGAATATACGTGGGACAATGTACCTAATTAGCCTCACGAACTACGTCTCGTGTGCACGATCTAAATGCGGAAAAACCTCCACGCATGATCATCAAGTGCCCGGCTAAAAATCCTACACATAACCAATCGGCGCGCAGATATGACTCCAGAGATGTCACGATACAACATGACAACGAAACTCAACGAATTACACTTTTTCCAAGAAATCGAACAACTCACCGAAGTGTCAACAAAGCTCAACGATATCAAGGGTCCAAAAGTACGAATTTGGGTATACAATCCCATGATGAAAACGGGACATCATCAAGAACAACCTCAAGTCACAAGACACAAGTTTATAGGTGTTTCATATACACGAAATGCATAATCAACATAAGAATCCACACATCATTATAACCAAGCAAGATAACTTGCCTCAATTCCGTAGACGAATAATCCTTCCTCGAATGGTCAAACGAACGGTATCCTTGTCTAACAATACTCACGTGAACAAGCAACCTTGAATGAAATATAATTCATTCAACAACACATTAAATGCGATAATGGTATTATCGCATAAACAATATTCACAAATCGATTATCCTATCGATCATTTTAATGTTCTTATTACAAATCATCGTATGTTTATCATGATCATTACATATTCTAACCTTAATGTCAAATTCTTGATGTCTAGTTTATTATTTATGCAATATCGTGAAAATATCTTTTTCAAATCATCGACACTTCCAATTACGACATAATTTGTGTTTAATTACATTCTTCATTATTTACCAACGATTTCATTCAAAACTTGATTACTATATGAAACATAAGTTTAAGTTTTTAGTGAATTAAGAACATCATCTTAATTTACGCCTCTTGACATGCATGGATTAATGAAATGGAATTCGGCTATTCATCTACCGCATTTGTATCATCACAATTCTCTAAAGAACATTATCAACCTATCAATGTAGCGATTAATGCCCTTTAACGAAATCGATAGATTCGAACATATGAAGATTACAACTTCCTTCTATCAACATTCATTGTTTTACTTTGAAGAATTTATTAAAAGCCTAGTTATATCATTGAATACTTGAGATTTTGAAGTAACTTCATTCATCTAGCAAAGATCATCTACAAGGGATTAATATCATCTTTCCAACAATTTCATCACAAAGGTTTTAAAGGCCAAAATCATGGTTTCATACAACCTTCAAGGATCAATAGAATGTTCAAGACAATCTTAACATTTCTCACTTTTAATCATTAAGGACATCATCTCTAACATGTTCCTAGTGTTGAGACTAAAATCAACTTCCGATTATCATGCTATACCTCAGGTTTTATGTATATCATTATCAACACAATCATATTATGAAGTTATTTACCTCAAGAAGCAACACTAATACCTTCAAAATTAATCTTCACTTGATTTGAGTATGATTCAATTAACTTATCATGTTTACACTAATTTAAACTAACATTATGTGAAGTATTTATCTACTAACATCATCATAAGCATGAAATTGATATGAGTTAAAGAAAGACCAACCTTAAAATGAAGAACAACACCAACACTCCAAGGAATACACTTCAATCTCTAGCTTCTCCAAGTCACCAATCAAGTGTTGAAGCTCCAACACAAGTTAGGAAGGCTTAGAAATGAAGTTGGAAGGGAAAGGAATCGTTCCTAAGTTGGGAGATTGAAAGAGGTCGAGTAGGAAATGAATGGCAAGTCCTACATTTATAATCTGAACTGGACATTACGTACGTTAACGAACGTGGTTAACGTACGTTATAGCCTTTACGTACGTAATCTTATGATCATTACGTACGTAACCAATTCCATCAAAACTCACTGCCTAAAAACACGCAGTTCGTTACGTACGTAACCGGGCAGCTATTACGTACGTAATAGCCGTTGACTTGGCTGTCGCGATCGACTCCCGACCACCTACCCTTGCTCGACCCCACTCGCCGAAAGGCGGATTGCTGGAGGATCTTCCGCATTACGTACGTTAACGTACTGATATTACGTACGTAATGCGGCCTATCTAGCGTACGCTAAGAATACATGTTAACGTACGTTAAGTACTATACAAGCATAAATGGAATTCTCGCAATATCACCCAACAACTAATATAGTATGAATGACCATGAATCCAATTTAACATAATTCGTCGGTACTTGCTACAACATCACAGATATGGTGCGAAAATACTTAACTTAAATCATGGAATACAATATTAAAGGCGAGGGTATTACATACTCCCCCCCTTAAAAGGAGTTTCGTCCCTGAAACTAAGGGGTAAACAGTTCGGGGTATCTCTCTCGCATGCTATCTTCAGTCTCCCACGTAGCTTCCTCGACTCCATGTCTTGACCACTGAATTTTTAATAAGGGAATCGTCTTGTTCCTCAGCTGTTTAATTCTTCTCTCGAGTATCTGCACAGGCTGTTCCTCATACGAATGGTCGTCGGCTATTTCGACCTCGTCGAATTGAATAACGTGACTTGGATCAGCAACATACTTCCTTAACTGAGACACATGGAATACGTTGTGAATCCGACTCAAAGCTGGTGGTAATGCTAAACGATAGGCTAGGTCGCCTACTCGTTCCAGGATCTCAAACGGACCAATATACCTTGGGCTCAATTTGCCTCTCTTCCCGAATCGGAAAACACCTCTAGTAGGAGATACTTTGACCAAGACATGGTCACCAACTTCAAACTCGAGTGGTCGTCGATGATTATCTCGCATATGATTTCGGCGGCTTTGGGCCGTTAATAGACGGCTCTTGATCGGGAAATCTTCTCGCAGTCGCCAATAACATATCGGGTTCCGTACCAATGGATTCGGATATTTCGTCCCAAAGACAAAGGGGACATAAAACGAAGACCATATAATGCATCATAAGGAGCCATCATGATCGAGGCGTGCAGTTTGTTGTGTATGTGAATTCTACCAACGGCGGTTGGGCTTCCCGACAAGCTTCCAATCGAGAGCACATGCCCTCAACATATCCTCTAGAGTTTGAATTGTCCTCTCAGATCGACCGTCGGTCTGAGGATGAAAAGTCGATCTTGAAGTTCAACTGTGTACCCATAGCACGATGAACCGCCTTCCAGAAGTGCGACACGAACCGTCTGTCCCGATCTGATACAATACTCTTAGGGGTGCCATGCAGTCTCACAATCTCTTTGATGAATAATTGGGCCAATTTCTCAGGGCCCCAAGTATCCTTGATCTCCAAAAAGTGGGCTGATTTAGTCAATCGATCCACAACCACCCAAATCGTATTCATGCCTCGACGGCTCGTCGGCAAACTAGTAATAAAGTCCATCGATATGTCTTCCCACTTCCACTCGGGAATCGGAAGCGGTTTCATCATGCCAGCTGGTCGTTGATGCTCAATCTTGACCTGCTGACAGGTCAGACATTTCGAAACGAACTCGGCAACCTCCCGTTTCATATTACCCCACCAATAATACGGCTTCAAATCCTTATACATTTTGTTTGATCCCGGGTGTATGGAATACGGGGTAGCATGAGCCTCCTTCAGAATAGTATTCCTCAATTCTTCGTCTGCTGGTACACACACTCGGTTTTTAAAGCGTAACAGTCCATCCTCGTGAACCACAAATCCAGGGGCCTTCCCCTGATCGATTTCTCCTCGAATTCTGGATAATAATGGGTCCGACATTTGTTTCGTCCTGATCGTCTCATCAATGGATGGTGAAATCTCAAGCATGCACAGCTGTCCCTGAATGCGTTGTATCCAGACCTCAATCTCTGGTCTCATGAACTCTAACTGCAACTCCCTCTGGGCGGTCAAACGAGCTAGCATCTGCTCCTGCACCGTCTTGCGGCTCAAGGCATCGGCAACCACGTTTGCCTTGCACGGATGATAAAGGATCTCGATATCATATTCATTAATTAGCTCTAACCATCTCCTTTGTCTCATATTCAACTCCTTCGGGTAAAAATATACTTGAGGCTCTTGTGGTCCGTAAAAATCGCGGGTAACTCCATACGATAGTGGCGCTGATTTTAAAGCAAACACTACGGCCGCTAACTCCAAGTCATGAGTCGGGTAGTTGACCTCGTAAGACGCAATGTCTGGACGCATAGGCGATCACTTTCCCGTCCCGCATTAACACGCGGCCCAAGGCCTCGCCTCGATGCATCGCCGTATACCGCGAATCCTTCCGTTCCTCTAGGTAGTACCAAAACAGTGCTGAAATTAATCGACCTTTGAGTTCATCAAAACTTTGCCGACATGCTTCCGACCACAAGTACTTCTTGTCTTTTCTCAGATTAGTCATCGGTTGAGCAATTTTGGAAAATCCTTCCACAGATAAATGCATGTGCTTTGCTAGACCTAGAAAACTACGAACTTCCTTCACGTTCTTCGGGGGTAGCCAGTCTCGGATAGCTTCCGTCTTCTGTGGGTCTACTCTTACTCCCTCTGCTGATATCACATGACCCAGAAAAATAACTTCAGACATCCAGAATTCACACTTAGAAAATTTTCCATAGAGTTGTTCTCGCCTTAACGCATCGAGAACCTGGCGGAGGTGACACTCATGCTCCTCATGATCACGAGAGTAGACCAAGATATCGTCAATAAAAACGACTACAAAACGATCCAGATAATTAATACACACCCGATTCATCAATTCCATGAATACTGCAGGTGCATTAGTCAGTCCGAATGGCATGACAACGAACTCATAATGCCCATAGCGAGTGCGAAAAGCTGTCTTCGGGACGTCAGACTCTCGAATCCGCAATTGGTGGTACCCAGACCTCAAGTCGATCTTGGAAAATACAGCGGCCCCCTGGAGCTGATCCAATAGATCATCGATGCGAGGTAAAGGATACTTGTTCTTAATTGTTACTTTGTTCAGCTCCCGGTAATCGATACACAAACGCAGCGATCCGTCCTTCTTCCGTACGAATAACACCGGCGCCCCCCAAGGGGATGCACTGGGCCGAACATATCCTTTCTCAGTTAATTCTTCGAGTTGTCTTTTCAATTCCTGCATCTCAGTCGGGGCCATACGGTACGGTGCTTTCGAAAGCGGGGACGTCCCTGGCTCCAACTCAATGGTGAATTCCACCTCTCGCTGTGGGGGTATTCACGGAAGCTCGTCTGGGAATACATCCGGATAGTCTCGAACTCTGGAATATCAATCAATTTGGTGGCCGGTCAATTGTCTTAGTCATGTAACACCAATAACCAATGCATCCCTGGTTCAGTAATCTCATAGCCTTCATGGCGCTGATGACTCTCCCAGAATGATTGGGATTATCACCCCGAAAAATACACTCGACGCCATCATCCGATGTGACGGTCACCATTCGCTTACGGACGCTAAGGACGGCATCGTGACGATCCATCCAGTCAATACCCAAGATTACATCATCTTTAGGTAAATCCACCACAATCAAGTCAGACAACCACTCACGGTTGTTCATGCTAATCGGACAGTTCTGTACTTCACGACTCCCAATAATTCTTCTACCATTGGGTAGACCAATTACATAAGGTTCACAATTGATAACACGATTCAAATGCAAACGACTCAAACAAGAACTAGACAAAAAGAAGTGTGAAGCACCAGTATCAAAAAGAACACAAACGGGCTGAGAGTGGATCTCGAGTACTGCAATCATGCGCCGGGATCATCGGCTTTCTTCATCTCGTAAACTCTGGGTTTTGCAACCCTAAGCAGTGTACCAACTTGATTTCCACGGCCCATCCCTTTGTTCGCCCGGTAGTCCGGTAAGAAGCGGATGGAGGAGCACGTTCTGAATGCAAGAGCATCTGGAGCAAGAGATCTTTCTGGGCACGCCCGAGTCCACCCCGGCAATAGCGAGTGCGATGACTGTTCTTCCCGCAAGTGTGACAGGCAACGGCCGGCTTCGGACACTTGGAGCTGATATGCCCCTGGTCCCCACAGTTATAACACACGACAGGTGAGATGATTGCCCGAGAGTGCGTCCCTGCTGGTTTCGGTGCCATAGGTGGCCGCTCAGAAGGATTTGGTACAGGCTGGGGTTTCTTGAATACCCCCCGGTTGCTGTCTCCTTGGGTCTGGTTCCTGGATCTCTTGTTGGAAAAGTGAGGTTGTTTCTTAGAAATCTCCTTCGCAGTAAGTTCATACTCCAAAGCCTTCTCAATAAACTCCGGTAAGGTCGTACAGTGGTGATTGAGTAATTGCATCCTCATTCGGGGTTTAAGCCTCTTGAGGAAATATTTGATTTTATCAGCTTCCGAACGGACAACTGACGTAGCAAAAGGGAGAAGTGCTTGGAATTTTTCAGCAATTACTAACACATCCTCGTCTTCCGATGGGTCGGGATTTAGTAATTCGGACAGTTTAGCTTCACGGAGGGGTGCAGGATAGTAACGATCTAGCATAAGGTTCTTGAATTCCTCCCAAGTACTCGCGCCTTCGGCAGGCCTCACAGAAAGCCACCAAGTATGGGCACTCTTACTGAGGTAGTAGGCAGCCACAGCAACTCGATTTTCCTCTGGGCACTCCACCATCTCGAACAATTTCTCGAAATGCTCTATCCAGTGTACAATGTCGGCAGGCTCAGATGAGCCTTCAAAAGTCGGAGGTCGCTGACGTGATATGTCGCTAATAATCCGGCTCACGATCCCGCCAGGCACCAAAGGCGGAGGTTGTTGTCCCTGCTGCTGACCAGTAGTATTCCTTTGCATAACTTCCATCAGCCGACCCATTTGGGTCATCTGGGCCATCATGCCCTGCATCACGGTGTAAGGATCTGCACGTGCATTCTCTCCGGTGTGGTGCGATTGGTCCCGAGAAGGCGAATCACTGCCTGCGGAACTCTGTTCCACATTCGCGCGTCTGTTAGCTCGTGGTATCGGAATTCGGCCTCTAAGGTTCCTTTCCATACTGAAAGAACCAAGTCACAAGTACAGTTTGATTTAGCAATCATAATTCATGCTAAGTTAATAACAACAGGGAATTTCCTATCCAACAAAGCAGTTGTAAAGAATCACTGGCACTACAAGTGTTACGCACTCAATATCATATCAACATTAAGTCGAAATAATTCCAATCACATAATTAATTTAGGTTCTCTTTAAACAGATGAATTTTGCCTCATGGTAGCAAGATGCCAAGATAAGTAAGGAGACCAATACATCGTCAATATCATGCCAGTAATCAAATTATGGTTCATGAGAACATACCGTATTCGGCCAGTCGGGCGCTTGCACAGTTACACGTGGCACGAAGTTTTCTTGATGCTATTTCGATTCTACGATGACTCAAAATAAAAACACACTCTACGATACCATCTTACGTAATGACCCAAGCAGTGGCTATTACAGTGCCGTGGATCCCTCCTGGGACCCACCAGGCAATATCACAATATACACTTAAAATCTGACAACGTGGCACCGTACCACAATATTTATCAAAACCCCGGTGTGGAGTATGAGTTATTCATATTTTTAAATACAAGCAAACATACACAGGATCCAAACACGGTACAGACCATATGACGATGGGCAGTACCTAACAAGTTTTAGTACATTCATCCGACACAAAAATAAAACGAAAGTCACGCTTAAAACATAACCGAACAACCAAAAGACTCGGGCCCCCCGAAATAGCATACATCAGAATCCTCCGTCGCCATTGTGCTCCTCCTGTGCCTTGCCCTTTCCTCGCCCTGAAATACAAGTATTTCGCCCCAAACCACAGGGTCAGCTATACATGATAATAATTCTCATGACATTATACAATTCATATATACTGATTTCAAAGAAATTCACCGACTACTGAATATAACCCGAAGGCGTATAAACAATCGATCCCAATGTCGAAGATAACCAAATATACGAACGACCACATACTATGGCTCAAGACGGACGTCACAGTACGCCCGATCCGGAAATGTGTCCGTGCACATGTCCACCCCATATACGGAATCCAGAATATACGTGGGACAATGTACCTAATTAGCCTCACGAACTACGTCTCGTGTGCACGATCTAAATGCGGAAAAACCTCCACGCATGATCATCAAGTGCCCGGCTAAAAATCCTACACATAACCAACCGGCGCCAGATATGACTCCGAGAGATGTCACGATACAACATGACAACGAAACTCAACGAATTACACTTTTTCCAAGAAATCGAACAACTCACCGAAGTGTCAACAAAGCTCAACGATATCAAGGGTCCAAAAGTACGAATTTGGGTATACAATCCCATGATGAAAACGGGACATCATCAAGAACAACCTCAAGTCACAAGACACAAGTTTATAGGTGTTTCATATACACGAAATGCATAATCATCATAAGAATCCACACATCATTATAACCAAGCAAGATAACTTGCCTCAATTCCGTAGACGAATAATCCTTCCTCGAATGGTCAAACGAACGGTATCCTCGTCTAACAATACTCACGTGAACAAGCAACCTTGAATGAAATATAATTCATTCAACAACACATTAAATACGATAATGGTATTATCGCATAAACAATATTCACAAATCGATTATCCTATCGATCATTTTAATGTTCTTATTACAAATCATCGTATGTTTATCATGATCATTACATATTCTAACCTTAATGTCAAATTCTTGATGTCTAGTTTATTATTTATGCAATATCGTGAAAATATCTTTTTCAAATCATCGACACTTCCAATTACGACATAATTTGTGTTTAATTACATTCTTCATTATTTACCAACGATTTCATTCAAAACTTGATTACTATATGAAACATAAGTTTAAGTTTTTTAGTGAATTAAGAACATCATCTTAATTTACTCCTCTTGACATGCATGGATTAATGAAATGGAATTCGGCTATTCATCTACCGCATTTGTATCATCACAATTCTCTAAAGAACATTATCAACCTATCAATGTAGCGATTAATGCCCTTTAACGAAATCGATAGATTCGAACATATGAAGATTACAACTTCCTTCTATCAACATTCATTGTTTTACTTTGAAGAATTTATTAAAAGCCTAGTTATATCATTGAATACTTGAGATTTTTGAAGTAACTTCATTCATCTAGCAAAGATCATCTACAAGGGATTAATATCATCTTTCCAACAATTTCATCACAAAGGTTTTAAAGGCCAAAATCATGGTTTCATACAACCTTCAAGGATCAATAGAATGTTCAAGACAATCTTAACATTTCTCACTTTTAATCATTAAGGACATCATCTCTAACATGTTCCTAGTGTTGAGACTAAAATCAACTTCCGATTATCATGCTATACCTCAGGTTTTATGTATATCATTATCAACACAATCATATTATGAAGTTATTTACCTCAAGAAGCAACACTAATACCTTCAAAATTAATCTTCACTTGATTTGAGTATGATTCAATTAACTTATCATGTTTACACTAATTTAAACTAACATTATGTGAAGTATTTATCTACTAACATCATCATAAGCATGAAATTGATATGAGTTAAAGAAAGACCAACCTTAAAATGAAGAACAACACCAACACTCCAAGGAATACACTTCAATCTCTAGCTTCTCCAAGTCACCAATCAAGTGTTGAAGCTCCAACACAAGTTAGGAAGGCTTAGAAATGAAGTTGGAAGGGAAAGGAATCGTTCTAAGTTGGGAGATTGAAAGAGGTCGAGTAGGAAGTGAATGGCAAGTCCTACATTTATAATCTGAATCGACATTACGACGTTAACGAGCGTGGTTAACGTGCGTTATAGCCTTTACGCGTAATCTTATGATCATTACGCACGTAACCAATTCCATCAAAACTCACCGCCTAAAAACACGCGATTCGTTACGCACGTAGCAGGCGGCTATTACGCACGTAATAGCCGTTGACTTAATTTGCCGCGATCGACTCCCGACCACCTACCCTTGCTCGACCCCACTCGCCGAAAGGCGGATTGCTGGAGGATCTTCCGCATTACGTACGTTAACGTACTGATATTACGTACGTAATGCGGCCTATCTAGCGTACGCTAAGAATACATGTTAACGTACGTTAAGTACTATACAAGCATAAATGGAATTCTCGCAATATCACCCAACAACTAATATAGTATGAATGACCATGAATCCAATTTAACATAATTCGTCGGTACTTGCTACAACATCACAGATATGGTGCGAAAATACTTAACTTAAATCATGGAATACAATATTAAAGGCGAGGGTATTACATTTCTGACCACTAAAAGCCTTGCCTTAAGATTTTGTGAGCTAGCATCCTTTCTCCTAAGTGTTATCCACATGTCCCTCCATGAACTTCTTCAAGGTCTATCTCAGCCTCTCTGGGTCTTAAACATCGTAAATAGGGGGTCACCAATGACCTTTTATAAGGAGCTCCTTCGATCAATGTATACTTGGCAGATATTGCCACAAGCTTTCTTGCTTCATTTGGCTCCTGAGGGAGCTCTCCACTCTCTAGATAGTTTCTGATAGGATCTATCCATATAGCCTCAGTTTCTACAAGAGCCGCTAGCTTAGCTTTCTACGCTGGGTTCCATCAATACTTCCATATATACTACACCATCAGAGTCTCTATCTTCTTTGGATGTTGCAATTTTAGACAATTCATCTGCCTTTTCATTCTCTTGCCTTGGGATGTGTTCTACCATGCATTCTTCAAAATGTGTCATCAATGTTTTGACAAGTTTCAAATACTTTATCATTAGGGGCTCTCTATCCTCAAATTCTCCATAGACTTGGCTTACTACAAGCCTCGAATCTCCTCTTATCAACAAAATTTTGACCTTGAGGGATTTCGCTAGTCCTAGTCCAGCCAAAATAGCTTCATATTCTACCTCATTATTTGTTGTTGGGAAGTCTAATGTCACAGCATAATGAATAACAAAATCCAATGGACTTTTCAAGGCAACTCCAGCTCCACTTGCATGCTTACTCGGGGATCCATCCAAGTATAAGTTCCAGAACTCTTTTTGCTCAACCAGTGTGTCATTCTTAACTTCTTTATCTTCTTCCATACTCTTCTGCCCCTCGAGTTCTTGGTCAGAAATGGTGCATTCTACCAAGAAATCTGCAAGATCTTGTGATTTAATGGCCATTCTAGGCTTGTAAAGAATATCATATTGGAATATAAAACGCAGCGGAAACGATATTGATTAATTGAATAGATTAATTGAATATATTTGGTTTTATAAACTAACCAACAAAATTGTGGATCTATTTAGGTTTGTAAATTAATTAATTAAACAGACTAATTAACAATTTAAATATACGTATTTACGCAGTAGAATTGGTAATTCATACATTTGAAGCGAAGTGGTATAAAAATACCTTTTTGGTCGATCGAACTCCTCCTTGTACTCCACCTTGATCTTCTTATATTTCTACCTCAAGATCTTCTAGAGTATATCCCGCCTATGTTCGGATGTCGTGTGGGCAACAATCTACCGGACTGCAATATGGATCGGCCGAAATTTTTCCCAAGAAATACCTTACAAATCTTTTTTTTTCTATTTTTCTTGAATATTTGACTATTTAGAAAAATATTGTGTTAGCTAAATTGTGGAATCCAAGACACAAGTCAAGATCCACAATTAAACACAAAGTATAAAAAAATTGAAATTTCTTGTTCAATAATGGTGAAAAATCGGTCACCCAATAGATTTCATCTTACCAATATTAGGACTCTTCCTAATATAATGAATCTATTAATATCAAGTTAGTCCATTAAAAGGTTGATATTGCACTTCCTACCAAAATCCCAAATTATGAAATCGGGCTCCCTTTTGAATTAATATTTCCCATGTTTAAGATATTCCATGTCCATTAATTAATTTAAGCTACTGACAGCTTTTAATTAATTAATATGTTATACATGAGTATACCACTCGATCTTTATTATTATATCGGAAAATTAATTCCACCTACAGGGTTTAATATAATAATCCTTTCGAGTGCCTCACGGGATATGATCAACCCGACTGGTCGAAACACGATTTCTAGCTATAATATTAATTATCATATAAATAATAATATTGCCCAAAAATATCGAGCATATTGAGTCAATTATTTTGGCTCTCACCCATGATAAATCAAAGCAATAAATATTAAATATATATAATTAATTATTAATCACTCGAATTAAGAAATAATAATTGTCCGAGATGTACGTTCTTCTTATAGTCAGTACAGAAGAATCTATCTCACCTCGATCCTGTTCAACGTATACCGAATACGCTAACATATGCTAATGGTCAAGACCAACCAATCTCAAGCATATATTACAACCTCTCACATAACGGTCTAATGTTATATAGGTTGTGAACAAATTGTTACTATATAAGGGACCGATAATGTGATCTTCTGTGTGACTCGAAACACCACATTATCTATAATATAGGGTAATTTAGACAATATTTGCATAACCATAGCGTGAATAAATGTGCAAAACATGTGATAAAATGAATTAAATATTCTCATAGATAAAGACCAGGAAATTAGGTAATACAAGCATAAAGTATGCTTTGATGTATACAACCCTAATAATCTCCACTTATACTCAAAGCATGCTTTTGAAGTATACTATCTAGACTATGTCTATCTATCTCCCACTTATACTCAAAGCAATGCTGTCATACATCTCAACCCCATTCCTTCCACATGCCCTTCAAATGACTTTGAGGGCAACCCTTTCGTGAAAGGATCAGCTAGGTTGTCTTCAGATGCTATCTTGGAGACAATAATCTTTCCTCTCTTCACAAAATCTCGAATGAGATGATATTTGCGCTTGATATGTTTGCTTGCTTTGTGGGCCCGTTATTCCTTCGAATTTGAAACAGCACCGGTATTATCACAATAAAGTGTAATACTCCTAGGCAAATTAGGAATCACACCCAAATCCTTTAGGAAGTACTTGAGTGATACCGCCTCTTTAGCTGCCTCTGAGGCTGCTACATATTCGGCTTCCATGGTAGAGTCCGCTATGCATTTCTGCTTCACACTCCTCCAACTGATGGCTCCACCTCCCAAAGTGAAAACATATCTGGAAGTTTATTTCGACTTTTCTTTATCCGAACTAAAATCTGAGTCAGTGTACCCAAATGACAAAGTGTATCCGATTGATATACAAGCATATGCTCCCTAGTCCTTCTCAGGTACTGGAGTATATGCTTGACAGCCATCAAATGTCCCAGTCCTGGGTTCGACTGATATCTCGCCACCATGCCTACAGCATGACAGATATCAGGCCTAGTGTAAAGCATAGCATACATGAGGCTTCCCACTGCCGAAGCATAAGGGACCAGCTTCATGTCATCTATCTCCTTCTGTGTCCTAGGACACATAGCCTTAGATAGCTGAATTCCATGTTTGTAAGGTAAGAAACCTTTCTTGGAATTCTCCATACTAAATCGCTTTAGCACCGTATCGATATAGAATGCTTGAGATAAGCACAACATTCTTTTTTTGCGATCTCAAAAGATCTTAATATCAAGGATGTGCCCGGCTTCTCCCAAATCCTTCATATCTGTAACATCCCCAAGTTATTCAGGGTATATTACAGCGCCGTGAACCCCACCGTGGGACTCACAAGGCTAATCATACGCGGAACTATAAAACTTGACCGAGAAGGTCTAAATATAATGAAATGAAAGACGATACAAAGGGTATTCAAACCATGTCCAATGTATCCAAATACATCACAGTACAAAATAAATACCTCGGCAACACAGGCCGGAATATCAAGAAAGACTGAAAATAAACAATACTCGAGTATTCAATAACCATTCCAGTACAACAACACTGAATGGAGGAACACAAGACATAACTGTAGATAAAACACAGTATCACGCTTGCCCATCATCTTCTTGCCGACCCGATACCTGCCTATCCAGCCTCCTGGAACCTGAAATACATAAAAAGTATTTCCCCCATAAAGGGGTTAGCCGTCGAATAGCTAGTGCAAGTATATCAAATATGAAACACAATACTCCTCGACAATGGTAACCGTCAATTCATCAATCCAAGACTAGTATTCCGGAATAACTAAATCTCATAGCATCACAACAATGCATACATGATCAACCATGGAACCGCACCAAAGGCTACGGAACCCTCAGGGGACCCGTCGGCCCGCCCCAGAGTGGTTAACCCAAATTATCCGTTGAATCGCACCAAAGGCTACGAAACCCTCAGGGGACCTGTCAGCCCGCCCCAGAGTGGATATAAATAAACATGCCATTCATATATCTTACTTTCAAAGTCGAGAACGTACAATCATAAATATATACTTGCCTTTGAGACATCGAGAAATTGAACGGAAAAGAGTATGAGTTCGGTAGGTCCAAGAACGCACTTCCGGCACCTAAACGATTCGTAAGGGATATAATAATCAATAATCCATACTCATAATTCACGAAGAAACTCCCGAAACACATCTACGATTCACGAAAATACAAGGGTAAACAACTAGAGTTTGGAAAATCCCCCAAACCCTCACAAGTCCGAACACGGCACAAACCAATCCGTAAAATCATAGGAAAAGCATGAATACGGGATAGATACATCATAATCTCAAGGTTCAAAACGGATAATCGGACGAATCTAGGAAAACCCCAAAATTCCCAAAAATGGGGGTTCTCACGATTTTTACCTTGATTTGGACGATAGAATGGATTAGATGTTGTGTAATCCTTGTTCTCCAACCAAATATGTTGATGTTTAAAGATGGATCGCTTCCAATCGCCCAAAATCGCCTCTCCCGAGCTTCTCCCGTCGAAAATGAGTGAAGAGAATGAAAAATGACGAAATGGAAGTCAACTGTCCAATATATACTCGCCCAGTCTAGCGCACGCTACGCCTCGATTATTAGCGTGCGCTAGCGAGATCACCGGGTAGTCCAGTGGCTTCTGCCGCCTCAAGCATGCGCTAATCGCCTTATCTTAGCGTGCGCTAGCCAAAAATGGTGTCTTAAATCCGGGGTCCGTAACCTATCGTCCTCGCCTCGCCGAGTCTTAGCGTGCGCTACCGCTATGGATTAGCGTGCGCTACGCAGCTCTTATAGCGTGCGCTATCCGAAGACTAGCGTACGTTACTTGATAGTCCAGAAAACCTGACAACCTCACTGCCTCTGCCAACCAGCCCGTTAGCATGCGCTACGGACTAGGGGTGTACAAATCGGGTTTATATTCAAACCGGTTCGGGTTTTAAAACCGAACCGATTTTTGGTCGTATTCTGGGAACCGATTTTTTGACCAAACCGGTTCGGGTCGGGTTGGGTTGGGGACTGTAAAAACTCGACCCTATACTAACCGGTTTGGGTCGGTTTGTGACCGGTTAGGGTAGTAAAAACCGGTTATAACCGGGCTTTTAAAAAAAAAAATTAAAAAAATAATATATTCTTATTAAATAAACCCATTATACATTAAATATAAATTTTTATTAAAGAAACTCATTACAACATCAACTATTATTCAATCATTTAGAATTTAAAACATAAACTTTTATTAAATAAACTCATTACAACATCAACTATTATTCAAACATTTAGAATTTAAAACATAAACTTTTATTAAATAAACTCATTACAACATCAACTATTATTCAAACATTTAGAATTTAAAACATAAACTTTTATTAAATAAACTCGTTACAACATTAACTTTTATTCAAACATTTAGAATTTAAAACATAAACTTTTATTAAATAAACTCATTACAACATCAAATTTTATTCAAACATTTAGAATTTATAATATAAATTTTTATTCATCGAGAGTGATATCTTCTTCGGAGCTAGCCTCGCGCGAAGCTTCATCGAGAGAAATTTCTTCATCGGAGAGTGAGATTGCAAAACCTTCTTCCACCTCGATATCGTGTATTTCTTGTTCAATGTCTAGTTCTCCTTCAAGACTTTGAGTGTGTTGTGTACGCTCGGATGCGTCTAACTGATCCTTCAAGCAAATACACATATCCAATGATGCCGGTATGAGTCTTGTTCTTCGTATAGATAATACCCTGCCACTAAGAGAAAAAGCGGATTCCGAAGCTACCGTAGAAGCTTGGACGGTTAGTAAATTTCGGGCCATAGCAGTTAGAACGGGAAATTGAGTTTTCCTTCCTTTCCACCAAGCCAAAATATCAAAATTTGCGAATTCATGGGGTCCCATAGTCGATAAAAAATCAGTTCCAATATATCTCCCATATTCGCTAGTCGATGATTGGTCACCTTCACCCCTAGCCCTTTTAGTATTTTCTTCTCTTAAACTATTATATAAGTTAAGCATGGGATCCGCGCTAGTAGAAGTAGAAAATGATGATGAAAATGAACTTGAAGAATCATTTCTTGAACCATACTTTTTAAAATAAACCCCGAATAAATATTTGAAATTTTTATTAAAAATGGCTTTTGCATCTCTTGAATAGAAAACGTTTTCGTTATGCAACTCTAAATCAATTGAGATTTTGTCGATAAGTAGTTCCACCCCGCTAATATTCATACATGGGTTCAAGGCGGCGGAACAAGTAATTACCGGTGGCATTTCTTTAAAATATTTTCTTAGTTTTTCTTTCATGGGCGAAACCATTTTTCATATAAATCACCACTTAATTCGTAGTCGCTTAATTTTGAACACATTAAATAAATTGGATTAAGTACCAAATGACTTGTGGGATAATAAACACCCGATAATAAAGTTGTTGCGTTTTTAAAAACTTTGAGCAATTCGCTTATTTTTCTAACTATATCCCATTGTTCCGACGTAAATGGTGTAACCCTACTTGTCCTATTCGCAAGTTCATCATGAAAAAGTTGTAAAGTATCACGTTGGCGTAAACCACAACAAAACATTTTATAAGTCGAATTCCATCTTGTAGGAACGTCCCAATTAGGGGTTAGAAAAATAGAATTCGTGTCCTTACACAATTTCATATATTGTTTATATCTAGCTTTACTTGAACAAAATATATCTTGTAATATTTTTTTAAAAGCGTCTTTTACCAAACTTATTTCGGGTACCGCTGATCCGTCTTGAACAACCAAGTTTATAATGTGTGCAACACATCGACTATGATAAAAAAATACCCTTCGAAGGCGGTTTATATGTTAATATTAATTTTTTTACCGCTTTTGTATTATTAGATGCGTTATCAAATGAGATCGAAGAAACTTTTTCTTGTAAGTTAAAGTTATTTATTACATTTTGTAACATATGAAATAAATTTTGACCCGTGTGAGGGTACTCAAAATTTTCAAAAGCAATCGTACGCTTCATCATTAGCCATGTATCGGGATCAATCCAATGTGCGGTAATACAAAGGTATGAACCGGGTAAACCATGAGGTGCCGACCAAACATCGGTTGTTAAGTTTACATTTGTATTTAAGTTTGCAAAACCGTTTACTAGTTCTATTTTAGCCTTTTTCCATAATTTAATATAATCACGTCTAAGAGTAGCACGACTTACTTGTTTATATCGCGGTTCAAGAGTATTTTGAATCACCGTAGTCAATCGAGGGTTATCGAAGTGGTTGAACGGCAAACCTTCTTGAATCACGTAGCTTGCAATTTTTTTTGTCGGCACCGCTCCGCCTCGTATGCAAAAAGACCCCCCTCTCATGACATAGATGCTTGACCGGCTTCCGGAATGGATTTGACCCCCATCCGACAACTTCACGAGTGCATTCGTGGAAGCGGAAGAAGATTGAGTTGACATTTGAATTGAGAGAAACGAGAATTTTGTAATTTTTTAGTACTTGAAGAGTGTTTGAGTATTGTGACTAAACCAAAACTCAAATAGGGTATTTATAGTTGATTAGGGATGGCAAAATGGTAAAAAAAAAAAAAAGGGGCAAAAAACGTTTAGATTTTTGAATGCAACGGCTAGCTAACGGACACGTACAAAAACCGGTTTCAAACCGGTTTTTTCAAACCAGTTTCTGAAACCGGTTCCCCTAAAAACCGACCCGGACTCGTTTCTAACGAGAAAATGTAAAACCGGGTAGAAACCGCCGGTTTTGAGGCAATCCGAACCGGTTTTGATCAAAAACCGGTTTTGACCGGTTTCGGTTTCAATTTTTTTTTCCAGTTTCAGTTTCGGTTTCGGTTTTTTTGCCCACCTCTACTACGGGTGGATGTTAGTGCGCGCTACTGACCACGAATATCCTGCGTTAACGAACTCCTAGTGCGCGTTAACTGCCAGTCCAGAAAGCAGTATGAGTTACTGGTTCTGACCTGACTGGTTCCTTAGCGCGCGCTACGGCTCAAAGCTAGCGTGCGCTACTCAAGTAGAATTAGCGTGCGTTAGCCTAGGCCTAGCGTGTGCTATTTCTCTGACCCAAAACACTTTCGCAAGGTCTAAACAACACGATTGTAATTAAAACAAGATACGAAACTCTATAACAATATCGACAACAACACCAAGAGTTTACAGAGCGACGAAATAAGAAAAACGGCAAGGTCAAACAGTCAATAAAAGTACGGGTATTACAATATCGAACTGCTCAGACAGCCATACCCTTACGTCTGATAATACCTTCACATTGTTTCTAATTAGAACTATATCATCTAGTTGATTAGCGATAGTACCTCGTGAGACATCTCGCGTCCATTCAAGATGCCAGCCATTATCCCAACAGTCTCTAACCATGCAGTCTCTATTCATAGATAAATGAAATAGCTGAGGAAATTGGGTTTTAAGAGAAGTTGTACCCGTCCAAGATGATATAGAAGATACCTGGGCCTGGACTATTGGTACTACCTCTTTCTCTGTTAAAAGTGCTCGGCACAAAATTGATAGGGATTTTCTTCCAGATGGGCCGCGCACTAGATGGAATAGCCTTCTTCCAAAGAAGATTAATATCTTTATTTGGAGGTCTCTTCGTGATCGCCTCCCTTCCCGGTGGAATCTCAGTCGTAAAGGAATTGAAGTGACTTCTATTACTTGTCCAATATGTGATCATGGGGTTGAATCTGCTTATCATACTCTATGGGATTGCACGCTAGCTTCTACAGCCTAGTCTTGTGTCTTTAAATAGTTGCACATCTCTCCCCCTATTATATATAATTTGACTGGTTTGTATGATTAGATTGATGGCCTTCATTCTGCATCGAGCAAAAAAATCATCTTGGATGTTGTTTGTGGTGTCACCCTTTGGTCCTTATGGAGATTCCATAACGAAGTGATATTTGGTACCAATCAGCCTAAACGTAGCATGATTTTTGATAATATTGTAGATTTTTCTTTTAGATGATATTCCACTAGAAGTAAAATGTCTTCCATATCTTGGAACAACTGGATTCAAAACCCTTTAGTGGTTTATTCCTTGTAATTTCTTTCTAGCATCTTGCTAGTTTAATAAAATCTTGATGTTAAAAAAAAAGAAGTATATCATCTACGTACAGTACAAGAAACACTAGCACGTTTCCATTGCACTTTTTGTCTACACAAACCTCACTAGGACACTGTTCAAAACCATACGATTGAATGACCTCATCAAATCGCATGTTCCAAGACCTTGATGCTTGCTTGAGACCATAAATGGCTCTCTTAAGCTTGCACACTAAGTGATCCTCTCCTTCAACAATGAATCCCTCAGGTTGGCGCATATAGATTTCCTTATCAAGACTCCCGTTCAAGAACGCAGTCTTGACATCCATTTGCGAAATCTCCATATCCAAATACGCAGCTATAGTAAGAGAATCCGGATCGATTTAAGCATGGCTACCATCGAAAGGTCTCATCGTAGTCGATGCCCCCCTTCTGAGTGTAACCTTTCGCAACAAGTCTTGCTTTGAAGGTTTCAACCTTCCCTTTCGATCCTCTCTTACGCTTGTAGACCCATTTACTTCCAATGGGTTTTACCCTATTGGGTAGCTCTACTAGATCCCACACTTGATTAGAATCCATAGATCCCATTTCGAATTCCATTGCCGTTTGCCCAGATTCAGCATCCTTGTCTTGAACTGCCTGCTTATACGTACATGGATCCATTTCATCCTGGTCCTGGGAGTGGTCCGAAGACACTCCCACGCTGATGAAACGATCAGGTTGACGAATAACCCTCCCACTATGATGAGGTGTGTCCTTGGTTTGCATATCCACAAAAGTGTCGATACGTGGTACACTGGGTATTTGTACAATTAGTATTGTCGAAATCTCGTCCCTAAGTCCCTCTAGAATGACCTAACTCCTAGGCTTGTAGCTTATTACATAGTCCTCCTCTAAGAACCAGGCATTGGTGCTAACAATGACCTTCTGATCTTTAGGACTGTAGAATAATCCACCCTTCGTTCCCTTCGGATATCCTACAAACACTCATACTTCGGTACGAGATGCCAACTTATCAACTTCCTTATTCAGCATGTGTACTGGTGAACCCCAAATCCTAACATGCCCCAGACTGGGTTTGCGCCCATTCCACAGTTCTGTGGGTGTTTTTGGAACTGATTTTGAAGCACCAAGTTTAGAATCGCCGCTGTTTCCAAGGCGTAACCCCAAAACGAAATAGGCAAATCAGAATAACTCATCATTGACATAACCATGTCTAATAAAATAAGATTCCTTCGTTCAGCAACACCATTTTGTTGTGGTGTACCAGGCGCAGTGAGCTGGGAAGTAATCCCCTCAAGTGCCAAGAAATCCAAAAACTCTCCTCTAAGATATTCTCCACCACGATCAGATCATAGTGACTTGATACTCTGTCCATGACGCTTCTCCGTTTCATCCTTGAATTCTTTGAACTTATCAAAATATTTAGACTTATGTCGCATCAAATAGATGTATCCATATCTTGAATAATCATCTGTAAACGTGATGAAGTATTCGAAACCACCCTTAGCCTGGATGTTCATTGGACTACATACATCGGTGTGTACCAATTCCAATACATTTTTTGCACAATTTCCTTTGCTTGGAAAGCCTTTTTAGTCATTTTCCCCTTCCAGACAAGATTCGCAGATTGGAAATAACTCAAATTGGAGTGAATCCAATGAGCCATCGTTTACCAATCTTTGAATCCTTCTAAGGTTAATATGACCCAATCGTAAATGCCACAAATATGTTTGATTTATGCTCGAAGGTTCTTTTGTTTTATTAGGATTAGTCAAATAATTAAGCGATTTATAATTATACAAGGGAGTTGGTGCAGCATTAATGATATAAAGTCCTTCATTATAAGTACTCGCGCAAACATATTCACCATTTCTTTTAATAATTGCATTATCTCCAAAAGAAACTGAATATCCATCACAACGCAATTTAGAAACTGAAATTAAATTCATTCTAAAATCAGGTACTAATAATACATTATTTAGGACTAGAATCCTATTATTAACTTTTAACTGCACGACTCCCACTGCAATAGCCTTCAGCCTGGAATAATTGCCCCAGTATTACTCATCCGCACTAAGTACTTTGGTTACTTGGAACCCCTGCGAGTCATAACAAACATGATCAGTGGAGCCCGAATCTACTATCTACGAAGTGATAAAATAGGCAGCCAAACATGTTTTGACTACTAGTGCATGAGACGTACCTTTCTTAGGGCAGTCACTCTTGAAATGTCCCTTCAGACCGTACTTATAGCATTTGCCCTTCGGCTTTTTGTTTGGTCGGACTGAGCAGCCTTGGATTGAGGAGCCTTGCCCTTAGCTTTGAAGGTTGCCACTTGCTTCTGGCCAACCTGCTTTTTCTTCTTTCCCCATTTGGGTTTTGAAGAAGTAGCACCGGTTGCCGCAAGAATTTGATGATAACCTTGTTTGAAGAGAGCTTCAGTAGATTGAAGCTCTGTCAGAAGTTCCGCCAAAGTGTATGTCCTACGATTCATATTGTAGTTAAGGCAGAACTGCTCAAAGCTTCTTGGTAAGCTGCCCAAGATAATATCGACCCGCGACTCCACATCGATAGTAGCCCCCAGTATGCTCAGTTCGTTCAAATGAGACATCATTTTCAGAACATGATCCCTTACTGGAGTCCCTTCAGACATTTGGGTTGTCATCAACACCCTCATTACATTTTGCCTAGCCGCATGATTCTGATGACCAAACATCTCGGTGATATTTTTCATCATCTCCGCGGCTGAGCCCATCATCTGATGCTGATGCTGCAATGCATTTGTCAGTGAAGCCAAAATGTAACAGCGAGGCATCTCATCAGACTTCTTCCATTTTCGGAATTCATAAAACTCTCCAGTAGTGGCATCCAGTTTTGGTTCAAGAGTTCTTTCCTCAGTTAACACAAATTTATGCCCCTCAGCAGTCAGGACAATGTGAAGATTTCTTTTCGAGTCGGCAAAATTAGTGCCATCAAGTTTATTTTCTTTGAGAATAGCAGCTAGTGGATTGAAAGACGTCTGAGAATAAAATTAAAAAAAAAACATTCATCACATAATTCAACACATAATATATTGAAAAACCTTAAAACACAATATATATTGAGTCAACCAACACCTCGAAAAAACCACACATGCAAGCCACGTTAGTGTGGACGTTTACATATACATTTCTCAAGTAGATTTTAACATCTTTAATTTTACTATCTAGTCAAGATGCGTTTTGACAAGTAAAATTAATAGTTGGTTCCTATTGGCCATGTACTAAATTAACATAGACTCCGCTGGGGAACTTATTAATTAATACACATAAGTGAACACCATAATTTAACAAACCTTAGAATATTATTTAATGATAATAGTCCTACAGATGAAGAGGTTCTATCATAAAAAATAACATTCACCTTTTTGTTATCTAATTGAAGTTTAAAACTAGTGAGCTAATAATCAGCACATCCGATGTGGTGGAAGACTCTAATGTCAACGCGCATGCTAATTATTTCACAATTTAAACCAATTATGGAGGCTAACTTGATTTTGAAAAATTAATTATTAAAATCACTTAGTTATTTTGAAAAATAAGGTTTTTAATTTTCTCGTCCTAACATGCAAGAAACATATTCACGCATACATCCATACATGTCATATATCAAAACAGTAAAACCAACAAATAATTAAAACTAGATAATTAAATTCAATTATCATGGCTTTTATTCCTCATTTTAAATAACGAGAAAATCCTTGGCTCTTTCGCTCCTACTTCTTCAAGCATCTCGTCACCTCCTCTCGGTTGGGGCACAAAAATTACCAAATTTGGAAACTTTCTTCCATGCAAAATTAATTGCACAAGAGATTTCCAAAGAAAAAATTATTGTGCTCCAACGGACGCAACGAACAGCGGATAAACAAATAGGACTATACACCGAACGAACCTACCCGGACAAGCCCGACCCGCTTCCCGACTTGCCGCGATCGCCTGACTATGGACCGGACTGCGGCCCGCATGCCCGACCCGACTGGACTCAGTCCGCCCGACCCGAGGCGCCGCGGCCGAGACAAAGATGGCCGGGCCGAGTCCCGACGGCACAGATCGGTCTCACGGTTCGTCCGATCATGACTCCTTTTCCTACTGGACTTCTTTTCCTTCGTATTTTGTGTATCCAACTCGATTACAATTTTACACTTAATAAAATACATTGAATTTTACAACAAAATTATAAAGAAAAATAAAATCCTATTCTACCCATGGATTTTCTCATGGGAAAAACTTATACATGCCTCAAAACCAAACCAAATTACCAAAAAAAGAGTAAATAAATAAAAATATCACATAGCCATGATAATTGGACCATATGTACCTGTAATACAATTTCTAGCAAAATATTCCAAACATCATACCATATGAATATATTAAATTGCTAGCAAATTAATCACAAAATTAATTAAAGTGAACAGAACCTAAAGACCGTCTCCGATACCAATTGTTGGAATATAAAACGCAGCGGAAGAGAGATTGATTAATTTAATATATTTAGTTTTATAAACTAACCAACAAAATTGTGGATCTATTTGTTGGAAAGTAAAACGCAGCGGAAGCGAAGTTTGGGAAAATATGATAATCGCGTTTTACGCATCTACGAGCATTAGATCTATTTAGGCATGCTAATTAATTAATTACTAAGACTAATAAGCAATTTAAATATTATTTAATATTTATTAATTAAATATGTTGATTAATTAAAATATCCTAATCTAGATCCAAGATCATAGGATATTACCTTTTGAAGCGCGTTGGTTACTTCATTCTTGATCGCCTTGTATTTCTACCTTCAGATCTTCTAGAGTATGATCCGCCTTGAACCGGACGTTGTGTGGGCAATGAGCTACCGGATCTTTCTTGGACACCTTATGGATCGGCCAAATTCTTATGCCTCACAACTCTCGATTTTCTTTTCTTCAAGTAATTCCGATATGTAGCAAGAATTAAAGTGTTCTCTCAATTGTGGAATCAAAGACACAAGTCAAGATCCACAATTAAACACTTAGAAGAAAAAAATCGAAATTCCTTGTGTATGTCAAAGCATAAAATCGGCCATCAACCATAATGTCCTATTTATAGGCTCTTGGACTACTACTAGGGATCTAGAGGAGGATTAGGGAAGGACTCCCAATTAATTCATCTTACCTTATTAGGACTCTTCCTAATATATGATGAATTAATTAATATCAACTTAGTCCACTAAAAAGTTTGATATTGCACTTCCTACCAAAATCCCAAATTACGAAATTGGGCTCCTTATTAAATATATTATTTCCCGTGTTTAAGATATCGAATGTCTATTAATTAATTATAAGCTACTGACAGCTTTAATTAATTAATATCTTATCCAAGAGTAGTACCACTCGAACCTTATTATTATATCGGAATTAAATCCACCTGTAGGGTTTAATATAATAATCATTATCGAGCTCCTCAAGGGGACATCATCAGCCCGCACGAGTCGGGACACGATTTCTAGTAATAATAATAATTGTCGTATAAACAATATTATTGCCCAAGATACGAGGCTTATTGAGTCGATCATTTTGACTGTCACTTATGGTAAATCAAAGCAATAATTATTATAAATACACAATTAAATATTATATACTTAGAATTAAGAAATAATAATTATCCGAGATTTACGTTCTTCTTACAATCGATGCTGAGAAGACACTATCTCACCTCGATCCTGTTCAACGTATGCAAATACGCTAATGTATGCTAATAGTCAAGACCAACTATTCTCAAGCATACACTACAACCCTTTATATAATTTGTCTAATAATTATATAGGTTGTGAACTATTATATTATTTTATAAGGTACCGATAATGTGATCTTCCGTGTGACACCAACACACCACATTATCTACAATATAAAATAATTAGACATTTCATTTGCATAACCATAACGTGAATTAATATGCAAAACATGTGATCAAATATAATTAATATCCTCATAGGTAGTAATAGGGAAATTAGGTAATACAAGCATAAAGTATGCTTTGCAGTATACAATCCTAACAATCTCCCACTTATACTCAAAGCATACTTTTAAGTATACTACTCTATTACATAGTCTCTCATTTCTCCCACTTATACTCAAAACAATGCTGCCATACACCGTAATCCCATTCCTTCCACATGCCTTTCAAAAACTTTTGAAGGTAGGCCTTTCGTGAAAGGGTCAGCAAGATTATCTTCTGATGCAACCCTGGCTACAACTACGTCTCCTTCCTTTACGAAGTGTCGTATGATGTGGTACTTGCAGTTGATATGTTTACTTGCCTGATGCGCTCGTGGTTCCCTCGAATTTGCGACTGCACTAGTATTATCACAATAGAGTGTAATACCCTCTGGCAAAAAGTCCTGCAGGAAGTACTTGAGCCACACTGCCTCCTTGGCTGCCTCAGAGGCTGCCATGTACTCGGCTTCCATGGTAGAGTCCGAGATACATTTCTGCTTCACACTCCTCCAACTAATGGCTCCACCTCCCAGGCTAAACACATAACCCGAAGTAGACTTGGACTTTTCTTTGTCCGATGAAAAATCTGAGTCAGTGTAACCCACCGGAAACAGGTCGTCTGATTGATATATAAGCATGTACTCCCTAGTCCTTCTCAGGTACTTAAGTATGTGCTTGACAGCAATCCAGTGTCCTGGTCCTGGGTTTGACTGATATCTAGCAGCCATGCCCACGGCATGAAAGATATCTGGTCTAGTGCAAAGCATAGCATACATGAGACTTCCCACAGCAGATGCATAAGGTGTAATATCCGGATTTATTACGGTGTATTTCATCTGTATTCAAACCCTGTATTATTCGTATTTGTGGTTTTGATTATTGGAGTATGATATTTCTTGCATTGATATCATTGTACATAAGTATAGAAGCATGCAAAATTTCTCATGCAAACTCGTGATAGCGCACGCTAAGAATGTATCTTAACGCGCGCTATCGGGCTACTATTAGCGCACGCTATGAAGGTAGGAGTTGCGTGCGCTAAGAACTCGATTATTGAGCGGGACGGCTAGCACATGCGCCAGCCGGGACATGGGTCCGGATAAGATTCCCGCGGGCGAACCTGGACAGTTCTGAAGTCAACTCATATTAGCGCACGCTAAGGAAAGCTTAGTAGCGTGCGCTAACTTGTTAAAATGCAGAATATTATAAATAGGACAACAACCCGTTTTGGCTTACATTTTACTCGTTCCTTCTGCATTCTTGAGAGGCCAGAGAGCTGAGATAACCCTTCTACATACTTAGAACACATATTGTTGGTGTTTATATATTGGTTATCGCTTGGGAGTAATCATTGAAGTGGAATAGCACCTTGGAGTGGCATACAACCAACCAGAGTTGGATTCTACCTTACGGTTCAGTGATTTTCATCATATTAAGGTATGTTCAATCTATCTCCAGACTTAGAGTTGGATTCTAACGATTTGGATGATCATGTTAACAAGATATGGATTTTCATAGATGAATTATCCAAGTATATCATGTTTGGAATATTGAGACGATTAAGCCTTAAGTACCTTGATTATGATCATCATGATTCGAATCTTATTACATTGAACAAGTAAAGGAAGCTTCTATCATTGGTAATCCGAATCTAATAGATGACTTCATAGCAATCTTGGACTTGACTTTAACATCATTATTGTTAGATAAATCTAAAGGATTGATCATGGAAAGATTTATCTAGTATAGATGGAACGTTTAACAACTTCAAGATGATAATATTGATTGATATAAAGGTGTTGATATCAACCGTTAAGCCTTCAATTGTCGTATGAAGATTTGTAGTCGGAATGGAATATGGTTTTATATTGGTATGCATATCCTTGAATCCGAAGTTGTCTTTATCCGTAAAATCATTCATAAGGGTATGAACATGATAGTCATGGAGGTAACATGAATTATCACGGAAGATTTCATTGTTTTGATCATGATGAGAACAGCATCGCTTTCAAAGAAATCGCCATGCATAGATAGCGCACGCTATGCTATGAAGATTAACGTGCACTATCGAGCACGAGTTAGCGTACGCTACATTTGGTATGTAACGTACGCTAAGCCATCAGACGAGTCAGTCGACTGATCAGTGAAGTACTGACCATACATAGTTAGCGTACGCTAGGCTTTGTTTTTTGCGTGCGCTATCGATCAGACTTAATGCACGCTACACAGAGTACTTAGCGTGCGCTAAGCAGTTCAGGCAGATTGCATTTTATGAACTTTTGGCCGTAAATCGAATTGTTAAACATTCGTACGACGTGAGATAAATCCTATATCATTTCTTTGTTAAGGTTTGGTCTCGTCACGTGATTGATTGAGGAGGACGAACTTCGAGTGTTCATTTTCGTGGAAGTGTTGTTCTTGTCTTCAAATCGAGGCAAGTACTTTAATTGTTTTATGTATTGATGTTATACATATTATCGTGCATGTATGTCGTTGTTGTATGTCCACCTCGTGTTGGTCCGACGGGATCATCGGGGGATCTATGCTAGCGTGCGCTGGATCATCGGACGGGTTTTTCCACCACGGGTTGGTCTGACGGGATCATCGTGGGTTCTAGGCAGTGAACGCTGGATCGTCGGAATTACCATGTGTATGTTATGATATCATGTTGTGATTATCAGTTGTGTATGTCATTTTTGAGTTTCTCGTAGGAGAATACTCGTTGGTATTTTTCTTGTCGTTCACATTATTCGTGAGATATGAATAATATGTTGTGGTACTTGTACTAGCATCGTTGTGCTAACCCCTTCGGGGGTGAACATTTTGTTTATGTTCAGGATCCAGGAGAGCGGGAAAACAACCACTGGAGCTGCATGACGACGAGGGTGCAGAGTGATGTTTCGGCTGGGTTTATTTATCTGTTGTTTATTTGTTATTCCAATAAGTACTCGAGTACGAAGTCATTTATGATGAATTTGAATTTGGTGATGTATTATTGAGTTCTGTTGAACAAATTGTACTATTTTTGTATTTGGTCAGAACTGTTGTATCATAATTCTGTTATTTCCATTCGTCAGTACCTTTTAAATGCATGTTCAATTCTTCAGCCTTGTAAATCCTTACGTAAAGGATTTACGGCGCTGTAATATTCCTGAATATATCGGGGGTGTTACAGAATATGGTATCGTAGCTAAGATTATGGATATCTTGGCCGTTGGGTTAAAATAGGGGTCATTTATGTCTTTTGAGGTAACCGGCCGTAAATGACATCACTGCACTGCCTACGTCTTCATGCGAACGGTGGTTGTAAGTTCCTAAACTCTATCTCGTTCTTTACATGTCGTGTCTCTTTATACTCAACGATGTTGTTTCCTGTATATTGAGTATTTATGCTTACAGTATGTTGAGAGGCGGACGTGGACGTGGTCGCGGTCGTGGACGCGGACGAAGAAATGCTGAAAGGGAAGCGTCGCCTTCTAATCAAAGGCCCATAGCTCAAAGTAGCCGCAACAATCTATTAATAACGAACCAGATCCTGCTGTACCAGATATCCTTCGTCAAGTGGTGAACCAGATGACTCAGTTCGCCCAAGTCGTGGACCGAATACAAGTGGCGGTGGGACTACAGCAAGGAGAGAGACAGCAAGGGATCCCAGACATGGGAAATCGAGGTGACCGGTGGCTGCAAGAGGTGGCGAAGATGCAACCACCCAAATTCGATGGTATTTCTGAGACTCCCACCTGGGACCATTGGTTGAAGGAACTGGAGAAAATATTTGCCAATTAATCGCCGGATGACCGAGAGCCACTATCGCGCAATATTTTCTCGATAGGGAAGCGTCCGAATGGTGGGAAGCCATCCTACTGTAGACCATGATGCTGATTGACAGAGTTTAGATTGATGACTAAGCTTCGTGATTGCCCTCGTCCCCGTGAGGGAAGCCAAAGTTCGGGAGTTTTTCTCCGCCTTTCCGATGTGCCAGAACTAACAAATGGCATTTGTTCGACATCTGGTCAGAACAGATGCAGAAATGATGATCCATTTCGATATGAGGATGAAACCATAAATCCAGAGGTACATGTCCGGATTTGAATGTACCACACTCCGTCAATACCAGGATAAGGCGTTGGCATATGAGATCAAGGAAGCAGCCATGGAGAAATTTTCGGAATCCAAGAAACAGAAAGTCTCTGGTACTTTTACAGAGCACAAGAACAGCGGGCCCCGTAAGGACCAGTCATCCTTTCACTCTTTCAAGAAACCTCCGCACCCAATTAGGAGCGGAAAGAACTTCGGAGCGACATCAACTATTACTGATGTTACCAGGAAATGCTTTAACTGCGCCCAGACAGGGCACTACCGACGAAATTGCCCCCTTCCTGCCGTGACTTGTTTTGATTGTGGACGATAGGGACATCGGGCAGTGTTTTGTGAAGAGGCTGCAAAGTCTTTTAGAGCCCGTACACCACAGCCAGTCCAGAAGGAAGCCAGTATCCTACAGACACAGCAAAGTGTCCAGATGCCTCAAAATTTTGGCCGTGGACGAGGCAGAGGACAATGGGACCGAAAGGGGACATCGAGTGCTGGATCTGCTCCCCCACGTCTGTACGAGATGAGAAGGACAGACGATCGATGTCTTTGCCGCATCGTGCAATCGGCCCGATCTTTTCCCAGCCAGTTAGCGTTTTATTCGATACAGGAGCTACGCATTCTTTTATATATTTGTCTTGTGTAAATCGTTTGAATATTTCCAGTTTTCATACTTGTGAACCTTATGTGGTTGGTTTACCGAGTGGAGAGAGGATTGTCGGAGACTTAGAAACTAGAAATTTCCCTGTATCGTTTGGAGGCAGAGAGTGGCTCTCAAATCTGATCGTGATAGAAATGCAAGGAGACGACCTGATACTCGGAGACGATTGGCTTAATCGATATGGAGCAATTTTAAACTACCGAAGGAGGAATATCTCGCTGATCGCTGATGATGGTTCCGAAATTCTGTTTGAGGGATGGAAACCGGGAAGCTCAGGAAAATTGATCAAGGCGATGAAAGCTGTCAAATTGTTGAAACAGGTCAGCATCGCAATCGGTGTTATGCAATGAAGAAAGAAGACGAAATTGTGGAACTTTCATCCATTCCTGTTGTGAACGAATTTCCAGATGTATTTCCTGACGAGTTACCTAGACTACCTCCACGAAGGGATGTGGAATTTACCATCGAGCTAGAACCCGGAGCTACACCAATTTCTAAAGCGCCGTATCGTATGGCACCTACTGAGATGTACGAACTGAAGAAGCACCTGGAGGAGTTACTGGACAAGGGCTATATTCATCCAAGCGTTTCACCCTGGGGAGCGCCAGTTCTTTTTGTCCGAAAGAAGGATGGATCGCCGATCGTATTGACTATCGAGAGCTGAACAAGATGACGATTAAGAACAAATATCCGTTGCCACGGATTGATGATCTGTTTGACCAGCTGCAAGGGGCAACAGTATTTTCTAAAATCGATCTGAGATCAGGATATCATCAGTTGAGGATTAAGGAATCTGACGTTCCGAAATCAGCATTCAGAACTCGCTACGGATATTATGAGTTTGTAGTAATGCTGTTTGGTCTCACTAACGCACCTGTTGTATTTATGCAATTGATGAACCGTGTGTTCATTGAATTTTTGGATAAATTTGTGGTCGTGTTCATTGATGACATTCTGGTATATTCTAAGAGCCCGGAAGAACATGCGCAGCATTTGCGGATTGTATTGGAACTTTTGAGAAACGAGCAATTGTACGCCAAACTTTCTAAGTGTGAATTCTGGCTAAAGGAAGTAATGTTCCTCGGCCATGTGGTGTCAGCTAAAGGAGTCCGAGTAGATCCTCAGAAGATCGAAGCAATTATGGATTGGAAGCCTCCAAAGAACGTGAAAGAAGTCCGAAGCTTCTTAGGACTTGCTGGATATTATCGTCGATTCGTGGAAGGGTTTTCTAAAATCTCCCGCCCACTTACTCGACTCCTGCATAAAACTCAAAAGTTTGAGTGGAATGAATTGTGTCAGATTAGCTTTGATGAATTGAAGAAGAGATTGATGACGGCACCGATTCTATCACTTCCACAGGGAACTGGAGGATTTATAGTTTACAGTGATGCTTCGAACCAAGGACTTGGGTGCGTATTGATGCAGAATGATAAGGTGATCGCTTATGCGTCGCGACAGCTGAAACCTTATGAAGTGAATTACCCAACACATGATTTGGAGCTTGCAGCAGTAGTTTTTGCTTTGAAAATCTAGAGGCATTATCTGTACGGGACTCACTGTCAGATCTTTATGGATCATAAGAGTCTCAAGTACATATTCAGTCAGAAAGAGTTGAACATGCGGCAAAGAAGATGGTTAGAGCTGATCAAGGACTATGACTTGGAGATTTTGTATCATCCAGGCAAATCAAATGTAGTGGCCGATGCACTTAGCCGCAAGCCTGTTTCTATTCAGATGCTGGAGACGCTGACCTCCCAACTTAGCCTTCAACGAGAGATGATTCGTGAAGGAATTGAAGTATGGTTACAAAGAGTCCAAGGACAACTGTGCGTGATGGAGATAACTTCATCATTAACCGAATGAATCAAATCTAGACAGACAGATGATCCTCTGATGATTCGGTTACGTGATGAAGTGATCAAAGGAAATGCCCCCGGATTCGTAATTCATGATGATGGAGTTTTGAGATTTTAGAACCGACTCTGTGTTCCCGATGATGATGTTCTGAAACAAACGATTATGAAGGAAGCTCACAGTCGCCTATTCTATCCACCTGTGCACCAAAGAAATGTATAAGGACTTGAAGCACTTCGTGGGGAAACATGAAGAAAGATGTAGCGGACTATGTTTCAAATGCTTGACTTGTCACAGGTTAAGATCGAGCATCAACGGCCACGGAATGTTGAAGCCACTCCCGATTCCCGAATGGAAGTGGGAGGACATATCGATGGACTTTATCACTAATATGCCGAGAACAGTGAGAATGAACATGATTTGGGTGATAGTTGATCGTTTAACCAAATCAGCTCATTTTCTAGGCATTAAGGATACGTGGGGACCAGAGAGGTTGGCACGAGTATTTATTTCAGAGATAGTTCGATTGCATGGTACGCCGAAGACCATTGTTTCTAATCGAAACGGCCGTTTTGTGTCTCACTTCTGGAAAGCAGTTCATAAGGCCTTGGGGACCGAATTGAACTTCAGCACAGCTTATCACCCGCAGACTGACGGACAATCTGAGAGAACTATACAAACGATGGAAGACATGCTAAGGGCCTGTGCCTTAGATTGGTCAAACGATTGGGAAGTTCATCTACCGTTGATTGAATTTACCTACAACAATAGTTGGCATGCTTCCATTAAGATGGCACCGTTTGAGGCATTATACGGGAGGAGATGCAGATCGCCCTATCCGGGACGATTGGCCGACTTGATCGAACAGAACCGAGTTGATCGTGCAGACTCGAGAGAAGATAGCCTTGATTCGTGAAAGGTCGTTGACCGCCTGCAGTCGCCGTAAATCCTACGCCGACGCACGCCGTCGCCCATTGGAGTTCAATCTGGAGACCATGTACTTTTGAAGGTTTCTCCTACTGGGAATCTTTCGTTTCGGAAGAAAAGGAAAGCTGAGTCCGAGATATATCGGACCATTTGAGATCCTCGAGAGAGTTGGGGAGTTGGCATACAGATTGGCATTGCCGCCGTCATTGTGCCATGTTCATAACGTGTTCCACGTATCCCAGTTACGGAGGTATATACCGGATCCCAGTCATATCATTGATTTCGGCGAGATCGAAGTCGAGCAGGATGGGACGTTTGAAGAAAGACCGGTCAAGATACTCGAGAGTCGAGTTAAACAGCTGAGGAACAAACCAATCGTTTTGGTCAAAGTTCAATGGTCACGTCACGGAATGGAAGAAGCCACCTGGGAAACATAAGCTGATATGAAGTCTAGATATCCCGAATTATTTTCGTCTTGAGTTTCGGGATGAAACTCCTTTTTAGTAGGAGAGTATGTAATATCCGGATTTATTACGGTGTATTTCATCTGTATTCAAACCCTGTATTATTTAGATTTGTGGTTTTGATTATTGGAGTATGATATTTCTTGCATTGATATCATTGTACATAAGTATAGAAGCATGCAAAATTTCTCATGCAAACTCGTGATAGCGCACGCTAAGAATGTATCTTAACGCGCGCTATCGGGCTACTATTAGCGCACGCTATGCAGGTAGGAGTTGCGTGCGCTAAGAACTCAATTATTGAGCGGGACGGCTAGCACATGCGCCAGCCGGGACATGCGTCCGGATAAGATTCCCGCGGGCGAACCTGGACAGTTCTGAAGTCAACTCATATTAGCGCACGCTAAGGAAAGCTTAGTAGCGTGCGCTAACTTGTTAAAATGCAGAATATTATAAATAGGACAACAACCCATTTTGGCTTACATTTTACTCGTTCCTTCTGCATTCTTGAGAGGCCAGAGAGCTGAGATAACCCTCCTACATACTTAGAACACATATTGTTGGTGTTTATATATTGGTTATCGCTTGGGAGTAATCATTGAAGTGGAATAGCACCTTGGAGTGGCATACAACCAACCGGAGTTGGATTCTACCTTACGGTTCAGTGATTTTCATCATATTAAGGTATGTTCAATCTATCTCCAGACTTAGAGTTGGATTCTAACGATTTAGATGATCATGTTAACAAGATATGGATTTTCATAGATGAATTATCCAAGTATATCATGTTTGGAATATTGAGATGATTAAGCCTTAAGTACCTTGATTATGTTCATCATGATTCGAATCTTATTACATTGAACAAGTAAAGGAAGCTTCTATCATTGGTAATCCGAATCTAATAGATGACTTCATAGCAATCTTGGACTTGACTTTAACATCATTATTGTTAGATAAATCTAAAGGATTGATCATGGAAAGATTTATCTAGTATAGATGGAATGTTTAACAACTTCAGCATGATAATATTGATTGATATAAAGGTGTTGATATCAACCGTTAAGCCTTTCGAATTTTCGTATGAAGATTTGTAGTCGGAATGGAATATGGTTTTATATTGGTATGCATATCCTTGAATCCGAAGTTGTCTTTATCCGTAAAATCATTCATAAGGGTATGAACATGATAGTCATGGAGGTAACATGAATTATCACGGAAGATTTCATTGTTTTGATCATGATGAGAATAGCTTTATCGCCAAAGAAGAATCGCCATGCATAGATAGCGCACGCTATGCTATGAAGATTAACGCACTATCGAGCACGAGTTAGCGACGCTACATTTGGTATGTAACGACGCTAAGCCATCGACGAAGTCACCGATCGATCGCTGAAGTAATCGACCATACATAGTTAGCGTACGCTAGGCTTTGTTGTTTGCGTGCGCTATCGAGCAGACTTAACGCACGCTACACAGAGTACTTAGCGTGCACTAAGCAGTTCAGGCATATTGCATTTTATGAACTTTTGGCCGTAAATCGAATTGTTAAACATTCGTACGACGTGAGATAAATCCTATATCATTTCTTTGTTAAGGTTTGGTCTCGTCACGTGATTGATTGAGGAGGACGACCTTCGAGTGTTCATTTTCGTGGAAATGTTGTTCTTGTCTTCAAATCGAGGCAAGTACTTTAATTGTTTTATATATTGATGTTATACATATTATCGTGCATGTATGTCGTTGTTGTATGTCCATCTCGTGTTGGTCCGACGGGATCATCGGGGGATCTATGCTAGCGTGCGCTGGATCATCGGACGGGTTTTTCCACCACGGGTTGGTCTGACGGGATCATCGTGGGTTCTAGGCAGTGAACGCTGGATCGTCGGAATTACCATGTGTATGTTATGATATCATGTTGTGATTATCAGTTGTGTATGTCATTTTTGAGTATCTCGTAGGAGAAGACTCGTTGGTATTTTTCTTGTCGTTCACATTATTCGTGAGATATGAATAATATGTTGTGGTACTTGTACTAGCATCGTTGTGCTAACCCCTTCGGGGGTGAACATTTTGTTTATGTTCAGGATCCAGGAGAGCGGGAAAACAACCACTGGAGCTGCATGACAACGAGGGTGCAGAGTGATGTTTCGGCTGGGTTTATTTATTTGTTGTTTATTCGTTATTCCAATAAGTACTCGAGTACGAAGTCATTTATGATGAATTTGAATTTGGTGATGTATTATTGAGTTCTGTTGAACAAATTGTACTATTTTTGTATTTGGTCAGAACTGTTGTATCATAATTCTGTTATTTCCATTCGTCAGTACCTTTTAAATGCCTGTTCAATTCTTCATCCTTGTAAATCCTTATGTAAAGGATTTACGACGCTGTAATATTCCTGAATATATCGGGGGTGTTACATAAGGGACCATCTTCATGTCATCTATCTCCTTCTGTGTCTTAGGACACATGTTCTTAGATAGTTGAATTCCATGTCTGTAAGGTAGAAAACCTTTCTTGGAATTCTCCATTCTAAACCGCTTCAAGATCAGTATCGATATAGGATGCCTGGGATAAGCACAACATCCTCTTCTTCCGATCACGAAAGATCCTGATTCCAAGGATGTGTCCTGCTTCTCCTAGATCCTTCATATCGAACTGCTCAGATAGCCATACCCGTACGTCCGACAATTCCTTCACGTTGTTTCCAATCAGAAGGATATCATCTACATACAGTACAAGAAACACCAACACGTTTCCATCGCATTTCTTATACACGCAGCTCTCACTCGGACATTGGACGAATCCATATGACTGGACAACTTCATCAAAACGAGTGTTCCAAGATCTAGATGCTTGCTTAAGTCCATAAATGGATTTCTTAAGTTTGCACACCAAGTGCTCTTCTCCTTTAGCAATGAATCCCTCTGCTTGGCGCATATAGATTTCCTTGTCTAGACTCCCATTCAAGAATGCAGTCTTGACATCCATCTGCCAAATCTCCAGATCCAAATGCGCAGCTATAGCTAAAAGAATCTGGATTGACTTAAGCATGGCAACCGGCGAAAAGGTTTCATCATAATCGATACCCTCTTTCTGAGTGTAACCTTTTGCAACAAGCCTTGCTTTGAAGGTTTCAATCTTCCCGTCACGTCCTTTCTTTCGCTTGTAGACCCATTTACTCCCAATGGCTTGTACACCATTAGGTAGCTCTACTAGCTCCCACACTTGATTGGAATCCATAGATCCCATTTCTGATTCCATTGCTTCTTGCCAGGAGTCAGCATCTTTATCTTGGATTGCCTCCTTATAGGTCCAGGGAACTGATTCATCTTCGCCTGGGGTTGAGTCCGAAGACTTTCCCATGCCTATGAATCGTTCGGGCTGACGAACAACCCTCCCACTACGACGAGGCAAATCCTGAGTTGGTGTAAAAGTTTCAGAATCGATACGTGGTGCAGTGTCAGTTGGCGTTTGTATGATTGGTATAGACGGAGTCTCGCCCCTCAGCTCTTCCAGAATTATCTCGCTCATGGGCTTGTGACTAATCATATAATCCTCTTCCAGAAATCGGGCATTGGTGCTAACAATGACCTTCTGATCCTGGGGACTATAGAACAAGCCACCCTTCGTTCCCTTAAGGTATCCTACAAACACTCGTACTTCTGTACAAGATGCCAACTTATCAGCTTCCTTATTCAGCACATGTGCTGGAGTACCCAAAATTCGAACATGTCCTAGACTGGGCTTACGCCCACTCCACAGTTCTGTGGGTGTTTTTTGAACTGATTTCGAAGGCACCAAGTTTAGAATGTACGCCGCTATTTCTAAGGCGTATCCCCAAAACGAAATAGGTAAATCTGAATAACTCATCATTGATCTAACCATTTCTAAAAGAGTCCTATTCCTTCTCTCATCCACACCATTCTGTTGTGGAGTTCCCGGCGCGGTGAGCTGGGACGAAATCCCCTCATTTGCCAAGAAATCCAAAAACTCTCCACTAAGGTATTCGCCACCACGATCAGATCGTAGCGACTTGATACTCTTCCCATGACGCTTCTCCGTTTCAGCCTTGAAGTCTCTGAACTTGTCAAAGGCTTCAGACTTACGTCGCATCAAATAGATGTATCCATATCTCAAATAATCATCTATGAACGTGATGAAGTATTCGAAACCACCCCTAGCCTGGATATTCATTGGACCACATACATCCGTATGAACCAATTCTAACACATCCTGAGCACGGTTTCCCTTGGTTTTAAAAACCCTTTTGGTCATCTTACCTTCCAGACAGGATTCACAAATTGGAAATGACTCAACTTGGAGATCATCCAATGGGCCATCATCTACCAATCTTTGAATCCTTCTAAGGTTTACATGTCCTAACCGTAAATGCCACATATATGTTTGGTTTATGCTTGAAGGTTCTTTTCTCTTTTTAGGTTTAGACAAAGAGTTAAGTGATTTATGCACAGGAGTTTGTGCAGTATTAACAATATATAGTCCATCATTAAAAGTACCTCTGCAAATATATTCACCGCTTCTTTTCTTAATAATGGCATCATCATCAAAAGAATCTGAATAACCATCGCATTTTAATTTAGAAATCGAAATTAAATTCATTCTAAAATCCGGTACTAATAATACATTATTGAGAACTAATAGTTTATCATTAATCTTCAACTGCACGACTCCCATCGCAATGTACCATAAGTCCGGAATAATCGCCGATTGATGGTAATCTCGCCCGCACTAAGCCGCTTGGTTACCCGAAAACCATGCGAGTCAAAGCAAACATGATCTGGAGCTGAATCAACTATCCACGAAGTGGAAGAACAAGCTGCCAAACATGTTTTGACTACTAGTGCACGAGACATACCTTTCTTAAGAGTAGGGCAGTCCGCTTTAAAATGTCCTTTCTGACCGCACTTGTAGCACTTTCCCTTTGGCTTTTTGTTCGCCTCGGGGTGAGGAGCCTTGCTTTTCACCTTGAGGGTCGCCACTTGCTTCTGGCCAACCTGCTTCTTCTTCTTTCCCCATTTGGGTTTGGAAGAAGTAGCACCGGTTGCCGCAAGAATTTGATGATAACCTTGTTTGAAGAGACATTCAGCAGACTGAAGCTCTGTCAGAAGTTCCGCCAAACTATATGTCCTACGGTTCATATTGTAGTTGAGGCGGAATTGCTCAAAGCTTCTAGGTAAGCTGCCTAAGATAATATCGACCTGCGTTTCCGCATCGATAGTAGCCCCCAAAGATGCTCGGCCTGCTCAAATGAGACATCATTTTTAGAACATGATCCTCATCGAGTCCCTTCGACATTTGGGTTGTCATCAATACCCTCATAGCATTTTGTCTAGCCGCCTGCTCGATGACCAAACATCTCGGTGAGACTTTTCATCATTTCCGCGGCCGAACCCATCGTCTGATGCTGATGCTGCAATACATTTGTCAGTGAAGCCAAAATGTAACAGCGAGCCATCTCATCAGACTTTTTCCATTTTCGGAATTCCGCCAACTCTTCGGGAGTGGCATCCGGTTCTGGTTCTAGAGGGCTCTCCTCGATTAAGACAAACTTATGCCCCTCAGCAGTCAGGACAATGTCAAGATTTCTTTTCCAATCGGCAAAGTTAGTGCCATCTAGTTTATTTTCTTTGAGAATAACAGCTAGTGGATTGAAAGACATCTGAGAATAAAAATTAAAAACATCCATCACATAATGCATAGCAAAATATATCGAAAAACCTCAAAACACAATATATATGCTAGCAACCAACACCTCGAAAAATCCGCACATGCAAGCCACGATCGTGTGGACGTTTACACACACATTTTCCAAGTAGAGTTTTACGTCTTTAATTTTACTATCTAGTCAAATTACGTTATGACAAGTAAAATTAATAGTTGGTTCCTCTTGGCCATGTATTAATTAACATAGACTCCGATGGGGAGCTTATTAATTAATACACCTAAGTGAACACCATAATTTAACATCCTTAAAATATTATCTTTTAAATAATAGTCCTACAGATGGAGAGGTCCTATCATAAAAAGTAATATTTACCTTATGTTATCATTTTGAAATTTAAAACTAGTGAACCTATAATTAGCACATCCGATATGGAGGAAGACTCTAATGTCAACGCGCATGCTAATTACTTCACAATTTAAATTAATTATGGAGGCCAATTTGATTTTAGTTAAAATTAAATCAATTTAATCACTTAGTTATTTTAGCCTTGAGGTTTTTAATTTTCTCGTCCTAACATGCAAGGAAACATATCACGCATACATCCATACATGCCATACATCAATACAATAAAAACCAAAAATAAAGCATGGATAATTAATTATCCAATTATCATGGTCTTCTTCCTTGAGTTGAATCCGAGAAAATCTTCGACTCGATCTCTCCCACTGAATCAAGCATCTCGTCGCTCCTCCCCGGCCGGGTCGTGGATTTCCAAAATTAAAAATTTAACTTTTATGCAAAATTAATTACATAAAAAAAAAATTAATTTTAAATCCCGACTCCCAATGACGCAACGAACGGCATAAAACGGATCGACTAAAATCGACCCGAACCAAATAACTGCCCGACCAGCCGCCATGCAGATCGGCCGCTGGGCCGCTCGGCAGTACCACAGGTCGCCGGCAAGGGCCGTCATTGCCGGCCGCGGCTTGCCAGTTAGCCCTTAGCCTGCTCGCTCTATTTCTTCGCGATCCCGTCTTTTCCGAATTCGATTACAATTTTATACAAAATAAAATACATCGAAATTACATCAAGATTTGCACGAAAAAAATAAAACCACCTAGAACTACCCGCGGATTTTCTCACGGGAAAAACCATTACATGCCTCAAAACGGGCCAAACCAACAATTGCATAATTAATAAAAATAAATAAATAAATACACCATTCATATAAACCATGATAATTGGATCATATCACCTGCAATAACACATCTAGCAAAATATTTCAACATCAAAATATATGAATATTTAAATTGCTATCAATTAATCACTAAAATTAATTAAAATAGCAAAAGTCTAAAAAACCGGCTCCGATACCAATTGTTGGAAAGTAAAACGCAGCGGAAGCGAAGTTTGGGAAAATATGATAATCGCGTTTTACGCATCTACGAGCATTAGATCTATTTAGGCATGCTAATTAATTAATTACTAAGACTAATAAGCAATTTAAATATTATTTAATATTTATTAATTAAATATGTTGATTAATTAAAATATCCTAATCTAGATCCAAGATCATAGGATATTACCTTTTGAAGCGCGTTGGTTACTTCCTTCTTGATCGCCTTGTATTTCTACCTTCAGATCTTCTAGAGTATGATCCGCCTTGAACCGGATGTTGTGTGGGCAACGAGCTACCGGATCTTTCTTGGACACCTTATGGATCGGCCGAATTCTTATGCCTCACAACTCTCGATTTTCTTTTCTTCAAGTAATTTCGATATGTAGCAAGAATTAAAGTGTTCTCTCAATTGTGGAATCAAAGACACAAGTCAAGATCCACAATTAAACACTTAGAAGAAAAAAATCGAAATTCCTTGTGTATGTCAAAGCATAAAATCGGCCATCAACCATAATGTCCTATTTATAGGCTCTTGGACTACTACTAGGGATCTAGAGGAGGATTAGGGAAGGACTCCCAATTAATTCATCTTACCTTATTAGGACTCTTCCTAATATATGATGAATTAATTAATATCAACTTAGTCCACTAAAAAGTTTGATATTACACTTCCTACCAAAATCCCAAATTACGAAATTGGGCTCCTTATTAAATATATTATTTCCCGTGTTTAAGATATCGAATGTCCATTAATTAATTATAAGCTACTGACAGCTTTAATTAATTAATATCTTATCCAAGAGTAGTACCACTCGAACCTTATTATTATATCGGAATTAAATCCACCTGTAGGGTTTAATATAATAATCATTATCGAGCTCCTCAAGGGGACATCATCAGCCCGCACGAGTCGGGACACGATTTCTAGTAATAATAATAATTGTCGTATAAACAATATTATTGCCCAAGATACGAGGCTTATTGAGTCGATCATTTTGACTGTCACTTATGGTAAATCAAAGCAATAATTATTATAAATACACAATTAAATATTATATACTTAGAATTAAGAAATAATAATTATCCGAGATTTACGTTCTTCTTACAACAAGATGTAAGACACTATCTCACCTCGATCCTGTTCAACGTATGCAAATACGCTAATGTATGCTAATAGTCAAGACCAACTATTCTCAAGCATACACTACAACCCTTTATATAATTTGTCTAATAATTATATAGGTTGTGAACTATTATATTATTTTATAAGGTACCGATAATGTGATCTTCCGTGTGACACCAACACACCACATTATCTACAATATAAAATAATTAGACATTTCATTTGCATAACCATAACGTGAATTAATATGCAAAACATGTGATTAAATATAATTAATATCCTCATAGGTAGTAATAGGGAAATTATGTAATACAAGCATAAAGTATACTTTGCAGTATACAATCCTAACACTATTTAGGCTTGTCAATTAATTAATTAAACAGACTAATTAACAATTTAAATGTACGTATTTACGCAGTAGAAATGGTAATCCATACATTTGAAGCGAAGTGGTAGAAAAATCCCTTTTTGGTCGATCGAATTCCTCCTTGTACTCCTCCTTGATCTTCTTGTATTTCTACCTCAAGATCTTCTAGAGTATATCCCGCCTATATCCGGATGTCGTGGGGGCAACAATCTACCGGACTGCTTGGACTACAATATGGATCGACCGAAATTTTTCCCAAGAAATACCTTATAAATTTTTTTTTTCTATTTTTCTTGAATATTTGAGTATTTAGAAAAATATTGTGTTAGCTAAATTGTGGAATCCAAGACACAAGTCAAGATCCATAATTAAACACAAAGTATGAAAAAATCGAAATTTCTTGTTCAATAATGGTGAAAAAATCGTCCACCCCTTATGTCCTATTTATAGGTATTTTGGGCTACTCTATGGACCTTAAGGAGGATAAGGTAAGGACTCCCAATAGATTTCATCTTACCAATATTAAGATTCTTCCTAATATAATGAATCTATTAATATCAACTTAGTCCACTAAAAAGTTGATATTTCACTTCCTACCAAAATTCTAAATTACGAAATTGGGCTCCCTTTTGAATTAATTATTTCCCATGTTTAAGATATTCCATGCTCATTAATTAATTTAAGCTACTGACAGCTTTTAATTAATTAATATGTTATACATGAGTATACCACTCGAGCTTTATTATTATATCGGAAAATTAATTCCACCTGCAGGGTTTAATATAATAATTCTTTCGAGTGCCTCAAGGGACATGATTAACCATACTGGTCGGGACACGATTTCTAGCTATAATATTAATTATCATATAAATAATAATAATATTACCCAAAATATCGAGCATATTGAGTCAATCATTTTGGCTGTCACCCATGATAAATCAAAGCAATAAATATTAAATATATAATTAAATATTAATCACTAGAATTAAGAAATAATAATTGTCCGAGATGTACGTTCTTCTTATAGTCAGTACAGAAGAATCTATCTCACCTCAATCATGTTCAACGTATGCCGAATACGCTAATATATGCTAATGGTCAAGACCAACCAATCTCAAGCATATATTACAACCTCTCACATAACAGTCTAATGTTATATAGGTTGTGAACTAATTATTACTATATAAGAGACCGATAATGTGATCTTCCGTGTGACTCGACACACCACATTATCTACAATATAAGGTAATTTAGACAATATTTGCATAACCATAGCGTCAATAATTGTGCAAAACATGTGATAAAATGAATTAAATATTCTCATAAGGGTGCATTCGAATCTGATGATATCCACAAAAAGCATCCATAAAACTTAGTAGTTCATGGTGTAATACCCGAGATCTTTGTTCCGGATTCTTCGAGTTTTCTGGGTTTTACTGGATTGGTATTGTCCTCATCGTTGGGATTTTGTGCCATGTTTTGGGTGTGCCTTATTGGAACATGTGTTTGGAGGCGTTTCGGATCACTATGCGAGTTTTGGATTTTTGTGGTGTAGCGCACGCTAATGCTTTTGGCATAGCGCACGCTAGTGTGTTGTGTTAGCGCACGCTACCGGATGTGTAGCGCACGCTAACTGGCAGTCCAGCGGCAGTCTGGGAGCTACTGGACTAGGACTAGGGTCTCGTTAGCGCACGCTAAGGTTGGTAGCTAGCACACGCTATCGACTGCTTAGCGCACGATAATCGTTCTTTCTAGCGCACGCTACCTGGTAGGTGAAGATCTGTGCAGGGGCTACTGGACTGGTTTCGCGACCCATTAGCGCACGCTACGCTTATTGGACTAGCACAGACTAACTGTGTTATAGGTGGTATTTTCTGGGGCATTGACCCCGTTAGCACGCGCTAATGCAGGGTGTTTAGCGCACGCTAATAACTGTCCATTATAAATACTGGACAGCACCGCTAATTCGTCATTTTCTCTCCCTTCTTCATCCCTTCCGACGGGAGTGAGCTCCAGAGGCGATTTTGAGCGATCTTCTTCAACAATTAGAGCGGATTTGTAGGTGTTTAACAACATCAAATCATCTTCTTGGTCCAAATCAAGGTAATCTCTTCTTAGAACCCAAGTTCTTGAATTTTGGGGGTTTGTGAGGTTTCGGCCGATTTAAGCCGATCTAGCCCAGATTGTTGTGAGATTTTCATTGTATACTCGAGATCCTTTATTAATCTTGAGACTTTGTGGAGTGAACTTCATAAATTCATATGTTCGTCGGTTATGTTGATGTGAGCCTTTGAGATGTCCGACGAATTGCTCCATTGGGTAGGAATTAGGATGATCCCTATATTTTCGATGTATTGTTGATTCATGGTGGTATTGTTTTCGTAGTATTCATTGGCTGTCGAATTCTTGGTCATTTTTTAAAGTTCGAAGGCTACCCGACCGGGTCCGTTTGTCGTTTCGTCGCTCGTGGTATCGAGGAAAGTATCTTGCCTATACATTTCATGTTTTGTAGACGTATTTGTTGGTATTGGAACCAAATTACAATTTGAATGTTTTAATGAACTTTTAAAAGGATCGGTATGTTCTCGATAATTGTTGTCTTTCAAAAGATAACTCGTATGCTTCGTAGATTGATGTCATTTCGGAATATGTGCGTTAGTTTCGTATGTTGGAAGATGTTGAACATATTTAGTGAATTTAGTAGATCATAATTATTTGCCGAGGATTGTGTATTGATATGTGTAATTGTTCGGTGAATATGTGAAGTTGTGTGATATTAGTTGTTACTCCTTCGTAAGGAGGGTGTGGCGCAGGGTGTCGTTTGATATTGGTATTTGTTGTTGTTGTGTGACATTCGTGTGGGTATACATCGTCTAAAGTGGTCATTCTAGCGAAGTACCTAGCATTTGTTTGCATATTCTAGTATTCGAATTATGGATTCCCGTGGCGTTGTGGATGTTTATGTGTGTTCACCTAGGGACGGTTTGACGGGGCCTCTAGGGATATGTATTGTCGTGTGTGTGCGTATCACGAACTAGGGTTAACCACCCAGGGATGTCCGACTGGGCTCTGCGGGGTACGGTGGCCGTGAGTCTTGTACCAACGGTTAAATTTGAATTGTTTTGTTGGAGAACTTTGATCTTTGGCGCATATTTCGTCTGATTAGAATGGCAGTCCAAATGGTATCGTACTTGGCTGGAATGGCACCAGTAAATGTGTCGTGTGAGATTTGTCTCTTGGCTGTGATAATTTGGTATGAGTACGTGAGTTCTGTGGTTGCTCTGTGTATTGTAACTCTGTGGTGTGTTGAGTTCGACCGTATGGTCAAGTTGCAAAGTTGTGCTCTTTGATGTCGTTCTGTGAGACTGTTGTCATGGTAATGTTTGACACGGTGTAGTTTCTGTCGGGTTATTCTTGCGAGTATGTGATGTGGATGATTTGGGCCGTGGACCCCGTGTTTGTGATTGGAATATTATGGTTTGGTCGTGGACCCCGTATTTTGTAATCGGAATCGTATTTTGAAATAAGTGATTTTTGGGCTATGTCCCTAAGTGTTTCGAAAGGCTTGAGAATTCTTAAACCCAAATGTTTCCAAAACTCCCGAGATCGTAAAATGTTTTGTAAGATGTAAAATGGTTTTATTCCTATCTTTCATAATTCAAACGGTTTTAATCAAGTGAATTATCTCGGGAAGTATATTCACGATTTCTATATTTCTTGGAGTATGAATTGTATGACTTGCCTTTGGATTTATAATTGCACTAGCAAAACAGTGGAGTTTTGTTAACCCCCGAGTATTCGGGGGGTGGATGTCTGTATTGCGTCCAGGTTCATGCAGGTCGCTGGGGAGCAATTCACAGGATCGTTACTAAGGATGATAGAAGACGACGATACTAATCACATGAAGACCGGTGTTGAGTATTTGGTGAAGTCTTGTTGTTTTCCGTTGTAGTATTTTCCGTCTTATGGAAATGTTGATTTATGTTAACCCCTGCGTGGGTATGAGTTGCGAGAAAGAGTAATGTATGGTCGATGTGTATGTTGTGGTAAAAGACCAAATCGGTCTAAGGGTTCGTTAATTACCCATGTTGGTATGTTTTGGTATTGTGGTGTTTTCTGTATTTAGCCTGGTAGATCCTCACGGAGGGGGTCTGCAGCGCTGTAATATTCCCGAGTGGTTCTGGGGTGTTACAGAATATAGTATCGGAGCTTCGGTTGCGGAAACCTAGACTGTCGGGTCGAGTTGTGTGTTGTCCGGCCTTATCTTGTCTTGTCTTGTCGTGTCTTGTCAGATTTTGTTTGACTGAGTCGTGTCACGATGCGTCGTCTTAGGTGTCGGTCGTGATTAGTATCGAGGTGCAGCCATCATCTTCGTGCGATCTGTGGAGGTAAGTCTCCCTACATTGTTGCGTCTCGTGTTATACGAACTTGTGTGATTATGTGTTATTATGTGGATTTTGAATGTGAATTGTGAATACGTAATCCATATTTGTTAATTCTTGTATTGTACTGGAATGAAAAGTGATATCGGTGTATAAATATGTATATATATTGTGTGAATCGTTTTACTGGAGTAACGACTTGGTGTGATCCCGCAAGGAAAGTTTGTCAGTGTGATATTTCAAAGTTTAGTTATTTTTGAAGAGTCACGTAAATTTTATTTTAAAACATCCTTCAAGAATGAAATTTTTTTGATTTCGTATGATGACCTCGAGACCGGACTTTTTTTTAGAACTTAACTACTTATATTTTATTTTCATCTTGCATTGCATGTTTTCAAAATTTGATTTTAAAGACTCAAATGAGGTCTACCAAAAATTTACTCGAAACATGGCTCTTGCTTTCGACTTTTTGATTTCATGATCGTCAGTTCGGGGGTATGTAGTGATGTTGGCATTCTTATTTGGTCAATAATGCTCAAAATTGTGATTAAGTTGGTGGTGTGAACGTTAAGTCGTCCTAAATGCACTTGTTGTGAGAGTCCTCATGACTGAGAGATAGGATTTCAGTTTTAGATGTTAATAATCTTTTGATGGTCGCTTGTGTGATACTGTAATTATGTGGACAGATGATGTTGATGTGTGATTGGATTTGATGGTAATGGATTGTATTTTGATAAAGTGGTAAATTATGTATGTTGTGTGTGTGTTCAAAAACGCTTTTCTGGAAATTTTATAGACTTGAGAAAGTTGTGGGAAATTAAATTTCATAAAGTTTGGACGGTTCGATTAATCGGTGGCTTCGTGTGGACTTTGAAAATCGTTTAAAATTGGCGAGCCGGCCTTGAATTTTCTAAAGGAACCCGACGGTATTGAAAGAGTCGTTTTAAAGTACCTTTGAACATTTTGTAAAATATTACTGTCGTTGATTATTGTGTAGTGTTGAGAAGATTTTTCAAAAATGATTTTTGATATACTGTTGTATTTTCAAATGATTCGAGTACACGATTTTCAAAAACCTTTCACACCATCAAAATTTTTTATTTTCAAGAACCAATACAATTTTTATTTTCAAAATATATTGTGAGAGATGAAGAATCTTACTCAATTTAACTTCAAACTCGGATTTAGAAATTTTTTCTGTACTGAGCCAGTTATTGTGCGTGACCTTGAATCAGTCCATAATGATGATGTGTAGTGGCATAGTGATTTTGATAGTGCCGGTTGTAAGGAAATATTGTTTTGCAAATAATTTCAAATAAGACATTTAAAGTTCGTTGTTTAAAAGTTTTGACAAAAAGCCTGAGGTACCAGAAATACTTTCAAAGTTTTAGTTTGAATAAACATGCAAATCCAAGGATTTTAAAATGATATCATTTGAAAGGATACCTCGTGGATCTTCTTATCGAGTTGCTATTAGTTGTCTTATGTGATATGTCAAGCCGAGTTGGCAATTTGGTATATTATTTTGTAATGTTGTACCATTGTATTGAGTGAGTATCCGTTTAATATGCCGAGGGGCAAAGGGCGCGGTCGTGACCGCGGTACAGACAGTCATGGAGATCAGATGCGGGACCAAGGGAAGGTTTCCGGGAAGGTTGCTATTCTAGCACTTCGTTCTTATTGTTTAGGTTTCGGGGACGAAACCTCTTTTAAAGGTGATATGGTGTAATACCCATATTTTTTTTCTTTCACTTTCATTTTGTTCGACTCTATCGACTCGTTTGTGTTTGTCGATATTTTCTGGACTTGTTCTACTCTTCACTTTTTGTTGTTTGAACGAGTTACGGTGTTGTTTTGGGTTAATCCATTTGTCGTTATGACTTCTCCAAATTCGGCTCCCCTACTGTGAATCTTATGAAAATGTATATCATGTTGTTTTCATCGGATCATATATTGTCTTGATTCGTGTTGTGGACTTCGGGGATACTATTCGATTTCTGTTATTCGTTATGATTCGGATATGATTGTTCGACCGTTGATGTCTCGAATGTTGTTGTTCGATCGTTTATTGTCTGGTATTCATTGATCTCGTATCATGATTTTTCAGCGTTCAGACCACTTCATAATTTCCTTAAGTTCGGGAAATTAACTTCGTTTTCGATCTTCCAATCCTCGTGTTGTGGAATTTCGTATTTGTTCAGCAATTAACTCGCGTTTGATTGATGTACTGTTTGGGTTCTTCAACCATATTGATTTTTGCCCGTGCCTTTTGTTATCATTCTGAAATGGCGATGTGGATGTTAATAGCCATGTGGTGCATGTGATTCGTTGCAAGCCGTTGGCAACAAACATCGTGTGTTATCTGAGATTGTTTTGCGTCGATCGTTTATGTTTTAAGTTTCAGGGACGAAACTTCTTTTAAGAGGGGTAGAATGTAATACCCGAGATCTTTGTTCCAGATTCTTCGAGTTTTCTGGGTTTTACCGGATTGGCATTGTCCTCATCGTTGGAATTTTGTGCCGTGTTTTGGGTGTGCCTTATTGGGACATGTGTTTGGAGGCGTTTCGGATCATTATGCGAGTTTTGGGTTTTTGTGGTGTAGCGCACGCTAATGCTTGTGGCATAGCGCACGCTAGTGTGTTGTGGTTGGCGCACGCTATCGAATGTGTAGCGCACGCTAACATGCAGTCCAGCGGCAGTACGGGAGCTACTAGACTGGGACTAGGGTCTCGTTAGCGCACGCTAAGGTTGGTAGCTAGCGCACGCTATCGACTGCTTAGCGCACGCTAATCGTTCTTTCTAGCGCATGCTACCTGGTAGGTGCAGATCTGTGCAGGGGCTACTGGACTGGTTTCGTGACCCGTTAGCGCACGCTACGCTTATTGGACTAGCGCATGCTAACTGTGTTATAGGCGGTATTTTCTGGGGCATTGACCCCATTAGCGCGCGCTAATACAGGGTGTTTAGTGCACGCTAATAACTGTCCAGTATAAATACTGGACAACAGCGTTAATTCGTCATTTTCTCTCCCTTCTTCATCCCTTCCGATGGGAGTGAGCTCCAGAGGCGATTTTGGGCGATCTTCTTCATCAAGCTTCATCTTAGAGCGGATTTGTAGGTGTTTAACAACATCAAATCATCTTCTTGGTCCAAATCAAGGTAATCTCTTCTTAGAACCCTAGTTCTTGAATTTTGGGGGTTTGTGAGGTTTCGGCCGATTTAAGCCGATCTAGCCCAGATTGTTGTGAGATCTTCGTTGTATACTCGAGATCCTTTGTTAATCTTGAGACTTTGTGGAGTGAACTTCATAAATTCATATGTTCGTCGGTTATGTTGATGTGAGCCTTTGAGATGTCCGACGAATTGCTCCATTGGGTAGGAATTAGGATGATCCCTATATTTTCGATGTATTGTTGATTCATGGTGGTATTGTTTTCATAGTATTCGTTGGCTGTCGAATTCTTGGTCGTTTTTGGAAGTTCGAAGGCTACCCGACCGTGTCCGTTCGTCGTTTCGTCGCTCGTGGTATCGAGGCAAGTATCTTGCCTATACATTTTGTGTTTCGTAGACGTATTTGTTGGTATTGGAGCCAAATTAAAATTTGAATGTTTTAATAAACTTTTAAAAGGATCGGTATGTTCTCGATAATTGTTGTCTTTCAAAAGATAACTTGTATGCTTCGTGGATGGATGTGCTTTCGGAATATGTGCGTTAGTTTCGTATGTTGGAAGATGTTGAACATATTTAGTGAATTTAGCAGATCGTAATTATTTCCCGAGGATTGTGTATTGATATGTGTAATTGTTCGGTGAATATGTGACGTTGTGTGATATTAGTTGTTACTCCTTCGTAAGGAGGGTGTGGCGCTGGGTGTCGTTTGATATTAGTATTTGTTGTTGTTGTTGTGTGACATTTGTGTGGGTATACGTCGTCTAAAGTGGCCATTCTAGCGAAGTACCTAACATTTGTTTGCATATTCTAGTATTCGAATTATGGCTTCCCGTTGTAATATCCGCATTTTTCTTTCCCTTGTATTTTTCTTTTTCGGCGTATTTCCCGATAGTAGTGACCCTCGTGTATCTTTCAGTGTATCTTTCCTATTATCTATGGATTTTATTCCCGTTATTGTATTGCGGAACCGCCGTTTCGGGGTTGCCGTGGGTCCATTCTATGTTATGATGCCCGTTGAGATGTTCTGTTGGATGTTTCGTTCACCTTCCGGTGTTTTGAACCGTTCATATCTCATGCCTAGCGCACGCTAATGTCGAGAGGCTAGCGCACGCTGATGATGCCCGGTAGCATGCGCTAGCGTGAGTGTCCAGTACTGGACAGTTTACTACTGAACCCGGTCAGGTGCCAGTTAGCGCACGCTACGCTTGTATGGTAGCGCACGCTAACGGATCAGTTAGCGCACGCTACGCTTGTATGGTAGCGCACGCTAACGTATCAGGTGGGTTCTGGGCAGTTTGCCACTGGACTCGACTAATGTCCAGGTAGCGCACGCTATTGGTCGATAGCGCGCGCTACCGAGAGGTTATTAGCGCACGCTACGTTTCGAGTAGCGCACGCTAACGGCCAAAAGTCTGGCTACTGGACTGGACGCTAACTATTTTGGCCTATAATTTTTCCCCGTTAGCGCACGCTAACCTTGAGGATTAGCGCACGCTAACACTCCCTGGCTATATAAACCAGGGAGTTGACCGAGATAATCATAATTTCTCATTTCTTCCTCTCTCCGCGGCGAAGGCGATTCCAAGGCGATTTTCTTGGCGATTTCTTCCTCCAATCCTCTCATCCAACATCTTTCTTGAGTTCTTGGAGTATTATAACAACATCAACACGAATCTTCATCCTAATCCACGGTAAATCTCTTAGAACCCTACTTTTGGATAATTTGGGGGTTTGGGGATTTTCTTAGGTCGTTCCGTTTTGTTGATGGATTCATGATGAATATGATTAATCTTGTCGGTAATCTTAGTTTCCCTACGGATTCATGGTATATTTCGTGATTTTTACGGAATCGAGAGGGTTTGGTTGTGGTCCGCCCTCGTTAATGTTTATATACGAATATACATGAATCGTAGGCGGGTTTTCGGGTGTATTCCAATTCCGTATTCATTTAGAAATGGTTGTGATTGTATTCTTCGAATCGTTAGGGTTGGTTTCATTGGTTCCTAGCGTTCGTCGGTGACTTCCCTTTAGTTCTTCGCGTCAATAATTCAAGGCAAGTAATTCTTGGAAACCTTTATGCTTAACGTGAAATGGTAATGTATATTGTGTGTGCTTTACTCACCTCGGGAGGGTCCGCGGGGCCTCGAGGGAATCTATGGCTTCGTCCGGATTCATGAGTTTGATTCGCTAGCTGACTCGGGAGGGTCCTTAGAGGCCTCGAGTGGGATTCGTGGCTTCGTCCGGTCTAGGTGACGTGTGGTGCTTGGTTTGTTTTATGAATGTGGCCGGCTCGGGAGGGTCCTTAGAGGCCTCGAGTGGGATTCGTGGCTTTCCCGGTCTGAGCAAATTTCTTGTGACTGTTTGTTTCCGGAAAAGACATGTCTAGTTTTGGTTTTTGAAATGATATTGGTGCATGTACTATGAAATGTGTAAGCGATTGGTTTGCCTTGATTACTTGTACTAGCGTAATTGCTAACCCCTTTGGGGGACCCGTTTTGGAGAAATTCTTGTTATGGATTTCAGGTTATGATTATCCGGACGAGCGAGCACCAGGACAGTACGAGGATGTTGGCCAGGGCCGTTGACATGTGCATTTGGGTCTGCTTATTTCCTTTGTTCATTTCGATATGGTTGTTCCCACAGTTTTAAACTTATAGATTGTACTCGCGAGTACTTAGGCTTTCCGTTTCAAACTCCGTATTGTATTGTTTTAAATTGTCACGTTGTTGGTTGATGCTTATTTTGCCGGTTGCTCCGGGCGTATCTTTATATGTCATATTATTTAATTGTGTATCCTCGCTAACCAAGATGGTTGGTCGAGTGGAGTTTTCCTATTGTAGCCTGGTGGGTCCCATGTAGGGGTCTATGGCGCTGTAATACACCTCGAATAAATTGGGGGTGTTACAGAAAATGGTATCGGAGCACTAGGTTATGGATACCTAGGCTTGTCGGTTATTTGGGTCTAGTCGTGTTTGTTTTGCACATTGTCACGCCGCTGCCAGCATCCCAGTACTTCCAGTGCTCGTAAGTTTTCTTATTCGGCTCTTTTGTTTCTTGCATTGTATTTCCACTTTTGAATCGTAGTTGCTTTTCCTCCCTTACTCATCATCGATGTACTTCTGTTACCTCTCAATATCAGTATGGATGCCGGAGGAAATCGTGGTCGTGGTCGTGGCCGTGGACGCGGTCGAGGATGTGGGGCAGCCGGTAGGGCGGCCACGTCGCACTCTTCAGGAGCCGGCAGTACCGGCGACCGTCATAGTCATGCTTCTTCTCAGGAGCGCGCCGATCTTGGTATTGCGGCTGTTATGCAGCAAATGGTTAACCAAATGGCGGCTATAGCTCAGGTGGTCCAGGACCCCGATCGGGCCCATGCTAATCGGGGCGGAGCGGATCGCTGGCTTCAGGATGTCATCAAGATGCATCCTCCTCAGTTTTCGGGAGCTTCGGACCCGATCGGCTGGGAGGGGTGGATCAAGGAGATATCCAAAGTCTTCACTGCTACCAACTGCCCCGAGGACCGTAAGGTCCTTATTGCTCAATACTTTCTCACGGGAGATGCTACAGATTGGTGGGAGGCCGTTGGTCCCAAAGATCATGTTGCTTCGTGGACCGAATTCCAAGAATTTATGGAGACCGAATATTGTCCGTGGCCGGTCAGACAGGCTCGAGTGCATGCTTTCTATGATGCTCAACCACGGGATATTCCCGTATCCCAAGCTATTGCCGATTTTAATAAGGAGTTGGGTTATGTGAAAACCCAAGTTGTCGCTGAGAGCGACAAAATTTTCCATTTTTCCAGGAGGATGAAACTGTCCATTCGGGACTATATGTCTGGGCTCGTCTGTACTACCTTGAAGGATTATCAGAGTCGAGCCCTTGCTTATGATATGTCGGTGATGGCTAGCGATTTGGCTCGTGAGAGCAAGAAGCAGAAGTCGGTCGGAAATTTTTCTGGTCCCAAGAGTGGAGGCCAGCAGAAATCTCAGGCTGCAAATATTTCTACGGGCGGTTCGGCTCGTTTTTCTGGGAGCTTTCGGAGTGCCGCCGGAACCGTCGATCGGAACCCCAGATGCTTTAACTGTGGCAAGCCAGGCCACGTGAACCGGGATTGTCTTCGTCCACCTTTGACTTGTCATACTTGTGGCCAGTCGGGCCACAAAGCTTCTTTTTGCGAAAAGCTCAGACAGTTTCGCGGCGCCCGTTCTTCTCACCCAGCACCTATGGAGCCGAGCGTGAACCAGGACTCATTTGCTCCGCTGCCTCCACCGAGTGCCGGCTGAGGTAGGGGTCGGGGTCAGCCCGCTAGAGGAGGAGCTTCCAGCGTCGGCTCTGCCCAGCCGCGTATCTACGAGATGAGGAGGGCCGATGACCCAGCAGCTACTGTGGCGACAGGTACCGTTCATATCCATTCTCATCCTGTCAGTGTGCTTTTCGATTCTGGTGCTACACATTCGTTCATATCGCTGGGGTGTGTGCGCCGTTTGAGTCTCGACTGTTTGTCGCCTTGCGAGTCTTTCATCGTTAAACTTCCTAGCGGTGATAGGATCGTTGGCGATCGAGAGGTCCGAGACTGTTCTGTGTTTATTTGTGAGAGAGCCTGGCTCTCTAATCTTATCGTTGTTGATATTGAGGGTGAGGATCTAATTCTCGGGGATGATTGGCTCGAGCGGCATGGCGCAATCATGAACTACCGCACGAGAATCATCACTATGTTAGCCGAGGACGGCACTGAGCACTCTTTCGCGGGGCGAAAGAGGGGAAACCAGAAGTTCATTATTAATGCCTTGAAGGCGATGAGTCTCCTGCGAAAGGGGTGTACTGGTTATTGGTGCTATGCCTTAAACACGGAGAATGGTGGAGTCGAGCTTTCGTCGATTCCAGTCGTTAATGAGTTTCCTGATGTGTTTCCTGACGAGTTACCGGGATTGCCACCGGATCGTGAGGTTGAGTTTGTTATAGAATTAGAGCCGGGCGCGGCTCCGATTTCTAAGGCGCCGTATCGCATGGCACCTTCAGAGATGTCAGAGTTGAAGAAGCAGTTGAGTGAGCTTCTTGAGTCAGGGTATGTTCGACCGAGCGCCTCGCCTTGGGGTGCACCGGTCCTGTTTGTGCGGAAGAAGGATGGTTCACTACATTTGTGTATCGATTATTGCGAACTAAACAAAGTGACCATCAAGAACAAGTATCCTTTGCCGAGGATTGATGACTTGTTCGATCAGTTGCAGGGGGCTGCGGTGTTCTCGAAGATTGATTTGAAATCGGGGTACTATCAGCTCCGGGTGAGGGAGTCCGACGTGCCGAAAACGGCTTTTCGGACGAGATACGGACATTATGAGTTTGTAGTTATGCCTTTCGGGTTAACTAATGCGCCGGCGGTGTTCATGCAATTGATGAACAAAGTCTTTATCGAGTATTTGGATAAGTGTGTCGTCGTCTTCATTGACGATATTCTTATCTATTCGAGGAATGAGGAAGAGCATGCCCATCATCTGCGGATAGTGTTAGACATTTTGAGGACCGAGCAACTCTATGCGAAGTTCTCGAAATGTGAGTTCTGGCTGAAGGAAGTGATGTTTTTGGGTCACGTGATTTCAGCGAGGGGGTTCGTGTGGATCCGCAGAAAATTGAGGCAATGTTGGGTTGGGCATCGCCCGCAAATGTGAAGGAAGTCCGTAGTTTCTTGGGTTTGGCTGGCTACTACCGTAGGTTCGTCGAGGGTTTCTCAAAACTAGCTCGGCCACTTACTCAGTTGCTCTATAAATCCGAGAAGTTCGTCTGGACCGATGAGAGGCAGTCGAGTTTCGAGGAGCTGAAGAAGCGTTTGACTTCAGCCCTGGTTTTGGCGTTGCCGTGTGGCAACGAGGGATTCGCCGTTTATAGCGATGCTTCGGGTCAGGGTCTTGGGTGCGTATTGATGCAGCACGGCAAGACCATCGCCTATGCGTCGAGACAGTTGAGACCGTATGAGCTTAACTACCCTACTCACGATTTAGAGTTAGCGGCGGTTGTCTTTGCACTCAAGATTTGGCGTCACTATCTTTTCGGCTCTGCATGTCAGATTTTCACCGATCATAAAAGTCTGAAATACATATTTACTCAGCGGGAGTTGAATATGAGGCAGAGGAGATGGTTAGAGCTGATTAAGGATTACGACCTCGAAATCCTTTATCATCCGGGCAAGGCAAACGTCGTGGCCGACGCCTTGAGTCGGAAACCGATTGCGTTGCGAACGCTTGAGGTCCTTACGCCCCAGTCTGAGCTTCGGCGGGCTCTGATCGAGTTAGATGTTGAAGTTTTGTTGCTGGAGCCGTTGGGCAACTTTGTGCTCTAGAGATTTCGTCGTCTTTGATCGATGAAATTAAGCTGAAGCAATTAGAGGATCCGATGATTACTCAAATCCGAGAGAACGTTCTTAAGGGAAAGTCTCCTGGGTTTGTGATTCACGAGGATGGTGTTTTGAGATTCCAGAGTCGGCTTTGTGTGCCGAACGATCCAGAGTTGCGGCAGAGTATTTTGCATGAGGCCCATTCCACACCCTATTCCGTTCATCCTGGTTCGAGTAAGATGTACAAGGACCTGAGGAGGAACTTCTGGTGGAATGATATGAAGGAGGAGGTCGCACGGTTTGTGGCGAGATGTTTGACTTGCCAACAGGTCAAAATCGAACATCAGCGACCGGCTGGGTTATTGCAGTCACTTCCCATTCCAGAATGGAAATGGGAAGATATATCGATAGATTTTGTTACGAGTTTGCCGAGATCGAGGTCGGGCATGAATATGTTATGGGTGGTTGTTGATCGTCTGACCAAGTCGGCACATTTTCTGGGCATCAAGGACACTTGGGGCCCGGAAAAACTGGCTCGTGTGTTTATCGCGCAGATTGTGAGACTTCACGGTACTCCGAAGTCTATTGTTTCGGATCGTGATGGCCGTTTTGTATCGCACTTTTGGCAGGCGGTGCATAAGGCGTTAGGTACCCGTTTGCATTTGAGTACCTCTTTTCATCCCGATCGGATGGACAGTCGGAGCGCACTATCCAAACATTCGAGGACATGTTGCGTGCTTGTGCCCTCGATTGGAGTAGCGACTGGGAGGAGCACTTGCCATTGATCGAATTCACGTACAACAATAGTTGGCACGCGTCGATTCGGATGGCACCGTATGAGGCACTTTATGGGCGACGATGTCGATCGCCGATTTGCTGGAATGAGGCGTCCGATTTGGTCGGGACCGAACCGGATGTCGTTTTAGAGACGAGACGGAAGATAGAATTAATTCGAGAACGGATGTTGACTGCCCAGAGTCGACAGAAGTCATATGCCGATGTCTGTCGTCGACCTTTAGAATTCGAGGTGGGAGACCACGTTTTACTGAAGGTGTCGCCGACGAGAGGAGTTTTCCGTTTCGTGAAGAAGGGGAAGTTGAGTCCGAGATTTATTGGACCCTTCGAGATTCTCGAGCGAGTCGGTGGGTTAGCATACCGTTTGGCGTTACCCCGGCCCTGAGTCATGTTCATAGCATTTTTCATGTTTCCCAGCTGAGGAAATATGTCCCGGATCCTAGTCACATCATCGACTATGGGGAGATTGACGTTGCCGAGGATATTACTTTTGAGGAGCGTCCTTTGAAGATTTTGGAACATCGGGAGAAACGACTGAGGCATAAGACCATCTCTTTGGTCAAGGTGCAGTGGTCGAGACACGGTGTCGAGGAGGCAACGTGGGAGACCGAGGATAGCATACGTGCTAGGTACCCTGAGTTGTTTGTTTCTTAAGTTTCGGGACGAAACTTGTTTTTAGAGGGGTAGAATGTAATATCCGCATTTTTCTTTCCCTTGTATTTTTCTTTTTCGGCGTATTTCCCGATAGTAGTGACCCTCGTGTATCTTTCAGTGTATCTTTCCTATTATCTATGGATTTTATTCCCGTTATTGTATTGTGGAACCGCCGTTTCGGGGTTGCCGTGGGTCCATTCTATGTTATGATGCCCGTTGAGATGTTCTATTGGATGTTTCGTTCACCTTCCGGTGTTTTGAACCGTTCATATCTCATGCCTAGCGCACGCTAATGTCGAGAGGCTAGCGCACGCTGATGATGCCCGGTAGCGTGCGCTAGCGTGAGTGTCCAGTACTGGACAGTTTACTACTGAACCCGGTCAGGTGTCAGTTAGCACACGCTACGCTTGTATAGTAGCGCACGCTAACGGATCAGTTAGCGCACGCTACGCTTGTATGGTAGCGCACGCTAACGTATCAGGTGGGTTCTGGGCAGTTTGCCACTGGACTCGACTAATGTCCAGGTAGCGCACGCTATTGGTCGATAGCGCGCGCTACCGAGAGGTTATTAGCGCACGCTACGTTTCGAGTAGCGCACGCTAACGGCCAAAAGTCTGGCTACTGGACTGGACGCTAACTATTTTGGCCTGTAATTTTTCCCCGTTAGCGCACGCTAACCTTGAGGATTAGCGCACGCTAACACTCCCTGGCTATATAAACCAGGGAGTTGACCGAGATAATCATAATTTCTCATTTCTTCCTCTCTCCGCGGCGAAGGCGATTCCAAGGCGATTTTCTTGGAGATTTCTTCCTCCAATCCTCTCATCCAACATCTTTCTTGAGTTCTTGGAGTATTATAACAACATCAACACGAATTTTCATCCTAATCCACGGTAAATCTCTTAGAACCCTACTTTTGGATAATTTGGGGGTTTTGGGATTTTCTTCCGATTCGTTCCGTTTTGTTGATGGATTCATGATGAATATGATTAATCTTGTCGGTAATCTTAGTTTCCCTACGGATTCATGGTATATTTCGTGATTTTTACGGAATCGAGAGGGTTTGGTTGTGGTCCGCCCTCGTTAATGTTTATATACGAATATACATGAATCGTAGGCGGGTTTTCGGGTGTATTCCAATTCCGTATTCATTTAGAAATGGTTGTGATTGTATTCTTCGAATCGTTAGGGTTGGTTTCATTGGTTCCTAGCGTTCGTCGGTGACTTCCCTTTCCGTTCTTCGCGCCGTCAATAATTCAAGGCAAGTAATTCTTGGAAACCTTTATGCTTAACGTGAAATGGTAATGTATATTGTGTGTGCTTTACTCACCTCGGGAGGGTCCGACGGGGCCTCGAGGGAATCTATGGCTTCGTCCTGGATTCATGAGTTTGATTCGCTAGCCAGCTCGGGAGGGTCCTTAGAGGCCTCGAGTGGGATTCGTGGCTTCGTCCCGGTCCTAGGTGACGTGTGGTGCTTGGTTTGTTTTATGAATGTGGCCAGCTCGGGAGGGTCCTTAGAGGCCTCGAGTGGGATTCGTGGCTTCGTCCCGGTCCTAGGCAAATTACTTGTGACTGTTTGTTTCCGAAAAAGACATGTCTAGTTTTGGTTTTTGAAATGATATTGGTGCATGTACTATGAAATGTGTAAGCGATTGGTTTGCCTTGATTACTTGTACTAGCGTAATTGCTAACCCCTTTGGGGGACCCGTTTTGGAGAAATTCTTGTTATGGATTTCAGGTTATGATTATCCGGACGAGCGAGCACCAGGACAGTACGAGGATGTTGGCCAGGGCCGTTGACATGTGCATTTGGGTCTGCTTATTTCCTTTGTTCATTTCGATATGGTTGTTCCCACAGTTTTTAACTTATAGATTATACTCGCGAGTACTTAGGCTTTCCGTTTCAAACTCCGTATTGTATTGTTTTAAATTGTCACGTTGTTGGTTGATGCTTATTTTGCCGGTTGCTCCGAGCGTATCTTTATATGTCATATTATTTAATTGTGTATCCTCGCTAACCAAGATGGTTGGTCGAGTGGAGTTTTCCTATTGTAGCCTGGTGGGTCCCATGTAGGGGTCTACGGCGCTGTAATACACCTCGAATAAATTGGGGGTGTTACACCCGTGGCGTTGTGGATGTTTATGTGTGTTCACCTAGGGACGGTCTGACGGGGCCTCTAGGGATACGTATTGCCGTGTGTGTACGTATCACGAACTAGGGTTAACCACCCAGGGATGTCCGACGGGGCTCTGCGGAGTACGGTGGCCGTGAGTCTCGTACCAACGGTTAACTTTGAATTGTTTTGTTGGAGAACTTTGATCTTTGGCGCATATTTCGTCTGATTAGAATGGCAGTCCAAATGGTATCGTACTTGGCTGGAATGGCACCAGTAAATATGTCGTGTGAGATTTGTCTCTTGGCTGCGATAATTTGGTATGAGTACGTGAGTTCTGTGGTTGTTCTGTGCATTGTAACTCTGTGGTGTGTCGAGTTCGACCGTATGGTCAAGTTGCAAAGTTGTGCTCTTTGATGTCGTTCTGTGAGACTGTTGTCATGGTAATATTTGACACGGTGTAGTTTTCGTCGGGTTATTCTTGCGTGTATGTGATGTGGATGATTTGGGCCGTGGACCCCGTGTTTGTGATTGGAATATTATGGTTGGGTCGTGGACCCCGTATTTTGTAATCGGAATCGTATTTTGAAATAAGCGATTTTTGGGCTTGAGAATTCTTAAACCCAAATGTTTCCAAAACTCCCGAGATCGTAAAATGTTTTGCAAGATGTAAAATGGTTTTATTCCTATCTTTCATAATTCAAACGGTTTTAATCAAGTGAATTATCTCGGGAAGTATATTCACGATTTCTATATTTCTTGGAGTATGAATTGTATGGCTTGCCTTTGGATTTATAATTGCAATAGAAAAACAATGGAGTTTTGTTAACCCCCGAGTATTCGGGGGGTGGATGTCTGCATTACGTCCAGGTTCATGCAGGTCGCTGGGGAGCAATTCACAGGATCGTTACTAAGGATGATGGAAGACGACGATACTAATCACATGAAGACCGGTGTTGAGTATTTGGTGAAGTCTTGTTGTTTTCCGTTGTAGTATTTTCCATCTTATGGAAATGTTGATTTATGTTAACCCCTGTGTGGATATGAGTTGCTAGAAAGAGTAATGTATGGTCGATGTGTATGTTGTGGTAAAAGACCAAATCGGTCTAAGGGTTCATTAATTACCCATGTTGGTATGTTTTGGTATTGTGGTGTTTTCTGTATTTAGCCTGGTAGATCCTCACGGAGGGGGTCTGCGGCGCTGTAATATTCCCGAGTGGTTTGGGGGTGTTACACATGGCCAACGGTGGCATCTATTAATGCATCGATCCTGGGTAAGGGAAAATAATCCTTAGGACATGCATGATTCAGGTCCGTGAAATCAATACACATCCTCCATTGACCAATAGGCTTCCTTACCAGAACAGGATTTGCTACCCATTCCGCATATTGTATTTCTTTAATAAATCCAGCATTAAGTAAGTTCTCTACCTCTTGATTTATAGCCTCTTGTCTTTCCGGGCCAAAATTCCTCTTTTTTTGCTTGATAGGTCTCCGACCTGGTAACATATTGAGTCTATGAACCATCAGATTTGGGTCGATACCAGGCATATCAGTTGCAGTCCAGGCGAATACATCCTTGTTATTTTGAAGAAATTTCACCAAGTCCTCTCTCAAATCTCCTTTAAGAGTTGCTCCTATATAGGTTACCTTCTCAGTATCATTCTCATCAAGAGGTATGGGTACCAGGTCCTCAGCAGGCTGCCCTCTTCTCCTATCTGGATCATCTCTCATATCTAAGTCCTCTATGGGTAAGACTTGTCCTTTAGTTCCATATGCCCTTAGGGCTGCCACATAACAACTTTTCGCCAAATGTTGGTTGCCTCGAGCTTCTCCAACACCATTTCTTGTTGGGAATTTAACCTTCAAATGATATGTAGAGGGCACATCCTTGAACTGGTGTAGACTTGTCCTTCCAAGGATAGCATTATAATAAGATGGTGCCTTGACCACCATAAAATTCACCATTTGAGTCGCTTGTCGAGGCTCTTTTCCAAGAGTCACTTGTAAATGTATAATTCCTGCTATTTTTGTCTCCACTCCACTAAATCCAAAGATTGGTATGGTAGAAAGAGTTAACTAACTATCTTCATATCCCATTTGGGTGAATACATTATGAAAAAGAATATCTACTGAAGCTCCATCATCAATAAGAACTCTCTTCATAGAATTATTTCCATAACCGGCATGATGACCAACGGATCATCGTGTGGAAACTTGACTCCCTCCAAGTCAGTATCATAAAAACTGAGTACCGGCTCTGTTCTATCCCTCTTAGGGGGCTCTTGTCTTGGATTGGTCCTCGAGGGTCCTATAAGTAACGGTGGGGAAGGATCTCCTCCTACAAGTAGCCGAAGTTGCGGATTCCCCTATGCAGTTCGTTGATGAGGGTTCTGATCACCAGTAGCTTGTTGGGGTATCCCTTCCCTAGTTCCAGGATTGTTAAGAGGTGCTTGCCTTGATCCAGTTCGTGTACTCACCATAGTTTTTTGAAACGTGTCCCACAGACGACGCCAAATATTGCGTGTGCAAAATTCGTGTAATAAAAATAGACTGTAATTAATGCTACCTCTTTGAGAATTTAATGTCGTTGTATCCTAACTCAAGCTGTTATGAGGGACTCCTCTTCCTGCATCTCCTCCGTCTTCCAGAAGTATACCTGCAACCCAACGGGGGTTTGGTCCTCGTCGGGGACTCCGGCGTGAGAGTAAGTGTCCATACGATATTACAAATAACAACTTGAATATAGAGAGAGATTAGATATGAAAATTCGTACCTATAATGAGGGGTGGGCACCCCTATATATAGGATTACTTGATGAGTTACGTAGGGTTAGGAGTCTTTTTAGAAGAAGTAGACTCTATCAAAGAGACTTATCTCTTAGAAAGTCCGGGAGACTTGTACCTTACGGGACTAAATTACGTAGGTCTCCTACCTCCTAGCAGACTCTTAAATTACGTCCAGGAGCCTTGTACCTTCTAGAATTCTCTAAGGACTTGGGCCTTTAATTATTTTCTGGGCCCAATTAATTGGATTTTAATTTGGGCTTTTCATTACCTTAATAAATATTTGGATATTTATCTATTTTTTTGGGCTACATAGCCCAATCCACTACAAGACGTACGGTTAATTTAGATAAAAAGGATCGAGTACTACGAATCTTCAGAATTTAGTCTTTCATCAGACTCCATCCATCCGTCTATCCATCCTATTGGGTTCGGCCGCGAGAGCAACATTCAAAAACCTGATCAACTGTTGAAAATCAATCTTAGAAGATTCCAGGCGATGAATCTGAATTCAAACAGAAAACAGATGTTTAAATTATTCTGCGCAGGAGTCTAAGAAATCCCAAAAAACTAGGAAAAAAAAAGAAAAATTGAGACAATTAGGCTCCTTTATATCCGATTTAATTTCCTGAGAAGACCACAATATGGAGGCAAGAGTTCAATTAAATGGTAATTCCACATAGGATAGAGCCAACGATTATGGGTAGAGATCGCAATGGATCTTGGTTCGGTCCAGATCCACAGATCCAAATCCATTTTTGAGGATCTGGATCTCAAATTTTTAGATCCGTCGGATCCGGGTCGGATCTGGATCTATGAAAAATTTTGCGGAGCGGGTCTGGATCTTAAATTTTTAGATCCGGATCCGAGCCAGATCCGACCCGCGGATCTACATGATATATATATATATATATGTATATATATATATATATGTATATATATATAAATATAATATATTTAAAATCCTAATTCTTTATTATTTTGATGTGATATGACTTTGATGAATATGTTTGTGTAATGTTTTGGATTTATTTTGGATTTTTTATGATTTGATTTGACTTATCTCATGAACATGAAAGTAACTCGTGATATGATGTTTGTGTTGCTGATTTATTTTGATTTTTTTATAGTTGTGTGGTATTGATATTGCATCATTTTAAGTACTATTTTAGCTTAAAAGATAGATACGTGGATAGATATGTAGACCCGCATATCTGTCGGATCTGGATATTAGATTTTTGGATCCGACCGATCTGGACTGGATCTGGATCTAAAAAAAAAACGGATCTGGATCTGGGATCAACAAGATTCGGTCCGTTGCCATCCCTAATTCTGGATTGCCTCTTGGTTTAAATGGCCTCGTCAAACAAAATTTTTGCTTGAAAAGACCTCAATGTATGGTTTTTGTAGAAAAAGGCACGATGGTCCTAAAGTTTAGGGGGTTTGGCGCACGCAGTGCAATATTTGTTCGACCAGGCAATTTTAGTCATAAAGTTCCAAAAAAGGGCGTGCAAAGGAATTTTGGCTGATGTAGCATCCAAGTCAACTGTCAGCTCATTAAATTTTATAAAAAAAAAGATAAAATTAAAAAAAAAGTTATCTCCACATCAGCAAAAAATGAAATATAAATTAAAAAGTCTAAAAGAATTAAAAAAAGCATAAATCACTCCTATTCCCCTCTTTTTTTCTAATTTTTTTAGACCTTTTTAATTTAATTTCATCCTCATTAAATTTTATAAAAAAAATAGACAACAAATTAAAAAAAATGTTATGTCCACATTAACAAAAACAATAAAAAATAAATTAAAAAAATCTAAAAAAAGGCATAAATCACTCACATTCCCATTTTTTTAAAGCTTTTTAGAATTTTTAATTTACTTTTCTTCCTCATTAAATTTTAGAACAAAAAAGGAAAAATAAAATTAAAAAAAAGTCATGTTCAGATCAGGAAAAAAAAAGATTAAAAAAGTCTAAAAAATTTAAAATAAGCACAAATCACTCTCATTGCCGTTTTTTTCAAAAAAAAAATCTACAAAAATATTTATTTTAATTTTTTTATAAAATTTAATGAAGATGAAAAATAAATTAAAAAAGTCCAAAAAAAAATAAGAATGGGAGTGATTTATGCTTTTTAATTTTTTTAGACTTTTTTATTTTTTTCCTAATGTGGACATGACGTTTTTTAAAATTTTATTTTTCCCTTTTTTGATAAAATTTAATGAGGATGAAAAATAAATTAAAAAAACTAAAAAAAATGAAAAAAAGGAATGTGAGTGATTTATATATTTTTTAATTTTTTTAGATTTTTTTTATTTATTTTTTTATTTTTTTGGTGATGTGGACATGGCCTTTTTTTTAATTTAATTTTTCTTTTTTTTATAAAATTTAATGATGCGGCAGTTGACTTGGATGCCACATCAGCCAAAAGTCATTTTGCACGCCCTTTTTTAGAACTTTAGGACTAAAGTTGCCCGGTCAGACAAACGTTGCAATGCGTGCTCCGAACCCCCCAAATTTTAGGATCATTTGTGCCTTTTTCTCATGTTTTTTGTTTATGTAACCTTTTTTTAAATAATAGATTATATAATTTATTCAATTACTAAAATATTCTTGATGTGTTTCTGGACACAATTTTTAGACCGTTATTCTACTGATATAACAATTCAACATCGTTACATTAGATTTATAATAATGCCCACGTATTGCATGAATTCTAACGACGATGTCTAAGTTGTTATAACGACTTCTAAGTCGTTTATGTATCAAAAATCGTTACAGTCTTTAAATAACAAATTTCGGATCGTGTTAATTGGAAATATAACCAAAATGATTTACAAGTAGTTTCTGTAAACATATAACGACCTCAAGTTCGATTTGCTTCCTTGTAGAGATATTACAGAACGACAACTATATCTTTTCTTTCTAAATTATAAAAACTCGAGATCGTTCTAGTCAAAATTTATCTATCACGAGCTACAAATTGTTTATTCACTAAAATAAAAACTTGGCCATCGTTTTGTGAAAAAACCACATTGATGATAACATGTTGTATATCGTTTTAAAAGAAATTTTACGAACCCAATATCGTTTCAATGTAAAATATAATTATAACGAGTTACATATCGTGTCTTCATATAGAATACGATATGAATTTCGTTATGGATGAAACTAATAATTCGACTGTTGGTTGTCATCTGAAATGAGTTTTAAGTGTTTACATGGATAAAAAAGTGTCATATAAGATGGTTCTAGTACATTTGAAAATAGACTAAATTAAAGATAGACATCATTGGTGATCTATCTACCATTGTAGAAGTTGTATTGTAGAAGATAGACTATATAATTTTTAAAAATAAAAAAAATGATCAATCATATCTATCTTTAAATTCGTCCATTTTCAAAAACTTTTGAATCACCTTGTATGATATTTTCTTATATGTATGTACATGTAGTAGTCATGTCGAATGGCAATGAATGATCAAATCATCAATTTGACTCACAATGAAATACACCTCGTCCCTTATAGGAAGACATGAGATGTATCCCGTTATAGTCATAATTTAAACTGGAACAATGTTGAGTTCGTATAGTCTTCGCTAAAACGATATACAAAATGTTATGATCTTTGCTCCATTATTGGCAGGACGATATTATAATATCCGACTGTAATTTTTCATTTTTATACTGATGTAATATACTATTGTACGAGTATCACTGTATTGTAATTGGAGTTATACAATGTTTATTATATCTAGATATTTCAGAATCAAACTATTTTAGGTTTGACGTTTGTATTGTTTTGACTGTTAGAAGTTGCAGAGTAAGTAGTATTTTGGCTAAGTACCTTAGACTTAGCGTACGTTACTGTCAGCGCCTAGCGTACGCTATCTCGACTATCACTACAAAAAAAACAGTTTTTACCGACGCCATTTACCGACGCCCGTACCCGCCGTTGTTAAACTTATAATTTACCGACGCCATTACCGACGTCCGTTATTTAATTGATTTACCGACGCCATTACCGACGACCGGTTCGCAGATTTATTTTTTTTCTTTTTTTTCACAATTACCGACGCCATTTACCGACGCCATTACCGACGCCATTTTGGCGTTGGTAAAATTTTTTTATTATTTTTTTTTCTTTTTTCACAAAATAACGACGCCGTTTACCGACGCCATTTACCGACGCCAATTTGGCGTTGGTAAATTTTTTTTTTATTTTTTTTTATTTTTTTTAATTTACCGACGCCATTTCGGCGTCGGTAAATTTTTTACGCTATCCCACATCGAAAAAACAGTAGTGTCTTCTCAATCATTTGAAATTGAATGGAGCAGAACGACCGTCCAGGACCGGACTGACCCGCCGGACTTGGACTCGACCCAACCCGACACTTTGAGCCACGACCCGACTTTTTAGTTTTTTTTTTAATTTAACGACGCCAAAAATGGCGTCGGTAAATGACGGCGTAGGTAGTGGTGTCGGTAAAAAATTACCATCGAGCGTTTTTCCAACGACGGATTGCCGTCGGTAATGGCGTCGGTAATTTTTTTACCGACGCCATTTTCTGTTTTACCAACGGCGTTTGGCGTCGGTAAAAACTGTTTTTTTGTAGTGTATGTTACGTATGTTAAGACTGATAGATTACATACGTAACCGAGGGTATCAGATCGCATCCAAGCTTTTGGCGCGTGGGGCCTTGCATGGCTGGAATTTTTGGCTCGACTGAGATGGCCAAGTCAACGGGCATTACATATGCAATATTGATGTGTTAGCGTACGTAATGAGGGTGAGCTTACGTGCATCATTTTGACAACATACGCATAGGAAGGTGTGATTTGAGACAGTAGCCTCCGGGGGATATTTACACTAATGTGTTAGCGTACATAAAGCTTGTTAACGTACGTTAACCCTTGCAAGTACGTTAGATAATGTACAGGTTATAAAGACATGTCTTGTCTTTTATTTTTGCATGAACCAACTCCGAGTTTTCCCCCTAGAGATCATTATCCTGCCCTCCTAAGTGATAGTAAGCCTCTTCTAGCTAGTATTGGAGCTTCATACCTTGGATTGGAGCTTGGAAACTTGAGAAATATAGTGGAATCTTGGAGTTTTTAGGTTGTTCTTCATCTTCAAGAGGTATGTTATACAATCTTGTGTTATTTCCGTAATGATGATAATATTGTTGATGAATACTCCATATGGTATTGAATTAATAGAGCATAACATGATTATTATGGAACTTATGAATACATAATCAAGGACATGGTGATTAGAACTTATAGATAAGTATGTCCTTAATACTTATAATCATGTTTTGGAAGAGTTTTTAACTTAATTGGCAAATTCAAATTCTTTAGAACATCAGGTTCAAATATTGATAGTGTTCTTGGATGGTTTAACTAATTTAATGGAAGATAATAATGAATTATGAGAGAACTATCATAGTCTTGATATAATCAAGTTAAAATTTAATGGTTAATCCGAAGTTCTTAATAAATTGATAGTTTAAGATTGTCTAGAACATCATATTCAATTGTTGATAATGTCTTTGTGAGGATTACAATGATTCGGGATGTTATTGTCATAATAGGATGATTAATTGAACTTGTTCTTGACAATTCTTATAAGATAGAGGATCATGCATGTGGAAAAACATTACAAATATGTTAATATGACCATAAGAGATGATTTGGGGATATTGAAATTCATAAAGTATGACTTTAATATTCGTTGGAATAGTTTGAACTATTAGTGTTGAGTTGTAGATATCGATTTCCATGAATTCGATATCAGAATTATAAGATTGTGTTATCGAATGAATTGTATTTCATTCAAGGTTGCTTGTCCGAGTGAGTATTATTTTGTCGAAAGAAACCATTCGTTCGTTTGAGGAAAGACTATTTGCCGTGTCCAAATTGAGGCAAGTTATCTTGCTTGGTTATAATGATAAGTGATTCTTGTGAATGTTATACATTTCTTGTATGTGTAAAGCCTTATTAATTTACGATTCATATTGAGGTGTTGTTGCTGATCGTATTGAACGTATTGTTGTGGGATTGTACTCTCAAGTTGCACTACCCTTGATATCGTTGATCTCGTTGATCGTTGTTGTCCCTTCAGTGAGTTCTTTGATCCTTGTTGGATATGTGTGATTATTCGAGTTTCGTTGCATCGTGACATATCTGGGGTCATATCTGCGTGTCGATTAGTCATGTATAGGAATTTTAGTCAGACACATATGGTTATGTGTTGATGTTTCCATACTGGACTGTGCACACGAGATGCTTACTTCGTGAGACTAATTAGGCACATTGTCCCACATATATCATGGATTCCATATATTGTGTGGACATGTGCACGTGCACATTTTCGGATTGGGCGTACTGTGATGTCCGTCTTGAGCCATACCGGTTGGTCGTTCATACACCATGTGTGATTGGGTATATTCGACGGTTTACGATTGGTTGTTCATATACCCGAGGGGTATGTTCAATAGTCGAGTTTGTTTCATTGAGATCTATTATATGTGATTTGTATAATATTTTGAGAATTTATTATCATGTATATATGACCGTGTGTTTGGGTGAAATACTCGTTGTTTGTATTTTAAGTCGAGAGAAGGCCAAGGCACAAAAAGAGCATTGTGACGGCTAAGGGTTTGAAGGATACTAGTTTGGGGGCCCGAGTCTTCTTTTTCTAGTTATGAGTAAACCGAGTATTTTTATTTCTGCTAAGTATTTCTTTTCATTTGTATTTTTTTGGTATACTCCATCTTCAGATGGTTATACTTGTAATTGAATCCTATGTGTTGTTGCATTTATAGCCGTATAATGTATAAATTCCTCGTCGGAGTGATGATTAATACTTTGTGGTTCGGTACTACAATTACATTATGATTGATTTGTGTATTGGTATCGCCTGGTGGATCCCAGTGTGGGGATCCACGGCACTGTAATAGCCGTCATTTTCGGGGTGTTAGATGCATAAAACTGTTGTTAGAAGCATGAGAAGCAGACATATAGACTCATCGTATCCTGCATTACTGTATAGGGAAATTAGATGCATAAAACTATTGTTAAGAGAATACCATTTTCTTTTTTCGAGGTTAATTTTATTTCCGATTATAGTTTTTTGAAATATGTTTGGAAAAAAACATTTAGGGATATAAGTTCCAAAATAATGACATGTAAGTAATACTTCTTTCGTCTCGCTAAATATTTTGTTCTTATCTTTGTAGAAGTTTTGTGTTTATAACTCAAACATTCACATTAAATAGTCATAATCACATTCTCCAATCTCTATCACATATTTATCATAAATACTTTTTTATTTTTTAATTTCTATAAACATTCACAATCACTATTTACCTAACTTATTAATTAATCATGTTAAAAATTTATAAAAATAATACTCCAAATTTAAAATCTTCGACCGAATAGATAGATTTTATGCTAAAAGTAAACTAGCTGCACTTTTTTTTATAAATAAAAGTAGAGCAAGGCATGCAGTCAAATAAAATTCAATGACCCAAAGATGCTATTAGTACACATCCTATCGGAGCCCTTCCAGTCCCAGCGTCTGGAAGGGTGGTATTATACGCATTAGGCGTTGATGTCGCCATACTACAACTGATGTGGTATATTTTAATATAAAAAAATAGTAGGGGTGATACAAAAACACATCAACGCCATGTAGGCGCCACATCAAAGCCACGTAGGCGCTGGTATAATACCACCCTTCCCGACGCTGGGACTGGAAGGGTGCTGCACATCCTATGATGGCTTGTCTACAATTCTTAAATTTTTAGATTTCTTTTTTTTTTTTAGTAAGGTAAAGCTAAGTTTGTTTGCATTTAATTGAAAACCCTCCTTTTTGTCTGGGTGGTGTGGATGATGGAGGGCCTTAAACAAAAAGTAAAAAAAAAAAAAGCTTTAAACAGCAAAAGTCATTTATTATTATTATTTTTTTTCTTTTGCCCCCTGAAAATTATAAAGGCTAATGCAAAGCAAACAAAGAAAGGAGTGCGGTTAAGTTTTTTTTTTTCTTCCTTTTTTTGATAAAAGAGTGGGGTTAAGCTTTGGCTGTGGGTTCTGTACTGTCTTAGCTTTCTCTCTCATTCCCCTCTTTCTCTCTCTCTCTCTCTCTCTCTCTCTCACACACACACACACACACTCTCTCTCTCTACAGTCTTGAGTCCAAAAGGGGTACGACCACATTGGCTTTGTTTTGCCTTTTGCTTCTGTGGTTTGCCCAAGCAATTGTCTATGTCTGTTTGCTGCTGCCCCCCCTTCCCACACCTGCAAATGGGGGAGGAATCATATTTTGAATTTCTTGTTATAATTTGATACCCACTACCCCCCTTTCTTTCTTTCTTTCTTTAATAATCATCATCTTTTAGATTATTTGCACCTGTTTCTACTGCTATTCCTCACTTAGTTCTTTCTGTTCTCGTTTTACTGGAAAATCCCTATGTTGCTCTTCTCGCTCTAAAGGCTCAACCTTTATGTATTTTCCTGGCCACAGACTGACTTCTCTTGGCAATATACACAGCTATTCGATGTCTTTTTGCCTCTTCATTTGGTTGTTTCACTAGTTGCCTTTTTTCTTCTTCTCGTGGTTGGATATTTGCTACAGTGACTGCATTAAAGGCAAAAAAAACCATAAAAGAAGAGTACTCTATAGGGGGGATTAATGGAAATTGATCTGAATATTAATGCATGTGTAAATGGTGGAAAATGTGAAGAAGGGGAAGGTGGTGGTAGTTGTGTTTATGGGTGTTTGTCAAATTCCACTAATTCATCATCTTGTTCTTCAAATGCTGCCTCTGACTTATCTTGCTGTCTTTCAAAATCTGCTCAATCTTCAATATATATAGAGCTATGGCATGCTTGTGCTGGGCCCCTAACCAGCTTATTACCCAAGAAAGGGAATGTTGTGGTTTATTTCCCCCAAGGCCATTTGGAACAAGCTGCCTCAGCCTCAGCCTCACCCTTTCCTATCATGGACATGCCCACTTTTGATCTTCCTCCAGAGATCTTTTGCAGGGTTATGGATGTTCAGCTTCTTGTAAGTGCTTCTATATTGATTTTTTTTTTTGTTTTAATTTAATGTTGATTGGTTCTATTAAAAAATGATACTCGATTTTCTCCAGGTTTCAAATCACTTCTCAGATTTTCCTGTCTCATTGTTGTTATTTTAATCTTCTTTGTTTTTTAATTTGACCCAGGCAAACAAGGAAAATGATGAGGTGTACACTCAGCTTAGTCTACTTCCTATGCCAGAGGTAACTACTAGTAACCATGAATATCCTTGTTAATGAAATTTCGGATTTGTTTAAGATTCTGTTTGTTTGATTAGTGTAAGAATTTTGATATTCAACAACAACATCTAAGCCTTAGTCCCAAAATGATTTGGGGTCGGCTAACATGAATCAAGCTTTGAAACCGTCAATGATCGTTACATAAATAACATAAAAGGAGAAAAAGAGGGAAAAAAGTAGAGAAAAAAGCAAATAAAAAAAGAGAATGAATGTTAAAAAAAAAGAGAAAAATGAAAAATCCTGAAAAATAAATTAAAAGATAACATGGAATTAAAAAAAAATCAGATTCCATCCACCATCCGTATTCTTTTCCGCCACATTTGCCTCTCTATCGCCATACTTTCTCTAATTCCAAGAAAACGCATATCATTTTCAATCGTCTTTATCCATGTTTTCTTGGGTCTTTCTCTACCTTTCGAAACATTACTTGTTCCCCAACTTTCTAGCCTCCTCACTGGGGCATCAACAGGTCTTCTTCTCACATGACCAAACTATCGTAATCGATTCTCTATCATCTTGTCTTCTATAGCCGCAACTCTTACCTTCTCTCTAATCACTTCATTTCTGAGCCGATCCTTTTTTGTATGACCACACATCCATCGTAGCATATGCATCTCCGCCACATTCATCTTTTGAACGTGACACCGTTTTACAGCCCAACACTCGGTGCTATATAACAGCGCAGGTCTAATTGCCGTGTGGTAAAATTTACTCTTTAATCTATGAGGCATGTAAGGATCACATAAAACTCCTGTGGCACTCTTCCACTTCAACCACTCGGCCTTTATTCTGTGAGCCACATCGCCATCTAGCTCTCCATTCTTTTGGATAATAGATCTAAGATACCGAAAGAAAGTAGATCCATGAACAACTTTCCCATCAAATGTGATCATCCCCGCCTCTCTATCACTGTTTTCGCTAAACCTACACTCCATATATTCAGCCTTACTTCTGCTCAGCCTAAAGCCTCGGGCTTCCAAAGTATCCCTCCAAAGTTCCAATTTCTGTTGCACTCCAACCTTCGTTTCATCGATCAACACAATATCATCTGCAAACATCATACATCACGGAGCGTCATTTTGAATTTCTCTTGTCAATTCGTCCATGACTATGGCATAGAGAAAATGACTAAGAGTAGATCCTTGATGCACCCCAATCCTAATAGGGAATTCTTCTGTCCTCCCAACATTAGTACGTACACTTGTAGTAGCTCCCTCATACATGTCCTTTATAATGTCAATATATTTCCGCGATACACCCTTCTTTGCTAAGGCCCACCAAAATACTTCTCTTGGTACTTTATCATATGCCTTCTCTAAATCAATAAAAACCATATGTAGATCTTTCTTTTTATCTCGATAATGTTCCATCAACTGCCGGATAAGATAAATTGCTTCCATGGTCGATCTTCCAGGCATAAATCCAAACTGATTTTCTGTTATCTTCACACATTTCCTGATCCTTTGTTCAATCACTCGTTCCCACAACTTCATGGTATGACTCATTAGTTTAATTCCGTGATAATTAGAACAATCTTGAACATCACCTTTGTTCTTATACGAAGGGACGAGAATACTTTTCCTCCATGCTGATGGCATCTTATTGCTTCTCCAAATTTTATTGAAAAGCATAGTTACCCATTCAATCCCTCTCTCCCCCAAACACCTCCAAACTTCAATAGGTATACCATCTGGTCCTTCTGCTTTCTTTGACCCCATCTTCTTCAATGCAATTGTCACTTCACCATTTTGAATTCTCCTCTTAAACTCTCGGTTAACCATACTTGAGAGGATGTTTAAATTCCCAATATCTTGTTCTTGATGGCCATTGAATAGGGTATCAAAGTATGACCTCCATCTCTCTTTTATCTCTTTATCTTGAACCAAAACTTTTTGGGCAGTATCTTTTACACATTTAACTTTTCCAATATCTCGCGTCTTCTTCTCTCTCATTCGAGCAAGTTTATATATATCTTTTTCCCCTTCTTTTGTATCTGATCTTGCATATAATTCTTGATTGACCTTTGATCGGGCATTTCGCACTGCCTTTTTAGCTTCTGTTCGAGCTTTCTTGTACTTCTCATAATTCTTATTGCTCGAGCATTTACCCAGTACCTTAGAACATTTGCTTTTGGTCTTTATCACTTGCTTAACTTCATCATTCCACCAAGATGTGTCCTTACTTGATGGTCTGTTTCCTTTAGATTCTCCTAGGACTTCTTTTGCAACTTCCTTTATGTTATGCTCCAACAAGTTCCACATCGAATCTATATCCATCTCCGTGCAATCAGACCAAATACCACTATCAGCAATCTTAGCCACAAAAGTATGTCGACTCTCCCCTTGGAGCTTCCACCACTTAATTCGAGGGTCAACTTGTGGTCTACTCTTTCTTAAGTGCCTCTTACCTCGAAAGTCAAGCACCACAACCCTATGCTGCGTTGCAGCACTCTCACCGGGTATCACCTTGCAATTAGTAAAACTTTTCCTCCAAACATTCCTTATTAAAAAGAAATCAATCTGACTTGCATTACCTCCGTTTCTATATGTCACCAAATGAGAATCCCTTTTCTCGAACCAAGTGTTCATAATACCCAAGTCATGAGCTAATGCGAAATCCAATATACCATTTCCTGCTTCATTCCTATCTCCAAAACCAAAGCCACCATAATGCTCTCAAAGCCATCTCTGCTAACATCGACATGCCCATTGAGCTCACCACCAATGATCAATTTCTCACCCATAGGAATTCGTTCGACAACCTCTTCCAAATCTTCCCAAAATTCTTGTTTTATCGATGCATCCAATCCTACTTGTGGTGCATAAGCACTTATGATAGTTAGAAACTCATCCCCTATCACAAGCTTGCTTAATACTCATTATTCTATCGCTCTTTCTTGACACTTCCACCACATCTTCAATGAATTATTTATCAATGACGATACCCACTCCATTTCTACTTCTATCCTTTCCAGAGTACCAAAGCTTGGAACCCCAAGGAGCTAACACTCTTGATATTCATGTTCGATAAAGTTATGTTTATAAGCCTGTGGACTCTTGATCACGAGATAAGTTCTTGAAATATCGAACTTCAGTTTTTTTTTTTTGATAATGTCGTAGTACTTGTTCAGCTGGTAGGGGCGAAATTAGAAGGCAAAGAGAGTGGAAGTGTTGAAGAAAATGAAAATCGGGTTTTACCCTCAAAGTCGACTTCCCACATGTTCTGCAAGACGCTTACTGCTTCGGATACAAGCACACATGGTGGATTTTCTGTTCCTCGTAGGGCTGCTGAAGATTGCTTTCCCCCTTTGGTTTGTTCGCCATTCAAACTAATGAACATTTTCAACATATATACATAAACACTATATCTATATTATCTTGCTGAAGTTTCTAATGAAACCATTTTTTTTTTTTCATTGTAGGATTACAAAGAACAAAGACCTTCACAGGAGCTAGTAGCCAAAGATCTGCATGGTGTGGATTGGAAATTCAGACACATTTATAGAGGTATAAGTTTTCGGATTCTAAACTTGTGTTCTCTCTATATAAAGTCCGACTGTTTGATTTTTGAACCCCGACAGGTCAGCCAAGGCGACATTTGCTCACTACAGGTTGGAGTATTTTTGTCAGCCAAAAGAATCTTGTGTCGGGGGATGCAGTTCTCTTTCTGAGGTAAAGTTCGTTTATAAGTGTTCAATATACACACTGGACATTCAAAATCTGTATGAAGCTTTTAGATTCTATCTATGTCATCATGTAAATTGCAGGGGAGAAGCTGGAGAGTTACGTTTGGGGATTAGAAGAGCCGCTCGACCTAGAAATGGTTTGCCTGATTCAATCATTAAAAATCAGAATTCTTATTTCAATGTACTCTCTCCAGCTGCGAATGCTTTATCGAGCAGTAGCACGTTTCCTATTTTCTACAGCCCAAGGTACTTTAACAATTCACACTTTTTGTTTTCCCGATGATTTTAGTGGATGTTGGAACTTTTGATGATCCAAAATTCCGCTTGTGGTGGCTAAATCTTTTACATTCTTGTGGTCCGTAAAGTTTATTGCATGACCATTTGAGAAAGATAACAAAACAAATCCAACTCTTCCCACCAAATAAATTAAAAAAAGAAAAACTGCCGTGATGGTAATATTATATAAGTCCGTCGGAAGGGGCATTCGCGCAAAACATGGTTCATTATAGCTTGTCAAGTCGTCGACATTCATCATTACATATCAAACATGTGGAAATTTGATTTTAGGTTCTAAAACAGATGATCAGATTATATTATGAAGTGCCAGCCTGCGGTGCAATTTGTTAAACTTCTATGCTTGACGAAGCTTCTATCAATATGTTCATTGTGAAATTGCAAGTCGGTTTCATTATGATTATTTGAAGTTGCTGATTAGAACGTTTATTGAGTTTATGTTGTATGGAATGATGTAGAAAATGACGAATAATGCAAAACCGAGGCATGAGTTACTCTTTCTCCGTAAAGACGAAATTGTCCCGCACAGTACACACGGCTCAACGACAAACGTCCCCAAGATACAACGATTTTCTATGAACTCGATACCTTGTACTAGGAATCGAATTCCGGGCGAACTACTGAATACTCGGGACTTGTAGTATGAATTCTATGCTAGTATGAGTGTATTAATTATCTTGATTAATTCTGTGTATTCAACCATCATCTGTAGGGGGCTATTTATAGCGTGTAAAGGATCCTGTCCGAATCAATGTGACCTTCTGGCTGAACAGACACCTGGTGTGAAGGGATGCATTGATTCAGGCGAACCAAACTAGTGTTCTGGTTCAGAACGATCCAAACCATTGCACCGATTCGGTTGCGAACCGCCGCCACGTTGTCCCGCTCCCGCCAAGTCATCTGTTTGACATGTCACTGACACGTGTCATCAGTCACCCTCCACGTCATCCGAGCCACTATTTCAGTTGTCAAAACGAATGGCTCCTCATAGTTCCTCGCTCCGAGGCGTACGAGTGAATTGCAAAGTGCGCCTACGAAGCGCCCGTTGCGACAAGTGCGACGTGCACGTGCATGTGCTCGGCCTCGGCCTCGGACTCGGAAGGTGCTTTGCACCTTCCTCGTAGGATTCGGATTTTAGCCTTAAAAACTAATTAAAGCCAACTAGGGTGCACCATAATGGAGCACACTTGATTGCTCCTTTATGGTGGGAAGTCCTTTATAAATAGCTCAATGCTTCCTTGTTTTTCCAATGTGGGATGGAATTCCACACCACATTCTCATCTATTAAATGACTTATCTTTGTGTATTAATTACTCATTCATTACTTAATGAAATTGAACAAGTAAATACACTAAATTAATCTACACAAAATGTAGATTCCAAATATACCATTTAATGTCGTCAATTACCATAATTAATCATGGTATTAATTTAAGCTATTTTTCCAACAACCCCCACATGAATGATGATTAATGCAAATGCAATATGCACTAAGTCCCGGCGACCTATTATTGCGTCAGGATAGGTCGTAGTTGGCCTTGAACCTTCCTTAGTGTAATGCTATCGGATTTACTCGTTGCTCGGTGAACGTGATGTCTTGAACCGGTCAACTTTTATGTAAACCAAGACAACAACATACACACAATAATAGATCTAATATCTTTCGTTCTCACGTTGTGTCCATTTTGGTCTTGGACCATTTCTTGGATTCATAAGTGTTAGTACTTTTATGAAGCGGCCTTACTTCTTCACTTATATAGGTGATCTCCTATAAAGAGTATCCTGCCATACTCCACCTATAAAAGGCTATATGAATCAGTAAAAGCTTTAAAAAGCTTACCCTTTACCACAAGCTGCAGACTTGCACTTGAGCAGCTACGAGAATGGATTTTCATGTGCTTAACTTGAACTTTCACAACTTAGTTGTCTCATTGAACCAAGTTCTTGGGATCTCCAATCATCGTGGTTGAGTTACCATTATGAAAATTCTCAATGTGTGGATTTCAATCCCATTCCCGTTGCTGCATTATATAATTGATCACGGTTAATACCTTTCTTAAACAGATCCGCTATATTGTCTTTTGACTTTGCATAGTCAATACACATTATTCCTGTAGTGATCAATTGTCTAATGGTATTGTCTTCGACGAATATGTCGAGACTTACCATTATATATACCGTTCTTTGCCCTCCCTATGGCTGCCATGCTATCACAATGTATCATAACGGGAGACAAAGGTTTTTCCCAACAGGGAATATCTTCTAAGAAGTTTCTTAACCATTCGGCTTCTTCGCCGGCTTTGTCTAAAGCAATAAACTCCGATTCCATTGTCGATCGGGCTATGCATGTTTGCTTAGAAGATTTCCATGATATTGCTCCTCCACCAATGGTAAATACAAAACCGCTTGTGGATTTAGAGTCTTTAGTATCGGATATCCAATTGGCATCACAATATCCTTCCAAAACAGCTGTATATCTCGAATAGTGTATACCATGGTTGATGGTGTGTTTTAAGTATGCCAACACTCTTGTCAATGCGGTCCAATGATCCTTTTCGGGGTTACTCGTAAACCGACTCAATTTACTAATAGAATATGCTATGTCTGGCCTTGTACAATTTGCTAAGTACATTAGGCTTCCAATTATCCTAGTATATTCTGTTTGTGATATGGGTTCTCCTCGATTTTTGGCTAAGTGTAAACTTAAGTCAACAGGTGTCTTAGCCGGAGGTAGATCGTATGCCTTGAATTTCTTAAGCACATTCTCAACATAGTGAGATTGTCATAAGACTATTCCATCGGGCGTTTTAGAGATCTTGATTTCTAAAATCACATCGGCTAATCCCATATCCTTCATGTCGAAGTTCTTCTTTAACATTTCCTTAGTGCCTATGATGGTTTTATTATTGCTACCCATAATTAGCATATCATCAACGTAGAGACACACAATGACAAAATTGTCAGATGTACCTTTGATGTACACACATTTATCACATTCATTGATTTTGAAACTATTTTCCATTGTTTTCGATGGAGCCAAAGACTCCTTATTCTTTGGTTCTGGATTTGAATAAAACAAAATGACTCACTAAACTGGCTGCACTTCTTTTTCTCATGAAGTACTAGTCGTTCCATGCAATTCTCGATGCGATTTTCATTTTGGATCATCCGGAAACAGCCTCTTTGTGTTAAGACAGGGGTAAGACTGCGTACATCCGATCCCCCCTTACCCCGCTTTTTGCGGGAGCCGTTGAGGCGTTGGGGTAATGTTGTAATGATTTTGAAACCATTTGACATCATTACTTAATCAAATTTCTCATGCCATTGTTTGGGTGCTTGCTTAAGTCCATATAAAGACTTGACAAGTTTACAAACTTTGTTTTCTTGGCCGGGAACCACGAACCCTTCGGGTTGTTCCATATAAATTTCATCTTCTAAATCTCCATTTAGAAAGGCCGTTTTTACGTCCATTTGGTGTATCTCAAGATTGTATAATGTTGCTATTGCAAGTAGCATTCTAACAGATGTAATCCGAGTAACTGGTGAGTATGTATCGAAGTAATCATACCCTTCCTTTTGTTTGTATCCTTTGACTACCAAACATGTTTTGTATTTGTCAATAGATTTATCGCCTTTGTATTTCTTCTTGAGAATCCACTTGCAACCTAAAGGTTTATTTTCCGGAGGAAGATCAACAATATGCCAAGTGTGATTGTTCAAGATTGACTCGATTTCACTATTAATAGCTTCTTGCCATAGATCGGCATCGGAACCAGACAATGCTTCCTTGATTGTCTTCGGTTCGTCTTCTAAAGAGTAGACTACAAAATCCGGACCAAAGGTTTTTGCAGTTTTTATTCTTTTTCCTCGCCTTGGTTGCGGTGTTGGTCCATTATTTTTTGGCGAGATTTCATCATAAGTCATCTTTTTCGAACTTATGTCATTCTTTTCTTTCTTAGGGAATATAGTTTCAAAAAATATGACATTTCTTGATTCTATGATTATTCCCTCATTTATATCGGGTACTTCCGATTTGTGTACCAAAAATCGGTACGCACTACTATTATTTGCATATCCTATGAAAATGCAATCAACCGTTTTTGGTCTTATTTTTACTTGCTTGGGTTTCGGTACTTCAACTTTTGCTAAGCACCCCCACACTTTTAAGTATTTATTGGACGACTTCCTTCCTTTCCATAATTCTATGGAGTTTGATCTTACTTCTTTTTGAGTAATTTATTCAAAATTTTATTAGCCGAAAGAATAGCTTCTCCCCACATATTAAGTGACAGGCCCGAGCTTATCAACATAGCATTCATCATTTCCTTCAATGTTCTATTCTTTCGTTCTGCAACACCATTGGATTTGGGTGCATAGGGTGCAGTCGTTTGGTGAATAATGCCATTTTCACGACAAATATTCTTCAAAAGGTGCAACCTCAATCACTTCGAATCATTTTGATTTTGGTGTTGAGTTGATTTTCAACTTCTGTTTTGTATGTTTTGAAAGCTTCGAATGCTTCGTCTTTGCTTCTCAAAAGATACACATAACAAAATCTTGTGCAATCGTCTATAAAAGATATAAACTAATTCTTTCCACCTCTTGTTTGCACAAGTTTTAAATCACATAGATCGGTGTGAATCAATTCAAGAGGTTTTGTCGATCTTTCCACTGAATGAAAAGGTGATTTTGCCATTTTCACTTCAACACAAATTTCACACCTTTTATGTCGATCGAAAGTCATTTTTTGGCAATAAATCTAAATTCACTAAACGATGTAGTATATTTAGATTTGCATGTCCTAATCTATCATGCGATAAATTAGGAGACTCAACCAAATAAACAACTTTATCGTTTATTTCATTATCACCACGTACATTGATAGCATTAAGCTTGAAAAGGCCGTTATCTATGTAGCCTTTTTCGATAAAGTGACCATTCTTGGTTATTACAACTTTGTCTGCTTCAAACACTAGCCTAAATCTGGCTTTGCTCAATGCTGAGCCAGACACAAGATTCTTACGGATGTCCGGAACATGCAACACATTCTTGAGCGTCATTTTCAATCCCGACGTCATCTTGAGTATAACCTCTCCAGTTCCGACAACATTTGAGGCAGCGGAGTTTCCCATGTACAACTTCCTTTCCTTGGTGATGGGTTCGTAGGAGGAGAACATGGCTTTATCGGCATAATTGTGTTTGGTAGCGCCGGTGTCCACCCACCATCCGACTGGAATACCGACCATGTTGACTTCATCTACAACTGCACACAGATCAAGACTAGACAAATCGACGGGCACATACTTATTTTCGATAACATTTGCTTGATCTCTCTTCTTGTCCTTCTTTGGTTTGCGACAATCTTTCGCCATATGCCCGATATTGCCGCAATTGCAGCATTCTCCTTGATCTTCTTTTGATTCTTCGAGTCTTGCCTCTTCCCGTTAAATTTTCGCTTTTTGTTGTGGCTTGACTCGACGAGATTTGCTTTTGCCTCCATAGATGGCTTGTTCATCTTGGCATCGGTCTTCCGATCATGGTTGTTACGGCGGTAAGTCGAGTTGAGTCGACAGAGGTCCGGCATGGCGAGTCGTAGACTAGTCGTAGACTAGTCGAGACTAGTCGACTAATTATAAATATATATATATAATTATATATATGAAATTGTTATGTAAATATGTAATGACAATTGACAAATACCACATTGCAAAATAGAATAACAATAATCATCCAATTTTAAGTTGCAAGTTTCAACAAAAGAAAAGTAGAATCCAATAGAGTCCAAAATAAATTAATATATATACTACTGTATGTACTATATATATTTATATGTAATATGTATACTACTGTATGTACTATATATTAATATATAATTATATATATACTGATTATATATAAAGTAATATATATATATATACTGGCTATATATATATATTAATGTGTGCGTGTATATATAATATATATATATTATATATATATATAATATCAATAGAAATAGGAAGAAGAATCGGCACGGCAAATTAGGAAGAAGAAGAAGAAGAAAACGTTTTTTTCTTTTTATGTATTCTGCCTGCGATTAAAAAAAAAAAAATCTGCGGGTCCAAGTCGGACCCGAGTCGTTGCCCAGTCGACCCAAGTCGGGCGACATTTTTACACACGGCGAGTCGGAGTGGCGCGACGACCATCCTCCATCGCCTGGTCGACTAGTCGCCGACTAGTCGCGACTACTCGAGCGCCGTAACAACAGTGCTTCCGATTGTCTTCTTCGATCCTCAGTCAATAAGATCTTCAAGGCCCATCTCCTTGCGCTTGTGCTTGAGGTAGTTTTTGAAATCCTTCCACATCGGGGGCAACTTCTCGATTATGGCAGCAACTTGAAAGGATTCTGACAGACTCATTCCTTCCGCCAAAATGTCGTGCATGATCAACTGTATTTCCTGCACTTGCTCAAGAACTGTTTTGTTGTCCACCATCTTGAAGTCGAGAAAACAACTCACGATGAATTTTTTCAAACCGGCATCTTCTGTTTTATGTTTTGTCTCCAATGAGTCCCACAACTCTTTGGACGTTTTGATTGTCGAATAAACACCGTAAAGTATATCATCCAACCCATTCAGAATATAGTTTCGACATAAGAAGTCACTGTGATGCGATGCATCCAACGCCGTGCGTTTTTGGGTGTCAGTTTCATCATCCCCACAACAGGAGGAGATTCGGAAAGAAAGCGACACAGGTTGAGAGTAGTAAGGTAGAACAACATTTTTAATTGCCAACGTTTGAAATCAGAACCTGAAAACTTCTCGGGTTTCTCGGCATGGGCAGGAGCATGAACATTGTTGCTTGGCGACGCCATCTTCTACAGAAATTTCATCTTATGATTATTGTATGGAATGATGTAGAAAATGACGAATAATGCAAAACTGAGGCAAGAGTACTCTTTCTCCGTAAGACGAAATTGCCCCGCACAGTACACGGCTCAACGGAAAACGTCCCCAAGATACAACAGTTTTCTATGAACTCGATACCTTGTACTAGGAATCGAATTCCGTGCGAACCACTGAATACTCGAGAATTGTAGTATGAATTCTATGCTAGTATGAGTGTATTAATTATCTTGATTAATTCTGTGTATTCAACCATCATCTGCAGGGGGTTATTTATAGCCTGTAAAGTAGGGCTGTCAAACGGATAATACGAAGCCGAATATGGCCATATCCGTATCCGGATCCGGTATTTAGTAAAGGTATCCGAATCCGTATCCGGATTCGGAAATATCCGGACGGATCGGATACGGATAATATCCGGCGGATGCTATTCGGATACGGATATTATCCGTATCCGCCACTTTTTTTGTAATCTTCAAAAATTTAAATGCAGGAGGGATTTGAACCCTGGTGGAGCTCCTTCTCCTTACCAACCAAATACTACCTGATTGTTGTGTTAGAAAGGGAAATAACTAATAAGTAAAGATAACTTATACCGCATGCTTATATTTTAACATTGAGAAATAAAGAATGAAGATATGTGACAAAGTATTATTGGGAGTAGCATGCTTATATTTTGTAATTATATATTAAAATTATATTAAAAATATATATTATATATAATTAATTTCGGATACGGATGCGCCTATATCCATATCCGTATCCGGATTCTTCGGATACGGATAATATTCGTATTCGCTTTTTTTCGTATACAGATAATATCGGCTTTTTCCGGATACGAATACAGATATTTCGGTCGGATATCGGTTTTTTTGGATTTTTTGACAGCCCTACTGTAAAGGACCCTGTTCGAATCAATGTGACCTTCTGTCTGAACAGACACCTTGTGGTCTGGTGTGAATGGCTGCATTGGTTCAGGCGAACCAAACCAGTGTTCTGGTTTAGAACGATCCGAACCATTGCACCCGTTTGGAAGTGCGCCTACGAAGCGCCCGTTGCGACAAGTGTGATGTGCACGTGCTCGGCCTCGGCCTCGGACTCAGAAGGTGCTTTGCACCTTCCTCGTAGGATTCGGATTTTAGCCTTAAAAACTAATTAAAGCCAACTAGGGTGCCCCATAATGGAGCACACTTGATTGCTCCTTTATGGCGGGAAGTCCTTTTTAAATAGCTCAATACTTCCTTGTTTTTCCAATGTGGGATGGAATTCCACACCACATTACCATCTATTAAATGGCTTATCTTTGTGCATTAATTACCCATTCATTCCTTAATGAAATTGAACAAGTAAATACACTAAATTAATCTACACAAAATGTAGATTCCAAATATACCATTTAATGTCATTAATTACCATAATTAATTATGGTATTAATTTAAGCTATTTTTCCAACAGTTTTTAAATATGTATCGTCATTTTCTTAGCAAATATTCTTTTGTATGGATAAGTTGTATATTTATGTTATGCATCTCGGTTAGAATTACCTATTATTATTTGTTTGTTTTTTGTATTTTTTCCACAGGGCGAGTCATGCCAATTTCATTATCCCTTACCATAAGTATGTGAAGAGCACCGCAAGTCATCAGACATCTATTGGGATGAAATTCAAAATGAGATTTGACATTGATGATTCTCCAGAAAGAAGGTCCCAATTTAATTTTAGATCAGATGCATACCGTTAAACTTTGCCTACATATGTTGTATTTTGGTTGAAAGAAGTACATTTTCTTTAAACAGGTTCAGTGGAGTGGTGACTGGAATTGGTGATATGGACCCCTATCGATGGCCAAACTCGAAATGGAGATGCCTGATGGTAGATTATAACTTCATAATCAGGCAACCATTCTTTGAATATGCTGCCATAAAAGCTCTACATGATCATGTCTATGTAGTTGGTTCGATTATTGGACAGTGATATGATCCATCCATCAATACTGGATCATCTAATTACAAATACTTCGACATTGTTAAATTAAATTTATTAAATCTAGCATCGCTACAGATTTACATTGTTATGAAGAAAAGAAAACCGGATAACTTCTTCCAAGTGTAAATAAGAAGCAATACGATTTCTTTTGTTTGCAATGTGGATTTTCACATATCTTCCGTCTTGCAACTTCACTATAGGTCCGTTGGGATGAAGACATCATGAGCAACCACCAAGAACGAGTTTCCTCATGGGACATTGATATCTCGGGTAACTATGCACCTCCGACCCTCCAGCCATCGCCTCGTATGAAGAGACTGAGATCGAATTTTTCGGTCACCACCCATGGCCATCCAATTGCCGGTGCATATCTTTCCATATGATATCATTTTTATTTATTTTTTATTTCATTTACTTTCATCTGATAATGCAGGTATGATATCCACTCTGTTTTAAAGATTATATCTGTTTTTTTTTTTTTTTTTTTGAAGGTGGGAGAGCACTCTTGGATTTTGAGGAGTGTGTGAGATCCTCTAAGGTCTTGCAAGGTCAAGAAAATGTAGTAGATTTAGTACCACCTTTATATAGAAGCGATCGTATAAATCGCCATCTGGATTTTGAAAGGCATCCAAACAGGATGGAAAAGATTAATTACGGCGACTTTGTGAGAAACCATGCCCCTCCTTCAACTTTCACGGGCTTTCTGGAATCCAATTGGTTTCCAAAGGTCTTGCAAGGTCAAGAAATTTGCTCTTTGAAATCTCTAGTCGAGAAAAATGACTTGGATTTCGGTCCCTGGTCCAAACCCGAAATCGGCTACAATTCGCATCAAAGGCTGCCGTCCTTCTATCCTTTAGCTTCAGAAGGTGCTAGAAATATAAATACTCCACAAAATGGCATATATGGAGCAACAGGACAAGGCCGTATTATGCTGTCCAATTTTTCCGATTTTCAGACAGGAAATCACATGCTAACCCCAACTTCCATTTTAAGTGGCGCTAAAGCCGATATAAGTCGAGTACCAAGCCCGACCAATGAACCGAGGGCACTTGATAAGACATCAAATATGAATGATGATCAAAACGTAAAGGAGAAAGTTCCGATATGTAAAATATTCGGGTTTTCGTTGACGGAAGATCATGCAGCCGTTAATTTGCCGGGTTCGGGTAAGAGAAGCTGTACAAAGGTAAAGTTCCGAAGAAACTGCATTTGGGGAAGTGATTATTTTGCTATTTTTAGAAGGTCATTAATTACAAAAGGTACCCTCGAGGTTTGATCTTATTACCAAAAAACCCAACTAACTTTCGAATTCTCAAAAGACACATTTCATAAGCGCTCTTCACATTAACAAAAACATTTTAGTCAGGGGTACTTTTGCAGATTTAATAAAGTTATTCGAGTTCTTTATAAAATAGGTCAAACCGCAAGGGTACTCTTTGTAATTTGTTCCTTCTTGAAATTTTTAAGAATGATTTGCAAAAGTACATGTGCATGGTAGGTTCACAAACAAGGCAGTTTGGTGGGGAGAGCCGTTGATCTGTCGAGCTTGCAAGGTTATGACGACTTGCTGAGTGACCTTGAAAGGTTGTTTAGCATGGAAGGGATGTTGGGTGATCCCAATAATGGATGGCGGGTGTTGTATACCGATGGTGAGAACGACATGATGGTAGTTGGTGACGACCCGTGGCAGTAAGTCCCTCACATAACATTTATTGTTTTCTTCACTTGTACTACTAATTTTTTAAAAGAAAAATAGAAAATTATGGTTAATTATAAAGAGTAGTATCATTAATTCGTGTCGTAACGAATGCAGAACTAGCAGCGTCTTGTTTACGCATAAAAAATAAGATAGGCAATAATTAATGGTTGGTTTGCAAACCGAACTGCAGTGAATTTGTCGAGGTGGTAACTAAGATCCACATATACACACAAGAGGAAGTGGAGAAGATGATGATCGGAATAAACAGCGACGATACTAAAAGCTGCTTGGAGGAAGTTCAACCATCCGCGCCTGATGTGTCTAAGTCGTCTTCTGTCGGGCAGCCTGATTCTTCACCGACTGTCATCAGGATGTGAAGGTCGGGCCAGGTTGTTGGATAAACGTGAATCCCTAATCTACTTTTACGTGCTAGGAATTTGTTTGTGTTTGTGTTTGTGTTTATGTTTGTTTGTTGTACTGTGGCTCTGCTGCGCTCGTTGATGTAAGAGAATAATGTGACTACTCATCTTATCTTCTATATATTTGTACTACTGTTAATAATATTACGCAAGCCGCGGAATGAGTTCCCTTCCCGACCTTTCTCTTTCGACGCCCTTTCTTTTGGCTTGATGCTAGAGGGCCAACAATTGTACCAAAGCGAGCTGAGTTTCAGATACTCTGAGCTTGGTTTGATTTATTATTGAGTTGAACTCTAGCTTAATATATCATATATATTGATGACTTTGTGATTTTTTTTTTTCCGAGGTTAATCAAGTTGTTTGAGATAACTAAAATTAATTGTATCTTATTATCCTCCATTTCTTTTTACATGTTGCTTCACTAGTACTATTTATATATTATTCTTTATTTTAAATAAAAAGAACTGAAGGTTGTTATTATTTTTCGACTTATTATAATAATAAAATATAATATTTCTAAAACACTAAATTAACGAAAGTCTGCTCTCACAAGCTAACAAACTAAGTTCGAGTATGATTCATTTATTTTAGCAAATTTTTTATTGAACAAGCTCAAGACGCTATTATGGATACAAATAGCTTACGAGCGCTTGATTCATTTGCAATCCTAATTGATGCATGAGTCAGTGACTGGGGGAATTAATATTCTTATTATGGTGTATAGGCTTGTACGTTGAGAAAATAATCTCAGCTAGTGTACAATAAATATAGTATCATTTTTTGAAAAGATCACATTAATGAACATGTTAACGTACCTAATAGAATAGACCTTCATACTCCCTCCGTGTCTCACTTAAAGAGTCTATTTTAGTGAATATAAAACTTTTTACTTTGTCATTTTAATAAATCTTTTAGAGTATATATTCTCACTAATTTAATTAAGGCTATTAGAATTCATGTATCCTACAAGGGACGAGGTAAAGCGTTCTTTGAAGATAGCCAAAAAAGTGGGACCAGAAAGAGGATCCCGTCAGTAGGGCAAGAAGAGAATCAACAATACAAGTATATGTCAAACGAGCCTGCTCAAGAATTATCTGTACTGTACTACTTAGATTGGAAAAGAACATATCCAAAGCTATCTCAATACTGAAAAGTAACAAAGAGACCTAAATCTTTCATAGCTTTTAGATATTTGATACCATCAACAAACAACATCAGAATATATGACATGTTGAGATGATCTAACAAATAATGCTGAATCATGAAAAATCGAAGTACAACTAAGAGAAAAATACTACAACGAACATATTGTCGAACCAAGCTCTTGGTTGTTTCAGGCCATATACACTTGTCATGAAAGATGAGAAGCACCAGGTGAAGGAGCCATGTAGACTTCATCCTGAAGATCCCTATTCAAAAAGGCATTTTTAACATCTATTTCTAAATTATGCTAATGATAAATGTAATCTACGACAATAAGAAGGGGTCATCTTTGCAACATCTGATGTGAGCCAGGCAGACTCTTCTTGAAACTTCTCCAACTCCTTTTGATCATTCCTTTTGCTCCTTAGCTCGGAACTGCTCCTCTAGCCGTTTAACTGCATCGATAGCCTGGGTATCCTTTAACAGTTTATGGCCTTCTGCTCCCATTACCGGCGCGCGAAACCGACTCCCTTTATAGGAGGGTAAATGGTACCCTATACTGGATCCTCAACGTAGGGATCGAGCTGGATGATCTCACTGACGGCTAAATCGAGGCAACTTTCAGCTAAATCTAGATTATGCACCCTCGCTATCTCGGCCAAGATCTTGATACAACTCTCTCTCTCTCTCTCTCTCTCTGTCCTAAGTTAGAAAAAATTACTTAGTATTAATAAAGGTTAGGAAAAAATAAATGCGACTAAACATAAGAAAATATTAAAAGCTTTTAGGAAAAATTATGACTTACGTGTTCACCACGAATGCTCGAATATGTTATTTTTTTATTTATTTTTGAGACAAACAAACAGTGTCCACTGTGTCTGAAGAAGTGGCCTTTTGCAGAACTTTCATTAACAACCGCAAATTTAGATTGTGGCGCTTCGTCAGACCAGCATGATTAGCTATGTTGGTTATACTACTCGCTTAAAAATAGAAACCTGTCAATTTTTAATAAATTATGTTGGGATTAAGTATAAGATTCATTTGACAATAAACAATAAGTACAACATATAAGGTTCATATAGTTTACTGTCGTTAAACAACAATTACAAAATGTAATATTTTTTATGGTGAGCTAAAGTATCAACATTGATAGTGTGAAGATCTCCCCATAAAATCACAAGAGATCCCATAAAAATAATCTTTGATGAGCTAACTGACGAGCAAGCATGCAAAATTATTTCAAATACGACTGTATTAAAGAGCACACACTGAGAGTAGAATTTTGTTCAAACAAAAAATAAAAAGAGACGCACAAACTAACTTGTGGTTGTGGAAGCCATGCAGTATTTTCAAACTTGCTAGAGGAATGAAGATGTACTCTCGAACTTACTCGGGATGCTCTTGGGAGGGGGTTATGATGCGGTAGGGTGAACGCAGTCGTCGTGGGGTCGAGCCGGTATTAACACGCGATGCTTGTTACTATTTAACTGAGCTCGAGCTCAAACGAACTGCAAAATTTGAGCTCGATTGGAGCATTATTTCGAGCGCCCCGGAGCGGCTCGCGAGCATATTTTTTTACTTAATTATCTTTATTTTTATTTTATATGTTTTGTTAAAAGCAATAATAAAACTATCAATTTTAACAAATATGATTGTTAATATTATTATTAATTATAAATAATTAAATATTATGGATATTTATACATGCATAACAAAATTATAAAAAAAAAAACGCTCGCGAGCCGCTCGCGAGCTCATGAGTGAAGTATTTTTCGAGCTCGAGCTTTGACCGAGTATGCTCGCAAGCAGCTCGGTTCGTTTGCTGTCCTAGATGCAGGGTATTATTATAAGCTGATTTTTCTGTTGGGCTTGATTAAGGTCAATTGGCCCATTTAGCGTATCCAAGTATATAAAGGGAGGACAACTACCCTATCTAATCATAATATTAAAATATTACGGAAATTTCAAAAGACTAAAATTATAACAAGAATCACGATTTGAGCTGGTATTCGATTGCAATATATTAATCACTAAATTGTTCGTTACAAGTATTTAAACGAAATATATCTCATTAGAGACTGTGTCGCTAGATACCAAATTACTGGTATCAAAATATATTTTTTCAAATAACCAGAATATTAATTTTAAGTACCTAATGAGATAATTTTGTCATTGTTTTTTTTTTTGTGTGTTAGATTTATATGATTAATTTATAAATATTATATAAATATATAAAGAACCTACAAATATATAATATTAACATTAGGGCCAATGGTATGTGTAGAACAAGCCTATTTGTACAACTACAACTACTCTTATTAAGGGTGATGTCATCTTTTAATGGAATGATTGATTTCTTTTATCCTAGTAAGAATTCCTAACTTTTTTATTTATTTTACAGAGCAATGTAACGTCAGGGTTATTTGAAAACCTCTTTAATATTAGACCATTTGTGCATAACGATTAATGTAGATAAAATTCTTTCCTTCACTGTGGAGGACTGGATACTTAAAATACTATAAATTCACATCACATGCATACATAGCAATTTCAGCAAATAGGCCTTAATCTCTTACATTTGAAACAAAATAATATTCAATAGAATCAAGTAAAAATCAATTTCGTTCACTAAAAATCAATTTTATGTAGTAAAAATCACTTTACCAATTAAAATTGATATCCGGTAAAAATAATTTCAGTTCAATAAAATCATATGAGGAGAACAAAGACGTAGAGATTGTTTACCAATATTTTCATTAAGTCATCTATAGATAAATTTGTCTGTTTGGATAAAAATATGTTGGTATTTACTTTTTTTCCTGCTGAATGAGATAAATTACTGTTTTACCCTCTGTTGGTCACTAAATATACAGTATACAGCTTGGAAAGTAATAGCACAATAAGTTGTACGGTTTTCGAATGTGAGTATATAGCGGAAGTTCATTTGAGTGAGTTGATGTAAATACATCAACTATGATTTTCTCCTGTTTGCTTAGTGCGTATAGGGTTTTGCAATGTATACTTGTATAAATCACAGTAAAGAAAACAATAAGGGCAGAAGGTAAATAACATAGAGTTTAAAGTGGTTCGAGGTAAACCCCTCTACGTTCACTGGTCCTCCACACATGAGTAAAATATTTATTATAATCACTACGTACACAACTACGTGACTATAACTAAACCTGTCTCTGTATCGTTCACACAGATTGATACAGGGACCGAAGCTTTGGGCCGTTCACACAGATTGGCTTTAACTATTACTTGACTTGATTCTTCACATACAGTTCGAACCTTCGTCTACAATGTTATTCTTTCCACACATGTCCGAATAAGCAAGGATCTTTAGTCGACACAAGGCTGATGGTTTTCTTCAACGGTAAAGGTAGAATTCTCTGAACATCAGCTTGATCTTTGATATACGATTGTTGTATGCTATGTTGTTCTTTGTTGAGGACTTAGTATATTTCTTAGCTTGAATATACATTGTATGCTCACTAAATATACTGCTTAATAACCGCTAGAATGTCAGAGTAAAATGTGAGCGCTTTCGCGATATTGAATTTCTCAAATGTGTTGAGTCCTCAGCTTGGGGGTATTTATAACATTTGGAAAATGAATCCATTATAAATATGACCGTTGCTGGTAGGTGAGATGTTGACGTCTCTGATTGGCGGCTTTGCTGAATATTTAAATTAAAGCAGATCGCATTTAATGCCTTAGGCAATCTTTTTGACTTCGCATTGAATTTTCTTCAGCGCGTTCAGACTTCTCTCTCCAGCTGCATTAAATGTTGGCCTATCAGCAATAAATGTTGCTTTAACCGTGAATACTTTATGAATAAACAAAGTGTATTTCACAACGGTTTAAAGCATTCTTTAATCAGGCCTGTCAGATGTGTTTTACTTTTCCTAAGTAAAACATCTTACAGCCTGGCTTCTGTATCCGACGTATTAAGTCTTTCGATGTAGCTGTAGGCTAGATTGTGAGATCTTTACTGCTTTATGGAGGAGGCAGTATGGAGATTTAACATAGCCGTGATATACGGTGACATTACAGCGCCGTATAATTCTCTTTTGGAGAACCTACCAGGCCAATATACATAAAACTCATTAAAATAAACAAACCACAACATTCACTTAGTTAAAAGGACAAACTGTCTCCAATACGACATAAATTACAAAACCAAATAACATATTGTCCTGTAGGATCACAACTGATACCACAGCACCGCCCACAATAAAAACAACTCAATGACAACACATGATAGTACCCGCGCGAGTAAAATATCAAAACACAACCATGACTTTGACAATACGACCATCACCTCAAAATAATACATGATATCAAGGCTGCCCACCAAGCTCGTATCCACCCTATGCTGGCTCCCTTACTGGACCTGAACCTGAATACACAACAAGTATATCCACCCCTAAAGGGGTCAGCAAAATGCCGGTGCAAGTACAACGATTACAGAAAATGTACAACCAATGAATATTCAACAGAAATCACAATGCCATCACAAATATTCCGGAATACAATGCCATAATCATCATCACAATATAACCTCCCGAGTTGTACTGGCCCTGTACCCATACAGAATACACACCCCAGAGAGTCCTCGTCAGGCCCTCCCCGGTGTACAACCCAACCGAGTGATCCGTAGAACTCGAAGTCTAACAGGATCCCAGGGGACCCTCGCTGGTTTTACTTGGCTCACACAAGCTCAATAAATACATGGCACCAATCGTATATTTTCTCAAAATCACAATTTTCACACATTCATATCAAGTACAATAAACGTAATCAAAGTACTTGACTTGGTTGGGAACGATACGAGAATAATGAACAGAAAGATGTACGGTCCAACCCCTTTAACGAATCGATCCTAGTTCAACAAAATACCGAATCAAATACCATACTATGAAAATGGAAGGATTCACCCTAAACTTTGCCCTTAGGGAGCTTTATTCAAACACTACGAAGACAACATAGCTCGAATCCAACTACGGAGGATAACTAGGGATTTAATCTGTGAATCTTGGAGAAAAGTGAAGGATTATGATTACAACATCATAATCTAGCACAAATCTGAGCTAAAATAGATTAAAATCAAAGATCTCAACAAAAACCCCAAAATATGAAGAACTAGGGTTCCAACGGATTTTACCTTGATTTGGACGGTGAAAGTTGATGAGATGTTGATAACTTGGTGTTAGGAACTCAAAAATATTGTTGGATGAAGAAATCCGGCCAAAATCTGCACTTCTAAATGATCACGAACGCTCAGCCGCCGGAGGAGGAGAAGGAAAGGAAGAAAATGACGATTCTGAGCCTGCCCAGCATATATATAATGAGGGGAACTAGCGCACGCTACGACTAGAAATTAGCGTGCGCTAACGGGCTTGACAGGCAGTACAGAATCCACAGTCTGACTTAAGTAGCGCGCGCTACACAGAAATACTAGCGCGAGTTATCGAACCGGACTAGCACGCGCTAAATGCCAAACATAGCGTGCGCTACCTGCTATCGCCCGCAGTCCAGAAAACAATCTGCCCTCACTGACCTGCCGACCTAGCGTGCGTTACCAACCTTTAACGTACGCTAACGCACCCGCAATACCTCAATTAGCGTGCGTTAATGCCACAGTCCAGAGTCCAGAAAGCTCAGTGCACAGCGGACCTAACGCGCACTAATGCACAAGAGTAGCGTGCGCTACTCGCATCTGGTTAGCGTGCGCTATCAGCGCAGTCTAGCGCGCGCTAACTGCTACCTTACAGCATAAAATTCGCAAAATTCGGCCAGAACGAACATAATCCCGGAAACCACAAAATTCAATGATTATCAACCATGAATATACCAATATCAATCATCATGTCCCCCAAATACAAATAACCACAACACAACAAGATAATTCCAAAACGACACACGTGAAATACACGATTATTACACCCTTACCCCCTAAAAAGAAGTTTCGGCCCGAAACTTAAGATTCGAAAAGCTTAGGGTAACGGGCACGCATATTTTCTTCAGTCTCCCAGGTGTCTTCCTCAACTCCATGTTTAGACCATTGGACCTTAACCAACGGAATCACTTTCCATCGCAATTGTTTCACTCGGCGCTCCAATATGGATACCGGTTGTTCTTCATATGTGACATCATCATTAACTTCAATCTCTTGATAGTCAATAACATGGCTGGGATCGGGAACATACTTACGTAGTTGCGAAACATGGAACACATTATGAACATGACTAAGCGTCAGAGACAACACTAGTCGATAAGCTACATCACCTACCTTGTCCAGGATCTCGAATGGGCCAATATAACGAGGACTAAGCTTCCCCTTCTTACCAAACCGTAGAACTCCACGAGTCGGCGATACTTTCAACAACACGTGGTCTTCCATCTGGAACTCTAACAGTCGACGATGAACGTCGGCATATGACTTTTGTCGACTCTGAGCGGTCAACAACCTTTGCCGAATAACTGCGAATTTCTCCCGTGTTTGAACCACCAAGTCCGGTTCTACTCCAAGTAACTCGTACGGTTTGTCCCAACAAATTGGCGATCTACACCGTCTTCCATATAATGCCTCAAACGGAGCCATTCCAATCGAACTATGCCAACTGTTATTGTACGCAAATTCGATCAACGGTAAGTGAGTCTCCCAATCTTCTTTCCAAACCAACGCACAAGCCCTCAACATATCTTCCAGCATTTGGATCATTCTCTCCGACTGTCCATCCGTCTGGGGATGATAAGTGGTGCTGAAATTCAGTTTGGTACCGAGTGCTCGATGTACTGCTTGCCAGAAATGTGACACAAAGCGCCCATCGCGATCAGACACAATACTCTTTGGGGTACCATGGAGTCTCACAATCTCAGTATCGAATAGCCGAGCCAACCTCTCCGATCTCCAAGTATCTCTAATGCCCAGAAAGTGAGCGGATTTGGTTAACCGATCAACGATTACCCAAATCATATTCACTCCAGTTCGCATCCTTGGCATTCCCACAATAAAATCCATCGCGATATCTTCCCACTTCCATTCTGGTATTGGTAGCGGTTGCAACTTACCGGCAGGTCTCTGATGCTCCGCTTTAACCTGCTGACAAGTCAAGCATTTCGACACGAATTCCGTTACATCTTTATTCATGTTCGGCCACCAAAAATTTTTCTTCAAGTCCTTATACATGTTACTCATACCCGGATGAATCGAGTACGGAGTAGAATGTGCTTCATTCAAAATCACTTGTTTGAGATCATCCCGATTAGGTACACAAGTTCTACCTCGAAATCGAAGAACTCCGTCTTCATCGATTAAGAATCCAGGAGCTTTTCCTTTAACAATGTCTTCCCGAAGCTGCACAAATGAGAGATCATCTAACTGTTTGGACTTAATATCTTCCATCAAGGAGGACGTAATCTCAAGGAAACGCAACTGTCCTTGAGTTCTATGAGGCCAAACTTCAATTTCCAAATCAATCAACTCTTGTCTGAGCTTTGGTTGAATGGTAAGTAATTCCAACTTCTGCAACACGACTGACTTGCGGCTTAATGCATCGGCAACGACGTTCGCTTTACCTGGATGGTAAAGAATGTCAAGATCATAATCTTTAAGCAATTCCAACCATCGACGTTGGTGCATATTAAGCTCCTTCTGGGTGAATATATACTTCAAGCTCTTATGATCCGTATACACTCGACAAGAAGAACCATACAAATAATGCCTCCAAATTTTTAACGCAAACACCACAGCGGCTAACTCCTGGTCGTGGTTGGGATAATTAATCTCGTATGGCTTTAATTGTTGAGACGCATAAGCCACTACTCTCTCATTTTGCATCAACACACATCCCAATCCTTGTTTAGAAGCATCACTATAAATAACAAAACCTTCCGACCCTTGCGGTAAGGCTAGAACCGGTGACGTAGTCAATCGCCTTTTCAACTCGTCAAAACTCTTCTGACACTCATCACTCCACTCAAACTTCTGTGTCTTCTGCAAAATCCGAGTGAGTGGTCGAGCAATCTTCAAGAATTCATCAACAAATCGACGATAATAACCAGCTAATCCCAGCAGCATCTGACTGCCAGCAGCAGCTGCAGACTTTAAGGAAACCAACCCACATGCTGAGACGATCGCCCACTTAATTTAATGCAAGAAAGGCGATCGCCCGTCTGGGATTAAGACATCCCAACAACCTCCTCTTCTATAAATAGGAGACTTCCAGCATTTGGAAAGACACGATTACACACAGTAAACAATAGAGAGAACACTTCATCTTTTTAACAAGAACTCACAGAGCTTTAGCTCTGGTTCTTCCGGCAATCATTAGTACTCAAGAGCTAGATAACTAGGGTCATTACAATCATTGTAATTGTACTTTAACATTAATATTTGTACTCCAAATCAGTATTTCTATTAATAATATCTCGCGAGAGCATTCAAGCCCGGGACTAAAAACCCCGTCAAATCTTGTGTTATTTACATTCCTTCGTACGTGCTCTCGCATTTTGTTTGTTACTCACCCGTAGCCATCTCCAGCAAACCATTACGTATAATATTTTGGGTAACAATAATTGGCACTAGAGGAAGGGTGTTGAACCCTCACTTTCATTCCGACCATTTCGAAGAACACCCACTGTTCTCCGGAACGTATACTTGAAGAAACACTCACTGTTCTTCAAAGAAAAACCCTCAAAATAATGACGTCTGCTACCACCTTGAAGAAAGCAACCCTACGGTCCGCGGGACGCCTTATTCCGGCCCAGACTGAGTCCCATCCCACGGTGGAGGGTAGCAGCGGCGACGCGAACTCCCGCCCCTGAGGGACGGCCATAGCCTCTCACTCGATCGATTCCAAACCGTGGAACATATCGAGGAGGCCATGTCCATCCTAAGGGAGCGACGGAGAGCATGCGATGCGCCCGCTATAACCCCCTAAGCCATCCACCGCGCGGGCAAACGAAAGCTCAAGGGGTTACTTATCGAGCAATCGTCAGAAGGCCCCGATTCACAAGAAAAGGCACTCGCGAGGCGGTACAGTTCCGTCTTCAGTCAGCTTGGAAGTGACCCTTCATGGCGATCGGGGCATTCTGGCCCCAGCTATGAGACGTCGGAGCCCGAATCCATCACCAGGAGTTCGGCATACCCAACTCCCAAAAGGCAGGTGGGCCATTTGGCTCCCCCTCGCCGAAAAACCGAGCTCGGTGGCGAAGACCTCATCGCCTACCGCGGAGCCAGGAGATCAGTACACAATCACCTCGGCTCCCGCTCTGAGAGCCAAACCGCGAGCAGCCAGGCTACGACGATGGCCGCAGTGTAACGTCAACTCGACGATATGAAGGCGCTCCTAGAAACTGGGGTAGGCGCCAAGAGAAAGGTCGCCGGAGCAAGTGAGCCGCTCGCGGTCCAGATCGAGCTTGCCCCTGTGCAACCAAAGATCGCTCCCCCTCAAACACCTTTGTATGAGGGGAGATCGGACCCCGAGGCTCACTTGAGCAAGTTCCGGATTTACATGACCAGATGCGGGACGTCGGATGCGACGAAATGCCGAATGTTCCCATTGACATTGGGTAATCTTTCCCATAGGTGGTACATCTCATTGCCACCACGCTCAATCAATTCCTTTGAAAAACTGGCGAGCAACTTCACGTCGTACTTCGCCGCCAAGGTCGCTCGGATAGAAGGTCCCCACCGCATGATGAAGATCAGGCAGGGGAAAGACGAGTTCGATGCAGATTACATCGACTGGGTTGATAAAGTAGTCCTCACCGGGGAGCCCATAAGCGACGAGCTCTCCCTCTACTCGGCCCTGGGGGGATTCGATGGTCTTTCGCCCATGTTCAGGCACCTCACGAAGGACATTCCCCCAACCTACGCGATCTTCCGCGCCAAAGTTGCCAATTTTCTGGCCAGACAGAGGCTGCTCACCCTTCGCCTAGACGAGGGGGCAACCGGGGAGAGGAGGATGCCGTCTCCCATCCCAAATACGGCGATCGCCAAGTCCGAAAAGGCGATCGCCAAGCCACCCGGCGATCTTAAGGCCTTTGAGGATGTGGAAGCCCACCTCCTCCACAACCTCAATCTATCTCCGGCCCATATTTTCTACGTCATCAAGGGGCGCGAGCGGCTAAGCAAGCCAAAAGCGATAAGGGACAACGATCATCTGGACCGCGATAAATTTTGTGCTTACCACAAGAGTCCCGGCCACAACACCAACCAATGCCGCGACCTCCTCAGACAACTTTGGAGATTGTTCGAGGAGGGCAAGCTGGACAGTTTAGTGGCTTAGCCGGAGCCCCGCCAATCTCCCAAACCGATCGCCAGAGTCGAACGAGACAGGCCGGAAGACTCATACGAGTCGACCCCCCGATCAACCTCGGCGGCCAGATCTATATGCTTCAATCAAGAGGTGGGATCTTTGGAGGTCTTTCCCCGATTCCCACCATGTCAAACGAAAGGCTACTTCCCAAGCAACGTCTCCAAAAAGAGGATGACTCGCTCGCCCTCTAAAGTTTGTCATCTAACATGATGGACCTAGGCAAGCGATCGCCTCCCCCAGCACAACGTATACCGTCGAGGATCGCCATCTAACATGATGGTCCGAGGTAGAAAAGTGCAGCCATGGTTCTGGAGGTCGATGGAACCGACAGCCCGTCCATGCAAGGTTCCTTTGGGCAGAGATCGCTCGCCTTTCATTTAAATATGAGGCGGGCGTAGCCAAAGGACCCTCCAAAACAGATCGGTGGACACGCTCGCCCGCCCTCAAAGGTCCATCATCTAATATGGTGGACCCGGAAAATGTGACACGTCCCTCCCCCCGTCACAACGTATGCCCACAAAGGTCCGACATCTAACATGTCGGTCCCAGGCAGAAAAGTGCTAACAAGCCACGGTCGTGGAGTCGATTAATTCGATGGCGCCCCATGTAAGGACTCATCCAGACATAGATCGTCCGCCCCATCGCTACATTGCGAGGCAAAACGTAGCCTACGGAGGACCCTCACAATTAAGTGAGTCGCGAGAAGTAGGCCATCAGACGGAATGTCACTCGCGCACAAGACATGGTCGCGGAGGTCGGTTCTATCGAACTCCATGACTGTGCACGGTTCCTCTAGGCCGAGATGGTCGGCCTTCCTCGAGGAATCTGCAAAATTGAAGATCGCTCGCTAAATGATTTATTTTCGTTCCCTTACTTTCACTAAGTAAACAAAAACAGAGGGAAGAGCGTAGCTATACATACGACGATCGGCTTTGTTCAAATACACATACGATGATAGCCCCTCAAAACACGTTTGTATAAAGTCAAATGCAAAAGATTCAGACAGATGATCGTACAAACAAGAAATCAGAGAAGGAAATATTGATTTCATTTCATTGGAAATACAAGTACAGTCGCCCGAAGGCAAAATACAACAAAAGCTGTAAAATTACAAGCAAAAACAAAAAAAGAGCAGGCTAGCTCAAGCTGCCCCTGCCGAGCCATCTTCCCGGCCGGAGATCGGCGTTCGCTCCCTCAGTTGCATCAGGCACGACGCCCCCATCCTCCGGGGCATCCAGGTGGACGAGGTTGTCCGACGACGGATACCATCTCAAGTCGACTCCGAGATCAGAGAGGTCGAGGATCGACACAAAGAAGGCCGGCTGCAGAGGGTGCTCAATCACGTAGACTTTGAAGTTATCGACCAAAGGGCCGACCTCGATCCCTCCCTTCTTGGCAGCACGGATTGCATCAGCATAAGCCATATAATAGGCAAATTCGCTGACGTATTCCACGTTGAGGAAGGGATCGACCTCGGTCGCCTTCAGCTTCTCCCTCAGCCCCGCGATCGTTTGGTCCGCGCCCTGTATCTCGACAACCTTAGTGGCTACCTCTCCCTTCAACGATGCCAGATCGCCGGTCAACCGATCGAAAACCTCCTTCAGCTCAGCTGCCTCCTTCTGCGCTGCCGCATGCAACCGGCGGGTGTCCGTCATTTGATCACGCATCCAGTCGGTCGCCGCCCGGGCTCGGTCAAGATCCTGTCTCACCTGCTTGGCCGCCTCCACAGAATCCTTCTCCATTGCCACGATCCTATCGGCAAACTCGGCATTCTATTTCCAAGCAGCCTTGAGGTCCGCATGGAGACGAGCGGTGAAGGGCCTCCCCTCATAGTCCCTCACGGCCTGAGCAACAATTGTCGCCGTATGAAGGGCCAGAGCGAAGGTCGTCTGCATCGCATCAGCGGACCGCCGGCGTGCGATCGCATCCAGGTCGGTCGTCCAGGCCTTCGGCAGGGAGGCGGTGGCCCGAGCAACGTAAGAAGGGACATCGCAGGCCTCGCGAGGGGCATTGCTCGATAAGAAGTCCAGCACCATCGGCGAGCAGTTAGGGTCGGCGAGACGGACCCTACACCAAGAACAAAAGAGTTAGCACATTTCCAACAAGGGAATGTCACGACCCAAAAATGTAATCAAACTCACCTAGCGAACTTATCCGGGTCGTGGACAAAGAAGGGCCTCCCGCGAGGGGACTCGGCGCGAGCGATCGCCGTGGCCTCTAGAAAACTTGACGAAGCCGTAGACCCCTCCGCCACTGGAATCACAGAAAGGGGAGGCACGGCGATCGGCAGCGCCACTGTGGGCGCCTCAGCGGCAACAGAGGGCGAAGGCTCCTCCATCCTCAACCTCTTGCGGTTGAGCTGGAGCTGTCCCTCCTCCCGAGGCACCGGCTCATCGACGACCGGATCCACGAGAGGTCTCGCCTCTGGAATAGGACGGATCGACGCCGCAGGGGCACGGCTTGTCTTCTTCCATTGGCGGAGACAACTCATGATCCCGGGGTTCGACATGGCAACTTCTCTCGGTGGCTCGGAGTAGCGGGGGAAGTGGATCTCTGCAATGAAGACAATCAACCAAAGTCAGTTACAGTTCTCAACCACAGGACGATCGTCAAGCAAAGGGAGTTCAAGATAAATTTGTACCTGGGACCCTTAAGTGGCAAGGAAAACGAAACAACCAAGCGGCCAACCAGTGAGCTTCGTTGTTGATCCGGCGAGCGTCGATATGGCTGTCTGGAAGACTACGTATTCGCTCCCAGACGATCGCAAAATCAAAAGGTAGATCGCCTCCTACCGGAACAAGGGTACCTGCAAAAGGAAAGCCAAATTAGATCAGTTCAGGATATATCCGAACGAAGGGAGAGTCAAAACCCTTACTCGTATTCCTCTCCCGGAAGCCGGTGGGGATATCCAACTAATCGGTGGGATTGTCACTCGCGGCCAATTTCCACGCACCGCCGAACCAAAACCACTTCGTCAGGTTGCCCCGGACCTTGTTCGGCACCCCAAGAATCACTCGTCCCGAGCGACCTTGAATGTGGTATCCGCCAACAGAACCCTTCTGCGCCGTCAACTTAAAGAGATAGTTCATCTCCAGCGCCGAAGGAAGACGGAGCAGTCCGTGACCGCCAAACAGAGTAAAGGTGCAGACGATCTGCAAGCAGGCGTTCGGCGTCAGTTGGAGCGGCGCCACGTTCCAAGTGGTCAACAAGTAGGACACGACGAATGGCAGTGGGAACCACAGTCCGGCCCCCATGATCGACTCATTAACGGCGACCATACCCTCAGGAGGTTGGTCGGCACGTTTATTCTCGGCGGGCACATAAAGGGAAACGTCAGAGGGGACATGGAACACCGCCCTCCAACGAACCAAATCATTCCTGGTCGCCGGACGTTTAATCTGGCCAAGGGTCCACGGGGAGCGGCACGCGGCCCGGAACAGCGATCGCCTTTCAAGTTCATGAGGATGGGCGATCAAGTATGCACGAAAGTCGAACTTAGGGAGTGGGCCGGCCAGTCTCTCCATAAGCTCGGCATAGTCTGTAAAGGCTTTGCCGAACGCACTGTTTTGCTCCAAGTACGCTTTTATTGCCATCTCCTCTTCGGCTAGCGAGCGCTTCCGATCCGCCTCCACCGACCTGGCCGCGTCAGCTTCGTTGAAAAGTTCTTCAACCTTCGTGGGTTCAATCCCGGTGCAGATAGCCTCGACAGCTGTCTCCGCGTGGAACTCCGCGGAGGTTTCATCCCGAGCAGTCGAACTACTGGCGGCGGAGGTTCTACCCGTCTCAAATACCTTTGATACTCCTCCGGACATCTTCAGAAGAAAGAAAAGGAACAGGAAAGAAGGCTTTTGTTCTTACCTAAAAACTCTAGTCGAACGGCGCTCGGCAACTCAAATCTTCAGAGAAATCGGGTGCTACTTTCTTCTTAGGCAAAATGCATAAGGTTATAACCCTGAAACCCTAGTCCCTTTTATAAGCGAGAGCGGAGGGCTTCTGGGCAAATAAACAAATTCTCGAGGGCCGAAGCACAAGGGTCGGATAAATCCGCATTTAATGCCGCCCTCGAAACCCGCGTGCGCGTCTTTTCAAGGGCACGCCAAATGATAAAGTCTGACAAACCGTCGGACTACCCCAACGGGAACGCGACACGTGCCCCAGTGACCTTTCAAGACAGCTTTCACTTCCCGCTCTTTTCAGCGGCCGAGCAGGTCGTCCAAATTCAAAATCAGCCCGCTCGATAGACGATCATTTGTTCTATAAAGTGATGAGTCGCTCATCTAATTCAAGCGATCGCCAGTAGAACCACCTCACCCCACGTCTTTAACATCGGAGCGAGCTGGGGGGCAATTGTTGTGCGGCGATTAATACGCCCCAGCGGCGATCAGCACAAGGGACGAGCAACCAAAATCATCCCCAAATAATCTGAAGCAGATTCACCAGACGAAGATTCCAGATCGAGACCCTGTACCGAGTGATCGACGTCCAGGGCGATCGTCTCTTGGCACCTAGCGATCGACCCTACTACCCGAACAAGGACGATCGTCTTACGCCATGTGTCAAGCCGAACATTCGTCAAAGTCTACGAAGACCGAATCTCGGGATGAAGACCCACATGCAGATCCGCAAAAGGCGCTGCAGGAAAAGGCTTTTTCACTCCCTACCACCTGTGGGTGACAAGGATTGTCTATCACATACCGACAGACCCGCCGAAAGGTCCTATGTGGGACCTCCCAAGACTGCGGCATGAGGCACATGTTGTCTTTCCATTGGTCGCACATCTGGCTGCCAGTAGCAGCTGCAGACTTTAAGGAAACCGAACCACGTGCTGAGATGATCGCCCGCTTAATTTAATGCAAGAAAGGCGATCGCCCATCTGGGATTAATACATCCCAACAACCTCATATTCTAGAAATAGGATACTTCCAGCATCTGGAAAGACACGATTACACACAGTAAACAATACAGAGAACACTTCATCTTTGTAACAAGAACTCACAGAGCTTTAGCTCTGGTTCTTCCGGCAATCATCAACACTCAAGAGCTAGATAGCTAGGGTCATTACACTCATTGTAGTTGTACTCTAACATTAATATTTATACTCCAAAACAGCATTTCTATTAATAATATCTCGCGAGAGCATTCAAGCCCGGGACTAACAACCCCAACAAATCTTGTGTTATTTACATTCCTTCGTACGTGCTCTCGCATTTTGTTTGTTACTCACCCGTAGCCATATCCAGCAAACCATTACATATAATATTTTGGGTAACAATAGGGGGTTCACAAGCTAAAACCGCTTCAACCTTTTGAGGATCTACCCAAATACCATCGACTGATATAATGTGTCCCAGAAAAGCAACTTTTGTAAGCCAAAACTCGCACTTAGAAAATTTAGCATAAAGCTTATCAGCCCTCAAAATACTCAACGCAATCCTCAAGTGTTCGGCATGCTCAGTTTCACTCTTAAAATAGATTAAGATATCGTCAATAAACACCATTACAAATTTATCGAGATATTCGATAAATGTTTTGTTCATAAGTTGCATAAACGCCGCCGGAGCATTTGTTAAACCGAATGGCATAACTATGAATTTGTAATGTCCATACCTCGTTCGAAATGCCTATCTGGGAATATCCAAATCTCGAATTCGCAGTTGGTAATATCCCGACCTCAAGTCAATCTTGGAGAAAACCGTATCCCCCTCAATTGGTCAAATAGATCATCGATTCTTGGCAACAGATACTTGTTTTTGATAGTGAGTTTATTCAACTCACGATAGTCAATACATAGCCGTAAGGACTCATCTTTTTTCCGTACGAACAATACCGCGCACCCCATGGCGACACATTAGGCCGAATATAACCTTTGTCCAGCAATTCACCCAATTATTTCTTCAATTCTAATATTTTCGATGGGGCCATTATGTATGGTGCCTTGGATATTGGCGCCGCATTGGGCTCTAGTTCGATGATGAACTCCACTTCACGATTTGGTGGCAATCCCGGCAAATCATCCGAAAATACATCTGGGAATTCGTTCATAATTGGAATAGAAGATAACTAAACTGCGTCAACTTCTGTCTTCATTGCGTAACACCAATAGCCGGTACAACCTTGGTTCAATAATTTCACAGCCTTCATAGCTCGAATAATCTTCCCAGTAGTACCGGGTTTCTGTCCTTCAAAAACATATTCCGCGCCGTCCTGATCAATGATCGAAATTATCTTTCGACGATAATCCATTACTGCTCCATGATGATCTAACCAGTTATCACCTAGAATTAAATCTTCTCCCTTCATATCTATAATAATCAAGTCAGATGGCCAATCTCTACCACCGATGGTTATAGGACAATTGACATTCTCTCGATCCCTAACTATCATTTCCCTACTCGGCAGTCCAACGATAAAAGGTTCACATGCAGAGAGACCAATAAGGCCCAGACGATTCACACAAGACAATGATATAAAGGAATGAGTAGCTCCAGAATCAAATAATACATCTACCGGGTTCGTACGAATATAAACTATACCTGACGTAGTTGCAGCCCCTACATCGTCAGTCCGCCTCATCTCATACAATCGGGGTGGAGCTGATCCAATGCTAGATGCATCCTTATGCTCGGTCTTACCTCTACCGCGTCCAACACTCGTAGTGGGCTGAATTGAGATAGTGCCGGATGAAATAGGGGACGGCTTGGCAAGGATTCTACTCGCTTTCTCACAATAGAATGCCCGGTGTCCCTGCTTTCCTCACATGAAACAAATGACAGGGCGCGATGACCAGGAATTCCACAATTAAAACAAACTTTCGGTGCTCCTCCACTGGGTTGCGAAGAACCAACAGAAGATTGCATAGAAGGTTGAGGTTTACGCGATCCTCTGCCTCGAAAACTACCAGAAAATTTTGGTTTCTTCGAACTCGAAACTGTAGGAGCCGGAACTGACACCATCTCATAAGCAAGCACTCTGTCCTGATATTCCCTCAAAGTAGTACACCCAAGGCCCGCCATATACTGTCAGACCTCCGGTTTCATACTTGCGTCAAAATGAAGTATCTTGTCTATCTCATCCTTAACCCGATCTTGAACATACACTAATTGCTTGTTGTATGTCTTGATTGCCTCGGAAATAGGAACGTCCTCGGGTTGAGCTCTGAAAAATTCACTGACTCTTGCTAATTGTACCGGCACTGCACAATACTGAGCTTCCATCAGTTCCTTAAATTCTTCCCAAGTGACGTCACGGTCTCTGGGTTTAACAGCTCTCCACCAATCCAAAGCGTCATCAACCGTCAGATATTGAGCAATTGGGACTCTTTTGGCTTCAGGGCAGCCAATACCGTCAAAGATCTTTTCTAGCTCGACTAACCAATGATCCCAGTTGTTCTCATCACCGGAACCATCGAATCTGGGAGGGTTCATCTTCATAACCTGAAGCCACCGATCCTCAACCGTCCTGCCAGTATTAATGTTCTGCACCACTTGGGCCAGTTGGTGCACCTGCATTACGACTTGTTGCAGAACGTTAGGCACATCGGCCTCCGAACCTCCGTCTGAACCTCCCGAAGGTATCGGGTCTGATCTAGACGCAGAACAAAATGCCGATTCTGAGACGAACCTCTTGGACTCAGACACTACTACTCTGCCACGGCCTCGGCCACGGCCGTGTTGGCGGATAGCTCTACCTCTCGGCATACTGAGGAATAAGAATGGTTCAACAAGGAAATGATTACAATAATAGATTGCACAATGACAAGATAAGTACTTTCGAAGAAAGAAGCAACCAACATCCGAAGAGTCTTCCAGCACAGGGAACACGGGGTGGTAGCATGCCAATGATATCGTAGACAACGACTCACTCAATTTAACAGACCCAAAAATACCGACATCCTAGGTATCCAAAAACCTAAGGCTCCGATACCATATTCTGTAACATCCCCGTGATATACGGTGACATTACAGCGCCGTAGATTTCTCTTTTGGAGAACCTACTAGGCTAATATACAGAAAACTCATTAAAATAAACAAACCACAACATTCACTTAGTTAAAAGGACAAACTGTCTCCAATACGACATAAATTACAAAACTAAATAACACATTGTCCCGTAGGATCACAACTAATACAACAGCACCGCCCACAATAAAAACAACTCAATGACAATACATGATAGTACTCTCGCGAGTACAAAACCAAAACACAACCATGACTTTGACAATACGACCATCAACTCAAAATAATACACGATATCAAGGCTGCCCACCAAGCTCGTATCCACCCTGTGCTGGCTCCCTTACTGGACCTGAACCTGAATACACAACAAGTATATCCACCCCCGAAGGGGTCAGCAAAATGCCGGTGCAAGTACAACAATTACAGAAAATGTACAACCAATGAATATTCAACAGAAATCACAATGCCATCACAAATATTCCAGAATACAATGCCATAATCATCATCACAAGATAACCTCCCCAGTTGTACTGGCCCTGTACCCATACGGAATACACACCCCAGAGATTCCTCATCAGGCCCTCCCCGGTGTACAACCAACCGAGTGATCTGTAGAACTCGAAGTCTAACAGGATCCCAGGGGACCCTCGCTGGTTTTACTCGGCTCACACAAGCTCAATAAATACATGGCGCAAATAGTATATTTTCTCAAAATCACAATTTTCACACATTCATATCAAGTACAATAAACGTAATCAAAGTACTTGCCTTGGTTGGAAACGATACGAAAATAATGAACGGAAAGATGTACGATCCAAACCCCTTCAACGAATCGATCCTAGTTCAACAAAATACCGAATCAAATACCATACTATGAAAATGGAAGGATTCACCCTAAGCTTTGCCCTTAGGGACCTTTATTCAAACACTACGAAGACAACATAGCTCGAATCCAAACTACGGAGGATAACTAGGGATTTAATCCGTGAATCTTGGAGAAAAGTGAAGGATTATGATTACAACATCATAATCTAGCACAAATATAAGCTAAAATAGATTAAAATCGAAGATCTCAACAAAACCCCCAAAATATGAAGAACTAGGGTTCCAGCGGATTTTACCTTGATTTGGACGGTGAAAGTTGATGAGATGTTGATAACTTAGTGTTAGGAACTCAAAAATATTGTTGGATGAAGAAATCCGACCAAAATCTGCACTTCTTAATGATCACAAACGCTCAGCCGCCGGAGGAGGAGAAGGAAAGGAAGAAAATGACGATTCTGAGCCTGCCCAGCATATATATACTGGTGGGAACCAGCGCACGCTACGGTTGGAAATTAGCGTGTGCTAACGGGCTTGATAGGCAGTACAGAATCCACTGTCTGACTCCAATAGCGCGCGCTACATAGAAATACTAGCGCGCGTTATCAAACGGGACTAGCGCACGCTAAACTCGAAACATAGCGTGCGCTACCTGCTATCGCCCGCAGTCCAGAAAACAATCTGCCCTCACTAACCTCCCGACCTAGCATGTGTTACAAACCTTTAACATATGCTAACGCACCCGCAATATCGTACGCTAGTCCTCCAATAGCGTACGCTAGTCCCGCAATAGCGCGCGCTAGCTGCTACCTTCCAGCATAAAATTCGCAAAATTCATCCAGAACGAACACAATCCCGGAAATCACAAAATTCAATGATTATCAACCATGAATATACCAATATTAATCATCATGTCCCCCAAATACAAATAACCACAACACAACAAGATAATTACAAAACGACACACGTGAAATACACGGTTATTACCAGACAGTTTCCGTACTTAGCGTCATTTCGATTCTTTCGACTTCTTGAGACAACTTGCTGTATGTTGGCAGTTAGCGAAACAGGATTGTTTATCCCAACAATTTCTCCCTTTTGATAATGCGAAAACCTCTTTAAATAACTTCTTGATCCAGAGAGGCTTACTCTTGGTCTTCTGTCGAATGATATGATATTTAGCACTTAGTCTAAAAAAATGTGAACTGCTCGCAGGCAAGTTTTAAGAAATCGTAAATATCTACAGGGATGTGTATTACAACTTTAAACTTATGATTGGCGCACAGGCACAATCTTATAGTGTGATCTAGGTTGAATACAACTTGAACTATGAACTGTTCGTAGATAAGTTCTTACAACTTTAAGCTTTACAAGTTATATACTTGGCAAATAAAATAAATTCGTAATCAAACAGTAATAACAATAAGTGTAAATTACGAGCTGTAATGATTCAAGAGATTGAATTTTTATTGATAATCTGGAAAAATTACAAGTTCTCAAAATAAAACAAAATGCATACTGCAATTTCTAGCCTAAAGAACAAATATAGTGAGAAGGTTCAGACAAGCTAACTCCTGTACTGAGAATGCCTCCAAGGTCTCCTGTCAGGATCATTCTCGGTTCCTTTCCACCAATTGATTAGTGAATCATTGCCTCGATCTCGGTAGATCGCTCTTCCTTTAGCAGAATGGTCGAAAGCAAGTATCCAGTCATCGGGATGGGTGAGCCGATCACCTTTTCGGTGTCTTGATTTCATCTTGATTTGCAAGGGAAGCAATCCTTCTGCTAATAGCCTCGTAAATTCATCTGCAGCCTCCACCAGTGTCTTGAACTTGTTGAACATAGTGGATTCCCTGATGAGTTTAACAAAGTATCTCATCGGTTCATTTTTCCTCTAGTCCTTTACTTCATTAATTGCAGGCTGTCGGTTAGAAGGCAGATGAATCTCGAGTGGTATTTGCACGTTGTTCTTTCAGGGAACATTGGGATCATGGAACTCTGGTCGAGAACCAGATACCTTGTATCCTTTTCCAGGCGAGGCCAGACGGCTTATTGCAGCAACGACACTCTCTTCTAGTGCAGCGTCCATTTCTCTCTCTCTCTCTCTATATATATATATATAAATATATATATATATATATATATATATCCTCCATTGTCGGGCAACCTCTCTGGCTTCTTCCCCCTTTTTGGCATCATCAAGATCTGTGACCTTTGTATCAATCCGTTATAGGATCTTCATCGCTTTGTCCTGTTTGGTCTCCAGATTTGTGATTTTGTCAACAAGAGTACCGAGCACCAGAGACATGTCATCAATTTTCTTATCATGTCCTGATAGTCTGGATCCAGTCTCTTGAAGGGCGGCGACAGTCTTGGCTTCGGATACTCTGAGCTTCTCTTGTTCTTGCTTAAGGAGTCTCTCCTGATACACCTGTAGTTGACTGAGCGCTTTCCATAATGCATTAGGCATTAGACGGAACGCGTCCTCAACGATAGAGATTGCATTCTTCAGGCCATAGAGCTCATCCTGATCTATTTCTCGCATCCAATCGAGCTCTTTTCGACATCATACAACTCCTTCACTGCATCTTGCATGAATACAGTCTGGCGGCCGATTGCATGGAGTTGATCGATCCGGGCCTCAGTGCGCCGGGAGCCAGGGTGTGCTAGCTTTTCATCATCGAGCTCGTTGAGTTGACGTAGAACCACATGGTGATGAGGGCGTTGTGGTCTATTGTCCGGCAGGAATCCGTCATCGGATTTTGACTTGGAGCTTACAGAGATGGGAGATGCAGGGGCATCTTGCACGGGCTCGTCAGCGGCAGGTGCTTCGGAAGCAGGTGCTTCAGAAGGTTGTGCAGCTGTTTTAGCCTCAGGAACATGAGGGACTGATTCCTCCTGAGCTGTTTGATTTTCTGTAGTCGGGCATACATGAGGGACTGAATCCTCCTGTTGACTCTCAGCTTCCGCCTGCTCCGGCAGAGGGACTGATTCCTCTCGTCAGATGGCGCGAGTTTCTTCTTCTTGGTCAGAGACAGGATCGTCTCCATGATCAGGTACATTTTGTTATACAGGAGGGACTAATTCCTCCTGTTGGTCCTAATTGGCTTCTTTTCGAGGGATTGATGTTTGTCTGAGGTCCCCTGACCCTGTTGGTCTTGCATACGGGACATTTCTCCTTCCTGTGCTTCTTCGCGGCTGATCCTCAGACCGTCCTGAAGAGCGTCGTCGTCGGCATATGAGTCCGGATCGGACTAGTGGCCATCAGAGGGAGTCCTGTCATTGGATTTGGATTTCCTTTTCAATCGAGCCTATTCTTTTGCCAGATAGAATTTCGAAATCAGCTCACGGCAAAAGTTATTATCCTATTGAATTAGGACTTTGATGTTCTAGGTTTCCATCACCTCCAGAACGAAATTTTCTTCTTCTTTCCACTCTACCAAGTTATACAGAATATCGTAATGGGCGATCCTGTAGTTTTTCCAAGATACAAAATGCTCAAAGGCTTGATCAATTTGTAACTGGAGAAGAGTTTCATTTATGAGTACTGTCGGGGAGGGACTCCTTACAGTGATTGGGTCTACTGTAGGGATGGGATGCAACAGGTGTGGGAGCCTGTATTGGAGAGGGGATCGTAACAAGGGTTGGTACCCTGATGGGAGATGGGTCCTGTATGGGTATGGGTTCCCTTAAAAGAGACTAGAGAGGCGGCTCTCGGCTCCGAATAGGCAGCCGATTCACCAATGCCTTCCAACTTGGCAAATAGTTGATCCAATGTCATAGCCGCCACTGGCTCGGGATCTACAGTTTTTGCAGCAACTATTTCTTCCACAGGGGTTACGCCCTTTGGGGTTTGAACAGAGGGTTGCGCCGTTGGGACATCTATAGTAGCCGCTGTATGTAACACCCCTGATATATTCAGGAATATTACAGCGCCGTAAATCCTTTACATCAGGATTTACAAGGCTAAAGAGTTGAAAAGGCATTAACAGGTACCAACGAATGAAAATAACGAAATTAAGATACAACAGTTCTGACCAAATACTGAAAATACAAATGTTCAACAGAAATTATTAATACATCACCAAATTCAAATTCATCAAAAGCGACTACGTACTCGATTACTTATTGAAATAACTAACAAACAATGCATAAGTAAACCCGGCGAACATCACTCGCACCCCGTCGTCATGCAGCTCCAGTGGTTGTTTCCCCGCTCTCCTGGATCCTGAACATAAACAAAATGTTCACCCCCGAAGGGGTTAGCACACCGATGCTAGTACAAGTACCACAACGTATTATTCAACATCTCACGCAGAATAATAATACGTAATTGACAAAAATATCAACGAGTCTTCTCCTACGAGAAACTCAATAAGTAACATACACAACTGATAATCACAACATGATATCATAACATACACATGGTAATTCCGTCGATCCAGCGTTCACTGCCTAGAACCCACGATGATCCCGTCAGACCAACCCGTGGTGGAAAAACCCGTCCGATGATCCAGCGCTCGCTAGCATAGATCCCCCGATGATCCCGTCGGACCAACACGAGGTGGACATACAATAACGACATATATGCACGACAATATGTATAACAACAATACATAAAACAAATAAGGTACTTGCCTCGATTCGAAGACAAGAACGAAACTTCCACGAAAACGAAACACTCGAAGGTCGCCCCTTCAATCAATCACGTTGCTAAGCTCGGACCTTAACAAAATAAGTAATATAGATTTCATTTACAAATGCATTTAACATCTAACAATCCAAATCACGGTCGGAAGTTCATAAAATGTAACCTAATCAGTCGAGTCAAAAGTCACCTCGCTGATCAGCCGAGTCAAAAGTCAACATCGCTGATCAGCCGAGTCAAAAGTCAACCTCGCTGATCAGCCGAGTCAAAAGTCAACCTCGCTGATCAGCCGAGTCCATTTTATTCGTCCCGTCGAGACGATCGTTTTAAAAAAAAATTCATCCGAATCCGAGTTCGTATGAAGAAGTTATGACCGTTCGAAGGACAATTAAATAGGCGGATCATATTGTGCCACGTGTCAACACCCGATTGGATCGGAAATTCAACCTCGCTGATCAGCCGAGTCAGAAGTCAACCTCGCTGATCTGCCGAGTCAGAAGTCAACTTCGCCGATCAGCCTACTTGACTCGCCTAGTTGATGACAGTAGGGTACTGGGTAGAAAACTGAACATACGAAATTCTCAGGTGAAGTTGGGTGATCCAAGATTGATGTGTTAGATTCCAATATCATCATTATATCCAGAAAACATCTAACAAATCCAACTTATATGGAAGGATATAACCTCTGGTGATTTATTCATAAGTATAAACATGATGATGCTTGGATGATTTTATCAGTGGAACTCAATATCTTGACAGCATACTTCTATCATATCCTTGATAACACAAATCCAAGTAGGAATTAGTATTAACATACCTTAAGATGAAGAAAACACGGAGACAATAAGTAGAATCCAACTCCGGTTGCTTGCTTGCCAGATCAAGATGTTTCTCCACTTTCAATGATCAATCACCAGTGACACCCAATCTTCAAAGATCACAAAAGGGGTGGTCTAAATGTGTTTAAGAGGTAGGGAAAACCCTCTGGACTTTCAGGGAACTAAGAACAGGTGAAGGAAGATGAAAACCAAATGAAATGAGGTGCTGTCCTTTATAAAATGTTTCTGGACCTTTGTGCTCAATAATTTCCTACGCTAGATTCCAAAGCTGTCCAGGCTTAATAATTAAAAACTGTCCAGGACTATGTGCTGGCCTCCACCCAACTCCATAATTGATTACTTTACTTATAATATGCAGCCATACTCAATAATTTGTATTATTGAGTATTTGTATGAGACAAGTAATATGCTGCCATACTCATGCATGAAAATACAAATACGGTAAATACCATATTCCACTTATTGATATCACAATTCCAACTAATACAGGGTTCAAATACAGGTGAAATACTCGGTAATTAATCCGGATATTACATACTCTCCTACTAAAAAGGAGTTTCGTCCCGAAACTCAAGACGAAAATAATCCTGGATATATGGACTTCATACTTTCTTGTTTCCCAACGCTTCTTCCACTGTGGCGCGACCACCGAACCTTGACCAATGCGATCGGTTTGTTTCTCAACCGCTAACTCGACTCTCGAGTATCCCGATCGGTTTCTCTTCAAACATGCCATCTTGAGCGACTTGATCTCGCCAAATCAATGACATGACTAGGATCTCGTATATACTTCCGTAATTGGGATACGTGGAACACGTTATGAACATGGCTCAATGACGGCGGTAATGCCAATCTGTATGCCAACTCTCCAACTCTCTCAAGGATTTCGAACGGTCCGATATATCTCGGACTCAGTTTTCCCCTTCTTCCAAAACGGAAAATTCCCCGAGTAGGAGAAACCTTTAAAAGTACGTGGTCTCAAAGATCAACTCCAAAGGGCGACGACGTATGTCTGCGTAAGATTTCTGGCGACTCTGGGCGGTCAACAGCCTTTCACGAATCAAGTCTATCTTCTCTCGAGTCTGTACGATCAACTCTGGTTCTGTCCCGATTAAGTCTGATGAATCGTCCCAACACAGGGGCGATCTACATCTCCTCCCGTATAATGCCTCAAACGGTGCCATCTTAATGGAAGTATGCCAACTATTGTTGTAGGTAAATTCAATCAACGGTAGATGAATTTCCCAATCGTTTGACTAATCTAAGGCACAGGCCCTTAGCATGTCTTCCACCTTTTGAATGGTCCTCTCGGATTGTCCGTCACCTGCAGTGATAAGTCAGATCAAGTTCAATTCTGTCCCCAAGGCCTTATGAACTGCTTTCCAAAAATGAGACACAAAACGGCCGTCTCGATCAGAAACAATGGTCTTCGGCGTTCCATGCAATCGAACTATCTCCGAAATAAATACTCGTGCCAACCTCTCTGGTCCCCACGTGTCTTTAATGCTTAGAAAATGAGCTGATTTGGTTAAACGATCAACTATCACTTAAATCATGTTCATTCCTGTCTTGGTTCTCGGCATACTAGTGATAAAGTCCATCGATATGTCCTCCCACTTCCATTCAGGAATCGGGAGTGGTTTCAACATTCCGGCAGGTCCTTGATGCTCGATCTTAACCTGCTGACAAGTCAAGCATTTCGAAACGTAGTCCGCTACATCTTTCTTCATGTTGCCCCACCAGAAATTCTACTTCAAGTCCTTATACATCTTACTGGTGCCCGGGTGGATAGAATAGGGCGAATTGTAAGCTTCCTTCAGAATCGTCTGTTTCAGAACATCGACATCGGGAATGCAGAGTCGGTTCTGAAATTTCAAAACTCCATCATCATGAATTACAAATCCGGGGGCTTTCCCCTTGATCACTTCATCATGTAACCGAATCATCAGAGGATCATCTGCCTGTCTAGATTTGATTTCTTCGGTTAATGATGAAGTTATTTCCATCATGCACAGTTGTCCTTGGACTCTTTGTAACCATACTTCAATTCCTTCTCGAATAATCTCTCGTTGAAGGCTAAGTTGGGAGGTCAGAGTCTCCAGCATCTGAATAGAAACAGGCTTGCGGCTGAGTGCGTCGGCCACTACATTCGCTTTGCCTGGATGATACAAAATCTCCAAGTCGTAGTCCTTAATCAGCTCTAACCATCTCCTTTGCCGCATGTTCAACTCTTTCTGACTGAAGATGTATTTGAGACTCTTGTGATCCGTAAAGATCTGACAGTGAGTCCCGTACAGATAATGCCTCCAGATCTTCAAAGCAAAAACTACTGTCGCTAGCTCCAAATCATGTGTTGGGTAATTAACTTCATAAGGTTTCAGCTGTCGCGACGCGTAAGCCATCACCTTGTCATTATGCATTAATACGCATCCGAGTCCTTGGTTCGAAGCATCACTGTAAACTATAAATCCTCCTGTTCCCTGTGGAAGTGATAGAATTGGTGCCGTCTTCAATCTCTTCTTCAATTCATCAAATCTAACCTGACACAACTCATTCCACTCAAACTTTTGAGTTTTCTGCAGGAGTCGAGTAAGTGGGCGGGAAATTTTGGAAAACCCTTCCACGAACTGACGATAATACCCAGCAAGTCCTAAGAAACTTCGGACTTCTTTCACGTTCTTAGGAGGCTTCCAATCCAAAACCGCTTCAATCTTCTGAGGATCTACTCGGACTCCTTTAGCTGATACCACATGACCGAGGAACATTACTTCCTTTAGCCAGAATTCACACTTAGAGAGTTTGGCGTACAGTTGCTCGCTTCTTAAAAGTTCTAATACAATCCGCAAATGCTGTGCATGCTCTTCCGGGTTATTAGAATACACTAAAATGTCATCAATGAACACAACCACAAATTTATCCAAATATTCGATGAACACTCGGTTCATCAACTGCATGAATACAGCATGTGCATTAGTGAGACCAAACGGCATCACTACAAACTCATAGTGTCCGTAGTGAGTTCTGAATGCTGATTTCGGAACATCTGATTCTTTAATCCTTAGCTGATGATATTCTGATCTCAGATCAATTTTAGAGAATACTGTTGCTCCTTGCAACTGGTCAAATAAATCATCAATCCGTGGCAACGGATATTTGTTCTTAATCATCATCTTGTTTAGCTCTCGACAGTCGATACACAGTCGAAGTGATCCATCCTTCTTTTGGACAAAAAGAACCGGCGCTCCCCAGGGCGAAACGCTTGGCTGAATATAGACTTTGTCCAGTAACTCCTCCAGTTGCTTTTTCAGTTCATACATCTCAGTAGGTGCCATACGATACGGCGCCTTAGAAATTAGTGTAGCTCCGGGTTCCAGTTCAATGGTAAATTCTACATCCCTTCGTGGAGGTAGTCCAGGTAACTCGTCAGGAAATACATCTGGAAATTCGTTCACAACAGGAATGGATGAAAGTTCCACAATTTCGTCTTCTTTCTTCATTGCATAACACCAAGATCCGTGCATTACTGTTTCGACAATTTGTGACTTTCATCGCTTTGATCAACTTTCCCGAGCTTCCGGTTTCCATCCCTCAAACAAGATTTCGGAACCATCATCGCGATCACGAGATATTCCTCCTTCGGTAGTTTACAATAGCTCCATATCGATTAAGCCAATCGTCTCCGAGTATCGATCGTCCCCTTGCATTTCTATTACAATCGATTTGAGAGCCACTCGCCTCCAAATGATACAGGAAATCTCTAGTTTCTAAGTTTCCAACAATCCTCTCTCCACTCGGTAAACCAACAACATAAGGTTCACAATTATGAAAACCAAACATTCAAACGATTTACACAAGACAAGGATATAAAAGAATGCGTAGCTCTATATCGAATAAAACGCTAATCGGCCGGGAAAGGATCTCGATAAGACTCGATGCAACAAAGATCATCCCGATCGTCTGTTCTCCTCATCTCAAATGCATGACGTGAGGGAATATATCCGCACTCGATGTACCCTTTCCGTCCCACTATCCTCCGCTCGCCTGCGCCAAAATTCCGAGGCATCCGAACACTTTGCCGCATTTGTTGGATACCGCTTCCTTCTCGATCGGCCGTGGTGTACGGGCTCTAAAAGACTTTGCAGCCTCTTCACAGAACACCGCACGATGTCCCTCTCGACCACAATGAAAACAAGTCACGGCAGGTAGGGGTCAATTCCATCGATAGTGTCCCGTCTGGGCGCAGTTAAAGCATTTCCTGGTAACATCAGTCATAGTTGATGTTGCTCCGAAGTTCTTTCCGCTCCTACCTGGGTGCGGAGGTTTCTCTAAAGAATGAAAAGATGACTGGGCCTTTGGGCCCGGGCCGTTTCTTGTGCTCTGTAAAAGTACCAGAGACTTTCTGCTTCTTGGATTCCATAAATTTCTCCATAGCTGCTTCCTTGATCTCATACGCCAATGCCTTATCCTGGTATTGACGGAGTGTGGTACATTCAAAACCGGACATGTACCTCTGGATTTCTGGTTTCATCCTCATATCAAAATGGATCATCATTTCTGCATCTGTTCTGACCAGATGTCGAACAAATGCCAGCTGCTGGTTAAACGTCTTAATTGCCTGAGATACTGGCACATCTGAAGGCTGAGCGGAGAAAACTCCCGAACCTTAGCTTCCCTCACAGGACGAGGGCGATCGAGCTTCCATCATCAATTTAAACTCATCCAATCGGCATCATGGTCTATAGCCGGATGGCTTCCCACCATTCGGAAGCTTCCCTATCGTAAAGTATTGAGCGATAGAGGCTCTCGGTCATCCGGCGATTAATTCCGGCAAAGATTTTCTCCAGTTCCTTCAACCAATGGTCCCAGGTGGGAGTCTCAGAAATACCGTCGAATTTGGGTGGTTGCATCTTCGCCACCTCTTGCAGCCACCGGTCACCTCGATTTCCTATATCTGGGATCCCTTGTTGTCTATCTCCTTGCTGTAATCCTACCGCCACCTGCATTCGATCCACGACCTGAGCGAACTGAGTCATCTGGTTCACCACCTGATGAAGAATCTCTGGTACAGCAGGTTCTGGTTCATTATTGATGGATCGTTGCGGCTCGCTTGAGCTATGACTGGCCTGATTAGAAGGTGACGCCTCCCTTTCAGCATTCCTTCGTCCGCGACCACGTCCACATCCGCCTCTCAACATATTGTAAGCATAATTACTCAATATACAGGAAACAATATCGTTCAAATGCTCAAGTATAAGGAAATGTAACATGCAAAGGACGAGATAGAGTTTAGGAACTTACAACCACCGCCCGCACGACGACGTAGGCAGTACAGTGATGTTATTCGCGGCCGGTTACCTCAAAAGACATAAACGACCCCTATTTTAACCCAACGGCCAAGATATCCATAATCTTAGCTCTGATACCATATTCTGTAACACCCCTGATATATTCAGGAATATTACAGCGCCGTAAATCCTTTACATCAGGATTTACAAGGCTAAAGAGTTGAAAAGGCATTAACAGGTACCAACGAATGAAAATAACGAAATTAAGATACAACAGTTCTGACCAAATACTGAAAATACAAATGTTCAACAGAAATTATTAGTACATCACCAAATTCAAATTCATCAAAAGCGACTACGTACTCGAGTACTTATTGAAATAACTAACAAACAACAAACAAGTAAACCCGGCCAGAACATCACTCTGCACCCCCGTCGTCATGCAGCTCCAGTGGTTGTTTCCCCGCTCTCCTGGATCCTGAACATAAACAAAATGTTCACCCCCGAAGGGGTTAGCACAACGATGCTAGTACAAGTACCACAACGTATTATTCAACATCTCACGCAGAATAATAATACGTAATTGACAAAAATATCAACGAGTTCTCCTACGAGAAACTCAATAAGTAACATACACAACTGATAATCACAACATGATATCATAACATACACATGTTAATTCCGACGATCCAGCGTTCACTGCCTAGAACCCACGATGATCCCGTCAGACCAACCCGTGGTGGAAAAACTCGTCCGATGATCCAGCGCACACTAGCATAGATCCCCCGATGATCCCGTCGGACCAACACGAGGTGGACATACAATAACGACATATATGCACGACAATATGTATAACAACAATACATAAAACAAATAAGGTACTTGTCTCGATTCGAAGACAAGAACGAAACTTCCACGAAAACGAAACACTCGAAGGTCGCCCCTTCAGTCAATCACGTTGCTAAGCTCGGACCTTAACAAAATAAGTAATATAGATTTCATTTACAGTCGTACGAAAATCTAACAATCCAAATCACGGTCGGAAGTTCATAAAATGTAACCTAATCAGTCGAATCAAAAGTCACCTCGCTGATCAGCCGAGTCAAAAGTCAACATCGCTGATCAGCCGAGTCAAAAGTCAACCTCGCTGATCAGCCGAGTCAAAAGTCAACCTCGCTGATCATCCGAGTCTATTTTATTCGTCCCGTCGAGACGATCGTTTTAAAAAAAAGTTCATCCGAATCCGAGTTCGTATGAAGAAGTTATGACCGTTCGAAGGACAATTAAATAGACGGACCATATTGTGCCACGTGTCAACACCCGATTGGACCAGAAATTCAACCTCGCTGATCAGTCTAGTCAGAAGTCAACCTCACTGATCAGCCGAGTTAGAAGTCAACCTCGCTGATCAGCCGAGTCAGAAGTCAACCTCGCCGATCAGCCTACTTGACTCGCCTAGTTGATGACAGTAGGGTACTGGGTAGAAAACTGAACATACGAAATTCTCAGGTGAAGTTGGGTGATCCAAGATTGATGTGTTAGATTCCAATATCATCATTATATCCAGAAAACATCTAACAAATCCAACTTATATGGAAGGATATAACCTCTGATGATTTATTCATAAGTATAAACATCCCAATTTCTAAAACATGATGATGCTTGGATGATTTTATCAGTGGAACTCAATATCTTGACAGCATACTTCTATCATATCCTTGATAACACGAATCCAAGTAGGAATTAGTATTAACATACCTTAAGATGAAGAAAACACCGAGACAATAAGTAGAATCCAACTCCGGTTGCTTGCTTGCCAGATCAAGATGTTTCTCCACTTTCAATGATCAATCACCAGTGACACCCAATCTTCAAAGATCACAAAAGGGGTGGTCTAAATGTGTTTAAGAGGTAGGGAAAACCCTCTGGACTTTCAGGGAACTAAGAACAGGTGAAGGAAGATGAAAACCAAATGAAATGAGGTGCTGTCCTTTATAAAATATTTCTGGACCCCTGTGCTTAATAATTTCCTACACTAGATTCCAAAGCTGTCCAGGCTTAATAATTAAAAACTGTCCAGGACTATGTGCTGGCCTCCACCCAACTCCATAATTGATTACTTTACTTATAATATGCAGCCATACTCAATAATTTGTATTATTGAGTATTTGTATGAGACAAGTAATATGCTGCCATACTCATGTATGAAAATACAAATACGGTAAATACCATATTCCACTTATTGATATCACAATTCCAACTAATACAGGGTTCAAATACAGGTGAAATACTCGGTAATTAATCCGGATATTACAATGTAGCCGTCGTAGGATTTGTTTTGGAAGCTTTCTTGTGCTTCTTCTTTGCCTTCTCTGCAGCCTCATGTGACTTGCTGTCAGAGATACTTCTTTTTCTCTTCTGCTTCTCTTCGCACATGGACTTGATTGTAACATCCCTGGGATCGTCAGAAATACCTGTTTGAGAATAGACCGGCTATGTTGAATACAATGGGCTTGTTCCCACCTATGAATTTTCTAGGGCTAATCTTCTTGGCATCTTTAGACTGCGGGACACCACCGTGAGTTAAGATGTAGTTAAGGATGAGGCCAAAGGATTTCTTCTGCGACACAGGCTTGGCGGCCCCTTCCTGTAACCTCTTTAGAACAACTTGGCACCAGTTAACCCGTTCGCCGGACATAATGGCTACCATCATCCTAAAGCGAAGGTTATTGCACATCTCAAATGCTCCAGTCCGATTTTCAACAATCCGACAGCAAAAGTCATGAAGATATACGTACGGTAGGCAAAAAAATTTCTTATGACATGCGGTGGACATTCTTGTCGGACCCGTCACCTGTGAACAGCCCCCATTAGGCCGTCAACAGTTCATCCGACCCGAATGATTCGAGTTCCTCCATTCCCAGGCCATCGGACGGTAGCCTGAACAAGTGTTGCAGAAGCTCCTGGTTCACCGAAACTTGGATTTCGTGAATAGTAGCCGTGATGTCACAGACATCTCCACCTCTTTTATGGGAAAAGAACTTGATGGAGGCATCAAGGTAAAATTCTTCAACTATACGCTCATCGTAGAGCTCAGTGTGTTGATGTAATACCCGTCATTTTTATAATGCAATATTATTATTTTATAATAATATTATAATGCATTTCATGTTATTTAATTCAATTTAAAGAATCATGAACATTTATTTCGACGTATCACAAGTCCTAGCCCGAGTTATTTTTGTCAGTTACATTCTAGTAGTCACTTACTAATAATATTAATAATGTATTCATTTCATTTAACCTCATTTCATTACCGAGTGAGTAACTGTTGTACAATTACTTTCACTGCACGTACAAGTCAACTTCATGTAATATCATTTAATACGATCAGACATTTTCATGATATCTCATATGTTCTGAACTCGAGTCAATTTTTCAAGTTAATTTCAGAACATTTAATATTAGTCATTTTTAAGTATGATAATTGAAGGTATTATTATTATTAATAATAATATTTATAATAGGAACAATATTAATATTAACAGTATTAATATTTTTATCTTCATTATTTCTATAACGTCATTTAAATTACTCTCGATATTATTATTAGTATCGATGTTATTAATACTACTGTTATTATTAATTTTATCACTATTGTTATTATTATTATTATCATTCTTCTTCTTCTTCTTCTTCTTCTTCTTATTATTATTATTATTATTATTATTATTATTATTATTATTATTATTATTATTATTATTTTTACCATTGGCCCAAACACTGTGCTGACCCAGAATCATAATACAAGCCCATGATTAATCCTAACCCTAATTTCGATACAGTATAAATATACTGTATCTGCAGTACAGAAATACATTACACAGAATACACACTTTTCTTCCCAGCCGTCATTCTTCATCGTTCAGCAAAAACAAAAAAAATATACAACACAATACAGGAAAAACTTTCGATACACAGAGGAAGGAGAAGGAGGCAGCACTTTGTCGACCCGGTCGTCTCGAGAAAAACTCTTCTGCTCAGAATCGTTCCAGTCCCGGAACGACCACCTTCGGTTCCTCATCTCCTCCCTTCAGCAAGGTAAAATCATATCCTCGCTTCTCTTACTCGTCTGCAAATTTTCAATTTTGAATACATACTTATTGCTTGAATCAAAACAATTCAAGCCCTGAAAATTCTATGTTCAGAAACAATCATCGAATCAGAAATCAGGAACCAAATTCCCCAATTTTAAAACCATATTCAGGAACCCGAAACCAGAAACATCGGCCTAAGCTCGCCGACCCTACCCGTTTCGCTTCATCAGAACCGCCGCCTACTATGGGCCGTCGCGACACCAGGGCCGGAAGAACAGTCCGACTCAGAGTTGTTTGTGTGTACCTTCGTTTCAGTGTGTGTGTATGTTATTTATTGTGTGTGTGTGTTTGTTTCGGAAATTTTGTCATGGCCGAGAGAAGAAGAAGGGCAGAAGATGGGAGGAGAAAGAAAAACGGGAAGAAGAAGAAGAAGAAGAAATGTTTCGGTCGGCTGAAGTTAGGTTTAGGGGGTATTTATACCCCCGAAATTTTAAGACTATTCGTTTTAGACCCCAGATTCCTCAGGTCTTGCACCTTGACCCCAAATCTATTTATTCAGTTTTCAATTCAGCCCCCAGCTAGTATAATTAATTCGATTTGACCCCAGTCAACTTTTAAAATTCACTTCCAGTCCTATTTTGACCGAAATATTAAAATGTTGACTTTCAATTAATATTAATAATTAATCTGAAATTTATGCATAAGTATTTTAATTTCAGTCATTAATAATGTTAACTCTTCGGTTAATATTAATAAACAATTATAATTTATTTTCAGTTATTATATAGTGATATTCGTATCTCTTCATGTATTATAAATTGTAAGGATAATAATAATTATTATTATTATTACATGTAGAATTTATCGAGGATTTACGGGCTTAGGACTGTGAGTCGAGCACATTCATTTCAGTCAGACATTATCATTTATTCAGGTGGGAATTTTCACTATCACTTTAATTGCTTTGATTGGACTGCATATATGATATTCATTTCATGTTTATAAATTATGATACACGTTGTAAATCAAGTTCACCTGTATTCGTGTAAGAGGTTATCATATTGTGTGGGGACACCTGCTCAACCCAATATTCACATATGTGGTATTGCGTGTATGTTTCATGTTGTGTGGGGACACCTGCTCAACCCAGTATTCACATACGTGCTTGATTCATGTATATGTGGTATTGCGTGTATGTTTCATGTTGTTGCGGGGCACCTGCGCAACCTCAATATTCGTGTTATGCGTGCTCGATTCATGCTGTACGTAATATTGTGAGTATGCATTCATGTTAAGGAAAGATATGATATTGTTTATTCATGTTATGTTTTCCATGAGATTGTATATTACTGTGATCAGTGAGATTTCCACGAGCTGAGGGAAGCTCACCCTCACCTTTATTGATCCCGCAGGTTGAACCGAGCCGGATGGACGAAGGAGCGAGCCGAGGGAGCATATGAAAAAGAAATTATTAAATGTTGTTTTTCTTTATGTCAACTGTTTTGAAACTTCTGGGGAAACTTTGACTAGAAATATTAAATTATGATTTATTTTCTTCAGCCGCAAATTTTACTTCGTATATATGATGAAATGTTACCTTATTTAAATGTATTTATTTTTATGTCATTGTAGCGACTCGATTTTGTAGGCGAGAATTTTTATATTCTCAAGAAAATTATTTTTCTCAAAATTTACCTTTGATTTATTTTTCCCCATTATTTACCCTAGAAAGTCGGGGCGTTACATAGTGGTATCATAGAGGGTTTTTACCTTTATGTGGACTCGCTAAAATGTAAAAGTATCATATGCTTTTAGCTTCGCCACTTCGTCACTCCGTCTGAGGTACCAAATTTCAGTTATTATTCATGCATATGTCATTTAATTTTACATGCATAATTATTTATGCATGTACGAACTGTTAGAATGGCCAAACCTAGAATGACTCCAGGTAAGAAGCTCCCAGCTACTTTTGACTCGCTACTCCTAGCACGTAAGGACTGGTGGGACGACCCTAGTCTACCAGAAAATGCACCACACTACGTCATTAATAGACTGAGTAAGTGGCTAAAATCTGGGAAACAAGGTTCTGTCCCCTGCCAGCTAGAGCACTTGATTGAGAAATTATCTGAAGACTGGAGTTGATGCATCTTCCGGCTTTGGAAAAAGGCCATCAAGAGATCGCTTGAAGAGCGAGAGGCTGCAGATGATTTCCAATTTGTCGCTGGACGCCTATTGGATTTATATGCTCGAGAGGAGATTCCAACTGCAAATTGGGATGCCGACTCTACGGACGAGGAAGACTCAAAGGAGGATCTCGAAGAAAATCCAGAAGAAGAACCAGAGGAGGATCCCGAAGAAGATCCCGAGGAAAATCCATAAGAAGAACCAGAGGAGGATCCTGAAGAAGATCCAGAAGAAGATCCAGAAGAAGATCCGGAAGAAATTCCTGATGAAAGCTCAAGGGTGGATCTCGCCGAAAATATGAAGGACGTGATAATGGCGGATGTCGAGTCCGAAGATGAGGTCATTTCGTGGATTGAACCACGACCCCCTATTCCCATTGTAGATATTATTAGTAGTGATGATGGGGAGTAGTGCATGTAGACTCGATAACTATCAACGTGAAGATAGAGATTAACGAACATAGCTTCTTAGCCAACTTGCACATAGTTGAACTTAGTGATTTTGATGTTATTTTGGGAATGGATTGGTTGGACAAACATAGAGCTGTAGTCGAATGCTCCGAAAGGAGAGTAACCTTATGTCCGTCTGTTGATGTCAAGACCGTATTCGAGGGAGTTAGACACTCTAGTACCCCGAAGGTGATTTCTGCCATGAAAGCTGTGAAAATGTTGAAGAAGCGTAGTTGCCAAGGATTCTTTGTGAATGTGATGGGGAAAACGACTTCGGAGAAGACGGTAGCTGACGTACCTACCGTCAAGGAGTATCCAGACGTCTTTCCCGAAGACTTGCCCGGAGTTCCACCGAATCGTCAAGTTGAGTTCTCAATTGATCTAGTGCCAGGAGCGGCACCAATATCAAAGGCTCCCTATAGGATGGCGCCTAAGGAATTGCAAGAGCTGAAAGTGCAACTCTAGGAACTACTCGACTCTGGATTTATCCGACCGAGTGTTTCGCCATGGGGTGCGCCAGTGCTCTTCGTGAAGAAGAAGGACGAAAGTTTGAGGATGTGCATAGACCATCGTGAACTTAATCGACTCATGATAAATAGACTATTTGGATAAGTTTGTCATTGCGTTCATAGATGACATACTTATATATTCAAAGACCAAGGTTGAACATGAGCAGCATCTTAGAACAGTATTGGGAATACTGCGCAAGGAGAAGTTATATGCAAAGTTCAACAAGTGTGAATTCTGGCTTAACCGAGTTGCATTTTTGGGACATGTGGTCACTTCTAAAGGAAATGAGGTTGACCCAATTAAAGTTGAGGCAGTCAATGATTGGAAAGTACCAAGTAGTGCGAATGAAGTTCGAAGCTTCTTGGGATTAGCCGGTATTATCGGAGATTTATCGAGGGATTTTCGAAGATAGCTGCACCGATGACTAAGTTGACTAGAACGGGAGAAGTTTTCTTATGGAATGAGAAAAGTGAAAAGAGTTTCCAAGAACTTAAGCGAAGATTGACTGTTGCACCAGTATTGACGATTCCCGATCCGACGAAAGAATTTGTCATCTACAGTGATGCATCCAAACAAGGTTTGGGATGTGTATTAATGCAAGAGGGCAAAATAGTTGCCTATGCTTCGCGACAGTTGAAATCGCACGAGCTGAACTACCCTACTCATGATTTGGAATTAGCAGCGGTAGTTCATGCCCTGAAGATTTGGAGACATTACCTATACGGAGGTAAGTGTGAAATTTATACAGACCACAAAAGTCTGAAATATATTTTCACACAGAAGGAATTGAATATGAGGCAGCGCAGATGGCTTGAGTTGGTCAAAGACTACGATTGTACAATTCATTACCACCCCGGTAAGGCAAACGTAGTTGCTGATGCACTAAGCCGTAAGGCAAGAAGAGACCTAACTTGTTTATTGACCAAGGAGGAACACTTGGTCAAGGAATTTGCAAGGATGAACCTTGAGGTGGCTACACCATCGAGACCATCTGAGTCATTATTGGCTAGTTTGGTGGTACAACCAACCTTGAGGGAACAAATCAAAGAAGGTCAAGGACAGGACGACTTCTTGGTCAAGATGAAAGAACGTACTCTTTCAGGTGAGGATAAAGGTTTTAGCATGTCCAATGATGGCACAATATATTATGAAGGGAGGATTTGTGTGCCCAATGTTGTTAAGTTGAGAGAAGCTATATTGAAGGAGGCATATAGTACTCCGTATACAGCACACCCTCGGAGTACAAAGATGTACCAAGATCTTAAGAGGACATTTTGGTGGGAAGGTTTGAAACGAGATGTGGCAGACTTTGTCAGAAAATGTATAGTTTGTCAACAAGTGAAGGCAGAACACCAACGACCCTTTGGATTACTTAAGTCACTTCATATCCCAGAATAGAAATGGGAACACATTACGATGGACTTTGTGGTAGTTTTGCCTCAAACGGAAATAGGGAACCACGCTATTTGGGTTGTTGTCGACCGACTCACAAAGTCAGCTCATTTTATCCCAGTTAAGATGAACTTTCGAATGGATCAGTATGCTCAACTGTATATCAGGTAGATTATTAAGTTGCATGGAGTGCCAGTCTCTATAGTATCCGACAGGGATACTCGTTTCACATCGCGTTTTTGGGAGAGTTTGCAAAAAGCCTTGGGGACACAGTTGAATTTTAGTACGGCTTATCATTCTCAGACTGATGGTCAGTCCGAGAGGACTATCCATATCCTTGAGGATATGTTGCGAGCATGTGTGCTAGATATGGGAAATAATTGGGAACGACAATTGCCTTTAGTAGAATTTGCTTACAACTACAGTTACCAGTCGACGATCGGTATGGCACCATATGAAGCCCTATACGGTAGGAAGTGTCGATCACCACTGTATTGGTATGAGGTAGGTGAAAGGAGGATTTTGGGTCCCGAGATGATCGAACAAACAGTTGGAATGGTGGATAAGATTCGTGAGAGGATCAAGATAGCACAGGATCGTCAGAAGTCTTACGCCGACAAGTGTAGGAAAGATCTCGAATTTTGTGTTGGCGACAAGGTATTCCTGAAGGTATCCCCTACCAAGGGAATTGTTCGTTTTGGTCCGAGGAGCAAGTTGAGACCAAGGTACATTGGACCGTTCGAAATTCTTGAGCGGATTGGAGAGTTAGCTTACCGTTTGGTTTTACCCCCAGAACTTTCAGCTGTGCACAACGTTTTCCACGTATTATTGTTGAGAAAGTATGTGCACGATCCCAGCCACGTCATCAACTATACCGCCGTATAGATGAACAAGGACCTTACTTATGAAGAACAACCAGAACTGATTCTCGACCGATTAGTCCGGCAATTGAGGAACAAAGAGAAGGTGTTTGTCAAGATCCAATGGCGTAACCACAGTAAGGATGAAGCTACTTGGGAGCGCGAAGAAGAACTTCAAGCTCGTTATCCGAATTTATTCAATCGAGGTATATCATTTATTTTCGAGGACGAAAATTTTTCTAAGAGGGGTAGGATGTAATACCCGTCATTTTTATAATGCAATATTATTATTTTATAATAATATTATAATGCATTTCATGTTATTTAATTCAATTTAAAGAATCATGAACATTTATTTCGACGTATCACAAGTCCTCGCCCGGGTTATTTTTGTCAGTTACATTCTAGTAGTCACTTACTAATAATATTAATAATGCATTTATTTCATTTAACCTCATTTCATTACCGAGTGAGTAATTGTTGTACAATTACTTTCACTGCACGTACAAGTCAACTTCATGTAATATCATTTAATACGATCAGATATTTTCATGATATCTCATATGTTCTGAACCCGAGTCAATTTCTCAAGTTAATTTCAGAACATTTAATATTAGTCATTTTTAAGTATGATAATTGAAGGTATTATTATTATTATTATTATTAATATTTATAATAGGAACAATATTAATATTAACAGTATTAATATTTTTATCTTCATTATTTCTATAACATCATTTAAATTACTCTCGATATTATTACTAGTATCGATGTTATTAATATAACTGTTATTATTAATTTTATCATTATTGTTATTATTATTATTATCATTCTTCTTCTTCTTCTTCTTTTTCTTCTTCTTCTTCTTCTTCTTCTTCTTCTTCTTCTTCTTCTTCTTCTTCTTCTTCTTCTTCTTATTATTACCATTGGCCCAAACACTGTGCTGACCCAGAATCATAATACAAGCCCATAATTAATCCTAACCCTAATTTTGATACAGTATAAATGTACTGTATCTGCAGTACAGAAATACATTACACATAATACACACTTTTCTTCCTAGCCGTCATTCTTCATCGTTCAGCAAAAACAAAAAAAAATATACAACACAATACAGAAAATACTTTCGATACACAGAGGAAGGAGAAGGAGGCAGCAGCTTCGTCGACCCGACCGTCTCGAGAAAAACTCTTCTGCTCAGAATCGTTCCAGTCCCGGAACGACCACCTTCGGTTCCTCATCTCCTCCCTTCAGCAAGGTAAAATCATATCCTAGCTTCTCTTACTCGTCTGCAAATTTCAATTTTGAATACATACTTATTGCTTGAATCAAAACAAATTCAAGCCCTGAAAATTCTATGTTCAGAAACAATCATCGAATCAGAAATCAGGAACCAAATTCCCCAATTTTGAAACCATATTCAGGAACCCGAAACCAGAAACATCGGCCTAACCTCGCCGACCCTACCCATTTCGCTTCGTCGGAACCGCCGCCTACTGTGGGCCGTCGCGACACCAGGGCCGGAAGAACAGTCCGACTCAGAGTTGTTTGTGTGTACCTTCGTTTCAGTGTGTGTGTATGTTATTTATTGTGTGTGTGTGTGTTTGTTTCGGAAATTTTGTCATGGACGAGAGAAGAAGAAGGGCAGAAGATGGGAGGAGAAAGAAAAACGGGAATAAGAAGAAGAAATGTTTCGGTCGGCTGAAGTTAGGTTTAGGGGGTATTTATACCCCCGAAATTTTAAGACTTTTCGTTTTAGACCCCAGATTCCTCAGGTCTTGCACCTTGACCCCAAATCTATTTATTCAGTTTTCAATTCAGCCCCCAGCCAGTATAATTAATCCGATTTGAGCCTAGTCAACTTTTAAAATTCACTTCCAGTCCTATTTTGACCGAAATATTAAAATGTTGACTTTCAATTAATATTAATAATTAATCTGAAATTTATGCATAAGTATTTTAATTTCAGTCATTAATAATGTTAACTCTTCGGTTAATATTAATAAACAATTATAATTTATTTTCAGTTATTATATAGTGATATTCGTATCTCTTCATGTATTATAAATTGTAAGGATAATAATAATAATTATTATTATTACATGTAGACTTTATCGTTGGATTTACGGGCTTAGGACTGTGAGTCGAGCACATTCATTTCAGTCAGACATCATCATTTATTCAGTTGAGAATTTTCACTACCATTTTAATTGCTTTGATTGGACTGCATATGTGATATTCATTTCATGATTATAAATTATGATACACGTTGTAAATCAGGTTCACCTGTATTCGTGTAAGAGGTTATCATGTTGTATGGGGACACCTGCTCAACCCAATATTCACATATGTGGTATTGCGTGTATGTTTCATGTTGTGTGGGGACACCTGCTCAACCCAGTATTCACATACGTGCTTGATTCATGTATATGTGGTATTGCGTGTATGTTTCATGTTGTTGCGGGGGCACCTGCGCAACCTCAATATTCGTGTTATGCGTCCTCGATTCATGTTGTACGTAATATTGTGAGTATGCATTCATGTTGAGGAAAGATATGATATTGTTAATTCATGTTATGTTTTCCATGAGATTGTATATTACTGTGATCAGTGAGATTTCCACGAGCTGAAGGAAGCTCACCCCCACCTTTATTGATCCCGCAGGTTGAACCGAGCTGGATGGACGAATGAGCGAGCCGAGGGAGCATATAAAAAGAAATTATTAAATGTTGTTTTTCTTTATGTCAACTGTTTTAAAACTTTTGGGGAAACTTTGACTACAAATATTAAATTATGATTTATTTTCTTCCGCCGCAAATTTTACTTCGTATATATGATGAAATGTTACCTTATTTAAAAGTATTTATTTTTATGTCATTGTAGCGACTCGACTTTGTAGGCGAGAATTTTTATATTTTTAAGAAAATTATTTGTCTTAAAATTTATATTTTATTTATTTTTCCCCATTATTTACCCTAGAAAGTCGGGGCGTTACATAGTGGTATCATAGAGGGTTTTACCTTTCTGTAGACTTGCTAAAATGTAAAAGTATCATATGCTCTCAGCTTCGCCACTTCGTCACTCCGTCTGAGGTACCAAATTTCAGTCATTATTCATGCATATGTCATTTCATTTTATTCACATAATTATTTATTCATGTACGAACTGTTAGAATGGCCAAACCTAGAATGACTCCACGTAAGAAGCTCCCAGCTACTTTTGACTCGCGACTCCTAATGCGTAAGGACTGGTAGGACGACCCTAGTCTACCAGAAAATGCACCACACTACGTCATTAATAGACTGATTAAGTGGCTAAAATTTGGGAAACAAGGTTCCGTCCCCTGCCAGCTAGAGCACTTGATGGAGAAATTATCCGAAGACTGGAGTTGCTGCATCTTCCGGCTTTGGAAAAAGGCCATCAAGAGATCGCTTGAAGAGCGAGAGGCTGCAGATGATTTCCAATTTGTCGCTGGACGCCTATTGGATTTATATGCTCGAGAGGAGATTCCAACTGCAAATTGGGATGCCGACTCTACGGACGAGGAAGACTCGGAGGAGGATCTCGAAGAAAATCCAGAAGAAGAACCAGAGGAGGATCCCAAAGAAGATCCCGAGGAAAATCCATAAGAAGAACCAGAGGAGGATCCTGAAGAAGATCCAGAAGAAGATCCAGAAGAAGATCCGGAAGAAATTCCTGATGAAAGCTCAAGGGTGGATCTCGCCGAAAATATGAAGGACGTGATAATGGCGGATGTTGAGTCTGAAGATAAGGTTATTTCGTGGATTGAACCACGACCCCCTATTCCCATTGTAGAGATTATTAGTAGTGATGATGGAGAGTAGTGCATGTAGACTCGATAACTATCAACGTGAAGATAGAGATTAACGAACATAGCTTCTTAGCCAACTTGCACATAGTTGAACTTAGTGATTTTGATGTTATTTTGGGAATGGATTGGTTGGACAAACATAGAGCTGTAGTCGAATGCTCCGAAAGGAGAGTAACCTTATGTTCGTCTGTTGATGTCAAGACCGTATTCGAGGGAGTTAGACACTCTAGTACCCCGAAGGTGATTTCTGCCATGAAAGCTGTGAAAATGTTGAAGAAGCGCAGTTGCCAAGGATTCTTTGTGAATGTGATGGGGAAAATGACTTCGGAGAAGACGGTAGCTGACGTACCTATCGTCAAGGAGTATCCAGACGTCTTTCCCGAAGACTTGCCCGGAGTTCCATCGAATCATCAAGTTGAGTTCTCGATTGATATAGTGCTAGGAGCGGCACCAATATCAAAGGCTCCCTATAGGATGGCGCCTAAGGAATGGCAAGAGCTGAAAGTGCAACTCCAGGAACTACTCGACTCTGGATTTATCCGACCGAGTGTTTCGCCATGGGGTGCGCCAGTGCTCTTCGTGAAGAAGAAGGACGAAAGTTTGAGGATGTGCATAGACTATCGTGAACTTAATCGACTCACGATAAAGAATAAATATCCACTTCCTAGAATAGGGGACCTATTCGATCAAATTGGAGTATCGGGAGTATTTTCGAAAATAGATTTGAGATCCGGATATCACCAGCTGAGGATTAAGGGTGATGATATCCCGAAGACCGCATTTCGAACTCGTTATGGACACTATGAATTTATAGTAATGTCATTTGGTTTGACTAATGCGCCAGCGGTATTCATGGACCTCATGAACCGTGTATTTCAACCTTACTTGGATAAGTTTGTCATTGTGTTCATAGATAACATACTTGTATATTCAAAGACCAAGGTTGAACATGAGCAGCATCTTAGAACATTATTGGGAATACTGCGCAAGGAGAAGTTATATGCGAAGTTCAACAAGTGTAAATTTTGGCTTAACCGAGTTGCATTTTTGGGACATGTGGTCACTTCTAAAGAAATTGAGGTTGACCCGATTAAAGTTGAGGCAGTCAATGATTGGAAAGTACCAAGTAGTGCGAATGAAGTTCGAAGCTTCTTGGGATTAGCCGGTTATTATCGGAGATTTATCGAAGGATTTTCGAAGATAGGTGCACCGATGACTAAGTTGACTAGAACGGGAGAAGTTTTCTTATGGAATGAGAAATGCGAAAAGAGTTTCCAAGAACTTAAGCGAAGATTGACTGCTGCACCAGTATTGACGATTCCCGATCCGACGAAAGAATTTGTCATCTACAGTGATGCATCCAAATAAGGTTTGGGATGTGTATTAATGCAAGAGGGCAAAGTAGTTGCCTATGCTTCGCGACAGTTGAAACCGCACGAGCTGAACTACCCTACTCATGATTTGGAATTAGCAGCGGTAGTTCATGCCCTGAAGATTTGGAGACATTACCTATACGGAGGTAAGTGTGAAATTTATACAGACCACAAAAGTCTGAAATATATTTTCACACAGAAGGAATTGAATATGAGGCAGCGCAGATGGCTTGAGTTGGTCAAAGACTACGATTGTACAATTCATTACCACCCCGGTAAGGCAAACGTAGTTGCTGATGCACTAAGCTGTAAGGCAAGAAGAGACCTAACTTGTTTGTTGACCAAGGAGGAACACTTGGTCAAGGAATTTGCAAGGATGAACCTTGAGGTGGCTACACCATCGAGACCAGCTGAGTCATTATTGGCTAGTTTGGTGGTACAACCAACCTTGAGGGAACAAATCAAAGAAGGTCAAGGACAGGACGACTTCTTGGTCAAGATGAAAGAACGTACTCTTTTAGGTGAGGATAAAGATTTTAGCGTGTCCGATGATGGCAAAATATATTATGAAGGGAGGATTTGTGTGCCCAATGTTGTTAAGTTGAGAGAAGCTATATTGAAGGAGGCATATAGTACTCCGTATACAGCACACCCCGGGAGTACAAAGATGTACCAAGATCTTAAGGGGACATTTTGGTGGGAAGGTTTGAAAAGAGATGTGGCAGACTTTGTCAGAAAATGTATAGTTTGTCAACAAGTGAAGGCAGAACATCAACGACCCTTTGGATTACTTAAGTCACTTCATATCCCAGAATGGAAATTGGTACACATTACGATGGACTTTGTGGTAGGTTTGCCTCGAACGGGAAGAGGGAACCACGTTATTTGGGTTGTTGTCGACCGACTCACAAAGTCAACTCATTTTATCCTAGTTAAGATGAACTTTCGAATGGATCAGTATGCTCAACTGTATATCAGGGAGATTATTAAGTTGCATGGAGTGCCAATCTCTATAGTATCCGACAGGGATACTCGTTTCACATCGCGTTTTTGGGAGAGTTTGCAATAAGCCTTGGGGAGACAATTGAATTTTAGTACGGCTTATCATCCTCAGACTGATGGTCAGTCCGAGAGGACCATCCATATCCTTGAGGATATGTTGCGAGCATGTGTGCTAGATATGGAAAATAATTGGGAATGACTGTTGCCTTTAGTAGAATTTGCTTACAACAACAGTTACCAGTCGACGATCGGTATGGCACCATATGAAGCCCTACACGGTAGGAAGTGTCGATCACCACTGTATTGGGATGAGGTAGGTGAAAGGAGGATTTTGGGTCCCGAGATGATCGAACAGACAGTTGGAATGGTGGATAAGATTCGTGAGAGGATCAAGATAGCACAGGATCGTCAGAAGTCTTACGCCGACAAGCGTAGGAAAGATCTCGAATTCTGTGTTGGCGACAAGGTATTCCTGAAGGTATCCCCTACCAAGGGAATTGTTCGTTTTGGTCCGACGAGCAAGTTGAGACCAAGGTACATTGGACCGTTCGAAATTCTTGAGCGGATTGGAGAATTAGCTTACCGTTTGGCTTACCCCCAGAACTTTCGGCTGTGCAGAACGTTTTCCACGTATCAATGTTGAGAAAGTATGTGCACGATCCCAGCCACGTCATCAACTATACCGCCGTAGAGATGAACAAGGACCTTACTTATGAAGAACAACCAGAACTGATTCTCGACCGATCAGTCCGGCAATTGAGGAACAAAGAGAAGGTGTTTGTCAAGATCCAATGGCGTAACCACAGTAAGGATGAAGCTACTTGGGAGCGCGAAGAAGAACTTCAAGCTCGTTATCCGAATTTCTTCAATCGAGGTATATCATTTATTTTCGAGGACGAAAATTTTTCTAAGAGGGGTAGGATGTAATACCCGTCATTTTATAATGCAATATTATTATTTTATAACAATATTATAATGTATTTCATGTTATTTAATTTAATTTAAGGAATCATCAACATTTATTTCGACGTATCACAAGTCCTCGCCCGGGTTATTTTTGTCAGTTACATTCTAGTAGTCACTTACTAATAATATTAATAATGCATTTATTTCATTTAACCTCATTTCATTACCGAGTGAGTAATTGTTGTACAATTACTTTCACTGCACGTACAAGTCAACTTCATGTAATATCATTTAATACGATCAGACATTTTCATGATATCTCATATGTTCTGAACCCGGGTCAATTTCTCTAGTTAATTTCAAAACATGTAATATTAGTCATTTTTAAGTATGATAATTGAAGGTATTATTATTATTATTAATAATAATAATATTTATAATAGGAACAATATTAATATTAACAGTATTAATATTTGTATCTTCATTATTTCTATAACATCATTTAAATTACTCTCGATATTATTATTAGTATCGATGTTATTAATACTACTGTTATTATTAATTTTATCATTATTGTTATTATTATTATTATCATTCTTCTTCTTCTTCTTATAATTATTATTACCATTGGCCCAAACACTGTGCTGACCCAGAATCATAATACAAGTCCATAATTAATCCCAACCCTAATTTCGATACAGTATAAATATACTGTATCTGCAGTACAGAAATACATTACACAGAATACACACTTTCTTCCCAGCCGTCATTCTTCATTGTTCAGCAAAAACAAAAAAAAATATCCAACACAATACAAAAAAAACTTTTGATACACAGAGGAAGGAGAAGGAGGCACCAGCTTCATCGACCCGGCCGTCTCGAGAAAAACTCTTCTGCTCAGAATCGTTCCAGTCCCGGAACGACCACCTTCGGTTCCTCATCTCCTCCATTCAGCAAGGTAAAATCATATCCTAGCTTCTCTTACTCGTCTGCAAATTTCAATTTTGAATACATACTTATTGCTTGAATCAAAACAAATTCAAGCCCTGAAAATTCTATGTTCAAAAACAATCATCGAATCAGAAATCAGGAACCAAATTCCCCAATTTTAAAACCATACTCAGGAACCCGAAACCAGAAACATCGGCCTAACCTCGCCGACCCTACCCATTTCGCTTCGTCGGAAACGCCGCCTACTGTGGGCCGTCACGACACCAGGGCCGGAAGAACAGTCCGACTCAGAGTTGTTTGTGTGTACCTTCGTTTCAGTGTGTGTATGTTATTTATTATGTGTGTGTGTTTGTTTCGGAAATTTTGTCATGGCCGAGAGAAGAAGAAGGGCAGAAGATGGGAGGAGAAAGAAAAACGGGAAGAAGAAGAAGAAATGTTTCGGTCGGCTGAAGTTAGGTTTAGGGGGTATTTATGCCCCGAAATTTTAAGACTTTTCGTTTTAGACCCCAGATTCCTCAGGTCTTGCACCTTGACCCCAAATCTATTTATTCAGTTTTCAATTCAGCCCCCAGCCAGTATAATTAATCCGGTTTGACCCCAGTCAACTTTTAAAATTCACTTCCAGTCCTATTTTGACCGAAATATTAAAATGTTGACTTTCAATTAATATTAATAATTAATCTGAAATTTATGCATAAGTATTTTAATTTCAGTCATTAATAATGTTAACTCTTCGGTTAATATTAATAAACAATTATAATTTATTTTCAGTTCTTATATAGTGATATTCGTATCTCTTCATGTATTATAAATTGTAAGGATAATAATAATAATAATTATTATTATATGTAGACTTTATCGAGGATTTACGGGCTTAGGACTGTGAGTCGAGCACATTCATTTCAGTCAGACATCATCATTTATTCAGGTGGGAATTTTCACTATCACTTTAATTGCTTTGATTAGACTGCATATGTGATATTCATTTCATGATTATAAATTATGATACACGTTGTAAATCAGGTTCACCTGTATTAGTGTAAGAGGTTATCATGTTGTGTGGGGACACCTGCTCAACCCAATATTCACATATGTGGTATTACGTGTATGTTTCATGTTGTGTGGGGACACCTGCTCAACCCAGTATTCACATACGTGCTTGATTCATGTATATGTGGTATTGCGTGTATGTTTCATGTTGTTGCGGGGGCACCTGCGCAACCTCAATATTCGTGTTATGCGTGCTCGATTCATGCTGTACGTAATATTGTGAGTATGCATTCATGTTGAGGAAAGATATGATATTGTTTATTCATGTTATGTTTTCCATCAGATTGTATATTACTGTGATCAGTGAGATTTCCACGAGCTGAAGGAAGCTCACTCCCACCTTTATTGATCCCGCAGGTTGAACCGAGCCGGATGGACGAAGGAGCGAGCCGAGGGATCATATGAAAAAGAAATTATTAAATGTTGTTTTTCTTTATGTCAACTGTTTTTGAAACTTTTGGGGAAACTTTGACTAGAAATATTAAATTATGATTTATTTTCTTTCGCCGCAAATTTTACTTCGTATATATGATGAAATATTACCTTATTTAAAGGTATTTATTTTTATGTCATTGTAGCGACTCGACTTTGTAGGCGAGAATATTTATATTCTCAAGAAAATTATTTTTCTCAAAATTTACCTTTTATTTATTTTTCCCCATTATTTACCCTAGAAAGTCGGGGCGTTACAGTTGACTTCCAAGGCGGTATAAGCCTTGTTGCTTGGTTCTGGAAACGACCCCTTCCATTCCTTAAGTGTCTTCGATTTCAAGATTGACATGCTCCATGACGACGGATCTGGCAAAGATTCGCCCGTCGATGATGGATTCCTTCTTCTTCAGAGATTGAGATGAGGTCTGTGAAGTTGCCATTGTTGTGCAAAGAAGGGATTTGAAGAAACAAAGAAAAAGAGTGCAGAAAATTTGCAGTATGTAGGCTGTTTGCTCTGGACTCGTTTAATCTTGCTAAAAGCGTAAAGAGTCAAAGGGAGCAATGTACAGTCCTTTTATAATGTGCAGGGAGGATGAGGGTTACATACAGTGAACAGTCAGATTTAAGGGATGAGAACCGTCTTTTAAAAGAATGAACATGATGAACTTAGAGTAACCGGTACATCTTATCCATTAGTTTTTGAAAATGATAGTCGGTCCCACTTCTGACAGTTCGTACTCCCTCATTGCACGAAACGACGGTTTTGAAATCATTAATATCGCGGTATTTAAGATAGTGAAGTCCAAATGTTGTGTAAAGCATTAAATAATAAAACATTTGAATTTTAAAACAGGGCACGTGGACTAAAACTCTTTTCAGTCCGAATAGAATAATAAAATTATATTAATTGACATCCCATAGTGTATGTATTGTATCCACAAATAATACAGCGTTCTCCCATAAAAGGTACATACATGATTCAATTCTTATAGCAATGTTTGGATTAATTCTGTATTCATGGGTCGTATTGTATTTTCCCTTAATTAATGCACACGTCGACTTTAGAAAGGTTTTATGCCTTCTTTGTCCTACAGTATTATCCGGATGTCCGAGTGTACAGTTAATTAGTGGTGGATCTTGTATTCTTGGATCTTCTGACATTCCCCTCAATTGATCAGTAAAAGCATAAAAACTTACAGGGAGCCAGGCTGTAGCATTCCTAATTCTTGTCGAAGCATATAGAATCTGGTTGTGCTGAGAGGTTTTGTAAAGATGTCGGCCAACTGAATGTCTGTATGAACTTTCTCGATCCGAATATACTTATTCTCAACATGATTCCGGATGAAGCGATGCTTCATATCAATATGCTTAGTTCACGAGTGCAATACAGTATTGCGTGTTATTGCAATTGCACTCGTGCTATCGCACATGATCGGTGTTTCTTTGGCAATGATTCCATAATCAGATAACTATTGTTGCATCCAGAGAATCTGCATACAGCAACTTCCAGCAGCATAGTATTCCGATTCGGCTGTAGAAAGCGAGTTTGCCAATTGCTTCTTACTGAACCATGACACAAGTCTAAGTCCAAGAAAGTGACAAGTACCACTTGTACTCTTCCTATCTAGCTTACAACCTCCAAGATCCGAGTCGTTGTAGCCATTCAAATCGAATCCACCTTCCTTAGGATACCACAGTCCGACATCAACTGTTCCTTTAACGTACTTAAGGATTCGTTTGGCTGTTGTGAAGTGTGATTCTTTAGGTGGTACTTGATACCGAGCACACACTCCTACAGCAACTGGATATCAGGTCTGCTAGCTGTTAGGTAAAGGAGTGAGGCAATTAGCTTTCCGTAGAGTGATTGATCAACCGGCTTTCGAGCTTCATCAGCACTAATTTGCACGGAAGTGCTCATGAGGGTGGACGATGATTTGGAGTTATTCCATGAGATTGTATATTACTGTGATCAGTGAGATTTCCACGAGCTGAAGGAAGCTCACTCCCACCTTTATTGATCCCGCAGGTTGAACCGAGCCGGATGGACGAAGGAGCGAGCCGAGGGATCATACGAAAAAGAAATTATTAAATGTTGTTTTTCTTTATGTCAACTGTTTTTGAAACTTTTGGGGAAACTTTGACTAGAAATATTAAATTATGATTTATTTTCTTCCGCCGCAAATTTTACTTCGTATATATGATGAAATATTACCTTATTTAAAGGTATTTATTTTTATGTCATTGTAGCGACTCGACTTTGTAGGCGAGAATATTTATATTCTCAAGAAAATTATTTTTCTCAAAATTTACCTTTTATTTATTTTTCCCCATTATTTACCCTAGAAAGTCGGGGCGTTACAGTTGACTTCCAAGGCGGTATAAGCCTTGTTGCTTGGTTCTGGAAACGACCCCTTCCATTCCTTAAGTGTCTTCGATTTCAAGATTGACATGCTCCATGACGACGGATCTGGCAAAGATTCGCCCGTCGATGATGGATTCCTTCTTCTTCAGAGATTGAGATGAGGTCTGTGAAGTTGCCATTGTTCTGCAAAGAAGGGATTTGAAGAAACAAACAAAAAGAGTGCAGAAAATTTGCAGTATGTAGACTGTTTGCTCTGGACTCGTTTAATCTTGCTAAAAGCGTAAAGATTCAAAGGGAGCAATGTACAGTCCTTTTATAATGTGCAGGGAGGATGAGGGTTACATACAAAGGAATCGATTTAAGGGATGAGAACCGTCTTTTAAAAGAATGAACATGATGAACTTAGAGTAACCGGTACATCTTATCCATTAGTTTTTGAAAATGATAGTCGGTCCCACTTCTGACAGTTCGTACTCCCTCATTGCACGAAACGACGGTTTTGAAATCATTAATATCGCGGTATTTAAGATAGTGAAGTCCAAATGTTGTGTAAAGCATTAAATAATAAAACATTTGAATTTTAAAACAGGGCACGTGGACTAAAACTCTTTTCAGTCCGAATAGAATAATAAAATTATATTAATTGACATCCCATAGTGTATGTATTGTATCCACAAATAATACAGCGTTCTCCCATAAAAGGTACATACATGATTCAATTCTTATAGCAATGTTTGGATTAATTCTGTATTCATGGGTCGTATTGTATTTTCCCTTAATTAATGCACACGTCAGCTTTAGAAAGGTTTTATGCCTTCTTTGTCCTACAGTGTTGTCTGGATGTCTGAGTGTACAGTTAATTAGTGGTGGATACTGCATTCTTGGATCTTACAGCATTCCCCCTCAATTGATCAGTAAAAGCATAAAAACTTACAGGGAGCCAGGCTGTAGCATTCCTAATTCTTGTCGAAGCATATAGAATCTGGTTGTGCTGAGAGGTTTTGTAAAGATGTCGGCCAACTGAATGTCTGTATGAACTTTCTCGATCCGAATATACTTATTCTCAACATGATTCCGGATGAAGCGATGCTTCATATCAATATGCTTAGTTCACGAGTGCAATACAGTATTGTGCGTTATTGCAATTGCACTCGTGCTATCGCACATGATCGGTGTTTCTTTGGCAATGATTCCATAATCAGATAACTATTGTTGCATCCAGAGAATCTGCATACAGCAACTTCCAGCAGCATAGTATTCCGATTCGGCTGTAGAAAGCGAGTTTGCCAATTGCTTCTTACTGAACCATGACACAAGTCTAAGTCCAAGAAAGTGACAAGTACCACTTGTACTCTTCCTATCTAGCTTACAACCTCCAAGATCCGAGTCGTTGTAGCCATTCAAATCGAATCCACCTTCCTTAGGATACCACAGTCCGACATCAACTGTTCCTTTAACGTACTTAAGGATTCGTTTGGCTGTTGTGAAGTGTGATTCTTTAGGTGGTACTTGATACCGAGCACACACTCCTACAGCAACTGGATATCAGGTCTGCTAGCTGTTAGGTAAAGGAGTGAGGCAATTAGCTTTCCGTAGAGTGATTGTTCAACCGGCTTTCGAGCTTCATCAGCACTAATTTGCACGGAAGTGCTCATGAGGGTGGACGATGATTTGGAGTTATTCATACCCAACTTGTTGAGTATCTCCTTGCTATACTTCTCTTGGTTGATGAAGATTCCTGTAGGCAACTGCTTTACCTGCAATCCTAGGAAACAACTAAGTTCCCCCATCATACTCATTTCAAATTTACTTTGCATGAGATGAGAGAACCTTTGACATAGAGCAAGGTTAGTGGAACCAAATATAATATCATCTACATATATTTGAACCATTAACAGGTCATCACCTTCCTGTATCTTAAATAGTCTTGTCCATAGCACCTTTCTCAAATCCGTTATTGGTAAGGTACAGTGACAGGGTTTCATACCACGCCCTAGGGGCTTGCTTAAGTCCATACAGAGCTTTCCGAAATCTGTATACCAGGTCTCCGCCTTCTGCGTTGACAAACCCTGGTGGTTGTTCAACATAGACTTCTTCGACGAGGTCTCCATTCAGGAATGCGCTCTTAACGTCCATTTGGTATACAATAAAGCTCTTATGGGCGGCAAAAACTGAAAATATCCCGATGGCTTCTAGTCTGGCTACAGGGGCAAATGTTTCATCATAGTCTATGCCTTCTTTCTGTCTGTAGCTTTGTGCGACTAGACGGGATTTGTTTCTAATAACAAGTCCATTCTCATCCTTCTTGTTCCTAAAGACCCATTTGGTTCCAATTACAGCTTGATGCTCAGGTCTGGGTACTAAATACCATACATTGTTTCTTTTGAAACCATTCAGCTCTTCTTCTATAGAAGTGATCCAATGAGAGTTATTCAGATCTTCATTGGTAGAAACAGGTTCAGATTGAGCTAAGAATACAGTTAGGGTGCACATGGCTAGTGTAGCGACCACTTTTCTAGAAAAATAATTCTTCTAATTTTAAAAAGAATAAATAAAAATTTTGCAGCGGAAATACATTTCAAAAAGACAAACTTAATAATCGCAAGTAATATTCTCGAGTCGTCGTTAAAACAAAACATATTTTGACGTGAAATTAAAACAAATCGAACACTTGTTCATAAAACATAGTTTGAGGAAAATAACAGTAAATAAATAAATAACTATTCATGAAGCTTGATCATCTCACACTCAAGCACATGCCACATCGATCTCCTCAACCTGAAAGGGTTAAATAATGGGGTGAGCTTTCAACTCGCTCAGTGTGGAGGGTACGCAATATGTCTAAGTTAATTACTAAACATATTAGCAAGTATAAACAACATGACTGATAAATTCTGAAGCCCGTCAGCTAGCCCGAAGGCTTTATGCACAATTAAGTGCTTTTGACTTATTTGCACATTTAAGTGCTTCTGACTGATTTCACGTGCACATACAAGACAATATATAAAGCAATTAAAATAAACAAAAGTGTAATAAATCCCCATACCTGGATAAAATGCAGTTCTTGAACTTGAATGTGATGAAGATGCTTGACTCGACAATCCTAGGCCCGTGAATTCTTGTTATTATATACAAGTAACAATAATGATAATCACTATTATTATAATTTATAAATATATAATAACTGGGAATAAAATACGAGGCATAGATTAAAATTGAATTATTAATGAATACAATCAATATTTTAATGGCTTGTGCCAAAAATAGGACTGAATTGTAGTTACTAAAAATTTGATTGGAGTTAAACTGAGAGAATTAAACATTTGAGGACTGAAATAGAAAAGATTATAAATAGATTAGAGTTAATTTGAGAGAATTGAAGACTGAGTGGACTGAAATTAAAAGAGTGGGAAACGGGCTGGGGTTAATTTGCAATTCACTGAAAACTAAGGGTATAAAAGCCCTCTTTATCACCTGCCCCCCCCCCCGCCCCGGCATCCTCTCTATCTGTCTCTCCCCCGATTCGCCCTCTCTCTCACTTTCTATTCCTCGACGTCTCTCTCTAAAGTTCTTGGCCGACAATCACACACTCAAAAGACTTATACACACCAAAGTGTGATCGATTCACACAGATCAAAAAGCAACAGAGATTAAACAAAAGGGCTCCGCCCTTGTCCTCCGATGGTCGACGCAGCCAAGAAAGATTGCGACGGGAAGTCAGGGCAAGGAAATAGAGGTAAGGAACTGGTTCTTGATTGATGGTCGGTTAAATTTTCTGGTTTAGATTGGTTGTTGGTCTCTTTATGGGTTCGAGTTTGGGGCTGTTGTATGTGGGTTCCAATATGGATTCGGCCATGAGTTCGGGCCGGATTTTGATTTTCAATTCTGGAAATTGGGTTGAGGGGTTTGAAGTCCGATTTGGTGTTCTGAGTTGAGTTTGGGTTTCAACATGGGTTTATTCGTGTCCAGATCGGAATTGGACGCGATGGTCCGGGGTTTCTGGTTCTGACCATGATATTTGGATAATGTGCTTGCGGGTTCGGGCCGTGGGTTGTCGATCTGGGCTGGGGTTTGAAGGTTACTGAAAACATGGTGGTGGATGGTGGTTTGTGAAAATCTGGTGTTATGTGGTTGTTGTGGATCAGGGTTGATTATGTGTGTATATGATTGTAATTTTAGAAGAAAAAGATTTAAGGTTTACCTGCTGGGAGAAGCTGGGAATGGCAGAGAAATTAAAAAATTGTGTTCGAGGCTTGTTGGGACGGTCGGCAGAAATAAAGATGTATTTTTGGGTGTAATGTGTATACAATATAGTATTTATACTGTATTTGAAATTAGGTATAAGGTAAAAAAGCTGGGGAAAAAAATAGGTGGGTTTTGAGGAAAAGAGTTTGGGTCACTTAATTAAGTGGACTAGTAAAAGAATTTGGGCCACAAAATTAATATGGCCCTACAATAAAAATAAATAATAATTGGGCTAAACTAAATAGTAATAATAATATTAATTATCGTAATAGTAATAATAATAATAGTGAATAATATTATTATTTGACTTGTAAAATCTTTTGAGTGACGATTAATATCGCTTAAAATTTGATTCGGACCTAGAAATGACGAGATGAAACATGATAAAATAAAATGAGAAATGAAACGACATGAATCACATGACTTGACATGAATTATATTTAAAACATAAATGAATTTGCATGATCATGAAACAAAATGAATTAAATGATAAATTATTCGGGCATTAATTTAATAAAACTGAACATGTTTTCTATAATTCACAATAAATGTATATGCGGAATCGGGGCGTTACAGCCTACCCCCCTTTAACAAATTTTCGTCCTCGAAAATTAAGTTACGTACCTTGAAAAATGAATGTTGGATACTTAGAAGGATCTTCTCTTCACGTTCCCAAGTTGCCTCATTTGGTCCATGGCGACTCCATTGAACTTTCACCAATTTAATCTCTTTATTTCGTAACTGATATACCTGTAGGTACCTCCTCATAAGTCAGGTTCTTGGCTACATGCAACTCTTTGAAATTGCATACGTGACTAGGATCATGTATGTACTTTCTCAGCATGGAGACGTGAAAGACATTGTGCACTCCCGATAATTCCCACGGTAATGCCAAACTATAAGCAAGATCACCAATACCACTCAAAATCTCAAAAGGTCCGATATAACGAGGCTGTAGCTTTCCCTTTTTACCGAATCGTATCACTCCTTTCATCGGCGCTACCTTCAAGAACACCTTTTCTCTAATCTCAAATTGGATATCTTTCATTCGTTTATCAACATAAGACTTCTGCCGATCCTGGGCAGTCTTAATTTTACTTCTGATTTCGGCTATCTTCTCTATAGTTTGTCCGATCAATTCTGGACCCAAAATTTTTCCGTCTCCAACCTCACTCCAATAAAGGGGCGATCGATATTGGAACACCATGTAACCTCACAATCTCCCGAATATAAATCTTCGCATATTGTTCCATACTGTAAGTCATTCTCACAGGTAGAAAATGAAATGACTTCGTCAAACGATCTACTATCACCCAGATAGCATCGTTCTTCGTCACGGCTCGCGGCAGACCAACCACGAAATCCATCGTGATATGCTCCCATTTCCATTCTAGGATTTCCAACGGTTGAAGTAAACCTCCTTGCCGTTGGTGTTCTGCCTTCACCTTCTGACATATCATACACTTGTCCACAAATACACCAATATCCCGTTTCATTCCTCTCTACCAAAAGAACTTCTTCAGGTCGTGGTACATCTTTGTACCTCCCGGGTGAGCAGAGTATGGTGCAGTGTGAGCTTCTTCAAGGATTTGTTTCCTAAGGGACTGATCCTTAGGAACACATAACCTCCCATCATAAGTCAAAACATCGTCTGCGGCAACGACAAATTTCTCAATACTTCCATCTTGTGCTCGATCTTTCATCTTGCACAAGAACTTATCACGTGGTTGAGCCTCCTTAATCTTATCCCTCAAGTTTGGTTGCAAGACCAAAGATGATAGTATTGCCTTCGAACTCTTTAAAGACTCAACTACCTCAATCCTCAACTCGGAGAACTATTTATCAAACTCTCCTGATCGGTCAAGCAAGCTAACTCGCCTCTAGTCTTCCGACTCAAGGCATCAGCTACCACATTAGCCTTACCCGGGTGTTAATGGATGGTACAATCATAGTCCTTCACCAATTCTAACCATTGTCTTTGTCTCATGTTAAGTTCCTTCTGTGTGAAAAGATACTTCAAACATTTATGGTCCGTGTATATCTCACACTTCCCTCCATAGAGATAGTGATGCCAAATCTTCAGTGCATGTACTACATCAGCCAACTCCAGATCATGCGTTGGATAGTTCAACTCATGTGGTTTAAGCTGTCTTGATGCATAGGCTGCTACTTTACCATGTTGCATCAGAACACAACCCAAACCCTGCTTTGAGGCATCACTATAAATAACAAAGTCTTCCGTCGGATCAGGAATCGTTAATACTGGTGCCGAGGTTAGTCTCCTTTTCAACTCTTGAAAACTTTCCTCGCACCTGTCACTCCATTCACATCTCACGTCTTTCCTTGTTAACTAGGTCATAGGAGTGGCGATTTTCAAAAATCCTTCGATAAATCTTCTATAATAGCCAGCTAGGCCCAGAAAGCTGCGAACTTCGCTCGCATTCTTGGGTACTCCCCAACTACTCACTGCTACAACCTTATCGGGATCTACCTCAATTCCTTTTGAAGTCACCACATGTCTAAGGAATCGAACTCTGTTTAACCAAAACTCACATTTCTTGAACTTGGCATACAACTTCTCCTTGCGAAGTGTCTCCAATGTAATCCTCAAATGCTCTTGGTGTTGTTCCTTGTCCTTAGAATACACCAAGATATCATCTATGAAGACGATCACGAACTTATCCAAGTAAGGTTGGAACACCCTGTTCATCAAATCCATAAAGACTGTCGGTGCATTACTCAGACCAAATGGCATTGCTACAAATTCAAAATGCCCATAACGGGTCCTGAAAGCCGTCTTGGGAATGTCATACTCCCTAATCTTCAGTTGGTGGTACCCCGACCTCAAATCGATCTTCGAAAAGGTTCCAGCTCCCCTCAACTGATTGAATACCTCGTTTGTCGATAATGGGTACTTGTTCTTCACCGTGAGTCGATTCAACTCTTTGTGATCTATACACATCCGAAGTGACCCATCCTTCTTTCTTACAAACATCACTGGTGCACCCTATGGTGACACACCAGGACGAACAAATCCGAGCTCCAGCAGCTCTTGTATTTGGACCTTCAATTCTTGAAGTTCCTTTGGATCCATTCTATATGGCGCTTTGGATGTTGGGGCCGCCCCAGGGACCAAATCGATACTAAACTCCACTTGCCGGTCGGGTGGAACTCCCAGCTAATCTTCTGGAAACACATCCAAAAACTCCCGTACTATAGGTACTCTGTAGGGAACACCTCATTATTAGAAGTTTCGACTAAACTCACCAAGTAACCCTGACATTTCTCCTTCCTTAGACTTCTTAGTGCTTTCATGGTTGTGATTACTCTGGGTACTGTCCTACTCTTAGTATCATAAAAGATGATCGACTCGCATTCAGAACACCTCAATGTTACCTTCTTCTCACGGCACCTTATATCGGCATCATGTCTATCGAGCCAGTCCATACCAAGGATCACGTCAAAATCCATCGAGCTAATCAAATACAGGCTAGCGTCAAATTCTCTTCCTCCTATCTCAATATTCTCGTCAATCATTCTATTAGTTAGGATCGTATTTCCTGACGGTAAGCTAACCTCAAGAGACTCAATAGTTCTAACGCTTCTATGACCAATGGCATGATAAAACTTTGCAGACATAAAAGTATATGTGGCACCAGTGTCAAATAAAGCGAAAGCAGGCACATTAGAGATCATAAGCATACCTGACACCGTGCCGGGATTCTCATCTGCGTTCTTTTGGGTCAAAATATAAATGCGAGCTTTCCTCCAGAACCTTGACCTTTGGCCCTTTGGAGATGACAGTTCGAAGATGAATGCCCTGGCTCCTTGCATCTGTAGCAGACACCTTTACCGTACAAGCACTCCCTTCCATGATTCTTACCACACTTCGAGCAATCTGGATTACTGGTTTGAGGCTTAGGTCCCGACCTTTTATCAACCTTTGCTTGCTTATTAGAAACCATGGCCTTATTTTGGTTCCCATTCCAATGCCTCTTACCGTCATTAGGCTTTGTAGATTGTTGTTGATCCATATTATGGCTAGCCTCAACCTATTGAGCTCGAAACACTGTCTCGGTATACAGTAGCACCTCACGACCAGCCACGATGTGACAAATACTCGGGCATAAACCACTCCGAAACTTAAGGGCCCTCTTTCGATCTGTATCCACCATATGCTCCACAAAGAAGCTGATTTGGTTGAATTTTCTCTCATATTGTTCAACCGTCATTCCTCCTTGTTCGAGATTCCAAAACTCTCTATCCATCTTCTCTCGGTAATGCTGTGGGTAGTACTGTTCCATCATTATTTCCTTAACTCAATCCCAAGTTAATGCAGCACGCTCGGCCACCGGCCTCAAACGCCAATAGCTTATCCACCAGCGTCCAGCATCCTCCACCATTTGATATTGGCCGCAAAGAATTCTTTGCGCATTAGTGCACCCAATGACCTCAAAGGTGCGCTCAACCATTCGTCAACAAGAGCTGGTCCTTCTCGACCGTTGAATGATGGTGGGGTGAAATGCCGGAACTGCTGCACAACTTGTGCCTGAGTAGGAGCTGACACGTTATTATTATGGTTATCCTGACCTCCGTTACCACCACCACCAGCACCAAGGTTGGCATTATGACCACCGAGATTATCACGGGGGTAACATAATAAGTACTTACCACAATAAACCCATGTCGTAGTGTCAAATAATCAACTTTCGGATTGTCTAAAGAAACAAACCTGAAAAAGAGGGGAGTGGGGAAACAATGGATATTACTTCTCCGGGGTTACATTCTACCAAAAAATTGGATTGAAACAAAGTAAGAGAATGTAATTGCACCTTTTTAGATATAGATAATTTCTTTTCTCCAAGCTAAGCAAACAATTTTTATTTATACACAAATTATCGATTATGACTTTAACTCAAACGTATTCGGGTCACTTATATATATATATATATAAATATATATATATATATATATTCAACTCACTTATTTTAGGTGACTCGAATGTATTTTAGGAGACTCGAATTGATGATTAAGATGTATTTTAGATGATTCAAATGTGTTTTAGGTCACTCGAATGTATTGTAGATGACTCAGATGTAATTTAAATGATTCGAATAAGTGACTCATATTTAATTTAGGTGACTCGGAGTTTAGATAACCCTAGTATAAGTTAGTTAACTTGAATATGTACATTCAAATGTATTCGGTGTTAATCGAACATGTGGCTCGAAAATGTTATCCTAATAGATGATTTGAATGTCTTTAAATAAATATGAAAACTAATAATATGGGTATAAACAATAAATTAATACTCCCTCCATCTCGCCTGAAGTGCAATATTTGGTCAAAAAAATGTCACTTCAGAAGTTCAAAATTTAATTAAACGAGGCATTCAGACCCGTGCGATGCACATGTCTTGTTTTTTTTTTCTTATGTCTAAAACTCAAATTTTTTAGACAAAAAGTGATTAACTTGTCCATTAATGAGCATTGCAAAGACCAACATGTGAGTCGGTTTTGTTCACTTGTTAAAAGAGATAATAGCTCCCCATAGGTAAAATTGGAGTGTCAAGTTAAACCGACAACACCTATTTGATTGTTATATGAAAACTAACATACTAAATCCATATAATCTACAAATAATACTTGACTTAATTTTAATAAGTCACATCAAATATTGTACTACTTGAGAACATGGTTTCATCGGTCTACACGGCCCGTGCGATGCACGGTTTTTTGATAAAAAAATTGAACTTTTGCTTATGTCTAAAACTTAACTTTTGATCTGTTATTAAAATATCAATCTTACACATATTTTTTCTAAGAATTATCTCAAATGTTGATCAAACTACATAACCACTTAGTAAGGAGAGACTGTTAAGATGCACATAATATAAAAATGTTCAAATGATAATCAACAATTCGATCATCCACGCGATGTCTGCTAACTTCGACCACTGCAAGTTGTGAATATTGGGTATCAATGCCTTCAAAGCGGAATACAAAATAACACAACAATTAAACGTAACAATAACTTGTGATGATGAAGAAGCTAGCATATATTTTTTTAACCAAACCAAATCTGTCAAAACCAAACCAATCCAACCAAATAAGTAGTCGGTTTATTTGGGTCGATTCTCCATAAAACCAAATAAGAGTAGGATGTATAAAAAGATGAGTTGTCTTTAACAATAATAAAAACAAAACTATTCCAACAATAAGATTGCCACAAATCGAGTATAATGATAACCCATAAATTGATTGTTAATTAATTCATTAACAGTAAGTCATCAATACATCACACCAAGTTTATAAAAAAACAACTAAAATGAAGCCAAAACAAAAGATCATAATGAGTTCCAAACAAAATAACAAATCAAACCACAATATAATACATACTCAAAATTCCAAAAAAGCCAAACAAACTAATATTATCGATCAAATTACGTGTAACTTATCAACGAAAGAATGTGCATAGTGCTTTACAATTCCATGTTATTCACACACGTTCCAATTTGTTGCAATCTTTTATACAAATTCTTCATTTACACAGGCAAATATATGTTTTACCATTTCACCAGATACAACAAAGATGTCGCTCATGTATCCTACATATCTATTGTTGGGCATGTCACTTGCGCTGCGCACTTATGAGTGTTTTGTTACCTTCCTCCAATAGTTCAAAAAGAAAATGCAAATTCATCGTTTGGTTCCTTTGACCGACTTTCACAACTTTCACGCATTAAGAAAATCCAAATTATTTGCAATTAACGGTAGTATGGTAGAGCTATATGTACATGTATACAAGCCAAGCCAAATCAAACAAAACTAAGCCTTGGCCCACTACGATAGGGTCGGCTATATGGATATGACGTCTCCAATAAGCTCTATGTTGGGTCATCTCTTCTGTTAAGTCCATCTGCTACATGTCCTTTCTAGTATAGTTTACTACCAAACAAAGGACTTTAGCCGACGACACAAGATACAACGGCAGACAACACTGTTCCGTCCATAGGCGGATGTAGACATAACCTGGTGGTGCACGTGCACCACCAGATTTTTTCAGAATAAGACCCCCTTCCCCGAAAATATCTAGTATTATCTTTCCCGTTATTTTATTTTGGCAATAATTGAATTATCGAGGAGTTTAATTATTTTTTACTCTCTAAGTTTAATAGGTAAAGTCATATATACCTATTAAATATACTTTTTGATTTGACATAATCTGTTTTGATCAAGGCGATATTAATTAAAGTATTTAAAATTATTTATTCAACCTTGAAGTATTTCTCAAACACTTGCTTCTTTTGAAGAATATTTATGTAATATGATGAAAAAATTAAGATGCACCCTTAATAAAAAACTAGCTGAAGGGTTTCAGTTAATCAAATATTAGAAATTACTTTTGAAAGAAATGTTGATTTTGCACGTAGCAACTGCAAGTGTTGAACGAGTCTTCTCAGCTATGAAGTATGTGAAGAGTGAGTTATGCAGTAAGATAGGTGATCAATGGTTAAATAATCGTCTTGTAACATTTATAGAAAAATATGTACTTAAAACTATTAGTAATGATGTTATTTTGGCACATTTTCAGGAAATTGACAGTAAATATAGGCGATTTTCTTTGTAAATATACGAATCCTTTTTTTTTTGTTTTTTTTCCCACACACGCACACGAGGGGGATCGTCCCCTGTCCTGAGTACCCCCCAAGAGGCTCGAACTCACCCCGATCTAGAGGTAAGTTTTCCAGCATGACATGTTCACCTCATTATCCTCCGCTTTGTTATTACCGACTTTCTTTATGTATTATTTGTTATTTTTAATGTAATTTTAATATATATTTTATCGTTCGACATTGTTTTTCGTGGGACGGTCGGTGCACCAGTGGTTTTTCGGTCCTGGATCCACCTATGGTTCCGTCGTTGAAAAAAGTGGACTGGAATGGCCGACGGCTGGCCCGTCGTCGGCTAAAGTACTTTAGCCGACGACCAATTTGGTTATCGTCGGCCAAAGTATTCTCTGTCCTTGGCTAAAGTGGAAAGTTTAGCCGATGATTTTTACATACTTTAGCCGATGACATTACGTACTTTGTGACGACCAATCACGTGTAAATCGGTTAAACCTTACAAAAAATATATAAGCTCGATTTCGCCAAAATTAATCATTTTGAAGTCATTTTTCAAAACTACATAACAAAAAATTATAAAAAAGAAGAAAAAAACTCGAAATCTATCGAATTGCACTTGTGGTTGTATTTCACAATATATAGGTATGTATTAATCATGTTAGTTAAACTATAATTCATTTGTCAAATTACTAATTTGGTTTAGTGTGATGATTGGATATGATGAATGCTGAAAAAGTACGATGAATTCTGATTTAATATTTTGAACTGTGTTGAATACTGTGGATATGTACATGATAAATTTCGATGAAATTCATGAATGTGATGATTTATGATGAAACTGTGAAGAAAGTAAAGAAGAAAAATGTGTTGATTGATTTAGTATATTCATATTTTTACGATAATGGATAAATACAACATAAATTTATTTTTCCAACAAAATTAACTTCAGCTTTTAGATTATATGAACGTCCAACCAAACGTAGCTATATTTCTGGGACGTGGTACTTGGTACAAAATGAAACATCATTGTGAGAGAATCTAGTCGGAGAATTTCCATATTCCCCATAACTTTTCATATTCCGACTCTTCTGTCGAATGAGAAGTCTTGGGAGCCACCAATATCAATCTCATGCTCTTCACGAGGCGGCGTCGAAATCGGCACAACCTGTAACGATATCGGGTCATGGTCGATCTCTGCTGCGTCATGGTACATGTGGCCGAGCTCGATGTGGTGGCTAAAAGCATCATTGGCGCCGGACTGTCCGTGTAATGTGGTCGGGGACGGCGACTCAGAGTCCCAATGGTCGACGTCGAAGTTGGACTTCCGTGGGCTCTCCATTAATTCGCTCCAGTGATGGCCGCGGAGTAGGTGGACAGGGGACATGCCGTGAGAGCGGGGCGTGGATGGCCGGCTAGACATTAGCGTCCCTGGGGCCGAGTGCTTGTTGGTCTGTTTGACGTGTTTCTTGGCCGTGTGGTGCCAATTTCGCAGGGCTGCGGCTACTCTTTCATTGAATATGGTTGGTTTCATGGTGGATCCCATCTGTTTATTTAATAGTAAATAGAAATTAATACTAAGAAAAAGTATAATCGAGATTTAGGATCTGTTTGGTAAAAAGTAGTGACTATCAGATAATCTAGCTCATAGCGGATAAACTAGCTTATATCGTATGAGGTAGCGGATAACGGATAAACTAATTGATTAAATTTAAGTGTTTGGTAAAATTAGCAGTTGAAGTAGTTTATAAAATAAAATTATGATATTTACAATTAATGCTTAAAAATGAGAGAGAGATTCATTTCATTGAGGATAAATGAGGAATATAATTAAAGCAATATGGGTAAAATTGAGAGAAAAGTAAAACGCTATAAGCTCATACGCTACTTCAAGTAGCATTTCAAAAAAACGCTGTAAGCTACTGAAAAGCGCTATAAGCTACCATTGCCAAACACTTATCGAAGGCTCATCCACTATAAGCAAGCGGATTGACATTGCCAAATCGAGTCTTAGTTTATTTATGAAGATTTCTATATTTCTTACTATTTCTCCTTCAAGGTTTGTGTTACTTGACATATTACGCTCTTAATTGGCAATTGACTATCTGGATCAAGTTACGTACCTGAGTCACGAGAGCATAAAGTGGGAGAGTGACATAGCTGCAAAGTATTTGCACGATGATCCTGGTGATCGAAGAAATAGACAATTTTTAAATACGCATGATTTACTCCAAAACAATTCAGTATAAGATCAAATAACTAAGTATAGATAAGTATTATTCATGTATAGAATCTTTTACGTACCCCATTGAGATTCTGATGATGATATCCTCCACATGTTCATGGAAACAAGATTTTAACCCGAATTCATACTATTCGGAAAGGAAAAAAAGAAATTGCAAGGATCAAGTGTTGAATAATTAATAGCACCAATATAAATATGAATAGAAGTATGAGGTCCCAATCCAGTGCTACAGGATCATTTCTATTATGGAGTGATTGGATTGATATGACAAAATTATAGTCACGAGGGACAACAATCAACACTTGTGACTGTGTTGTGTGCCTGTAGATTTGTCATATCAGTCGGTCATTCCATAATGGAGTGACGAGTGACACTTGATCAAGATCGTAGCAGAATCCTAAATTTTATCTATATGTAGTGTATGATGGGGCTATGCGATTATGTGCTTACCCAAGTCCAGGCAAAGAAGGCCAGTTGAAATGTGTTCTGCAACGGAGAAATTAAACCACAATACTCAAGGGTGTTACAACGAGAAAATCTGAAGTAGGTTCCAAAAAAGAGGGTTAATCTGCCTTGTTGTTTAGCCTAATTATAAGTTAATCCAATTATCTTGTAAAACTACGTTAGATTATGTCCTACAAAAGTATCATTCTCAAGAGGGACTAATTAAGTGCAAGGGTAGTTTTTGCAAGGATGCAGATCTCTGCAGCACAACACCGTGCTGTGCTGCATCCCCACCATCAGATTACACATACCCGCACGGGCGTGTGTGCGCGTGCCGGATCCAACGGTGTGCAGCAGCACAGCACCTGCGGTGTGCGCGTGCCGGATCCAACGGTGTGCAGCCCGGCCACGGTGTTGTCTTTGCGAAGAATCCGACTCCTTTTTGCAATTGGAGAGAGAGTACGTATACACAGTACTGAAAAGAACAAAATTAATGAGATAGAGGATAAGGCGTGGACGATTGAACCGAGAAAAGGTCATCTCGGTGAACCACGAGCATGCCCTTCACAACCTCACCCCGCTCTTGAATGCTTAACCCCATTTTCGTTATTATCAATTGTAGCTTGGTCTCTACCAGCAATATAACCTGTCCATTTCCCGCAAATAATTCGAAATGCTTAAACACTGGCATATAGGATTATATATATACACACACACACACACACATACACACTTCATCTTATGCTAACTAATTATGTGGAGGTGAGAGAATCCACTACTTACGATCAACGGTACGAATGGGAGCCAATAATAGGAATACCAGCCTGTCGACGAATGTATGAAAGAACCAGTATTAGAATTCTATGCATTTTACTTATGATTATAACATATTTAAATTGTCCGGATCTAGTGGGAACCCCTCTTAAAATGAGAACATAGATTCAACACACATTTAGTACGGATTCGGTGCATGATCGGATTCAACACACCCTCAATTGGTCAAATAGATCATCGATTCTTGGCAACAGATACTTGTTTTTTATAGTGAGTTTATTCAACTCACGATAGTCAATACATAGCCGTAAGGACCCATCTTTTTTCTGTACAAACAATACCGGCGCACCCCATGGCGACACATTAGGCCGAATATAACCTTTGTCCTGCAATTCACCCAATTATTTCTTCAATTCTAATATTTTCGATGGGGCCATTCTGTATGGTGCCTTGGATATTGGCGCCGCATTGGGCTCTAGTTCGATGATGATCTCCACTTCACGATTTGGTGGCAATCCCGGCAAATCATCCGAAAATACATCTGGGAATTCGTTCATAATTGGAATAGAAGATAACTAAACTGCGTCAACTTCTGTCTTCATTGCGTAACACCAATAGCCGGTACAACCTTGGTTCATTAATTTCACAGCCTTCATAGCTCGAATAATCTTCCCAGTAGTACCGGGTTTCTGTCCTTCAAAAACATATTCCGCGCCGTCCTGATCAATGATCGAAATTATCTTTCGACGATAATCCATTACTGCTCCATGATGATCTAACCAGTTATCACCTAGAATTAAATCTTCTCCCTTCATATCTATAATAATCAAGTCAGATGGCCAATCTCTACCACCGATGGTTATAGGACAATTGACATTCTCTCGATCCCTAACTATCCTTTCCCTACTCGGCAGTCCAACGATAAAAGGTTCACATGCAGAGAGACCAATAAGGCCCAGACGATTCACACAAGACAATGATATAAAGGAATGAGTAGCTCCAGAATCAAATAATACATCTACCGGGTTCGTACGAATATAAACTATACCTGACGTAGTTGCAGCCCCTACATCGTCAGTCCGCCTCATCTCATACAATCGGGGTGGAGCTGATCCAATGCTAGATGCATCCTTATGCTCGGTCTTGACTCTACCGCGTCCAACACTCGTAGTGGGCTGAATTGAGACAGTGCCGGCTGAAATAGGGGAAGGCTTGGCAAGGATTCTACTCGCTCTCTCACAATAGAATGTCCGGTGTCCCTGCTTTCCTCACATGAAACAAATGACAGGGCGCGATGAACAATGGGAATTGATGTGACCAGGAATTCCACAATTAAACAAACTTTCGGCGCTCCTCCACTGGGTTGCGAAGAACCAACAGAAGATTGCATAGAAGGTTGAGGTTTACGCGATCCGCTGCCTCGAAAACTACCAGAAAATTTTGGTTTCTTCGAACTCGAAATTGTAGGAGCCGGAACTGACACCATCTCATAAGCAAGCACTCTGTCCTGATATTCCCTCAAAGTAGTACACCCAAGGCCCGCCATATACTGTCAGACCTCCGGTTTCATACTTGCGTCAAAATGAAGTATCTTGTCTATCTCATCCTTAACCCGATCTTGAACATACACTAATTGCTTGTTGTATGTCTTGATTGCCTCGGAAATAGGAACGTCCTCGGGTTGAGCTCTGAAAAATTCACTGACTCTTGCTAATTGTACCGGCGCTGCACAATACTGAGCTTCCATCAGTTCCTTAAATTCTTCCCAAGTGACGTCACGGTCTCTGGGTTTAACAGCTCTCCACCAATCCGAAGCGTCATCAACCGTCAGATATTGAGCAATTGGGACTCTTTTGGCTTCAGGGCAGCCAATACCGTCAAAGATCTTTTCTAGCTCGACTAACCAATGATCCCAGTTGTTCTCATCACCGGAACCATCGAATCTGGGAGGGTTCATCTTCATAACCTGAAGCCACCGATCCTCAACCGTCCTGCCAGTATTAATGTTCTGCACCACTTGGGCCAGTTGGTGCACCTGCATTACGACTTGTTGCAGAACGTTAGGCACTTCGGCCTCCGAACCTCCGTCTGAACCTCCCGAAGGGATCGGGTCTGATCTAGACGCAGAACAAAATGCCGATTCTGAGACGAACCTCTTGGACTCAGACACTACTACTCTGCCACGGCCTCGGCCACGGCCGTGTTGGCGGATAGCTCTACCTCTCGGCATACTGAGGAATAAGAATGGTTCAACAAGGAAACGATTACAATAATAGATTGCACAATGACAAGATAAGTACTTCCGAAGAAAGAAGCAACCAACATCCGAAGAGTCTTCCAGCACAGGCAACACGGGGTGGTAGCATGCCAATGATATCGTAGACAACGACTGACTCAATTTAACAGACCCAAAAATACCGACATCCTAGGTATCCAAAAATCTAAGGCTCCAATACCATATTCTGTAACATCCCCGTGATATACGGTGACATTACAGCGCCGTAGATTCTCTTTTGGAGAACCTACTAGGCTAATATACAGAAAACTCATTAAAATAAACAAACCACAACATTCACTTAGTTAAAAGGACAAACTGTCTCCAATACGACATAAATTACAAAACTAAATAACACATTGTCCCGTAGGATCACAACTGATACAACAGCACCGCCCACAATAAAAACAACTCAATGACAACACATGACAGTACTCTCGCGAGTACAAAACCAAAACACAACCATGACTTTGACAATACGACCATCAACTCAAAATAATACACGATATCAAGGCTGCCCACCAAGCTCGTATCCACCCTGTGCTGGCTCCCTTACTGGACCTGAACCTGAATACACAACAAGTATATCCACCCCCGAAGGGGTCGGCAAAATGCGGTGCAAGTACAACAATTACAGAAAATGTACAACCAATGAATATTCAACGAAATCACAATGCCATCACAAATATTCCGAATACAATGCCATAATCATCATCACAAGATAACCTCCCGGTTATGCGGCCCTGTACCCATACGGAATACACACCCCAGAGATTCCTCATCAGGCCCTCCCCGGTGTACAACCAACCGAGTGATCTGTAGAACTCGAAGTCTAACAGGATCCCAGGGGACCCTCGCTGGTTTTACTCGGCTCACACAAGATCAATAAATACATGGCACAAATAGTATATTTTCTCAAAATCACATTTTTCACACATTCATATCAAGTACAATAAACGTAATCAAAGTACTTGCCTTGTTTGGAAACGATACGAAAATAATGAACGGAAAGATGTACGATCCAAACCCCTTCAACGAATCAATCCTAGTTCAACAAAATACCGAATCAAATACCATACTATGAAAATGGAAGGATTCACCCTAAGCTTTGCCCTTAGGGACCTTTATTCAAACACTACGAAGACAACATAGCTCGAATCCAAACTACGGAGGATAACTAGGGATTTAATCCGTGAATCTTGGAGAAAAGTGAAGGATTATGATTACAACATCATAATCTAGCACAAATATGAGCTAAAATAGATTAAAATCGAAGATCTCAACAAAACCCCCAAAATATGAAGAACTAGGGTTCCAGCGGATTTTACCTTGATTTGGACGGTGAAAGTTGATGAGATGTTGATAACTTAGTGTTAGGAACTCAAAAATATTGTTGGATGAAGAAATCCGACCAAAATCTGCACTTTTTAATGATCACAAACGCTCAGCCGCCGGAGGAGGAGAAGGAAAGGAAGAAAATGACGATTCTGAGCCTGCCCAGCATATATATACTGGTGGGAACCAGCGCACGCTACGGTTGGAAATTAGCGTGTGCTAACGGCTTGATAGGCAGTACAGAATCGACTGTCTGACTCCAATAGCGCGCGCTACATAGAAATACTAGCGCGCGTTATCAAACGGGACTAGCGCACGCTAAACTCGAAACATAGCGTGCGCTACCTGCTATCGCCCGCAGTCCAGAAAACAATCTGCCCTCACTAACCTCCCGACCTAGCATGTGTTACAAACCTTTAATATATGCTAACGCATCCCGCAATAGCGTACGCTAGTCCTCCAATAGCGTACGCTAGTCCCGCAATAGCGCGCGCTAGCTGCTACCTTCCAGCATAAAATTCGCAAAATTCATCCAGAACGAACACAATCCCGGAAATCACAAAATTCAATGATTATCAACCATGAATATACCAATATTAATCATCATGTCCCCCAAATACAAATAACCACAACACAACAAGATAATTACAAAACGACACACGTGAAATACACGGTTATGACCAGACAGTTTCCATACTTAGCGTCATTTCGATTCTTTCGACTTCTTGAGACAACTTGCTGTATGTTGGCAGTTAGCAAAACAGGATTGTTTATCCCAACAATTTCTCCCTTTTGATAATGCGAAAACCTCTTTAAATAACTTCTTGATCTAGAGAGGCTAACTCTTGGTCTTCTGTCGAATGATATGATATTTAGCACTTAGTCTAAAAAAATGTGAACTGCTCGCAGGCAAGTTTTAAGAAATCGTAAATATCTACAGGGATGTGTATTACAACTTTAAACTTATGATTGGCGCACAGGCATAATCTTATAGTGTGATCTAGGTTGAATACAACTTGAACTATGAACTGTTCGTAGATAAGTTCTTACAGCTTTAAGCTTTACAAGTTATATACTTGGCAAATAAAATAAATTCGTAATCAAACAGTAATAACAATAAGTGTAAATTACGAGCTGTAATGATTCAAGAGATTGAATTTTTATTGATAATCTGGAAAAATTACAAGTTCTCAAAATAAAACAAAATGCATACTGCAATTTCTAGCCTAAAGAACAAATATAGTGAGAAGGTTCAGACAAGCTAACTCCTGTACTGAGAATGCCTCCAAGGTCTCCTGTCAGGATCATTATCGGTTCCTTTCCACCAATTGATTAGTGAATCATTGCCTCGATCTCGGTAGATCGCTCTTCCTTTAGCAGATTGGTCGAAAGCAAGTATCCAGTCATCGGGATGGGTGAGCCGATCACCTTTTCGGTGTCTTGATTTCATCTTGATTTGCAAGGGAAGCAATCCTTCTGCTAATAGCCTCGTAAATTCATCTGCAGCCTCCACCAGTGTCTTGAACTTGTTGAACATAGTGGATTCCCTGATGAGTTTAACAAAGTATCTCATCGGTTCATTTTTCCTCTAGTCCTTTACTTCATTAGTTGCAGGCTGTCGGTTATAAGGCAGATGAATCTCGAGTGGTCTTTGCACGTTGTTCTTTCAGGGAACACTGGGATCATGGAACTCTGGTCGAGAACCAGATACCTTGTATCCTTTTCCAGGCGAGGCCAGACGGCTTATTGCAGCAACGACACTCTCTTCTAGTGCAGCGTCCATTTCTCTCTCTCTCTCTCTCTCTATATATACATATATATATATATATATATATATATATATATATCCTCCATTGTCGGGCAACCTCTCTGGCTTCTTCCCCCTTTTTGGCATCATCAAGATCTGTGACCTTTGTATCAATCCGTTATAGGATCTTCATCGCTTTGTCCTATTTGGTCTCCAGATTCGTGATTTTGTCAACAAGAGTACCGAGCACCAGAGACATGTCATTAATTTTCTTATCATGTCCTGATAGTCTGGATCCAGTCTCTTGAAGGGCGGCGACAGTCTTGGCTTCGGATACTCTGAGCTTCTCCTGTTCTTGCTTAAGGAGTCTCTCCTGATACACCTGTAGTTGACTGAGCGCTTTCCATAATGCATTAGGCATTAGACGGAACGCGTCCTCAACGATAGAGATTGCATTCTTCAGGCCATAGAGCTCATCCTGATCTATTTCTCGCATCCAATCGAGCTCTTTTCGACATCATACAGCTCCTTCACTGCATCTTGCATGAATACAGTCTGGCGGCCGATTGCATGGAGTTGCTCGATCCGGGCCCCAGTGCGCCGGGAGCCAGGGTGTGCTAGCTTTTCATCATCGAGCTCGTTGAGTTGACGTAGAACCACATGGTGATGAGGGCGTTGTGGTCTATTGTCCGGCAGGAATCCGTCATCGGATTTTGACTTGGAGTTTACAGAGATGGGAGATGCAGGGGCATTTTGCACGGGCTCGTCAGCGGCAGGTGCTTCGGAAGCAGGTGCTTCAGAAGGTTGTGCGGCTGTTTTAGCCTCAGGAACATGAGGGACTGATTCCTCCTGAGCTGTTTGATTTTCTGTAGTCGGGCATACATGAGGGACTGAATCCTCCTGTTGACTCTCAGCTTCCGCCTGCTCCGGCAGAGGGACTGATTCCTCTCGTCAGATGGCGCGAGTTTCTTCTTCTTGGTCAGAGACAGGATCGTCTCCATTATCAGGTACATTTTGTTATACAGGAGGGACTAATTCCTCATGTTGGTCCTAATTGGCTTCTTTTCGAGGGATTGATGTTTGTCTGAGATCCCCTGACCCTGTTGGTCTTGCATACGGGACATTTCTCCTTCCTGTGCTTCTTCGCGGCTGATCCTCAGACCGTCCTGAAGAGCGTCGTCGTCGGCATCTGAGTCCGGATCGGACTAGTGGCCATCAGAGGGAGTCCTGTCATTGGATTTGGATTTCCTTTTCAATCGAGCCTATTCTTTTGCCAGATAGAATTTCGAAATCAACTCACGGCAAAAGTTATTATCCTATTGAATTAGGACTTCGATGTTCTAGGTTTCCGTCACCTCCAGAACGAAATTTTCTTCTTCTTTCCACTCTACCCAGTTATATAGAATATCGTAATGGGCGATCCTGTAGTTTTTCCAAGATATAAAATGCTCAAAGGCTTGATCAATTTGTAACTAGAGAAGAGTTTCATTTATGAGTACTGTCGGGGAGGGACTCCTTACAGTGATTGGGTCTACTGTAGGGATGGGATCTGCAATAGGTGTGGGAGCCTGTATTGGAGAGGGTATCGTAACAAGGGTTGGTACCCTGATGGGAGATGGGTCCTGTATGGGTATGGGTTCCCTTAAAAGAGACTAGAGAGGCAGGTCTCGGCTCCGAATAGGCAGCCGATTCACCAGTGCCTTCCAACTTGGCAAATAGTTGATCCTATGTCATAGCCGCCACTGGCTCGGGATCTACAATTTTTGCAGCAACTATTTCTTCCACAGGGGTTGCGCCCTTTGGGGTTTGAACAGAGGGTTGCGCCATTGGGACATCTATAGTAGCCGCTGTATGTAACACCCCTGATATATTCAGGAATATTACAGCGCCGTAAATCCTTTACATCAGGATTTACAAGGCTAAAGAGTTGAAAAGGCATTAACAGGTACCAACGAATGAAAATAATGAAATTAAGATACAATGATTCGACCAAATACGAAAATACAATTGTTCAACAGAAATGATTAATACATCACCAAATTCAAAGTCATCAAATGCGACTACGTACTCGATTACTTATTGAAATAACTAACAAACAACAGACAAGTAAACCCGGCGAACATCACTCGCACCCCGTCGTCATGCGGCTCCAAAGTGGTTGTTTCCCGCTCTCTGGATCTCGAACATAAACAAAATGTTCACCCCCGAAGGGGTTAGCACAACGATGCTAGTACAAGTACCACAACGTATTATTCAACATCTCACGCAGAATAATAATACGTAATTGACAAAAATATCAACGAGTCTTCTCCTACGAGAAACTCAATAAGTAACATACGCAACTGATAATTGTTGCTACCCAAAATATTATCCGGAGATAGATATTGCTGGAATGGATGGGATAGCAAACAAATGCAAGAGCACTTCCGTGAGAAAGATAAATAACACAAGATTTGCCGGGGTTGTTAGTCCCGGGCTTGAATGCTCTCGCGAGATATTATTAATACCGATATTCGGGGATACAAATACTAATGTAAGAAAACAATTACAATGAGTGTAAAGTTTCTTGTTATCTTAGCTAGTAAGCGTGTAGATTGCCGGAAGAACCAGATTTGATGCTCTGTGAGTTCTTGTAACAAAGGTGATGAACAGTCGCGGCGGTGAGAGATCGACCGCCTCTCACGGCGAGTATATAGCCGGATGTTTGGGCTTTTGGGCTTGTGAACCCCTTGGAATCCGTCTAGTGGAGACTTGCTGCTTCTGCCGATCGTCTTACGGACGAGAGATTTGGAGAGATAAGTCACGAGACGGATTAGGTGAGATAGCCGATAGCTTGATGATGCGTGTGTGTTCTTGATATTTAGTGAATGTATCGGAATGTGAGAGAATGGACTCGAGCGTAGGTCGAATGAATTGAGCTGTATATTCGTGAATCGGGAACCGTAGAGTGAATTCTGGCCGTTGGTTCAAATGAATTCGAATCGAGAGCCTTTTTCCGGTAGGAGGAGGTTCTCTATTTATAGGGCTGGATACGCGGCGATCGCCTTTACTGCAATATAATAATCGGGCGATCGTCTTTTAGCACATGGGCTGTCCCTTTAAAGCTCTTTGGAGTTGTTGGCGTCAACTTTGCGGTCCAATGGGGAGCTTACACGCGTCCTGAGTTAGTCACATGCGGCCCTACTGACAACTTTCGGCGCACATGCCGGTAGGTGGGGTAGGTGACAGGCTGTGGTCACATGTCTTGTCTGTCAGCAAAAGATCTTTTCTGCTGGCGTGGATCTCGTCAGCGCCTTTGGTGGATCTGCACGTGGGTGCTTTTCTGGGATCCAGTCCTTGACGGTTTTGATGGGCGATCGTCTCTGCTCGGGGCGCAGGTCGATTGCCCTTAGCCGGTTAGTAGAGCAGATCGCCAGCTGCCAAAGGGCGATCGCCCTGGGAGTCGATCGCTAGGTACCTGATGGTGGTTTGATATCTTCGACTTGGCGAGCTAGTCGGTTTGACCGAGTTGGTGTCGCTCGGCCTTATAGTCGATCGCCTGTCGGGATGAGTAAATCGTGACACAACAATTGCCCCCCAGCTCGCTCATACGTTGGAAACGTGGGGTGAGGTGGCTTTCTTGGCGATCGCTGAATTTTTGACGAGCGACTGAGTGTTTAATGGAACTGGCGATCGTCTTTGAGCCGATATACTCTGGATTCGGACGACCTGGTTGGCCGCTGAAATGCGCGGGAAAATGCAACGGGCGTTGAAAAGTCTCCTCGCACGTGTCGGGCTCCTATTGGAGGACGCCAACGGTCATTAATGACTCCTCGGCTGACGCGTCCTCGAAAAGACGCGTACGCGGGTCTCGAGGGGTCAACTGGTGCGCCGTTTGAGATCCGACCCCTGAGGTTTTCCTTTATTGCAATCGGGTCCCTGCTTTCTCCTATAAAAGGGGGCGCGGGGCTGCAGTCTCACTCACGCGTACGCATTGGAGAAAGAAGGTCCTGCTGCCGAATTTTTTTGAAGATCTAAGCGCCGATCGTCGATCGATTTCACTTTAGGGTAAGAAAAATCCTTCTCTTCCTTTCTAACTCTGAAAATGGCCGGAACCTCATCGTCGTTTGGAGCGGGAACCGATTACGCCACGGACATCTACGCCTGGGAGAAACTTCTTCCGTCTTCCACTGAGACGGAGGCTGGCCATTCGAGCCGGAATCGACCTAGTGAAGTTGAGGCTTTGTTCAATGAGGCCGATGTTGCTAGGGAGTCGGCCGGCCGAGGAGAGACGATCGCAGATCGAGAGAGATCGCGATCGGGGCTTACCGGGAGCAACATAGTGATTTTGGACGGCCTATAGGGCCTTTCTGAAATAATGGATAGATTGGCGGTCCTACTCCGCGATTCGATTTCGAGGGATATTCGGTCGCTTATCCCTATGTGCTCCCCAAGCGGTCGCGATATCGTGCCGCGCAATGATCGTTGTGGTCGCTCGCCAAATCTGAGCTCGGCGTCCGGAGAGATCCGCCGTCTGGAGGACAAGATTCCATGTTCCTTGAGATGTGGACATGTTTGCGCCGCGGAGAATGAACGAGCCGACCGACCTCCGATGGGTATGGTCGCAGTGAGTGAGGCCGTTATGGAGGCCGGTGCGCTTCCCTCGTCCTTTGCGGTCTCCCATCATTGGCCGCTTGGAATGTGGCGCCACTTCACCGACGCCGAACGCCCGGCTCCAAATCACATGCACTCTCACCCTTTTCGGCGGTCACCGCTGTACTGCCTCTCCGTCGCCGTTGGAGATGAACTATTTGTTTAAACCGACGGCACATAGAGGGTTGGTCGGGCGGTTACCATATTCAAGGCCGATCTGGCCGGGTGATTCATGGAGTTCGAATAAGATACGGGCGATCGGACGAAGTGGTTACAGGTCGCCGGCAAGTGGAGAGCTTCGGCGAGCGACAATCCCACAGGCGAACTGGAGATCCCCACTGAATTTCGGGAGAGGAATCCGGTAAGGGTTTAGACTCTCCCTTCGCTTGGATGCGTGTTGGGTGATCTAATTTGATTGCCATTTTGCAGGCTTCCATATCCCGGCGATCGAGGAGCTGCCTTTCGACTTCCTCGTTGTTTGGGAGCGAATTAGGAGCTTGTCGGACGACGACCTAGACGCCACTCGGATCAACAAGGAGAGTCGCTGGTTGTCGGCTCGACTATTCCGCTTCCCGAGACATCTCGCGGTGCCAGGTATGACTTTATGCGACCTTCAATTTCTAGGCGATCGCCTTATTTGAAGATTGTGTCTGACCGTTAGTCGATCGTCTTTAACTGCAGAGGTTCGTTTCCCTCGCTTCTTGGAGCCTCCGGAGGAGATCGCTATGTCGAACCCAGGAGTCCTAGGCCGTCTCAAATCGAAGAGGTCGACTCGGGTTCCACCCGTCGCATTGCCTATAGTTCCAGAGGCGGTGCCTCGTGCGGAGCCGGAGCCTCGCGTAGAGCAGGTCGAGGTTGAGGAGGAAATTCCGGAGGAGGGGCTTCGGGCGAATCGCAAGAGGCCGAGGCCGCAAGAAACTTCGTTTCCTGCCCCGGGCGATGAAGTGCCGATCGCCGCGCCTCCGATCACCATCGTTGCTCCGGAGCGCGAGCCGCCCTCTGCGGCTTTTCTGCGGGAGACGGCGATCGCGGATGCGGAAACTCCTCGAGGGAAACCGTTTTTCGGTCGGGATCCCGAGAAGGCTGAGAGGTAGATAGCATTTCTGTGTTGACACTTATATCTGCGTAGGAGTTGTATTAACCTTGGTGTTTTGGTGCAGGATCCGTCGCAAAGACCCGTCATGCCCACCGATGGTCGTGGATTTTCTGGCGAGTCGATCTCCTCGCCATTCCTGCGACATTCCTCCCTATGTGAGCAAGGCTGCTTCTGCCTTGCCGAAGGCGTGGACAACTGATCTGGATGCGATCGCCCGGCTGCGATCGTCGAGTTCGATGGATGCTGTTGTCGCCCTTTCTCTTGACGGGCGACCATGGCCGTCTGTGCCGCCAGAGTTTGAGGCGGCCCTCCACTATTCGCCTTCAGGAGGATCTTGAGGCGGCTCGGAAAGAGAACGCCGAGTTTGCTGATAAGATTGCAGCGATGGAGAGGGACTCCTTGGAGGCGGCCAAGCGGGCGAGCCTTGAGCTTGAGCTGGAGAGGAAGGAGACTGAGAAATTCCGAATGGCGGTCGACCGGTTTCGGGACCAGATGCAGAGTGCCGTCCAGGCGAGGAATGCTGCTGAGGAGGAGGCCGATCGCCAGAAGGTGACGATCGCTCGGCTGATGAGCGAGCTGGCGGAGGCGAAAGAGAAGGTTGCTGCGAGGGAGGCCGAGCTCCAGGGATCGCAACAGGCGATGGCCGAGCTGAGGGGAGAGGTCGAGGCGACCAAGGCCGATCCCTTCCAAAATTTGGAGTATGTCAGCGAGTTCGCCTATTACTTGGCGTTCGCCGACTCGATCCGAGCGGCTAAGAAGGGAGGCTTGGAGGTCGGTCCTCTTGCCGAGAGGTTCAAGTCCTATGCATTGGAGCATCCTCTCAATTCGGCTTTCTCCTTGCCGATCTTGGACTGGCGGACATCGGTGTGGATTTGAGCCGTATCCGTCTCCGAGATAGCCTTGCTCACCCCGATGCTCGGAAGATGAGGGAACCGCGCCGAATGCGATGGCGAAGGCCGGCAGGGCCTGAGGCGCTTCCTTTTTGATGTTTTTAGCTTACTTTCTTTGTAGTTTGTAGCTTTCTTTTTGTAGCACTTAGGCCTTCGGGTGACCATGTACTCTATTTTTTTTTTTTTTTTTTCTTTTTTTTAGTAATGAAATGAGCATTTGTCTTTCTGACTTATCACTTGAATGAATGGTTATTTTTAAGTCTTTGTTTGACTTAGTACAAATGTGTGAGGAGAGATCGTTGCGAGGGTAGTTCCCAATGAATTGATAAACTCATAAGACAACTTTTTACAACAAGTTCGATCGCTGCACTACATCTGAAAAAATGACGATCTCCGAATAGCGACGATCGTCGTGTAGGTAGTCCGCACTCTTCTTGCCCCTTGTTTTTATTCACTTAGTGGAAGTAAGGGGATGAAAATAATTCCTTGAGTGAGCGGTCTTCAACTTTGTCGAATCCTCGGGGACGGTCGTCCGTCTTGAGGAACCGTGCACGATCGATCGCGGAGTTCGATGGACCGACTCCTTGATCATGTCTTGATGCGCGAAGACATTGAGTGTCTCGTGACTCACTTTATTATGAGGGTCCTCCGTTAGCCGCGCCGCCTCGTATTTAAACGAAGGGCGTGCGGTCTCGGTCAGAGGAGTCCTTGTGCGGGCGGCGTCGGATGAATCAACTCGCGCCCGCGGCTTGTTAGCTCTGCTTCCCCTCGGCCACCATGGAGATGGCCGACCTCGACGGTGTACGTTGAGACGGGGTTGTGGCACGTCGCATTGTCCGGGTTCACCATGTTAGATGATGAACCTTTGAGGGCGAGCGATCGTGTCCACCGATTTATTTTGAGGGCCTCGACTACGCCGGCCTCGTATTTAAACGAAGGGCGGGCGATCTTGGCCTAAAGGGACCTTGCATAAGCAAATCGGTTCCATCGACTACTGTGACCATGGCTGCACTCTTTCACCTTGGATCGTCATGTAGATGTCGATCTTCGACGGTGTACGTCGTGCGGGGGAGGCGATCTCGTGCCTTAGTCCATCATGTTATATGGTGAACTGTAGATGGCGATCGAGTCCTCCGGTTTCTCGAATAAGGAGGGAGATCGGGATGACTTCCGTGGTCTCCTTCTCTTGATTGAAGCATATAGAGACGGTCGCCGAGGTTGATCCAGGGGTCGGCTCGTATGAGCTTCCCAGCCTGTTTTGCGTTCGACTCGGACGATCGTCTATAGAGATAGGCGGGGGCTTCGGCTAAACCAATAAGTCATCAACTTGCCCTCCTCGAGCAGTCTCAGAGCCGCCCGAGGAGGTCGCGACAATTGTTGGTCTTGTGGCGGGACTCTTGTGGTAGGCGCAATATTGATTGTTGTCCAGGTGACCGTGGTCCCTTATCGCCTTTGGCTTTTTGAGCTCTTCGTGCCCCCTGATGGCATAGAAAATATGTGCCGGAGTTCTGTTGAACGTATGGAGGAGATGTGCTTCCATGTCCTCGAAAGCCCGGAGATCTCCGGTGTCTTGGCGATCGCCTTCTTTGCTTTGGCGATCGCTATCTTCCGGGGCAAGAGGTGGCGTTTCCTCGTCTAAGCGAGGGTGAGTAGCCTTTGCCTGGCCAGAAGTTGGCGGCTTTAGCGCGGAATATCGTGTAAGTTGGGGAATATCCTTGGAGAGATGTCTGAACATGGGAGAGTGACCGTGGAATCCCCCCATGACCGAGTAGAGAGCGAGCTCATCACTGACGGGTTCGCCGGTGAGGATGATTTCGTCTACCCGGTCGATGTAATCTGCGTCAGTTTCGTCCTTCCCCTGCTTGATTTTTATCATGCGCTGGGGGCCTTCCGGTCTGGCGACCTTGCTGGCGAAGTATGACGTGAAGTCATCCGTCAGTTTCTTAAAAGAGGTGACCGATCGTGGTGGTAGTGAGGCGTACCACTTATGGGCCAGCTCGCCCAATGTCAGCGGGAAGATCCGGCACTTGGTTGCATCAGATGCCCCACACCCAGTCATGTAAATTCGGAATTTACTCGGTGGAGCTGGGTCCGATCTCCCCTTATACAGAGGTGTTTTAGGAGGAGCGATCGTTGGTTGTATGGGGGCAAGCTCGATGTGGACCGCGAGTGGCTCGGTCGGCCCGGCGATCTTCTTGCTGGTGCTTGCCCCAGTGTCCAAGAGTGCTCTCATCTCATCGAGCTGACGTTGCATGGCGGCCATCGCGTGGCTCGATCGCTAGCGGCTCGGCGGTTTGAGCGGGAGCCGAGGCGATTGAGTACTGAGTCCCTGGCGATCGGGGCGGGAGTCAGATGGCTGACATGCGTTCGGCTGTGAAGTGAGTAGGCCGAACTCCTGGTGACGGATTCGGATTCCGTCTTCTCAAGGTTGGAAACAGAGTGCCCCGGTCGCCGGGATGGGTCGCGTCCCAAGCGATCGAATATGGATCCGTCCGGTCGTGCGGTCGCCTTTCCTCGCGCATTGGGGCTTTCTGACGATCGCTCGTTCAGTAGCCCGTTGAATTTCCGTTTTCCCACGCGGCGGATGATCGAGGGAGTTATCGCGGGCGGCGTGCATGCTCTCCGTCGCTCCTCCAGGATGGCTATAGCCTCCTCGATCTGTTCCTTGGTTTGGAACTGATCGAGTGAGAGGTTGGGGCCATCTCTCGGATGCGGGATCGAGAGTCTAGCGTTGCCGCGCTTCCCCGCTGCCGGCCGGGGTTCGACCGAGCCGAAATGGTGTGCAGCGGTTCGAGAACAGCTTTCTTAGATGGACCGGCGGATTTCATGATTCTCAAGGTTTTCTTTGAAGTGCGGTGAGTGTCACTTCAAGTATCTCGCCCGAGAATGCTGAGTGTTCTTCGGGACGGTAGAAATAAAAATATGAGGGTTAGATGCCCTCCTTCTAGCGCAAATTGTTGCTACACAAAATAATATACGGAGATAGATAAAGCTGGAATTGATGGTATAGAAAACAAAAAAAATATCACTTACTTTAGAAAGATAAATAACACAAGATTTGCGGGTTGTTAGTCCCGGCTTGAATGCTCTCGCGAGATATTATTAATACCGATATTCGGGGATACAAATACTAATGTAAGAAAACAATTACAATGAGTGTAAAGTTTCTTGTTATCTTAGCTAGTGAGGTTGTAGATTGCCTAAGAACCAGATTTGATGCTCTGTGAGTTCTTGTAACAAAGGTGATGAACAAATGCGCGGTGAGAGATCGACCGCCTCTCACGGCGAGTATATAGCCGGATGTTTGGGCTTTTGGGCTTGTGAACCCCTTGGAATCCGTCTAGTGGAGACTTGCTGCTTCTGCCGATCGTCTTCTGGACGAGAGATTTGGAGAGATAAGTCCTGAGACGGATTCCGGTGAGATAGCCGATAGCTTGATGATGCGTGTGTGTTCTTCAGTATTTCCGTGAATGTATCGGAATGTGAGAGAATGGAATATGAGCGTAGGTCAGAATGAATTCGGAACTGTATATTCAGTGAACTGGGAACCGTAGAGTGAATTCCGGGCTGTTGGTTCAAATGAATTCAGAACTGAGAGCCTTTTTCCAGTAGGAGGAGGTTCTCTATTTATAGGGCCTGGATACGCCGGGCGATCGCCTTTACTGCAATATAATAATCGGGCGATCGTCTTTTAGCACATGGGCCTGTCCCTTTAAAGCCTGCTGGAGTTGTTGGCGTCAACTTTGCGGTCCAATGGGGAGCTTACACGCGTCCTGAGTTAGTCACATGCGGCCCTACTGACAACTTTCGGCGCACATGCCGGTAGGTGGGGTAGGTGACAGGCTGTGGTCACATGTCTTGTCTCACGAAAAGATCTTTTCGCCGGGCGTGGATCTCGTCGGCCGCTTTGGTGGATCTCGCACGTGGGTGCTTTTCGGGATCCGCCTTGACGGTTTTGATGGGCGATCGTCTTCGCCGGGCGCAGTCGATTGCCCTTAGCCGGTTAGTAGAGCAGATCGCTAACAGCAAAGGGCGATCGCCCTGGGAGTCGATCGCTAGGTACCTGATGGTGGTTTGATATCTTCGACTTGGCGAGCTAGTCAGGGTTTGACTGGAGTTGACTGTGTCGCTCGGCCTTATAGTCGATCGCCTGTCGGGATGAATAAATCGTGACACAACAATAATCACAACATGATATCATAACATACACATGGTAATTCCGACGATCCAGCGTTCACTGCCTAGAACCTACGATGATCCCGTCAGACCAACCCGTGGTGGAAAAACCCGTCCGATGATCCAGCGCTCGCTAGCATAGATCCCCCGATGATCCCGTCGGACCAACACGAGGTGGACATACAATAACGACATATATGCACGACAATATGTATAACAACAATACATAAAACAAATAAAGTACTTGCCTCGATTCGAAGACAAGAACGAAACTTCCACGAAAACGAAACACTGGAAGGTCGCCCCTTCAATCAATCACGTTGCTAAGCTCGGACCTTAACAAAATAAGTAATATAGATTTCATTTACAATGCATTTAACATCTAACAATCCAAATCACGGTCGGAAGTTCATAAAATGTAACCTAACCAGTCGAGTCAAAAGTCACCTCGCTGATCAGCCAAGTCAAAAGTCAACATCGCTGATCAGCCGAGTCAAAAGTCAACCTCGCTGATCAGCCAAGTCTATTTTATTCGTTCCGTCGAGACGATCGTTTTAAAAAAAATTCATCCGAATCCGAGTTCGTATGAAGAAGTTATGACCGTTCGAAGGACAATTAAATAGGCGGATCATATTGTGCCACGTGTCAACACCCGATTGGTCCGGAAATTCAACCTCGCTGATCAGCCGAGTCAGAAGTCAACCTCGCTGATCAGCCGAGTCAGAAGTCAACTTCGCCGATCAGCCTACTTGACTCGCCTAGTTGATGACAGTAGGGTACTGGGTAGAAAACTGAACATACGAAATTCTCAGGTGAAGTTGGGTGATCCAAGATTGATGTGTTAGATTCCAATATCATCATTATATCCAGAAAACATCTAACAAATCCAACTTATATGGAAGGATATAACCTCTGGTGATTTATTCATAAGTATAAACATCCCAATTTCTAAAACATGATGATGCTTGGATGATTTTATCAGTTGAACTCAATATCTTGACAGCATACTTCTATCATATCCTTGATAACACAAATCCAAGTAGGAATTAGTATTAACATACCTTAAGATGAAGAAAACACCGAGACAATAAGTAGAATCCAACTCCGGTTGCTTGCTTGCCAGATCAAGATGTTTCTCCACTTTCAATGATCAATCACCAGTGACACCCAATCTTCAAAGATCACAAAAGGGGTGGTCTAAATGTGTTTAAGAGGTAGGGAAAACCCTCTGGACTTTCAGGGAACTAAGAACAGGTGAAGGAAGATGAAAACCAAATGAAATGAGGTGGTGTCCTTTATAAAATATTTCTGGACCCATGTGCTCAATAATTTCCTACGCTAGATTCCAAAGTGTCTGTGCTTAATAATTAAAATCGTCTGTGACTATGTGGCCTCCACCCAACTCCATAATTGATTACTTTACTTATAATATGCAGCCATACTCAATAATTTGTATTATTGAGTATTTGTATGAGACAAGTAATATGCTGCCATACTCATGCATGAAAATACAAATACGGTAAATACCATATTCCACTTATTGATATCACAATTCCAACTAATACAGGGTTCAAATACAGGTGAAATACTCGGTAATTAATTCGGATATTACATACTCTCCTACTAAAAAGGAGTTTCGTCCAGAAACTCAAGACGAAAATAATCATGGATATATGGACTTCATACTTTCTTGTTTCCCAAGTGGCTTCTTCCACTCCGTGGCGCGACCACCGAACCTTGACCAATGCGATCGGTTTGTTTCTCAACCGCTTAACTCGACTCTCGAGTATCCCGATCGGTTTCTCTTCAAACGTGCCATCTTGAGCGACTTGATCTCGCCAAATTAATGACATGACTAGGATCCGTATATACTTTAATTGGGATACGTGGAACACGTTATGAACATGGCTCAATGACGGCGTAATGCCAATCAGTATGCCAACTCTCCAACTCTCTCAAGGATTTCGAACGGTCCGATATATCTCGGACTCGCTTTTCCTTCTTCCAAAACGGAAAATTCCCGAGTAGGAGAAACCTTTAAAAGTACGTGGTCTACTGATCAACTCCAAAGGGCGACGACGTATGTCTGCGTAAGATTTCGCGACTGGGCGGTCAACAGCCTTTCACGAATCAAGTCTATCTTCTCTCGAGTCTGTACGATCAACTCTGGTTCTGTCCCGATTAAGTCTGATGAATCGTCCCAACACAGGGGCGATCTACATCTCCTCCCGTATAATGCCTCAAACGGTGCCATCTTAATGGAAGCATGCCAACTATTGTTGTAGGTAAATTCAATCAACGGTAGATGAATTTCCCAATCGTTTGACTAATCTAAGGCACAGGCCCTTAGCATGTCTTCCACCATTTGAATGGTCCTCTCGGATTGTCCGTCAGTCTGCGGGTGATAAGCTGTACTGAAGTTCAATTTTGTCCCCAAGGCCTTATGAACTGCTTTCCAAAAATGAGACACAAAACGGCCGTCTCGATCAGAAACAATGGTCTTCGGCGTTCCATGCAATCGAACTATCTCCGAAATAAATACTCGTGCCAACCTCTCTGGTCCCCACGTGTCTTTAATGCTTAGAAAATGAGCTGATTTGGTTAAACGATCAACTATCACCCAAATCATGTTCATTCCTGTCTTGGTTCTCAGCATACTAGTGATAAAGTCCATCGATATGTCCTCCCACTTCCATTCAGGAATCGGGAGTGGTTTCAACATTCCGGCAGGTCGTTGATGCTCGATCTTAACCTGCTGACAAGTCAAGCATTTCGAAACGTAGTCCGCTACAACTTTCTTCATGTTGCCCCACCAGAAATTCTACTTCAAGTCCTTATACATCTTACTGGTGCCCGGGTGGATAGAATAGGGCGAACTGTGAGCTTCCTTCAGAATCGTCTGTTTCAGAACATCGACATCGGGAACGCAGAGTCGGTTCTGAAATTTCAAAACTCCATCATCATGAATTACAAATCCGGGGGCTTTCCCCTTGATCACTTCATCATGTAACCGAATCATCAGAGGATCATCCGCTGCCTAGATTTGATTTCTTCGGTTAATGATGAAGTTATTTCCATCATGCACAGCTTGTCCTTGGACTCTTTGTAACCATACTTCAATTCCTTCTCGAATAATCTCTCGTTGAAGGCTAAGTTGGGAGGTCGAGTCTCCAAGATTCGAATAGAAACAGGCTTGCGGCTGAGTGCGTCGGCCACTACATTCGCTTTGCCTGGATGATACAAAATCTCCAAGTCGTAGTCCTTAATCAGCTCTAACCATCTCCTTTGCCGCATGTTCAACTCTTTCTGACTGAAGATGTATTTGAGACTCTTGTGATCCGTAAAGATCTGATAGTGAGTCCCGTACAGATAATGCCTCCAGATCTTTAAAGCAAAAACTACTGTCGCTAGATCCAAATCATGTGTTGGGTAATTAACTTCATAAGGTTTCAGCTGTCGCGACGCGTAAGCCATCACCTTGTCATTCTGCATTAATACGCATCTGAGTCCTTGGTTCGAAGCATCACTGTAAACTATAAATCCTCCTGTTCCTTGTGGAAGTGATAGAATTGGTGCCGTCGTCAATCTCTTCTTCAATTCATCAAATCTAACCTGACACAACTCATTCCACTCAAACTTTTGAGTTTTCTGCAGGAGTCGAGTAAGTGGGCAGGAAATTTTGGAAAACCCTTCCACGAACTGACGATAATACCCAGCAAGTCCTAAGAAACTTCGAACTTCTTTCACGTTCTTAGGAGGCTTCCAATCCAAAACCGCTTCAATCTTCTGAGGATCTACTCGGACTCCTTTAGCTGATACCACATGACCGAGGAACATTACTTCCTTTAGCCATAATTCACACTTAGAGAGTTTGGCGTACAGTTGCTCGTTTCTTAAAAGTTCTAATACAATCCGCAAATGCTGTGCATGCTCTTCCGGGTTATTAGAATACACTAAAATGTCATCAATGAACACGACCACAAATTTATCCAAATATTCTATGAACACTCGGTTCATCAACTACATGAATACAGCAGGTGCATTAGTGAGACCAAACGGCATCACTACAAACTCATATTGTCCGTAGTGAGTTCTGAACGCTGATTTCGGAACATCTGATTCTTTAATCCTTAGCTGATGATATCCTGATCTCAGATCAATTTTAGAGAATACTGTTGCTCCTTGCAACTGGTAAAATAAATCATCAATCCGTGGCAACGGATATTTGTTCTTAATCATCATCATCTTGTTTAGCTCTCGATAGTCGATACACAGTCGAAGTGATCCATCCTTCTTTCGGACAAAAAGAACCGGCGCTCCCCAGGGCGAAACGCTTGGCTGAATATAGCCTTTGTCCAGTAACTCCTCCAGTTGCTTTTTCAGTTCATACATCTCAGTAGGTGCCATACGATACGGCGCCTTAGAAATTGGTGTAGCTCCGGGTTCCAGTTCAATGGTAAATTCTACATCCCTTCGTGGAGGTAGTCCAGGTAACTCGTCAGGAAATACATCTGGAAATTCGTTCACAACAGGAATGGATGAAAGTTCCACAATTTCGTCTTCTTTCTTCATTGCATAACACCAGTATCCGGTACAGCCCTGTTTCGACAATTTGACAGCTTTCATCGCTTTGATCAACTTTCCCGAGCTTCCCGGTTCCCATCCCTCAAACAGTATTTCGGAACCATCGTCAGCGATCAGCGAGATATTCCTCCTTCGGTAGTTTACAATAGCTCCATATCGATTAAGCCAATCGTCTCCGAGTATCAGATCGTCCCCTTGCATTTCTATTACAATCAGATTTGAGAGCCACTCTCTGCCTCCAAATGATACAGGGAAATCTCTAGTTTCTAAGTTTCCAACAATCCTCTCTCCACTCGGTAAACCAACAACATAAGGTTCACAATTATGAAAACCAGAAACATTCAAACGATTTACACAAGACAAGGATATAAAAGAATGCGTAGCTCCTGTATCGAATAAAACGCTAACTAGCTGGGAAAGGATCTGGACAGTACCTGATGCAACAGCAGCATCCTGATCGTCTGTTCTCCTCATCTCGTACAGACGTGGGGGAATAGATCCAGCACTCGATGTACCCTTTCCTTCCCACTGTCCTCTGGCTCGCCCGCGGCCAAAATTCTGAGGCATCTGAACACTTTGCTGCGTTTGTTGGATACTGGCTTCCTTCTGGACTGGCTGTGGTGTACGGGCTCTAAAAGACTTTGCAGCCTCTTCACAGAACACCGCACGATGTCCCTCTCGACCACAATGAAAACAAGTCACGGCAGGTAGGGGTCAATTCCATCGATAGTGTCCCGTCTGGGCGCAGTTAAAGCATTTCCTAGTAACATCAGTCATAGTTGATGTTGCTCCGAAGTTCTTTCCGCTCCTACCTGGGTGCGGAGGTTTCTCTAAAGAATGAAAATATGACTGGGCCTTGCGGGGGCCGCTGTTCTTGTGCTCTGTAAAAGTACCAGAGACTTTCTGCTTCTTGGATTCCGTAAATTTCTCCATAGCTGCTTCCTTGATCTCATACACCAATGCCTTATCCTGGTATTGACGGAGTGTGGTACATTCAAAACCGGACATGTACCTCTAGATTTCTGGTTTCATCCTCATATCAAAATGGATCATCATTTCTGCATCTGTTCTGACCAGATGTCGAACAAATGCCAGCTGCTGGTTAAACGTCTTAATTGCCTGAGATACCGGCACATCTGAAGGCTGAGCGGAGAAAAACTCCCGAACCTTAGCTTCCCTCACAGGACGAGGGCAGTACTGAGCTTCCATCATCAATTTAAACTTTGTCCAATCAGCATCATGGTCTATAGGCCGGATGGCTTCCCACCATTCGGAAGCTTCCCCTATCAGAAAGTATTGAACGATAGAGGCTCTCCAGTCATCTGGGCAGTTAATTCCGGCAAAGATTTTCTCCAGTTCCTTCAACCAATGGTCCCAGGTGGGAGTCTCAGAAATACCGTCGAATTTGGGTGGTTGCATCTTCGCCACCTCTTGCAGCCACCGGTCACCTCTATTTCCCATATCTGGGATCCCTTGTTGTCTATCTCCTTGCTGTAATCCTACCGCCACCTGCATTCGATCCACGACCTGAGCGAACTGAGTCATCTGGTTCACCACCTGATGAAGAATCTCTGGTACAACAGGTTCTGGTTCATTATTGATGGATCGTTGCGGCTCGCTTGAGCTATGACTGGCCTGATTAGAAGGTGACGCCTCCCTTTCAGCATTCCTTCGTCCGCGACCACGTCCACGTCCGCCTCTCAACATATTGTAAGCATAATTACTCAATATACAGGAAACAATATCGTTCAAATGCTCAAGTATAAGGAAATGTAACATGCAAAGTACGAGATAGAGTTTAGGAACTTACAACCACCGCCCGCACGACGACGTAGGCAGTACAGTGATGTTATTCGCGGCCGGTTACCTCAAAAGACATAAACGACCCCTATTTTAACCCAACGGCCAAGATATCCATAATCTTAGCTCTGATACCATATTCGTAACACCCCGATATATTCAGAATATTACAGCCGTAAATCCTTTACATCGATTTAGAAGGCTAAAGAGTTGAAAAGGCATTAACGGTACCAACGAATGAAAATAACGAAATTAAGATACAATAGATTCACCAAATCAAAATACAAATGTTCAACAGAAATTATTAATACATCACCAAATTCAAATTCATCAAAAGCGACTACGTACTCGAGTACTTATTGAAATAACTAATAAACAACAGACAAGTAAACCCGGCCAGAACATCACTCTGCACCCCCGTCGTCATGTAGCTCCAGTGGTTGTTTCCCCGCTCTCCTGGATCCTGAACATAAACAAAATGTTCACCCCCGAAGTGGTTAGCACAACGATGCTAGTACAAGTACCACAACGTATTATTCAACATCTCACGCAGAATAATAATACGTAATTGACAAAAATATCAACGAGTTATCCTACGAGAAACTCAATAAGTAACATACACAACTGATAATCACAACATGATATCATAACATACACATGCTAAATCCGACGATCCAACGTTCACTGCCTAGAACCCACGATGATCCCGTCAGACCAACCCGTGGTGGAAAAACTCGTCCGATGATCCAGTGCACACAAGCATAGATCCCCCGATGATCCCGTCGGACCAACACGAGGTGGACATACAATAACGACATATATGCACCACAATATGTATAACAACAATACATAAAACAAATAAGGTACTTGCCTCGATTCGAAGACAAGAACGAAACTTCCACGAAAACGAAACACTCGAAGGTCGCCCCTTCAATCAATCACGTTGCTAAGCTCGGACCTTAACAAAATAAGTAATATAGATTTCATTTACAGTCGTATGAACATCTAACAACCCAAATCACGGTCGGAAGTTCATAAAATGTAACCTAATCAGTCAAATCAAAAGTCACCTCGCTGATCAACCGAGTCAAAAGTCAACATCGCTGATCAGCCGAGTCGAAAGTCAACCTCGCTGATCAGCCGAGTCAAAAGTCAACCTCGCTGATCAGCTGAGTCTATTTTATTCGTCCCGTCGAGACGATCGTTTTAAAAAAAAATTCATCCGAATCCGAGTTCGTATGAAGAAGTTATGACCGTTCGAAGGACAATTAAATAGACGGATCATATTGTGCCACGTGTCAACACCCGATTGGACCAGAAATTCAACCTCGCTGATCAGCCGATTCAGAAGTCAACCTCGCTGATCATCTGAGTCAGAAGTCAACCTTGCTGATCAGCCGAGTCAGAAGTCAACCTCGCCGATCAGCCTACTTGACTCGCCTAGTTGATGACAGTAGGGTACTGGGTAGAAAACTGAACATACGAAATTCTCAGGTGAAGTTGGGTGATCCAAGATTGATGTGTTAGATTCCAATATCATCATTATATCCAGAAAACATCTAACAAATCCAACTTATATGGAAGGATATAACCTCTGATGATTTATTCATAAGTATAAACATCCCAATTTCTAAAACATGATGATCCTTGGATGATTTTATCAGTGGAACTCAATATCTTGACAGCATACTTCTATCATATCCTTGATAACACGAATCCAAGTAGGAATTAGTATTAACATACCTTAAGATGAAGAAAACACCGAGACAATAAGTAGAATCCAACTCCGGTTGCTTGCTTGCCAGATCAAGATGTTTCTCCACTTTCAATGATCAATCACCAGTGACACTCAATCTTCAAAGATCACAAAAAGGGTGGTCTAAATGTGTTTAATAGGTAGGGAAAACCATCTGGACTTTCAGGGAACTAAGAACAGGTGAAGGAAGATGAAAACCAAATGAAATGAGGTGCTGTCCTTTATAAAATGTTTCTGGACCCCGGTGCTCAATAATTTCCTACACTAGATTCCAAAGCTGTCCAGGCTTAATAATTAAAAACTGTCCAGGACTATGTGCTGGCCTCCACCCAACTCCATAATTGATTACTTTACTTATAATATGCAGCCATACTTAATAATTTGTATTATTGAGACAAGTAATATGCTGCCATACTCATGTATGAAAATACAAATACGGTAAATACCATATTCCACTTATTGATATCACAATTCCAACTAATACAGGGTTCAAATACAGGTGAAATACTCGGTAATTAATCCGGATATTACACTGTAGCCGTCGTAGGATTTGTTTTGGAAGCTTTCTTGTGCTTCTTCTTTGCCTTCTCTGCAGCCTCAGGTGACTTGCTGTTAGAGATACTTCTTTTTCTCTTCTGCTTCTCTTCCCACATGGACTTGATTGTAACATCCCTGGGATCGTCAGAAATACCTGTTTGAGAATAGACCGGCTATGTTGAATACAATGGGCTTGTTCCCACCTATGAATTTTCCAGGGCTAATCTTCTTGGCATCTTTAGACTGCGGGACACCACCGTGAGTTAAGATGTAGTTAAGGATGAGGCCAAAGGATTTCTTCTGCGACACAGGCTTGGCGGCCCCTTCCTGTAACCTCTTTAGAACAACTTGGCACCAGTTAACCCGTTCTCCGGACATAATGGCTACCATCATCCTAAAGCGAAGGTTATTGCACATCTCAAATGCTCCAGTCCGATTTTCAACAATCCGGCAGCAAAAGTCATGAAGATATACGTACGGTAGGCAAAAAAATTTCTTATGACATGGGGTGGACATTCTTGTCGGACCCGTCACCTGTGAACAGCCCCCATTAGGCCGTCAACAGTTCATCCGACCCGAATGATTCGAGTTCCTCCATTCCCAGGCCATCGGACGGTAGCCTGAACAAGTGTTGCAGAAGCTCCTGGTTCACCGAAACTTGGATCTCGCGAATAGTAGTCGTGATGTCACAGACATCTCCACCTCTTTTATGGGAAAAGAACTTGATGGAGGCATCAAGGTAAAATTCTTCAACTATACGCTCATCGTAGAGCTCAGTGTGTTGATGTAATACCCGCCATTTTTATAATGCAATATTATTATTTTATAATAATATTATAATGCATTTCATGTTATTTAATTCAATTTAAATAATCATGAACATTTATTTCGACATATCACAAGTCCTAGCCCGGGTTATTTTTGTCAGTTACATTCTAGTAGTCACTTACTAATAATATTAATAATGTATTCATTTCATTTAACCTCATTTCATTACCGAGTGAGTAACTGTTGTACAGTTACTTTCACTGCACGTACAAGTCAACTTCATGTAATATCATTTAATACGATCAGACATTTTCATGATATCTCATATGTTCTGAACTCGAGTCAATTTTTCAAGTTAATTTCAGAACATTTAATATTAGTCATTTTTAAGTATGATAATTGAAGGTATTATTATTATGATTAATAATAATATTTATAATAGGAACAATATTAATATTAACAGTATTAATATTTTTATCTTCATTATTTCTATAACATCATTTAAATTACTCTCGATATTATTATTAGTATCGATGTTATTAATACTACTGTTATTATTAATTTTATCATTATTGTTATTATTATTATTATTATTCTTCTTCTTCTTCTTCTTCTACTTATTATTATTATTATTATTATTATTATTATTATTATTTTTACCATTGGCCCAAACACTGTGCTGACCCAGAATGATAATACAAGCCCATGATTAATCCTAACCCTAATTTCGATACAGTATAACTGCAGTACAGAAATACATTACACAGAATACACACTTTTCTTCCCAGCCGTCATTCTTCATCGTTCAACAAAAACAAAAAAAATATACAACACAATACAGAAAAAACTTTCGATACACAGAGGAAGGAGAAGGAGGCAGCACTTTGTCGACCCGGTCGTCTCGAGAAAAACTCTTCTGCTCAGAATCGTTCCAGTCCCGGAACGACCACCTTCGGTTCCTCATCTCCTCCCTTCAGCAAGGTAAAATCATATCCTAGCTTCTCTTACTCGTCTGCAAATTTCAATTTTGAATACATACTTATTGCTTGAATCAAAACAATTCAAGCCCTGAAAATTCTATGTTCAGAAACAATCATCGAATCAGAAATCAGGAACCAAATTCCCTAATTTTAAAACCATATTCAGGAACCCGAAACCAGAAACATCGGCCTAACCTCGCCGACCCTACCCGTTTCGCTTCATCAGAACCGCCGCCTACTGTGGGCCGTCGCGACACCAGGGCCGGAAGAACAGTCCGACTCAGAGTTGTTTGTGTGTACCTTCGTTTCAGTGTGTGTGTATGTTATTTATTGTATGTGTGTGTTTGTTTCGGAAATTTTGTCATGGCCGAGAGAAGAAGAAGGGCAGAAGATGGGAGGAGAAAGAAAAACGGGAAGAAGAAGAAGAAGAAGAAATGTTTCGGTCGGCTGAAGTTAGGTTTAGGGGGTATTTATACCCCCGAAATTTTAAGACTATTCGTTTTAGACCCCAGATTCCTCAGGTCTTGCACCTTGACCCCAAATCTATTTATTCAGTTTTCAATTCAGCCCCCAGCTAGTATAATTAATCCGATTTGACCTCACTAACTTTTAAAATTCACTTCCAAATTCTATTTTGACCGAAATATTAAAATGTTGACTTTCAATTAATATTAATAATTAATCTGAAATTTATGCATAAGTATTTTAATTTCAGTCATTAATAATGTTAACTCTTCGGTTAATATTAATAAACAATTATAATTTATTTTCAGTTATTATATAGTGATATTCGTATCTCTTCATGTATTATAAATTGTAAGGATAATAATAATTATTATTATTATTACATGTAGACTTTATCGAGGATTTACGGGCTTAGGACTGTGAGTCGAGCACATTCATTTCAGTCAGACATCATCATTTATTCAGGTGGGAATTTTCACTATCACTTTAATTGCTTTGATTGGACTGCATATATGATATTCATTTCATGTTTCTAAATTATGATACACGTTGTAAATCAGGTTCACCTGTATTCGTGTAAGAGGTTATCATGTTGTGTGGGGACACCTGCTCAACCCAATATTCACATATGTGGTGTTGCGTGTATGTTTCATGTTGTGTGGGGACACCTGCTCAACCCAATATTCACATACGTGCTTGATTCATGTATATGTGGTATTGCGTGTATGTTTCATGTTGTTGCGGGGGCACCTGCGCAACCTCAATATTCGTGTTATGCGTGCTCGATTCATGTTGTACGTAATATTGTGAGTATGCATTCATGTTAAGGAAAGATATAATATTGTTTATTCATGTTATGTTTTCCATGAGATTTTATATTACTGTGATCAGTGAGATTTCCACGAGCTGAAGGAAGCTCACCCTCACCTTTATTGATCCCGCAGGTTGAACCGAGCCGGATGGACGAAGGAGCGAGCCGAGGGAGCATATGAAAAATAAATTATTAAATGTTGTTTTTCTTTATGTCAACTGTTTTGAAACTTTTGGGGAAACTTTGACTAGAAATATTAAATTATGATTTATTTTCTTCAGCCGCAAATTTTACTTCGTATATATGATGAAATGTTACCTTATTTAAATATATTTATTTTTATGTCATTGTAGCGACTCGATTTTGTAGGCGAGAATTTTTATATTCTCAAGAAAATTATTTTTCTCAAAATTTACCTTTTATTTATTTTTTCCCCATTATTTACCCTAGAAAGTCGGGGCGTTACATAGTGGTATCATAGAGGGTTTTTACCTTTCTGTGGACTCGCTAAAATGTAAAAGTATCATATGCTCTTAACTTCGCCACTTCGTCACTCCGTCTGAGGCACCAAATTTCAGTTATTATTCATGCATATGTCATTTCGTTTTATTCACATAATTATTTATGCATGTACGAACTGTTAGAATGGCCAAACCTAGAATGACTCCAGGTAAGAAGCTCCCAGCTACTTTTGACTCGTGACTCCTAGCACGTAAGGACTGGTGGGACGACCCTAGTCTACCAGAAAATGCACCACACTACGTCATTAATAGACTGAGTAAGTGGCTAAAATCTGGGAAACAAGGTTCTGTCCCCTGCCAGCTAGAGCACTTGATTGAGAAATTATCTGAAGACTGGAGTTGCTGCATCTTCCGGCTTTGGAAAAAGGCCATCAAGAGATCGCTTGAAGAGCGAGAGGCTGCAGATGATTTCCAATTTGTCGCTGGACGCCTATTGGATTTATATGCTCGAGAGGAGATTCCAACTGCAAATTGGGATGCCGACTCTACGGACGAGGAAGACTCGGAGGAGGATCTCGAAGAAAATCCAGAAGAAGAACCAGAGGAGGATCCCGAAGAAGATCCCGAGGAAAATCCATAAGAAGAACCAGAGGAGGATCCTGAAGAAGATCCAGAAGAAGATCCAGAAGAAGATCCGGAAGAAATTCCTGATGAAAGCTCAAGGGTGGATCTCGCCGAAAATATGAAGGACGTGATAATGGCGGATGTCGAGTCCGAAGATGAGGTCATTTCGTGGATTGAACCACGACCCCCTATTCTCATTGTAGATATTATTAGTAGTGATGATGGGGAGTAGTGCATGTAGACTCGATAACTATCAACGTTAAGATAGAGATTAACGAACATAGCTTCTTAGCCAACTTGCACATAGTTGAACTTAGTGATTTTGATGTTATTTTGGGAATGGATTGGTTGGACAAACATAGAGCTGTAGTCGAATGCTCCGAAAGGAGAGTAACCTTATGTCCGTCTGTTGATGTCAAGACCGTATTCGAGGGAGTTAGACACTCTAGTACCCGGAAGGTGATTTCTGCCATGAAAGCTGTGAAAATGTTGAAGAAGCGTAGTTGCCAAGGATTCTTTGTGAATGTGATGGGGAAAACGACTTCGGAGAAGACGGTAGCTGACATACCTACCGTCAAGGAGTATCCAGACGTCTTTCCCGAAGACTTGCCCGGAGTTCCACCGAATCGTCAAGTTGAGTTCTCGATTGATCTAGTGCCAGGAGCGGCACCAATATCAAAGGCTCCCTATAGGATGGCGCCTAAGGAATTGCAAGAGCTGAAAGTGCAACTCTAGGAACTACTCGACTCTGGATTTATCCGACCGAGTGTTTCGCCATGGGGTGCGCCAGTGCTCTTCGTGAAGAAGAAGGATGAAAGTTTGAGGATGTGCATAGACTATCGTGAACATAATCGACTCATGATAAAGAATAAATATCCACTTCCTAGAATAGAGGACCTATTCGATCAACTTGGAGGATCGGGAGTATTTTCAAAAATAGATTTGAGATCTGGATATCACCAACTGAGGATTAAGGGTGATGATATCCCGAAGACCGCATTTCGAACTCGTTATGGACACTATGAATTTATAGTAATGCCATTTGATTTGACTAATGCACCAGCGGTATTCATGAACCTCATGAACCGTGTATTTCAACCTTATTTGGATAAGTTTGTCATTGTGTTCATAGATGACATACTTATATATTCAAAGACCAAGGTTGAACATGAGCAGCATCTTAGAACAGTATTGGGAATACTGCGCAAGGAGAAGTTATATGCAAAGTTCAACAAGTGTGAATTCTGGCTTAACCGAGTTGCATTTTTGGGACATGTGGTCACTTCTAAAGGAATTGAGGTTGACCCAATTAAAGTTGAGGCAGTCAATGATAGGAAAGTACCAAGTAGTGCGAATGAAGTTCGAAGCTTCTTGGGATTAGCCGGTATTATCGGAGATTTATCGAGGGATTTTCGAAGATAGCTGCACCGATGACTAAGTTGACTAGAACGGGAGAAGTTTTCCTATGGAATGAGAAATGTGAAAAGAGTTTCCAAGAACTTAAGCGAAGATTGACTGTTGCACCAGTATTGACGATTCCCGATCCGACGAAAGAATTTGTCATCTACAGTGATGCATCCAAACAAGGTTTGGGATGTGTATTAATGCAAGAGGGCAAAGTAGTTGCCTATGCTTCGCGACAGTTGAAACCGCACGAGCTGAACTACCCTACTCATGATTTGGAATTAGCAGCGGTAGTTCATGCCCTGAAGATTTGGAGACATTACCTATACGGAGGTAAGTGTGAAATTTATACAGACCACAAAAGTCTTAAATATATTTTCACACATAAGGAATTGAATATGAGGCAGCGCAGATGGCTTGAGTTGGTCAAAGACTACGATTGTACAATTCATTACCACCCCGGTAAGGCAAACATAGTTGCTGATGCACTAAGCCGTAAGGCAAGAAGAGACCTAACTTGTTTGTTGACCAAGGAGGAACACTTGGTCAAGGAATTTGCAAGGATGAACCTTGAGGTGGCTACACCATCGAGACCAGTTGAGTCATTATTGGCTAGTTTGGTGGTACAACCAACCTTGAGGGAACAAATCAAAGAAGGTCAAGGACAGGACGACTTCTTGGTCAAGATGAAAGAACGTACTCTTTCAGGTGAGGATAAAGGTTTTAGCATATCCGATGATGGCACAATATATTATGAAGGGAGGATTTGTGTGCCCAATGTTGTTAAGTTGAGAGAAGCTATATTGAAGGAGGCATATAGTACTCCGTATACAGCACACCCTGGGAGTACAAAGATGTACCAAGATCTTAAGAGGACATTTTGATGGGAAGGTTTGAAACGAGATGTGGCAGACTTTGTCAGAAAATGTATAGTTTGTCAACAAGTGAAGGCAGAACACGAACGACCCTTTGGATTACTTAAGTCACTTCATATCCCAGAATAGAAATGGGAACACATTACGATGGACTTTGTGGTAGGTTTGCCTCAAACGAAAATAGGGAACCACGCTATTTGGGTTGTTGTCGACCGACTCACAAAGTCAGCTCATTTTATCCCAGTTAAGATGAACTTTCGAATGGATCAGTATGCTCAACTGTATATCAGGTAGATTATTAAGTTGCATGGAGTGCCAATATCTATAGTATCCGACAGGGATACTCGTTTCACATCGCGTTTTTGGGAGAGTTTGCAAAAAGCCTTGGGGACACAGTTGAATTTTAGTACGGCTTATCATTCTCAGACTGATGGTCAGTCCGAGAGGACCATCCATATCCTTGAGGATATGTTGCGAGCATGTGTGCTAGATATGGGAAATAATTGGGAACGACAATTGCCTTTAGTAGAATTTGCTTACAACAACAGTTACCAGTCGACGATCGGTATGGCACCATATGAAGCCCTATATGTAACACCCCGAGATATTCGGAATAATTACAGCGCCGTAAACCCTTTAGATAAGGATTTACAAGGCTAATTTTAAAAGAAGTGTAAAAATAAACCAATCGAACACTGGAATTCACATACAGATTTGAATCAAACGATCAAATGTGCTGACTTATACAACCATATCAAAAAGACTTTATTAATATAGACATACTCGATTACTAAACGAATCAAGAAGACAAATCACAATAATAAGAACATCAACCACATCACTGAGCCATCTCATCGTCCTGTCGGTACTGTGGCTGCCTCCCCGCTCCTCGACTACCTGAACATCAAAAACAATGTCCACCCCCGAAGGGGTTAGCAAAACAATGCTAGTACAAGTATCGTCATACAATAAATCATTAATGCATCATAAAACATGCAAACGGACTTCCACCACCGGAATCCAACGATGCGAATCCTCACGATTCCATCTACACAATACATGGTAATCCAAATGATCCAGCTTCTCAAAGATAGATCCCCATGATGATCCCGTCGACCAACGCATGGTGGAAAATCCGTCCCAGCGATCCAGCGCCCTCAGCATAGATCCCCATGATGATCCCGTCGGACCAACGCATGGTGGACATTCGATCCAGCGCCCTCAGCATAGATCCTCATGACCCCCTCGGATCATTTATACTATAATCAATCAATTATGCATACACATATGCATTTCTATATGTTCATCAATACGAACAAACAACAACGAATATCGCGCGAATTTCCAGAAATACATCTCATATACAAAAATATGAACAAAACCATAAGCATGATAAATCAAACTCGACATATGATACTTGCCTCGAAAATGGCAAGGACGAAACACTTCAAAGATCTCGACACACTCGAAGGCCGCCTCCTTCGATCAACGTAACAAGCTCGAACCTTAACAAAAGGAACGATATACAAATCATCTCAAGTCGAACGATGGCCTAACAATTCGGTCTATGGCCGAAAAGCTCAAAATAACCAATGGCTCGATCGCTTAGCGTGCGCTACGTACTCGTATGCGGCGTTAAGCAGCGTTAGCGGACGCTATCGTGTAAGACTAGCGTGCGCTAGTTATGAACTGGCAGTTTGAACTGCCGATACATAACGACGCTACGACGTTTAATACGTTAACTGAACCCCGATAGCGCACGTTAACTCACATATGTTAGCGTGCGCTAACGTTGCATGGCAGAATACTGCTAACGGAAAAACTGGGTTGAACAGTGGTGAATTTATGAATTCTATGTTGATACAACAAATCATCCTCAAGTCTGACATGCTAATAAGGTTGTGGAAGTTCCATGATCATGAGGCACAAATATGCGGATAATCCTCTCATCAACATATCTTTTCTAAGATCTTCACGAAATATACCAAGTTCCGATAATTCCAAGTCCCAAAACATATGATTCCTTACGTAAAACATATGAACTAGGTAATCTCCGATTACTAACCATAAATCGATTTGAAAACGCTTAGGAGTTCATACTACTAAGATGGTTCAAAGGTTCATACGATGAATAAGTGTCGAAACGTCGAAAATATCCTTCTAACATGTGATGACCGAATATAAACGAAATACCATCTATCCAAACATGATTCAAACTTCCTTAGGAACATTACTAACATTGGTGAAGAATCACCTACCTCAAGTAGTGAAGAACACGGAGGAAAATGAAGCAATCCGACACCGAAAGCTTGAACACCAATCTCCAATGATATACGATCTTAAATCACGAATCAGGATGTTGATATGAAGTGTTTGGGGTGAGAAGTTATGTTCTAAGTGTAGGAATTCGGGTAATGAGAGTAGAGAAAACTGAAATCTCGAATAGGATGTCGTCCTATTTATAATAAATGGCTATTAGCGCGCGCTAGACCTGTCAGTAGCGTGCGCTAACGGCTCACGATCTAAATCAGACTCGGCACTTAGCGTGCGCTACGCATATACCGTAGCGTGCGCTAAGGCGTTAACTCGGCTTTTCCCGAAAGCCGTCCAGTACATCCGACACAATCCGACAAGGGTCCCCGCCAGATCTCACCTACCGCACGTCTCAATCGATTTGACCATGCATAGCGTGCGCTAATGACCCTCTGTAGCGTGCGCTATGAATCCCCGTTAGCGTACGCTACACTCAGCCTGTAGCGTGCGCTACGTGCACAGAATTTCAATCTCTAAAACACATACACGAAATTATACACTCGACAACATCGAATTATGAAATACGGAGAATAGTACTCAGACAAAAGTACAATCATTACAATATCACAAGTTCTAATTACATAACAGAAATCTCGGGTATTACATCCTTCCTCCCTAAAAAGAAGTTTCGTCCCGAAACTTAGGATGAAAACAACTCCGGATATTTAGCCTTCATATTGTCCTCCGTTTCCCAAGTGGCCTCTTCGACTCCATGTCGTGACCATTGTACTTTAACCAAATGTATTGGTTTATTCCTCAATTGTTTGACCCGGCTCTCAAGTATCTTGATTGGTCTCTCTTCGAAGGTGCCATCATTAGCTATCTCGATCTCGTCGAAATCAATGACGTGACTGGGGTCCGGTACATACTTCCGCAGTTGGGATACGTGAAACACATTGTGAACATGACTCAGCGATGGCGGTAAGGCCAACCGGTATGCTAAATCCCCAACTCTCTCTAGGATCTCAAATGGTCCGATATATCTCGGACTAAGCTTGCCTCCTCTCCCAAAACGGAAAATCCCTCGTGTAGGAGACACCTTCAATAGTACGTGGTCCCTGGGCCGAACTCTAGAGGGCGACGACGTACATCGGCATAAGACTTCGTCGACTGGGCGCCAACAGCTTCTCTCGAATAAAGGCTATCTTCTCTTGAGTCCGAATAATCAATTCCGGTTCCGTCCCGATCAAATCCAAGAATCATCCCAAAGACAGGGGCGATCGCATCTTCTCCCGTATAAAGCTTCAAATGGGGCCATCTTAATAGAAGCATCCCAACTGTTATTATAGGTGAACTCGATCAAGGGCAAGTGAACTTCCCAATCAGTCGACCAATCTAATGCACAAGCTCTAAGCATGTCTTCTACTGTCAGTATAGTTCTTTCTGATCGACCATCCGTTTGGGGATGATAAGTCGTGCTAAAGTTGAGCTCAGTCCCCAAAGCCCTGTGAACCGCTTTCAGAAGTGTGACACGAAACGACCATCTCGATCCGAAATAATGGTCTTCGGCCCCTGCAATCCGACTATCTCCGCAATAAATATTCGTGCCAATCTCTCGGGTCCCCATGTATCTTTAATTCCCAGAAATGAGCCGACTTGGTTAGTCGATCAACTACAACCCAAATCATGTTCATTCCCGTTCTAGTCCTTGGCATACTAGTAATGAAGTCCATCGAGATATCCTCCCACTTCCACTCGTGGATCTAAGCGGTCTTAACGCTCCGGCAGTCGTTGATGTTCAATCTTAACTCTTGACAAGTCAAACACTTTGAAACGCATCCGCTACGCCCTTCTTCATATTCCCCACCGTAAGTTTTGCTTTAAATCTTTATACATCTTACTACCGCTGGGTGAATAGAATAGGGCGCGCTATGAGCTTCCTTCAAAATTGTCCGTCTCAAATCATCGTCCCTGAACGCAAAGTCGACTCGAAATCTCGTAATTCCATCGCCTTGTATCACGAATCCTGGGCTTTTCCTTTCTTGACTTCGTCATATAATCGAAGAATCGAGAATCGCTCATTGTTTAGACTTGATCTCCTCGACTAGTGATGAAGTCGGCCCATCACATAAAGTTGTCCTCGATTCCCGGTGCCCATACTTCAATCCTCGCGGATCGGGCCTCGTTGAATACCGGGTTTGGGATGTAAGTGCTTCCAACACTCGAAGAGAAACGGGTTTTCGGCTCAAAGCATCGGCTACTACATTTGCTTTCCTGATGATAGAGAATCTCCAAGTCGTAATCCTTGATTAATTCCACCACCTTCTCTCGCCTCATGTTTAATTCTTTCGATCGAAAATGTATTTGAGGCTCTTATGATCTCAGAAGATCTCGACAATGAGTGTCGACAAATAATGTCGCCGCATTTTCAAGGCAAAGACCACACCGCTAGCTCCGATCATGAGTCGGATAATTAACTTCAGACGGTTTCAATTGCCGAGAAGCATAAGCAATCACTTTATCCTTCCGCATCAACACACAACCCAAACCCCGATTTGAAGCATCGCCGTATACCATGAATCCATCAGCCTCTCGGCAAGGTGCTAATATAGGTGTCGCCGCCTCCTCTTAAGTTCACAAAACCACTGACATTTCTCATTCCACGTGAACTTTTGAGTTTTCCAGAATAAATGAGTGAGCGGACGAGCAATTTTGGAAAATCCCTCTACAAAGCGGCGATAATATCCAGCAAGTCCTAAGAAGCTTCGGACTTCTTTCACGTTTTTAGGAGCTTCCCACTCCAAGATTGCTTCGACTTTCTTCGGGTCCACCTGAACCCCGTCGGATGATATCACATGCCCAAGGAAGGTTACTTCCTTAAGCCAAAATTCGCATTTAGAAAGCTTAGCATACAGCTGTTCCTTTCTCAAGATGCTCAAAACCACACGTAAATGTTCAGCATGTTCCTCTGCGTCCCTCGAATATATCAAGATGTCGTCAATGAAAACGATCACGAATTTATCCAAGTACTCCAAGAATACCCGATTCATCAATTGCATGAATACCGCAGGAGCATTGGTAAGTCCAAATGGCATCACTACAAATTCATAATGCCTGCATCGATCTCGAAAGCGATTTCGTATATCCGATTCCTTAATTCTCAATCGATGGTATCCCGATCGCAAGTCAATCTTCGAGAATACCCTTGCCCCTTGCGTTGATCAAACAAGTCGCCGATCCGAGGTATAGGATACTTATTCTTGATCGTCATCTTGTTAAGCTCCTGTAATCAATACACAGTCGGAGGGATCCGTCTTTCTTCCGGACAAAGAGAACGGGCGCTCCCCAAGGAGAAACGCTAGGTTGAATATAGCCCTTCTGCAACAATTCCTCCAGTTGTTTCTTGAGTTCATACATCTCGGTTGGCGCCATGCGGTATGGTGCTCTGGAAATAGGAGCTGCTCTAGGCTCTAACTCGATGGTGAATTCCACTTCTCTTTGCGGAGGTAACCCTGGTAGCTCGTCGGGAAATACATCTGAGAACTCATTCACAATTGAAATAGACGAGAGCTCTACTCCTTCCTCTTTCCTCATGGCATAACACCAAAGTCCATGACATCCCTGTTTCAGCAATTTCACGGCTCACATTGCCTTGATCAATTTTCCCGAGCTTCCCGGTCTCCATCCTCGAAATAAGTGTTCAGATCCGTCATCAGCAATGATGGAAATGACTCTTTCTCGGTAATTCAGCACAACTCCATAACGGTTGAGCCAATCATCTCCGAGAATTAAATCGTCACCGTAGATGTCAACTACAATGAGATGCGATGGCCACTCTCTTCCTTCTATAGATACTGGGAAATCCCTAGCTTCTAGTGTTCCCACAATTTTCTCTCCGCCTAATCCCACAACATAAGGTTCACAATTATACAAGCACGAGATGTTCAAACGATTAACACAGTTCAAAGATATAAAAGAATGCGTAGCTCCCGAATCGAACAAGACACTAATCTGGTTGCAAAAGGATCTGAATCGCACTGATGCAACACTGTGTTCGATCATCGATTTCCTCATTTCATACAGGCGTGGAGGAACGGACCCAAAGACTGGATGCCTCTCTCTTCCCAACGCTCTGCTGAAATCCACTCTGCTGCGTCTGGTTCACACTTGTTCCCTTCTGAATGGCGCTGGAGTGCGAGTACCAAAAGATCGGGTCGCATTCCCACAAAATGTTGCGCGATGTCCTTCCTGTCCACACTCAAACAGTCACAAGAAAGCGCGAAACAATCCCGCCGAACATGTCCCGCCTTGCCACAGTTGTAACACTTCTTCCCCGTGTCGAAGCTTGATTGGTGCTTCCTAACTTCTTTCCTCCTCGACTAGGATGCGGAGGTCTCTGGATGAGTGAAAAGAGGTGACCGGCCGGAGGCCCGCTACTCTTATTCTCCGCGAAGTTGCCCGACACCTTCGTTTCTTTGCTTCCGATTTCTCTCTGCCGCTTCCTTCATATCGTAGGCCAACGCCTTGTCCCGAGCTCGCCTCAAGGTGGTACAATCAAATCCGGACATATATTGCTGAATTTCCGCTTCATTCGCATGTCAAAATGGAAAATCCTTTCCGCCTCGGTCTGACTGTGTGGCGCACATAAGTCACCGGTGATTAAAAGTCTTAATCACTTCCGTCACAGATGCTTCCGAATTTTGTGGTGAGAAAAACTCCCGAACTCGGGCCTCTCTAACTGGACGAGGACAATACTGTGCCTCCATCATCAACTTGAATTCTGTCCAGTCAGCATTATGCTCATCTGGTCGAATGGCCTCCCACCAGTCGAAAGCCTCCCCGGTCAAAAGATACTGGGCGACCGGAACCTTCCTATCGTTAGGACAGTTAATCCCCACAAAAATCTTCTCTAATTCCTTCAGCCAATGATCCCACGAAAGCGTCTTAGTGGAACCGTCAAATTTCGGAGGATGCAATTTGACCACCTCGGTAAGCCATTTATCTCCCCGATTATCCACGTTATTCTGCTGTCCCATCGCCGTCTGCATGCGATCCACAACTTGAGCAAACTGGTTTATCTGGGCAACCACCTGCTGAAGCACTCCCGGCACGTTAGGATCTGCATTATTACTTGCCGATCTCGCCGTCCCCTAATGTGAATCCGTTTGACTAGCGGCTATCTCTGGGGTAGATACCGACTCTTCTTGCCTCGCATTACCACGTCCGCGTCCACGACCGCGTCCGCGTCCACGACCTCCTCTCAACATACTGTAAACATAAATACTCAATATCCAGGACAAACTTTCTCAAAGTACATTCATTAATGTTTACAAGTCGTGAATTAAATAAAACAGTAGTATTCGAGATTAGGAAACTTACAACCACAGTCCACACGACGATGCTGGCTCAGCAGTGATGTTACGAACGACCAATAATCAATAACGTAAACAGACCCAACTAACCCGACTGCCAAGATATCCATAAATCTTAGCTCCGATACCATATTCTGTAACACCCCGAGATATTCGGAATAATTACAGCGCCGTAAACCCTTTAGATAAGGATTTACAAGGCTAATTTTAAAAGAAGTGTAAAAATAAACCAATCGAACACTGGAATTCACATACAGATTTGAATCAAACGATCAAATGTGCTGACTTATACAACCATATCGAAAAGACTTTATTAATATAGACATACTCGATTACTAAACGAATCAAGAAGACAAATCACAATAATAAGAACATCAACCACATCACTGAGCCATCTCATCGTCCTGTCGGTACTGTGGCTGCCTCCCCGCTCCTCGACTACCTGAACATCAAAAACAATGTCCACCCCCGAAGGGGTTAGGAAAACAATGTTAGTACAAGTATCGTCATACAATAAATCATTAATGCATCATAAAACATGCAAACGAACTTCCGCCACCGGAATCCAACGATGCGAATCCTCACGATTCCATCTACACAATACATGGTAATCCAGCGATCCAGCGCCCTCAGCACAGATCCCCATGATGATCCCGTCGGACCAACGCATGGTGGAAAACCCGTCCAGCGATCCAGCGCCCTCAGCATAGATCCCCATGATGATCCCGTCGGACCAACGCATGGTGGACATTCGATCCAGCGCCCTCAGCATAGATCCTCATGACCCCCTCGGATCATTTATACTATAATCAATCAATTATGCATACACATATGCATTTCAATATGTTCATCAATACGAACAAACAACAACGAATATCGCGCGAATTTCCAGAAATACATCTCATATACAAAAATATGAACAAAACCATAAGCATGATAAATCAAACTCGACATATGATACTTGCCTCGAAAATGGCAAGGACGAAACACTTCAAAGATCTCGACACACTCGAAGGCCGCCTCCTTCGATCAACGTAACAAGCTCGAACCTTAACAAAAGGAACGATATACAAATCATCTCAAGTCGAACGATGGCCTAACAATTCGGTCTATGGCCGAAAAGCTCAAAATAACCAATCTGCCTGGACTGCTTAGCGTGCGCTACGTACTCTACGTAACGTGCGCTAAGCAGCGTTAGCGACGCTATCGTGTAAGACTAGCGTGCGCTAGTTATGAATCGGCGCTTGAACTGCCGATACATAACGACGCTACGACGTTTAATACGTTAATCGAACCGATAGCGCACGTTAACTCACATATGTTAGCGTGCGCTAATGTTGCATGGCGTAATCGCTAACGGAAAAACTGGGTTGAACAGTGGTGAATTTATGAATTCTATGTTGATACAACAAATCATCCTCAAGTCTGACATGCTAATAAGGTTGTGGAAGTTCCATGATCATGAGGCACAAATATGCGGATAATCCTCTCATCAACATATCTTTTCTAAGATCTTCACGAAATATACCAAGTTCCGATAATTCCAAGTCCCAAAACATATGATTCCTTACGTAAAACATACGAACTAGGTAATATCCGATTACTAACCATAAATCGATTTGAAAACGCTTAGGAGTTCATACTACTAAGATGGTTCAAAGGTTCATACGATGAATAAGTGTCGAAACGTCGAAAATATCCTTCTAACATGTGATGACCGAATATAAACGAAATACCAGCTATCCAAACATGATTCAAACTTCCTTAGGAACATTACTAACATTGGTGAAGAATCACCTACCTCAAGTAGTGAAGAACACGGAGGAAAATGAAGCAATCCGACACCGAAAGCTTGAACACCAATCTCCAATGATATACGATCTTAAATCACGAATCAGGATGTTGATATGAAGTGTTTGGGGTGAGAAGTTATGTTCTAAGTGTAGGAATTCGGGTAATGAGAGTAGAGAAAACTGAAATCTCGAATAGGATGCTGTCCTATTTATAATAAATGGCTATTAGCGCGCGCTAGACCCTGTTCGTAGAGTGCGCTAACGGCTCACAGTCTAAACTGTACTCGGCACTTAGCGTGCGCTACGCATATACCTGTAGCGTGCGCTAAGGCGTTAACTCGGCTTTTCCCGAAAGCCGTCCAGGTACATCCGACACAATCCGACAAGGGTCCCCCGGCCAGATCTCACCTACCGCACGTCTCAATCGATTTGACCATGCATAGCGTGCGCTAATGACCCTCTGTAGCGTGCGCTATGAATCCCCGTTAGCGTACGCTACACTCAGCCTGTAGCGTGCGCTACGTGCACAGAATTTCAATCTCTAAAACACATACACAAAATTATACACTCGACAACATCGAATTATGAAATACGGAGAATAGTACTCAGACAAAAGTACAATCATTACAATATCACAAGTTCTAATTACATAACAGAAATCTCGGGTATTACACTATACGGTAGGAAGTGTCGATCACCACTGTATTGGTATGAGGTAGGTGAAAGGAGGATTTTGGGTCCCGAGATGATCGAACAAACAGTTGGAATGGTGGATAAGATTCGTGAGAGGATCAAGATAGCACAGGATCGTCAGAAGTCTTACGCCGACAAGTGTAGGAAAGATCTCGAATTCTGTGTTGGAGACAAGGTATTCATGAAGGTATCCCCTACCAAGGGAATTGTTCGTTTTGGTCCGAGAAGCAAATTGAGACCAAGGTACATTGGACCGTTCGAAATTCTTGAGCGGATTGGAGAGTTAGCTTACCGTTTGGCTTTACCCCCAGAACTTTCAGCTGTGCACAACGTTTTCCACGTATCATTGTTGAGAAAGTATGTGCACGATCCCAGCCACGTCATCAACTATACCGCCGTATAGATGAACAAGGACCTTACTTATGAAGAACAACCAGAACTGATTCTCGACCGATTAGTCCGGCAATAGAGGAACAAAGAGAAGGTGTTTGTCAAGATCCAATGGCGTAACCACATTAAGGATGAAGCTACTTGGGAGCGCGAAGAAGAACTTCAAGCTCGTTATCCGAATTTCTTCAATCGAGGTATATCATTTATTTTCGAGGACGAAAATTTTTCTAAGAGGGGTAGGATGTAATACCCGTCATTTTTATAATGCAATATTATTATTTTATAATAATATTATAATGCATTTCATGTTATTTAATTCAATTTAAAGAATCATGAACATTTATTTCGACGTATCACAAGTCCTCGCTCGGGTTATTTTTGTCAGTTACATTCTAGTAGTCACTTACTAATAATATTAATAATGCATTTATTTCATTTAACCTCATTTCATTACCGAGTGAGTAATTGTTGTACAATTACTTTCACTGCACGTACAAGTCAACTTCATGTAATATCATTTAATACGATCAGATATTTTCATGATATCTCATATGTTCTGAACCCGAGTCAATTTCTCAAGTTAATTTCAGAACATTTAATATTAGTCATTTTTAAGTATGATAATTGAAGGTATTATTATTATTATTATTAATAATATTTATAATAGGAACAATATTAATATTAACAGTATTAATATTTTTATCTTCATTATTTCTATAACATCATTTAAATTACTCTCGATATTATTACTAGTATCGATGTTATTAATATAACTGTTATTATTAATTTTATCATTATTGTTATTATTATTATTATCATTCTTCTTCTTCTTCTTATTATTATTATTATTATTATTATTACCATTGGCCCAAACACTGTGCTGACCCAGAATCATAATACAAGCCCATAATTAATCCTAACCCTAATTTTGATACAGTATAAATGTACTGTATCTGCAGTACAGAAATACATTACACAGAATACACACTTTTCTTCCTAGCCGTCATTCTTCATCGTTCAGCAAAAACAAAAAAAAATATACAACACATTACAGAAAATACTTTCGATACACAGAGGAAGGAGAAGGAGGCAGCAGCTTCGTCGACCCGACCGTCTCGAGAAAAACTCTTCTGCTCAGAATCGTTCCAGTCCCGGAACGACCACCTTCGGTTCCTCATCTCCTCCCTTCAGCAAGGTAAAATCATATCCTAGCTTCTCTTACTCGTCTGCAAATTCCAATTTTGAATACATACTTATTGCTTGAATCAAAACAAATTCAAGCCCTGAAAATTCTATGTTCAGAAACAATCATCGAATCAGAAATCAGGAACCAAATTCCCCAATTTTAAAACCATATTCAGGAACCCGAAACCAGAAACATCGGCCTAACCTCGCCGACCCTACCCATTTCGCTTCGTCGGAACCGCCGCCTACTGTTGGCCGTCGCGACACAAGTGCCGGAAGAACAGTCCGACTCAGAGTTGTTTGTGTGTACCTTCGTTTCAGTGTGTGTGTATGTTATTTATTGTGTGTGTGTGTGTTTGTTTCGGAAATTTTGTCATGGCCGAGAGAAGAAGAAGGGCAGAAGATGGGAGGAGAAAGAAAAACGGGAAGAAGAAGAAGAAATGTTTCGGTCGGCTGAAGTTAGGTTTAGGTGTTATTAATACCACCGAAATATTAAGACTTTTCGTATTAGACCCCGATTCCTCAGGTCTTGCACCTTGACCCCAAATCTATTTATTCATTTTCAATTCAAATTTCACCAAGATAATTAATCCGATTTGAGCCTAGTCAACTTTTAAAATTCACTTCCAGTCCTATTTTGACCGAAATATTAAAATGTTGACTTTCAATTAATATTAATAATTAATCTGAAATTTATGCATAAGTATTTTAATTTCAGTCATTAATAATGTTAACTCTTCGGTTATTATTAATAAACAATTATAATTAATTTTAAGTTATTATATAGTGATATTCGTATCTCTTCATGTATTATAAATTGTAAGGATAATAATAATTATTATTATTATTACATGTAGACTTTATCGTTGGATTTACGGGCTTAGGACTGTGAGTCGAGCACATTCATTTCAGTCAGACATCATCATTTATTCAGGTGAGAATTTTCACTATCACTTTAATTGCTTTGATTGGACTGCATATGTGATATTCATTTCATGATTATAAATTATGATACACGTTGTAAATCAGGTTCACCTGTATTCGTGTAAGAGGTTATCATGTTGTATGGGGACACCTGCTCAACCCAATATTCACATATGTGGTATTGCGTGTATGTTTCATGTTGTGTGGGGACACCTGCTCAACCCAGTATTCACATACGTGCTTGATTCATGTATATGTGGTATTGCGTGTATGTTTCATGTTGTTGCGGGGGCACCTGCGCAACCTCAATATTCGTGTTATGCGTGCTCGATTCATGCTGTACGTAATATTGTGAGTATGCATTCATGTTGAGGAAAGATATGATATTGTTTATTCATGTTATGTTTTCCATGAGATTGTATATTACTGTGATCAGTGAGATTTCCACAAGCTGAAGGACGCTCACCCCCACCTTTATTGATCCCGCAGGTTGAACCGAGCTGGATGGACGAATGAGCGAGCCGAGGGAGCATATAAAAAGAAATTATTAAATGTTGTTTTTCTTTATGTCAACTGTTTTAAAACTTTTGGGGAAACTTTGACTACAAATATTAAATTATGATTTATTTTCTTCCGCCGCAAATTTTACTTCGTATATATGATGAAATGTTACCTTATTTAAAAGTATTTATTTTTATGTCATTGTAGCGACTCGACTTTGTAGGCGAGAATTTTTATATTTTTAAGAAAATTATTTGTCTTAAAATTTATCTTTTATTTATTTTTCCCCATTATTTACCCTAGAAAGTCGGGGCGTTACATAGTGGTATCATAGAGGGTTTTACCTTTCTGTAGACTCGCTAAAATGTAAAAGTATCATATGCTCTCAGCTTCGCCACTTCGTCACTCCGTCTGAGGTACCAAATTTCAGTCATTATTCATGCATATGTCATTTCATTTTATTCACATAATTATTTATTCATGCACGAACTGTTAGAATGGCCAAACCTAGAATGACTCCACGTAAGAAGCTCCCAGCTACTTTTGAATCGCGACTCCTAATGCGTAAGGACTGGTAGGACGACCCTAGTCTACCAGAAAATGCACCACACTACGTCATTAATAGACTGATTAAGTGGCTAAAATCTGGGAAACAAGGTTCCGTCCCCTGCCAGCTAGAGCACTTGATGGAGAAATTATCCGAAGACTGGAGTTGCTGCATCTTCCGGCTTTGGAAAAAGGCCATCAAGAGATCGCTTGAAGAGCGAGAGGCTGCAGATGATTTCCAATTTGTCGTTGGACGCCTATTGGATTTATATGCTCGAGAGGAGATTCCAACTGCAAATTGGGATGCCGACTCTACGGACGAGGAAGACTCGGAGGAGGATCTCGAAGAAAATCCAGAAGAAGAACCAGAGGATCCCGAAGAAGATCCCGAGGAAAATCCATAAGAAGAACCAGAGGAGGATCCTGAAGAAGATCCATAAGAAGATTCGGAAGAAATTCCTGATGAAAGCTCAAGGGTGGATCTCGCCGAAAATATGAAGGACGTGATAATGGCGGATGTTGAGTCTGAAGATAAGGTCATTTCGTGGATTGAACCACGACCCCCTATTCCCATTGTAGAGATTATTAGTAGTGATGATGGGGAGTAGTGCATGTAGACTCGATAACTATCAACGTGAAGATAGAGATTAACGAACATAGCTTCTTAGCCAACTTGCACATAGTTGAACTTAGTGATTTTGATGTTATTTTGGGAATGGATTGGTTGGACAAACATAGAGCTGTAGTCGAATGCTCCGAAAGGAGAGTAACCTTATGTTCGTCTGTTGATGTCAAGACCGTATTCGAGGGAGTTAGACACTCTAGTACCCCGAAGGTGATTTCTGCCATGAAAGCTGTGAAAATGTTGAAGAAGCGCAGTTGCCAAGGATTCTTTGTGAATGTGATGGGGAAAATGACTTCGGAGAAGACGGTAGCTGACGTACCTATCGTCATGGAGTATCCAGACGTCTTTCCCGAAGACTTTCCCAGAGTTCCACCGAATCATCAAGTTAAGTTCTCGATTGATCTAGTGCCAGGAGCGGCACCAATGTCAAAGGCTCCCTATAGGATGGCGCCTAAGGAATGGCAAGAGCTGAAAGTGCAACTCCAGGAACTACTCGACTCTGGATTTATCCGACCGAGTGTTTCGCCATGGGGTGCGCCAGTGCTCTTCGTGAAGAAGAAGGACGGAAGTTTGAAGATGTGCATAGACTATCGTGAACTTAATCGACTCACGATAAAGAATGAATATCCACTTTCTAGAATAGGGGACCTATTCGATCAAATTGTAGTATCGGGAGTATTTTCGAAAATAGATTTGAGATCCGGATATCACCAGCTGAGGATTAAGGGTGATGATATCCCGAAGACCGCATTTCGAACTCGTTATGGACACTATGAATTTATAGTAATGCCATTTGGTTTGACTAATGCGCCAGCGGTATTCATGGACCTCATGAACCGTGTATTTCAACCTTACTTGGATAAGTTTGTCATTGTGTTCATAGATAACATACTTGTATATTCAAAGACCAAGGTTGAACATGAGCAGCATCTTAGAATAGTATTGGGAATACTGCGCAAGGAGAAGTTAGATGCGAAGTTCAACAAGTGTAAATTTTGGCTTAACCGAGTTGCATTTTTGGGACATGTGGTCACTTATAAAGAAATTGAGGTTGACCCGATTAAAGTTGAGGCAGTCAATGATTGGAAAGTACCAAGTAGTGCGAATGAAGTTCGAAGCTTCTTGGGATTAGCCGGTTATTATCGGAGATTTATCGAAGGATTTTCGAAGATAGCTGCACCGATGACTAAGTTGACTAGAACGGGAGAAGTTTTCTTATGGAATGAGAAATGCGAAAAGAGTTTCCATGAACTTAAGCGAAGATTGACTGCTGCACCAGTATTGACGATTCCCGATCCGACGAAAGAATTTGTCATCTACAGTGATGCATCCAAATAAGGTTTGGGATGTGTATTAGTGCAAGAGGACAAAGTAGTTGCCTATGCTTCGAGACAGTTGAAACCACCCGATCTGAACTACCCTACTCATGATTTGGAATTAGCAGCGGTAGTTCATGCCCTGGAGATTTGGAGACATTACCTTTACGGTGGTAAGTGTGAAATTTATACAGACAACAAAAGTCTGAAATATATTTTCACACAGAAGGAATTGAATATGAAGCAGCGCAGATGGCTTGAGTTGGTCAAAGACTACGATTGTACAATTCATTACCACCCCGGTAAGGCAAACGTAGTTGCTGATGCACTAAGCCGTAAGGTAAGAAGAGACCTAACTTGTTTGTTGACCAAGGAGGAACACTTGGTCAAGGATTGCAAGGATGAACCTTGAGGTGGCTACACCATCGAGACCAGCTGAGTCATTATTGGCTAGTTTGGTGGTACAACCAACCTTGAGGGAACAAATCAAAGAAGGTCAAGGACAGGACGACTTCTTGGTCAAGATGAAAGAACGTACTCTTTCAGGTGAGGATAAAGATTTTAGCGTGTCCGATGATGGCACAATATATTATGAAGGGAGGATTTGTGTGCCCAATGTTGTTAAGTTGAGAGAAGCTATATTGAAGGAGGTATATAGTACTCCGTATACAGCACACCCTGGGAGTACAAAGATGTACCAAGATCTTAAGGGGACATTTTGGTGGAAAGGTTTGAAAAGAGATGTGGCAGACTTTGTCAGAAAATGTATAGTTTGTCAACAAGTGAAGGCAGAACACCAACGACCCTTTGGATTACTTAAGTCACTTCATATCCCATAATGGAAATGGGAACACATTACCATGAACTTTCTGGTAGGTTTGCCTCGAACGGAAAGAGGGAACCACGTTATTTGGGTTGTTGTCGACCGACTCACAAAGTCAGCTCATTTTATCCCAGTTAAGATGAACTTTCGAATGGATCAGTATGCTCAACTGTATATCAGGGAGATTATTAAGTTGCATGGAGTGCCAATCTCTATAGTATCCGACAGGGATACTCATTTCACATCGCGTTTTTGGGAGAGTTTGCAATAAGCCTTGGGGAGACAATTGAATTTTAGTACGGCTTATCATCCTCAGACTGATGGTCAGTCCGAGAGGACCATCCATATCCTTGAGGATATGTTGCGAGCATGTGTGTTAGATATGGAAAATAATTGGGAACGACTGTTGCCTTTAGTAGAATTTGCTTACAACAACAGTTACCAGTCGACGATCGGTATGGCACCATATGAAGCCCTACACGGTAGGAAGTGTCGATCACCACTGTATTGGGATGAGGTAGGTGAAAGGAGGATTTTGGGTCCCGAGATGATCGAACAGACAGTTGGAATGGTGGATAAGATTCGTGAGAGGATCAAGATAGCACAGGATCGTCAGAAGTCTTACGCCGACAAGCGTAGGAAAGATCTCGAATTCTGTGTTGGCGACAAGGTATTCCTGAAGGTATCCCCTACCAAGGGAATTGTTCGTTTTGGTCCGACGAGCAAGTTGAGACCAAGGTACATTGGACCGTTCGAAATTCTTGACCGGATTGGAGAATTAGCTTACCGTTTGGCTTACCCCCAGAACTTTCGGCTGTGCAGAACGTTTTCCACGTATCAATGTTGATAAAGTATGTGCACGATCCCAGCCACGTCATCAACTATACCGCCGTAGAGATGAACAAGGACCTTACTTATGAAGAACAACCAGAACTGATTCTCGACCGATCAGTCCGGCAATTGAGGAACAAAGAGAAGGTGTTTGTCAAGATCCAATGGCGTAACCACAGTAAGGATGAAGCTACTTGGGAGCGCGAAGAAGAACTTCAAGCTCGTTATCCGAATTTCTTCAATCGAGGTATATCATTTATTTTCGAGGACGAAAATTTTTCTAAGAGGGGTAGGATGTAATACCCGTCATTTCATAATGCAATATTATTATTTTATAATAATATTATAATGTATTTCATGTTATTTAATTTAATTTAAGAAATCATGAACATTTATTTCGACGTATCACAAGTCCTCGCCCGGGTTATTTTTGTCAGTTACATTCTAGTAGTCACTTACTAATAATATTAATAATGCATTTATTTCATTTAACCTCATTTCATTACCGAGTGAGTAATTGTTGTACAATTACTTTCACTGCACGTACAAGTCAACTTCATGTAATATCATTTAATACGATCAGACATTTTCATGATATCTCATATGTTCTGAACCCGAGTCAATTTCTCTAGTTAATTTCAAAACATGTAATATTAGTCATTTTTAAGTATGATAATTGAAGGTATTATTATTATTATTAATAATAATATTTATAATAGGAACAATATTAATATTAACAGTATTAATATTTTTATCTTCATTATTTCTATAACATCATTTAAATTACTCTCGATATTATTATTAGTATCGATGTTATTAATACTACTGTTATTATTAATTTTATCATTATTGTTATTATTATTATTATCATTCTTCTTCTTATTATTATTATTATTACCATTGGCCCAAACACTGTGCTGACCCAGAATCATAATACAAGCCCATAATTAATCCCAACCCTAATTTCGATACAATATAAATATACTGTATCTGCAGTACAGAAATACATTACACAGAATACACACTTTTCTTCCCAGCCGTCATTCTTCATCGTTCAGCAAAAACAAAAACAAAAAAATATACAACACAATACAAAAAAAACTTTTGATACACAGAGGAAGGAGAAGGAGGCACCAGCTTCATCGACCCGGCCGTCTCGAGAAAAACTCTTACGCCGTAATCGTTCCGATCCGGAACGACCACCTTGATTCCTCATCTCCTCCATTCAAGGTAAAATCATATCCTAGCTTCTCTTACTCGTCTGCAAATTTCAATTTTGAATACATACTTATTGCTTGAATCAAAACAAATTCAAGCCCTGAAAATTCTATGTTCAAAAACAATCATCGAATCAGAAATCAGGAACCAAATTCCCCAATTTTAAAACCATATTCAGGAACCCGAAACCAGAAACATCGGCCTAACCTCGCCGACCCTACCCATTTCGCTTCGTCGAAAACGCCGCCTACTGTGGGCCGTCACGACACCAGGGCCAGAAGAACAGTCCGACTCAGAGTTGTTTGTGTGTACCTTCGTTTCAGTGTGTGTATGTTATTTATTATGTGTGTGTGTTTGTTTCGGAAATTTTGTCATGGCCGAGAGAAGAAGAAGGGCAGAAGATGGGAGGAGAAAGAAAAACGGGAAGAAGAAGAAGAAATGTTTCGGTCGGCTGAAGTTAGGTTTAGGGGGTATTTATGCCCCGAAATTTTAAGACTTTTCGTTTTAGACCCCAGATTCCTCAGGTCTTGCACCATGACCCCAAATCTATTTATTCAGTTTTCAATTCAGCCCCCAGCCAGTATAATTAATCCGGTTTGACCCCAGTCAACTTTTAAAATTCACTTCCAGTCCTATTTTGACCGAAATATTAAAATATTGACTTTCAATTAATATTAATAATTAATCTGAAATTTATGCATAAGTATTTTAATTTCAGTCATTAATAATGTTAACTCTTCGGTTAATATTAATAAACAATTATAATTTATTTCCAGTTATTATATAGTGATATTCGTATCTCTTCATGTATTATAAATTGTAAGGATAATAATAATAATAATAATTATTATATGTAGACTTTATCGCGGATTTACGGGCTTAGGACTGTGAGTCGAGCACATTCATTTCAGTCAGACATCATCATTTATTCAGGTGGGAATTTTCACTATCACTTTAATTGCTTTGATTAGACTGCATATGTGATATTCATTTCATGATTATAAATTATGATACACGTTGTAAATCAGGTTCACCTGTATTAGTGTAAGAGGTTATCATGTTGTGTGGGGACACCTGCTCAACCCAATATTCACATATGTGGTATTACGTGTATGTTTCATGTTGTGTGGGGACACCTGCTCAACCCAGTATTCACATACGTGCTTGATTCATGTATATGTGGTATTGCGTGTATGTTTCATGTTGTTGCGGGGGCACCTGCGCAACCTCAATATTCGTGTTATGCGTGCTCGATTCATGCTGTACGTAATATTGTGAGTATGCATTCATGTTGAGGAAAGATATGATATTGCTTATTCATGTTATGTTTTCCATGAGATTGTATATTACTGTGATCAGTGAGATTTCCACGAGCTGAAGGAAGCTCACTCCCACCTTTATTGATCCCGCAGGTTGAACCGAGCCGGATGGACGAAGGAGCGAGCCGAGGGATCATATGAAAAAGAAATTATTAAATGTTGTTTTTCTTTATGTCAACTGTTTTGAAACTTTTGGGGAAACTTTGACTAGAAATATTAAATTATGATTTATTTTCTTCCGCCGCAAATTTTACTTCGTATATATGATGAAATATTACCTTATTTAAAGGTATTTATTTTTATGTCATTGTAGCGACTCGACTTTGTAGGCGAGAATTTTTATATTCTCAAGAAAATTATTTTTCTCAAAATTTATCTTTTATTTATTTTTCCCCATTATTTACCCTAGAAAGTCGGGGCGTTACAGTTGACTTCCAAGGCGGTATAAGCCTTGTTGCTTGATTCTGGAAACGACCCCTTCCATTCCTTACTTCGATTTCAAGATTGACATGCTCCATGACGACGGATCTGGCAAAGATTCGCCCGTCGATGATGGATTCCTTCTTCTTCGGAGATTGAGATGAGGTCTGTGAAGTTGCCATTGTTCTGCAAAGAAGGGATTTGAAGAAACAAAGAAAAAGAGTGCAGAAAATTTGCAGTATGTAGGCTGTTTGCTCTGGACTCGTTTAATTTTGCTAAAAGCGTAAAGAGTCAAAGGGAGCAATGTACAGTCCTTTTATAATGTGCAGGGAGGATGAGGGTTACATACAGTGAACAGTCAGATTTAAGGGATGAGAACCGTCTTTTAAAAGAATGAACATGATGAACTTAGAGTAACCGGTACATCTTATCCATTAGTTTTTGAAAATGATAGTCGGTCCCACTTCTGACAGTTCGTACTCCCTCATTGCACGAAACGACGGTTTTGAAATCATTAATATCGCGGTATTTAAGATAGTGAAGTCCAAATGTTGTGTAAAGCATTAAATAATAAAACATTTGAATTTTAAAACAGGGCACGTGGACTAAAACTCTTTTCAGTCCGAATAGAATAATAAAATTATATTAATTGACATCCCATAGTGTATGTATTGTATCCACAAATAATACAGCGTTCTCCCATAAAAGGTACATACATGATTCAATTCTTATAGCAATGTTTGGATTAATTCTGTATTCATGGGTCGTATTGTATTTCCCCTTAATTAATGCACACGTCAGCTTTAGAAAGGTTTTATGCCTTCTTTGTCCTACAGTGTTGTCTGGATGTCTGAGTGTACAGTTAATTAGTGGTGGATACTGTATTCTTGGATCTTACAGCATTCCCCCTCAATTGATCAGTAAAAGCATAAAAACTTACAGGGAGCCAGGCTGTAGCATTCCTAATTCTTGTCGAAGCATATAGAATCTGGTTGTGCTGAGAGGTTTTGTAAAGATGTCGGCCAACTGAATGTCTGTATGAACTTTCTCGATCCGAATATACTTATTCTCAACATGATTCCGGATGAAGCGATGCTTCATATCAATATGCTTAGTTCACGAGTGCAATACAGTATTGCGCGTTATTGCAATTGCACTCGTGCTATCGCACATGATCGGTGTTTCTTTGGCAATGATTCCATAATCAGATAACTGTTGTTGCATCCAGAGAATCTGCATACAGCAACTTCCAGCAGCATAGTATTCCGATTCGGCTGTAGAAAGCGAGTTTGCCAATTGCTTCTTACTGAACCATGACACAAGTCTAAGTCCAAGAAAGTGACAAGTACCACTTGTACTCTTCCTATCTAGCTTACAACCTCCAAGATCCGAGTCGTTGTAGCCATCCAAATCGAATCCACCTTCCTTAGGATACCACAGTCCGACATCAACTGTTCCTTTAACGTACTTAAGGATTCGTTTGGCTGTTGTGAAGTGTGATTCTTTAGGTGGTACTTGATACCGAGCACACACTCCTACAGCAACTGGATATCAGGTCTGCTAGCTGTTAGGTAAAGGAGTGAGGCAATTAGCTTTCCGTAGAGTGATTGATCAACCGGCTTTCGAGCTTCATCAGCACTAATTTGCACGGAAGTGCTCATGAGGGTGGACGATGATTTGGAGTTATTCCTACCCAACTTGTTGAGTATCTCCTTGCTATACTTCTCTTGGTTGATGAAGATTCCTGTAGGCAACTGCTTTACCTGCAATCCTAGGAAACAACTAAGTTCCCCATCATACTCATTTCAAATTTACTTTGCATGAGATGAGAGAACCTTTGACATAGAGCAAGGTTAGTGGAACCAAATATAATATCATCTACATATATTTGAACCATTAACAGGTCATCACCTTCCTGTATCTTAAATAGTCTTGTCCATAGCACCTTTCTCAAATCCGTTATTGGTAAGGTATAGTGACAGGGTTTCATACCACGCCCTAGGGGCTTGCTTAAGTCTATACAGAGCTTTCCGCAGTCTGTATACCAGGTCTCCGCCTTCTGCGTTGACAAACCCTGGTGGTTGTTCAACATAGACTTCTTCGACGAGGTCTCCATTCAGGAATGCGCTCTTAACGTCCATTTGGTATACAATAAAGCTCTTATGGGCGGCAAAAACTGAAAATATCCCGATGGCTTCTAGTCTGGCTACAGGGGCAAATATTTCATCATAGTCTATGCCTTCTTTCTGTCTGTAGCTTTGTGCGACTAGACGGGATTTATTTCTAATAACAAGTCCATTCTCATCCTTCTTGTTCCTAAAGACCCATTTGGTTCCAATTACAGCTTGATGCTCAGGTCTGGGTACTAAATATCATACATTGTTTCTTTTGAAACCATTCAGCTCTTCTTCTATAGAAGTGATCCAATGAGAGTTATTCAGATCTTCATTGGTAGAAACAGGTTCAGATTAAGCTAAGAATACAGTTAGGGTGCACATGGCTAGTGTAGCGACCACTTTTCTAGAAAAATAATTCTTCTAATTTTAAAAAGAATAAATAAAAATTTTGCAGTGGAAATACATTTCAAAAAGACAAACTTAATAATCGCAAGTAATATTCTCGAGTCGTCGTTAAAACAAAACATACTTTGACGTGAAATTAAAACAAATCGAACACTTGTTCATAAAACATAGTTTGAGGAAAATAACAGTAAATAAATAAATAACTATTCATGAAGCTTGATCATCTCACACTCAAGCACATGCCACATCGATCTCCTCAATCTGAAAGGGTTAAATAATGGGGTGAGCTTTCAACTCGCTCAGTGTGGAGGGTACACAATATGTCTAAGTTAATTACTAAACATATTAGCAAGTATAAACAACATGACTGATAAATTCTGAAGCCCGTCAGCTAGCCCGAAGGCTTTATGCACAATTAAGTGCTTTTGACTTATTTGCACATTTAAGTGCTTCTGACTGATTTCACGTGCACATACAAGACAATATATAAAGCAATTAAAATAAACAAAAGTGTAATAAATCCCCACACCTGGATAAAATGCAGTTCTTGAACTTGAATGTGATGAAGATGCTTGACTCGACAATCCTAGGCCCGTGAATTCTTGTTATTATATACAAGTAACAATAATGATAATCACTATTATTATGGGTTTCTCCCCTTCTCTTTTTCTTCTTTTGGAGAACTTGAGAAAGATGGGGTGACCTTACTTAAGCGCATTCGACGATTCTCTATGACTCAGGACATTGGTGCGCGTGCAGCAGTTCATATTTTTAATAGGATTGGATTTGCCATTGCTAGAGGTATGGGGGCTCAGTTAGTTTCGAGGCTTCCCACTAATTTTTTGCAATCCTATGAGTTTTTTTAATAAAAAAATAATAATAATAATAATAAAAAAATAATAATAATAATAATTATTATTATAATTTATAAATATATAATAACTGGGAATAAAATACGAGGCATAGATCAAAATTGAATTATTAATGAATACAATCAATATTTTAATGGCTTGTGCCAAAAATAGGGCTGAATTGTAGTTACTAAAAATCTGATTGGAGTTAAACTGAGATAATTAAACATTTGAGGACTGAAATAGAAAGAATTATAAATAGATTAGAGTTAATTTGAGAGAATTGAAGACTGAGTGGACTGAAATTAAAAGACTGGGAAACGGGTTGGGGTTAATTTGCAATTCACTGAAAACTAAGGGTATAAAAGGCCTCTTTATCACCTGCCCCCCCCGGCATCCTCTCTATCTGTCTCTCCCCCGATTCGCCCTCTCTCTCACTTTCTATTCCTCGACGTCTCTCTCTAAAGTTCTTGGCCGACAATCACACACTCAAAAGACTTATACACACCAAAGTGTGATCGATTTACACAGATCAAAAAGCAACAGAGATTAAACAAAAGGGCTCGGCCCTTGTCCTCCGATGGTCGACGCAGCCAAGAAAGATTGCGACGGGAAGTCAGGGCAAGGAAATAGAGGTAAGGAACTGGTTCTTGATTGATGGTCGGTTAAATTTTCTGGTTTAGATTGGTTGTTGGTCTCTTTATGGGTTCGAGTTTGGGGCTGTTGTATGTGGGTTCCAATATGGATTCGGCCATGAGTTCGGGCCGGATTTTGATTTTCAATTCTGGAAATTGGGTTGAGGGGTTTGAAGTCCGATTTGGTGTTCTGAGTTTGAGTTTGGGTTTCAACATGGGTTTATTCGTGTCCAGATCGGAATTGGACGCGATGGTCCGGGGTTTCTGGTTCTGACCATGATATTTGGATTCCGAATGTGCTTGCGGGTTCGAGCCGTGGGTTGTCGATCTGGGCTGGGGTTTGAAGGTTACTGAAAACATGGTGGTGGATGGTGGTTTGTGAAAATCTGGTGTTATGTGGTTGTTGTGGATCAGGGTTGATTATGTGTGTATATGATTGTAATTTTAGAAGAAAAAGATTTAAGGTTTACCTGCTGGGAGAAGCTGGGAATGGCAGAGAAATTAAAAAATTGTGTTCGAGGCTTGTTGGGACGGTCGGCAGAAATAAAGATGTATTTTTGGGTGTAATGTGTATACAATATAGTATTTATACTGTATTTGGAATTAGGTATAAGGTAAAAAAGCTGGGGAAAAAAATAGGTGGGTTTTGAGATGTTCTCTTATTGGGCTAGGAAAAGAATTTGGGCCAATTAATTAAGTGGACTAGTAAAAGAATTTGGGCCACAAAATTAATATGGCCCTACAATAAAAATAAATAATAATTGGGCTAAACTAAATAGTAATAATAATAATATTAATTATCGTAATAGTAATAATAATAATAATAATAATAGTGAATAATATTATTATTTGACTTGTAAAATCTTTTGAGTGACGATTAATATTGCTTAAAATTTGCTTCGGACTTAGAAATGACGAGATGGAACATGATAAAATAAAATGAGAAATGAAACGACATGAATCACATGACTTGACATGAATTATATTTAAAACATAAATGAATTTGCATGATCATGAAACGAAATGAATTAAATGATAAATTATTCGGGCATTAATTTAATAAAACTGAACATGTTTTCTATAATTCACAATAAATGTATATGCGGAATCGGGGCGTTACAGCCTACCCCCCCCCCTTTAACAAATTTTCGTCCTCGAAAATGAAGTTACGTACCTTGAAAAATGAATGTTGGATACTTAGAAGGATCTCCTCTTCACGTTCCCAAGTTGCCTCATTTGGTCCATGGCGACTCCATTGAACTTTCACCAATTTAATCTCTTTATTTCGTAACTGATATACCTTACGCTCCAAAGGAGCTGTAGGTACCTCCTCATAAGTCAGGTTCTTGGCTATATGCAACTCTTTGAAATTGCATACGTGACTAGGATCATGTATGTACTTTCTCAGCATGGAGACGTGAAAGACATTGTGCACTCCCGATAATTCCCACGGTAATGCCAAACTATAAGCAAGATCACCAATACCACTCAAAATCTCAAAAGGTCTGATATAACGAGGCTGTAGCTTTCCCTTTTTACCGAATCGTATCACTCCTTTCATCGGCGCTACCTTCAAGAACACCTTTTCTCTAATCTCAAATTGGATATCTTTCATTCGTTTATCAACATAAGACTTCTGCCGATCCTGGGCAGTCTTAATTTTACTTCTGATTTCGGCTATCTTCTCTATAGTTTGTCCGATCAATTCTGGACCCAAAATTTTTCCGTCTCCAACCTCACTCCAATAAAGGGGCGATCGATATTGGAACACCATGTAACCTCACAATCTCCCGAATATAAATCTTCGCATATTGTTCCATACTGTAAGTCATTCTCACAGGTAGAAAATGAAATGACTTCGTCAAACGATCTACTATCACCCAGATAGCATCGTTCTTCGTCAATCCTCAACTCGGAGAACTATTTATCAAACTCTCCTGATCGGTCAAGCAAGCTAACTCGCCTCTAGTCTTCCGACTCAAGGCATCAGCTACCACATTAGCCTTACCCGGGTGTTAATGGATGGTACAATCATAGTCCTTCACCAATTCTAACCATTGCCTTTGTCTCATGTTAAGTTCCTTCTGTGTGAAAAGATACTTCAAACATTTATGGTCCGTGTATATCTCACACTTCCCTCCGTAGAGATAGTGATGCCAAATCTTCAGTGCATGTACTACATCAGCCAACTCCAGATCATGCGTTGGATAGTTCAACTCATGTGGTTTAAGCTGTCTTGATGCATAGGCTGCTACTTTACCATGTTGCATCATAACACAACCCAAACCCTGCTTTGAGGCATCACTATAAATAACAAAGTCTTCCGTCGGATCAGGAATCGTTAATACTGGTGCCGAGGTTAGTCTCCTTTTCAACTCTTGAAAACTTTCCTCGCACCTGTCACTCCATTCACATCTCACGCCTTTCCTTGTTAACTAGGTCATAGGAGTGGCGATTTTCGAAAATCCTTTGATAAATCTTCTATAATAGCCAGCTAGGCCCAGAAACCTGCGAACTTCGCTCGCATTCTTGGGTACTCCCCAACTACTCACTGCTACAACCTTATCGGGATCTACCTCAATTCCTTTTGAAGTCACCACATGTCTAAGGAATCGAACTCTGTTTAACCAAAACTCACATTTCTTGAACTTGGCATATAACTTCTCCTTGCGAAGTGTCTCCAATGTAATCCTCAAATGCTCTTGGTGTTGTTCCTTGTCCTTAGAATACACCAAGATATCATCTATGAAGACGATCACGAACTTATCCAAGTAAGGTTGGAACACCCTGTTCATCAAATCCATAAAGACTGTCGGTGCATTACTCAGACCAAATGGCATTGCTACAAATTCAAAATGCCCATAACGGGTCCTGAAAGCCGTCTTGGGAATGTCATACTCCCTAATCTTCAGTTGGTGGTACCCCGACCTCAAATCGATCTTCGGAAAGGTTCCAGCTCCCCTCAACTGATTGAATACCTCGTTTGTCGATAATGGGTACTTGTTCTTCACCGTGAGTCGATTCAACTCTTTATGATCTATACACATCCGAAGTGACCCATCCTTCTTTCTTACAAACATCACTGGTGCACCCTATGGTGACACACCAGGACGAACAAATCCGAGCTCCAGCAGCTCTTGTATTTGGACCTTCAATTCTTGAAGTTCCTTTGGATCCATTCTATATGGCGCTTTGGTTGTTGGGGCCGCCCCAGGGACCAAATCGATACTAAACTCCACTTGCCGGTCGGGTGGAACTCCCGGCTAATCTTCTGGAAACACATCCAAAAACTCCCGTACTATAGGTACTCTGTAGGGAACACCTCATTATTAGAAGTTTCGACTAAACTCACCAAGTAACCCTGACATTTCTCCTTCCTTAGACTTCTCAGTGCTTTCATGGTTGTGATTACTCTGGGTACTGTCCTACTCTTAGTATCATAAAAGATGATCGACTCACATTCAGAACACCTCAATGTTACCTTCTTCTCACGGCACCTTATATCGGCATCATATCTATCGAGCCAGTCCATACCAAGGATCACGTCAAAATCCATCGAGCTAATCAAATACAGGCTAGCGTCAAATTCTCTTCCTCCTATCTCAATATTCTCGTCAATCATTCTATTAGTTAGGATCGTATTTCCTGACGGTAAGCTAACCTCAAGAGACTCAACAGTTCTAACGCTTCTATGACCAATGGCATGATAAAACTTTGCAGACATAAAAGTATATGTGGCACCAGTGTCAAATAAAGCGAAAGCAGGCACATTAGAGATCATAAGCATACCTGACACCGTGCCGGGAATCTCATCTGCGTTCTTTTGGGTCAAAGTATAAATGCGAGCTTTCCTCCAGAACCTTGACCTTTGGCCCTTTGGAGATGACAGTTCGAAGATGAATGCCCTGGCTCCTTGCATCTGTAGCAGACACCTTTACCGTACAGGCACTCCCTTCCATGATTCTTACCACACTTCGAGCAATCTGGCTTACTGGTTTGAGGCTTAGGTCCCGACCTTTTATCAACCTTTGCTTGCTTATTAGAAACCATGGCCTTATTTTGGTTCCCATTCCAATGCCTCTTACCGTCATTAGGCTTTGTAGACTGTTGTTGATCCAGATTATGGCTAGCCTCAACCTATTGAGCTCGAAACACTGTCTCGGTATACGGTATCACCTCACGACCAGCCACGATGTGACAAATACTCGGGCATAAACCACTCCGAAACTTAAGGGCCCTCTTTCGATCTGTATCCACCATATGCTCCACAAAGAAGCTGATTTGGTTGAATTTTCTCTCATATTGTTCAACCGTCATTCCTCCTTGTTCGAGATTCCAAAACTCTCTATCCATCTTCTCTCGGTAATGCTGTGGGTAGTACTGTTCCATCATTATTTCCTTAAATCGATCCCAAGTTAATGCAGCACGCTCGGCCACGGGACTCAAACGCCAATAGCTTATCCACCAGCGTCCAGCATCCTCCACCATTTGATATTGGCCGCAAAGAATTCTTTGCGCATTAGTGCACCCAATGACCTCAAAGGTGCGCTCAACCATTCGTCAACAAGAGCTGGTCCTTCTCGACCGTTGAATGATGGTGGGGTGAAATGCCGGAACTGCTGCACAACTTGTGCCTGAGTAGGAGCTGACACGTTATTATTATGGTTATCCTGACCTCCGTTACCACCACCACCAGCACCAAGGTTGGCATTCTGACCACCGAGATTATCACGGGGGTAACATAATAAGAACTTACCACAATAAACCCATGTCGTAGTGTCAAATAATCAACTTTCAGATTGTCTAAAGAAACAAACCTGAAAAAGAGGGGAGTGTGGAAACAATGGATATTACTTCTCCGGGGTTACATTCTACCAAAAAATTGGATTGAAACAAAGTAAGAGAGTGTAATTGCACCTTTTTAGATATAGATAATTTCTTTTCTCCAAGCTAAGCAAACAATTTTTTTTTATACACAAATTATCGATTATGACTTTAACTCAAATGTATTCGGGTCACTTATATATATATATATATATATATATATATTCAAATCACTTATTTTAGGTGACTCGAATGTATTTTAGGAGACTCGAATTGATGATTAAGATGTATTTTAGATGATTCGAATGTGTTTTAGGTCACTCGAATGTATTGTAGATGACTCAGATATAATTTAAATGATTCGAAGTCGGTTTTGTTCACTTGTTAAAAGAGATAATAGCTCCCCATAGGTAAAATTGGAGTGTCAAGTAAAACCGACAACACCTATTTGATTGTTATATGAAAACTAACATACTAAATCCATATAATCTACAAATAATACTTGACTTAATTTTAATAAGTCACATCAAATATTGTACTACTTGAGAACATGGTTTCATCGGTCTACACGGCCCGTGCGATGCACGGTTTTTTGATAAAAAAATTGAACTTTTGCTTATGTCTAAAACTTAACTTTTTTGATCTGTTATTAAAATATCAATCTTACACATATTTTTTCTAAGAATTATCTCAAATGTTGATCAAACTACATAACCACTTAGTAAGGAGAGACTGTTAAGATGCACATAATATAAAAATGTTCAAATGATAATCAACAATTCGATCATCCACGCGATGTCTGCTAACTTCGACCACTGCATGTTGTGAATATTGGGTATCAATGCCTTCAAAGCGGAATACAAAATAACACAACAATTAAACGTAACAATAACTTGTGACGATGAAGAAGCTAGCATATATTTTTTTTTAACCAAACCAAATCTGTCAAAACCAAACCAATCCAACCAAATAAGTAGTCGGTTTATTTGGGTCGGTTCTCCATAAAACCAAATAAGAGTAGGATGTATAAAAAGATGAGTTGTCTTTAACAATAATAAAAACAAAACTATTCCAACAATAAGATTGCCACAAATCGAGTATAATGATATCCCATAAATTGATTGTTAATTAATTCATTAACAGTAAGTCATCAATACATCACACCAAGTTTATAAAAAAACAACTAAAATGAAGCCAAAACAAAAGATCATAATGAGTTCCAAACAAAATAACAAATCAAACCACAATATAATACATACTCAAAATTTCAAAAAAGCCAAACAAACTAATATTAACGATCAAATTACGTGTAACTTATCAACGAAAGAATGTGCATACACTACACCAGAATCACGATTTTGTGACTGTCAAAAACTGTCACAAATGGCAAAAACAGTCACAAATGACTGTCATAAAATCACCAGTCACAAGTTTTTTTGTGACTGTCAAAAACAGTCACAAAACAGTGACAAAACCTCATTTATATGACTTTACAATACCACTTTCCTTGGCAGTCACAAATATCAGTTATGACTGTTTTTGGCAGTCACGAATTTCATCTTTTGTGACAGTCATTAGCAGTCACAAATTTCAACTTTCGTGACTTCCATGGACAGTCACAAAAATCATTTTTCTTGACTGTTTTGTGACTGTTTTTAGAAGTCACGAATGTTGAAACAAATATAAAAAAATAGTAAAACCCCATTTTTATCTGAATGGAATCTAATTATTTTTCACAATGAATTCATAATACAATCTAAACATATTTCTCAAAGTATTCACACAACGCTCCAATTAATTTTTACAAGACATAAAATCACAATGTAATGCTAAAAATTAGCACATGTAAAAAAAACTCCGAACCAACCCATTGGGAATAGAATAAGTACGGAGTATTAGTTATATATTGAAAAATATCAACAACTAACAAGTTAAATAAATAGAATCATAAACTTCATCTATGGAACACACGGGTGGAGCAACGCCTGCTAAAACAACGGTTTCAGGAGCACCTTTTGCCTGAACAACAAAATAAAATATATAAATCAGTCATTAACCAAAATAAATAAAGATAAAAATTCCTTGTTGTGCAGTACTACATTAAGATATAATTTGGGAATATAAAGAGCAGTAATAACTATTTAGTTCATTTGAATATGTCGACCAAATAATCTTAATATACCTGTTCCACTACAATATTCAAGGATTGGATCTCTTTGTACTTGATCATCGCCATCTAAAATAAATTATGTAGCAATAAAAGTTATTGTGAATCATGACAATTTGTTATTGCTCGGGTTTAATAAAAGTTATTGTGAATCATGACAATTTGAGATGCATCAGAATGTGTTGATATATTATACCTTAGCCTTGTGGCAGCAAATGACAGATGCAGAGACAATTTCATTTACATTATGTTTCTCGTTGATGATAGTTTTCAGATTTATTGCAGTAACCACAACTAGAGGAATCTCTGAAATACTTTTTGAGGAAGTTGAAACTTGAATATCCTTTGAAAAATCAACAATGACCTCAAATTTACACCAGCTCACCTGTCAAAGAAATAATTTATCACAGGATAAACACAAAAGTCTCTATATAACATAAACCTGAGAGTGTTAAAAGGACACACACGCTGAGCAGATGCACAGCTCGAGAATTTTGAGATTGATAGCCATGATGGTCCTTTTAGTCAGGAAAAGCTCCAAGCAGCTGCAAGCAACATTGATTTTTAGTCATTTCAATGAAATGATATCGTTTAATGCACTGATTCAGATGATAACAAATTTATCATGCCCTGAGATATGTTTATGCGCATGAAAAGAAGTTGAACGACCACGCGACTAACATAGTCTTTCATTGGAGCAGTTTCTATCATTGACTGCAAAGAAAAATATTTAGTTTGATTAGGAGGTAAGCAGCATGATATATAAGATTTATACAATCACCAACTTATATTCAAGTAATGAGTTCTGAAACAAAGCTAAGAACTTATCAATGTTGAAGTCCTTGGCCAATCCTGAAAGAATCTCCAAAACATCCCTTCAAATCAAGAGGGAAGAGAATATCATCATCATCAACAGCACCTTAATCCCAAATATGTTGGGGTCGGTGGCATGAAGATTATAGTGTCGTTTAATTGTCTAAAATTAGTTAACACCATAACTCATGCAAATAACAAAGTGGCAAAGTTTTACGCCGGATGCCCTTCCTGTCGCAACCTTCATATGAAGGAGAAATAGAACGAAATTCCAAAACCGTCAACATCATAGGTTTTTCCATTTATATGGAAAATATCATGAGACGGCGATGAGTCCGAGATAATTGCTATTGTCATGTCACAATACGTGATTGATATTGTAAATTCCAAGAGGGAAGAGAATAAGAAACTAAAAATTTCAGAACTTTCAAATTTCAGAGCATCAATCTGTGAAATGGAGTGGATGCTTGAATATTATTACCTGATTTCATTTAAGACATTCACAGTCTTCTTTGGGATCAATTCCACAGATTGAAGCTAGATAATCAATATAAAGTTAATGATCATTGACATATCACCTCAAAGATAACACATATTGCATCTCAGTTGTTCACAAAAACATTGACTAGTTCTAAGATGCATAAACCAAAAAAAAATATATGTTTTTGACAACTTAATTTTTCCATAACATTTGCAAGAAAGAAAGTCATACCTGAATAATGCTGACTAAAGTCATAAATGACATGCGCAACCATTGCAAATCACCTTTGTCTTTCGCCTCTGCCCTAGCTAGGTCAGCCACCAAATGCAACAAGCTTCTGACAACATTAGGTGCCAAGGCTGCCTTCTGGGCTAGTAAACTCACAATTATTAAAGCCCCAGCCTGCATATGAATAAAGATAATATCATTCTCTAAGAATGCAAATCTTAATAGAGTAAAAAAAAAAGACACGAAATTGGCATATTCAGATTTGACCTTCTGGTCCTGTCCTTTGGCACCAGGTTAAAAATTGACATAACGGTTAAAAATCGACATAACAGTTAAAAATCGTTAAAAATACTAATGACTAGAAATATTACCCTACCTTGAGATTTAACCTAATTGCCCCCTCAAAAAAAACTATTAGCTACTAAATTTCAACTACCCTTTTAGAGATGTTATATATTACAAATTTCACCTATTGCAGGGATATTTGTAAAACACACAAACCTTAATGAAGAACTTGTGATTTTAAAAGTAAATGTATTGTTTTGTAACTAGGCTAAACCTCGGAAGTAGTTTTTAGAATTTTTATGCAGCAGTGCACATTCTGCCTTTAGGCAGGAAACTATCACACATAATGCTTTAATATTACCTGTATCATTCCAGGATGATCCCTTACATTATTTCCTGGCCATGGAGTACCGTCTTGTATGGTCCAACCCTCCTTCGGAACCTTCTGTTCCATGGCAACCAATGCATTTATTCGAACTTTAAACTCTTCATACTCCCTCTGTCAAAATCAAAATCAACAATTATAGCAAAAAAGTTCAATCATCAAAATCGAAACCTAAATTACATTTTACTTTAAGAAACCCAAATAACATCAGATTCTTTAGTAAATAAAAAATAAAAATTTTACCTTCATTGCACGGCGCTCCCTCACGAATGTTGGTTCAACCTTGTCTTTCAAATAGTCGAGCTTTTGGGCAAAGTACCATTCGGGAGCTCGAGGCTCGATGCTGAATTTTTTGCAGAATGGGACCCATTTACTGGCAAACTCGGATGTCTCTGATAGAGCTTCGAAAGTAAGCATTGCAGCACCATCGTCCGATACATAGCACGCAACCTTGTCGAGAGGGTAATCACAAGCAAGTATAGAAAGAACTGTGTTAGCCGTAATAAGTGGAGGTTCCTTCAACGGATCCACTGTACTCACAAATACGTCCACTGAAGCCAGCTCAGACGACTTCCCTCCTTTTCATACCTGGTAAAATAAATTCAACATGAAGACCTCGGAATGTGATTGCGTATGGGAGTGTTCAGAAAATGTATTATTCCCTCATTTTCTATTTTGCAATGGCCATTCACATTTACACATCTATTAATAAGGGGGAGGAAAATAGTACTATACTACTATTACATACATCTTCTCATAAATTCCACTATTCACAAATTAGATTTCCAGTCATAATTTTACTATTTTTATATCATATCAATTTCTATCATTTCATTTCCATCAAATCAAATTCTCAAATTCATCTTTCAATCTCTCAATACTTTTATTACTATTTGCTAGAATCCAAAATAAACGTAATAATGAAAGAATATCGAACAATGTCCTCATTTAACCCAGAAGTATATATTAGAGAGAGAGAGAGAGAGAGAGCATAAAAAAACGTATATATACCTCAGAGAAAGTCTGTCTAAGTATGTTTCACGCTCGATAGGGAACCACTTTGGAAATTGATCAAATATCCATGACAGCGAACCAAATCTCGCATATAACTGATGTGAGCCACAATCCATATGCATCATTGACAGGGTGACGAATTCTATAGTGAAAGAACAATCCAAGAATAACCATCCTGTAAGGGCTTATCTTGCTTGAAGGAATTGGTAGCTTTCTGGAAAGTGGTTGTTTGCCTTCATCCCTCTTGTAAATAAGAAAATAAAGTTAATCTCAGATAATTCTAAAATCTTAGAAGGAAGATGATTTCTAAAATCTTATGCAAGGGCGAGACATGGACAGGAAAAGGTTAAAAAATATATCAATAACAAAAAACCTTTGTTAAACCTGCTATTGAAGTCCCTTGATTCTACTCACAAGTCGACAGACAAATTTGGTATTTGGGGCTAGGGTTTAAAAATTAAAGGATCTTGAAAATTAAACCTGTCAAAATGGTAGACTGGAAAAGAGATTGCAACGGCAGTGGTGGTGAACGGGAGACGAGTGGGAGTGGTAGTGGTGGACTTTGGACTGTGCTCTTCTTCTCGCATTGCATACGGCGGACACGAGACCAAACAAACTGATACGAACAGAAGCTGGACTGGAGAAGCAGAGGTGTCGGTGGACTGAAGAAGCACTCGGTGGCGGCATCAGAAAGGGCCGGTTGAGGCGCGGCGGGGCGGGGCAAAATAGAGAAGTGTTGGGTTACTGCTCAAGAGAAAGAAAAAAAAAAAGAAAACGAGAACTAGAAAGAAGCGATGGACTACTACTGGGTTATTATCGTTTAATTGTGAAAGGTTTATGACTGCTAACGACAGTCACAACCCTTGTGACAGTCATTAACAGTCACAAATATTTAGATTTATCATTGTTTGGTCTTCGTGACTGTTATTGGCAGTCATAAAGTTGTGACTGTCATTGACAGTCACAAATTCAGCGAGTTTCAATGTCACGAAATTCTGTTTTTGGTGTAGTGATAGTGCTTTACAATTCCATGTTATTCACACACGTTCCAATTTGTTGCAATCTTTTATACAAATTCTTCATTTACACAGGCAAATATATGTTTTACCATTTCACCAGATACAACAAAGATGTCGCTCATGTATCCTACATATCTATTGTTGGGCATGTCACTTGCGCTGCGCACTTATGAGTGTTTTGTTACCTTCCTCCAATAGTTCAAAAAGAAAATGCAAATTCATCGTTTGGTTCCTTTGACCGACTTTCACAACTTTCACGCATTAAGAAAATCCAAATTATTTGCAATTAACGGTAGTATGGTAGAGCTATATGTACATGTATACAAGCCAAGCCAAATCAAACAAAACTAAGCCTTGGCCCACTACGATAGGGTCGGCTATATGGATATGACGTCTCCAATAAGCTCTATGTTGGGTCATCTCTTCTGTTAAGTCCATCTGCTACATGTCCTTTCTAGTATAGTTTACTACCAAACAAAGGACTTTAGCCGACGACACAAGATACAACGGCCGACAACACTGTTCCGTCCATAGGTGGATGTAGACATAACCTGGTGGTGCACGTGCACCACCAGATTTTTTCAGAATAAGACCCCATTCCCCGAAAATATCTAGTATTATCTTTCCCGTTATTTTATTTTGGCAATAATTGAATTATCGAGGAGTTTAATTATTTTTTACTCTCGAAGTTTAATAGGTAAAGTCATATATACCTATTAAATATACTTTTTGATTTGACGTAATCTGTTTTGATCAAGGCAATATTAATTAAAGTGTTTAAAATTATTTATTCAACCTTGAAGTATTTCTCAAACACTTGCTTCTTTTGAAGAATATTTATGTAATATGATGAAAAAATTAAGATGCACCCTTAATACAAAACCAGCTGAAGAGTTTAGTTAATCAAATATTAGAAATTACTTTTGAAAGAAATGTTGATTTTGCCCGTAGCAACTGCAAGTGTTGAACGAGTCTTCTCAGCTATGAAGTATGTGAAGAGTGAGTTATGCAGTAAGATGGGTGATCAATGGTTAAATAATCGTCTTGTAACATTTATAGAAAAATATGTACTTAAAACTATTAGTAATGATGTTATTTTGGCACATTTTCAGGAAATTGACAGTAAATATAGGCGATTTTCTTTGTAAATGTACGAATTCTTTTTTTTTTGTTTTTTTTCCACACACGCACACGAGGGGGATCGTCTCCTGTCCTGAGTACCCCCCAAGAGGCTCGAACTCACCCCGATCTAGAGGTAAGTTTTCCAGCATGACATGTTCGCCTCATTATCCTCCGCTTTGTTATTACCGACTTTCTTTATGTATTATTTGTTATTTTTAATGTAATTTTAATATATATTTTATCGTTCGACATTGTTTTTCGTGGGACGGTCGGTGCACCAGTGGTTTTTCGGTCCTGGATCCGCCTATGGTTCCGTCGTTGAAAAAAGTGGACTGGAATGGCCGACGACTGGCCTGTCGTCGGCTAAAGTACTTTAGCCGACGACCAATTTGGTTATCGTCGGCCAAAGTATTCTCTGTCCTCGGCTAAAGTGGAAAGTTTAGCCGATGATTTTTACATACTTTAGCCGATGACATTACGTACTTTAGCCGACGACCAATCCTGTGTCGTCGGTTAAACCTTACAAAAAATATATAAGCTCGATTTCTGCCAAAATTAATCATTTTGAAGTCATTTTTTCACAACTCCATAAGAAAAAATTAGAAAAGAGAAGAAAAAAACTCGAAATCTATCTGAATTGCACTTGTGAAGCTGTATTTCACAATATATAGGTATGTATTAATCATGTTAGTTAAACTATAATTCATTTGTCAAATTACTAATTTGGTTTAGTGTGATGATTGGATATGATGAATGCTGAAAAAGTACGATGAATTCTGATTTAATATTTTGAACTGTGTTGAATACTGTGGATATGTACATGATAAATTTCGATGAATTCATGAATGTGATGATTTATGATGAAACTGTGAAGAAAGTAAAGAAGAAAAATGTGTTGATTGATTTAGTATATTCATATTTTTACGATAATGGATAAATACAATATAAATTTATTTTTCCAACAAAATTAACTTCAGCTTTTAGATTATATGAACGTCCAACCAAACGTAGCTATATTTCTGGGACGTGGTACTTGGTACAAAATGAAACATCATTGTGAGAGAATCTAGTCGGAGAATTTCCATATTCCCCATAACTTTTCATATTCCGACTCTTCTGTCGAATGAGAAGTCTTGGGAGCCACCAATATCAATCTCATGCTCTTCACGAGACGGCGTCGAAATCGGCACAACCTGTAACGATATCGGTTCATGGTCGATCTCTGCTGCATCATGGTACATGTGGCCGAGCTCGATGTGGTGGCTAAAAGCATCATTGGCGCCGGACTGGCCGTGTAATGTGGTCGGGGACGGCGACTCAGAGTCCCAATGGTCGACGTCGAAGTTGGACTTCCGTGGGCTCTCCATTAATTCGCTCCGGTGATGGCCGCGGAGTAGGTGGACAGGGGACATGCCGTGAGAGCGGGGCGTGGCTGGCCGGCTAGACATTGGCGTCCCTAGGGCCGAGTGCTTGTTGGTCTGTTTGACGTGTTTCTTGGCCGTGTGGTGCCAATTTCGCAGGGCTGCGGCTACTCTTTCATTGAATATGGTTGGTTTCATTGTGGATCCCATCTGTTTATTTAATAGTAAATAGAAATTAATACTAAGAAAAAGTATAATCGAGATTTAGGATCTGTTTGGTAAAAAGTAGTGACTATCAGATAATCTAGCTCATAGCGGATAAACTAGCTTATATCGTATGAGGTAGCGGATAACGGATAAACTAATTGATTAAATTTAAGTGTTTGGTAAAATTAGCAGTTGAAGTAGTTTATAAAATAAAATTATGATATTTACAATTAATGCTTAAAAATGAGAGAGAGATTCATTTCATTGAGGATAAGTGAGGAATATAATTAAAGCAATATGGGTAAAATTGAGAGAAAAGTAAAACGCTATAAGCTCAGACGCTACTTCAAGTAGCATTTCAAAAAAACGCTGTAAGCTACTGAAAAGCGCTATAAGCTACCATTGCCAAACACTTATCGAAGGCTCATCCACTATAAGCAAGCGGATTGACATTGCCAAATCGAGTCTTAGTTTATTTATGAAGATTTCTATACTTCTTACTATTTCTCCTTCAAGGTTTGTGTTACTTGCCATATTACGCTCTTAATTGGCAATTGACTATTTGGATCAAGTTACGTACCTGAGTCACGAGAGCATAAAGTGGGAGAGTGACATAGCTGCAAAGTATTTGCACGATGATCCTGGTGATCGAAGAAATAGACAATTTTTAAATACGCATGATTTACTCCAAAACAATTCAGTATAAGATCAAATAACTAAGTATAGATAAGTATTATTCATGTATAGAAGCTTTTACGTACCCCATTGCGATTCTGATGATGATATCCTCCACATGTTCATGGAAACAAGATTTTAACCCGAATTCATACTATTCGGAAAGGAAAAAAAGAAATTGCAAGGATCAAGTGTTGAATAATTAATAGCACCAATATAAATATGAATAGAAGTATGGGGTCCCAATCCAGTGCTACAGGATCATTTCTATTATGGAGTGATTGGATTGATATGACAAAATTATAGTCACGAGGGACAACAATCAACACTTGTGACTGTGTTGTGTGCCTGTAGATTTGTCATATCAGTCGGTCATTCCATAATGGAGTGACGAGTGACACTTGATCAAGATCGTAGCAGAATCCTAAATTTTATCTATATGTAGTGTATGATGGGGCTACGCGATTATGTGCTTACCCAAGTCCAGGCAAAGAAGGCCAGTTGAAATGCGTTCTGCAACGGAGAAATTAAACCACAATACTCAAGGGTGTTACAACGAGAAAATCTGAAGTAGGTGCCAAAAAAGAGGGTTAATCTGCCTTGTTGTTTAGCCTAATTATAAGTTAATCCAATTATCTTGTAAAACTACGTTAGATTATGTCCTACAAAAGTATCATTCTCAAGAGGGACTAATTAAGTGCAAGGGTAGTTTTTGCAAGGATGCAGATCTCTGCAAAGATAACACACCGCATCTTTGCATCACCATCGACATTACATACCCGCACGGGCGTGTGTGCACGTGCCGGATCCAACGGTGTGCAGCAGCACAGCACCTGCGGTGTGCGCGTGCCGGATCCAACGGTGTGCAGCAGCACAGCACGGTGTTGTGCTGCAGAGAATCCGACTCCTTTTTGCAATTGGAGAGAGAGAGTACGTATACACAGTACCTGGAAAAGAACAAAATTAATGAGATAGAGGATAAGACGTGGACGATTGAACCAGAAAAGGTCATCTCCAGGCTGAACCACAGGCATGCCCTTCACAACCTCACCCCGCTCTTGAATGCTTAACCCCATTTTCGTTATTATCAATTGTAGCTTGGTCCCTACCAGCAATATAACCTGTCCATTTCCCGCAAATAATTCGAAATGCTTAAACACTGGCATATAGGATTATATATATATATACACACACACACACACACATACACACTTCATCTTATGCTAACTAATTATGTGGAGGTGAGAGAATCCACTACTTACGATCAACGGTACGAATGGGAGCCAATAATAGGAATACCAGCCTGTCGACGAATGTATGAAAGAACCAGTATTAGAATTCTATGCATTTTACTTATGATTATAACATATTTAAATTGTCCGGATCTAGTGGGAACCCCTCTTAAAATGAGAACATAGATTCAACACACATTTAGTACGGATTCGGTGCATGATCGTATGAAGAGAGAGAGAGAGAGAGAGAGAGAGAGAGAGAGAGAGAGAGAGAGAGAGAGAGAGAGAGAGATTTGACACATTTCTAAAAACTTTGATGCAAGTAGGAACCCTAAAGGATATATGCATCCCTGCAACTGAAATTTACACATTGAACAATGCCGTGTACGGTGTACCGAGCTCAAGCTCAATTTTTTCACCACGAAGACATGTCATATATCGCAAAAAGTTGCGGTCATTTCTATCTAAGTTAATTCAAGTCAAATGATCACAAAACATATTCATATGGAGTCTTAATTTTTATATATCCATTTATTTACAAACTCACCATGAGTATTGAAGAGAAGGAACAACACAGCGAAAAGCCAGATTGGCGGACTGAAAGAAGCATTAAATCAGAAAATATAGTTAGACGTCATTTTACAAATCCGAGTAAGCATGCAAAATTGTAGCATAACCTATAATAAATATGAACCCTAACAATATGCATGTCTAGGTGAATGATATATTATCCCCCCAAAATAGTACTGTGTAAATAAATATGTGTTTATTATTTCGTTATGTTTTTAAAAAGTCGCGATTTACGCTTCAGTGTAATTTATATAGGTTCATTACCGCGTATTTTAAATTCTCGTATAGATTAATAATAATGTATATCCAAATAGTACGCACATTTTTTAAAATATAGGGATGTAATGATCTTATTTAATTGCATAGGGGGGATGGGCATATTTGAAAATATACAAAGAGATTAATAAACTATACATGTGGGTAAACACCTATATTTGAAGAATACATGGGTATCATCTGCCAAAAAATAGTTTTCTTCCATATGTTCTTCAAAAATATTTGTTTACCCTTTGTGTAAATTAATTAGGTTTATTATCTATTGTATTTTTAAAATAATTGGGTCATTACCTATGTCTGATTTAATAGACTAATTATCCCCACATGTTTTCGGAACGATGTGTCTAACCCCTCTGCCGCTCTGTTCACAAAATATTTGCTATCTGAATAAAAGTATGAGGTTAATTTACAACCAAATTTAAAACACGACCGAATAATGAGCTTATTTAAATTAGACAAACAAGTAAGCAACTATTTTTAAAGTACATAGTGGATACATAACAAACCTGTTTAATTTACACAAAACAACTAATTTTAAGGAACATATGGGGTAATATGCATCCACCCCTTAGAAGGGAATAATGCTAACATGCTTTATTTTATCCATTAAGATTGTCTTCATTAATCAGTCATTCTCTAGTATAATTTTACTGCACATTTAGACCTCATTAATGCACAATTAGAAGAACATGTATATCTTCATACATGCATATTGTATGTTTATTGGCAAATGTATCAGATCTATATTAATTGAATCATAGTCTCATTCAATAATTAATGATATCCCCCCAAAATATATATTTCCACTGTTATCTTGCCGTTTTTGACTATATACAAATCACACGTCCTTTTGATCATATTTTGTGATTTATATATAATGAAAAATATAATCAGGCGAGATCTTATTAAATCCATCTCGAGATTTACTTTTAAAATATTATTTTTATAAATAATAATTAATAATGTTAATAGTTAAAATTATGCATCGACAAACATAAAGGACAAGTATTGTGTGTGTGTGTGTGTGTGTGTGAGGGAGAAATGAGGTACAAAACCTGATTCCAACAACCACTTTGAAATCTTCTTCAAGTGATCTATTGATATACATCTGAAAATTAAAATTATCTTGGTTTTGTGGTGCAAGGTGTGCCTGACAAATGACAAATCAATCAAATCATTTCATGCCAATATTAATTAAATAATACTACCTCCATCCATAATAGTTTTCATAAAACGTACTATTCACCAAGTAATTTAGAAAAAAATATAAAATATATAAATGGTTCCAATGTGAAATACAAAAAAAATATAAATATATAATTAGTTCGGTAATTTATTTTTTACATTGGGACCATTTTTATATTTTATATTATTTTTTAAAATTGGTATGAAAAAATTAGTGTGGCAAGTATCACGGGGTTAATACAATAAGAACTTACCACAATAAACCCATGCCGTAGTGTCAAATAATCAACTTTCGGAACAGATCTAACGAATTGTCTAAAGAAACAAACCTGAAAAAGAGGGGTCTCCGAGGTTACATTCTAGCAAAACATTGGATTGAAACAAAGTGGGAATATGTAATTGCACCTTTTTAGATAAAGATAATTTTTTTTTCTCCAAGTTAAGCTAACAATTTTTTTTTTTAACACAAATTATCGATTATGACTTTAACTCAAATGGATTCGGGTCACTTATGTACATTCAAGTCACTTATTTTAGGTGACTCAAATGTAATTAGGTGATTCAACTAAGTGACTATTTTATGTGACTCGAATTGATGATTCAGATGTACTTTAGATGATTCAAATGTGTTTTAGATCACTCGAATGTATTGTGGATAACTTAGATGTAATTTAAAGGATTCGAATAGGTGAACATAATGTAATTTAAATGACTCGAGTAAGTGACTCAGATGTAATTTAGGTGACTCGGAGTTTAGATGACTCTAGTATAAGTTAGTTGATTTGAATATGTAAATTCAAATGTGTTTGGTGTTAATCGAACAAGTGGCTCGAAAATGTCTTCGAATAGATGACTTGAGTGTCTTTAAATAAATATGAAAACTAATAATATGGGTATAAAAAAAGAAACTAATACGCCCTCCATCTCGCCCGGAGTGCAACATTTGGTCAAAAAGTTTTTTTGTCATTCAAATAGATGACTTGAATGTTTTTGACCTCTCTAATAATATTGATTTTCTAATGTTTTTTTGTCATTTGGTCAAAAAAATGTTATTATTAATACCCGTCGAATCATCGTGGGTACAAATGTTACGACTTGTCAACTAATAAAATCATCATAAATCGTCATGTTATTTTTGATGAAACCAAATTTCCGTTTGCAAATATAACAAAAACAAACCCAACTCAATATGATGTTTTTGATTTGGGCCTCCCCATAGCAGTTTTAAGTGATTGGGCCCAAACTAGCAGCCCATACTCTCTCCAGCCAGGGCTACAAACCCAGGCTGCGCCGCGGTTGGTGGCCAAACGCAAGCCCAAACCCAACAACCCCTGGTTTATACTCGCAGGCCGTGGGTGCCTCCAAGGTTCGGCCCACTGTCGAATTCTGCTACTCAGGCCCAAAATAACTTCAATCCTCTTCTACAGGCCCAACAGGTCGCCAGCAAATCCAAAATCCCGTTCATCCTGTCCAGCCCGATCCTCAAAATCCAGCCCCTCCAAATCCCAATCGGCCTATCACTCGTAGCCAACATGGTATTTTTAAACCAAGAGCTCCGTTAAATCTTAGCTCCACTACTTCAAAATCTCCAATTCCTAAAAATCCCGTGTCAGCGCTCCGTGACTCTAATTGGAAAATGGCCATGGCTGATGAGTTTGATGCTCTTATTGTTACTAAGACGTGGGAGTTGGTTCCCCGTCCTTTGAATGCTAACATTATTCGTTCTATGTGGATTTTTTCTCACAAGGAAAAGTCGGATGGGACGTTTGAGCGTCATAAGGCTCGATTTGTAGGTGATGGCAAAACCCAACAAGTTGGAATTGATTGTGGGGAGACTTTTAATCCTGTGGTAAAGCAGGCAACAATTCGGACCGTTTTGACCCTTGCTTTATCCAAGGATTGGGGAATTCATCAGCTTGATGTAAAAAATGCCTTCTTGCATGGAGAATTGAATGAAATGGTGTATATGCATCAGCCTCTTGGCTTTCGAAGCCGGAAATATCCGAATCATGTGTGTTTGCTCAAGAAATCATTGTATGGCTTGAAACAAGTGCCTCGTGCGTGGTACAAGCGTTTTTCCGATTATGTGATGTCTACTGGATTTATACAAAGTAAGATGGATAACTCTCTTTTCATTTATAGCAAAGGTGATCAAGCGGCATATCTTCATTTATATGTTGACATTATTCTCACGACATCTTCTGATGATCTTCGTAAGTCGTTCATCTCTCGTTTGAGTACCGAGTTTGCAATGAAAGATTTGGGAGTGTTGCATTATATTCTTGGGATTGCGGTTACTCGTCATAAGGGTGGGTTGTTCTTGACGCAACGTAAATATGCATTGGAAATTGTTGAGCGTGCAGGTATGACGTCTTGTAAGCCGGCAGCAACGCCCGTGGATGTTAAATCCAAGTTGGCTGCTGCCGTGGACGGCCCTTCTATTGCCGATTCAACCTTATATCTGAGCTTTGCCGGGGCTCTACAATATCTTACTTTTACAAGGTCTGATGTTACCTATGCGGTCCAACATGTATGTTGGTTTATGCATGACCCGATAAAGATACATATGATTGCCTTGAAAAGAGTTATTCGTTACATTCAAGGAACTATTGATTATGGTCTGCATTTATATCCCTCCCCTACGTCTACTTTGATGTCATATACTGATGCGGATTGGGGGGGTGTCCAGATACGCGACGCTCCACGTCTGGCTACTGTGTGTTTTTGGGTAAGAACCTTATTTCGTGGTCGGCAAAACGCCAAGCAACTTTGTCTCGGTCAAGTGCTGAAGCGGAGTACCAGGGTGTTGCAAATGTTGTTTCTGAATCATGTTGGCTGCGCAACCTATTGTTAAAACTTCGGTGCCCGATTTTGAAAGCAACTTTAGTTTATTGTGATAATATTATTGTGATATACCTATCGTAGAATCCAATACAGCATCAACGCACAAAGCACATAGATATGGATATTCACTCTGTTCGAGAAAAAGTAGCCCGCGGTGAAGTTCGGGTTCTTCATGTTCCATCGAGATATCAAATAGCATACATCCTCACAAAAGGACTCCCATTGATTTTATTTGAAGATTTCCGATCCAGTCTCAGCGCGCGTAAACCTCCCGATTCGACTCAGGGGGTGTGTTAGAATATATGTAATTAATGTAATTAATTATTAGGTAGATTAGGTAGGTTAGTATTACCTTTGGTCTTTATATAGACTTGTAACCTCTTAGGATTAAAAGAGGAAAAACATTTCATAATCTATTAAAATCCAGGTCCAAGTATCAATATTACTGAATGAGACTGCTACATAGAGATTGATAGGAGAGAAAGCAAACATAAATAGTGGAAGTTTGTAAGATCAACTTTTAAACACATTGTTGGGACTGCATATCACCGTTTCTTCTAAGTTAAATAATTTCTTTTTCATGCAGACGTTAATGCCAACTTTTAGATTCAGAGTTTTGACATTTACTTGAATGCATTCAATTTACCTATTCAATTAACACATTTGAGTCATAAATTTGAGTGATATAAACAAATACAAATCACCTATTTTAGGTTATTCGAATTTATTTTAGCTGACTCGAATGTACTTTATGTGACTCAAATATATTTGAGGTGATTTGAACGGTTCGTTGTTACTCAAATATATGACTCGTATGTGTTACTCGAATAAATGATTCAAATGCATTCGAATATAGGTCAAAATCCAAGATATTAAAAAAATTGTTAAACTCTGGTTGAAAAAAGAATTCTCTTAAACCTATAAGGTCATTTATCGAGCGGACTCCTATTCGAGCGGACTCCTATCCTCTTAAACAATACATTTGAAATGAACGAATCCCTCGAATTGTGTGGGGAGTGCATGAAAAGAGAGATGTACGTCTTCTCTTTCACGATATATAGGAGTATGTAAATGTTAGAAGACCAAAATTGCAATTTAGCCTGTTAACATTAATATCGCTCACTAAACTTGTGATGTTAATACACAATCAAAGCTCTGTCATATCATAATTCTGGTTCTGATCACAAACATGCGGATATTTAACTAGAACCACAACGATATGCAGGTTTTGTTGGTGATTTTAGTGTCACCAGACATTTTGTGTAATTGGAACTAATATGTGAGCTAAGGAGTTTTATAATTTGTATTCTAATATATGTTCGGGTATGTGCGGAGTGCACACATGTATAAGATCAAATTATAAGCCGGTACGACGAAATGTCGGGTCAGGCGCGCTCCCGTGTGGTCTAGGCGGCGCCTGCTGGGTCCTAATTTTGGGCGGCGCAAAGGTCTTCGGAAATTTGGATTGATAACTTAGTGAAAATTCCGAATTTTAGAGGGAGATTATGGTAAAATTGACTAATTTTCGTCAATTTTGGAAAGCCATCGGTCTAACCCTAATTTCGGATCACTAACTTAATCCTTCTGACGGCGCCGCCTCAAAAAACCCTAAACCGTCCCTATACAACCCTAAAATCGACATGTATAAATAAGGCTATTGGCCTTGAGTTGAAACACACCCTTTTCTGAGCTCTATTATTCTTCTGAAAAACTCAGAATCTCGCTAGCAATTTGGCTTACGTTTCTGTGCCTAGATTCGTAAGTGTTCCTTTGGATTATCCTAAGCTGAATTTTTTGTAACCCGGGCATAGGGTAGAAATATCAGTTCGGAAAGTGATTACACGATCCATCGAGAATCCGGATCTCCTTAATAAACCCTAATACCCCAACAGGTTTTTGATGTCTCAATGTGGTACCTAGCTTGGACATGCACATATAATACAGATTATAGGGAGTATTATATATGATTAAGGAACTTACAATCCAAAGTAGAACAGGAGTTTTGCTCCAGAAGTTCAAGTGCCTCCTCCCAAATGAGGTTTCTCTCGCAAACCTAAATCTCTCGGGATCTGCAATTGTGATTCTATTTGCAATTGGACACATGGATTATATATTATATATGCACACATAAAATTTATGCTACATACCATGTGAAAATTGGTATTCAGCTGTTCTTGTTTCTTTTTCCCATGCTTTCCAACTTCCCATCTAAAACAAACAAAACAATATCAAATCAATACATAAATTATGTGGTAGAGCTATATGTACATGTATACAAGCCAAGCCAAATCAAACAAAACTAAGCCTTGGCCCACTACGATAGGGTCGGCTATATGGATATGACGTCTCCAATCAGCTCTATTTTGGGTCATCTCTTCTGTTAAGTTCATCTGCTGCATGTCCTTTCTAGTATAGTTTACTACCAAAGAAAATACTTTAGCCGACGACACAAGATAGAACGACCAACGACACTATTCTGTCGTTGACAAGTGGACTGGAATGGCCGACGGCTGGCCCGTCGTCGGCTAAAGTACTTTAGCCGACGACCAATTTGGTTATCGTCGGCCAAAGTATTTTCTGTCGTCGGCTAAAGTGGAAAGTTTAGCCGATGATTTTTACATACTTTAGCCGATGACATTACGTACTTTAGCCGACGACCAATCCTGTGTCGTCGGTTAAACCTTACAAAAAATATATAAGCTCGATTTCTGCCAAAATTAATCATTTTGAAGTCATTTCTTCACAACTCCATAAGGAAAAATTAGAAAAGAGAAGGAAAAAAACTCGAAATCTATCTAAATTGCACTTGTGATTGTGAAGCTGTATTTCGCAATATATAGGTATGTATTAATTATGTTAGTTAAACTATAATTCATTTGTCAAATTACTAATTTGGTTTAGTGTGATCGGATATGATGAATGCTGAAAAAGTACGATGAATTCTAATTTAATATTTTGAAATGTGTTGAATATTGTGGATATGTACATGATGAATTTCGATGAAATTCATGAATGTGATGATTTATGATGAAACTGTGAAGAAAGTAAAGAAGAAAAATGTGTTGATTGATTTAGTATATTCATATTTTAAGGATAATGGATAAAAATTGGATAGATTTACATAAATGAGATGCTAGAGTAATGGTGGTAATGAAAAAGTTCATGCAATTTGTGAAGGACCACGACAACGGTAGTACATTGCACTATTGTCCGTGCAATAAATATAGATGTCGCAGTGATCGTTTCTCATTTGATATTTTATGGGAACACCTAAAAAATAGTTTTTGGGGGAAATATACAAATTGTATTTACCACGGTGAAAAATCAGTGTTGCTTATTCCGCATGATCATGGACAGTAAAGCGGAATCATGGACAGTAAAGTAGAAACACGTCCACAAATCCCACGAAAAGGTTTATTGACGATGTGTTTAGTTATTCTCAGACCGGTGTACCTCTTGAAGATCACGAGTACCATGATGTTGAGACAAGTCACCGTGCTTCTAGACCAATGTCTCTCAACACTACCACCGTTGATAGGTACAACAGTCTCATACACCTTCAACAAACCTCTCTATACCCTGGGTGTAATATGACTATTCTTGATAGTGTCATGCATACAATGAGGTTAAAGGTGAAAAATAGATTATCCATCAAGACAGTGGATGGTTATTTGGAGCTCACCGGTAATATGCTGCCATAATACACACGTGAAAATGAGACGCATCATGAAAGATCTTGGGCTTTTCTATATCAAGATACATGTTTGCAGATATGATTGTGCTCTATACTGGGGGCTGCCAAATGAAGATCTCACGAGATGTCCAGTATGTGACACGGAGAGGTATAAGCTTACTCCTTCTGGAAAACAGAAAGCACTTAAGGTATTTTGATCGACGATCGTAATTGAACCATCAGCTAAAGTTTTTTATTATTATTTAAATAATGGACTTTAGTCGATGTCGTCGGCTTAACTTTAGCCGACAACATTGCTTCTTTCGTTGATGGTCAAGTTTAGCCGATAGGTTCCCCTTTACCGTCGGCTAAATTTTAGCCGACGAACCTTAGCCGACCAGACTTTAACAGACGATTTTTACTTTCGCTGACGATTTTTAAACTTTAGCCGCCGATAAAAAATCATCGGCTAAAGTCCTACTTTTGGTAGTGGTTTTCCTTCAACTCTTGTTCGTCAATCCTCTTTATTTTGACCCTATATTTCCACACCTCTTCACTTGGGCCTCTAGCAATCTTCTTTGCACATAGTTATACCATTTTAGTCGATTTTCCCTCATTTTATCCTCCATATTTCACCCCAAACTTATCCCAAATTAGAATTCATGATAAGTGTTCCTTGGATTGAATTTTTTCATATTGTGACTAATTTGGGTTTGTTATTTTAGATTATTATAAAATTTTAGGTTGTTTTATTTATTTGAAATTATTTCCTAGCTATTGCTTTGGTAATTTGCCTATTGTTATTACATAGAAATATTATTTTATTTTTTACTTAAAAATATCATGTTCAAATTATCTATGCTATGTGCCTTGGCACGCAACTGAAAACACTGTTTTGAGTAAAGAATCATATTTCTATTAAAATTTATTCAGGTTTTTAATAAAAAATTCAGGTTTTAATTGAAAAAATAGTTCACATTTTTTATTTTTCAGAATATAGGAAATATATCATAACTTCCTAAGATTTTTAACTTTCCAAAACTTTAATTTTTCATAAGGTTATATATTTTGGTTTTTAAGTTTTTTCATATATTGTTTTTTCAAAATTTTTAATTTTTTTGTGGTTGGTAACACATTTTTTTTCTAAAAATTCAGGTTTTTATTTATTATAATTTCCTAGTTTTTTAATTTTTCTTCGGACTTAAGAAAGGCATTATAGGGTATTTCGATACTTGAAAATATTGGAAAAATAAGAAAAAAGATTTAATCTCAATTTTCGGTTATGCTATGCACGTACAATTAGACATGGACCGAAAGGGGTACCATGCTACTCTTATGTAGAATATATAACTCTTATGTATAATATAAGGAGCTTCAATATGAACAACTATCTTTTCTGTAACTTTAATCTGCTATTGCAATTTTGTACAATATTTCGTAATTATATTCTCAAGGTTGATCGATCGTATAGCTATAGGGGTTATTTACACATATAATCAGAACATATATAATATAAAATTTAAATATAATTATATATATATATATTACAATTGGAAATATATACCTTGGCTCTTCCCAATCCCATGGTGAGAATACAGTGAAGGACATGAAAAACAGCCAACACGAATATGAAAATATGGAGCTGATGGATACCACTTGACGACACAAATGCCACTTGGCCCTGCAATATTATATATATATATATTTGTGATGTCAAGATTATTATGTCATTAAATTTTTCGGAGTTATTCCAAATATGAGATCCAAATCTTATTCTACCCAATATATGATCGCCACGTGTACGAGTGTATTTTTTAGTGTTAAAATTTTCATTCTTAATTTATAATCACCTGTACGATCATGTATTTGGTAGAATAAGATTTGAACACATGTTTGTAACAGTAAAATTGAACCGATTTTTTCGAACATATAATAATAATCCATACTTAATATCAGTGTTTTAAATAGCGCAGCGTTGATGTGTAGCGTTTTTGTCATGATAGCGCGTAGCGCAAATAGCATAGCATATAGCGCAGGTTTAGCGTTCCTACTATTTTATATAAAAATATAAAATATATCTATTTAATATATAATTCTTTGTCATAAGTTAATATAAATCAAGTTAAAATTATAACTAGTAACACTTAAAATAAGAATATATGAAAATAAATGTATAAATATCATATTCGTTTAGCTACAATCCATCGTTTTTTTAATGAACTCATCAACAAGTTTTCCTATCGGTTATTTATCATTGGTTATTTGTCATTATCTTTGACACTACATATATCTAAGAATTATTAAAAAACTATATTTTGTAACAAATTTAATAGAACGTTATAGTTTATATAGATATAAAAGTAATAAAATAATAATTAAAAAATATTTGTAATTAAAATAAAAATATATAATTAAAATAAAAAATATGATAAAAATTAAAATTTCTCAAATAGCCTACGCTATTTACGCTATAACTCAAATAGCCTACGCTATTTGCGCTATATGGATAAAAAACGTGCCACGTCATCAAAAAGCCTATGTTATTTGTCCAAAACGCTATTTTGGATGCGCTACGTAGCCCTACAGTCAATTTTTGCGTTATAGCTCACTATAGCCTACGCTACGAAACTCTATTTAAAACAGTGTTTAATATTAAAAGAGAGTAGCAAGAAAATTTAAAGGACATGTGTCATCACCATATTATTTCTCTTTTTAAAATCTTAAAATAATGAATATTTAGTTTGGGAGTGAAGAGAGGGTTATTCCATATATAATATCTATCAATTAAAAATTTCCTCTCATTTTATTTCTTTTATTTTTAACTTAATAGTTTAAACAATTATAACTTTTTCGTATTAATTTTAATACATCAAATTAATTCTTACTTCGTACTCTTTAATTTGACATCCATATAGTATATATATATATATATAAAGTAATTTAAATATAATAATGATATATTAGATGATTAAAATATAAGAATATTGAAAAAAATAAATATTTTTAGTTTATTTTCATACTTTTGTACTTCAACAGTTATTTGATAATTATTTTGTTCTGATTGTAAAATAATAAAATAATTATTATAATGCCAAATCATATAAAAAAAATTTATATTAGTAAGAATATGGGTTGGATACTTTTAATGAAAGTTGATAATAATAAATATAATTTAATTTATTATTTATAAAATTAAATATAAGACTCATATTGTCTTACATGAAAAATAAATGTCTATCTATGTTGCACCGAAACGCCCAGAAGGCTCCCGTGCCCGTTTGGGAACGCCTTGGGAACGGGAACGCGGAGGAAACATCTCCGAAACGTTTCTCAGAAGTTTCCATAAACGTTTCTGGATTCCTAGACGTATCGGGACACGTTTCTGAAGTTACTAGCCGATTCCAAGAAGTTTCTGCTGGGTTTTAATGTTTTAATGTTTAATGGGCTTTTAGATTACTTGGACAACCTAGTTCGTCTTCTTGTGCTGAGCGTAATTGGAGTACTTATGCATTTATTCACTCGCTAAGGAGGAACAAGTTGACTACAAGCCGTGCTCAAGACTTGGTTTACGTCCATAATAATCTCCGACTTTTGTCAAGAAATCCGAAGGATGATGAAAAGATGTGGGATGTGGGTGGAGATGCTTTTGATTCAATGGAAGATGTAGGGTTTTTGGAGTTTGCCGAACTCTCACTAGATGAACCAGAATTTGAAAATGATATTATTGATAATTAATTACCTTTGAAATATGTAGTAGTTTTTGGAGTTTACAATTTACATCAACATATATCTATTTTGGATTTTCTTAATATATTGTTAATTTTTTATATTTTTTATTGTCGTATCTATGCCGTTCCCGTATCTTGATTTTTCGATTTTGCCGTTTCCCGTTCCCGTATCGTTCCCGTATCCCTTTGCCGTTCCCGTTTCGGTGCTACATAGATGTCTATGCTTAATTAACTTATGGTTTTTCTATCATGTGCGCTTAAATTTATAAATTAAAGCAAATTAAATAATAATTTATATGTATGTGTATATATTGCCTCACGTATATTTTCTAATAATTTTATAATATTATTCAAATAATAGTGTTAGTATGAAAATGTTTATTCTCCTGTCAAACCTTTTCAGCACATTTGTCAGCTCCGTAGGCCGCCAAGATACGTCGAGCGCTGCAGTCGGCGTCGTCAGCCGTCGCGAGAAGTCTCCGTCGGTTATCCTCTCCGAGATTTTCGGACGGATTCTTCTTTCCCTCACGCTTCTTGCTGCATGGGTGCCACGTGGCAGCAATTTCCTCAGATATACAGATGTCCGAGATTGGACCTTGTCCTACTGTCAGCAGCAAGGATATAAACCCCAACAGCATCAACTCTGATTACCAAACCCAAGAAAACCAAAAAAAAAAAAATAATAATAATTTGGACTTTTTTGAAGTAAAAAATGATTTAATAAAATACTATACTGTTCATTTGCATACCTGCTTTGATCTTCTCGAGTGATTCATACATAGCTCTTTTATGTCTTTTCTTTAACCACTGGGATAATTTGGAAAATCAAATATAAAGCATTATTATATAGCAGAAATTAACAGTAGTTTTAGTAGTGTATATATATTATATATATATATATAATATATATGTTCTAACCTTTCCTATTAAATAAATGATGTACTCGATAAGAATGGAAACTGCAACCAAAGCAAAGCAAACAACGGCAACCGCCCACGTCGGTGTTTGCTCAAGTGATCTTCCTCCGCTTGTTCCGGCCATATTCTATGTCCGCCGCGCCGCACGCCGTTGCCCCTGCAGACTCTCAGAATTAATTAAGTTTGTGAGGATGCTTTTTAGTTACATCATATCTATAGTTTCTAGAAAGTCTGCCTTGGAAAGTCTGGAAGGGTTTTTAATAATGAGGAATGGGAGGAGTGTGCGTAGAGTATATAGTTAGTGAGAGGAGAGATTTGGAAGATGGTAGAAGAGAGAGAAAGAGGGGCAGAAAGGAAAGTGGAACTAAAAGGCTTTTGACTGTAAGAGACGCGTGAAAGGAGAAGGGAATTTTCTAACTCAATCGAACTGATTCGAGATTCGTTGACTAATTCAGTGTGCGTTTTTGAAATATATCAACACACTTTTGCTGTAATAATTTTGCGCCGTTTACAGCATTTTTAATAGGAGAGGTTTAGATTTATAACCCAAACCTCCCCAAATGGTTATTAAAGAGGTGGAATTGGGGCTTGAGTTTATACATATGAATTTGGAAATTCAAATTCAAAAATATAAAAAAGTGTTTCGAAAATTATTATTCTCGTAATATGTCTTGTCTATTACGGATTAGATCAGGGACGGATGGCTATAATGGCCGGCCGGGGTCTTGGCCCCGTGGTTTTTTGCTGCTAGTGTAAGAGCATTGGGTACGCTCGTGCCAAAGGCCTCGTGCCGTTGGTAAAAAGTGGTGCGTCAAGAAATTTCTTTGAGACAAGACTCAACGGCACCAAAAGCCCTCCCTCATACAAATGTGGTGCCATAAAGAAAGTGGTGTAGTTGGCCCACACATACCCCACTAAATACACAAATACAACACACAAAAAAAAAAAAAAAAAAGGTTTGGCGTTGGTGTTAGGGACCAAGACCACTTTAAGACCAACCACTGCATAGTGAGCCAACCATGTTTCTCGCGTTTTTCCTTTGGCACGAGCCATTGGCACCACGTACCCCATGCTCTAAGTAATATATATTATTAATAGGAATAAAAAAATATTATTTTAAATGAGTCCCTCCACTAGTGATAAAATATATTTTTTATAAATGGCCGAACCCACTCCATCTCTAATCTCTCTCGGCATTCGGCAATTTCAATTTGAGAAATTGAGAGAAAAAAAATAAAAAAAACCTCCGCCGCAGCATCGCTCTACGGCTGACGACCAGACGGCGGCTCCTATCTTTCAGTCTTTCTCTCTCGACGCATATTGTACAGTGAGGAGCCTCAATACATCATGAATGCAAGTGGAACCCCCTTTGATTGTAACGTCATCTTCATCAAATACAACCTCGAATCACAGATTTTATATCATTTTATTCAAGTTTTATATTTCAAAATTTAAATGCATTTCGATGTAGCGAGTTACAATATTATGCTATTTCTTGTATTTTGATAATTTGATTGAATTTGAAATTGTTTAATTTGTGATTAGTTTTAGTTTGAAATTTTTTAGTTAGTGATTAAGTTTAGTTTGAAATTATTTTATTGGGTTTAATTTTGTTTTGTTATAAAATCAAAATATTGTAGAGAGGATTTAGAGAGAGAATATAGAGAATGATTCTCAGATATGTTTTCATTAATAATTGAAGTCCTATTTATAGGAAAACTTCAGATGACACAATCGTAATTACATAATTATATCAGGGGCAAAATAGTCATTCACATACATAAATTATGTCATATATCATTTTCGGGAAAAATGTTTTTTTAGGACCGTAACTTTGGCCTAGTTGGCTTATAAGGACAATATCTTTTCGGGCCTGGAGAAGAAGAACTTTAATTTTAAAAAGTGGGAAAAGAAGGACAATTAAGCCCGAAGGAGGTCCGATTGGGCTTAATTGGCTCGTGCCTTGCACGTGACGGGCCGATTGCGGAAAAAAAATCAGAAATGGGAGCAGAGCCTCACAATCGGATTGAAAACGTTTTTTCCCCAATCGGTTCGAAAAAACCCTAACCCACCGATCGAAGACGACGGAAGAAGCCTTACAATCGAAGTTTGAATACATAAATTGAAGAACCCTAGCCCACCAAATATCTGAGAATCATAATCGCTCACCCAAATTGAAGAAGTATAAGTATGTCTTCTACGACAACCCATGGTAATACGACGGTCGAATGCTATTGTGGAAGAAGAGCTTTTATTCGAACATCTTGGACTGATGACAATCCAGAAAGAAGGTTTGCAACATGCCTAAATTCAACAGTAAGAAGCTTGCATACATTGTTTTGTTTTTAAATTTTAGTTTGGGAGTCATTTTTGTATAACAATAATTTCACATAATTTTTCAGAGGGGTGGGTGTTCGTTTTGGGCATGGGAAGATCCTCTATGTGTAGAAGGTCAAAGAGCATCATTCCTGGCTTGTTACGGAGGATGAATGCAAAAGAGGCAGAAATTGAGAAGCTCAAAGCTAGTCGAAAAACTCTACTAAGACTCACTGCATTTCTCTCAATCTTGTTGATGTTCTTGTGTGTGAAGGCAGTTGTTAGCACTCTTGAATGAAGAATGAAGTTTTAGTGAAGAGTATTTCTGGCAGTTGTCAGCACTCTTGAATGTAATTGTAGTACTTGTATTTTGTTATTTAATTCAACATTTGCAAAATGAAGTTTGCAATATTTGTATCTTGTTTTGAATGAAGTTTTTAGAATTATGTTGGCAAAATGAAGTTATTGTATCTTGTTTTGAATGCTATTTGAACCCTCTTGAATGCTATTGTATATTGTTTTGAATGGATCTAAGTTGATTTTTATGTGTATCTTGTTTTGAGGTACAGAATGAGCAAAATGAGGGTTCACATCACCTACCCTAAATATGAGCAAAATGTAGGTTACAACCCTTAAATCAACGAAATGAGGGTTCACATCCCCTAAATATAAACAAAACGAGGGTCACAACCCTTAAATCAACAAAATGAGGGTTCACATCCCTTATATGGGTCACAGCCCTTAAGTCTGCAAAATGAGGGTTCACATCCCCTAAATATAAACAAAAAGAGGTTCACATCCCTTAAATATGGGTGACAACCCTTAAGTCTGCAAAATGAGGGTTCATTTCCATTAAACATGGGTCACAGTCCTTACATTTTCACAAAAACAACAAAAATAAACTAAATGGTTCACTTCCTGTGTGTATCCTGCTTCAGCAAACTGGATGAATTAATAAACTTCTTTCCACTAGAAGATGATATAGGCCTTTTCCTTTTCACCTAATAAATATATTTAATGTTAGTATAAGAAGATTAATTTAGATAAACAGAACAATAATAAAAAAAATAAAATGAATACCTGTGATTTCCTTCTACTTGTTTCAGCTGTTGGATCATCTCTTCCACATGATCTACTATTATGGCCCTCAAAGCCACAACTTGTACATGTCACAGTGACTTGTCTTCTCTTCAGTTTGGCCGGTTTTCTTCCCCTCCCACTCTTTTTAGTCTTTATTCTTGGTTCATCAGGCTCATTTCTCCTAGCACGTGCAAGCCTCCATTTTCCTCTTCCCATGGTTGGAGGCAGAGGTGGGATATAGTATGTCTCACTCCATAGAGCTGGACCACTTATCCCTTTGATTGTGGATGCATAGCTCTTCATGTAGGTGTCCACTGTATACCAATCATTTACATATTCCTATCTATCTCCTCTTTGATGGGTAATTGCCGAAATGGTATGCTTACAAGGAATGTCACTTAATTCCCATAATCTGCAGCTGCAAGTGTGTTCATCAAGGTTGACACAATGTTGTGTACCATCAGTGCATCTTACCTGATAATGGATATTGTCTGACTTGATGGGTCTGCATGACACTGAGTTCTCAGCATGTTTTTCTAGAATCTTTTTTATCTTAGGACAAATTCTTCCCTTCCATCTAATTGATGCTAAGTCTCTGCTACGCTGAAATCTAATCATCAGCCGCTCTCTTATCCATTCAAGCATGGTTAAGATGGGCATCTCCCTTACATCCAGGATACTAGAGTTAAAAGACTCACATAAGTTATTGAGAAGAATGTCACATTTAGGGTGCTCACCAAAATGGGACTTGCTCCATTGGTCAGCTGGTTTTTCATCTAACCACTTCCAAGCCACCTCATTAAACTCATTCAGTTCAAGCATTCTTGCTTTCCAATCTCTAATTGTACTAGCATTTGCAGCTCTCCATAATGCCTGCTTATATGCAAGTCCCTTAAAACCTACATTTTATGATTAAAATGCATAAGTACAAGATTTAAGCAAGCACAAGAATAAAAATAAAAAATTGGAAAATACTTACTAATTTGAAGTTTCCATGCAAGTGCCTCACACAGAATCTATGTGGTGAATCAGGGAAAATTTCAGCAAATGCTTGAATAAGTCCTTTTTGCTTGTCAGACATGAAGGTCTATTCATACCCTCTGTTGAGCTCCAAGTCATGCTTCAATCATATAAGGAACCACTCCCATGTTTCCCTTGACTCAGTCATCACTACACTCCAAGCAATAGGGTATAAATTGTTATTGGCATCAATACCCACAACTGTCAATAGAATACCCTTATGTGGACCTTTTAAATGGTATACATCTACACCAATGATGGGCCTACAGCCTGATTTAAAACTTTTCTTAACTGCATCTAGGCATACATAGAATTTTGAAAACCTACTAGCCCCATTTTCATCTTCTACACTGGCCAAAATCACAGTAGACCCAGGGTTACTTCTTTTCAACTCATCAACATAGTCCCAAAGCTTGCTAAATTGTTCACTTGGATTTCCTTGAAGTTTGTGCAGAGCTAACCTTTTAGCTCTAAATGCTTGCTCCTTTGTAACATCAATATCTAAGTCATCAGCCACATCTTGCTGAAAGGTGCTAACCTTCCTCTTAGGATCTGTTATAAACTTCTTAAGGTACTTCTCAGACAACCAAGATGATTTCAAATTTCTTACCCTATACTGAGCCACACCAGTGTGAGAACCCTCATACTGTCTTATCTGAAAACTCTCCTGACCTTCAACCTTTATCAAGTGTGCCTTCCAACCACAATTCTCACTGCATTTTGCATAACACCTAGTAGGTGCAGTCTTTGTGAATTTTATTGACCTCTTAGTCTTTATGGCATATGAATTAACAGCTTTTTTAAATTCATCTCTAGTACTGAAAATCATCCCTAACTCAAATTCAAGTTCATAAATCACTTCAGGGTTGAAAATGGGATAATTAGGTTCATTTTGCTCTCCATCAGAAATTTTATTCTCATCAAAATCTCCATTATCATAACCCAATACACCATCACTTTCTTCACTACTTGCATTTGACTCTACATTATCACCAACTATGCTGTCGGTATTAATCCTTTCAATTACATTTTTTCAAACAATAAGTCATCATTTTCACTCTCACTCTCTTCACCATAGTCACTATCACTGAAGTCTTCTAAGTCAGAGTTATCCTCTCTACCCGAATCTTCATTCCTCTCACTATCGTAAAGAAACATTTGACAAAACTTACTGTTTACTTGTGGTAGAGAGTTTGACCGTTTCTTGTCACGAATTGAAACCATGCTCAACAAAAGTTGCGAATCTTCTTTCTATTATTGTCAATATTCTCGCAGTTGTGTATTCAAACTTCGATTGTGTATTCAAAGTTCGATTGTAAGGCTTCTTACGTCGTCTTCGATCATTGGGTTAGGGTTTTTTCGAACCGATTGGGGAAAAAATGTTTTCAATCCGATTGTGAGGCTCTGCTCCCATTTCTGATTTTTTTTATTTATTTTCCGCAATCGGCCCGTCACGTGCAAGGCACGAGCCAATTAAGCCCAATCGGACCTCCTTCGGGCTTAATTGTCCTTCTTTTCCCACTTTTTAAATTAAAGTCCTTCTTCTGCAGGCCCGAAAAGATATTGTCCTTATAAGCCAACTAGGCCAAAGTTACGGTCCTAAAAAAACATTTTTCCCTGTCATTTTCATAGAGTCACTATTCCTCATGTGACTTATATTATAACACTCCACCTTAAATGACTATTTACATAAATATCTACTGAATTAGTTTGAAGAAAAAAATCCCAATGGGAGAAAAACTTTCAAACTGTTTGTATTGGAGCTTGTGGCAATCATATCATATTGCATCATAATGTTGCTAGGAAATCTCAGTGGGATAAAACTTCAGCAATTTGTGATCTCATAAATTTTCTCCCCCTTGATAGTTCTTGTATGAGTATTCTTGTGCCGTCTCAGTAAAACCTCATGGGACAAAAACTGAGTGAATCTGTCATGTATATCATTCGTTGTTGGGAGTATCCGCGTGTTGCCTCATTAAAACCTTGTCAAGAAAACCCAGTGGGAAAAACTTGATCGAAAGAAAAAGAGTACAACTACTCCTTCTATTTTCAAGCTTTGAGGAATAATCTTGATCTTTGTAGTGATCCTCATTATGCCATGAATATGCCTCGTTAAAACCTTATTAGGAAAAACCCAATGGGAAAAATTCTAATTAAGGGAAAAGAGTACATTATTCATACTAATACGCCATTCCAGTTGCCTCGTTAAAAACCTTGCTAGGAAAACCCAAGGGGACAAAACCTCAGTTAAGGGAAAAAGAGTGCAATGCATATTTTATACAAATATGCCTCAGGCATTTCAATGATCCTCCAGGGATTAGTACGAGTATCATCTTCAGTGCAGTCTGTAATATCGAACTCATATTCTTTGCGATATATTCCAAATCTCTTTTGGAAATTTCATATTAGTTGTGATTAAGCTGCCTCGTTAAAAATCTTGCTGGAAAAACTCAGTAGCATAAAACCTCAATCAAGGAAAAGAGTACAGTAAATAATTTTCTTTTACAACACCTTATTTTGAGTGACTACACGCAGTGATAATATGTTTAAAATCTCTTTAGGATTCACTTTGAGTAAGCCCATATTTTATTTCATTATAAGGGCATATATTTCAATTTCGATGGATTTCAATATCCTCATTTGTTTCATGGATATCCTTATTTCATTCGTGGCTATCTTCATTTAATTGTTATCCTCATTTCATGGATATCCTCGTTCCAATCATTTCTCATATCATTCATAGCGCTATATTGTGTCGACAGATTTCAGTATATATTTTCCCATAGTGACATAACTTGTCGAGTTATCTCATTATCAATCATCCATTGGGATTGCACATTGTGGTTATGTCTATATACTTCTCAAAAATATATGCCTCCTTTTATCATTTGCTTCGATTCATATTCGGGGAATTATTATGTATTTATCAAAGCAGTTGTAGTTGGTATCAAAGATTAATAATCTATCATGCATCTTTGAACTTCAAGTTCATATAATTATGAGAATATAGTGTGATGCATTTCACATATTTTCAACTACCAATACTCCCCCTCATGCTAAGAGACTTCTTGAGCACCAAACTCATATGCTAGTATCTCAGTATTCATCTCCAATCATGGAAGTTTATATATTATGTTCTCGATATTGGTTGGAGGACTTCGAATAATATGCCAATTGATATCCCTTGTATGCGCATATCTTGATCCTTTCTAGGATCTATTCAAGTTTATTTGGGATATATTACTAGCTTTATTTGATCTAGAATATATTCTCAAACCGTGAGCAAATCATCTCGTAAATTTCTGATTATGAGTCATATACACATGTGACTATCTAGTGGATCCATAATATCTAGTAGTTCACATGTAGACGAAGTGGACCCATACTCCCTCTTAATATATTCTAAATTTATTAGGAATTCATTCTCAATATTTGCTAGTAGTGATATTAATCGAGAACAAATATTTGAATACGATGTATCTATATCACCATATAGATATTTTACCGACATATCACATCATCTTTCAGTGCCATTATTGCACATCATTATCAAAATGGAGTCGTCGCTCCCACATGACATATTATGTTAATTATTCAAATAGAACTATAGTTCATAAGCTTCAGGATATGAACTATTCGAATGCGGAGTCAAATCTCATACGCATAATTCCAATCTATAAATAGATTATCATTGTATTCACAATCACCCATACCGATGGTTTGAATATCATAATGGATTCAATGCTTTCGAATCTTCATAAATATTATCCATCTCTTCCAGTGAATATCATAAAAAAAATTATCGAGCTCGACTCGAAAGATTAAGGGTGCTAATGAGAAATTACATTCTCGAAGATATTCGATGGTTGATCGAAGCACAAGTTCGAGGTAGGAGTAGTTTTGCAAAGAAATGGAGAGCAAAAATATTAGGTGGGTGCTATAAATGTGCTCGATGGAGATGTGACACACGATGCAAATCTGTGGGGTTTGTATCTAAAAATCGAGAAGATAAAATAGCATTTATCAAGGATGGATTGAGTAAGGAATATATGGATCATGATATCCAATAGATTCTTGATACACATCCCAGTGGATACGTTCATCGTGAACTAATGGCTTTGTGGATACAATTTAAGGATGAACGGGAACATTATAGTCATGAAAATTTAGTCTCAAAAGATCCAGTTTGTAAGTCCGTGCTGTCAAAATTGGTATAAGGTAATAGAAAAATAATGCAAGTTGATGAATATTGTTTTCCAATATTTAAATTTCTCAGCTGCCAATCGATAACGTCATTTTCATTGAAAAATATAATTTCATATCTTTCGTTTTCTTTTGCAATTTTGTCAAAAAGGAAATAGTAAAAGTAGTGATCTATTTGCCGCTCCGTTTTCAATGAAAATAGTAAACTCATTTGTCTTTTAGTAAGAAGTTTATTCTTTAAATTTGGGATCCACAAATCAAGACATGTGTATCTCATAAAAGTATTGTGAAAGTATAGTGTAGAAAGATAGAGTTCTCAGAATCCTCATATAGATATCATCCAATTAAAACTATATGTATTTTAGGTAGATCCAAACTGATAGGTCATCCGTCATTTAGATTTAGATAGGTTATATTTTTTCTCGATTGCTTGGTTACCTATTGGTCCGCACATTAGCCCATGGTTTTAATGGTGCACCTTGTACTGACCTAGTGGGCCGTAGGCACTTTAGATTTTAGGTTCCGGATTATGGCCCATTTTTTGTCATAATTCGGAGTTGAGTTATTTTGGTCTACGGGTCCGCACATTAGCCCACGATTTATGGTGTACTTTGTATTTCTGTAGCGGGCCGTAGATTTCTCCGATGTTTGGACCCGAATTATGGCCCATTTTTGGTCATAATTCGGGGCTGATACCTTGTACTTCTTGATTTTTCTTATCTACAGGTTGGTGGGTCCCGCCTCAACCCCCCGTCCACACTGGACGTTTTTTTAAAAAAAAAAAAACTGATAGGTCATATTCAGCATATAGAGATGGCATATCAATTCGTAAAAGAATTAGGAAAACACAAAATCGATATATTGTATAGTGGGAGTAATCATAGATTTTTGGGTTATCTTTTAGAGGTTGCACAAAATAGGAGAATAAGAGTAACAAGTGCCTTATACTTTCCCACAGTTAAAACCAATAGTATATGGGGTTCAACTGGATTGATGCTTCAAGCACAGTCTGTACATGATAGTTTGATGTATGTGGTGAATAATAGTGATGCATTTATTGTTCTTTCAGGTGGCTGTGGCACACTCAATGAGATATTCAATATCACGTCATGGGCTGAGCAAGACTTCCATACCAAACCTATAAGTTTGTTGAATATTAATAATTTCTTCAGCGATTTGCTTGCCTTTCTGGATCAAGGAGTAGATCACAAGTTTATATCTCAGCCATCACGAGATATATTAATATATGCTGACACCGTTACTGATCTACTTATAAAGTTTCAGGCATATATTTCAGTTAAGAATTTGTAAGTCAAAGCTCATCAGCCACAGAGTATTGGCGCCAAACGAAAAAAGAGTTTAGATCCTTTAGATCTTTCATTATGAACCCTGATGTCAGGTGGTGGTAGAGTTACGGAGTTTTATACTCTCGAGATGCACCCCTTTTTTTTCAACGGGTTTCATATGTATTTTCTTTTTCGCATTTCATATTTTCAAGTGTTTACTGTCTTTTTGCTAGTTTCGATATTTTCACTTCGACTGTTGTGTGCTTCTTCCAGCAATAATAAGATCATCTTTTATTTTTATGCAAATACATTATTTTCACGAATATGTGATATATGCTTCTCCATAAATATTGTCAATCAATATGATTTCAATGATCCCACCATGTGTTATAATCAACATGGGATTTATTGAGCAATTATTTTTTAGTGATAGTTTCTCATATCATTTGTCAAATGATCCCACCATGCGGTGTATTTGCATGAGATTTTCTTTAATTAATCGGTGATAGCTTCTGGTATCACTTGCTCAATTTTGTCTGTTTGTGTTTAATAATTATGGATATTGGATATTATTTCCATCAACTGCTTCTTCTTCGAGAGCATAATTTGAATCATTGATCAACTACTTCTTTAGAGTAGGATTTATTTTTATCAACTGCTTCTTCGAGAGCAGGATTTAAATAATCAATCAACTACTTCTTTAGAGTAGAAATTTATTCTTGTCAACTGTTTCTCTTCGGGAGCAGGATTTATGAACTATTCTTGTGTGCGTGTGTGTATATATAAATATATATATATAGATTGTATATGTAAAACCATCCATGTTGTGATAATTTAACTCATCATATGGGAGGTATTGTAATTGCAAAAAATAAAATTCGATAAATGTGTAGTTTCAAACCACCACTTTGAGATAAGAGATAGAAATTAAACTGCAAAAATAATTAACTGCTTCTACCAAAACAGGATCGTCTAATCAATTCCTCTAAATATAGTCAAGGTATAGGTCGAAGTATCGAATGCTGTTAATAGCAAGTGTAAGGGTATGTATAAATCTTTGCGATTTTCGGAGTTAGATATTAATTCATATATTTGATAATAATAAATGAAAAGAGTTAATACCCATATCAATATTAGTGTCAAATTAAAGGTCTCATTAAATGGATCACGATGGTATCAAGAAAAATTAATTTTGAAATTATATGAATCTTATATATAAGAGAAACCAGATTTATAATTTAATAAATTATAAGAATATTTTATCCCCCCTACTTTTTTTTCGGGGGGTGGGGGGTTGATAGGCCAAAGCCGTTTTTTTTCATATTCTGACTTGTTACGTTTTCTTTCTCCCCCCTTTCTTTCTTCACACCTACCGTGACCTTCCTTTCTTCTTTTTTTATTTATTTAATCTTAATATTTTTCTTCTGGTTAATGATTAATTTACAAAAAAAGAATGGTTAGAATGCTGTAATTGAGAAATTTTACTAGATCCTGATCTCTACAGCTTCTTTAATTTTCTGTCTCAGACAATAAAAAACCATCATCCTTGAGCTTCTTCCTTAGTCCGTTTGTGACGGCAGATCTTGAGAACAAGTACAACCACGCCTGCAATGACGACGATCTTCGGAACTCCAAGCCCAAAAAGGCAGTTGCAAGATATCATCCTTCTCTTAGCTCTTCGAGCCGATCCAGAGAAGCCCGAGTCCGGCCCGATTGTTGATCTTGTAGCTGAAGAAAATGGAGCTGGAGGAAGAAAGAGAAGTCAATTTTCTTTCTGGTGTTGGGTTTATGCTGAGTGATGTTGTGACGGTGGAAGGTGAGATAGCTGTTATTAGAAGAAGGTTCTTGACGAGAACTCTCATTTTTCTCCTTTTTTTAAGGGGGGGGGGGGAATCAACTCTTGGGATGATTATACAGAATTTATTACACGAGGGGTGAATAATGATCATTGGTGGAGAAAATGATCTAAACAAAATGAGAATGAAAAAGTTTCCTCGAACAAGATCGTAAGAAAATAAACAAACCGATTATGTTCTTTGTGTTCAAGAAGGATCGAAATTTTGAGAATTTCCATTGGAGAATTAAGTATTATTATTTTGTAATAATTAGATTTCTGATACAGAGAATCATCTATAAGATTCAACTGTAGAGCATACCCTCTTCATATTACTCATATGGCTAGAGTCGTGTTGATAACGTGTTATAAAATCGAAATATTGTAGAGAGGATTTAGAGAGAGAATATAGAGAATGATTCTCACGTATGTTTTACATTAATAACTGAAGTCCTATTTATAGGAAAACTTCAGATGGCACAATCGTAATTACATAATTACATCAGGGGCAAAATAGTCATTCATATAACACCCCCAGATCCGACTGAGAATATTACAGCGTCGTGGGCCCCGAGATGGAACCCACAAGGCTGAAGGAAATTTTCGCAAACATTTATCAATGCCCAAGAGGCTAACGATGGTAATGTCTTTTAAAAACATTTGAACACTTAATAAAATCCGTTTAACAAACCGTCGTAAAATCTCATTTGAAACCACAAGGCCCGAAATGCCAAAACTCAACAGTTTAAAAACATACGTTAAGCTATTGCTTACACGTACCGACAGAGTAGATTTAGAAAACGATTGCCAAAGTGACCTAAGTTACCAGATACCAAAAGAGCGTTTCAAAATACTCACGCAGCGGAAAAAGACCAACCATAAAGATACTCTAGCAGCGGAATACAAGAACCAATCAAGAAACTCAATGCACAAAATATGTCCTAGCCAGTATCCTCCGAGAATTTCATCTCTCCACGACCGCTACAAGCTCGAAAATCCAAGAACCTAAAAAGAAAGCCCACGACGGGGTCAGCCATAATATCCAACAATGATAACCATCACATCACGTCAATAACTACATACCAATGAGAATACAAAAATAAGAATATGACCAAAGTAATCTTATTGTCATAACTTTACCAAAGTTCACATCTCGTACTCGATTAACCAATAAACTCGAACATAATATCGGTATTGTACCTCAAACAATACTCAAGATTCTCAAACTATCATCACTAACTCGCGATACGGAAATATACCAGTTCTGACCAATACGATCCATCGAATAACATCATCAAATCCCAAGACGGTAATCGATTGTCCATCAAAGACAAATACCAAAGGAAATACGGAACATACCTCGAGATATGAAGTGCCACGACAATCATATCAGTCTAATCCGAGATCAGATCAATGCAATACGGACACGGTCCTAACACAAGACCTACAAATGCATACTCATATGACCACGTCAATATGCTCAAAACAATATCAACAATGTATACTCAATGGAAATCCCATGACCCAGCACCCTCAGCATAGGTCCCAAGATGATCCTACAAGATCAACATGAGGTGGATAACCAACAATATACATAAGAAAAACAATACAACACTGGGTAATCCAACGATCCAGCGCCCTCAGCATAGATCCCAAGATGATCCCGTCGGACCAACATGAGGTGGAAAAACCCGTCCAATGATCCAGCGCCCTCAGCATAGATCCCAAGATGATCCCGTCGGACCAACACGAGGTGGACATCTGATCCAGCGCCCTCAGCATAGATCACACGATCCCATCGGATCAACACAACACAAACAACACAAATTATGCATACACATATGCAAATCAAAATGTTCATCAACATGAACAACGCAACATTAACGACAATATGACAAATCAACTAAGACGACCTCATGTTCGACAACATGAATAACAATATGCATGATCAAATCACTAACACTAGCTGAATCGATATAAGATACTTGCCCCGAGTCCTTCGGGAGAAATCTCGATATCGAACCATCAACGACGATTATCCGCAATTATCGGCGATCCAAACGTACCATGGACTACAGATACTCATATCCTCGTCTTTACCATAATGTAACCTCGATACCCGAATATGCCAATAACCGAAATAAATCATATACATTATGATTAAACTCCCAGAATCAGAATGACAATATATAATCATTGCTATATGAATTATAAACGAAATGAAACTGAAACCATTCATTAAACATTATAACTGAGCAATTAATAACTTGCCTCGATACCGATGAAGCCGTTACCAATTCCTTGTCGTCTTCTACAAGCTCCTCGGCCCTGACCAACGCCATTCACGAACGTACTCGAGCACGACCGCAACATACGGTTATAAACACCGATCAATAATCTCAACCTATTTAAGTAATCAATTAACACATATCCGATAATAATCAACAACCGCTAAAACCAATTCACAAACCCAACGGCTCAACAATATTTCAGTTAACCACAAGTCTGATCAAACCAACTTAAACGATCACGAATTCATAACCAAAACAGAATATATTACCCTGCTTGTTGACTTAGCGCACGTTAATCTCTTAACGTAGCGTGCACTAAGTTGTTCCCGATAGCGTGCGCTAGCCAGTAGGCTTAGCGTGCGCTAATGACGTGCAGTTACATGCATTTTGGATACCGATCAACATATGGCGATTATGAAAAACTCTAAGTGATTCTGAACCATGTTTATAGCTATCAAACAACGAAATCCAATATCCTTTAACATATAGGAAATCATTCAACTCCTAACTCAAGTCATATATTCATATTTCATCTTCCTTAATATCAACAACCTAAACACCAAGAACTCATAATCATGCCACGTTCACCATCAAATGAAGAAACCAACAACAACAACATCAAAGATCCGAATTGAAGGAATACATTAGCCAACATATCTCTTTGGAGATAAACAACACATTCGAAACCATCCAAATCATATCAATACCCATAACTCGGTAACCAATCTCATAATCATTCTTATCAACTTGTTTATATGATAATCGTTAACTCAAGAACATCAATCTTCAATCCAAAACAAAATCCAAAGGTGAAGAACTATTACCTTGTATAGACGAACCATGAGGAAGAACAATTACTTCATTCCAAGAATCATCAATAACTTCAAGAACAAGACTTTAATTTATGATACCCAGCTTAATCTTGTTAAAGATCATCATCTCTCAGTGTTTCTGTACCTCAAGTACCTCCGAGGGCTCTCTCTATCGAGTGAAAGGAAAGAAGTGGACGAAATGCTTCATAACACCCTTCTGTCCCTTTTTATAAAGTGTATTACTAGTGTGCGCTAAACCTTGTGTTTAGCGTGTGCTACGGCCTTAGCGTGCGCTAACCGACTTTTGTTAGCGTGCGCTATCGCAATCCAGAGGCCACTGTTTTGCTTCGTACAATGACTTACATACGTAATGCCCATGCATTAGCGTACGTAAATGTCTATATTTAGCGTACGCAAGTGTTCTTCCATAGCGTGCACTAATCATAGTTGACTTGATTGTCCGTATACTCCGAAGACAGGTCCACACGCCGAAAGTGATGACGAGGATAAGATTCCTTTTCGTCCGATATATAGTTAGCGTGCGCTAATCAACATGCATTAGCGTGCGCTAACACTGCATTACAACATCCGTTGACTTATCAGAACATGCGCCGAAAGTGGCCTGGTCCACACGTAGATTCCTTCCGATCTGACTACATTAGCGTATGCTGCCTTTTACCTTTTAGCGTGCGCTAAACTAGTACGATATCGTGCGCTATATATGATTATTAGCGCGCGCTAGTCAGGCTATACTTAGCCATTTCCAACTCTTCTCGTCCGTCTCGACGTACTGGATACGTATACATGACGCACTATATCCTCTAATACAATTGTCGACCAAGTACGACAATTATACCGATACTGACATCTCAGTCCTTCAGTTATTTTATCTATACTGTACAGATTCCATGCTGTACAATATAACTCGAATAAAATAATATTAAACAATGGTAGTAGAAGTTCCGGATATTACATACTACACCACTTAAAATAAGTTTCGTCCTCGAAACTTGAAATCCGTCATAAAAGAAACAAACCGTTCAACCAAAATATCCCAAAATCATTACGACAACAATCAATCATCATTATTACTGAATAACCAAAACCGCATACTTACAACTGCGCAAAGTCGACGATCTCCTGAGATATTAGCGAGTGATTCACTATAAAGCCTCAATACGCTTACAATAACAATTCCATAAGTCCCAACCAAATATATCATCTTGGGATGAAACAATCTGCCCGAATCAAATCCTGTCTGCCTGATTACATAATCAAGTCCTAATTCCGATAAGACGAATAATACACAATACAACTGTGAAACAACTGTCCAAAACAATCACAACAGACCCCGAAATTTTGACAAAACGTCCGAACGATCATACGATCGTTAACAATGATCAATCAACAAATTAGCCGAGAATATCATCGACAAGATAAACTTTAATACGACCATCCAAAGGTCAAAATATATTCGAGAATATCATCAACATGATAAACTCCAATATATCCAACGAACGATCGACGATAATCGAGAATACCACACGAGAAGCCCCAACACGGTCAACACAGAACCACAGAAACAGATATACGAGAGAATAACATTCTCAAAATGACACACCAACCACATACAGTGGATCTCAATAAACATACCCGACTGGTGAACATATCCCTCGGCATACGAACAACTAATCACAAATCAACGAACATACCTAATCATACATGGAGTGGGAACGACCACTCAATATCCAAAACCACCAGCATGGGGGCACCATCCCCAAATCTACACTTACAAAGAAACTATTCAAAAACATTATGGTAGCGCATACGTCCAAGTTTCACAAAACCCGAAGTTCCAAAATTTCATCATGTGCATGAATTCTACATCACGCAACATATTTTTCTTATCCGATAAATCAACCGATCATCACTGGATAACCAAACTACCATACTGAAGTTCGAATCTCTATTCATCTTTCCATACTGACGTCTTATCCAGTTCGTGAGTCACACTCAGAACTTCACCATGATATGCATTATGCACTAAGTGCGTATGTATATCCATCACATTTTCAAAACCAGTTTGAAATCATATATCTTGTCAAGAAGACAAATTTTCGAAAGTTCATTCAAAAATTTCAAAACTCAAAACATAAATTTTCGTAAGACCACGAAATTAATTTTCGAAAAATTAAATCGGCTCGCTGGTGCCAAGTATTCGATAATAGTTTTCCTTCAAATCCCCACGATTTTGAAGTTTCAAAATGAAAACTATGCAAATGATTGACCACATCCGTACTCCTGTATACCAATTCGGTTCGTCACTAATATCTACTGATATTCCATCGGAAAACCACACGATCAAGTTCCAAAATCTCAGTATATAAATTCCGATCAAAAACTCTTATTCCACATATGACTCGCAACGTCGACCATTTTCCATCCTGGATCACCTTAATTATGCTATGACAATGCATTGAAAGGGATCAACACAGCGAAAGACTTCCCGAGAGGTTTCATTTGAACAAGTAAACTAAAACCGCGAAAGGCAGAAACGAAATAGATAAAGATTGATAAAGTGTTTTACAATTCTCGGGAGTTTTAGAAAACAGAAAAGTCTTTTGAACATTAGGGTCTCAGCCCGTGTCTCGTTCCGCATTACAAGAAGTTTAAAAAGTAGAAAACTCTTTTCGGGCTCCAAGTCCTGAGTTACAAAACTATTTCAAAATCAATTGGGTCTCGGCCCAAAAATCATTTACGGTAAAACATCCGTAAAACATTCATTTTGAAAAGTATCGTTTTCAAATGCTCAAAAACAGTTCATGTATCTCAAAATGTACTAACATGACTACATGTTCTTCTCAACAATCCCCGACATTCTCTCAAATGCACAATTCCGTTCCAAAACTTAATCGACATGTCCCGACTCTGTCATCTTATACTGTAACACATAATATCTACTGAATCTCAAAGCATATCCACTTAGAACGGCAATAAATCCCAATACGATTCAAAAATCCAAATACTTACAGATCGTGAAGCCGATGATTCCCCGTGATACTGGCACATGTCTCGACTCAAGGAAATACTCGACACAGATATTTACAAAACACACAATTTGCAAACTCAGTTCAACTCGAGAACGTAACACAGCTCTACCCGAAGAAACATGTTAACACCGTTTGGAAAAGTTTACAACAACCCCAGTACTACACTGGTAAATCACATAACGCACAAGCCCGAGTGAACAACAAAAACTCACGGCTCTACTATTTGTCAATCGATAACTCAAATGACACAACAAAAGCACGACCCAACTCAACCCGACTACCTAGGTTTTCTCAACCTAAGCTCTGATACCATATTCTGTAACACTCCCAGATCCGACCGAGAATATTACAGCGTCGTGGGCCCCGAGATGGAACCCACAAGGCTGAAGGAATTTTTTGCAAACATTTATCAATGCCTAAGAGGCTAACGACGGTACTGTCTTTTAAAAACATTTGAAGACTTAATAAAATCCGTTTAACAAACCGTCGTAAAATCTCATTTGAAACCACAAGGCCCGAAATGCCAAAACTCAACAGTTTAAAAACATACGTTAAGCTATTGCTTACACGTACCGACAGAGTAGATTTAGAAAACGATTGCCAAAGTGACCTAAGTTACCAGTTACCAAAAGAGCATTTCAAAATAGCCACGCAACGGAAAAAGACCAATCATAAAGATACTCTAGCAGCGAAATACAAGAACCAATCAAGAAACTCAATGCACAAAACATGTCCTAGCCAGTATCCTCCGGGAAGCTCATCTCTCCACGACCGCTACAAGCTCGAAAATCCAAGAACCTAAAAAGAAAGACCACAACGGGGTCAGCCATAATATCCAACAATGATAACCATCACATCACGTCAATAACTACATACCAATGAGAATACAAAAATAAGAATATGACCAAAGTAATCTTATTGTCATAACTTTACCAAAGTTCACATCTCGTACTCGATTAACCAATAAACTCGAACATAATATCGGTATTGTACCTCAAACAATACTCAAGATTCTCAAACTATCATCACTAACTCGCGATATAGAAATATACCAGTTCTGACCAATACGATCCATCGAATAACATCATCAAATCCCAAGACGGTAATCGATTGTCCATCAAAGACAAATACCAAAGGAAATACGGAACATACCTCGAGATATGAAGTGCCACGACAATCATATCAGTTTAATCCGAGATCAGATCAATGCAATATGGACACGATCCTAACACAAGACCTACAAATGCATACTCATATGACCACGTCAATATGCTCAAAACAATATCAACAATGTATACTCAATGGAAATCCCATGACCCAGCGCCCTCAGCATAGGTCCCAAGATGATCCTACAAGATCAACACGAGGTGGATAACCAACAATATACATAAGCAAAACAATACAACACTGGGAAATTCAACGATCCAGCGCCCTCAGCATAGATCCCAAGATGATCCCGTCGGACCAACACGAGGTGGAAAAACCCGTCCAATGATCCAGCGCCCTCAGCATAGATCCCAAGATGATCCCGTCGGACCAACACGAGGTGGACATCTGATCCAGCGCCCTCAGCATAGATCACACGATCCCATCGGATCAACACAACACAAATTATGCATACACATATGCAAATCAAAATGTTCATCAACATGAACAACGCAACATGAACGACAATATGACAAATCAACTAAGACGACCTCATGTTCGACAACATGAATGACAATATGCATGATCAAATCACCAACACTAACTGAATCGATATAAGATACTTGCCCCGAGTCCTTCAGGAGAAATCTCAATATCAAACCATCACCGACGATTATCCGCAATGCTCGGCGATCCAAACGTACCATGGACTACAGATACTCATATCCTCGTCTTTACCATAATGTAACCTCGATACCCGAATATGCCAATAACCGAAATAAATCATATACATTATGATTAAACTCCCAGAATCGGAATGACAATATATAATCATTGCTATATGAATTATAAACGAAATGAAACTAAAACCATTCATTAAACATTATAACTGAGCAAGTAATAACTTGCCTCGATACCGATGAAGTCGTTACCAATTCCTTGTCGTCGCCTACAAGCTCCTCGGCCCTGACCAACGCCATTCACGAACATACTCGAGCACGACCGCAACATACGGTTATAAACACCGATCAATAATCTCAACCTATTGAAGTAATCAATTAACACATATCAGATAATAATCAACAACCGCTATAACCAATTCACAAACCCAACGGCTCAACAATATTTCAATTAACCACAAGTCTTATCAAACTAACTTAAACGATCACGAATTCATAACCGAAACAGAATATATTACCCTGCTTGTTGACTTAGCGCACGTTAATCTCTTAACGTAGCGTGCGCTAAGTTGTTCCCGATAGCGTGCGCTAGCCAGTAGGCTTAGCGTGCGCTAATGACGTGCAGTTACATGCATTTCGGATACCGATCAACATATGGCGATTATAAAAAACTCTAAGTGATTCTGAACCATTTTTATAGCTATCAAACAACGAAATCCAATATCCTTTAACATATAGGAAATCATTCGACTCTTAATTCAAGTCATATATTCATATTTCATCTTCCTTAATATCAACAACCTAAACACCAAGAACTCATAATCATGCCACGTTCACCATCAAATGAAGAAACCAACAACAACAACATCAAAGATCCGAATTGAAGGAAGACATTAGCCAACATAGCTCTTTGGAGATAAACAACACATTCGAAACCATCCAAATCATATCAAAACCCATTACTCGGTAACCAATCTCATAATCATTCTTATCAACTTGTTTATATGATAATCGTTAACTCAAGAACATCAATCTTCAATCCAAAACGAAATCCAAAGGTGAAGAACTATTACCTTGTATAGATGAACTATGAGGAAGAACAATCACTTCATTCCAAGAATCATCAATAACTTCAAGAACAAGACTTAATTCATGATCCCCAGCTTAATCTTGTTAAAGATCATCATCTCTCAGTGTTTCTGTACCTCAAGTACCTCCCAGGGCTCTCTCTATCGAGTGAAAGGAAAGAAGTGGACGAAATGCTTCATAACACCCTCCTGTCACTTTTTATAAAGTGTATTACTAGCGTGCGCTAAACCTTGTGTTTAGCGTGCGCTACGGCCTTAGCGTGCGCTAACCGACTTTTGTTAGCGTGCGCTATCGCAATCCATAGGCCACTGTTTTGCTTCGTACAATGACTTATGTACGTAATGCCCATGCATTAGCGTACGTAAATGCCTATATTTAGCGTACGCAAGTATTCTTCCATAGCGTGCGCTAATCATAGTTGACTTGATTGTCTGTATACTCCGAAGACAGGTCCACACGCCGAAAGTGCTGACGAGGATAAGATTCCTTTTCGTCCGATATATAGTTAGCGTGCGTTAATCAACATGCATTAGCGTGCGCTAACACTAAATTACAACATCCGTTGACTTATCAGAACGTGCGCCGAAAGTGGCCTGGTCCACACGTAGATTCCTTCCGATCTGACTGCATTAGCGTGCGCTACCTTTTACCTTTTAGCGTGCGCTAAACTAGTACGATAGCGTGTGCTATATATGATTATTAGCGTGCGCTAGTCAGGCTATACTTAGCCATTTCCAACTCTTCTCGTCCGTCTCGACATACTGGATATGTATACATGACGCACTATATCCTCTAATACAATTGTCGACCAAGTACGACAGTTATACCGATACTGACATCTCAGTCCTTCATTTATTTTATCTATACTGTACAGTTCCACGCTGTACAATATAACTCGGATAAAATAATATTAAACAATGGTAGTAGAAGTTCCGGATATTACAATTCACATACATAAATTATGTCATATATCATTTTCATAGAGTCACTATTCCTCGTGTGACTTATATTATAACATGTTTAAATTTGTTTGCAATTATTTACATTGTTTGATTGTGGTTATATCTTGTTCTTCTTCTGAAGATCCCAAATATAGTGTTTCGGTTGCCCCTACATCTAGTGCTCCGGTTACCCCTACATCTAGTGTTCCGGTTACCAGAAACCCTTGCAAAAAAGCTCACATAGAAAGTAATGATATTGATCTTAGTACATTAGAACGAGATCCTGGTTCACGTTCTCAAGTTTATGATTGTCCTATAAATCACAAGATATAATTCGAAGAGCTTACATGAATCTTAGTCCTCTTTAACCAACACTTTCGGTGTTTCCTAAATCTGAACTAGAAAGTCATAAACGTAGCTTTCAAGATTCTTGGTTTAGGTTATATCCTTGGATTGAATATTCAAAAACTTTAGATGCAGCATTTTGTCTCCCATGTATTTTTTTTAACAAGCAATCATCTGGACTCGAATACTACGACCAACAAGCATTTACTATAGATGGGTTTCGAAACTAGAAGAAAGTGGGTGGGAAAAATGTGTTTTATTGATGTATAGGGGAACCAAATGTACATCTTTCCGTAATGTTGCACAAAAGACATGGGATGATTTTTTGAATGAGACGCAAGATATACGAAATGCGTTTGAGAAGTTCACAACCGAAGAGCGTGAGAAAAACAGATTGAGATTGACGGATTCTATTTATTGCGTACGTTGGTGTACCTTTCAAGCAGTTATATTTAGAGGCCGTAACGAAAAACCAGATTCCATTGACAAGGGGAATTTTCTTGAAATATTGGAGGCACTTGGTGAATTCAGCACCGAGCTTAAAGAGTTATTTTTCCGTGCTCCCAAATATGCATCATATACATCACCAATGATTTAAAAGGAAATTTTGAATTATATTTCAAATAAGGTGAGACGAATGATTTGTGAGGAGATTGGTGGTAGAAAATTTTGTTTACTTGTTGACGAAGCACGTGATGAGTCTCACAAAGAGCAAATGTCTCTTGTTTTGAGCATTTCTTTGGACTTGTTCACGTACGTGACATTACGGCACAGACTCCCAAGGATGGAATCTATTCTCTATTATAATATTGATGCCAAGTCTATTCGGGGACAAGGGTATGACGGTGCAAGCAATATGCGAGGTCAGTTCAAAGCTATGCAAGCCTTGATTTTAGAAGATTGTAAATACGCATATTGTATTCATTATCTTGCTCATCGGTTGTAATTGGCATTAATGACTGCCTCTCAAGAAGTTATAGAGTTGCGTAAGTTTTTTATGCAATTGTCTTTTGTTGTTAATATCGTTAGTCCTTTCTCCAAATGCACCGACCATCTACGAGATGCAAAAGTTGAGAAAATTGCATATTTGATTTCTATTGATGAATTGGAGACAAGTAGAGGTCTCAATCAAATCGGTACATTGCAACGAGCCGCAGATACAAGATGGAGTTCTCATCTCAGATCGGATTTGAGCCTAAGTAAGATGTTTAGTCCAACATGTGAGGTTTTACTCAAAATTGTCAGGAAGGATCCGGTTCAAGCAAAGGAGATGCGGATTTAGCATATGAGTCTATGACAACATTTAAATTCATATTTGCCTTGCATCTTCAAAAAGAAATAATGCAAATCACTGATTTACTTTGTCAAGCTTCATAGAGAAAAGATCAATATATTTTTAAGGCGTTGAGGCTTGTTGCATCTACGAAAACGTTATTACAAAAAATAAAAGATGAAAGATAGGGATGATTTGATTTGACTTGTTAAGTCATTTTGTCAGGTACGTGACATAGTAATCATACACTCGAACATCGTTATCAAGTGAATCTTCTTAAATTGTCTTCTTCCTAACTTGTTTTCTTGTCAGGTACGCAGCATAGATATTCCTAACTTGTCCTGTTCCTACTTACGCAGAGGGGCTCAGGCTCGTAAAGAACATACCGATCATACACTTGAGCATCATTATCGAGTGGATATTTGTTATGAAGAAATTAATTGTCAATTAATGGAATTAGATCATTGTTTCAGTGATAGTTCCATGGAGTTGCTTCGTCTTGCTTCAACTCTAGATCCAAAAAATATGTATGAGACTTTTTGAAGTCTTGATGTACGTCAACTAGTAGAGAAGTTCTATTCTGAAGATTCCAGTGATCAAGAGAAAATGATTCTGAAAGTGCAACTTCAAACCATATTGATGTCGTTTAATATTCAGATTATAAGAAGTTGATATCTATTGCAGAATTGCGTCAATGGTTGGTAAGGACTAGAGGAGAAACCACTTTTGAAATGATTTTTTGAGTAATTAATCTATTACATACTCTCCCAGTTTCTACCGCAACAACCGTGAGATCATTTTCAGCAATGAATATTATGAAAGCAAGGATATGAAATAAAATGGAAGATGAGTTTCTAAACGACTCGTTGGTTTTGCTTATCGAAGGGGAAGTTGCTGAAAAGATTAGTTTGGAGGGGATTGTGGAAGACTTCAAGGCCGAGAAAGATCGACGGGTTCCACTTTGATGAGCAATATTTGACATTTTCATATTTAATGTTTAGTATTAGAGTTTACTATGCTATGACTTTGGACCGTCTATTTTTGTATTTTAAAAATATATAATATATTAGGTCCGGCCCCGTGGTTGGAAAGCTTGTGTTCCGTCCCTGTATTAGACTAAATATCATAGATGGTAAGGATTCTAGATCCTTCTGGAGGTAGTAGGATTCTACTTAAAGTCTTTTCTCGTAAGAAATCTTACGTATGGAAGAAGTCTCATTGTCCGTAATAATTAAACCATATTATGACTCGATGATATTTATGTCAAAGTATATCACTCCTAGTAAACTCTGCCTGTGGGTATCTTCTTGACATTCATTGCCGGTCCCAAGCCCGGATAAAAGAGGAGGGTTGCGGTAGGTTAGTGGCAGCCAGCGTAAAACTCGTCACATCCCATTAACATGAATCAAACTTTGAAAATCATTGGGGCGTATCCTCAGAAGCGACGCACTGCATTTCATAGGCCCGGGTGCAGTGATAAGTATGCGAGGGTTGTTAGGTCATCGCCCAGAAGCGCCGCGCCACCTTTATATCTTAGGGTGGTGTCAAATGAGCAAGGATGCGCTACACTTCATAGGCCCGAGTGTACTGGAAAATATGCAAGGGTTGCTAGGTCGTCACCCGGAAGCGGCGCACCACCCCGAAGTATGGGTGTGGTGTCAAATGTGCAAGAATCCTTCCAGCGTGGACGGGGACAGACAGAGAAGTTAGTTCATGCGGCTAGTAAGGGTAGTAAGGTGCGGTTTGGAACTTGGAGCGTTGGTTCTTTGATGGGGAGATCAGCAGAAGTGGGGGAGGTTATGAAAAGGAGGAGGATTCACATAATGTGTCTACAAGAGACTAAGTGGGTTGGCGAGAAGGCAAGAGTGTTAGCTCCTTGTGGTTACAAGCTTTGGTACTCTGGAAAGGATATAAGTATAAATGGAGTGGGTATCGTCATTGATAAAGAATTCATTGATGATGTGGTGGAAGTGTCAAGAAAGAGCGATAGAATAATGAGTATTAAGCTTGTGATAGGGGATGAGTTTCTAACTATCATAAGTGCTTATGAACCACAAGTAGGATTGGATGCATCGATCAAACAAGAATTTTGGGAAGATTTGGAAGAGGTTGTCGAACAAATTCCTATGGGTGAGAAATTAATCATTGGTGGTGACGTCAATGGGCATGTCGGTGTTAGCAGAGATGGATTTGAGAGCATTCATGGTGGCTTTGGTTTTGGGGATAGGAATGAAGGAGGAAATAGTATATTGGATTTCGCATTAGCTCATGACTTGGGTATTATGAACACTTGGTTCGAGAAAAGGGACTCTCATTTGGTGACATATAGAAACGGAGGTAATGCAAGTCAGATTGATTTCTTTTTAGTAAGGAATGTTTGGAGGAAAAGTTTTACTAATTGCAAGGTGATACCCGGTGAGAGTGCTGCAACGCAACATAGGATTGTGGTGTTTGACTTTCGAGGTAAGAGGCACTTAAGAAAGAGTAGGACCACAAGACCATCGAATTAAGTGATGGAAGCTCCAAGGGGAGAGTCGACATACTTTTGTGGCTAAGATTGGTGATAGTGGTATTTGGTTTGATTGCACGGAGATGGATATAGATTCGATGTGGAACTTGTTGGAGCATAACATAAAGGAAGTTGCAAAAGAAGTCCTAGGAGAATCTAAAGGAAATAGACCATCAATTAAGGACACATCTTGGTGGAATGATTAAGTTAAGCAAGCGATAAAGACCAAACATGAATGTTATAAGGTACTGGGTAAATGCTCGAGTGATGAGAATTATGAGAAGTACAAGAAAGCTCGAACAGAAGCTAAAAAGGTAGTGCGAAATGCCCGATCAAAGGTCAATCAAGAATTATATGCAAGATTAGATACAAAAGAAGGGGAAAATATATCTATAAACTTGCTCGAATGAGAGAGAAGAAGATGCGAGATATTGGCAAAGTTAAATGTGTAAAAGATACTGACCAAAAAGTTTTGGTTCAAGATAAAGAGATAAAAGAGAGATGGAGGTCATACTTTGATACCCTATTCAATGGCCCTCAAGAAGAAGATATTGGGAATTTAAACATCCCCTCAAGTATGGTTAACCGAGAGTTTAAGAGGAGAATTCAAAAGGGTGAAGTGATAATTGCATTAAAGAATATGGGGGTCAAAGAAAGCAGAAGGACCAGATGGTATACCTATTGAAGTTTGGAGGTGTTTGGGGGAGAGAGGGATCGAATGGGTAACTATGCTTTTCAATAAGATTTGGAGAAGCAATAAGATGTCATCAGCATGGAGGAAAAGTATTCTCGTCCCTTTATATAAGAACAAAGGTGATGTTCAGGATTATTCTAATTATCGCGGAATTAAACTAATGAGTCATACCATGAAGTTGTGGGAATGAGTGATTGAACAAAGGATCAGGAAATGTATGAAGATAACAGAAAATCAGTTTGGATTTATACCTGAAAGATCGACCATGGAAGCGATTTATCTTATCCGGCAGTTGATGGAACATTATCGAGATAAAAAGAAAGATCTACATATGGTTTTTATTGATTTAGATAAGGCATACAATAAAGTACCAAGAGAAGTAATTTGGTGGGACTTAGCAAAGAAGGGTGTATCGCGGAAATATATTGACATTACAAAGGACATGTATGAGGGAGCTAGTACAAGTGTACGTACTGATGTTGGGAGGACAGAAGAATTCTCTATTATGATTGGGGTGCATCAAGAATCTGCTCTTAGTCCTTTTCTCTTTACCATAATCATGGACGAATTGACAAGAGAAATTCAAAATGATGTTCCGTGGTGTATGATGTTCGCAGATGATATTGTGTTGATTGATGAAACAAAGGTTGGAGTGCAACAGAAATTGGAACTTTGGAGGGATACTTTGGAAGCTCGAGGCTTTAGGCTGAGCAGAAGTAAGACTGAATATATGGAGTGTATGTTTAGCGAAAACAGTGATAGAGAGGCCAGGATGATCACATTTGATGGGAAAGTTGTTCATGGATCCACTTTCTTTCGGTATCTTGGATCTATTATCCAAAAGGATGGAGAGCTAGATGGCGATGTAGCTCACAGAATAAAGGCTGGGTGGTTGAAGTGGAAGAGTGCCACAGGGTTTTATGTGATCCTGACATGCCTGATAGATTAAAGAGTAAATTTTACCGCACGGCAATTAGGCCTGTGCTGTTATATGGCACTGAGTGTTGGGCTGTAAAATACTGTCACGTTCAAAAGATGAATGTGGCGGATATGCGTATGCTACGATGGATGTGTGGTCATACAAAAAAGGATCGGCTCATAAATGAGGTGATTAGAGAGAAGGTAAGAGTTGCGGCTATAGAAGACAAGATGATGGAGAATCGATTACGATGGTTTGATCATGTGAGAAGAAGACCTGTTGATGCCCCAGTGAGGAGGCTAGAAAGTTGAGGAACAAGTAATGTTGTGAAAGGTAGAGGACCCAAGAAAACTTGGATAAAGATGATTGAAAATGATATGCGCTTTCTTGGAATTGGAGAAAGTATGGCGATAGAGAGGCAAATATGGCGGGAAAGAATACGGATGGTGGATGGGATCTGATTCCTTTTTTTATCTGTATTTTTGTTCCTATTTTCTTTTATTCCATGTTATCTTTTAATTTATTTTTCAGGATTTTTTTTAACATTCATTCCCTTTTTATTTGCTTTTTTCTCTACTTTTTTTCCTCCTTTTCTCCTTTTATGTTATTTATGTAACGATCATTGATGGTTTCAAAGTTTGATTCATGTTAGCCGACCCCAAATTGTTTTGGGACTAAGGCTTATATATTGTTGTTGTTGTATATCACTCCTAGCATCTCATTGTAATTTTTGAAAAATAAGATTTTATGCATCACTTGTATTGAGTATGTGAAAGAATATTTATGAGTCAATATGGTACGAATTGCATCGATTTTTGTAACTAGAAGATGTATTCGTACATTAACATATTTAGGCTTGAATAGTCTCAGAGTTTGGACAATTTGGTTAGAGGTTTCCCACACCAGGTCCGGATCTGGGTCGACCCGCTTGGTCCATGGGTCGGCCAACCTGGACATGGACCCCACCCGTATATATGAAATGTACGAGTTCGGGTCCGGGTCTCGGGTCGACACGTGAAAATATATTTTTTGTTTGAAAAAACATTTTTTAGATTTTATTTATTATCAATTTTATACATGAAAAAATAAACTAATGAACAAAAGAAAAATAAAACAATGAGCTTATATTTAATTTTAAGTTTTCGCTTAAAATTAATTTGCCTACGTATCCTCGTGAGGAATCAAAGGCCTACGTAGTTCTATTGGTTACCTGACTTATAGTATTTACCTTTAGTCGAAGTCGATATCATTGTCATCTTGGTCATCGGTTTGACTCATTTGACTAGGCTCTCCTTCGGTGGTTCCTTCTTGATAGGTGTCTTGGTCCGCTAATAGGTCATTCTATCTATTTTCTTGATCTCGTAGTTATTTTATTGCGTCTTTAATCATCATCTTAGCCTCGAGATTTTTTGGTGTCATTCGGGATCTCCACTCGTCCAACATATAACCTCCTTTCTGAAAGCGCTCTAAATGAGGACTGTGGATGCGGACACTACAAGAATCTCTCTTGCCATAGTGGAGGTCATAGGAAACTCTGTCACCCTTCTCTTCCACCAATCCAACAGATCAAATGAACCTGCATTGTCATCCTCGGCCACAAAACTAGTTACGTAATATCGACTAAGATCATTTATTTGAGTGACATTACTACTACCCCTATTTCTTGCAATATTATAGAGTTGTTGATGAAATATGTTAGTGGTAGTACTTTCTAATTCTATGTTAGATGTATTGCTAGTCCCAGGTCTTGTTTCTTGAGTTTGAACCCTATCTCCATATTTAGCTATATATTCAGCAAAACGAGTTTCACAACTATTTTTTAAATCTACTTTTACTTGTTTAATATTAGGGATATTTCAAATATAATCTGACTCTCAACAGTATCCTCAATATTAAAAAACCCAGATAGGAAAGAATATTATAATAAATTTCAAGTAATTACTGTAATTGAGCTAAATTCAAAATAGAGAAAAAATATAGATTGAGTGAGTATGAGAAATGAGGTAGGTTGAGAAATTCAAACCGTATTTATAGGTTTAAAATCTGATTTTTTTTCAATAAATTAGCCGTTGGACCCGTCGGGTGGGCGGTTCCGAAATGTTGAGACCCGGACCCTCCCCCGTGTAGACCATGGGTCCGGGTCCGTAGATTGCACGGGTCTGGGTCTGCCACGGGTCCGGCGGATCGGGTCGGTGGCTCGACCCGACAGGACCTATGAGCACTTCTAAGTTTGATGATCTATATATTACGGTATTGTCACGAATATTATTTTTTTCTTTGAACAAAGAGCTGGCTGAATCAAAACCACAAAAGTATGTTGTGGAGTCGTGAGTAAGACTCATGACCGATTATGATATTTATGTCATCCCCGTCTTGCTTTTATAAGCATGTGTGACATTGAAGACTCCCTGGTGATCTTTCTTAGCCATGTTCTTTGATAAAAGCCTATTCTTTAGGCACGAGTAGGAAAAGACACCCTCCTATGCTAGAGAGAATAATATAGCGACTCACATAAGCATGGTGTCGAGTCCCCCTTTCACCGAGTCTTTATACGTGCATGATAGTAAGTGTTAACTTGTGTGGCTTATGATGCTATGATAGTGTTCACAAATGGACGTACTCAAGTGATAATATTTATATGTTATGCGGTTCCTTTGACAATGATTGATAAGTTTATGAAACCTGAGTTATGGTTGTCTAACTTGCGGACCAGTCATTATAAGTGCCGGTTCACCCACTTTTAGACCAAGTCTTAAAGTAAAATTTTAACTAGTACTTCCTAACATCTAAAGCTACCTTCTCACAAATTGTGATACCATTTGGAGACTTGAAAGGAGGTGAACCACTCAAATGAAGTTTTTACATACCATCAACTATTCCAACAACCAGTTTGATGTCTTCTCGATCGGTTTCCGACCACAAGGTCGATGGTTTTGGAATCCTAACACACGTTGACACATGATCACGAAATGTTATGGTGTTTCGGGCTGGCGAAGGGAGTGAACTGTAACACCCCCAAGTTATTCAGGGATATTACAGCGCCGTAAGCCCCGCCGTGGGACCCACAAGGCTATACATACGTGGAACCATAAATTTTGACCGATAAGGTCTACACACAATGGAATGAAAAACGATACAAAGGTATTCGAAATATAACCAATGCATTCATAAACATCACAACTCAATTCAATACTTCGGCAAACCCAGGCCGGAACATCAAGGAAAAAGAAAACAATACTCGAGTATTCAATAGCCAATCCAGTACAACAACACTGAACGGGAAACTCCAAACATAACTGGAAGAAAGACACAGTATCACGCCTGCCTATCATCTTTATGCCGACCCAGTACCTGCCCGTCCGCTCTCCTGGAACCTGAAATACATGAAACGTATTTCCCCCATAAAGGGGTTAGCCGTCGAATAGCTAGTGCAAGTATAACAATATGAAACATAATACTCCTCGACAATAAAGTAAATGTAATCCGTCAATTCATCAATATCCGTCAATTCATCAATTTAAGACTAGTATTCCTTAATAACTAAAATCTCAAGACGTATGTGAATGCCGTAGAAACGGTTCGTTCATATCATACGCCGTTACATGTAGGAATGCCGTCAAAACGGTTCGTTCATTACATGCCAACATTATTTCATATGAATGCCGTAGAAACGGTTCGTTCATATCAACCATGGAATCGCACCAGAGGCTACGAAACCCTCAGAGGACCATAGGTGTAACACCCTCAAGATATTCGAGGTATATTACAGTGCCGTGAATCCCTATATGGGACCCACCAGGCTGAACAGCATCATACTCATCGACTCACATAAATGACAAACCAACACCATGTCATAAAGACGCAAAATAGAATAAACCACCCGGTTCAACCGGTCAATATAACATCATCATCCAACACAACATAATAAGCAACGATACAATCCAAACGAACAAGAACCCCTTAAGTACTCGAGTACAACTATTAGTTCAAAACCACAAAATACGAAAAGGTAAAAGACACTAAAACATCACTCGTGCACAATCATCACGCACGGCCATCATCCGTAATCTTGGTCCAGTACCGCTCATCTCGATGAACCCGACCAAATTCATAAAACGAATTTCCCCGAAACGGGTCCCCAGAGGGGTTAGCAATTACGCTAGTACAAGTAACCAGATGAATGACTTACATCTTACACATATAGTAATGCATGCAATTCAAGAAAACATAGTTCCAAAATACTCATTTCCGGAAATGCCAATGATCAAACCACATTTGTAAAAATGCACCATAATTAACCGCGGACCCACAGCTTCGTGGATCCCTGCCGAGACCCCGTCGGATCTAACCCACAGTGGTTAAAAGCAAGCTCGCGGTCCCACAGCTTCGTGGAACCCTACCGAGACCCCGTCGAGTCTAACCCGCAGTGAGCATACACACACACACAATTTCTCATACAAAACTACTATGTCAAGATCGTAAGTTCATAAGGGTACTTGCCTCGATTAAATAGACGATGACACGAACGGAACGGAAGAATCAAGCACGACCACGAGGAACCGACGAGAATGAACCTAACGATTCGAATAGCACAATCACAACCACTTCTAAACGATTATGGAAATGGAATACACCCGGAAACCCGCCTACGATTCATGTATATTCATACAAAAATAACAACGAGGGCAGACCACAACCAAACCCTCTCGAATCCATAAAAATCCACAAAATATCCATGAATCCGTAGGAAAACTAACGATACTAACAATATTAATCATATACATCATGAATCCACCAACGAAACGGAACTAATCGGAAGAAAATCCCAAAACCCCCCAAATTAATCGAAATAGGGTTTTAGAACATTACCTTTGGAGATTCAAGAACTAAGATCCGTAGAACACGCGTTAGATTGATTATCCGAGCCTCACAACCGAAAAGAAATGATGAAAATCGACCCCCGGATGAAGAACTCTCCCCCTCTATATCCTTTCTCTCGCGATGCAGTGGAAAAATGGGGAAGGAGACGACCGATCTCGTCTAATAAGGACGAGTCTGCGCAATTACCGCTTCGTGTGCCGCGGCACAGGCCGAAAATCTACTCCTGTGTTTTAGCATTGTGCCGCAAGATAGCCTTACGCAGCCGCGGCACACTGCATTGGGTTTTGGTCGCGGAAGACACACGAGTGTGCCGCGGCACCGGACAGGTGTGCCGCGGCACTGCTGGCGCCGTGCCGCGGCACCGGATGGGTGTGCCGCGGCACACATGCTGATTGCCCGACCAACATTTGGAGAAATTTGTGTGCCGCGCGCACGCACCTCAGGCCGCGGCCCACACCCCTTTTGGGTCCCAAAATGATAAAAATGATCCTAAAGAGAATGAAACGATAGGAATCAATATTTTGGGACTAATAACACGAAATGGATCCACGGCAACCCTAAACGGCGGTTTCGCACAACAATAACAAGAATATAGTTCAACGGTTTGACAGAAGGACACGCCGAAAAGTACACGAGGGTCACTACGATCGAGAAATACACCAAAACGAAAATACAAGGGAAAGAAAAATAAGGATATTACATTCTACCCCTCTAAAAATAAGTTTCGTCCCTAAACTTAAGAAACAAACAAATACGGGTACCTAGCACGCATGCTATCCTCGGTTTCCCAAGTTGCTTCCTCGACAACGTGTCTCGACCACTGCACCTTGACCAAAGGTATGGTCTTATGGCTCAATCGTTTCTCACTATGCTCCAAAATCTTCAAAGGACGCTCCTCAGAAGTAATATCTTGAATATCAATCTCGCAATAATCGATGACGTGACTAGGATCCGGGACATATTTCCTCAACTGGGAAACATGGAAAACGCTATGAACATGACTCAAGGCCGGAGGTAACGCCAAACGGTACGCCAATTCACCTACTCGCTCGAGGATCTCATAGGGGCCGATAAATCTCGGACTCAACTTTCCTTTCTTCCCGAAACGAAAAACTCCCTTCGTCGGCGACACCTTTAGCAAAACGTGGTCTCCCACCTCGAATTCCAAAGGTCGACGACGGACGTCGGCATATGACTTCGCCGACTGCGGGCGCCAACATCCGTTCTCGAATTAACTCTATCTTCCGCCTCGTCTCTAAAACGACATCCGGCTCGGTCCCGACCAAATCGGACGCCTCATTCCAACAAATCGGTGATCGACATCGCGCCCGTAAAGTGCCTCATACGGTGCCATCCGACCGACGCGTGCCAACCGTTGTTGTACGTGAATTCAATCGGGCCGCAAATGTTCCTCCCGGTCACTACTCCAATCGAGAGCACAGCACGCAACAAGTCCTCGAGCGTCTGGATAGTGCGCTCCGATTGTCCATCCGATCGGGATGGAAAGAGGTACTCAAATGTAAACGGTACCCAACGCCTTATGCACCGCCCGCGAAGTGTGATACCAAGCGGCCGTCACGATCCGAAACAATAGACTTCGGGTACCGTGAAGTCTCACACTGCGCGATAAACACACGAGCTAACTTCTCCGGGCCCTGTGTCCTTGATGCCCGGAAAATGTGCCGACTTGGTCGACGATCGACAATCACCCACACCATATTCATGCCCGACCTCGATCTCGGCACTCGTAATGAAATCCATCGATATATCTTCCCATTTCCATTCGAACGGGAAGTGATCGCAATAACTCAAATGAGCCGATGCTCGATTTTGACTCACGACAAGTCAAACATCTCGCTACAAACCGTGCGACCTCATCCTTCATATCATTCCACGTAAATTCCTTCTTAAGTCCTTGTACATCTTACTCGAACCAGATGAACGGAGTAAGGTGTAGCATGGGCCTCCCGTAAAATATTCTGTCTCAACTCGAGTCGCTCGGCACACAAAGCCGGCTCGAAATCTCAAAATACCATCCTCGTGAATCACAAATCCGAGACTTTCCTTTAAGAACGTTCTCTGGATTTGAGTAATCATCGGATCCTCTAATCTTGACTTAATTTCATCGATCAAAGGCAGCGAAACCTCCAAAGCACGAAGTTGCCCGACGGCTCCAGGCAACAAAACTTCAACATCTAACTCGATTAAAGATCGCCGAAGCTCGAACTGAGACGTAAGGATCTCAAGCGATCGCAATGCAATCGGTTTCCGACTCAAGGCGTCGGCCACGACATTCGCCTTGCCCGGATGATAAAGGATTTCGAGGTCATAATCCTTAATCAACTCTAACCACCTCCTCTGCCTCATATTCAACTCCCGCTGAGTAAATATGTATTTTAGACTTTTATGATCGGTAAAAATCTGACATGCAGAGCCGAAAAGATAATGACGCCAAATCTTGAGCGCAAAAACGACTGCCGCTAACTCCAAATCATGAGTAGGGTAGTTAAGCTCATACGGCCTCAACTGTCTCGATGCAAAGGCAATGGTCTTACCGTGCTGCATTAATACGCACCCAAGACCCTGACCCGAAGCATCGCTATAAACGGCAAAACCCTCGTTACCACATGGCAACGCCAAAACCGGGGCTGAAGTCAAACGCTTCTTCAGCTCCTCAAAACTCGACTGCCTCTCGTCATTCCAGACGAACCTCTCGGAATTTCCGGAGCAACTGCGTAAGTGGCCGAGCCGCCGAGAAACCTCGACGAACCTACGGTAGTAGCCACTAAACCCAAGAAACTACGGAGCTCCTTCACATTCTTGGCGGTGCCCAATCCAACACGGCCTCAATCTTCTCGCGGATCCACACGAACCCCCTACCTGAAATCACGTGACCTAAAAACATCACTTCCTTCAGAACTCACATTTCGAGAACTTTGCATAGAGTTGCTCGGTCCTCAAAATGTTTAATACTACCCGCAAATGATGGGCATGCTCTTCCTCATTCTTCGAATAAATAAGAATATCGTCAATAAAGACGACGACGCACTTATCCAAATACTCGATAAAAACTTTGTTCATCAATCGCATGAACACCGCGGCGCATTAGTTAACCCGAAAGGCATAACTACAAACTCATAATGTCCGTATCTCGACCGAAAAGTCGTCTTCGGCACATCGGACTCTCTCACCGGAGCCGATAGTACCCGATTTCAAATCAATTTTCGAGAATACCGTAGCTCCTCGCAACCGATCGAACAAGTCATCAATTCTCGGCAAAGGATACTTGTTCTTGATGGTCACCTTGTTTAGTTCGCGATAGTCGATACACAAACGTAGTGAACCATCCTTCTTCCGCACAAACAGACCGTGCGCCCCAAGGCGAGGCGCTCGGTCGAACATACCCCGACTCAAGAAGCTCGCCAACCGCTTCTTCAACTCGCCATCTCTCGAAGGTGCCATGCGATACGGCGCCTTGAAATAGAGCCGCGCCCGGCTCTAACTCTATAGCAAACTCAACCTCACGATCCGGTGGCAATCCCAGAACTCGTCAGAAATACATCAGAAACTCATTAACGACCGGAATCGACGAAAGCTCGACTCCACCATCCCCGCCTTCAAGGCATAGCACCAATAACCGACACCCCTTTCGCATGAGACTCATCGCCTTCAAGGCATTAATGACGAATTCTGGTTTCCCCTCTTTCGCCCCGCGAAAGAGTGCTCTGCCGTCCTCGGCTAACATAGTGATGATTCTCGTGCGGTAGTTCATGATCGCACCATGCCGCTCGAGCTACCATCACCAAGAATCAAATCCTCACCCTCGATACTCACAACAATAAGATTAGAGGGCCAAGTCCTCTCACAAATAAGCACAGCAGTCTCGAACCTCCCGATCACCAACGATCCTATCACCGCTAGGAAGCTTAACGATGAAGGGCTCACAAGGTGTCAAACGGTCGAGACTCAAACGACGACACAATCCAGAGATATGAACGAATGCGTAGCACCTAATCGAAAAACACACCGACAGGATGAGAAAGAATATAAACGGTACTGCCGCCACGGTAGCCGCTGGTCATCGGTCTTCCGCATCTCATAAACCCGCGGATGGGCGAGCCGACACCGGAAGCTCCTCTTGAGGGCTGACCCGACCTCTCCCGACTAGCACTCGGCGGAGATTGAGGAGCAACGACCCTCGATTCACACTTGGTTCCCTAGGCGCCGAATGGAAGCCCGGTACCAAGGATTTTCTCCCTCTCAAAGACAGAAGCGGCTTTGTGACCCGACCGCCACACTGATTACACGTCGCCAAAGGGTTCGGACAAACACGGCCGATGTGGCCCCGCCGCCACGCTTAAAGCATTTCACCTCTCGAGAAGGGGCACCGGCAGCCTACGGGGAAACCCGGTAGATCGAGATGGGCCACCACCGGAAAAGTTAGCAGATCGAAATTTCTGTGACCCCACTTTGTGGCCCGAAAAATTCCGTGGACTTACGCTTCTTACTCTCGCGGGCCGCCTCACTCGCCGTCACGAGACATATCGTAAGCAAGGGCCCCGCCTGGTAATCTTTCAAGGTAGTGCATACAAGCCCCGACATATAGTCCCGAATCGGCAACTTCATCCGTCGGAGAAATGGAAAATCTTGTCACTCTCTCGACAACTTGGGTCTTCACATAACCCAACTCCTTATTAAAATCGGCAATAGCTTGAGATACGGGGATATCCCGCGGTTGAGCATCATAAAAGCATGTACCCGAGCCTGTCTGATCGCCACGGCAATATTCACCTCTCCATCAACTCTTGAAACTCGGCCCACGGCAAGATGGTCTTTGGGCCCAACGGCCTCCCACCAATCCGTAGCGTCCCCCGTGAGAAAGTATTGAGCAATAGGGACTCTACGTTCCTCGGGGCAGTTAGTGGCAACGAAGACCTTTGATATCTCCTTAATCCACCCTTCCCAGCCCATCGGCTCCGAAGCTCCCGAAAACTGAGGAGGATGCATCTTGATGACATCTTGGAGCCAATGGTCCGCTCCGCCCCGATTAGCATGGGCCTGATCCGGGTTCTGGACCGCCTGAGCTATTGCCGCCATTTGGTTCACCATTTGTTGCATAACGGCCGCAATACCAAGGTCGGCACGCTCCTGAGAAGAAGCATGGCTATGACGGTCGCCGATCGGCTCGAAGATCGCGACGTGGCCGCCCCACCGGCCGCCCCACGTCCCGGCCGCGTCCACGACCACGACCGCGACCACGACCTCTTCCAGCATCCATACTGGAGTTAAATAAGTAGCAAAAGCCATACGAGGGTAAGTACGAGAGAAGAACAATCACAAGTCGAGAATCATAGGTACGATACAAGGAAATTATGAACAGAGGAAGGAAAACTTACGGACACTGGTAGTACAGGAATCATGGCGGCGTGACGATGATGTGCAAAACAAAACACCACAAGACCCAATAAACCGACAAGCCTAGGTATCCATAAACCTAGAGCTCCGATACCATTTTCCGTAACACCCTCAAGATATTCGAGGTATATTACGGGCCGTGAATCCCTATATGGGACCCACCAGGTGAACAAAGATCATACTCATCGACTCACATAAATGACAAACCAACACCATGTCATAAAGACGCAAAATAGAATAAACCACCCGGTTCAACCGGCCAATATAACATCATCATCCAACACAACATAATAAGCAACGATACAATCCAAACGAACAAGAACCCCTTAAGTACTCGAGTACAACTATTAGTTCAAAACCACAAAAGACGAAAAGGTAAAAGACACTAAAACATCACTCGTGCACAATCATCACGCACGGCCATCATCCGTAATCGTCCAGCCCGCTCGTCTCGATGAACCCGACCAAATTCATAAACGAATTTCAAACGGTCCCCAGAGGGGTTAGCAATTACGCTAGTACAAGTAACCAGATGAACGACTTACATCTTACACATATAGTAATGCATGCAATTCAAGAAAACATAGTTCCAAAATACTCATTTCCGGAAATGCCAATGATCAAACCACATTTGTAAAAATGCACCACAATTAACCGCGGACCCACAGCTTCGTGGATCCCTGCCGAGACCCTGTCGGATCTAACCCACAGTGGTTAAAAGCAAGCTCGCGGTCCCACAGCTTCGTGGAACCCTACCGAGACCCCGTCGAGTCTAACCCGCAGTGAGCATACACACACACAATTTCTCATACAAAACTACTATGTCAAGATCGTAAGTTCATAAGGGTACTTGCCTCGATTAAATAGACGATGACACGAACGGAACGGAAGAATCAAGCACGACCACGAGGAACCGACGAGAATGAACCTAACGATTCGAATAGCACAATCACAACCACTTCTAAACGATTATGGAAATGGAATACACCCGGAAACCCGCCTACGATTCATGTATATTCATACAAAAATAACAACGAGGGCAGACCACAACCAAACCCTCTCGAATCCATAAAAATCCACAAAATATCCATGAATCCGTAGGAAAACTAACGATACTAACAATATTAATCGTATACATCATGAATCCACCAACGAAACGGAACTAATCGGAAGAAAATCCCAAAACCCCCAAATTAATCGAAATAGGGTTTTAGAACATTACCTTTGGAGATTCAAGAACTAAGATCCGTAGAACACGCGTTAGATTGATTATCCGAGCCTCACAACCGAAAAGAAATGATGAAAATCGACCCCCGGATGAAGAACTCTCCCCCTCTATATCCTTTCTCTCGCGATGCAGTGGAAAAATGGGGAAGGAGACGACCGATCTCGCCTAATAAGGACGAGTCTGCGAACTACCGCTGTAGCCGCGCATGCCAGAAGTGTGCCGCGCATAGGCCGAAAATCTACTCCTGTGTTTTAGCATTGTGCCGCAAGCACTGCGTGTGCCGCGGCACACGGCATACTGGGTTTTGGTCACGAAGACACGAGTGTGCCGCGGCACCGACAGTGTGTGCCGGCATCGGCTCGGCGCCGTGCCGCGGCACGGATGGGTGTGCCGCGGCACACGCATGATTGCCCGACCAACATTTGGAGAAATTTGTGTGCCGCGGCGCACGCACCTTGTGCCGCGGCCCACACCCCTTTTTGGGTCCCAAAATGATAAAAATGATCCGGAAAGAGAATGAAACGATAGGAATCAATATTTGGGGACTAATAACACGAAATGGATCCACGGCAACCCCGAAATGGCGGTTTCGCACAACAATAACAAGAATATAGTTCAACAGTTTGACAGGAAGGACACGCTGAAAAGTACACGAGGGTCACTACGATCGAGAAATACACCAAAAACGAAAATACAAGGGAAAGAAAAATACGGATATTACAATAGGCCCGTCCCGGAGTGGCTAGAAATAATCATACCATCAATATTTCATACTTTCAAAGTCGAGAACGTACAATCATAAATGTATACTTGCCTTTGGGACATCGAGGAACGGACGGAAAAAGGGGTATGAGATTGGTAGGTCCAAGAACGCGCTTCCGGCACCTAAACGATTCGTAAGGAATATGATAATCAATTATCCATATTCAAATCACACGAAGAAACCCCCGACCCGTCTACGATTCATAAAGATATACGGATAATCAACTAGAGGTTGGAAAATCGTCCAAAACTCACAAGTCCGAAAACGACATAATTCAACCCGTAAAATCGGAAGAAAACACTCATACGGTATAGATATATCAAAATTTCAAGGTTCTCAAGCTTCAATCGGATAAAACGGACGAACCTACGAAAACCCCCAAAAACCAACACAAAATCAAAGTGTTCTTGAATAATCTTTCAATAATCCGATGAATACCCAATCATGTCCATAATCACGCATATATCACCTCATACACCATGATTTTAACATCCAAAACGTCAAAACCCACACAAAATCGAGAAGTCAAGATGTCGAAGAAATTACCTCTTGAATATTCAAGCGCTATGATCCAAGGAATACGCGATAGATCGACTATCCGGGCTCCCCAACCGATTGAAAGTGGTAAATTTTCAACACACAAGTGATAGCTATGAAAAGAGCTCCTCCCTCAACTCTCTCTCTCGCGATAGAAGATGGAAATGGAGGAAGAAGGCTGAAATCTCGCTTAAAAGGCCGAATTATGCAGTTGACCGCATTGTGTGCCGCGGCTCAGCATAGGTGTGCCGCGGCACAGGCCTAAAAATTGTTCCCAGGTTTCGGCAGTGTGCCGCGGCTCAGCTCAGGTGTGCCGCGGCACCGGGTACAGGCGGGTTTTGGCTGAGGATGAAACACCAGTGTGCCGCGGCTCAGAATAGGTGTGCTGCGGCATTGGCTCGGCAGTGTGCCGCGGCTCAGCTCATGTGTGCCGCGGCACCGGGTACAGCCTGTTCGGCCAAATATAGGAAATGTGTGTGCCGCGGCGCACACTCCCTTCGGGTCCTAAAATGATGAAAATTGACCCGGAAAGAGAATAAAAGCAATATGATTCAATGTCTGGGCAACAATAACACGAAATAGAAATACGGGAACCCCAAAACGGTGGTTCCAAGCAATGATTACAAGGGTTCGCTCAACAAATCACGATCCGAAGAATATGAAAGGTTTGAAATGACATGACTTTCGACCGGGTATTACATTCTCCCCCTCTAAAAAGAAGTTTCGTCCCGAAACTTAAGAAACAAATAGTTCGGGGTATTCCACCCGCATCTTCTCTTCCGTCTCCCAAGTCGCCTCTTCGACTCCATGCCTCGACCATTGTACTTTAACCAGTGGAATGGTCTTATGCCGAATTGTTTCTCACGGCGCTCAAGAATCTTCACGGTTTCTCCGGAAAGGTAATATCCTCGGCTACGTCAATCTCACCGTAGTCGATAATGTGGCTCGATCCGACGCATTTCCTCAATCGGGACACATGGAAAACACTATGGACGTGACTCAAAGCTGGAGGCAACGCCAAGCGATAAGCTAAATCACCAACTCTATCCAAAATCTCGAAAGGTCCGATATACCTTGGACTGAGTTTTCCCTTTTTCCCGAAGCGGAAAACTCCTCTGGTCGGTGATACTTTGAGCAAGACGTGATCCCCCACTTCAAACTCCAAGGGTCGACGACAGTATCGGCGTAAGATTTCGACGACTGCGGCGCCGCAGAGTCGATCTCGGATAATAGAAATCTTTTCCTTGGTCTCCAACAAGATATCCGGTTCCGTCCCAACTAGCTCAGAAGCCTCGTCCCAACATAATGGCGACCTATATCGCCTACCATAGAGAGCCTCGAAGGGTGCCATTTTGATCGACGCATGCCAACTATTATTGTAAGCAAACTTGATCAACGACAAGTGAAGCTCCCAATCATTACTCCAGTCTAAGGCACAAGCCCGCAACATATCCTCCAACGTCTGAATCGTCCTCTCTGTCTGACCGTCCGACTGAGGATGAAAGGAGGTGCTCAATCTCAACTCGCACCAGAGCACGATGAACGGCTCGCCAAAATGCGATACGAAACGGCCGTCTCGATCTAAACAATGGTCTTGGGGGTACCGTGTAACCTCACGATCTCAGCGATAAAGGTTCGAGCCAATCTATCCGGTCCCCAAGTATCCTTAATACCCAAAAAGTGTGCAGACTTGGTCAATCGATCGACAATTACCCAAATCATATTCATTCCAGCCCGAGTTCTCGGCATGCCAGTGATAAAATCCATTGAGATATCTTCCCACTTCCACTCGGGAATGGGAAGTGGTTTCAACAACCCCGCCGGTCGTTGATGTTCGATCTTGACTTGTTGACACGTCAAGCACCGTAATACAAACTCCGTAACATCCTTCTTCATGTTATTCCACCAAAAATTTCGCTTCAAATCTTTGTACATCTTACTCGTCCCGGGGTGGATTGAATAAGGCGTAACATGAGCTTCTCGGAGGATTCTCTGTCTCAACTCTAAATCGCTCGAACGCAAAGGCGCCCGAAATCTCGTAATACTATCCTCATGTACCATGAAGCCGGAGCTTTTCCTTTAATCACATCTTCCTTCGCTTGAGAAATCATCGGGTCACTCCACTGCTTTCCTTTGATATCATCAACCAAGGACGAATTTTCGAGAGTACACAACCTGTCCTCGTACTCGCCAAGCCACACTTCGATCCCTTGTTCAATTAAATCTGACGAATCTTCGTCTCGAGACGTAAGAACCTCAAGCATTTGAAGAGATGCCGATTTGCGGCTCAAAGCATCCGCAACGACGCTGCTTTTCCGGGTGGTAAAGAATCTCCAAATCATAATCCTTTATCAATTCTAACCAACGTCTCGCCTCATATTTAGCTCCTTCCGATGAAAATATATTTCGTGCTCTTGTGATCGGTATAAATCCGACACGGTGAACCGCATAAATAATGCCGCCAAATCTTGAGTGCGAAGACAATTGCGGCCAACTCTAAATCGTGAGTAGGATAATTCATCTCATAAGGTTTTAATTGTCGAGACGCAAAAGCTATCGTCTTATCATGCCGCATAAGCACACCTGTGCCTTGACTCGAAGCGTCACTATAAACCGCAAAGCCCTCGCTACCATGCGGTAAAGTTAAAATCGGCGCTGAAGTCAATCGTCTCTTGATTCATCGAAGCTCGTTGTCTCTCATCCGTCCGTATAAACTTTTCGGTCTCGGAGTAATTTTGTAAGCGGTCGAGCGAGTTTCGAGAACCCTTGACAAACCGACGGTAATACCCAAGAAGGCCCAAAAAGCTACGAACCTCTTTAACATTTTTAGGTGGTGCCCAATTTAGCACCGCTCGATCTTCTGCGGGTCTACACGAACCCCTTCGGCCGAAATCACATGGCCGAGAAACATAACTTCTTCCAACCAAAACTCACATTTCGAGAATTTTGCATAGAGGTGCTCGGTTCTCAAAATGTCTAAGACCAAACGCAAGTGTCGGGCATGTTCCTCCTTATCCCGAGAATAGATCAAGATGTCGCCAATAAAGACGACTACACACTGTCCGAGGTACTCGATGAATATTTTATTCATTAATCGCATGAATATCGCCGCGCATTCACAACCCAAAAGGCATGACTACGAATTCATAATGCCCATATCTCGTCCGGAACGCCGTCTTTGGAACGTCGGACTCCCTCACTCTGAGTTGATAATACCCGGATCTTAAATCAATCTTCGAGAAAACCGCAGCTCCTTGCAATTGATCAAATAGATCGTCTATGCGAGGCAAAGGATATTTATTCTTGATGGTTACTTTATTCAGCTCACGGTAGTCAATGCACAAACGTAGTGAACCATCCTTCTTCCTGACGAAAAGAACGGGCGCGCCCCAAGGCGAAGCGCTCGGTCGGATGTACCCTTTTTCCAAAAGTTCTCCCAATTGAGTCTTCAATTCCTGCATCTCGGAAGGTGCCATCCGATAAGGTGCTTTAGAAATCGGGGCCGCATCCGGCTCTAAATCCACGGAAAAATCTATCTCTCGATCTGGCGGTAATCCCGGAAGATCGTCCGGAAAAACATCGGGATACTCATTAACAACCGGAATTGAAGAGAAATCGACTTCGCTTCCTTCCGTTTTCAAATCATAGCACCAATAGCCCGTACAACCTTTATTTAGAAGTCTTACGACCTTCATGGCACTGATAAGTAACTTGGATCGGCCTGACTTATGTCCCAAAAATGAGTACTCAGATCCGTCATTAGTCATCATAGTGATAACTTTGGTACGGTAATTCATAATCGCCTGGTGATTATTAAGCCAATCCTCGCCGAGGATTACGTCCTCGCCTTCCATATCAACTACAATTAAATTTGATAACCATTCCATACCGGATATAACCACCGGAAATTCTCTAATCTCCTGATTCCCCACAATCCTATCCCCGCTAGGCAGTCTCACGATAAAGGGATCGCAAGCAGTTAAACAAGTTATATTCAAACGGCGTACGCACTCCAAAGAAATAAAGGAATGTGTAGCACCCGAATCAAAAAGTACACGGACTGGATAGGATAGAATATGGATGGTACCTGAAGCCACCGCCGCATCGGGTTCGTCTGTTCGACGCATCTCATAAACCCGTGGTTGCACCGAACCGACGCTAGAGTTCCCCTCCAGCCGCTCGACCCCGTCCCCGGCCCCTGCCAAAATTCTGCCGAGGTTGACCACCTGGGGCGAAGCCCGAGTGTCCAAAGTCCGATTCGGCTCGGAACAATAAGTCGCTCTATGTCCCATCTGTCCGCACGTGTGACACTTCAACGGTGGAAAGTGGCATTCCAAATTAATGTGGCACGAACGGCCACAATTATAGCAAGTCACCGCGCGATTTGAGGTACCCGAAGTGGGACGGTAACTCCTCTTCCCTTTATTAGAACGTGACGACTGTCCGGCAAAGCGGTTAGTCGTCTGCGATTTCTGAAAGTTGCCACCCTTAGAGCCAGAAAAATTTCCCCCGACTTTCTGCTTCTTCGGTTCTTCAACGGTATCATTGTCGGGGCTCAACATATCATGGGCTAAAGCTCTGTCCTGATACTCTTTCAGTGTGGTACAAGCAAATCCGGCCATGTACCGCCGCAAGTCAAAATTCATCCGCATATCAAAATAACGGATCTTATCACGCTCGTTACGTACTTGATCCTTCACATGGATTAATTGTTGGTTATACTCCACGATCGCCTGCGAAACGGGAATATATTGTGGTTTAGCCTCGAAGAAGGCTCGGATTCGGCTCTCTCGTATAGGCCAAGGACAAAACTCGGCCTCCAAGAGCTCCTTAAATTCATCCCATGAGGCAATACGATCCTGTGGCTTGATGACGTTCCACCAAGTAGCGGCCTCCTTGGTGAGGAAATACTGAGCAATCGGTACTTTCCTCACCTCGGGGCAATCAACTGCCTCGAAAATCTTTTCCAATTCTGCTAATCCTCCCAGCCTAACGGGTCTGTGGCACCGCCAAACTGTGGAGGGTGCATACGGATTACATTCTGAAGCAGGGCATCCGTATTTGGGTTCGGGTTATTCAGCTGAACAGTTTGGGCCAAAATAGTCATCTGAGTAGCCAATTGTTGAAGTGCATTCGCCACTCCAACATCTACGTTGTTCCCCTGACCATCCGATCGGGTCGTGGCCGACTCTCAGGTATCGGGATGCACCGAGTTCGACAACGGGTTGGTCGACCCCGCAATCGAATCGATGGAAACGGCCGCGCCACGACCTCTTCCTCGCCCACGGCCACGACCACGGCCACGGCCCCTACCAGCTGACATACTGAAGAACACACAAGTCACGTAAGCACAATTCAATCACGCATCAACAAAGTATCCGGTTCTCAAGAATACCGATAAAATGGAAGCAAAACAAATAAGGAAACACCAGAAGAGTGAGAGGTCTTACAAGTACCGGTCGCACTGTGATGATGGCAGAGTAGTGATACTGTGGACAATTAACGACTCGATCGACCCAAAAGACCGACAGCCTAGGTATCCATAGACCTAAGCTCTGATACCATATTCGTAACACCCCAAGTTATTCAGTGGATATTACATAGCCGTAAGCCCGCCGTGGGACCCACAAGGCTATACATACGCGGAACCATAAATTTTGACCGATAAGGTCTACGCACAATGGAATGAAAACGATACAAAGGTATTCGAAATATAACCAATGCATTCATAAACATCACAACTCAATTCAATACTTCGCAAACCTGTGCGTAACATCAAGGAAAAGAAAACAATACTCGAGTATTCAATAGCCAATCCAAGACAACAACACCGAACGGGAAACTCCAAACATAATCGGAAGAAAGACACAGATCACGCCCGCCCATCATCTTTATGCCGACCTTGCACTCGCCCGTCCGCTCTCCCGGAACTCGAAATACATGAAACGTATTTCCCCATAAAGGGGTTAGCCGTCGAATAGCTAGTGCAAGTATAACAATATGAAACATAATACTCCTCGACAATAAAGTAAATGTAATCCGTCAATTCATCAATATCCGTCAATTCATCAATTTAAGACTAGTATTCCTAATAACTAAAATCTCAAGACGTATGTGAATGCCGTAGAAACGGTTCGCTCATATCATACGCCGTTACATGTAGGAATGCCGTCAAAATGGTTCGCTCATTACATGCCAACATTATTTCATATGAATGCCGAGAAACGGTTCGCTCATATCAACCATGGAATCACACCGCAGGCTACGAAACCCTCAGAGGACCATAGGCCCGTCCCTGAGTGGCTAGAAATAATCATACCATCAATATTTCATACTTTCAAAGTCGAGAACGTACAATCATAAATGTATACTTGCCTTTGAGACATCGAGGAACGGACGGAAAAAGGGGTATGAGATTGGTAGGTCCAAGAACGCGCTTCCGGCACCTAAACGATTCGTAAGGAATATGATAATCAATTATCCATATTCAAATCACACGAAGAAACCCCGCCCGTCTACGATTCATAAAGATATACGGATAATCAACTAGAGGTTGGAAAATCGTCCAAAACTCACAAGTCCGAAAACGACATAATTCAACCCGTAAAATCGGAAGAAAACACTCATACGGTATAGATATATCAAAATCTCAAGGTTCTCAAGCTTCAATCGGATAAAACGGACGAACCTACGAAAACCCCCAAAAACCAACACAAAATCAAAGTGTTCTTGAATAATCTTTCAATAATCCGATGAATACCCAATCATGTCCATAATCACGCATATATCACCTCATACACCATGATTTTAACATCCAAAACGTCAAAACCCACACAAAATCGAGAAGTCAAGATGTCGAAGAAATTACCTCTTGAATATTCAAGCGCTATGATCCAAGGAATACGCGATAGATCGACTATCCGGCTCCCAACCGATTGAAAGTGGTAAATTTTCAACACACAAGTGATAGCTATGAAAAGAGCTCCTCCTCAACTCTCTCTCTCGCGATAGAAGATGGAAATGGAGGAAGAAGGTGAAATCTCGCTTAAAAGGCCGAATTATGCAATTGACCGCATTGTGTGCCGCGGCTCAAGATAGGTGTGCCGCGCACAGCCTAAAAATTGTTCCTGTGTTTGGCAAAGTGTGCCGCGGCTCACCAAAGCGGCACCGGCATGTGGGTTTTGGCCGAGGATGAAACACCGGTGCCGCGGCTCGTAATAGGTGTGCCGCGGCATTGCTCGGCAAAGGTGCCGCGGCTCACTCATGTGTGCCGCAAGACTGCACACTGCTCGCCAAATATAGGAAATGTGTGTGCCGCGGCGCACACTCCCTTCGGGTCCTAAAATGATGAAAATTGACCCGGAAAGAGAATAAAAGCAATATGATTCAATGTATGGGCAACAATAACACGAAATAGAAATACGGGAACCCCAAAACGGTGGTTCCAAGCAATGATTACAAGGGTTCGCTCAACAAATCACGATCCGAAGAATATGAAAGGTTTGAAATGACATGACTTTCGACCGGGTATTACATGAACTCTTCAAGAAATCATTAGAGGTTCGATAAAACCAATGGCTTATCATTGGTTTAGCCGTTTCTTTATGTTCGATCCTAGTGGTGCATGGTGGTGGTTTTGTTGGATTCTCGAGACCAGTAGCTACGTTTATGTAGTATAGGTCAACATGTTATATTCACATATACCTATCATCATTTAAATGCTTAGTTACAAGTGTAACAGTATGTATTTTATTAATCGAATCGTGTTAATAATGAAAAACGTTTATCGTTCATATGTTCATGTGCCAAAGTGTGTCACCACAATGTATTATAATGGGTTATAAATGACGAATATGACATGAACTTTCACTCATAGTCTGACTAAAAGATACCTTAGCAGACGATCTCGTAAGTCACTTTGATGATCAGTCTTGGGGGAGACGCGAACAATTATGTTCGAGTAGAACGAATTGGAATTATCGAAGTTTGTCCCTACTGTGCCTCACCAAGTTCCCTAAAGTGACGAGATTAAATACATGCTGCAAATATATCTGCAAGGATTTTTTCGGTCATAGGTGTTTGTCGTCTATAGATAGTAATGTGGTAACATCATGAATTGTGTTATGTGGTGTTACTAGTTCGTGGATCTCATAAAGTGTTGGGATGCCACTTGGTTTGATAAATACTCTCGCTATTAGGGTTGGTTCGATACGGTATACCGAAAATTATCATCCATACCGTATATCGTACCGAAATTTTCGGTATGATAAAAATCATACCGCTTGTACCGAAATTTTCGGTGTACCGAAAATCGGTATACCGAAAATTTCAGTATGATATATTTGCATACCATTATCATGCCTAAATAACGTTATACCGAAATCAAGTTGGTATACCGTGAATTTTGGTATACCAAAATGTGTTAGTACTTAGGTATACTTGTAATTTTCGATTTTGGTATACCAAAAAATATAATGTATACCAAACAAACATCACCCAGAAAATATCCTTTTTCTAATTTTTCAGCGAACCCGCATTGTAATGACACTAGATAGTCACCAAATTATAAATCAACCATTAATCCATTACATTTCTAAAATTCGTACAAGAAATTAATTCAAATCGATAACAAAAAATATTACAAATAGATGCCAAACACCAACAATATAAATGATAAAAACATCACTGCTCATTGCTCTTAAACTTCAAACAGTTGGCTTCACAAAATAACTGATATCTCATATTTGACTGCAATAGTTAAGAAAGTAAATTTAGTCACAAACTTCCACTGAAAATAAAATCTTATTGTTTTAGAATTGCTCTAGATTATATATTCACTTACTGTTTAAGTTAAATCAAATTGGAGGATGGAGAAGATTTCGAACGGTCTTGAGTGTTGTTTGATGCTGTAAAAAAATATTAAAAATTATTAATGTAATGCAATTACATGCAATGTTTTATAAAAAATCAGAACAACAAAACAAAAAAAGGTATAACCCCAAAAAAAAAGCTATACAGAAGTATTAGAGTAAAAGAAAACAACAAAGACAAAATGCAAAAAAAAAAGAGGCAAAAACAACAAAACAGGAAAAAAATGTTGAAATTGTACCGAAAATCGCAAAACCACCCAATTGTCCAAAAAAATAAAATAGCAGCACAAAAAATTGACAGTATAATGATAAAACAAAAATAGAATAATTGTGCAGTACCGAAATAAAACAGTAAAATAAATAAAATTCTTACTCTTTTCAATTTCTTCAAGTTCTCTATGGATCTTTCCAAAAACTGAACTCAGTTTGCTCTTAGCCAGTCGTTGGTGCACATCAATGCTTCTACCATTTTTGGGCTCAAACTACTTCTAAAAAGGTTCACTACCCTTTTCCCTAAGCTAAAAGCATACTCACTAGCAACGGTTGAGCTTGAAATTGCAAAAATATCCTTTGCAATAAGTGATAGGGTAAGGTACTTGGTTTCGCTTCCTTTCCACCACTCAAGAAGCTTGAAAGACAAGTTCGATCGTTTTCCAACATTATCAGCTAGGTACTTATCCACTTCAATGGATATCTCCCGAAGTTGTTCTTTTTGATTTTGTGCATCCACTTGATCAAACAATTCATCAAAAAGACTATGAGTACCACTACTTACAATATCGCTACTACAGTTTATTTGCATAGTTTGACTCTCACTATTAAATCTATCATTCATCCCTTTGTACTCTATCCACAAAGTTGTCATGTCTTTTTTTACTTTATCAACAAAATCTTGGACCTTTGCAGGAGAACCTCCCAAACTTCTCATGCAAACTTTAATCATTTGAAGTTTATTTCTTGGGTCCAAGATATTGCTAATAAAAATCAAAGGATTCATATTATCCCAAATTCCTAGTACTTGTCAAACTTTGTCTTAATTGCCTTGCCACCACTTTCAAAGTTAGATCAGAATCGTCCTTGCACCTTTTCTCAATTTAAAATTGAAGTACAACCATTGACTGATAAATCAATTGAGACGTTGAACTTTTTGATGCACTTAGTTGCAACGTAGCATCATAAAACTTTTTCAAAAAGTGGACAAAAGCTTCTGCGTTTTCCCAATCATGTTTAATGGGAGGTCCCATTCTTTTTTCACCCTTTTCATTTCTATCAAGAAAATAATTCATAAAGGGCAATGATTCTTCGGCCATTCGCTCAAACACCCTTCTATATTTTAGAACAACTTCAAGCATTTTATAGGTCGCATTCCACTTGGGTTTTCACATCCATAGGAACTGTCAATGTGCTAGGAAACCTAGCTAGCACGACAAACTCCCCAAATTTGTTCAATCTTGATGGGGAAGAATGAATGAAAATAACAGCATTTCTGATATATTTGATGGAAGTTTTAAGGTCCTCCAATCCATCCTTAATAATTAAATTCAGTATGTGGCAAACACACCTCAACTGCAAGTACTTTCCCTCAAACAACAATGTATTTTTACTTTTCATTCTTCTTTTTAAATAATTAATTGCAGTATCGTTAGATGAAGCATTGTCAACTACAATAGAAAAGACTTTCTCTATCCCCCACTCCCTCAAACAAACCTCAATCATCTTGTCAATTTTTTCCCAAACATGACTAGTGATTTTTGTAAAATTGATTATTCTTTTTATGTAAGTTTCAATTACTATCCAAAAAATGACTGTTGACTACCATGTAGCTTATGTTTTGAATAGAGGTCCAAGTATCAATTGTGATACTTACCCTTTGGTCACTAATCATGCTTTTTATCTTAGCTTCTCCATTAAAAACAAATCATAAACCATCGATGCAACTTTTTTCCGATCAGGAATAATAAATTGGGGCTTCAATTCTTGCAACAAATTTGCAAAACCTTTCCTTTAACAGATCTAAATGACACTTCATCAATAATTACATATTATGTTAATTTTTTTCTCACCTTTGTTGATTAAAAATACGGGAAACTAAGACAGTCCCTTTTCCCACGATCTCATTCATCAGTACTGATTGAGTTTTATTAAACACATTCCTTTCATAAAGTGGACTCGACTTGTATCTCTTTTCTAAGTGGTTTTTTCACCCACTAGTACTTCCAGCATTAATAGGAATCTGAATCTGACAATAATTACATGTCCCTATTTGTTCTATACTTGCATCATTCAACTCCCTAGTCCCTCTTATGCAATGTTGGCAATACATACTCCTAGTTTGTTTTGGAGGCTTAAGAGGTTTAGTTTTAGAAGTTCTTACTCTTTTTTGAGCCGCAGATTGCCTAGATTCCATTGTTTGAGTATCAACAATGTTTGTTGTTTCAGATCATATTAGACTCCATTCAGAAAAAAAATCACGATTGGGCAAAATTATCAGTAGCACATCCGAGATAATAACAAACATAGGGTTGTCCGAATAATACACACGAATTAAAATTATCAGCAATTATTACAAAAATCTGAAATTCAGTAGAATAAAATACATCCAATCTTAAAAAAAAAATATAAGGCAAAATCTATTAACCTTAAATGGAGCAACCAGACAGAATAATAAAATCTGAAAAGGAAACTAAAAAAAATCAGACGATAGCCCAGATGTAAAAACACAATTAAAAATGAAGCTGGTCATTCCTTCCTAGTAAAAAGCCTGATTAATTACACACGCGATTATAAAACTAATAAAAATTTAAGCACGGTTTTATTACACACGCACAGATGTAAAAACACAATTAAGAATGCATATAAGTAAACAAGGAAGATAAGATACCTCGTCGGACAGATCTGAAAGTGGTGGAGCATCCGGAGATGAGCGAGAAGATGGTATTGATTTTTTTATGTCCGATGAGATATCAGGTCTAAAGCAATGATCTAAAGGTTTGGTGGTTTGAAAATCGCAATGGTAGGATGATGGACCGTGAGAAGGACCTCAGGTGGCTTTTGGTTTCGGATGGTGGCTTCGCCGATGTGCGCTATCCCTAATTAGAAGTGAATCTACAGTTGGTTGACTATAAATCGGCATGTGTTATGTAAGGAAGATTGAGAAAGATGATATGGGGCGGTGGAAGAAGTTGTGTTACTATTATAGGAACCCTAATCTATGAAAGTAATAATATATTAAAAAAGTTGTACTAGGGCATAAATTTAAAGCCCGACCTTCACGCTTCAGCCTTCTTCTTTTCGGTCATATTAAAAAAATTATATTGTGGGGTCACCGTCAATTTGACATCATTATGGCTAAGTGTTGAATAATGTTAATGTATAATATATTAAATTTATTAATATATTTAAATAATTTCGGTATATCGAGGTATACCGATAATTTTTCGATATATCGAAATTTTCAGTATAAGTCGAAAGAACTCGGTATACCGAAAATTTTCGTTATACCTCGGTATACCGAATATTTCAAAAACTCATACCGTTACCGTAGAAAAAATACCGGTAATGGTGTCATACCGTACGGAAGAAATCGGTATATCAAAAATTTTGATATTTTCGGTATTTTGCGGTACGATATTTTCAGTATTTCGATATTTTCCCAGCCCAACTCACTATGTATGCGACTTTGGTACATGAAACTTGATCATTTGATCAAATGAACTCATTTGTCTCATGTGATTCTGGATGATAGTTATCGTTGGGAGGACATCTCAATGAATGCCAATACATAAAGAGTACTCTATGAATAAAGCCGGTTCATGGAGACGTGAAATGTGAGGTTAATCGAATCATACTTTTTTGAAAATCTACGACATTGTAGTGTTGGCCTAAATATGCGACTCTAGTATGAACAAAGTGATAGTGCTTTGGTGAAGTGGTACCGACACTCCAAAGATAAGATCTACCTGTATACTTTGTTAAAGCGAGTGAGAAAAGGATTTAAACTCATCTCATGGCGCGAGGTTTTTCATGAACGCACTAGAATCGACTACGATGACACCAAATATAGTTGTGATATTATAATGGATGTTATAGCTATTGAGATCTGGTAATTAAAATCAGAGTTACGCAGCGAAAAAATAAAACCGGTCTAACTGGATAAAAACCGAACCCCTAAGAGGATCGATCAAGCATCGTATATACGTATAAATGAAAAACAAAAATCCTATATAAAAGAGTCATACCTCTTAGACCCTTTGATGATTTCTCTTTGATGATGGCAAGCCAAGCTTTGATAGTTTCCGGCCACCGAGAACCTCTATTCCTCTTCGTATCATGAACACTAATACGAATCCAATTCGTTTAGGCTTGTTGAATGATTCAACATCGAAGTTGTCGGGTGTCTCTATATTACTATGCGGTGGATATTGATCGAAAAATTCTATATCAATTCGTTCTCCAAAAATAAGAATTGGAATTGATATAGTATTTTTCTTTATCTTTTTTTCTTTTCTTCTTCTTTCTAAGAGAGTGAAATTTTTTCTTCTTCTTCCCTCACTTATTGCTTCAGCTGAATGGGGTGTGTGTGTGTGGCGTTTTATTCTTATCATGTATGGAAAAAATAATGATACATTTAATAAATGTAAAGATGAAATTCTATGATATCTCATATCTTTACCATTTTGTCCTCATACCAAAATAACTGCACCATATCCACATCACACCAAGACAAAAGAAGAGAACCATCATAGAAAAGGGAGGAGGTGGGGCAGCCACTTGTGGATGAGAAAACGAGTCGAGTCACTTGGTTCGTGTACCGAACATTCGCATGTCTAGTCCGTTAAGTACACTTCATTTTACCTCAAATGTTGTTATTTTTAATTAATTAATCTAATTAATTAATTTTATCAAATACAAAATTATAATTATATTTCTTCAGGAAATAATTATTTATGAATTAAATTAATCACTCAGTAATTACTTTCAATTCATAAGACCGCACCGACTTATCCAATAAATCAAATTAGATATCTAATATCTAATTTTAATGAAGAGATACTGAATACTCATTTTTCCGTCAAATATCCTTGTGCGCGACTCCATAGGTCCGTCTCGGGCGTCAATAGGAGGAACCAAGGAGTGCCGGTAACATTTAGCCAGCCTAGTTGCCCGCACCGCTACCCAACTGAGAACAAATGATAGAATCATTCTAAAACTATTATGTTGTGAATACCGTATATGTATAAACCCTTCAATCATATGTCCTGGTCAAGTATTAAGGTCACAATAATATCAAATCATATAGTAACTTGACTTTATGTATTTGTTAATGCAAACCGAGATCACCCGAACTCTCGTGTATCAAATACAACTAGCTCTAAATACTTTGGCCAAAGGCTTATGATCAAATTTGTCCTTAACCGCATAGTGTAACACCCCAAACTAGGCGGATATTACAGTGCCGTGAATCCCCGACTGGGACCCACCAGGCAAATGAAAATGATTAATTAAATAATATAATTGTAGTACCGAACCACATTATATTACCAAACACTCCGATGAGGAGTTTAAGTACAACACACCAGGACAATACCGAATACTAGTGTATTTTATATGAAGATAAAATACACTACCCTGAATAAATAAACATTACAAACGGAATTTGCAGCGGAAAATACAAATGACGTAAAATCGAAATGATGAAAATGATCGAACAAACGGAATGACTGGGCCCCTACTAGTATCACCGACTCGCCGCCAACATGCTCTTCCCGTGCCCTTGCCTTGCCGTGACTAAAACAAAATCCCTAACGGCCGCCATACGTAACAACAATCCTCAAGAGTTGAAATTACACAATCATGAATTAAGCGAAGTTATGAAATATTCTTAATTATGAATTACGCAAGAGGAGTACCATAGTACGCCGGAATGTTCAGTTCAAGTGAACAAGACGAATGACCGGACACATCCGTCCTTGTACCTAATTAGTCTCACGGAGGTAAGCGTTACCGTGTGCAGTCCAATGTATCGGTGAACCCAATACATGACCATCGTGTGCCCGACTAAAAATTCCACATGCCCACACCCGGCCACACAATATGAACCCTAAGGTCACATGAACGAGAATGACCATGATGAATACCAATGAATAATAATTAAACAAAACCAAGATGACTCACCGATATGAAAGTAATAGTGACGTGATTGATAACCCAATGAAATGATTTGGAACCGTCGTTCCTCGTGAATGAAATGATTATTCGACAACCACAAGTCTCAAAATGATTAATATTATGATGAATGAATTATGATTATGAGCAATCAACAACAAAAGGAATGAGTATCCTTTTAACCGAGTAAGAGTTAACTTACACAATACCGATGACAAAGTCCTTCCACGAACAACGCCCTAATCGATATACCGGCCGTCGAACAACCTTGAATAACAACAATTACCAACAACCGATCATTACGCAAATCAAAACGATCATAATCGACTCAAACGTCGACACAACGATATCCGAGCTCGAATGAATCGAAACCAACTCCAATATGAGTATTTCAAACCATCAAAACACTTTCAAGGATATCAATAATCCATTAGGAATCCATAACTCATGATTACAACAACATCAATCGGAAAATCCCCAATTAATCAAGTCAACCCCAAGGGTTCTTGAAATAATTCGAAAATAACCATTAAATCCGTAGGAATATGTTTATACAAGTTAGATAATCCATAACTAACATATTCCAATGATAATCCAAGCTTACACGAAGAAATCGGAAGGAAAACCCAAAAATCCGAAATTCTAGATCCAAGAGATTAATACCTTTGATTCGATGTGATGAAGATGATGAAATGATGATCAATCCGAAAGATGAGCTTGAAGATGATGATTGATGATTACACCTCGAAGAATCCTCTCCGAATCGCTCGAAATCGCCCAAAACTACCGAAGGAAAGAAATGAGGTGAAAAATGACGAACTCTGACTAAACAGACCAATGTATACTACCTGTGTTAGCGTGCGCTAGCCCTTGTGCATAGCGTGCGCTAACGAGTAATTTGAGTAGTCCAGTACCCACTGTCCGAACACGGTAGCGCGCGCTACGTACCTATTTGTAGCGTGCGCTACGGCCATACTACTAGCGTGCGCTAATATCCATTGTTAGCGTGCGCTAGCAAAATATTTGACGCCCAGTACTGGAGTCCAGAAAACTGTCTGACCTCTGATCTGACCCCGATAGCGTGCGCTACAACCATTGTTTAGCGTGCGCTAATATATCGGTTGCGTACGCTAACAACAATGCATAACGTACGCTAAGAATTAACCCGGTGCAGTCCAGTAGCCACTGGACTCAACCTGATCCGCCCCTAGCACGCGCTACTCCACACATATAGCGTGTGCTACTACAACCCGTTAGCGCGCGCTACTTACCACTCGTAGCGTGCGCTACAAATATTCTCACCTGCAGTCCAGTACCTTCTGGACTACAGCCAAGGTAGCCTTAGCGTGCGCTAAAGCTGAGCGGTAGCGTGCGCTACCTATACCCAATTAGCGTACGCTAAAAGGAGTATGTAGCGTGCGCTACTCCTCAAGCACAGCTTGCAACGAAAATGACAATGATGATAAACACGGCACGAAACTCCAATCAGATTAGTGATGAATGACGATTGATACACGATACAATTACTCTGAATGATAAATACCATGACTGAACATGAGTGACAAATGATCAATGATGAATGAGATTACTGAGTATCATTTACTGAATTATAATTCTTGAGTGATAATTCTTGAGTTACAACCGGGTATTACATACACCCCCTTAAAAAGTTTCGTCCCCGAAACTAAGGGTCAAACAACTCGGGATAACTCTCTCGCATACTATCCTCGGTTTCCCAAGTAGCCTCTTCGACTCCGTGTCTAGACCATGAATCTTAACCAAAGGAATCGCCTTATTCCTCAACCGCTTTGATTCGCCGCTCTAAAACTCGTATAGACGCTCCTCATATGAATGATCGTCGGCGATCTCGATTTCGTCGAATCAAGTATGTGACTCGGGTCGGCAACATACTTCCGCAAATGAGAGACATGAAACACATTATGAATTCGGCTCAACGCCGGAGGTAAAGCCAATCGATAAGCTAACTCGCCTACTCGATCCAAAATCTCAAACGGTCCAATGAATCTCGGACTAACTTCCTCTCTTCCCAAAACGGAAGATACCACGACTGGGATACCTTGACCAACACGTGGTCACCCGCCTCGAACTCTAATGGTCGATTTACGGTTATCTGCATATGATTTCGCCGACTCGAAATGTCAACAAACGACTCGATCAAAGCTACCTTCTCACGGGCGGCTATAAGCATATCGGGCTCGGTGTCCAATGATTCTGACAAGTCGTCCCAACACAACGGAGATCGACAACGACGACCATACAAGGCCTCGTAAGGTGCCATCTTGATCGAAGCATGCCAACTATTATTATACGTGAACTCGATCAATGGTAGTTGGGCTTCCCAATCGTCTTTCCAATCGAGGACGCATGCCCTCAACATGTCCTCTAAGGTCCGAATCGTCCTTCTCGATTGTCCGTCTGACCGAGGGTGAAAAGCTGTGCGAGATTAAGCTGGGTTCCCATAGCGCGATGAACTGATTTCCAAAAGTGCGACACAAACCGTCCGTCACGATCGGAAACGATACTTTTAGGAGTACCGTGGAGTCTGACTATCTCTTTGATGAACAGTTGAGCAAGTCTCTCGGGACCCCACGTTTCCTTGATCTCAAGGAAATGAGCCGATTTGGTTAAGCGGTCCACGATCACCCAGATCGTGTTCATGCCACGACGACTCGTCGGCAAACTCGTGATGAAATCCATAGAAATGTCTTCCCACTTCCATTCGGAATAGGAAGGGGTTTCAAGATACCCACGGCCGCCGATGTTCAATCTTAACTTGTTGACAGTTAAGCATCTCGAAACAAATTCGGCGACTTCACGCTTCATATTACTCCACCAAGAATTTTGTTTCAAGTCCTTGTACATCTTGCTAGACCGGATGAACAGAGAATAAGGGGTAGCATGAGCTTCTTTCAAAATCGAGTTTTTCAACTCGTCATTCGCGGCACGCACAACCGATTCTTAAAACGCAGAAGTCCATCCTCGTGGACCACAAATCCAGGCTTTCCCCGCGCCACATCCTCTCGGATGCGCAATGATGGATCCAAACCACGATTCTCTCGGATTTCCTCCTCGAGTGACGATGAAATCTCTAACATACAAAGCTTCCCCGAACTCGCCGGGCTGCACTCGATCTCGGTCTAAGGAATTCTCGCTGAAGCTCCTTCGAACCGTTAAACGGCAAGCATCTGCTCCCGAACGGACTTACGACTCAAGGCGTCGGCGACAACATTCGCCTTGCCGGTGGTAAAGGATCTCGATATCATAATCTTTGATTAATTCCAACCACTGCCTCTCGGCGCATATTTAACTCCTTCGAGTAAATATATACTTTAAGCTCTTATGATCGGTGAATATCTCGATGTAACGCCATAAAGATAATGACGCCAAATTTTCAAAGCGAACACCACTACCGCTAGCTCCGTGTCGTGGGTCGGATAATTAATCTCGTAAGGTCTCAATTGCCGTGAAGCATAGGCAATAACCTTCCCGTTCGCATGAGTACACATCCGAGACCCCGTCCGACGCATCACTATAGACCACAAATCCTTCCGTCCCTCGCGGCAAGGAAAGTACAGCCGACATTAACCGGCTCTTGAGTTCCTCAAAACTCCGTTGACACGCATCGGACCACGTGTATTTCTTATCCTTCCGCAAAAGGTTCGTTAAGGGTTGAGCGATTCGAGAAAATCCTCTACAAATCGCCGAAAATAACCCGCTAATCCGAGGAAACTTGGATTTCCTTAACGTTCTTCTGAGGTAGCCAATCTCGAATAGCCTCCGTCTTCCGAGGATCGACACGAACTCCGTCTCGATGAAATTACATGTCCGAGAAAAGTCACTGACATCCGTAACTCACATTTAGAAAATTTCCCATAAAGTTGTTCTCGTCTCAACACGTCGAGCACTAGATGAAGGTGAAACTCGTGTTCCTCCCGGTCACGAGAATAAATCAAAATGTCATCGATGAAGACAACAACAAACCGATCCAAAAAGTCGATGAAGACCCGATTCATTAACTCCATGAATACCGCAGGTGCATTAGTCAATCCGAACGGCATAACCACAAACTCATAATGACCATAGCGTGTTCGAAACGCCGTCCTCGCGATGTCCGACTCTCGGATCCGCAACTGATGATATCCAGATCTTAAGTCGATCTTGGAAAATACTGAAGCTCCTTGAAGTTGATCTAAGAGATCATCAATACGGGGTAAGGGATACTTATTCTTGATCGTCACCCTGTTCAACTCCCGATAATCAATACATAAGCGGAATGAACCATCCTTCTTCTTGACAAACAACACTGGTGCTCCCCATGGGGACGCACTCGGTCGGATATAACCTTTCTCGAACAACTCCTCAAGTTGGTTCTTTAATTCCTGCATTTCGGTCGGGGCCATCCGGTACGGTGCCTTCGATATCGGGGACGTACCAGGCTCCAACTCAATCGTGAATTCCACATCCCTCTGTGGAGGCAAACCAGGTAACTCATCTGGAAAAACATCGGCATATTCCCTCACTACCGGAATATCCGTCAACATTACTGATGATTTCTCGGTTTTGGCCATATAGCACCAATAACCGACACATCCCTGATTGAGTAACCTTACAGCTTTCATCGAATTAATGACCTTACGAGCAGTAGGATTACCTCCGAAACACACATTCAACCCCATCGTGCGAAATGATAGTGACCATGTGCTTACGGACACTAATGATGGCATCATGACGATCCATCCAATCAATACCCAAGATGATGTCGTCCTCGCAAATCTACCACGATTAGGTCCGCCGCCATACACGACCATGAAACCGAATCGGACAATCAATCTCACGACACGATAATTCGTCTACCATCGGGTAGGCCAATGACATAAGGCTCACAACTAGTAGCACTACCCGGATGTAGTCTACTCAAACATGACTCGGAAATGAATGAATGCGATGCACCGGTATCAAAAAGGGTACACACAGTTGAGATAGAATATCGAGTGTACCCGAGATCACTCGGGCCTCTGGATCATCGGTCTTCTTCATCTCATAAATCCGGCTTGCTAGTCCTGCACCTGACGCTCCGTCGATGGCTAAAAGCTCCACCTTTAGTCGCTCCCGCTGCTTTAAACGACGCCGATTGAGTGGCCCGATTAACGGCCGATCGCTTAGGTTCCCGAGATGACGTCCCGAGTAGGTTTGGAGTCCCTACGGCAAAACGGGACTTATGCCCGGCAATCCCACAATTATGACATGTGATAGTCCTGTCTCGACACTTGGTACCGAGGTGACCAAGTTCCCCACGATCTAAACAGGTGATGGCCGAACTGGCCGCTCGAGATTGAGATTCCGCGGGTTTAGACGACACCGAAGGTCGCTCAGAAAAAGCAGAGCCCGCACGGGGTTTCTTGAAGGTTGTCTGACCGCCTTCAGACTGATTTCGATTCTTCGATTTCTTGCTAGCAGACGAAGGTTGCTGCTTAGCAATCTCTTTAGCAGTAAGCTCGTAAGTGAGAGCTTTCTCAATGAATTCGGCCAACGTGGTGCAATTATGATTAAGTAACTGAAGTCTCATGCGGGGTTTCAGCCTCTTGCTGAAATACTTGATCTTATCCACCTCTGAATGAATGATGGATGAGGCGAAAGGGAGAAGTTCCTGAAATTTCTCGGCAATGACGAGAACATCCTCGTCTGTTGAGGGGTCGGGGGTGAGTAATTCTGACAGCTTGGCCTCTCTGAGTGGGGCCGAATAATACCTCTCCATCATGAGATTCTTGAACTGATCCCAAGTACAAGATCCTTCGGTGGGCTTCAACGACAACCACCAAGAATGTGCGCTCTTACCCAGGTAGTAAGCCGCAACAGAAACTTTGTGTCCCTCGGGACACTCTACCATAGCAAACAACTTCTCGAAATGCTCGAGCCAATGAATGATACGAGCCCACAAATGTATGTGGCATATCGCGAGAGATATCGCGGATGATATTACTCACATTCCACTCTTGCCTCGAGGTGGCGGCGAGGAGCCTGCCGATTCGATTGACGGAGTTATGCATCGTCTCCATCAACCGATCCATCCGGGTCATTTGGGCCATCATGCCTTGCATAAATGCGAGTGGGTCGACCCGAACACCCTCTGACTGAGCCGTTTCCCGGGTACGACTCCTGACAGTGAATGATCGCGTCCTGTGAGTGAGTGGCGGCCGCCGCTCGATGAGTTAGCATTATTCTGGCGTTTGCCAGACGGGTATTCGCACGAGTTCTCGGGATTCGGCCCGCTCCACGGCCTCGTCCTCCACGTCCTCTGCCAGCCCTTTCCATACTGAAGTGGAAAGTCATATGATGGTTATATATCTCGCATGAGTATCACATTATGATTATATTATGAAATGATGAAAATGAGCATACGCGCTCAAATACAGCGATTACATGAATGATTAATTGACGTGACATGATTATCTGATGAAGTTACTGAAATGATTATCTTGAATGAGTTAACAAGATTAATGATTTGATCTTCCTGATCAACAACTGAATAATGAAATGAATTGAGTGATTAATGAGTTAACTCGACCGTCTGGTCCAAATGACAATGATGATTGAGGATTGTTAACTGATGAATTATGAATGAATGATTAATGCCAGAAATTATACCATGGCATTAGAAATCTTACAGTTCTTGGTCTGATTGGCTCGGCATTTGCACAGGTCACACGTGACGCGAAAGTCCAATGATACTAGTCCGATGACGATGATTTCAAATGAGACATGACTTGGAGGGTAGTATTCAAAACCACGCTCCGATACCAACTCTGTAACACCCCAAACTAGGCGGATATTACGGTCGTGAATCCCGACCGGGACCCACTATGAAAAAGAAAATGATTAATTAAATAATATAATTGTAGTACCGAACCACATTATATTAAAAAACACTCAGATGAGGAGTTTAAGTACAACAAACCACGACAATACCGAATACTAGTGAATTTTATATGAAGATAAAATACACTACACTGAATAAAGAGACATTACAAACGGAATTTGCAAATGAAAATACAAATGACAAAAAAATCAAATGATCCGAAAATGATCGAACAAACGGAATGACCGGGGCCCCTACTAGTATCACTGGGACTCGCCGCCAACATGCTCTTCCGTGCCCTTGCCTTGCCGTGACTAAAACAAAATCCCCAACGGCCGCCATACGTAACAACAATCCTCAAGAGTTGAAATTACACAATCATGAATTAATCAAGTTATGAAATATTCTTAATTATGAATTACGTCAAGAGGAGTACCATAGTACGCCCTAATGTTCTCAGGCAAGTGTACAAGACGAATGTCCTGACACATCCGTCATTGTACCTAATTAGTCTCACGGAGGTAAGCGTTACTGCAGTGTGCATACCCCAATGTATCGGTGAACCCAATACATGACCATCGTGTGCCCGACTAAAAATTCCACACACCCACACCCGGCCACGCAATATGAACCCTAAGGTCACATGAACGAATGACCATGATGAATACCAATGAATAATAATTAAACAAAACCAAGATGACTCACCGATATGAAAGTAATAGTGACGTGATTGATAACCCAATGAAATGATTTGGAACCGCTGCTTCCTCGTGAATGAAATGATTATTCGACAACCACAAGTCTCAAAATGATTAATATTATGATGAATGAATTATGATTATGAGCAATCAACAACAAAAGGAATGAGTATCCTTTTAACCGAGTAAGAGTTAACTTACACAATACCGATGACAAAGTCCTTCCACGAACAACGTCCTAATCGATATACCGGTCGCTCGAACAACCTTGAATAACAACAATTACCAACAACCGATCATTACGCAAATAAAAAACGATCATAATCGACTCAAACGTCGACACAACGATATCCGAGCTCGAATGAATCGAAACCAACTCCAATATGAGTATTTCAAACCATCAAAACACTTTCAAGGATATCAATAATCCATTAGGAATCCATAACTCATGATTACAACAACATCAATCGGAAAATCCCCAATTAATCGAAGTCAACCCCAAGGGTTCTTGAAATAATTCCGAAAATAACCATTAAATCCGTAGGAATATGTTTATACAAGTTAGATAATCCATAACTAACATATTCCAATGATAATCCAAGCTTACACGAAGAAATCGGAAGGAAAACCCCAAAAATCCGAAATTCTAGATCCAAGAGATTAATACCTTTGATTCGATGTGATGAAGATGATGAAATGATGATCAATCCGAAAGATGAGCTTGAAGATGATGATTGATGATTACACCTCGAAGAATCCTCTCCGAATCGCTCGAAATCGCCCAAAACTACCGAAGGAAAGAAATGAGGTGAAAAATGACGAACTCTGACTAAACTGTCCAATTTATACTCAGTCCAGGTTAGCGTGCGCTAGCCCTTGTGCATAGCGTGCGCTAACGAGTAATTTGAGTAGTCCAGTACCCACTGTCCGAACACGGTAGCGCGCGCTACGTACCTATTTGTAGCGTGCGCTACGGCCATACTACTAGCGTGCGCTAATATCCATTGTTAGCGTGCGCTAGCAAAATATTTGACGCCAAGATCGAGTCGAGAAAACTGTCGACCTCCGATTCGACCCCGATAGCGTGAGGTACAACCATTTTTTATCGTTGGCTAATATATCTGTTGCGTACGCTAACAACAATGCATAACGACGCTAAGAATTAACCCGGCATCAAAGAGCCAATCGGACTCAACTCGATCCGCCTAGCGCGCGCTTACTCCACACATATAGCGTGCGCTACTACAACCCGTTAGCGCGCGCATTTACCACTCGTAGCGTGCGCTACAAATATTCTCACTGCATCCAAGACCTTTTGGATCGCAGCAAGGTAGCCTTAGCGTGCGCTAAAGCTGAGCGGTAGCGTGCGCTACCTATACCCAATTAGCGTACGCTAAAAGGAGTATGTAGCGTGCGCTACTCCTCAAGCACAGCTTGCAACGAAAATGACAATGATGATAAACACGGCACGAAACTCCAATCAGATTAGTGATGAATGACGATTGATACACGATACAATTACTCTGAATGATAAATACGATGACTGAACATGAGTGACAAATGATCAATGATGAATGAGATTACTGAGTATCAATTACTGAATGATAATTACTGAGTTACAACCGGGTATTACACATAGGACATTTACCTGCTCGCTTACAGGAGAAAGAATCCTATCTTGGTATTCAGTAGAGACTGCTACTTGCCCACTAAGTTGCACTTCGAGGTTGATCCCACTAACCGGTGATTGGATCGAACTACTCTAATGACTAACTTAATGTCACAAGCATATCTCTTACTGAAACCTCAAGTCATAGGTCCACATATACCTATCACAACCTTTCAATTCAGTCATTGACAATCCCAGAGCGAAATCTATGTGACCAAATCGAGGTGAGTCGAGTTCGAGTATACTAATCTCATTAGCATACCCCACTAATCTTTAGTGAAGATAGACACTCTACATGTCAAAGTAAAAGTTATACAAGTCTTGTATAAACTTACTCCGAAGTTAGGTTTTATCAACTTTCGAACTAGTTAAATATTCGAGCCCTAAACACTTCAAGTGCCTATCTCCTTATCTTCATAAGAAATGAATATTTTCTCCCAAATACAAAGACTATTATTCTATATATCAAATCATAATGCCAGTGATATAGTATAATATATAAATAATATATGCCTTATTTATTTTAGTATTAATAATTACTCTCTCAGCATCTGAGTGACATTCGAGGGCATATTCTTTATAATAGCATCCACTATCTTGTCAGTTAGATAGTTTCCCCCAAACTGACCTACGGGGAACTAAGTTAAGTGATCAAAGATCTTGTAATGGATCAGATTCAAATCAAATGGCTCCTAACCACGGAGCGTGTTCACAAGTGATTGTCGGGAACGGACGTTAAGTTCATACTTGATTTAGAAGAGATATCGAGCTTTTGCGTGTAAAACTAAGAATTTATAGTGACGTACTCTTGTGAGACTAAGAGATTCTGCTAAATCCGAAGTTAAGAATGAAAAGATCTTGGGGACACTTGATAATGCATATTCATCAGTCGGTTTAAGACAATCTAAGGGACGATTATCCTAGAGACGATAAAGTAACACCTATATGATTCTCAATGCCTAGTCGAAGTTATGAAAAGACTTGGCTCACTTAAGTAATGATGCAGTCCTAAGAGAAGTTCTCTCCTTCAAGTATGATACATGTACTCATGTTTGACTAGACAAAGTCATTCGTAATAATTCGGTAAAGTCACTGTGATGATGGTCTAAGATGCGCTCACGCAATGTCTGTGATTGACGAAAAGCTTAAAGCTTGATGTATCTCAATTAAAAAACACTTAAAAACTTATACCAAAATCTGCCCAGAATGTATTGGTCAACTCCCATACGACCTACAAGGCAACTTGTTGGAAAATGGTTAAATTGGTACCACTGGAATATGCTATGTGTCTAATTTCCAAGAAAACAAACCATTTGATCACATCCATCATGTTGAGTAACATGTGACTATTGTTGCAAAATAGGACATATATGTTTGATAATTTGCTGAGTCAACTTTGATAGAGCTTTTTGATCTGCTCAGCTCGATCTAGGTTACATACTGTATGTGATAAAAAGCTACAAGTGTCTAGTTTTTAGAAGTTCCTACAGTTTTGTTGATGTCTATTGAATCGAAGAAGTTATGACTCGAAGAAGTTATGACTGATTTAGTGCATGAAGGTCAAGCCTTTGGAAAACTAAATTTTTGGATAAGTTTTTAGCGACTCTTGCACTTTGAATATGCCGTGCTCTTTTTGTACTTAGACCAATGTTTGTTTTTTCTCACTTGGTAAGATTGTTAATGAGGCGATCTATGAGAACATCTATACAATGATGCATTATACTTCTGCTCAATTTTGACCAACATGTACTTTTCTCACTGAGTTTTTCCTTGGCATAGTTGTGAGGGCAACTTGACATCTTACTCCTATGAATTGAGGTACTCATCAGGAGGAGTCATTGTGTATACATCAAGTGGAGTATATGTGACACATTTTGTTGGTATGTTGCTTGGCTTGGATAAGTTTCTATCGAGACAACATCTTGTGCACCATTGTTGCATTAGTGCCCAACACGGGAGAATATTTCGGGAATTGTTATGTTGTGATGTATCTTACTTAATACTGATTAGACTAGATGTCATAGATGGTATGGATTCTAGATTCTTCTTGAGGTTGTATGATTCTACTTGAAGTTTTTCCTTATAAGGAATACTTTATATGGAAGTTCCAATTGTAAGGCTTCTATAAAGGCCCCTCTGTCAGTATTATCAATACAATTGTCTGCATCTTTTGCTCTCTACTGTTTTCTTTACTGAAAAATCAAATAAAAAAATGAATTTGCAGGGGAGGGAGTGTGAGCTCCTGAACACGCCCACAAAAGTCTTCCCCCAGGCATATGCACCACACACGTCCGATAATGCATGAGCAGTTGGCATGCGGCCAGCTGCTGCAATGTTTTTTTTTCTTTTTTTTTTCTTTTTTTGTGCTTTTTACTTTGTTTTCTATTTTCCTTGTATTTTTCTTGTTTTACTTTTTATTTGTTTTTTTATTTACTGATCTTTTTTATTTTTTCTGTTTTCATTTTTATTTATTAAATTTATTAAATATCTATGTGAAGTATTATACATTAAATATTATCTTAACTATATAAATCATTTTATTTATTTTTCTGTTTTGTTCCTAATAAAAATTAATATAAAAAAATATAAATATAAGTATAAAAATATTTGTCGAAATATAAAGTATAAAAAATAGAAGATTCTATGGGAAAGATGTGGGATCCAAAAAAATAAATGTGAGAAGTTTATTGTCAAATCAGGTTTGGGTTTGTGGGAGTAGGGTTTGCTTTTGGTAATTTGGCACACTAAGAATTGAAAAAAAAAAAAAAATTGTGCAGATGATTATTAGAGATGCTCTTGTGGGCCCAAATCAAAACTTGATTGTGAAAGAGTTCTATAAGAAAGCTAGAAAAATAGGTTTGAGCTGCTTTTTTTTTTTTTTTGATATCCAGGTTTATTCTAATGTTGCTGACCTGGCACATAAGAGCTCAATAAAACAAATGGGTAAACTTCAATTCTCTGCTGTGGTTATATTTCCACCATCTATAGGCCCAATTAGATCTGGAAATTTACCACGACACGAAAACACGACACGAAAACGACACAAAAATTTAATATTTGGATTTGCATTTTGAATACACGACACGAAAATACACGAACACGAAAGTACACGACAGAAATTTAGTGTCAGTTTTGTGTTTACCCTTTGGGTACACGGCACGAGGTACACGAAATAAATAAATAAATATATATATAATATTTTATATTTAATTTAAAAAAATATATATATTTTATGAATTTTGTTTATACTAAGCTTTAAAATTTGAAAATATAATGTGAACTTTCATAAATTTCGTGTAAACATTCGTGTTTTTGTTGTCATTCGTTTCATTTCGTCTACTAAAACCTATAAAAATAATATTATAACATTAAAATTATTATTTTTTTATAATATTTTAATATTTATTTTATATTATGTGCCTGACACGAAACGACACGAATTTGCGCGGTACACGACACGACATGACACGAATTGTCGTGTATGGATTTGGACTTTTGGTACACGAAACACGAAAGTACACGACACGAAAATACACGACACGAACGAATTGCCAGGTCTAGGCCCAGTGCGACCGAGTATGATACATCTCTTGAAATTAAAGACATACGGAATGCACGATGCTACCAACCTTCGACAAATTCTCACATGAGACGGGCTATTCTTCAAGATTAGTATTGAGCTAAAGGAGAGAGTGAAGCTCATAAAGAATAGAGGAAGAGAGTAAATTATATCTATCTTCTAAAGTTCTGAGTGTATTATCATCAACTCACAGCCTCTGGTACTTCAGCGAAAGCATCCTCAGCCTTCACCTTTTCCGGAACAAAATCTAAGTGCAAAATACCCAATTGATTACTCATAAACACTAGGCTGATCAAGAGTTAATTAAGATGTTGGCATCAAAGTACATAATAAACGAACTGAATGAAGGATAACTACCTGAGAGAAAGTCGAATTGCTTTCGCTTAGCAACTACTGAAGCTGCATGCAAAAAGAACATTGATGGTCGATATTCTGTTAATAGACCAAGGCATAAAATCCTAAATACCTTGAGATTAAACCAAGAACTATTTGAAACTTCGTACAAAATAAAAAAAAAACTTCTATATCAATGATCACCGGTTGTCTTCACTGGAAAATCTTATATTACATACATCGTTGATTAATTTTCTCAATGGTATTATGTTTAACAGCTAAATTTCACTTCTTTTTTGCCGTGAAAAATAGGAAAGACGAGAGAAATATTGTCTACCATCTAAGAGACCAATTTAAGAACCTTTGTGAAACTTACAAATAAATTCCATCAGGCGTTGTCATTATCAACAATTTTTCATCACCACGTTTAAGTGACCGTCTACATATCTATTCTTTGATCACCATCACAAATAGAGTTCTCCGACAAAATTTGTTCATAAAATTTTACCGAAATGAATAAAGCTTAAAGCATGAAATTTTGCACCAAATCTTTAATTGCAATTGCACACACTTACAAGAGGAATCGCAGCGCGGTTTCCTATAGATTTTAATCACATAAAATTTACTACAAATAATAACAATTATCTTCTAAAATTACAAATGCCCCCACACACACACACACATACATGGTTTACATTTTCTTTAACAAATATTCCCCCGAGTAAATTCTAAACAAACTTCAAGGGGTATACATAATTTCGAAAGATAGCTGGGGATATTCGTAATTAGAATATAATTGAAGCGTTTTTTTATATATATTTTTTCGTAACTACAGATAAGTGCTAAATATATCAGCATCATGCATTACTTTGAAGTTAATCTAATAGATTAAAGGAAGAAGAGGAAGTACACAGATGGTTGTAGGCAGTATAGGTTTTGCCTTCAAGAAATGAACAAGCATAAGCCTCCCTGGAGAACACCTCAAGAAACTTTTCCTGCAACCAGCAAGCTCCATATTCAGTACAACACTAAATATTCAATATCATATAGTAACTTTAAATCTCTACAATTATCACATATTACAACTATTTGAAGCTTAAAAGGTAAATAACACTGGTACAGAATAATGATCCACGAGAAAACAGCTATACTTTCACTGCACCCATTGGTAGGGCTACAAACAGGTCGAGTCGAGTCAGGTATTATTCGATATTAATTTAGGGTAGCAAGTCGAGCTCGAAACTTGGTTCAAAATTATCTAGGGCGGGTTTCGGGTCAGGTAATTTCAATCGAGTACCGATCAGTTACTGGGTTTGCGACCATTTTTGACATACTTTTTTTTCGAGTAACTTCGAGTCAAGTCGGTTATTACTCGAAATAATCTCGAATTTTGGGTGAAACTCGGACCCGACTCGAAATTATCTCGAGCGGTATTTTGGGTCGGGTTTTCCCGAGCAGTGTTCGAGCTACTTCCTTTTGCAGCCCTACCCATTAACGTCAATAAAAAATGCACGAGGTGATTATTCCAATGGACAAAACTTCCATTTTGAGACAAATGAACCCAACAATATCCATACTTAAAGAGTCGAAGTCTCCTCGAAAATCCTTATGTTGTGATGATATCTGGAACTGTAACTGTAAATATCATTCTTATCTCATCTTATGTTCAGAGGAAAAATTTCAATTTGTAATACATGTCCAGTGTTTTAAATAGCGCGATTCGTAGCGCGCTATAGCGCGCTACAGACCTTCAGCGCGTCGTAGCGGCCCAGATAGCATTCTGCACAAATAGCGTGCGCTATTTGCTCATGTACGCTATTTGGGCAAAAACTTGTGCTATTTGTGCAAAAAAGCTGTGAAGGCCCTGATAACATAAATTTTTATGGGCAAATAGTCTTTTAATAATCCGCTCAAACAAATTAGTTAATTTGACATTGATAAGCTTAAACAAAGAAAGCATCCCCAACCATACCCAAAAAATGAGAATGAAACCCTAGGGGAAGATGGCGCACGCGTTGAAGGTTTGAGACTGAGATGTGCGATTTTTGGTGCGTCTCTAAACTCAAAGGGCTACACATCTCTTGGTATTGCACATTAATTTACTAATATAAGTATATTTTTATTTCTTTATGGTTTTATGATTAATTATCTCTTTACTTTACCGATATAACTATATTGTTATTTTTTTAAAATTAAAAATTGACATGCTCGAATAGCTTATGCTATGCGCTACGCTACGATGGAACAAAAGCGCTATAAATGTACAAAACGCTATTCAAAACACTGCTCGTGTCGAACAAGAAGTCAGAGGCCAAACCATTTGCACTAGAAATCCAAAAAAAGATGTAGCACAAAACACCACAAACGGATAAATAAACAGAAAAACAGTTTCCAAACATATCATTTCAACAAGTGAAACTTCCAGATGTATAAATAGAGCCAGGCTCTAAGGCTTGATTGTCAGCGGAAGGGAATAGATAGACACAATTTCCTTTATTGTTTCTTCCATTTTGAGTTGAAAGAGGGCTTTGGGATAGTAAAAAATTTTAGCAGCTCTAATCTAGATGTGAAATGAAACCATCTATAACCTTCATGTTCCTCATGAAATAACACCAGCTCAACTTAACTTTTTTTTTCATCGGTAAATGTTAGTAATTTATTACTTGTTAGTAATTAGTTCACCAAGCACCGAACACTCCTAGACTTCTTAACCAAGCCACCTTATAACTCCATTTACAATTCGTTCCCAAAGAAAATCGAACCCGGGTCTTCCACTAAGGGAGGAACCCGGTGGCCAGTGGGCTACGCCCCCTGGTTCCGTCTCAACTTAATTATATTTGCTAACAAAACAACTAAGAGTGTATATCACCTTTGTCGACACAAGTGAAAAGAACCGGCATTAACATAATGCATATCATCATACAAGATTAGCATCACCTATTACTTTCACCTCATATTCCCGGACGACAGATTTTGCTCCAACATACAGTAAAAGAAAAAATCGAATTTAACTGATCAGGTATATTGTTGTCAATCCATACCCCTAGATTTCAGCATTTTTTTCATGGATTATAAATATTTTTCCCCAACCTCTTTTACCTCCATTAACACTATTATACTTGTTCAATCCCAATTGCCCATCCTAAAATCACTTGAAAAAGTAGATAAAACAAAAAAAAAAATAATAATAATAAAAAGACCATAGTGTATGATTACGCATCATTATTGTACATTGCTCTTTACAAGCACACAAAATTAGTTGAATGTCGGCCATGAAACCCTAACTGTCTAAATGAGACAAAATCGAAAGGCATACCGAAGCTCTATTGATGAGGAAAACGGCTTCCTGTGTAATTTTAATATCCGGATTATTACTCTTAATAATCCGACTGACACGATTCATCGGGAATCTGTACAGTGCGTTATCGCTCTTCTCCTCCACATCCGATTCGATTTCGTCTTCTTTTTTACTTCTCTTTTTCCCCATATTTGTCGAATCCTCCTTTTCGCTTTTCCTCTTAATGCTGTGTTCGTTGCTTCTGGGTTTCTTCTTTTCTGCTTTCACAACTTTATCAATCAGGCTTCTTTCATCTGCTCGGTCCTCCGCCGTCTCTCTGGATTTGACGGCGCCGTCGTTTTGAAATTCCGTGCTCGATAATGGCGCGACGAGGACCTCGTTCTCCTCACTGGAAGCGCCATCAGCGACTGTTTTGCTCACCTTGTTTCTACTTTTGTTTTTGTTTTTTGCGTCAATGATTGTAGAAGTTTTATTTTTTATTTTGTTCTTCTTCGGGGTTTTGGAATTTTCATGTGATCGGCTTCTCTCTGCTGGCACTTGCTTCTTCGCCATTGTTGGCGGACTCTGCAGATTTCACCAAGCCAGGACGTGTATCAATCCCCAGGATAAGATTGGGGCTAATATTTTGTTTCCCCTATAATCAGTTCTCTTAGGGGATGCTTGGTAAAATATGAAAGGGAATGGAAAGGGAATGGAAAGGAATGATACCCATACCACTCAAATTATTGGGGTATGGGGGATTTCTCATTTTGGGGGAATTAGAGTCATAATAGTGTAATTCCAAGCACACACTATGACTTTGATTCCCATATCTTACTCCCCAAACCCCTCAACCAAGCACTCCCTTATTATGTCAACTAGATGTCCTCCCGTGCGATGCACGGCGTAAAATGTTAAATGTTTTATTATATTAATAATATATGATCGAATTTCAATAATGTAATAAAATTATTGAAAAATATACATGAATCAGTATACACACACATGTACATATACTATTATTTGATTTAATTTTATTTATAAACTCTTATCATGTGATCTAGGCATATTAACCGAATCGAATCGAATGGACTGACTTGAATCGAATCAACTAAAATCAAAAAATAAGTCCAAAAGAAACAGAGGCTCGATATTGTTGTTGTTGTTTTATTATCAACTTTTATTAAAAGTATACAATTGATATTCTTACTAATATATTTTTTTATATGATTTGACATTAATGTAATATTTTACTATTTTATGATCAGAACAAAATAATTCTTAAGAATCAAATAATTGTTAAAAAGCTATGAAAATAAACTAAACATATATTTTTCTTCAATATTCTTATATTTTTATATTGAAATATTTTAATCATCTAAATACATTATAATTATATTTATATTACTTTATATATACTATATGGATGTCAAATTAAAGAGCACGAAGTAATAAATAATTTGATATATTTTTTCAAAAATAAAATTGATGCATAAAAATTATAATTGTTGAAACAATTAGCTTAAAAATAAAAGGAATAAAATGAGAGAAATTTTTTAATTGGTAGATAGCATATAATGGAATAACCCTCTAACCCCCTCCCAAATTAAACGTCCATTTTTTAAGATTTTTAAAAAGATGATTAACGTGGAGATGACACATATTTTCTTAGACTTTTTTGCGACTCTTTTAATATTAAGTATAGATGTGTAAAAGTTCGATATAAAATATATAAACATGACAGTAATTTATATGATCATTATATATTTATTTATATTAATATATTAATATAATTACTTATCAGTATACAGACGAAATAACGTCATATATTTTTTATAAATATTTAGATTAAAGTCACACATTTTATACTTAATAATATATAAGGAGATCCACAATGATATTAATTTATTAGGTATAGGGTAATAAAGTATATTATTGATCTTGTAAAAGATAGATTTACTTCAAGGAAATTATTTGAAAATTATCTGATTTTTGTATTTTATATACAAATAATTTAAAATCAAGATATAATGTAATAATTATTCAAAAACAACTTATATTCAAAAAGGAATATTTTAATTATATATATGCCTAATGAATGTTAAATCAAATATCATAAAAAGAAGATTAATTTAAAATATTAATAATAAAAAATAGAGTTCAGACGATAAAACTATTAACTTTTAAATATTGAGAAAAATAAAAAGAAAAAAGAAAAAAAATGGTTCCCATTAAGTCTCATTCAAATGTGTAGGAGTTAGTGTATTTTTAAAAAGAAAAAAAAAAGATGACTAATCCAAAAAAATCCACATAAAGACACATGTCATGTACAACTCTCTTTTAATAATAAAGTAGATATGTTGATAATTACACTGTTTACATACTCTCTTTTGATCATTTTTTGCGATTTATACATATAAAAAAATATAGTCATGTTGGATCTTGTTAGAATTATCTCACAATATATTTTCAAAATATCAACTTCTTATAATTTTTAAAAGTAGAGAACTGAGGTAGTATGACCTATTTACTCGAAAAAATGTTGTCACATGCGTATTTTTCTGATATTCGTATACCGCACCCACTACTAGGGGTGTCGAGCAGTTCGGTTCCGGTTAACCGGACCGAAATTTTCGGTTAACCGGAACCATAATTGCCCAAAAATAAGAACCGAAAACTAGAGATGTTAAACGGGCTCGGGCCCGGCGTGCTGGCCCGTTTAACCCGCCAAAAAAACGGGTTAGGGCCGATATTTCCTAGCCCGTTTAAATCCGGGCTTTTTTGGCCCGGACCGTTTAGCCCGAAATCCGTTAGGGCTAGCTCGAAACCCGCTAAGGCTAACCCGAAGCCCCTATATATATATATATATAGGGTGAGATTATTCTGAAAAGGGTCTTATAATAAAAAGTGTAGGAAGGATTGTGGGAGTGACATGTGTCACCTTGCCACATCATCATGCCACATCATATGACATGTGGCACCCCCCACCCACACCCCCCACCCCACCCCCACCCCCACCCACCCCCCGACCCCCACGAAAAAAAAAATTCCCGCCAAAAAAAAAAAAATGGGGGCCAATTTTTTTTCCCGCCAAAAACTTATAAGTGTGATGCACCATTTTTTTGGTGCATCATAGTTATAAGTTTTGGTGCATCACACTAATAAGTTTTACTGCATCACAGTTATAAGTTACTGCATCATAGTTAAGCTTAAGTGCATCAACTATGATGCAAGAATTTAACCTTAATGCACTAAATCATAATTGTGATGCATTAACTTTATAATCGTGATACAAGAATAATAAGTTTTACCGCATCTAGAGGTGAAAAAACCTAACCGAGAACCGAACCGTGAAACCGACCAGATAGGAGTTCGAACCGAACCGTGTTAGACGGTTCCAAATCGAAACCGAAACCGTGTTCAGACGGTTCGGTTCCATTTCCGAATAATCGGCGGTTCCTGCTCGGAATCAGAATCAACCGTGGAACCGCGAACTGCTCGAATCGCCGGCTCACACGGCTCGAACCGGAACCGTTGAAATGGCCTCGTGTTTGCGAGGCCTGTAATGAGAAGTTCATTGTGAATGTCATCAGACCTGAGTGAGGGTAGGAGTTGAGGTGCCTGTCGTATTCGGAGAGGAAGAAAAAGTGGGAGTTCACGTGAAGAGCGATGATATTAAAATGGTTATTGAGAAGTTGATGGATGGAGGAGGAGAGGGAGAGGAGAGGAGAGAGAGAGCTCGAAAGCTCGGAGAAATGGCGAAATGTGCGTCGGAGAAAGTGAAAAAAATAATAGGTTCTGACGCTCAACCGGAATCACGGCTCGAATCGAATCGAATCACGCTGTTCTTGCTCGAATCAAACCGTAGCACTAAGTTACCGGTTCTCGTTCCCATTTCCGAATCAGGAATCTGGCGGTTCGGTTCCGGTCAACCTAATCGAACTGCGGCCACCTCTAATCGCATCGCAGCTTATAAGTTCTTGCATCATAGTTAAGCTATGCATCAACTATGATGCAGTAACTTATAACCTTAATGCACTAAATCATAATTGTGATGCAGTAGCTTTATAACTGTGATGCAGTAACTTTAAAAATGTGATGTACTTATAAATTTTGGCGGGAAAAAAAATTTTTTTTTTTGCCCCGAAAAAAAAAAATTTGGCAGGAAAATTTTTTTTTCGCGGGGGGGTGGGTGGGGGTGGGAGGTGACACATGTCATATGATGTGGAATGGGGGATGACACATGTCACTCCCACAATCCTTCCTACACTTTTTATTATAAGACACTTTTTAGAATAACCCAAACATATATATATATATATAATTTCAACTTATAGTAATATTATATTTATATAACATATATTAATATTATATATAATATATATTAATATTATATATAATATATCTTATTACTGTATTTGTTAATATAGTGTGTGTGTGTATATATATATATATGTGATATACATAAAAGTGTATTTTTTGTTATATTTATTATAGTATATATGTTACTATATATATAAAATATATTGTTACTGTTTTTTTTTATTTATGACTTATAAAAAAATAAAAAATAGATTTTTAAATATTTAGCCCGTTTAGCCCGAAGCCCGTTAGGGTTAGGGTTAGGGCCGATATTTTCTAGCCCGTATAAATCCAGTCTTTTTTTGCCCGGACCGTTTAGCCCGAAACCCGCTAGGGCTAGCCCGGAACCGCTAGGGCTAGCCCGTTTAACATCTCTACCGAAAATCAAACCATATAAAATTTCGGTTAACCGGAACCGGACCGGTTATTTTCGGTTCCGGTTCGGTTAAACCGACAGAACCGTTTTTTTTTTGCATGGGTTAAATTATAAATTATAAATTATAAAATATAAAATTAATATTTAATACATATATAATATATTATTATAATTTCTTAACAAAATATAAAATATTTATTTAACAATATTAGGGTTTTAAATTTTTAATTTACAAAAACTAAAATAATAAAATATATTATAAAAATAATATTTAATAAATATATTATAAAATCGGTTTTCGGTTCGGAACCGTTCGGTTCCGGTTCCGAACCGAAAACCGAACCTTTAACCGATTATACGATTCCGATTAATCAGAACCGGCTCGGTTCCGGTTCGGTTCCGATTCTAACCGAGAACCGGGAACCATTTAGACACCCTGCCCACTACCTAACTAGTAAGGTGTTCATTATATATATATATATATATATATATATATATATATATATATTCTGGTGAGAATGATACTTACGTTAAAAATTAAGAATGAATTTGATTCATAAATTGATTAAATGGATGGCCTATATTTATTCTCACAAAAATGTATGCATAGAATGTAATATTCTAGTGCATCGATATTTTGATGCACATAATGCAGAGTTTTTATGCATTGCACGTTTGATGCACGAAATGCATATATTGCATGCATAAGTCAATCTGGACCGTACATCACACACAGATTAATGATTCAGATTTATTCTCAATTCACAACATAAAAACCATTCTCATATGATCCTAAATATCTCTCTCTCTCTCTCTATATATATATATATATATATAAACTTGTCATATTTATAATTTTATATAGACATATATATTTAAATCTTAAATATAGTATATCACTCTAAATATGGTAAGAGGAACATCTTATTAGGTGCTCCGGAGAAGCGGGATAAAATCTGTCCATTGTTCATGAATTCTATATTAATTACTCTAAATTTTAATGTATTGAATATTTTAAATATATGAATGAAATTCATTTTCAATACATTAAAATTATAAATAATATAGGTATCGACGCCATTGATGCACATAATTAATATTTATATTCAGCCCTAAGGGCTATATATATCATTTAACATAAATAATTATATTTCGTATAAAACTGTCGAACACATTTACAACTCACGAACAATCAAATAATTATTGTAACAGATAATAGTATCTCTCCCTATATACTAATTTTTGTAACCACTTCTGTAACACCCCAATATATTCAGGATTATTACAGCGCCGTAAATCTTTGATATGAGGATTTACTAGGCTAAGGAATTTAAGACAATATTATTAATTACCAACAGCAAATTTTATTATTACATTACAGATCTGGAAAAATGCCAATCGGTCAAACATCGATAATAAATATCAAATACAACCAAAAACGACAACGTACTCGAGTACTTTATTAAAACCACAACACAACTGACAAACTTCCCCGGCCATAAACATCACTCTGCACCCTCGTCATTATGCAGCTCTAGTGGTTGTTTCCCCGTCCTCCTGGATCCTGAACATAAAACAAATGTTCACCCTCGAAGGGGTTAGCACAATGATGCTAGTACAAGTACGATAATTACACAACAATAATTTATTCAGCGACCCCTGAATAATGACATCAATAATATCAACAGTGATAACAACAAATTTCCCCACCGAGAAACAAAAACAAACAATGCACAACACAACGTGTCAATCTCAACATACTCGTGGTATTCCAATGATCCAGCGCACACAACATAGATTCCCATGATGATCCCGTCGGACCAACACATGGTGGAAGTACCCGTCCAACGATCCAGTGCACACAACTATAGATTCCCATGATGATCCCGTCGGACCAACACATGGTGGACAAAAAAAATCACAATATATATGCACGATACATACAATATAACCGACATCAACACGAGTAGATATAATTAAAGTACTTTCCTTAGAAAGATGGCAAGAAATAAATACTTCAACGACTTCAACAACTCGGAATCCGCCCACTCGATCAACCATTCGCAAAGCTCGAACCTTACACAAAATGAAATAATGAGAAACTCAACTTACGTAACAAGACTGTCACACGAACACGCTAAACGTTCCAAAAGTGACCGAACTAGTTATCATCATACAGCCGATTTTTGGGTAATTACTTAAAATATTCTACGTCGAATGAATCACATACTATATGTGAAACGAAGGATCATAACGGGGATAAAATGTCGATGTCTACAATTCAAGGATAATCATGTCATCATAATTCCATACTCCAATATCGATTATCAACTCTAATATATGGTTCGGCTATTCTACGATCGATACATTTGTTACCAACATCATCACTTCATTCTAACTATATTACGAAGATTACCTAATCAAAACAACCCTTACAAAACATGATTTTATACTTGATGAAAACCCTCAATATTCATCCTCTTGAATTCCTCTATCATAGATGATAACATTAACAAGTCGTTCGATATAAGAGCATGTTGAAAACATTAACCAATGTTTGTTATAATCTCAGAAAACTTCACCCTAATGTTCAACATAACAAGGCTCGACTTAGAATCCTTTTAACAATGGAACAACCTAAGTATAATCATACCAATCCTCCTAAAACATGGTGTTCGGTTAATAAGTCATCCATGGAACCTAATAATATCAGTAGCATGCTCATAACATTCCTAATAATATGAATTCAAGGTTGGAATAGTATCAACATACCTTACTACGAAAGAAACATCGTGAAAATTGGTAGAACTCAACACTGAATGCTTGAACACTACCCCAAGATGTCCTATGATCTCCAAAAACCCGATTAGGAGCTGGTGCAAGGGATATATAGGGATGGGGAGCTCTCAAGTTTCAGAAATCGGCTAAGGGGTGTGGGTGAAATGAAAGGGGGTTGAGGTCTATAAATAGAATTTTATACATTAAGTACGTTATCCATGAAGCATTATGTACGTTAGCTTTCTAACGTATGCTAACCATAGCTCCTTACGTACGCTATTGCCTGACACTAGCTCACTGTCTCGTTCTCTAAACTCTCTAACGTACGTTAGCGAAAACTATTACGTATATAACTTGACCAACGTAATGTACATTATCCTTCCCTCTTAACATACGTTAAGTCTCATTGACTTTATCAAAAGTTGTCCTGGTTCACGTGGGGAATCTTACCAGGCAATATCCCCAACTGGCCCCATACACCGACCACACTTATCTGCCTTTGACTGTCTGTTATGTACGCTATGCTTCGTCTATAGCATACGTTATTTTCAGCTCTTAACGTACGTTATGTTCAACTCTTAACGTACGTTATGACGTGCAGAATGCATGCATTAATTTGGAAACTCTTCATAACATGATCATGAATGTAGGAATACGAATACGGGGAAAATCACACTTTGATTATTAATACCACATGATCAAATGCTACAAGTTTCAAATATAGATGAAAATGCAAAATAATCATCCGGCTATTACATACTCTCCCTCTAAAAAGAAGTTTCGTCCCGAAACTTAAGATGAAAATAATTTCGGGTATCTCAACTTCAGACTATCCTCTGTCTCCCAAGTGGCTTATTTGACTCCGTGTCATGACCATTGAACTTTAACCAAGGATATTGGTTTATTCCTCAATTGCTTGACTCGACTCTCGAGTATCTTAATTGGCTTCTCTTCGAACGTGCCATCCTTAGATACTTCGATCTCGCCAAAATCGATGACATGACTGGGATATGGTACATATTTCCATGACTGAGATACATGAAACACATTATGAATATGACTCAGTGATGGCGGCAAGGCCAACTGGTACGCCAACTACCTAACTTTTTCAAGAATCCCGAATAGTCCGATATATCTAGGACTCAGTTTACCTTTCCTCCCAAAACGAAAAATTACGTGGGTAGGAGAAACTTTTAGAAGTACATGATCCCCAATTTCAAACTCTAGCGGGCAACGGCACACATCTGCATAAGACTTCTGTCAACTCTGGGCAGTCAACAACCTTTCACGAATCAGAGCTACCTTCTCTTGAGTCTGTACTATCAACTCTAGTTCCATCCCGATTAAATCAAACGAATCGTCCCAATATAAGGGTGATCTACATCTTCTTCCGTACAATGCTTCGAAAGGTGCCATCTTAATAAAAGCATGCCAACTATTATTGTAGGTGAATTCAACCAATGACATATGAAGTTCCCAATCAGTTGACCAATCTAGACACAAGCTTTCAACATGTCTTCCATTGTTTGGAAAGTTCTCTCAGACTGTCCATCGGTTTGAGGGTGATAAGATGTGCTAAAATTCAGCTCGGTTCCCAAGGCTTTATGAACCGCTTTCCAAAAATGTGACACGAAACGACCATCTCGATCTGAAATAATGGTCTTCGCTCTTCGGCATACCATGCAATCGGTCTATCTCCGCAATAAACACTCGTTCCAACTTCTATGGTCCCCAAGTATTCTTAATGCCCAGAAAGTGAGCGACTTGGTTAGATGTTCAACTATCACCCAAATCACATTCATCCATGTTCTGGTCTTCGGCATTGGTGATAAAGTCCATCGCTATATCTTCCCACTTCCCTTCTAGGATCGGAAGCGGCTTCAACATCCCAGCAGGTCGTTGATGTTCAATCTTAACCTGCCGACAAGTTAAACACTTCTAGACATATTCTACCACATCTTTCTTCATGTTGCCCCACTAAAAATTCTGCTTCAGATCTTTATACATCTTACTGGTGCTCGGGTGAATAGAATAGGGCATAATGTGAGCTTCCTTCATGATTGTATGCTTCAAATATCAATATCGGGAACACAAAGTCGACTTTGGAATCTCAGAACTCCATCTTCATGATTTACAAATCCTGAGGCCTTTCCCTTGACCACTTCCTCCCGTAACCGAATCATCATGGGGTCATCCAATTACTTAGATTTGATTTCATCGGTCGATAATGAAGTTAATTCCATCACACATAGTTGTCCTTGGACTCCTTGTAACCATACTTCAATTCCTTCACGAATCAACTCTCGTTGAATGCTGGACTGGGATGTGAGCGACTCCAACACTCGAATAGAAACGGGTTTGCGGCTCAGTGCATCAGCCACTATGTTTGCTTTTCCTGGATGATAGAGAATTTCCATGTCATAGTCTTTAATCAATTCCAGCCATCTCCTTTGTCGCATGTACAACTCTTTCTGACTGAAGATGTATTTAAGACTCTTATGATCTATGAAGATCTGACTGTGAGTTCCATACAAATAGTGTCTCTGTATCTTCAGGGCGAAAACAACAGCTGCCAGTTCCAAATCATGAGTTAGATAATTAACTTCATATGGCTTCAATTGCCGTGAAGCGTAGGCGGTTACCTTCTCATTCTGCATCAGTACACATCCGAGACCTTGATTTGAAGCGTCGCTGTAAACTATGAATCCTTCAGTTCCTTGTGGTAATGTTAGAATTGGTGCCATCGTCAATCTCTTCTTCAGTTCATCAAAACTGGCCTGACACACCACGTTCCATTGGGGGAATGGATGGAGCCCTTAGGCAATGTCCGGGGATGAAACCATTAACCCTGACCGGGCTCAATAAGCGCGGGCCTGTAACCCAAGCGGGGGACAATGAGGCGATCAGGTCATGGTGGCAAACTTACCTCTAGATCGGGGGTGAGCTCGAGCCTCTTGGGGGGGACTCAGAACAGGGGACGATCCCCCTTGTGTGCGTGTGTGGAAAAAAAAACACCTCGTTCCATTTAAACTTTCGGGTTTTCTATAGTAATTGAGTAAGTGGCCGGGTAATTTTGAAAAACCCTTCCAAGAACCGACGATAGTACCCAGCAAGTCCTAAGAAACTTATGACTTCCTTCACGTTCTTAGGAGGTTTCCATTCCAAAATTGCCTCGGCTTTCTTGGGATCTACTCGGACCCCTTCCGCTGATACCACGTGACCAAGGAGCATCACTTCCTTTAGCCAGAATTCACACTTATAAAGTTTGCCATATAACTGAACACTCCTCAAGAGGTTCAAAATGATCCGTAAGTGCTGTACATGCTCCTCCGGACTCTTGGAGTAGAACAAAATGTCATCGATAAACACAACTACGAATTTGTCCAGATACTCTATGAACACTCGATTCATTAGTTGCATAAATACAGCAGGCGCATTAGTGAGACCAAACGACATCACTACAAACTCATAGTGCCCGTAACGAGTTCTGAATGCTGACTTCGGGACATCGGATTCCTTATTCCTCAACTGATGGTATCCCGACTCAAATCGATCTTTGAAAATATTGACACTTCTTTTAACTGTAACACCCCGAGATATTCGGAATAATTACAGCGCTGTAAACCCTTTATATAAGAATTTACAAGGCTAAATTAAAAGAAAACTGATCAATATGAATAATACCACCAATAGTGTGTATTTAATAACCGATTTAAGCATCCAAAACAACCCATTAATACAAAGTTCTCAAATCACCATAAAGAACACGCGTACTCGAGTACTTATACAAAAACAGAATACCAAAACAATTCAGACGGTTAACTTCACTGTGCCCCTTCGTCATCATGTCAACACTGTGGTTGCTTCCCCGCTTCTCGGCTATCTGAACATTAAACAAATTTCCACCCCGTTAGCAAAACGATGCTAGAACAAATACCAATAATTATACGAAAACAGATATACAACAACAATGTATAACAAAACACAAAGCACGGACTTCCTCTACCGGAATCCAACGATGCAAATCCACATGATTCCATCAACACAACATAGGGTAATCCAATGATCCAGCGCCCTCAGCATAGATACCAAGATGATCCCGTCGGACCAACACGAGGTGGAAAAACCCGTCTAATGATCCAGCGCCCTCAGCATAGATCCCAAGATGATCCTGTCGAACCAACATGAGGTGGACAACTGATCCAGCATCCTCAACATAGATCACATGATCCCATCGAATCTACACAACATATATAATACAACTATGCATACACATATGCAAATCACTATGTTCATCAACATGAACAACATATAAATCATAACATGAACGACATTATGACAAATTAACTTGGACAACCTCATGTTCAACAACATGAATGACAATATGCATGATCAAAATCATCAACATTAAACCAAAATCAAATTAAGGTACTTGCCTCAGAAATGAAGACAAGGATCGATACTTCCAAAAACCTTCAACCCGCTCGAAGAACTCTCACTTGATCAATTCACAATATCCGAACCTTAATTATACAATAACACTAATATAACTAACGGTTCCGGATAATCGCTTTTAAACATTAAACGAACATGAAACGGCATAATCTATCCGCTTATGATATACACACTAATCTGTCCCAAGCCATACCGGTCGAATCATCACTACGTTACTTATCCACAATAATCTCATAATGTTCCAATCAAGACTAAACACATCTTTCGATTGAATTCTACAATTATACCTCATGATAGTTCGTCTTACAAGGATCCTCACTATACTCATCAACAATCCAACGCAGCATGATTTCGGAATTAACTTGAAGAACAACATAATCATCACATAAAACTCGTTACTAGGTTTAACATGATCATCATCTTCTTCTACAAAGGATAAACCCTAAGTTCCATCAATCTAGTTCCCCTATACGTGTTGTTCGATCGTATAGTTCATAACAAGCTCAATAACCTCAGTAATCTATTCATGAACATTCCTAAGAACATGAATTCCAGACAGTTAGAGTATCACATACCTTACTACGGGAGGAAATGACGAAATCACTTGATGAAAACCCTACTCCGGAAGCTTGAGTACCAATCCAAGATGCTTCCCAACTTCAACAACTAAGTAGAGATGATAAAATGAGGTTTAAGTGGTGGGAAAAGCTCTCTGGTCTTGCAGAAATTGGACAAGGGGTGAAAGACAACAAGGTGAAATGAAATGGGGTGTTGTCCCATTTATAATGTTCTGAACTTTACGTACGTTAACAGCAAGGCCTGATGTACGTTATCGCCTTAGCGTACGCTATTTGCCATCCTTAGCGTACGTTAACGTCCGACAGTAGCTTACTACCTCGTTTCTGGATTCTCTTACGTACGTTAACAAATACCTTTATGTACATAATCTGATCAACGTAGCATACATTATCGGCCATATATAGCGTACATTAAGTCTCGTTGACTTGATTTATCAAAACGCTGTCCAGGTTCACGTGGGCAATCTCTGTCTGATCGTGACCCCAACTGGCCCATGTGCCGACCAAGCTATCTGTCATTGACTACCTTATGTACGCTAAGCTTAGTTCATAGTGTACGCTATCTATAGGTCTTAACGTACGTTACGCTCACCGTATAGCATATGATGTAGCTACTTGCATGAATTTGAAACTCTTCCTAATATGATCATGGATGTTGATACGAATATGGGAAAAATCACACTTTGATTATTAATACCATAAAGTCAAATATTACAAGGTTCAAATACAGATGAAATACTCAATAATTATTCGGATATTACATACTCTCCCTCTAAAAAGAAGTTTCATCCTGAAACTTAAGACGAAAATAATTACGGGTATCTTGTAACGCCCCCAAAATAAACCGGGACGCCACAGTGCCGTAGGTCCCATGAGGGACCCACAAGGCAAGTTTTTGAAAATATTTTCTAAAATGTTTTATTAAACTGGTAGTATACGGAAGTAATTAAGAAAGTATTCGTACAACCCAAAGTACAAAAGAAAATAGTGTCCGTACATACGGTTATTACACAACGTGGAATGTTCAAATTGATTTAAGAAATTAACAGGCCTTCTTCCAACACAGCTCATGCCTATCCGTAACCTTCGGGGGTGTCCTGCACAAATTCAACAAATTTACCTGGCACGACATGTCGTGCCAGTAGCCTAGGTCAGAAACAATCCAAACCAAACTCAAAGGTAAAATCTAATAATTTCAAGGAATAAAGTTATCACCGAATGTTCCATGTTATTCCTTTTATCAGCACATAGACTCCCAAGGCCGGGGCCAAGGGTCACGGTAGTATCTACTCAGGAATCCTCCGGACGTAGGTACCATTCAGGTTTTATCCCGCAATAGGGTTCTACAAGAAAACTCCCAAGGCCGCGGCCAAGGGTCACGGTAGTATCTACTCAGGAATACTCTGGACAAGATAATCGAAAGAGCACCATTACACAATAGTAACATTTACTATGTCTGAAATTATAAGACGTAAAGTCTGAGCAAGATTCACTTGCCTCAAATCCGACGAGAGTTATTTCTTGACAAGGCAACGGCTTGAACGATCACACTTGGAAGTCCGACCTATTACATGTTTGTCGATTAACATCTTATGATAACAATGATGATCAACGACGTTCCTCCCCCTCCCGCCTGTTAGAACCCTACCCTAGTTGCTTATGATGTCGGAATCGAAATTCTCTGTTTTTAACCATAATGCGTGCCATTAAATTCTTAGGTTCGGCAACATTCTTTATAAGTTATCCTTACGCTAAACAATAGTGTTCTAACACAACATTCCTACATTAATTATAACCAACAACCACCTAGATTTCATCATTGTCTTAATATGCAAGTCTAGAACGATTAATCCATCATCTTAACATGTTTCGGTATCTATTCGACTAGAAATTGTTGGTAAGTTCATCAAGGATTTATTAACGATTTTATTCAACATGATAATACGGTTATACATGAAATCCTTCAAAGATGATTCCGAGAAATTGGTGATTAGCAATATGATTATGAGTTCTACTATTATTCATTCCAATTTCTAGCTTTGATGGATATCGATTAACAATTGCGATAGTTATATACCGATCCGATTATTACTGAGGGTTCTAAGCTACCCAAGGCATCCGAGATTTACTATAACTTACTAAACAACACTGAAATGAGTTCAAGGTTGGATAAACTTACCTTTATTGACAAAAGATGATGAAGAACGACGGTGGACGAAGGAGAACGAGAGGATAACACCTTCAAGACCTTCCCCGAAGCTTGATTAACGCACTCTACTAGGATAACACTTGAATTGGGAGGTTAGAATTGGTTCAAGGATGGTGGAGAGCAGTGTATATGAAAGAAGAATGATTTTTGGGACGGAAGAAATGAAAGGCAAAGTGTTCTTTTATAAACTCAGATTGCCCTTACATACGTTATGCCTGATGGTTTACGTACGTAAGGGACTTTACGTACATTATGGCAAAGTATTAACGTACGTAAGGAACTCGCTGGAACAATTTACACACATCGTTACGTGCGTAACGAAAGCGGGTTAACGTACGTAACACTTCGTTGACTTGCCTGTCGCAATCACGCCGAAAGTTGGTCGGCATGCGTACTACCTGACGAAGATTCCTGTCCGAAGACCGATGTTACGTACGTAAGGGCCGATCTTTAACGCACGTAATGACTCGGATATAACGTACGTAATGACTCGGAGTATAACGTACGTAAGGACCAGTTTTGTTTACTAAATTATTATCACATTAATTTCTTATGACACGACTTCCTCTCCATGTCGTCTGGAAATCTCTCGGGGAACAAGACGTTGGCCACCGTCATATTCGCACCGATAATTACCTAACGACATCAAGGTATGTCATTGAAAGTTCGTCAATCATCACACCATCACAATACACGAATAACAGATGCGAACAATACAGTACAACCATTTTATACAAAATATGTTTTTATCGCAATGGAGTACATTTATTTATCAAATAGAATAAATGGACGTGAGCGCCCAAAGTGAAAAAGCATGTAATACTGGTGGTATTACATACCACCCCCTTAAAATAGTTTCGTCCCGAAACTAAGAAAATAACTCGGGATGATTCTCTCTCATGCTCGCCTCGGTCTCCCAAGTCGCTTCTTCCGTACCGTGGTGCGACCACTGAACTTTAACAAGGGGTATGTCCTTGTTCCTTAGTGTCTTAACGCGTCGATCCAAAATCGCTGTTGGAACTTCCCTAAAGGTAGCATCATTGGAAATCTCTACTTCCTCAAAGTTGATCTTGTGGCTGGGGTCGTACACGTACTTTCTCAGCTGGGAGACGTGGAAGACATTATGCACTCCGTCTAACGATGGTGGTAATGCTAGCCGATAAGCGAGTCTACCGACTCGGTCCAGTATTTCGAATGGGCCAATAAATCTCGGGCTTAGTTTGCCCTTCTATCCGAAGCGTCGAATGCCCCGCATTGGCGATACTTTAACCCAAACATGATCCCCAACCATAAATTCCAACGGTCGCTGCCGGTCCATAGCATAAGACTTTTGGCGACTCTGCACTGCCAACATGTGTTTTCGAACAATGGATATCTTCTTAATAGATTCCTGGATTAGATCCAACTCGGTGGCGACGACATCGGATGCATCGTCCCAACATGTAATACCCGTACTTTTATTGACTGTTTGACTCTGTCATCCTCCTTATTTTGTCGCTCTGTAAATGCTTGGAGATGTTGTTAATATGGTTATTGAGTTTCGTATCTCGATTGGTTTTTGATCTTGTCGTTTAGACCTTGCGGAATTGTTCTGGGCCAGAGATTTAACGCACGCTAGGCTTAGGCTAACGCACGCTAAATCTGCTTGATTAGCGCACGCTAGCTTTGAGGCCGTAGCGCGCGCTAAGAGGATCAATCAGGTCAGAACCAGTATTTCGAACTGCTCTCTGGACTGGCGGTTTAACGCACGCTAGGAGTTGTTAGCGCGCGCTATTCGTGGTTAGTAGCGCACGCTAACATCCGTCTGTAGCGCACGCTACCGGGCTGGTCCCCGTAGGAATTGAGTTATGCAGTTTTTCTGGAATATCAGGTAGCGTACGCTAGGCTTCGGCTAGCGCACGCTAGAGTTATGGAATAGCGCACGCTAAGTCTTAGCGCTAGCGCACGCTAAGTGTTGAGCAGGGTAGAGACAGCAAGTTCCACATTTTGGACTAGCGCACGCTAGAGACATACGGTTAGCGCACGCTAACGGAACCGGCAGAAACCACTGGACTATCCGGTGACTTCGCTAGCGCACGCTAATGAAGGAGGCGTAGCGTGCGCTAGATCGGGCGTATATAAATATGACAGCTTGACTCCCATTTCGTCATTTCTCACCTACTCCACTCATTTTCGACGGAAGCGATCGGGAGAGACGATCTCGGGCGATTGGGAGTAATCTTCCTTCTAGCAACAACATATTTGGTTGAGAACAAGGATTTCTCAACATCTAATCCCTCCTAACGTCCGAATCAAGGTAAAAATTCTTAGAACCCTACTTTTTGGGAATTTGGGGTTTTTCGTAGATTCGTCCGCTTTACCCGCTTTGAAGCTTGAGAACCTTGAGGTTATGATGTATCTATACCGTATGTATACCTTTCCTTCGATTTTATGGTTTAGATTGTGCCGCTTTCGGACTTGTGAGATTTAGAACGATTTTCCAACCTTTAGTTGATTATCCGTATATCATTATGAATCGTAGACGGGTTTGGGGAGTTCCTTCGTAGTTTGAATATGGATGAGTAATTATCATACTCCTTGCGAATCGCTTAGGTGCCTAAGCGTTTCTGGACCTACCGAACTCATACCCTTCCTCCATTCGATTTCTCGATGTCTCAAAGGCAAGTATACATTTATGATTGTGCGTTTCGACTTTGAAAGTAAGAGGAATTGATGGTATGATATGAACGAACCGCTTTTACGGCATTCATAGATATATTAATGGCATATTATGAACGAACCGCTTTTACGGCATTCATATATGTATTGTTGGCATGTAACGAACGAACCGCTTTGACGGCATTCCTACATGTAACGGCGTATGATATGAACGAACCGCTTTTACGGCATTCACATACGTCATAAGATTTTAGTCATTCCTAATAACTAGTCTTGACTTGATGAATTGACGATTACATTTACTTTATTGTCGAGGAGTATTGTGTTTCATACTTGATATACTTGCACTAGCTATTCGACGGCTAACCCTTTATGGGGAAATACGTTTCATGTATTTCAGTTCCGTAAGATCGGACAGCAGGTGCACTGGTCGGCATGAAGATGATGGGCAAGTGTGATACGTGTTGGTCTTCCAGCTTATGTTTTGAGCTTTCCATTCAAAGGTCGTTGTAATCGATTGGTTATTGAATACTCGAGTATTGTTTCTCCTCTTTCCTTGAAGTTCCTACTGTGTTTCCAAGTATTGTTTTGTGATGTAATGTTTGTGAATACATTGGTTATGTTTTTGAATACCTTTGTATCGTCTTTCTTCTCATTCTATGTAGACCTTCTCGGTCAAGTTTTATAATTCCGTATATGTTTAGCCTTGTGTGTCCTACGGCGGGCTCACGGCGCCGTAATATACCCCCGAACAACTTGGGGTGTTACGTAACATGGTATCGAGCTTAGGTTTATGGATACCTAGCCGCCGGTCTTTGGGTCGAATGAGTCGTCAACTTCCCACAAGATCACTACTCGCCATCATCACAAAGGCGACCGGTACTTGTAAGACCTTTTACTCTTATGATGTTTCCTTATTCATTATGCTTCATCTATGGATGTTCTTGAGAATCGATCACCTTAATGACGTGTGTTTGAATTGTGCTTACGTACCTTGCGTGTTCTTCAAGATGTCACCGGTAGGGGCCGTGGCCGTGGTCGTGGCCGTGGACGAGGAAGAGAATGGGCGCGCCGTTTCCATCGATTGGGCCATGGGATCGACTAACCCTGCTTTGTCGAACTCGGTGCATCCCGACACCGAGAGTCGCACGACCAATCGACGGTCGGGGAACAACGCGACGTTGGAGTGGCGAATGCACTTCAACAATTGGCTACTCAGATGACTATTTTGGCCCAAACTGCTCAAATTAATAACCCGAACCCAAACACGGATGCCTTGCTTGTAATGTAATCCGTATGCACCTTCCATGCTTGGCGGTGCCACGGACCCGCTAGTCGGGAAGACGCTAGCGGAATTAGAGAAGATTTTCGAGGCGGTTGATTGCCCCGAGGTGAGGAAAGTACCAATTGCTCAAGATTTCCTCACTAAGGAGGCCGCTACTTGGTGGAAGGTCATCAAGCCACAGGATCGTATTTCCTCGTGGGATGAATTTAAGGAGCTCGAGGCCGAAGTTTTGCCCTTGGCGACGAGAGAGCCGAATCCGAGCCTTCTTCGAGGCTAAACCACAGATATTCCCGCTTCGCAGCGATCGTGGAGTACAATCAACAATTGATCCACGTGAAGGATCAAGTACGTAACGAGCGTGATAAGATCCGTTATTTTGATATGCGGATGAAATTGACTTACGACGGTACATGGCCGGATTTGCTTGTACCACGTTGAAAGAGTATCGTGACGAGCTTTAGCCCATGATATGTTGAGCCCCGACAACGATACCGTCGAAGAACCAAGAAACAGTAAAGTCGCGGGAAATTTTTCTGGATCTAAAGGTGGCAACTTTCGAAGTCCTGCATTTACTAACTGCTTTCACGGACAAATGTCGCGTTCTAATAAAGGGAAGAGGGGTTACTGCTCCACCTGTGTACCTCAAATCGCACGGTGACTTGCTATAATTGTGGCCGCCTGTGCCACTTGAATTCGGAATGCTACTTTCCACCATTAAAGTGTCACACGTGTGGACAGATGGGGCATAGAGCGGTTTATTGCTCCGAGCCGAACTTTGGACACTCTAAGCCGTTTCAACGCCACTTGATCAAGGTATTAATCGCGGCAATCTTTGGTCAACCTCACTGCATTTCGGCAGAGGCCGGGGACGGGGCCAGAATGCTGGAGGAGGGAACTCTAGCGTCGGTTCGGTACAACCACGGGTTTATGAGATGCGCCGAGCAGATGAACCCGACGCGGCGGTGGCTTCAGGTACCATTCATATTCTATCCCATCCAGTACGTGTACTTTTTGATTCGGGTGCTACGCATTCTTTTATTTCCTTGGAGTGTGTACGCTTTGAATATAACTTGTTTGATCGCTTGCGATCCCTTCATCGTGAAATCGCCTAGCGGGATAGGATTGTGGGGAACCGGAGATTAGAGATTTTCCGTGATTATATCCGGTATGGAATGGTTATCAAACCCGATTGTAGTTGATATGGAAGGCGAGGATGTAATCCTCGGTGAGGATCGGCTTGATAGTCATCAAGCGATTATGAATTAACGTACAAGGTTATCACCATGATGATCGAAGACGGTCCGAGTACTCATTTTTGGGGCGTAAGTCGGAACTACCCAAGTTACTTATCGTGCCATGAAGGCCGTAAAACTTTTGAATAAAGGTTGTGCGGGCTACCGGTGTTATGCCTTGAAAATGGAAGGAAACGAAGTCGATCTCTTCGATTCCGGTTGTCAATGAGTATCCCGATGTTTTTCGGATGACCTCCGGATTACCGCGGATCGAGAAATAGAGTTTATCAGGACTTAGAGCCGATGCGGCTCCGATTTCTAAAGCACCTTACCGGATGGCACCTTCCGAAATGCAAGAATTGAAGAATCACTGGGAGAACTTCGGAAAAGGGTACATCGACCGAGCGCTTCGCCTTGGGGCGCGCTGTTCTTTTGTGAGGAAGAAGGATGGTTCCTACGTTTATGCATTGACTACCGTGAGTCGAACAAAGTAACCATCAAGAACAAGTATCCTTTGCCACGTATAGATGATTTATTTGATCAATTGCAAGGGGCCGCAGCTTTTCTCGAAAATTGATTTAAGATCCGGGTATTATCAACTCGGGGTGAGGGAGTCCGACGCCCGAAGACGGCATTTGGACGAGATATGGGCATTATGAATTTGTAGTTATGCCTTTGGGTTGACCAACGCTACGGCAGTATTCATGCGCTTAATGAATAAGATATTCATCGAGTACCTCGACAGTGTGTAGTCGTCTTTATTGACGACATCTTAATTTATTCTCGAGATAAGGAGGAACATGCCCGACACTTGCGTTTGGTTTTAGACATTCTGAGAACCGAGCACCTCTATGCAAAATTCTCGAAATGTGAGTTTTGGTTGGAGGAAGTTATGTTTCTCGGCCAGGTGATTTCGGCGAAGGGGTTCGTGTAGACCACAGAAAATCGAGGCAAGGCTAGATCGGGCACCGCCTAAAAATGTTAAGGAGGTTCGTAGCTTTTTGGGCCTTGCTGGGTATTACCGTCGGTTTGTCGAGGGGTTTTCGAAACTCGCTCGACCGCTTACGAAATTACTCCAGAAGACCGAAAAGTTTGTTTGGACGGATGAGAGACAGCAGAGCTTCGATGAACTAAAGAGACGATTGACTTCAGCGCCGATTCTAACTTTACCACATGGTAGCGAAGGCTTTGCAGTTTACAGTGAAGCTTCGGGTCAAGGCCTGGGTTGTGTCCTTATGCAGCATGATAAGACAATAGCTTTTGCGTCACGACAATTAAAGCCTTACGAAATGAATTATCCTACTCACGATTTGGAATTGGCCGCAATTGTCTTTGCACTCAAGATTTGGCGACATTATTTGTATGGTTCGCCGTGCCGGATTTATACCGATCACAAGAGTCTGAAGTATATTTTCAGTCAGAAGGAGCTGAACATGAGACAACGGCGTTGGTTAGAGTTGATAAAGGATTATGACTTGGAAATTCTATACCATCCTGGTAAAGCTAATGTCGTTGCGGATGCGTTGAGCCGCAAATCGGCATCTCTTCAAATGCTCGAGGTTCTTACACCTCAGACGAAAATCCGTCAGGACTTAATTGAGCAAGGGATAGAAGTTTGGCTTCAACGAGTACAGGGGCAGCTGTGTACTCTCGAAATTACTTCGTCTTTAGTTGATGACATCAAAGGGAAGCAGTGGAGTGACCCGATGATTTCTCAACTGAAGGAAGATGTAATTAAAGGAAGAGCTCCTGGCTTTATGATTCACGAGGATAGTATTCTGAGATTTCAGGGCAGGCTTTGTGTTCCGAACGATTTAGAGTTGAGGCAGAGAATTCTCCGAGAAGCTCATGCTACGCCTTACTCAATCCACCCCGGGACGAGCAAGATGTACAAAGATTTGAAGCGCAATTTTTGGTGGAATAATATGAAGAAGGACGTTACGGAGTTTGTATTACGGTGCTTGACGTGTCAACAAGTCAAGATCGAACATCAACGACCAGCGGGGTTGTTGAAACCGCTCCCCATTCCCGAGTGGAAGTGGGAAGACATCTCTATGGATTTCATCACTGGCATGCCGAGGACTCGAGCCGGAATGAATATGATTTGGGTAATCGTCGATCGGTTGACTAAGTCTGCACACTTTTTGGGTATTAAGGATACTTGGGGGCCGGATAGACTGGCTCGAACCTTTATTGCTGAGATCGTGAGGTTACACGGTGCCCCCAAAACCATTGTTTCTGATCGAGACGGCCGTTTCGTGTCGCACTTTTGGCAGGCCGTTCATCAGGCTTTGGGTACTGAGTTGAGATTGAGCACTTCTTTTCATCCTCAGTCGGATGGACAGACAGAGAGGACGATTCAAACGTTGGAAGATATGTTACGGGCTTGTGCCTTAGACTGGAGTAATGATTGGGAGCTTCACTTGCCGTTGATCGAGTTTGCTTACAATAATAGTTGGCATGCGTCGATCCAAATGGCACCCTTCGAGGCACTTTATGGTAGGCGATGTAGGTCGCCATTGTGTTGGGACGAGGCTTCTGAGCTAGTTGGGACGGAGCCGGATATGTTGATGGAGACTAAGGAGAAGATTACTATTATCCGGGACCGATTATTGGCTGCCCAGAGTCGTCAGAAATCTTATGCTGATACTCGTCGTCGACCCTTAGAGTTCGAAGTGGGGGATCATGTCTTACTCAAGGTGTCGCGACCCGTGGAGTTTTCCGCTTCGGGAAAAAGGGGAAACTTAGTCCGAGGTATATCGGACCTTTCGAGATTTTGGACAGAGTTGGAGATTTAGCTTATCGCTTGGCGTTACCTCCAGCTTTGAGTCACGTCCATAGTGTTTTTCATGTGTCTCAATTGAGAAAGTACGTACCGGATCCGAGCCACATCATCGACTACAGTGAGATTAACGTAGCCGAGGATATTACCTTTCCGGAGAGACCCGTGAAGATCCTTGAGCGTCGCGAGAAACAACTCCGGCATAAAACCATTCCACTGGTTAAAGTGCAATGGTCGAGGCATGGAGTCGAGGAGGCAACTTGGGAGACGGAAGAGAAGATGCGGGTGGAATACCCCGAACTGTTTATTTCTTAAGTTTCGGGATGAAACTTCCTTTTAGAGGGGGAGAATGTAATACCCGTACTTTTATTGACTGTTTGACTCTGTCATCCTCCTTATTTTGTCGCTCTGTAAATGCTTGGAGATGTTGTTAATATGGTTATTGAGTTTCGTATCTCGATTGGTTTTTGATCTTGTCGTTTAGACCTTGCGGAATTGTTCTGGGCCAGAGATTTAACGCACGCTAGGCTTAGGCTAACGACGCTAAATCGCTTGATTAGCGCACGCTAGCTTTGAGGCCGTAGCGCGCTAAGAGGATCAATCAGTCGAACCAAGATTTCAATCGCTCTGGATCGGGCGGTTTAACGCACGCTAGGAGTTGTTAGCGCGCTATTCGTGGTTAGTAGCGCACGCTAACATCCGTCAGAGCGCACGCCACGGGCCGGGCCGGAGGCGTGAGGTTGCCAGGTTTTCGGAATATCGTGTAGCGACGCTAGGCTTGCCAGCGCACGCTAGAGTTATGGAATAGCGCACGCTAAGTCTTAGCGCTAGCGCACGCTAAGTGTTGAGCAGGTAGAGACAAAGAAGTTCCACATTTTGACTAGCGCACGCTAGAGACATACGGTTAGCGCACGCTAACGGAACCGGCAGTAAACCACTGGACTATCCGGTGACTTCGCTAGCGCACGCTAATGAAGGAGGCGTAGCGTGCGCTAGATCGGCGTATATAAATATGACAGTTGACTCCCATTTCGTCATTTCTCACCTACTCCACTCATTTTCGACGGGAAGCGATCGGGAGAGACGATCTCAGGCGATTGGGAGTAATCTTCCTTCTAGCAACAACATATTTGGTTGGAGAACAAGGATTTCTCAACATCTAATCCCTCCTAACGTCCGAATCAAGGTAAAAATTCTTAGAACCCTACTTTTTGGGAATTTGGGGGTTTTTCGTAGATTCGTCCGTTTTACCCGCTTTGAAGCTTGAGAACCTTGAGGTTATGATGTATCTATACCGTATGTATACCTTTCCTTCGATTTTATGGTTTAGATTGTGCCGTTTTCGGACTTGTGAGATTTAGAACGATTTTCCAACCTTTAGTTGATTATCCGTATATCATTATGAATCGTAGACGGGTTTGGGGAGTTCCTTCGTGTAGTTTGAATATGGATGAGTAATTATCATACTCCTTGCGAATCGTTTAGGTGCCGGAAGCGCGTTCTTGGACCTACCGAACTCATACCCTTCCTCCGTTCGATTTCTCGATGTCTCAAAGGCAAGTATACATTTATGATTGTGCGTTCTCGACTTTGAAAGTAAGAGGAATTGATGGTATGATATGAACGAACCGTTTTTACGGCATTCATAGATATATTAATGGCATATTATGAACGAACCGTTTTTACGGCATTCATATATGTATTGTTGGCATGTAACGAACGAACCGTTTTGACGGCATTCCTACATGTAACGGCGTATGATATGAACGAACCGTTTTTACGGCATTCACATACGTCATAAGATTTTAGTCATTCCGGAATAACTAGTCTTGACTTGATGAATTGACGGATTACATTTACTTCATTGTCGAGGAGTATTGTGTTTCATACTTGATATACTTGCACTAGCTATTCGACGGCTAACCCCTTTATGGGGGAAATACGTTTCATGTATTTCAGGTTCCAGAAGATCGGACAGGCAGGTACCGGGTCGGCATGAAGATGATGGGCAAGTGTGATACTGTGTTGGTCTTCCAGTTATGTTTTGAGCTTTCCATTCAGTGTTGTTGTACTGGATTGGTTATTGAATACTCGAGTATTGTTTCTCCTCTTTCCTTGAAGTTCCGGCCTGTGTTTGCCGAAGTATTGTTTTGTGATGTAATGTTTGTGAATACATTGGTTATGTTTTTGAATACCTTTGTATCGTCTTTCTTCTCATTCTATGTAGACCTTCTCGGTCAAGTTTTATAATTCCGTATATGTTTAGCCTTGTGTGTCCCACGGCGGGGCTCACGGCGCTGTAATATACCCTGAACAACTTGGGGGTGTTACACAACATAGGGGAGACTTGCACCTTCTACCATACAAGGCCTCAAAGGGGGCCATGCCTATGCTTGCATGCCAGTTGTACGAAAATTCTGCTAAGCAGAGGTGTTTAGCCCAGTCCTTGCCCCAATCGAGTACACATGCTCTCAACATATCTTCCAGGGTCTGTATGATGCGTTCTGTTTGTCCATCCGTTTGAGGGTGATAGGCAGTGCTGAAATGCAGTTGAGTACCCATGGCCTGGTGGACAGCCTTCCAGAAGTCTCTATCCGAAATAATTCCTGAGGGAACGCCATGTAATCTCACGATTTCCCGAACAAAGATGGTGGCCAGCTGTTCTGTTCCGATGGCCTCCTGAATTGGAATGAAATGTGCCGACTTTGTCAGTCGGTCTACAATAACCCATATCGTGTCCTTTCCCCCCGCCATCACTGGTAACTTGGTGACAAAGTCCATTGATATGCTCTCCCATTTCCATTCCGGAATGGGTAAGGGCTGCATGATTCCGGCCGGTCTACGGTGTTCAATCTTCACCTGTTGACATATCATACATCGAGCGACAAAACTTGCTACCTCTTGCTTCATATTCTTCCACCAGAAACTCTTTCGCAGGTCCTTGTACATTTTGCTCGCCCCGGGATGTATCGAATACGGAGTAGAATGAGCTTCCTTGAGTATAGTTTGCTTAAGCTCGTCATTAGGTGGAATGCAAATCCTATTCCCGAATCTAACTAAGCCCCCTTGGATCCTGTAGTCTGAAATAATTCCCCCTTCGGCCTTTGCGCCGATCGCACGAAGTTCTGGATCCTCTATCTGTGCTAGGCGTATCTCATCCAGCAGAGATGAGCGAATATCAATCGAGCACAACTGTCCCTGGCGGTGTTGTATCCACACTTCAATGTCATTTCTCCTGAGATGTTGCTGCAATTCCAGCTGTACTGTCAAACCAGATAGTGTCACCTCCTGCGCAGTTTTCCGACTCAGTGCGTCTGCTACGACGTTGGCTTTTCCAGGGTGATATAGAATCTCTACATCGTAATCCTTGATTAACTCCAGCCAACGCCTCTGTCTCATATTTAACTCTTTCTGTGTGAAAATATACTTTAAACTCTTGTGGTCCGTAAAGATCTTACAGGTAACCCCATACAGGTAATGTCTCCAAATCTTAAGAGCGTGGACCACTGCAGCTAGTTCCAAGTCATGTGTCGGGTAGTTCACCTCATAAGGTTTAAGTTGTCGAGAGGTGTAAGCGATAACCCTGTCGTTTTGCATGAACACACATCCCAGCCCGTGCTTAGACGCATTAGTGCATATTACGAATCCCTCCGTACCCTGCGGTAGTACCAATACTGGGGCGGTAGTAAGCTTTCTTTTTAGCTTGTCGAACTCTCCTGACAATCTGTTGTCCAGACAAACTTGGTATTCTTCTTAAGCATATTTGTTAATGGCTGAGCGACACAGGAGAAGGCCTCGACGAACCGTCGATAATATCCTGCCAACCCCAGGAAACTCCTCACCTCTCTGACGTTTCTAGGTGGTTCCCAACTCATAACTATCTCGATCTTCTGGGGGTCTACTTTAACGCCATCTGCTGAAATCACATGTCCCAAAAAGGTTACCTCTGGCATCCAGAACTTGCATTTAGAAAGTTTAGCATACAGTTGATGTTGCCCTAAAACGCTCAACACCTGCCTCAAGTGTTCCTCATGCTCCCATCGGCTTCGGGAATAAATTAAAATGTCGTCGATAGAAACCACCACACACTTATCGAGAAACTCTATCAGAACCCTGTTCATCAATTCCATAAAAATGGATGGAGCATTAGTCAAGCCAAACGACACCACCATGTACTCGTAGTGTCCATATCTCGATCGAAATGCGGTCTTAGAAATATCCTCCTCTCGAATTCTCAATTGGTGATATCCCGAACGTAAGTCGATCTTTGAAAACACAGTCGCTCCTTGCAGTTGGTCCAGTAAATCATCAATCCTTGGAAATGGGTAACGGTTCTTCATAGTGACCTTATTAAGTTCCCTGTAATCGATACACAGGCGCAGAGAGCTGTCCTTTTTCTTCACAAAAAGAACTGGCGCACCCCATGGCGAAGTACTTGGACGAATGAGCCCCTTCCTTAGCAATTATTCGAGTTGTGACTTTAGTTCCTTCATTTCGGCTGGTGCCATCCTGTATGGTGCCTTGGAAATAGGCGTCGTTCCTGGCTCAAGTTCAATTGAGAGATCGACCTCCCTTCGTGGTGGCAATCCAGGTAGTTCATCGGGGAATATGTCCGGAAATTCGTTCACCACAGGAATGTTAGCAACCGACAGTTGTGACGTGTCCTCCTGAAGAATATAACACCAGTAATACATTCCTCGATCATCATGAGATGCTACTGCTGAAAGGAGACTGAGGGACCCTTTAGTACTGAAGTGCTCTCGGCCTCTAATTGTGTGAGTGGCACCGTCATGGGTCGTAATAGAAACTGTCAGGTGATAGGTATCCAATACCGTCTTGTGCAACGTCATCCAGTCCATACCCAAAATCACATCTTCGTTTTGGAGTGGAAAGACCATGAGATTGGCTGTCCAGCCCAGATTATTGATACGAATCAGACAGTTTTGAACATCCAAGTTACCCTCCACCCTGCTACCCTCGGGTAGTTTAACAGTAAAGGACTCACAAGGTACACAAGGGAGATGCAAACGGTTAACACATTCTACGGATATAAACGAGTGGGTTGCTCCAGTATCAAACAGTACATGAACAGGCTGAGATTTAATAAGGAGTGTACCTGAGACAGCAGGTGTAGTCTGGTCGTCAGTAGCCCTTAGTTCGAACACGCGGGACGGCAGTGTTCCCGAGGAGGGTGCAGTGCCTCCCCCGCGACCACGTCCTCTTCCGGCACCGTGTAGAGGAGCTTGGTGAGGTGGAGATCGGTAGTCGGACATGGCAGACGCTCTGGATGTATGTATCGAGCCTTGCTGACTCTGAGGAGCTGGGTTTGGTGTAGGTTTGATCCGTGAGCAGTAGAGAGACATGTGCCCACCCCTTCCGCATGAAAAACACTTTGTCGACGCTTTACGACACTGACTCATGGTATGCCCTGCTATGCCACAATTGAAACATCTACGGCGAGAAGACCCGTCAGATGTTCCTCTCTGTTGGGACGAAGCTGCTGATTTGGAGGGGAACCCAATTCCCAAGTTCACTCTGCTGGTGCTCCTGACCGATTTCTTGTCTTCTCGCTTCTTTGGTTGTGCCCGCATCCGAATCGACAACCGTATCAGCCGTATGCCGTGACCACGTCCTCATATGCCCTCAAAGTGGTGCGGTGAAACCCCGCCGCGTAACGTTGAACATCCTCCGCAACCGTTGAGCAAGGTGACAAATTGGCCGGTCTTCGGATGGAACCATCTCATGCGACATAGCTTAGCTCGGTCTCCGTATGCTCGAATGATTTCGCATCTGCAAATTCGAGGTCTGGTTGAAGAAACTCCGCACTCGTGCATTTTGAACTGATCGGGGACAGTACTCGTCTCTCAATAGTTTGGAAAACTCGGGCCATACGACTATTCTGTCCTCTGGCTTATAGGTCCTCCACCATCGGGCTGCAGTGTCACGGAGCTGGTTGATCCCGAGTGGTACTTTTCGGTGCCCTAGGCAGCCGATCACCTTGAAGGCAGTCTCCATCTTCGAGATCCAATCGTCCACGTGCTTATCCCCTGACCCGTCGAATAATGGCGGTCTGGCCTTCAACATTTCTCCTAGCCAACGGTCCTTCCCGGTGTTCTCTTCTATGTTAATGACGGTACTTGTTCTGCCCGGTTGACCTGAGCGATTCCCATAGCAATGGCCTGGGCGAGAGTCTGAATGAAGGCTGGATCAAATCCCCCGTTGTTCTGGTTTTCCGCCTCCTGTTCGTTCTGATTAACAGGCGGTGGTTGATTTCCGGCTGGATTAGTTTCTCCGGTGTTTCTGTCTCCCTGCTGGTTCATAGCGAAACCTTGTGCATCATTTACGTTTCTTCTAGCTCCACGACGTGCCATTGGTGATGTTCGTTCGATCTACCATGTTAGTTTAATGCAAACATTCTATGAGTTCTTACTGAATCCAAACATCATACTTGATTCTTAAGAATTTACGTTTATTTTACCTCGACATCCCTCGAGGAGTTACGGTCGCCAGAAGTGTTGGATTTTTTTGAAGGCAAAACGTTTCCAAAATATTTTGGTAAAACTTTCCACGTGAGTGTTGGCTCCGATACCATTTTATGTAATGCCTCCAAAATAAACCGAGACGCCACAGTGCCGTAGGTCCCATGAGGGACCCACAAGGCAAGTTTTTGAAAATATTTTCTAAAATGTTTTATTAAACTGGTAGTATACGGAAGTAATTAAGAAAGTATTCGTACAACCCAAAGTACAAAAGAAAATAGTGTCCGTACATACGGTTATTACACAACGTGGAATGTTCAAATTGATTTAAGAAATTAACAGGCCTTCTTCCAACACAGCTCATGTCTGGCCGTAACCTTCGGGGGTGTCCTGCACAAATTCAACAAATTTACCTGGCACGACATGTTGTGCGAGTAGCCTAGGTCAGAAACAATCCAAACCAAACTCAAAGGTAAAATCTAATAATTTCAAGGAATAAAGTTATCACCGAATGTTCCATGTTATTCCTTTTATCAGCACATAGACTCCCAAGGCCGCAGCCAAGGATCACGGTAGTATCTACTCAGGAATACTCCGGACAAGATAATCGAAAGAGCACCATTCCACAATAGTAACATTTACTATGTCTGAAATTATAAGACGTAAAGTCTGAGCAAGATTCACTTGCCTCAAATCCGACGAGAGTTATTTCTTGACAAGGCAACGGCTTGAACGATCACACTTGGAAGTCCGACCTATTACATGTTTGTCGATTAACATCTTATGATAACAATGATGATCAACGACGTTCCTCCCCCTCCCGCCTGTTAGAACCCTACCCTAGTTGCTTATGATGTCGGAATCGAAATTCTCTGTTTTTAACCATAATGCGTGCCATTAAATTCTTAGGTTCGGCAACATTCTTTATAAGTTATCCTTCCGCTAAACAATAGTGTTCTAACACAACATTCCTACGTTAATTATAACCAACAACCACCGAGATTTCATCGTTGTCTTAGTATGCAAGTCTAGAACGATTAATCCATCATCTTAACATGTTTCGGTATCTATTAGACTAGAAATTGTTGGTAAGTTCATCAAGGATTTATTAACGATTTTATTCAACATGATAATACGGTTATACATGAAATCCTTCAAAGATGATTCCGAGAAATTGGTGATTAGCAATATGATTATGAGTTCTACTATTATTCATTCCAATTTCTAGCTTTGATGGATATCGATTAACATTTGCGATAGTTATATACCGGTCCAATTATTACTGAGGGTTCTAAGCTACCCAAGGCATCCGAGATTTACTATAACTTACTAAACAACACTGAAATGAGTTCAAGGTTGGATAAACTTACCTTTATTGACAAAAGATGATGAAGAACGACGGTGGACGAAGGAGAACGAGAGGATAACACCTTCAAGACCTTCCCGGAAGCTTGATTAACGCACTCTAATAGGATAGCACTTGAATTGGGAGGTTAGAATTGGTTCAAGGATGGTGGAGAGCAGTGTATATGAAAGAAGAATGATTTTTGGGACGGAAGAAATGAAAGGCAAAGTGTTCTTTTATAAACTCAGATTGCCCTTACGTACGTTATGCCTGACGGTTTACGTACGTAAGGGACTTTACGTACGTTATGGCAAAGTATTAACGTACGTAAGGAACTCGCTGGAACAATTTACACACATCGTTACGTGCGTAACGAAAGCGGGTTAACGTACGTAACACTTTGTTGACTTGCCTGTCGCAATCACGCCGAAAGTTGGTCGGCATGCGTACTACCTGACGAAGATTCCTGTCCGAAGACCGAAGACCGATGTTACGTGAGTAAAGGCCGATCTTTAACGTACGTAATGACTCAGATATAATGTATGTAATGACTCGGAGTATAACGTATGTAAGGACCAGTTTTGTTTACTAAATTATTATCACATTAATTTCTTATGACACGACTCCCTCTCCATGTCGTCTGGAAATCTCTCGGGGAACAAGACGTTGGCCACCGTCATATTCGCACCGATAATTACCTAACGACATCAAGGTATGTCATTGAAAGTTCGTCAATCATCACACCATCATAATACACGAATAACAGATGCGAACAATACAGTACAACCATATTATACAAAATATATTTTATCGCAATGGAGTACATTTATTTATCAAATAGAAGAAATGGACGTGAGCGCCCAAAGTGAAAAGGCATGTAATACTGGTGGTATTACATATCTCGACTTCATGCTGTCCTCAGTCTCCCAAGTTGCTTCTTCGACTCCATGTCGAGGCCACTGAACTTTAACCAAGGAGATTGGTTTATTCCTCAATTGCTTGACTCGACTCTCGAGTATCTTGATTGGCTTCTCTTCGAACGTGCCATTATTAGCCACCTCGATCTCGCCAAAATTGATGACATGACTAGTATCAGGTACATATTTCCGTAATTAGGATACGTGGAACACATTATGAACATGACTCAGCGATGGCGGTAAGGCCAGCCTGTACGCCAACTCTCCAACTCTTTCAAGAATCTCGAATGGTCCTATATATCTCGAACTCAGCTTTCCTTTTCTCCCAAAATGAAAAATTCCCCGAGTAGGAGAAAACTTTAAAAGCACGTAGTCCCCAATTCCAAACTCTAACGGGCGACGGCGCACATCTGCATAAGACTTCTATCGACTCTGGGCAGTCAACAGCCTTTCACGAATCAGAGCTACCTTTTCTTGAGTCTGTACTATCAACTCTGGTTCCGTCCCGATCAAGTCAGACGAATTATCCCAACACAAATGTGATCTGCATCTTCTCCTGTGTAACGCTTCAAAAGGTGCCATCTTAGTGGAAGCATGCCAACTATTGTTGTAAGTGAATTCAATCAATGGCAGATGAACTTCCCAATCAGTTGACCAATCTAAGGCACAAGCTCTCAGCATATCTTCTATTGTCTGAATAGTCCTTTCGGACTGTCCATCAGTCTGAGGGTGATAAGTTGTGCTAAAGTTCAGCTCGATTCCCAAGGCTTTATGAACCGCCTTCCAAAAGTGTGACACAAGGCGACCATCCCGATCTGAAATAATAGTCTTCGGCGTACCATGCAATCGGACTATCTCCACAATAAACACTCATGCCAACTTCTCTCGTACCCAAGTATCCTTAATGCCCAGAAAATGAACCGACTTGGTTAGACGATCAACTATCACCCAAATCATATTCATCCCCATTCTGGTTCTTGGCATACTGGTGATAAAGTACATTGATATATCATCCAACTTCCATTGAGGAATCGGCAGTGGCTTCAACATTCCGGCAGGTCGCTAATGTTCAATCTTAACCTGTTGACTGTAACACCCCAAAAAGGCGACTATTACAGTGCGTGGACCCCACACTGGGACCTACCAGGCGATAACAAAATACAGATTAAATAAGTATTACTTGTGATATCGAACCACAATAAATAGTCATTTCTCCGATTAGAAGTTCACTAATAGTATGGCCAGCGACCTTATAATACACAGGATCCGAAATACAAGTACAAACCATATGGAGATGGAATATACTTCAAAATACAACTGAACGATAATATAAATAAAGTGGAATTAAAGTAACATTACACGATTTGAACAATATCCGGACAAAAAGACATGGGGCCCCTGAACTAGTATCCCTCGAACCCTTCGCCATCACCGTTCTCTTCTCGTGCCTTGCCTTTGCCTCGACCTACAATACAACACAAGTGTTTCGTCCAAAACACAGGGTCAGATATACATGATAAATGATTCTCGACATTATACAATCCACATATATTAGATCTCAAAGAAAAACATCCCGACTACTGAGCATACCCCTCGGGCGTATGAACAATCAGTGCCAAATCATCGAACGTATCCAATCATACATGGACTATGAGCGATTAAACAATAAGGCTCAAGATGGACATCACAGTACGCCCGATCCGGAAATGTGTCCGTGTACATGTCCACCCCGTATACGGAATCCAGAATATACGTGTGAAAATGTACCTAATTAGCCTCACGAACTACGTCTCGTGTGCACAGTCCAATACGGAAAACATCCACGTATGACTATATAAGTGCCCGGCTAAAAATCATATACAATAACCAATCGGCACGCAGATATTATTCTAGATATGTCACGATACAACATGACAACGAATTCAACAAATCACATATCCAATTAAGGATCAAGAGAAACTCACCGAAATGACAACGAGGACCAAACGAGATCAACGATTCAAAGTGACATACTTGGGAATGCAATCCCATGATGAAAAATAGAATAACGTCAAGGACAGTATCAAATTACGAGTCACCAATTTATAAACATTTCATACACATGAAACGTATAATCATCACAATAATCTAATCATCATTATAACCAAGCAACATAACTTGTCTCAATACGAAGACGAGAATAATCCTCCCTTGTCGAAACGAACGCACGGTCCTCGACTAATATCGCTTACTCGAACAATCAACCTTAAACGAAATACATTTTACTCAATAACATATCCGTATAATTATCGATATAGAATTAGTAAGACGACACCATACAATCCATTCTAATAGTTTTGCTATCTCAAAAAATATCGAAGTCTTATACCAAGAATTCTTTTTACCTCAATTCAACCTTAAAATCGGTTCACAAGACATTTACTTAATGTTTGCATGATTCTTCATAACTAAGAGTTTATCAAGAACATGTTAAACAACCACTTATGGTGTCAATATCATCTTATGTTGATTAAACTTTTCAAAAACATTAAAATGTTGAAATGTAAAAATCTACACAACTAAGTTCATCAATACATCTCATCTAAATTGAATATTAAGCTTATAATAAGGTTATATTAGTTATGAGATTACATCATATTCATGAAGATTGCCAAAACCATCCTTACAAAACTGGAAGATCCATTAATATCATTTATGAAATCACCTAGTTTAGGTTTTAGAATTACCACACTAATCTTCTAACATTCAACAAGGTGTTCTAATCATTCCTCATGGACTTGTGAATCTGAACCATAATGATGTTAAAACTTCTAAGGTTTCTGAATAAGAGAACATCATTCTATCTTCAATATTGTCAAGTTCTTCCCAAGGTAAATGAATATCAAATATGGTGTTTTAACACTTTATGATAACAATTCCATCGATCAAACCCAGTTACGAAGAAGCTAAATGATTATCTATGTTCTGCTGAGGTTACTTCATCCAGCAAGATGAGTATAACATTTATATCATGGTTACTATCACCATAGCATCAATAACACATCCATTTAAACCCTCATTTATCATATTCATCAAGAAATGTTTAAAAAGTTTAATTATAACCATGTTCTACTTGGTTGATTAAACTCTAAGTGAAGTATTCTACACTACTAATATTAATATACGAAAAATACAGAGGATAAACATATACATACCTCCAGAAATGAAGAACAACTCTCAACACCACAAGAAACACACTTCAAGCTCAAGAACACATTCTAACTTCGAATCAATGAGCTCAAATCCAAGTTACAAGACTCAAAAACAAGGTGGAGGAGGTTAATATCGGTCTAGGAGGGCAGGAGAGGGAATATATGGAGATAAAATCGAGTTGAAACTGAAAAGAAATGAAAAACAGGCTGGTCCTATAAGTAGACTGCACAGGCTTAACGTACGCTATTGAACAATTTTAGCATACGTTAACACTCTTACGTACGCTAACCGGTTAAAGTCACATACGTAAGCGGCTTACAGTGGCTACTGTCTTGAATCCACAGGCCATTAGTGTACGCTAATTAAAAGGGTGTTACGTACGCTATTAAAGGTTGACTCTGGTCGACACGACAGCCCAGACATCATACACTTGCATGCCAGCGGATAACAGGTTCACGTGCGGAAGTCAACTGATGTCAGATTCTCTCTTAACGTACGCAACAGAGAAAGTATTACGTACGTTAAGGCACACGATTAACGTATGTTAATCCTGCTACGTTGCGTACGCTACACCGCCAGAAAAGGCCCAAAAAATTGCAACTCTCCCATAACATTGAATCATCAAGTATGAAATGAAATAACAACAATACCAAGCTCAGATCTATAACACCTCAACATAATACTGAATGAAACGATCCACGATGTTCAAATTACTCGAGTAATACAACGACAGATAAAAATAAAGAATTACAGTCGGATATTACATACTCCCTCCCTTAAAAGGAGTTTCGTCCTCGAAACTAAGGGGTAAATAATTCGGGATATCTCACTCGCATACTATCCTCGGTTTCTCACGTAGCCTCCTCGACTCCGTGTCGTGACCACTGAACCTTCAGCAGGGGAATCACCTTGTTCCGCAACTGTTTGATCCTCCTCTCGAGTATCTGTACAGGACGCTCCTCGTACGAATGATCCTCCGCTAATTCGATCTCATCGAACTGAAGTATATGACTCGGATCAGCAACGTACTTCCTCAACTGGGAGACATGAAACACGTTGTGAATCCAACTTAAAGCCGGTGGCAAAGCCAGTCGATAAGCCAGATCACCTACACACTCCAAAATCTCAAACGGCCCAATGTACCTCGGGCTCAGCTTGCCCTTCTTCCCAAAACGAAAGACACCTTGGGTGGGAGACACTTTCATAAACACATGGTCGCCAACCTCGAACTCAAGCGGTCGTCGACGGTGGTTTGCGTAGGATTTCTGTCGACTTTGAGCCGTTAACAAACGACTCCTAATCAGAGTGATCTTCCCAGGGGCTGCTAACAACATATCGGGTTCGGTACCCAGAGATTCTGACAGTTCGTCCCAACACAAAGGGGACCTACAATGACGGCTATACAGTGCCTCATATGGTACCATCTGAATCGAAGCGTGCCAACTATTATTATAAGTGAATTCCACCAAAGGTAGCTGGGCTTCCCAATCGTCCTTCCAATCGATAGCACATGCCCTCAACATGTCCTCTAGAGTTTGGATGGTTCTCTCGGATTGACCATCGGTCTGCGGATGGAAAGCCGTACTGAAATTCAACTGCGTGCCCATCGCACGATGAACTGCCTTCCAGAAGTGCGACACGAATCGCCGTCACGATCCGATACAATACTCTTGGGGGTACCATGCAACCTCACAATTTCCTTAATAAAAAGCCGGGCCAGTCTCTCGGGACCCCACGTGTCCTTAATCTCCAAGAAGTGAGTTGATTTGGTCAGCCGATCCACAATCACCCAAATCATGTTCATTCCTCGACGACTCTTCGAAAAGCTAGTGATAAAATCCATTGATATGTCCTCCCATTTCCACTCAGGAATCGGGAGCGGTTTCAGCATTCCTGCGGGTCGCTGGTGCTCAATTTTAACCTACTGGCAGGTTAAACATCTCGACATGAATTCGGCAACCTCACGTTTCATATTTCCCCACCAATAATGTTGTTTCATATCCTTATACATCTTACTAGACCCCGGGTGAATCAAGTACGGGGTAGCATGGGCTTCTCTCATGATAGAGTTCCTCAACTCTTCGTCTGCGGGTACACACACTCGATTCCTGAAGCGTATCAATCCATCCTCGTGGATCACAAATCCATGGGCTTTCTCTTAAGTTACTTCATCCCAAACTCGAGATAAGAATGGGTCCGTAACCTGCTTCGATCTGATTATATCATCAAGAGATGAAGAAATCTCAAGTGTGCAAAGTTGTCCCTGAACACGTTGTAACCAAACTTCAATCTCTGGTCTCACAAGATCTAACTGCAATTCCATTTGAGTTGTCAAGCGGCTAAGCATCTGCTCCTGCACTGTCTTACGGCTCAAGGCATCGGCAACCACATTTGCCTTTTCCATATGATTAAGGATCTCGATATCATAATCTTTGATTAATTCTAGCCACCTTCTCCGTCTCATGTTCAACTCTTTCTGAGTAAAAATGTACTTCAGGCTCTTGTGATCAATAAAGATCTGACAGGTAACTCCGTACAGATAGTGACACCAGATTTTCAATGCAAACACTACGGCTGCCAGCTCCAAGTCATGGGTCGGATAGTTAACTTCATAGGGTCTCAATTGTCTCGATGCATAGGCAATCACTTTCCCTTCCTGCATTAGTACACATCCAAGGCCCTGTCTCGATGCGTCACTATACACCACGAATCCTTCCGTTCCCTTTGGTAGAATCAAGACAGGTGCTGAAATCAATCGACTCTTGAGCTCATCAAAACTTTGCTGACATGCTCCACAAATACTTCCTATCCTTCCTCAGTAGTTTAGTCATTGGTTGTGCAATTTTGTAAAATCCTTCCACGAACCGTCGGTAGTAACCTGCTAGGCCGAGGAAACTACGAACTTCCTTCACGTTCTTCGGAGGTAGCCAATCTCGAATGGCTTCTGTCTTCTGTGGGTCCACTCTCACTCCTTCGGCTGATATCACATGCCCAAGAAAGATAACCTCAGGCATCCAGAATTCACATTTAGAAAATTTCCCATAAAGTTGTTCCCGCCTCAACGCATCGAGAACTTGGTGGAGATGACGTTCATTCTCTTCGTGGTCATGAGATTAAATCAGAATGTCATCAATAAAAACGACTACAAAGCGGTCTAGATAGGAAAATCCTTCCACGAACCGTCGGTAGTAACCTGCTAGGCCGAGGAAACTACGAACTTCCTTCACGTTCTTCGGAGGTAGCCAATCTCAAATGGCTTCTGTCTTCTGTGGGTCCACTCTCACTCCTTCGGCTGATATCACATGCCCAAGAAAGATAACCTCAGGCATCCAGAATTCACATTTAGAAAATTTCCCATAAAGCTGTTCCCGCCTCAACGCATCGAGAACTTGGTGGAGATGACGTTCATGCTCTTCGTGGTTATGAGAGTAAATCAGAATGTCGTCAATAAAAACAACTACAAAGCGGTCTAGATAGTTAATAAAAACCCGATTCCTCAACTCCATGAATACAGCTGGTGCATTAGTTAATCCAAATGGCATCACCACGAACTCATAATGCCCATAGCGACTACGGAAGGCCGTCTTCGAAATGTCAGACTCCCGAATCCTCAACTGATGATAACCGGATCTCAAGTCAATCTTCAAAAACACAGCAGCTCCCTAAAGTTGGTCCAATAAATCATCAATACGAGGCAACGGATATTTGTTCTTGATGGTTACCCTGTTCAGCTCACGGTAATTAATACATAAACGCAGAGATCCATCTTTCTTTCGTACAAATAACACTGGTGCTCCCCAAGGGGATGCACTAGGTCGAATATAGCCCTTTTCAGTCAACTCCTCAAGCTGGTTCTTCAACTCATGCATCTCAGTCGGAGCCATAAGATACGGCACTTTTGAAAGCGGGGATGTACCTGGCTCTAACTCAATAGTAAACTCCACCTCACGATGTGGAGGTAAGCCTGGCAACTCGTCTGGAAATACGTCTGGGTAGTCTCGGACTACTGGAATGTCGGCCAATTCAACTGGTCGATCTGTTGTTTTGGTCATGTAGCACCAATAACCAATACACCCTTGATTAAGCAGTTTCACTACCTTCATAGCGCTGATGACTCTCCCGGAATGGCTGGGATTATCACCTCGAAAGATACACTCAAAACCATCATCAGAAGTGACGGTTACAATCCGCTTGCAGACACTAAGTATGGCATCATGACGATCTATCCAATTGATACCCAAGATTATATCATCCTTAGGTAAATCGATTACAATCAGGTTTGACAACCACTCACGGTCGTTCATACGAATCGAACAGTCCTGGACTTCACGATTTCCAATAATTCTTCTACCATCGGGTAGACCAATCACATAAGGCACATAATTGACAACATTGTCTAGAGGCAAACAACTTAAACAAGAAGTAAATATAAAGGAATGTGAAGCACCGGTATCAAAAAGAACACACACTGACTGAGAGTGGATCTCGAGTATACCTGCTATCATGCTGGCCTCGGGATCGTCATCTTTCTTCATTTCGTAGATCCTGGGTTTTGCGGATTCTGCACCATGTGTACCACTTTGATTCCCACGACCCATTCCCATGTTTGCTGCGGTAGTCTGATAAGAAGCGGACGGAGGCACACGGTCCTGGACAGCAGACTGAATTGGTGCATGAGATGCTACTAGTTCACGTCCAGGTCCATTCCTGCAAAAACGAGAATGATGCCCATTCTTCCCACAAGTATGGCAAGCGACGGCCGGCTTCGGGCATTTGGAGCTGACGTGCCCCTAGTCTCCGCAGTTATAGCACACAACAGATGAGGGGACCGCTCGAGAGTGCGATCCGGCTGGCTTCGACGCCATGGGTGGTCGATCAGAAGGGTTTGGCAATGACTGGGGCTTCCTGAATGTCCCCCGGTTACTCTCAGTCTGGTTCTGGTTCCGAGATCTTTTGTTGTTGGGTTGTGGTTGCTTCTTAGAAATCTCCTTCGTGGTGAGTTCATATTCCAGAGCTTTCTCGATAAACTCCGCCAGGGTCGTACAGTGGTGATTCAACACCTTCGTTCTCATTCGGGGTTTAAGCCTCTTGAGAAAATACTTGATTTTATCAGCCTCCGTTCGGACAATCGACAAGGCAAAAGGAAGAAGTGCCTGAAATTTCTCAGCGACAGATAGTACATCATCATCCTCGGATGGGTCCAGGTTTAGCAATTCTGACAGCTTGGCCTCACGGAGTAGCCCTGGAGAGTAACGGTCTAGCATGAGGTTTTTAAATCCCTCCCAGGTATAAGCACCATCAACTGGCCTCACAGATAGCTACCAAGTGTAAGCGCCCTTGCTAAGATAGTAAGATGCTATGGAGACGTGATTCTCTTCCGGGCAGTCCACCATCTCGAATAATTTCTCAAAATGCTCGATCTAATGCACAATGTCAGTAGGCTCAGAGGAGCCTTCAAAGGTCATAGGTCGCTGACGAGAGATGTCGCTGGTGATATGACTCATGGGTCCGCCAAGCACAAGAGGTGGAGGATGAGGCCCCGGCTGCTGGCCAGTAGTGGCCCTTTGCATAGCTTCCATTAACTGACCCATCTGGGTCATCTGAGTCATTATGCCCTGCATCACAACGTAAGATCGACACGCGCATCCTCACGCCCACTGTGGTGCGATTGGTCCCTAGAAGGCGAACTACTGTCTGCAGAACTATGATCCACATTCGCGCGTCTATTGGCTCGAGGTATCGGGATTCGGCCCGTTCCGCGGCCTCGTCCCCCTCTGCCACGACCTCTCAGATTTCTTTTCATACTGAAAGAATCAATCATAATGATAACCATAAGTACAGTTCAAGATACTATTCAAAATTCATGCTAAGTTAATAGCAACAAGGAATCACATATTCAAGAAAACGGTTCATAATTAATTATCGACACCACGAATGTCACACAGAATATTACATCGACGTCAAGTCGAACAATTTCAATCATATAATCAATCCAGCATTTACCTCGAATTATTAATCAGATAAATCCTGTCACAAATCCTCGAAATAGCAAGATCAACAAAGAGATCCATTCCGATATCAATATCATGCCAGTAATTAAATCATGGCTTGAAAAGTACATACCGTATTTGGCTCGTAGGGTCAGGCGCTTTCACAGGTCACACGTAACACGAAGGTCTTTGGATACTAGTTCATTATACAACAACTCTTAAAGAGAAAACAACACTCTATGATACCATCTTGTGTAACACCTCAAAAAGGCGACTATTACAGTGCTGTGGACCCCACACTGGGACCCACCAGGCGATATCAAAATACAGATTAAATAAGTATTACTTGTGATACCGAACCACAATAAATAGTCATTTCTCCGATTAGGAGTTCACTAATAGTATGGCCAACGGCCTTATAATACACAGGATCCGAAATACAAGTACAAACCATATGGAGATGGAATATACTTCAAAATACAACCGAACGATAATATAAATAAGGCGGAATTAAAGTAACATTACACGGTTTGAACAATAACCGGACAAAAAGACATGGGCCCCCTGAACTAGTATCCCTCGAACCCTTCGCCGTCACCATTCTCTTCCCGTGCCTTGCCTTTGCCTCGACCTAAAATACAACACAAGTATCTCGCCCAAAACACAGGGTCAGATATACATGATAAATGATTCTGCCGACATTATACAATCCACATATATTAGATCTCAAATAAAAACATCCCGACTACTGAACATACCCCTCGGGCGTATGAACAACCAGTCCCAAATCATCGAATATATCCAATCATACATGGACTATGAACGATTAAACAATAAGGCTCAAGATGGACATCACAGTACGCCCGATCCGGAAATGTGTCCGTGTACATGTCCACCCCATATACGGAATCCAGAATATACGTGTGACAATGTACCTAATTAGCCTCACGAACTACGTCTCGTGTGCACATTCCAATACGGAAAACATCCACGTATGACTATATAAGTGCCCGACTAAAAATCCTACACAATAACCAATCGGCACGCAGATATGATTCCAGATATGTCACGATACAATATGACAACGAATTCAACAAATCACATATCCAATTAAGGATCAAGAGAAACTCACCGAAATGACAACAAGGACCAAACGAGATTAACGATTCAAAGTGACATACTTGGGAATGCAATCCCATGATGAAAAACGGAATAACGTCAAGGACAGTATCAAATTACGAGTCACTAATTTATAAACATTTCATACACATGAAACGTATAATCATCACAAGAATCTAATCATCATTATAACCAAGCAAGATAACTTGCCTCAATACGGAGACGAGAATAATCCTCCCTTGTCGAAATGAACGCACGGTCCTCGACTAATATCGTTTACTCGAAAAATCAACCTTAAACGAAATATATTTTACTCAATAACATATCCGTATAATTATCAATATAGAATTAGTAAGACGACACCTTACAATCCATTCGAATAGTTTTGCTATCTCAAAAAATATCGAAGTCTTATACCAAGAATTCTTTTTACCTCAATTCTGTAATATCCGGATTTATTATTATGTATTTCATCTGTATTCGAACCCTGTATTATTCGGATTTGTAATCTCGATAATTGGAGTATGATATATCTCGTATTGGTATCTCTGTACCTAAGTATATCGTCATGCAAATTTCGCATGCAAACTTGTGATAGCGCACGCTAAGAATGTAGCTTAACACGCGCTATCGGCTACAACTAGCGCACGCTATGAATGTAGGATTTGCGTGCGCTAGGGAATCAATTATTGAGCTAGGTGGCTAGCACATACGCCAGTCAGACGTAGGACCGGATAAGATTCCCGCGGATGAACCTGGACAGTTTTGGAGTCAACTCTTATTAGCGCGCGCTAAGGATGTATGATAGCGTGCGCTAATATGCTAATGTACAGAAAGTTTATATATGGGCCAGCACTCCATTTCCTTCTCATTTACTTCGAGTAACCTTCGTACTTCATAGTCCAGAGAGCATTTTATCCTCCTCAAACACACTTAGAACACATCTACTTGATCATTGGATATGGGATATTCCTTGTGATTGATCATTGAAGTGGAGTAGCACCTTGGAGTGGCATACAACCAACCAGAGTCGGATTCTACCTTTTTGGTTCAGTGATTTCGTCATATTAAGGTATGTTAATTCTATCTCCAGCCTTAGATTCGGGTTCTAAAGAATTAGATGATCATGCTAGCAAGATATTGAATTTCATTGGTGAATTATTCAACAAACATCATGTTTAGAAGATTGGAATGAGTACACTTATGATATTGTCGTTGGAACCTCGTAGTTGGAATCCTAGTACTTCAAATGATGAGAAGAACATTCTGAAGATGATTATCCATATGAATTATGTTGTTATATTGATCATAAACTTGGAGAATGATATCACCTTTGGTTATAAGGACTTAAGAAAGAATCATCTTAGATTGCATCCTTTCTTATAAGCTGGAATTGATAGTTTATCCCCCTGGTTAAATCGGGATGTATTGATGATAATGCATCGACCTTAAGAACTGCAAACTTCGCATGAGAATTGTAATCAAGATGGATCATGGTGTTGTGATGATAATATGTATTCTTGATTTTTGAAGTTGTTGTTATCCGAAAGATCATTCATAAACCGTATGAGCATGATATGCATGGAGATGACATCTATTAACACTGAAGATTTCATGAGTTTCACCACCATTAGAACAATCTGCTGCCCAGTAGTGAACTTCCATACACGGTTAGCGCACGCTAAGATATGTAGATTAACGTCCGCTATCGAGCATGAGTTAACGTACGCTATGTTTAGTACGTAACGTACGTTAGGCCATCAGGCGAGTCAGTCGGCTGATCAGTGAGGTACTAACCGTGCGTAGTTAGCGTATGCTAGGCTTCGTTATTTGCGTGCGCTAACGAACAGACTTAACGCACGCTACGCATAATACTTAGCGTACGCTAAGTAGTTCAGACAGATTACATTTTATGAGATTTCGACCGTAAATCGAATTGTTAGACATTCGTACGACGTAAGATAAATCCTATATTATTTCTTTTGTTAAGGTTCAAGCTTGTTACGTGATTGATTGAAGGGGCGACCTTCGAGTGTTTCGTTTTCGTGGAAGTATTGTTCTTATCTTCGAATCGAGGCAAGTACCTTATTTGTTTTTACGTATTGATGTTATACATATTGTCGTGCATGTATGTCGTTGTTGTATGTCCACCTCGTGTTGGTCCGACGGGATCATTGGGGGATCTATGCTAGCGTGCGCTGGATCATCGGATGGGTTTTTCCACCACGGGTTGGTCTGACGGGATCATCGTGGGTTCTAGGCAGTGAACGCTGGATCGTCGGAATTACCATGTGTATGTTATGATATCATGTTGTGATTATCAGTTGTGTGTGTTATTTATGAGTTTCTCGCAAGAGAAGACTCATTGGTATTTTGTCATTTACATTATTATTATTATTATTATTATTATTATTATTCTTCGTGAGATGTTGAATAATATGTTGTGGTACTTGTACTAGCATCGCTGTGCTAACCCCTTGGGGGGTGAACATTTTGTTTATGTTCAGGATCCAGGAGAGCGGGGAAACAACCACTGGAGCTGTATGACGACGAGGGTGCAGAGTGATGTTCCGGCCAGGTTTATGTGTCTGTTGTTTGTTGGTTATTTCAATAAGTACTCGAGTACGTAGTCATTTATGATGATTTGGATTCGGTGATGTATTAATACTTTTACGTTGAACATTTGTATTTTTCGGTATTTGGTCAGAACTGTTGTATCTTAATTCCTTTATTTTCATACGTTGGTACCTGTCAACGTCTTTTTAGTTCTTCAACCTTGTAAATCCTTATGTAAAGGATATACGGCGCTGTAATATTCCTGAATATATCGGGAGTGTTACAGAATATGGTATTGGAGCTAAGATTATGGATATATGGTATCGGAGCTAAGATTATGGATATCTTGGCCATTGGGTTAAAATAGGGGTCATATATGTCTTTTGAGGTAACCGGCCGCAAATAACATCACTGTACTGCCTACGTCTTCGTGCGGGCGGTGGTTGTAAGTTCCTAAACTTTATCTTGTCCTTTACATGTTATATTTATTCGTACTTGAGCATTTGAACGATATTGTTTCCTGTATATTGAGTATTTATGCTTACAGTATGTTGAGAGGTGGACATGGACGTGGTCGCGGACGCGGACGAAGGAATGCTGAAAAGGAAGCATCGCCTTCTAATCAGGCGAGTCATAGCTCAGGAGAGCCACAAAGATATATCAATAACGAACCGGAACCTGCTGTACTAGAAATCCTTCGTCAGGTGGTGAACCAGATGACTCAGTTCGCCCAGGTCGTGGAACGAATGCAGGTGGCGGTGGGATTACAGCAGGGAGAGAGACAGCAAGGGATCCCGGACATGGGAAATCGAGGTTACCGATGGCTGCAAGAGGTGGCAAAGATGCAACCACCTAAATTCGACGGTATTTCAGAGACTCCCACCTGGGACCATTGGTTGAAGGAATTGGAGAAAATCTTTGCTGGAATTAACTGCCCAGACGACCGGAGAGCCTCTATCGCTCAATACTTCATGATAGGGGAAGCGTCCGAATGGTGGGAAGCCATCCGACCTGTAGACCATGATGCTGATTGGATAGAGTTTAAATTAATTATGGAAGCTCAGTACTGCCCTCGTCCTGTGAGGGAAGCCAAGGTTCGGGAGTCTTTCTCCGCTCAGCCTTCAGATGTGCCAGTGTCTCAGGCAATTAAGACGTTTAACCAACAGCTGGCATTTGTTCGACATCTAGTCAGAATAGATGCTGAAATGATGATCCATTTTGATATGAGAATGAAACCAGAAATCCAGAGGTACATGTCCGGTTTTGAATGTACCACTCTCCGCCAATACCAGGACAAAGCATTGGCGTACGAAATCAAGGAAGCAGCAATGGAGAAATTTACGGAATCCAAGAAGCAGAAAGTCTCTGGTACTTTTACAGAGCACAAGAGCAGCGGGCCCCGCAAGGCCCAGTCATCATTTCATTTTTTCAAGAAACCTCCGCACCCAGTTAGGAGCGGAAAGAACTTCGGAGCAGCATCAACCATGACTGATGTCACCAGGAAATGCTTTAACTGCGCCCAGACGGGGCACTATCGACGGAATTGCCCCCTACCTGTCGTGACTTGTTTTGATTGTGGTCGAGAGGGACATCGTGCGGTGTTTTGTGAATAGGCTGTAAAGTCTTTTAGAGCCCGTACACCACAAATCCCGAGAAGGAAGCCAAGATTCAATGACGCAGCAAAGTGTTCAGATGCCTCAGAATTTTTGCCACGGACGAGGTAGAGGACAGTGGGACCGAAAGGGTACATCGAGTTCCGGATCTGTTCCCCCACGTCTGTACGAGATGAGGAGAACAGATGATCAGGATGCTGTTGTCGCATCAGGTACTATTCAGATCCTTTCCTAGCAAGTTAGCGTTATATTCGATACAAGAGCTACGCATTCATTTATATCCTTATCTTTTGTAAATCGTTTGAATGTTTCTGGTTTTCATAATTGTGAACCTTATGTTTTTGGTTTACCGAGTGGAGAGCGGATTATTGGAAACTTAGAAACTAGAGATTTCCCTGTATCATTTGGAGGCAGAGAGTGGCTCTCAAATCTGATTGTAATAGAAATGCAAGGAGACGACCTGATACTCGGAGACGATTGGCTTAATCGATATGGAGATATTGTAAACTACCGAAGGAGGAATATCTCTCTGATCGCGGACGATGGTTCTGAAATATTGTTCGAAGGATGGAAACCAGGAAGCTCAGGAAAGTTGATCAAAGCGATGAAAGCTGTCAAATTGTTGAAACAGGGCTGTACCGGATACTGGTGCTATGCAATGAAGAAAGAAGATGAAATTGTGGAACTTTCATCCATTCCTATTTTTAACGAATTTCCAGATGTATTTCCTGACGAGTTACCTGGACTACCTCCACGATGGGATGTAGAATTCACCATTGAGCTGGAACCCGGAGCTACACCAAATTCTAAGACATCGTATCGTATGGCACCTACTGAGATGTACGAACTGAAAAAGCAGCTGGAGGAACTACTAGACAAAGGCTATATCCAGCCAAGCGTTTCGCCTTGGGGAGTGCCAGTTCTTTTTGTCCGGAAGAAGGATGGATCGCTTCGACTGTGTATTGACTATCGAGAGCTGAACAAGATGACGATTAAGAACAAGTATCCGTTGCCACGGATTGATGATTTGTTTGACCAGTTGCAAGGAGAAACAGTATTTTCTAAAAACGATCTGAGATCGGGATACCATCAGCTGAGGATTAAGGAATCTGATGTTCCGAAGTCAGCATTCAGAACTCGTTACGGACACTATGAGTTTGTAGTGATGCCGTTTGGTCTCACTAATGCACCTGCTGTATTCATGCAATTGATGAACCGAGTGTTCATCGAATTTTTGGATAAATTTGTGGTCGTGTTCATTGATGACATTCTGGTGTATTCTAAGAGCCCGGAAGAGCATGCACAGCATTTGCGGATTGTGTTAGACCTGTTGAGAAATAAAAAATTGTACGCCAAACTTTCTAAGTGTGAATTCTGGCTAAAGGAAGTAATGTTGCTCGGTCACGTGGTGTCGGCCGAAGGATTCTGAGTAGATCCTCAAAAGATCGAAGCAGTTATGGATTAGAAGCCTCCAAAGAACGTGAAAGAAGTCCGGAGTTTCTTAGGACTTGCTGGATATTATCGTCGATTCGTGGAAGGGTTTTATAAAATCTCCCGCCCACTTACTCGACTCCTGCAGAAAACACAAAATTTTGAGTGGAACGATTCGTGTCATACTAGCTTTGATGAATTGAAGAAGAGATTGACGACGGCACCGATTTTATCACTTCCACAGGGGACTGGAGGATTCATAGTTTACAGTGATGTTTCGAACTAAGGACTCGGATGCATATTGATGCAAAATGATAAGGTGATCGCTTACGCATCACGACAGCTGAAACCTTATGAAGTGAATTACCCATCGCATGATTTAGAACTGGCAGCAGTGGTTTTTGCTTTGAAAATCTGGAGGCATTACCTGTACGGGACTCACTGTCAGATCTTTACGGATCACAAGAGTCTCAAATACATCTTCAGTCAGAAAGAGTTGAACATGCGGCAAAGAAGATGGTTAGAAATGATTAAAGACTACGACTTGGAGATTCTATATAATCCAGGCAAAGCAAATGTAGTGGCAGATGCACTTAGCCGCAAGCCTGTTTCTATCCAGATGCTGGAGACTCTGACCTCCCAACTCAGCATTCAACGAGAGATGATTCGAGAAGGAATTGAAGTATGGTTACAAAGAGTCCAAGGACAACTGTGTGTGATGGAAATAAATTCATCGTTAACCGAGGAAATCAAATCTAAGCAGACAGATGATCCTTTGATGATTCGGTTACGTGATGAAGTGATTAAGGGGAAGGCCCCTGGATTCGTAACCCATGATGATGGAGTTTTGAGATTTTAGAACCGACTTTGCGTTCCCGATGTCGATGTTCTGAAACAGACGATTATGAAGGAAGCTCACAGCTCTCCCTATTCTATCCACCCAGGCACCAGTAAGATGTATAAAGATTTGAAGCAGAATTTCTGGTGGGGCAACATGAAGAAAGATGTAGCAGACTATGTTTCGAAATGCTTGACTTGTCAGCAGGTTAAGATCGAGCATCAACGACCTGCCGGAATGTTGAAGCCACTCCCGATTCCTGAATGGAAGTGGGAGGACATATCGATGGACTTTTCACTAGTATGCCGAGAACCAAGACATGAATGAACATGATTTGGGTGATAGTTGATCGTTTAACCAAATCAGCTCATTTTCTAGGCATTAAGGACACGTGGGGACCAGAGAGGTTGGCACGAGTATTTATTTTGCATGGTACGCCGAAGACCATTATTTCTGATCGAGACAGCCATTTTGTGTCACATTTTTGGAAAGCAGTTCATAAGGCCTTGAGGACCGAATAGAACTTCAACACAGCTTATCACCCGCAGACTGGTAGACAATCCGAGAGGACTATTCAAACGGTGGAAGATATGCTGAGGGCTTATGCCTTATATTGGTCAACTGATTGGGAAATTCATCTACCGTTGATTGAATTTACCTACAACAATAGCTGGCATACTTCCATTAAGATGGCACCGTTTGAGGCACTATACGGGAGGAGATGCAAATCGCCCTTATGTTGGGACGATTCATCAGACTTGATCGGGACAGAACCAGAGTTGATAGTACAGACTCGAGAGAAGATAGCCTTAATTCGTGAAAGGCTGTTGACCGCCCAGAGTCGACAGAAATCTTATGGAGACGTACGTCGTCGCCCATTGGAGTTCAGTACTGGAGACCACGTACTTTTAAAGGTTTCTCCTACCCGTGGAATCTTTCGTTTTGGAAGGAAGGGGAAGCTGAGTCCGAGATATATCGGACCATTCGAGATCCTTGAGAGAGTTGGAGAGTTGGCATACAGATTGGCATTACCGCCGTCGTTGAGCCATGTTCATAACGTGTTCCACGTATCCCAGTTACGGAGATATATACCGGATCCTAGTCATGTCATTGATTACGGTGAGATCGAAGTCGCTCAGTATGGAATGTTTGAAGAAAGACCAGTCAAGATACTCGAGAGTCGAGTTAAGTAGTTGAGGAACAAACCAATCGTTTTGGTCAAAGTTCAATGGTCATGCCACGGAGTGGAAGAGGCCACTTGGGAAATGGAAGATAGCATGAAGTCCAGATATCCAGAGTTATTTTCGTCTCGGCTTACAGTGGCTACTGTCTTGAATCCACAGGCCATTAGCGTACGCTAATTAAAAGGGTGTTACGTACGCTATTAAAGGTTGACTCTGGTCGACACGACAGCCCAGACATCATACACATGCATGCCAGCGGATAACAGGTTCAAGTGCGGAAGTCAAATGATGTCAGATTCTCTCTTAACGTACGCAACAGAGAAAGTATTACGTACGTTAAGGCACAAGATTAACGTACGTTAATCCTGCTACGTAGCGTACGCTACACCGCCAGAAAAGGCCCAAAAAAATGCAACTCTCCCATAACATTGAATCATCAAGTATGAAATGAAATAACAACAATACGAAGCTCAGATCTATAACACCTCAACATAATACTGAATGAAACGATCCACGATGATCATGCTAGCAAGATATTGAATTTCATTGGTGAATTATTCAACAAACATCATGTTTAGAAGATTGGAATGAGTACACTTATGATATTGTCGTTGGAACCCCGTAGTTGGAATCCTAGTACTTCAAATGATGAGAAGAACATTCTGAAGATGATTATCCGTATGAATTATGTTGTTATATTGATCATAAACTTAGAGAATGATATCACCTTTGGTTATAAGGACTTAAGAAAGAATCATCTTAGATTGCATCCTTTCTTATAACCTGGAATTGATAGTTTATCCCCATGGTTAAATCGGGATGTATTGATGATAATGCATCGACCTTAAGAACACCAAACTTCGCATGTGTTGATATCCCATCCACCTTGGCATCCACGTAAGCACTCCAGGCAGCTGAACCGGCCGAGCAGAGCCTGAAGCCGGACCGGGTATGAACCCGATTTTCTCCCGGGCTCGTTAAAACCAGACCAGACAGAGATGTCAAAGCCGACCCTGGATTCGATCCAGGAGGGCCGAGCAGACCGAAGATAAAAATGCTCCGATTCAAGATTACAACAAGGCCGACCTGAACGGCGGGAGACCCGAGGACCGACCCTAGCGGATAAACGTCGCCAGAAGCATGCGGTACAGGCCCGTGTGCCAATTAACGCATGCTGTCATGTCCCTTCCCAAATCAATCCTCAGAGGCCGCCATGTGTCTAAGGCACATTTACAGTCTGACAAGTGTTTTGGGTATATTCCCCAACATTCGCCAGCTGTCATCTCTTGACTGGCCGAGATTGCCTATATATAGAAGGAATATACAGTACGAGAGGACTTTTGGCTTTTGGCATTTATGAGAATAGATAAAAGAGAGAAAAAAGTGAGAATTTGTAATAACTAAGAAAATACAGATAGACCGGCACAAAAATATTCAGTTCGACTCTATTTTATATTAAGGTCATTAATTAAATTTAGTGATCCAATCCTGTTCATCTTGTTTATTATTTCCTACGTGGCTTCGATCCATTCATCCAGATCAGCACACGTGACGTTGACCAAATCAGACGTCAACAGATTGGCGCTAGAAGGAGGGCACCTCCGATAAAAAAAAATATACTGCTCACCGGAGATGTCTTACGACAGTTCAAAAAACCCTCAGCCCGCGACGGAGGAAGAAAACCTCCGTAAGGTGGTAGAGTGCTTTAAACATCCAGCCTTCATCCAGGGCATGACGGCCCTTATGGCACGGGTTACTGGGGGCGGTACCCTTCAAAAACCCGAAGACCATGTGGAGGCGGAATCTCAGACGACCCGCCCAGCTGCCTCGGGACGAAACAAAAAGAGGACAGCCTCTGGGGTCGCCAGGGAAAGGGCGGAAAGCCATGGCGAAAGCTCACATCCCTCTCGAAAAAGTAGGCTTTCGTGCCCCATATCTGTTTTTGATCGCCTCGGGGCAGGGAAGAAAATCGAAAAAGCAGCGCCGGATCCCACTATCCAGAGTCAGAGTCGTAAAGAAGAAAAAGCTCCCCACCAGTCCCTAAATCCGACACAAGTATTACCTCCAACTCCCGGCGATAACTCGAGTGAGATCGAGTTTCTTAAAAAACGCCTTACGGAGCTCGAAAACAAGCAACTCCAGCCATCCCAAAATTCGGAATGGCTCAACAACCAGGAGAGTCCCCTGGCCCCCAGTGTTCTGGCGGAACCCCTCCCGGAGAAGTTCAAGATTCCTCAGATTCCGCCGTACAACGGGGAGACAGACCCCAACGCCCATCTTGGACATAATAATTCCTGGATGGATCTGCACGGGTCTCAGGACGCGTTTCAGTGCCGAATGTTCTCCTTGACTCTGGGGGAGAGGGCCCAGAGATGGTATCGGACGCTGCCCCACCATTCTATTCAGACATGGGCCCAGCTCTCGGCGACGTTCCGATCTCATTTCATGGGGTCCCTTGTTCGAGTCGCCCCGTGCTCATCCATCGCTTCCATCGTACAGGGGCCGAACGAGTCCCTTAAAGATTATATATCTCGTTTCAATAAACGGATATTGGAGACGGAACCCATGTCGGACGATGCGCTGGCCATTATTGCCCAGGCCGGCCTCCTCAAAAATTCTTTTTTCCGTTGGACGGTGTGCAAGAATGTCCCACACACCTACCAGGAATTCTTGGAGCGCGCCAGCTCCCATATAGATGCCGAGGAAGCTATGCCGGCACCAGTTTTAGTCATGCCCTCCGATCAGAAAGGGTCCTACAAAAAGAAAGAAGATAGGCATGACTACAAAGAGGCCCGTCAAGAATCCCGCCGGGAGAATAAGGCTCCCGCCTCTTCCTCGACAGCCCCAACAACTCAGAGCTATCGGGAGCGTAGGACCGAGCTCATGGCTAATTTCACTGAAATATATTCCGTCGGAGCCGCGGCCATATTTGATCAAATAAAGGACAAAAATTTGCTCCCGGTTCCTCGGCCGATCTATAAAGATCAAAAGGACATGGACCAGACCCGCTTTTGTAAATATCATGAATCAGCGGGTCACAACACCGAACAGTGCCGGGACCTCGTCACCGCCTTGATCGCGGTATGCGATGATACAGGCTTAAGGCGATTTACCCGGAACCCGCCCCGGGGTCGCCACGATCGGGCTGACCCGACAAGAGCCAAGAACGATCGAGTGCCTCCAGCGCCCAAGTCCCTCCGGGAAATTCTGACCATCATGGGAACAGCCGAGGTCGATGATCATCGGTCAAAGCGGCAGAAAAAAGCATCCATTCGAGAGGCTACCACCTCTTATCAGCGGACCGAGCGCCGAGCCGAGGGGTTCCTATCAGTGACTTAAGAAGCCCCCAAAAACCCCCAGCTGGCAGTTACTTTTAAAGAGTCCGATGCAGACGGCTTGGACCATCCCCATTCAGACGCCCTTGTCATCACCCTGCCCATAATAGGGATCCCGGTACACAGGGTGTTGGTAAACTCCGGGGCCTATGCCAGCATCATCTACCTTCATACCCTTCGCAGGATGAAGGTAGACCAATCTTATGTCCTGCCCTGCAACGAGGACATTAGGGGATTTTCCAACTGCCGTACCTCACCACTAGGGGAAATCGACCTCGCCTTGGAGTTCGATCAGGGGCCGATCAGAAGGACGATGATCACTACCTTCAAAATCATCGATGTACACAATGACTATAACGCCATCATAGGCCGACTTGTGATGTCAAGGCTGAGGGCCACTCAGTCCACGTATCACCTGTGCATGAAGTTTCCCACCCCAGACGGCGTCGGGGTACATAGGGGAGATCAAAGGGCCGCCCGGGAATGCAATCTCAGCATCCGGGCTCGCGAAATTAACGCCGCACAGGGCATCCCGGAAAATTTACCGGAAGAAATGGGGGCCACCGGCTCCGAACTGGCGGGAGATACCCTACTCGAACAGGAGACCGAAGGTCCCAGGGCCGCACAAACCCTCGAAATGGAGACTGACCAGGATGTGGACCGGGGCCGTAGGCCCGGGAAGGAGCCGATCCTAGAAGAAGATCCTATCGACCCGCGATACCAAAATCCGAAAGGGAAAATTCGCCATGCTGAGCCAATAGAAGAATTGGACCAGGTCGACATGGACCCATCTAATCCCGTCTGACGGCTAAAGATCGGCCACAACCTCCAAGAGCTGATCCGCTCCGAGCTAATCTTCCACCTAGGACAAAATTTGGATGTCTTCGTGTGGAACCATTCGGACATGCCGGGGATCGACCCGGAACTTGCATGCCACAGGCTGAATATCGACCCCAGTTCAAAGCCGGTTATTCAGAAAAGGAGGAAAATGGGGCCTGAACGGCAGAAGGGGTTGGAAGAGGAAGTAGAAAAGCTGATCGACAACGGGTTCATTCGGGAAGCCCAGTACCCGACCTGGGTGGCCAACCCGGTCTTGGTAAAAAATCCAACCGGGCTATGGAGGCTCTGCATTGACTTCTCTAACCTGAATAAAGCCTGTCCGAAAGATAGCTACCCCCTCCCCCATATCGACTACATGGTGGATGCAACGGCCGGGCATGAGCTAATGAGCTTTATGGATGCATATTCCGGATACAACCAGATCCCAATGTATCCCACTGATGAAGAAAACACCTCTTTATACTCGGCCCGCGGCCTATACTATTACCGAATGATGCCTTTCGGGCTCAAGAATGCCGGCGCAACATATCAACGCCTGGTAAATAAAATGTTCAATAGCTTGATAGGCCATACAATGGAGGTGTATGTAGATGATATGTTAGTAAAGTCTTTGCGCTCGGCCGATCATGTAAATGACCTCAATAAAATGTTTGCTATTTTGCGAGAGTACAAGATGAAGTTAAATCCAAAGAAATGTTCATTTGGGGTAGGTTCTGGAAAATTCCTCAGCTACATGGTGAGCCAAAGAGGGATTGAAGCCAACCCCGATAAAATTAAGGCAGTGACCAAACTTGTCCCACCAAATTCGGTCAAAAAGGTGCAGAGCCTAACTGGCCGACTAGCCGCGCTAAGTCGTTTTATCTCTCGCTCAACTGATAAATGTAAACCTTTCTTTGAGGCAATAAAAAAGAACAGAGATTTTCAGTGGACAGAACCTTGCCAAAGAGCCTTCGAAGCTATCAAGGAAGTCTTGGCAGAAGCCCCGATCTTACAGCGACCGACCCAAGGGGAACTTCTCAATTTATACCTCGCGGTATCCGACTCTGCGATCAGTGCCGCTCTAATCCGAACAGAGAATGCAGTTCAACATCCAGTCTATTATGTTAGTCAGGCCCTTCATGATGCCGAGCTCAGATACGTCCCGATGGAAAAGCTGGCCTATGCACTCATAATGGCGTCCCGAAAGTTAAGACCCTACTTTCTGGAACATCAGGTAGTCGTCTTAACAAACTATCCTTTAAAGCAGGTCATGCACCGACCTCACGTATCCGGCCGGATGGTCAAATGGGCCGTCGAACTCGGACAGTTTGACATAACTTATGAATCGCGCACTGCCATAAAGGGTCAATCCGTGGCGGACTTCATTGCAGAGTTCACACCAGCGATCACACAAGAGAATGACCGATCAGAAGAGTGGTCACTTTACGTAGATGGATCCTCAACCGCCGACCGGTCGGGTGCAGGAATAGTCCTCGTCAGTCCCGACCAACGTTTGTTCTAATTACCAAAGACTCCCACAAAATAGATTTCACAATGGGAGTGGTAAATGGAAACCTCAAGGTAATCCAAATTTTTAAAATTACCAGGTATGGAGACCTCAAAACCTTAATAACTGGTCTCAGCCAAGATTTAGGAACGGCACACATCAAAACTAATATTATTCAATATCCTATATATAAAAAAAATCAAGGATATAGGTCAAGACATTATGCACCTTAGAGAAATAACCCACACCATTTTCAAAACACCTGGAGAAATCAGTTCTCCAGGAAATCCACTAACCCTAAAGGACCCACTCAAATTTAGGTACCTAAATCTATGCTTGTCTGATTGTAGAAAAGATGGAAGGACTAACATCAAGTCACCTCAAATTTAAGAGTATGAGGTGAAGAATGGTTTGTGGACTCAGGATGCTCAAGACACATGACAGGAAACAAGAAAGTTCTGACAACTACATCAAACAAAGAGGTCCAGATATAACCTTTGGAGATATCTCTTGTGGACAAACAAAACGTTATGGGGATCTGCACAGAGGAAACATTATCATATCAAAAGTGCAGTATGTCAAAGGACTCAAATACTACCTGTTGAGCGTAAGCCATTTCTGTGACGAAAAGAACCTAGTAGTTTTCACTATTTGAAAATGCATGGTAATTCATATCTTATCTGGAGAAGTAAAACTACAAGGCTATAGAATAAGGGATGTCTATATGACAGATTGAAATACAGGCACTCCCAATACCTGTTTCATATCCAGAACAATAGCTGAAAATGGATGGCTCTGGCACATGAGACTGTGTCATTTGAACTTCAAATCTCTCAACAACATAAGCTCACAGAAGTTGGTCAGAGGGCTTACAGATTAAATATTCAATAAGGAGACTCTATGTGATGCATGACAAAAGGAAAAGCAAACAAAAGAGTCTTTCAAATCAGTTCAACCTACCACTCTTACCCATAGAATTTTGAACCTACTTCACATAGATCTATTTGGTCCTATCAAGCCAAGAACTCTGAGTGAAATGAAGCATGCCTTAGTAGTTTTGGATGACTACTCAAGATACACTTGGACAGTTTTTCTATACAAGATGAGTGGAACACTAACCAAGTTACCTGAGCTACTAAGAAAATTTCAAAATGAGAAATCCTTATCAATCATAAAGATCAGATCATACAGAGGATCTAAACAAAGCTATAACTGAGTATAGTGATCAAAATGGAATTCAGCACGAAGTATCAGTTGTAAGAACACCACAACAAAATGGTGTAGCTGAAAGAAGGAACAGAACCCTCAAGGAAGCAACCAAGATAATGATTGCTGAGACTGATCTTCCAAAAAAGTTCTGGGCTGAAGCTGTCAACACATCATGTCATACTCATAACAGAAGTATGATAGTAGGGAGACACAGTAAAACTCTCTATGAGCTTTGGAATGTCAGAATACCAATTGTTTCGTACTTTCATATCTTTGGTTGTAAGTGTTTCAGCCACAACAATGGCAAAACCCAACTAAATTGACTTTGATGCAAAAACTGATGATGGTCTCTTTATGGTATACTCACAGATAAACAAGGCAATAGATTCGTTAATAAAAGAGCATTAGTTGTGGAAGAAACACCTCATGTTGTCTTTTATGAATCTACTGTTGAGTACAGAGAACAAATGGACCAAATTGAGAAAAAGCTCAAAGCCACCTCTCAAGAAGAAGTCATCATCAATGACACAAGGTTGATGGATCAAGCTGATGAATACCGAAATGGAGATCAGTCAGGATCACAAACCATAGATGATCCAACCACTGTTGAAGTTGATCCAATTGTAGCTGACCACCAACGTCTTCAAGGATGCCTCTTGGCATGCAAGACTTCATGAACAAGGCGGAGGAGCAACTGGCACAAATCATTGATGTTGGCAAAAGGGGGAAGAAATGAGATCTAAATGGAAGCAGGAGGCATTATCCTTCGTCCCCAGAAACTCACATCACATCATCCATTATCCTAAAGCATGAACTTCAAGTTCCTTAAAAATAAAAAGTACAAATGCACCATCAGAAGTAATTGCAGCTAAGAAGAAAAGAACAAGGCAAGAACCAAATGTGCCTCTGGGCTCGGAATGCCAAGATTTATACTATGTTGAGGAGTTTATTTCAAAGGAAGCTGGAAATAAATGAGGGACTACCAAGAAAGAATTCATTGAACAATATTACCTTTGGGAAATCCTCCAAGACCCTGACTGCACTCCTCAACAAATCTTCATTGGCTACATGGAGATAAAAACTCTCCAAATCTGTGGGAAATTCTGAAAAGGGTTGCTGAAGAAACCTTCAATGCTTATCCTAGAATCCCTGATTTCAAACCACAAGACCCTCCCATTGACATAAATGGAAAATTGGATGATGAAGCACTTCAGGGGGAAATAAAGAGTCTTTGCACGAAGAACAAGTATACCTCCTCTGAAGATCAAAGATTTGCATCCACCAAAGTCAAGAAGAAATATGGTCTAATCCCAGTAACTCAAAGGCCCATTGGAGCGAAGCCATTGAAGTCTCTACCTCTAGAAAGGAACAGAGGAAGAAGAAGAGGAAGAGGGAGAACTTAAGTTTCTTTATCTTTCAACCACTTGTAATCTTTACTTGTATTTTTTGTACTATAATCTCAAATATTGAAAGTTTATTACAGTCGACTTAAATAACAACCTCTAGTTGTCTCAAACAGACTAAGTCTGTATTTTACTTGTTTGTGTGATGATTTTACTACATTTGATCATTGAATTTTGCCACTATCAAAATAGGGGGAATTTGTTAGGAATATAATTTTAAGATTTTGATGATGTCATACCCGTATTCAAGATTACTTCAAATATTTGTACTTGGAATTGTAAAGAAGAACCAAATGAGTATCTTCTATAGGCCTTTAAAAGATTAGGCTCAGTATTGATCATGTTGATCAAGTAGAAATTTAGCTAAGTATAGAACAGGCATATTATCAGCCGAGTTTTGGTCAACAGAAAATATCAGTCAGGTTTGACCAAGCCAGAAGTACAACTGAGTATCTCTGAAGACAATTTTGGCTTTGGTCAAAGCGAAATATCAGTTAAGGTTGACCAAACAGACATCAGCCAAGTTCGGTGAAAACATAATATCATATGAGGTTGACCAAGGGAAATAGCAGCCAAACTTCTAAAACCAAATATCAGATAGCTTTTTTCCAGGCAGAACATCAGCCAGGTTTGACCAACATATCAGTTAGGTTTGACTAAAGGAAATATTAGTTGCAGTGTATCATGCGGATTATCAGCCAAGTTTTTGATATCAACTGTCCATGTCAGCAAACATTGAAAAGTCAACAATGACGGCAAAATTCATGCAAACGTTAAAGCCACGAGACAAAGTGATTGATTCCCGGAATTTAAGGAATAGAATAACCATCGATATTCGTGCCCTGAAGACCTTCTAATTATAATAATCAAAGAAAAGTGCTGCAATGGGAACATACATCTTCAAATGGTCAGATTTGAAGAAAGAGACAAAGCCTTGCAAGAGATGAAAAGTTAAACAATGAAGTATACTCTCCAACGAGCAGAATTGTTACAAGATGCTATGGCTGTGAAGAGCTCAAAGATCATACTATAAATATCTAAAGTAGGCGAATTTGGATACGATAGTAAGGCCCTGTTCTTTTGGACTTATTTTTCAGTTTTTCGATTCGATTCAGTCGAGTCCATTCGATTCGATTCGATTCGATTCAGTCCATTCGATTGATTGATTGATTCGATTATTTCATTCTTCTTCTTATTATTATTATTATTGTTATAATTACTAATAATATTACTATTGTTGTTGTTAATTACTATTTTTATTATTTATCATTATTATTATTATTATTATTTACCCTTAATATATATTTGATTCGATTCGATTGATTCAGTCGATTCGATTGATTCGATTCGATTCGATTCGAATCCATTCGATTGATTCGATTCGATTCGATTCGATTCATTCAGTCCAAAAGAACAGAGCCTAACTAGCCCTAAGAAAGTTTGAGCAGAAGTATAATACGAACTAGGGGTGGCATTTCGGAACCGAAAATTCAAAACTAAACTGGAAAAATCCAAAAAAAGAATCGAAGAACCGAAACCAAAGAAGGCCGAACCGAAAAATAGAAAAACAGAACCGAACCGAATTGGTTTGGTTTGGTTCTCGGTTCGGGGTCGGACAGAGCCGAACCGAACCGAAATGGACTGAAGTCAAAGTCAAATACTAAAATGACATATTTTTGTGAGTTTTATGTGTTTGAGATTTTAATGTAATTTGTTTTTATTTTTTAAGACCCTCATGGATCCAAGGAGGACCGATAATATGCTCGTGTAATTCGTGATTCAACTAATTTAGGTTTAGAGAATGATCTGTTGTGATTTGTGATTGTTATATCTTTTGAGATATTTGTAAATTGTTGTGCAAGTCTACCTCTTATCTTGAGCATATATATAACTTTTGTTGGCTTGTTGTTATATATAACTTATTCTATTGAATATAATATTTGAATTTATATTTTGAAGAACCGAAAAAACATCAAACCAAACCAAAACCGAACCGAATATTTATAAAACCGAATTTAACCGAACCGAACTTCAAAAAGAACCGAACCAAACCGAAACCGAATATTTGGTTCGGTTATTGGTTTCGGTCAAAAATCGAACCGAATGGAACCGAGTCCTCCCCTAATACGAACACCACTTATAAGTGATCAAAGCAATCAAAGCAAACACAAAGCAAATCTATAGCATCTTGAAGAGCAAGATCTTAAAGATAATACTGAGAAGTTCTTAAAGTTGGAGAAGAGAACACTCTTGTCTTTAAGTTTAAGTATATGGTACTTTATTGAATGAGGTTCTTGAAAGTGTGAGGTTGTAAAACATCCACATGTTCTTGATTGGAAGGTGATAGGTAGCTGCGAGTTGTTGAGGCATCCATAGGTTTTCAATCAAGAGGTGTTAAGCAACCAAGGGAAGGAGTTGCAACGACCACGGGTTTCCACTGATTGGAAGGTGTTGTAACAGAATTCATTGTAACATAAATTTCACTGGTTGAAAGTTATAGTGAATTTATCTCCAACTGGTATGGAGAGAAGTGGACTAGTAGAGGATTACCCCACCCCTGAAACCACTATAAAGTGTTGTGTGATATACTGTTTTAATCATCATACTTAACTATTGCATTCATATTAACTGTTGTATTCGAAGTTAGTTGTCAATCGCAAAACTATTTTACAGCTGACAAAGGTTAACTGCATTCATATCAGACGAGTAACCTTAGCTGCAGTTACTACAGCCGTGTTTTTTAAAACAGTTATTTAAGCCAAAGATTTTATAAGTCTATTCACCCTCCTAGACTTATACCTGACACCTTGTGACCTACAGGTTTCGATGGCGGTATGGTGTATTGTGTGTCGATTGCATATAATGTGGTATGTTTGTTTGTGAATGTTGTGTGCTGTGTTGCTAAGTTCACTCGTGTGGGTTCGATGGGGTCTATGAGGATCTATGACAAGGGATCATGCGATCAGAATTTAGTATGTGGTGCTGAGGTCCAATCGTGCGGGTCTGATGAGGCATATGATGACACATGACAGGATATCATGGGGTCAGGACACAGCATAGTCCAATTATGCGGGTTCGAAGGGATCTACGATGACTCGTGGCAGGAGATCAGGGACTCGGGACTGGGTGTTGTGATTGTTGTGATTGTTGTGATTGGCTCAATCGATGCAGGTTGTTGAACCTATAGAGACACATGACAGGAGATCACGGAGTCACGGGCATGTTTGATGTTTTTGACGTATTGTTTGGCTAAATCCGTGCGGGTTGTTGAACCTATGGAGACACGTGGAAAGTGATCACGGGCTCACGAGCATGTTTTGAAAATCAAAGCTTTTGAAAAGGAGTTTTGTGAAAATGGATATTGGACTTTGACCCAGACGATTTTCAAAATGAGATTTGGGTTGAGGCCCTAACATTTTCGAAACTAGTTTTTATAACTTAGGACTTGATGTCCTAAAGGCGTTCCATTTCTAAAACTCCTGAGATGAAGATTTTATTTTCAAAGACTTTAGTTTGTTCTCTTTTCTTATCACTAAAACTTCTCGGGAATATATGTTAAATGATTGTCATTATCTGATTCATGATTGATGTTTGCTTGTTATATTTTGTATAGTTATGATACTTGTACTAGCAAATTCGAATTTCTAACCCCTAAATAGAGGAAATGAATTTCATGCATTTCAAGTATACTTAGTTCGAGGGAGCAGTCACATGGTCGACATGGAAGATGATGACGTATGATACTAATCAAGATTTAAAGAGCTCAATCCAATTTTGTTTGTGCGGTTGAGTTGTATTTTATTTTCGCTGCATTGTATTTTAACCCATGCATGGGTACGTGGTGTAATGTAATCTGTTTTGGTTTTAGTTCAGTTGCAGTGTAGTTTAACCTTGTCGGTCAAATATTGTGTTGTCTTTATGGCATGGCGGAACACCAACTGGATTAGAAACCGATTCTTAAACTTAGGAACAGGTCTGAGGGCTTCGATCGAAACCCTTGCACTTGAGCGATTCTTTACCACTCTGCTAGACAGACAAGATAGTGATGCTTCCTCTTTAGGAGCCCGAAGGGCAACGTACCTAATATATAAATGATTTTTCAAATGCTCTCTCATCTTGAGTAGTTCAATTCGATTTGTCCAAGGCGCAATTGGTGATGAGCATGCACAGGAATCTCGATAGGAAACTATCCGTGTAATTCCATTCAATCATCCTTTTTAATGTACCAATAGCTGCTCTATCAAGCCCTGGCTTAAAGTGTTTGAGAACTTGCGTTCATTATGGTTAGCGTAGTTAATTTTAGTTCTCTTATCAACCTGAGAAGGTGGCACAGAAGGAAGAGCTCCATCTATGGAAGAATTGTACCTGTAAGATCCACATTCTCCTAAAACCCTAATAGAGGATCTATTTTACCATGATAAGTGAAAGGCAAGAAGAAGGGGCCTAGCCTTCGTAAGGCCGCACCTGGGAAAGAGTGAATTGGGGATAGAAATTTGGCTTGTCAATGCTTCACTTCCTGACCCGGTTTGCTAGACCAATATGCACAGACAGACAGGAATGAGTGGGAAAGAGCTGATGAAATTAGTAGGTCCTGCAGAGGCATCTCTTTATGGAAGATGTGGAAGTGGAACCGAAAGAGCCGATCCCTAAGTCGGATTCTTCAGTTGTAATATCTGCATTTTCCATTTTTAATAATTTCTATTTTAGTATATTTTTGTTTTGGACGACTCGTTTGTAACTGTTTCGTTATTCTGAAACTATTTTGTTATGCATATATGACCTTTTGGACGAGTTTCATAATTGTTTTTACGAGATTTCACTTATTGTGTAACTTTTCCGCGTTTAGGCTCGATTCTCATAAATCTAGTTCTAAACCGACATTTCATTACTTCTATGAGTTCCTTTAATATTTCTGGATTCGTTACAACTTTCTGAGATTGTTAGATTGGCCTCGAGCTGTGATTCTCGAGAGTTTGGGCTGCTTTGTAATTTAATTATATTCGATTCAACTCTTTGTGTGTTTCGTATCATTCATCGTACTCATTCTAATTTGACGATAGTTAAATTATTTATTGTTGTTCATTTCTGAATGTGGCATATTGTATGGAAAATAGTATGTCTCGTATCACCGTTAACGGTTGGAACAGCCGGTGCAGGATTTCACGCATAACGTACGTTATGCTTCGTACATAGCATACGTTATTTCACCTATGTAAATTGGCTAGTAATCTCTGGGATTATCTTACGTACGTTATATATGTTCTTTAATGTACGTAATATCATCTGAACAACAGGTCAGTGAGCCATGGTTCTCTTTTTATGTACGTAAGTATTAGCACATAACGTACGCTAATTCTTCCTTACGTATGTTATATCTGTCATAAAACATACGTAATATTCCCTATCTATCGAGTCAGTGGGTTCTATGAGGGTTCAATATGTACGTAAGGCGTATGCCTTAGCATACGTTATAGTGATAACGTGCGTAATAGATGAGACATTACATACGTAAGATTGTTCAGTATATAATCGGGATCCAGTCCAGATTTTTTCATTCTTCTCTTATCTTCTCCTTTTCCTCTGGCGATTGCGGCGATTTGGTCTGGGTACTACAGATTTGACGATTATCATCCTCCTTCTATAATTTCGAAGTTCTAGACCGGATTTAACGCTATCTAATCATCTTCCTCCGCCCGAATCAAGGCAAAGATTCCTAGAACCCTTGTTTGGGGATTTTGGGGCTTTTTTGGTGATTTGTTTTTCCTACTCCGGATTTAGCATAGATTGTTGTTAGATTTCGAGTATACTCTCATAATCCTTCGTTTTCCTCAGGGATTTGTGGGATAAACTCTGACATTTCCATTATTCTTCAAGCATAGTCGACGATGCCTGAATTTTGTCCGTTAAATTGTCCCAACGGGTAGGGCTTAGGATGATTCCTTTCGTTCTTCATAGTATTGTTTTTTATTTGTGTCATTGTAAATTAGGAACGAACCTTCAAAGGGATATGGACTAGAACCCTTCGTTTTCACCGTTTTCTTCACGTCATGTGGTTCAAGGCAAGTACTTATGTTACATCGTATTATATAGAATGTAAGTTCGAAATTGATGAAAAGTTGTGACATATGTGTGTGTATTTTTGTGTTGATGTTGTTCTTCCACATGGGGATGGTTCAACGGAACCTTTAGGGGTCGCTACAAAGGAGTACGGCCGCGGAAGTGGTTTCCCACCTGGGGACGGTCCGATGGGGCCTTTGGGGATCAATACTAAGGGGTACGGCCACGGGTTACCAAGTATGGAATTTTGTTGGAGTAATATGATGTTATGATTTCTTCGATGATCATGCTTTAATGAAAATGTGATATTCCGGAATACTATCTTTCTAATATTTTCAAACGCGATATCCATGTTAGATTGTACTCGTATGTAATATTATGTAAATATGTACTTGCACTAGATATTCGAATGCTAACCTCTTAAATGGGGGAAATGCGTTTCATGCATTTCAGGTATCAGGCGAAATGAGGAGCCAGTACAGGATACGCATGCAAAGGATGGACAAGCATGATGATGAGGCTCGAGTTTATGTTTAATATTTTATTATCATGTTACATGGGTCATCGGAGTTAGTCTATTATGGTTTTAAAAATGTTGTTAAAGTCCCTTGCGTGGGCAATGAACTCGTTTTACCTTATGTTTTTTGATATTGAACTAAATTGTTTTGGCCGAGGACACGATCTTACTGTTATTATTAAAGTGTCGATATGGGATTTTATATATTATGTGTCATATGTTAGTCTGCTAGACCTTGATAAAGGTTCTACGGCGTATAATAACCCTTAGGAGATTTGGGGTGTTACATTTATGGTATCAGAGCCTTAGGTTGTGAATACCTAGGTTGTCGGTTAATTTGGGTCTGTCAGTTGTGTCATAAGAGTCAGTTGTTGAGATAAATATCATCGTGCTACCATCTTTCGTGCGACCCTTGACTATAAATCTCCTCAAGCTATTACGTTTCTGTATTATTCCTCTTGTGTAGATTAGAATTGGGAGTTGGGGTACCAACTTTTTAATTGTGAATTTTGCTGATCTTGTTCCTTATAATTCTTATTCTTCAGTATGTTGAGAGGTCGTGGTAGACCAGCTTGGGGACGCGGCCGTGGTCGTGGTGCTAATAGTGAGGAAGTTCCGCTTTCTCAATCATCCGCAGATTCGGCCACTCATTTAGTGCCGAATACTTTACCTTTGAGTTCTGACGGACAAAAGGATATGTCAGTCAGTCAGGACCAACTGTCAGGCATTAACGCCGATGCAGGATCCACTACCATACTTCAGCAGTTGGTAGCTCAGCTAGCCCAGATTTCTCAAGGTGGGTGACAGAATCTACCCTCGACTGTGGAAGATGAAGCTAGTAAATAGCTTCCATAAGTGACCAAGATGCACCCCCTAATTTCACGGGCTCTACTGACTCCCTAGGTTGGGAGAACTGGATTTTTCAGTTGGGCAGGACTTTCGATGTCGTTGCTTGACATGAGGGTATCTATTGCTCAGTACCTCCTGGATAAGAAAGCTGCAGAATGGTGGGAGGCTGTGACGCCCAGATATCGTGTGGTTACTTGGGAGGAGTTTAAGACCGCTATGGAAGCGAAGTACTGTCCACCGCCAGTTCGGGAGCATAGGATCGTGGAGTTATTTACGGAAACACTTCAGGATGTACCGATATCTCAGGCCATCATCACCTATAATCAGCAGTTGAGCTATGTGAAAGAACAGGTGAGAACCGAGGCCGATAAGATTCGCTACTTCAATATGCGCATGAATCCTCATATCAGACAGAGTATGGCACCATTCATGTTTGCCACGTTGAAGGAATATCAGGATCGCGCCCTAGCGATTGAGATGGCAGCCCCGGAGTCATAGTCGGGTTCCGAGGTTAAGAGATAGAAGACCACTGGCAGTTTCTCAGCTGGTAAGGGTGGTCGGTTTTCGAAGTCACTATCTGCTCCGGTATCTGGGAAAAAGTCTTTCCATCAGACGAGAGGTTCTCAGGGCAACCGCTCAATCCAGCCCATGAAACCAGGCGATAGAGTTTGATTCAACTGTAGTCAGAGTGAGCATTTGGTAAAGGATTTCCCATTTCCACTGGTTACATGACGGGGTGGTCATCGTACGACTCATTGAGAGGCAGTTGCCAGGTCAGTCAGAGCTCCTATGGTAACTACAACAACGGGAGAACCTAGTGTCGGCCAGAAGGCTCTAGTATCACATAGCCCTCATGGTAGAGGTCGAGGTCAGCCGGACTATCGTACGATGTCGAGTTCAGGGTCTGTACACCCCCGTCTATATCATATGATACGCACGGAGAAGGCAGACGCTCCAGTGGCATCAGGTACCACATAGATCCTTTCTCATCCAGTATCAGTACTATTTGATTTGGGTGTTACTCACTCTTTTATTGCTTCGAATTGTGTGTCCTATCGATATTGATTGCTTGTTTGAGTGTGAAACGTTTGTAGTGGGTATGTCTAGTGGGGATCTTATGGTCGGGAATCAGGAAGTTAGGGATTGCCCGGTGAGGATCGGGAACCTCAACTGGCCCTCGAACCTCATTGTGGTAGACTTAAAGGGCGAGGATTTGATCCTCGGAGATAATTGGCTGGATCGTCACAGTGCTATCATGGACTATCTGACTCGTACTATCTCGATAGTGGCCGAGGGTGGCACAGAGCATACTCTCGTGGGTTGTAAGCAGGGTAAGTCTAGAAGTGTGATCAGCGCCTTGAAGGTGGTGAAACTTCTCAACCAGGATTGTGTGAGCTATTGGTGTTACACTTTGAAGGCAGAAGATGGTGAAGTTGACATGTCATCGATTCTAGTTGTGAATGAATACCCTTATGTGTTTCCGGATGACTTGTCGAGATTACCACCGCAGAGGGAAGTTGAGTTTCCTATTGATCTAGAGCCGAATGTGTCACCTGTTTCTCGGCCACCGTACCGTATGGCACCGTCGGAGATGTTGGAGTTGAAGAAACAGCTGGAAGAATTGTTAGATAAAGGGTATATCCGACCGAGCGCATCGCCCTGGGGTGCACCTGCGCTTTTTGTTAAGAAGAAGGATGGATCACTTCATTTATGCATCGACTACCGAGAATTAAACAAGTTGACCATCAAAAATAAATACCCTTTGCCTCGGATTTATGACTTGTTTGATCAGTTTCAGGGAGCGACAGTCTTCTCAAAGATTGATTTGCGATCGGGTTACTATCAATTGAGAATTCGGGATAGTAATATATCGAAAGCTGCCTTTCGGACGAGATATGGCCATTACGAGTTTGTGGTTATGCCTTTCCGGCTAAACAATGCCCCAGCAGTGTTCATGAAGTTGATGACCAAAGTTTTTATCGAATATATGGACAAATTTGTAGTCGTCTTTATTTATGACATTCTTATCTATTCCCAGAGCCAGGAGGAGCACGCGGTACACCTCCGGATTGTGTTAGACATTTTGAGTGTGGAGCAGTTGTATGCAAAGTTTTCTAAGTGTGAGTTTTGGCTCAAGAAAGTGACATTCCTCGGGCATGTGATTTCAGCGAAGGGAGTTCGGGTTGATCCGCAGAAGGTAGAGGCGGTACTGGCATGGGAACCGCCTAAGAATGTGAAAGAAATGAGGAGCTTCCTAGGGCTTGCGGGCTATTACCGTATTTGAAGGGTTTTCCAAGGTCTCTTGACCACTAACTCAATTACTTTAGAAAACTCAGAAGTTCGAGTGGAATGCAAATAGACAGTATTTGATGAGTTAAAGAGATGGTTGACTACCGCGCCAGTTTTAGCCTTACCTCAGGGGAACGAGGATTTTGTGGTTTATAGTGATGCTTCGGGACTCAGGCTCGGATGTGTATTGATGCAAAGAGATAGGGTTATTGCTTATGTATCTCGTCAGTTCAAACCTTATGAACTAAATTACCCTACACATGATTTAGAGCTAGCTGCAGTCGTTTTCGCTTTGAAAATTTGGAGGCACTATCTTTATGGCTCGTCGTGTATGATTTACACGGACCATAAGAGTTTGAAGTATATTTTCAGTAAGAAAGAATGGAACATGAGGCAGCGTAGGTGGATGGAATTAATGAAAGATTACGATCTGGAGATTCTTTATCATCCGGGCAAGGTCAATGTAGTAGCTGATGCGTTAAGACCTAAGCCGATGGCTCTACGGATGTTAAAGGTACTTACATATCAAAGTAGAATCCAGCAGGATTTGATTTTTCAGAATATCGAGGTTTGGGTTCAGAAAGTTCAGGGTCAGTTGTGTGCGTTAGAAATTACTTCATCTTTGATTGATGATATCAAGGGGAGACACTATGATGACCCATTTTTAGTCCAGTTGAGGGAGGATGTGAAGAAAGGGAAAGCTCCTGGATTTGTGGTTCAGGATGGCGGAATTTTGAGGTTTCGAGGCAGATTGTGTGTACTAAGCGATATTGAGTTGAGACAGAAAATCTTGAGAGAAGCTCATACTACGCCTTATTCTATACATCCTGGTACAAGCAAAATGTACAAGGATGTAAGGAGTAACATCTGGTGGAGCAACTTGAAGACGGACGTTAGCGAGTTTGTGTCGAAGTGTTTGACATGTCAGTATGTTAAGATCGAACATCAGCGACCTGTCGGATTATTACAACCACTTCCTATTCCGGGGTGGAAGTGGGAGGATATCGTTGTGGACTTCATTACCAGTATGCCTAGAACTCGGACAGGAATGAACATGATTTGGGTCATTGTCGACCGACTAACTAAATCTGCTCATTTTCTGGGTATTAAGGATACTTGGGGACCGGAGAGACTAGCTCGGGTGTTCATTTCAGAAATCGTGAGGTTGCATAGGACTCCTAGGAGTATTATTTCTGATCGAGATGGATGGTTTGTATCACATTTTTTGCAGGCTGTTCATCGAGCCTTGGGAACCGAGTTGAGACTCAGTACATCCTACCATCCGCAAACAGACGGACAATCTGAGCGGACGATATACACATTATAGGATATGTTGCGAGCCTATGTTTTAGACTAGAAAGACGATTGGGAGTCGCAACTGCCGTTGATCGAGTTCACATATAACAATAGTTGACACACCTCGATCAAAATGGCACCATTTGAGGCTTTGTATGGAAGGAAGTGCAGATCACCATTGTGTTGGGATGATGCATCAGAATTGATTGGTACCGAACTAGACTTATTAGTTGAGACGAGATAGAAGATTGTCTTAATTCGCAATAGGTTGTTAACGGCCTAGAGTCGATAGAAGTCCTATGCCGACATGCGTCGCCGGCCGTTAGAGTTTGAGGTTGGAGATCACGTATTGCTGAAGGTGTCACCAACTCGGGGAGTTACCATTTTGGCGGGAAGGGTAAACTTAGTCCGAGATATATTAGACCGTTCGAGATTTTAGATAGAGTTGGAGAGCTTGCATATAGGTTAGGCTTGCCACCGTCCTTGAGTTATGTGCATAGTGTATTCCATTTCTCCCACCTTCGTAAGTATGTACCGGATCCTAGCCAAATTTTTGATTTTGGAGAGATTGAACTGGGTCCCGACATCACGTTTGAGATGAGATCGATTCAGATTTTGGAACGTCGAATAAAACAACTTAGGCACAAAACCATCCCTTTGGTAAAAGTGCAATGGTCGAGACACGGATCAGAAGAAGCGACATGGGGAATGAAGGATAGTATAAGGGAGATATATCCCGAGTTATTCACCTTGTAAGTTTCGGGACGAAACTTCTTTTTAGAAGGCGAGAATGTAATATCTGTATTTTCCAATTTTAATAATTTCTATTTTAGTATATTTTCGTTTTGGACGACTCGTTTGTAACTGTTTCGTTATTCTGAAACTATTTTTTATGCATATATGACCTTTTGGACGAGTTTCATAATTGTTTTTACGAGATTTCACTTATTGTGTAACTTTTCCGCGTTTAGGCTCGATTCTCATAAATCTAGTTCTAAACTGACATTTCATTACTTCTGTGAGTTCCTTTAATATTTCTGGATTCGTTACAACTTTCTGAGATTGTTAGATTGGCCTCGAGCTGTGATTCTCGAGAGTTTGGGCTGCTTTGTAATTTAATTGTATTCGATTCAACTCTTTGTGTGTTTCGTATCATTCATCGTACTCATTCTAATTTGACGATAGTTAAATTATTTATTGTTGTTCATTTCCAAATGTGTCATATTGTATGAAAATAGTATGTCTCGTCTCACCATTAACGGTTGGAGCAGCAGTTGCTGGATTTCACGCAAAACGTACGTTATGCTTCGTACGTATTTCACCTATGTAAATTGGCCAGTAATATCTGGGATTATCTTACGTACGTTATATCTGTTCTTTAACGTACGTAATATCATGCGAACAACAGGGCAGTGAGCCCTGGTTCTCTTTTTACATACGTAAGTATTAGCACATAACGTACGCTAATTCTTCCTTACATACGTTATATCTGTCATACAACGTACGTAATATTCCCTATCTATCGAGTCAGTAGGTTCTATGAGGGTTCAGTACGTACTTAAGGCAGATGCCTTAGCATACGTTATAGTGATAACGTACGTAATGGATGACACATTACGTACGTAATATTGTTCAGTATATAATCGGGATCCAGTCCAGTTTTTGTCATTCTTCTCTTCTCTTCTCCTTTTCCTCTGGCGATTGGGCGATTTGGTCTGGGTACTACATATTTTTGACGATTATCATCCTCCTTCTGTAATTTCAAAGTTCCAGCCCGGATTTAATGCTATCTAATCATCTTCCTCCGCACGAATCAAGGTAAAGATTCCTAGAACCCTTGTTTGGGCTTTTTTGGTAATTTGGTTTTCCTACTCCGAATTTAGCATAGATTGTTGTTAGATTTAGAGTATACTCTCGTAATCCTTCGTTTTCCTTATGGCTTTGTTGGATAAACTCCGACATTTCCGTTATTCTTCAAGCACAGTCGATGATGCCTGCGTTTTGTCCGTTAAATTGTTCCAACGGGTAGGGCTTAGGATGATTCCTTTCGTTCTTCATAGTATTGTGTTTGATTTATGCCATTGTGAATGAGGAACGAACCTTCGAAGGGAGTTGGACTAGAACCCTTCCTTTTCACCATTTTCTTCACGTCGTGTGGTTCAAGGCAAGAACTTATGTTACACCGTATTATATAGAATATAAGTTCGGAATTGATGAAAAGTTGTGACAAATGTGTGTGTGTGTGTGTTGATGTTGTTCTTCCACCTGGGGACAATTTGGCGGAACCTCTAGGGGTCGCTACTAAGGGATACGGCTGCAGAAGTGGTTTCCCACCCGGGGACGGTCCGAGGGGGCCTCCGGGGGTCGATACTATGGGGTACAACTAAGGGTTACCAAGTATGGAATTATGTTGGAGTAATGTGATGTTATGATTTCTTCGATGATCATGCTTTGATGAAAATGTGATATTCCTATTGTCTTTCTAATATTTTCAAATGCGATATCCATGTTGGATTGTACTCGTATGTAATATTATGTAAATAGGTACTTGCACTAGCTATTCGAATGCTAACCCTTTAAATGGGGGAAATGCGTTTCATGCATTTCAGGTATCAGGCGAACTGAGGAGCCAGTACGGGATACGCATGCAAAGGATGGCCAAGCATGATGATAAGGCTCGAGTTTATTTTTAATATTTTATTATCATGCTTACGTGGGTCGTCGGAGTTAGTCTATTATTGTTTTAAAAATATTGTTAAAGTCCCATGCGTGGGCAATGAACTCGTTTTACCTTATGTTTTCTGATATAAAACTAAATTGTTTTGGCCGAGGCACGACCTTACTATTATTACTAAAGTGTCGATATGGGATTTTTATATATTGTGTGTCATATGTTAGCCTGGTTGACCTTGATAAAAGTTCTACGACGTGTAATAACCCTTAAGAGATTTAGGGTGTTACATCAGTTCCCCACAACAACTGATATATGATGATTTCTCTTTTTATTTTTCTTAATAATGGAAGAAACTTTTAAAACTATTGAAAAAAGATTTTCCTTTTTGAACAAAAAAGACAGTTGAAAATTGACAAAAACATACTCAAAAGGATGATGAGGTTGCTAATGAATAATAGCATACTGTTTGATGTTCGATTCATTATTTAAGATAAAGTGAGAATAACAGGTGAATTCACAGAAACACCTACTAGATTTTTACCAGAGCTTGGAAAAAGTTCATACGCCAAGAAACGACGAGCAAAGAAAATGACCGTTTGCTACATATGTGCCAAGTGGAACTGTGATTCCAAATGTCAATCATTAGTAATTCATTCCACAAACAGAGAAGATAATATTCAGTTCATCAATGATGGTCTAAATAAGGAAAATTTAGATGATACCGAAATTTTTCTTGGCACGCATCTTAGTGGACTCGTACATTACGGGATTCGATGTTTGTGAAATAAGTTCAAACCAGAATATGAACACAGTCTTGGGAATATGACATTAAAAGATCCTATTTGCCGATTTGAAAGAAAAATGGATGGAAAGCTTATCATCGACTCATAAAAGGCATTTAAGCCGTTTCGAAATAAAAATCAGAGGAAGATGTGAGCCACAATCACAACTACTATACATACATGTGAGTATCTTAAATTTTTGTCGCTTTGCCAATTTTCTAAATAAAAAAGTGATACCCAATAAATGCCTTCATTATTATATTGAATAGTTGAAGCGGAATTAATGCAACTACTGATTTGATAAATATTTTCACTTTATTTTGCATCTATAAATAAACATTGGATTTTTTGCTTTTCTGCATCCCTCAAACTTGCATTTTCTCTTTTTTTTTCTCTAAAGGGTGGAATCATCATCTTCCGTAGATTTAACTCTATCTACATTTTTTTGGAGCTAGTCATGGGAAAGAGGCTTGCTTTACTGAAGCAGCCCACAACTGGGTCGCACTTTAGGAGAAAAATGCATCATCTACTTTACGAAGGAGGGAGTCTAGGATTAATGGGACGTGCTGCTGCTTCTGTCTATACGAAAGGAGTAAAAGTGTTGGGAGTTATTCCAAAGCCTCGGGATGAAAGTAAAATCACCGACACAACTATTGGAGATGAGCTTAGAGTTGTGAATATGCAAGACTGCATAACTCACATGATACATAATGTCGACATCTTTATCACACTTCCTGGTAGTTTGGGCATTCTTGAGGAACTTTTTCATGTGGTTACCAAGGCCCAGCTAAATGTTCATAAAAAACAATAGGTCTGCTAAATGTAAATAGTTTATTTGATGGTTTACTTTCTTTCGTCGACTACTCTTCTGGAAAGGTTTTATTTCTGAGCATGCTAAACGAACCATAGTTGTTGCAACAACACCAGGAGAGCTGATCAAAGACTTATCGCATTTGTTTCTCAACCAGATCCACTAGCTAATGTTGTTCGTATGGAAGATTTTACTATGCGAAAACAAAAAATTGATTCGTTCATTTCCCTTTGAAGTCTTGCTTCATTCCTCTTGTTTTCACTTTTAGCGGGTGTAAAAATCATGAAAATGATGGGAGATTAAGGAGTTTCTTTTTTATTACTTTATGTGCATCTATTCACGATTTATGTATTGTTATTTCTATTCTAATTTTCTCATTTTTTTAATACAAGCATTGATGGCAGCGTAAGGAGACTTTTCGGACTCTCTTGAAGCGCATCTTAGTAGTTTCTTTTATGCTTCAAAGTATGTTTTATTTTTTTTTATCTGTTGATGGCAGCATAAGGCGACTCTTCAGACTCTCTTGAAATGCATCTAGGTTGTTTGTATTATACTTATGGGTATATTTTTCTTTTGTTGTTTTGCCACACAAGCCTTCTTTAAAATCTTACTCCATTGTTCTTTTTACACAATAAGGATATTGTTTATTATTAAGTGTGGGAGAAGAGTCTATATATCTCTCTATATCTATATATATATATAATATAAAACAAGAGTTGAAAATCATGGCGCCATTTTCTTGAGAAAAAATTAGTGAATAATTACTTTTGGGGACGTTTTACTAGTTTTGATAATGGATTTGGATGAAGGTGTATGAGATTCAATACACAAACACCCTTTTGTTGAGTTCTAAGCCTTAGCAATCTACACACACACATACACACACACACACACACACACACACACATATATATATATATATATATATATATATAGCTTTATATTTTTTGTGATCAAACGGTTGTGTTCACTATAGAACTTGCTCATTTATACATTTCGAGACTACAATTATAAGCTCTTACATTTAGATGATGAAGGAAAATAGGATTAACCCCTTTTGGCTTATATTTTTCCCCATCATATTTTATCCATAGAAGCCCCATTGAGCCCTGACCTATTTCTTTGATCAAGCACATTACTTTAGCTATTATCCGTTCTTGTTGATGACTCATCCATTTGCACTTTCTGGTCAAAGACTTGATTGTGAACTAGATGTGTGATAAATAGGGATCGAAGTTCATAAGAGTATTGTGGGGGATCATGAGCTTTCATTGAAACTCAAAGGGTGTGAAGTACATTGGAGTATTGAGATGAAGGAAAAGAAGATGTGAATAAAGGCCAACAAAAAAACCCTGAAAAAGCGGGAGGTCAAGTGCGAAAATCATTACTATGTATACATAAAATAGCAGTTGAACTATCCCTTGAGTGATACATAATTCTTTATAGATGATCCATCGACATGATTTTTCTTACACGAAAATGTGATCTTGTCAAATAGAAATTCAATTACCTTGAAGAAGTACATAATAACTTAGGAATACTGGTTTGAGAGCTTTCATTGCAAAAGAGGGGATGTGGAATTTTTTTGTAATTATAACGTATCTAAATTCACAATTGATCTTGGCTCGCAAATCTCGTAATTTTCCCTTTATCCTACCCATAACCAAAGCTACGTACAACCAAAAGAAAGACCTTTCGATTTATGCATGAGTTTACCCTTTTTAGTAGTGGAGACTTTATTTTTGACCAAGCATATGGTAATGATACATTATATTTTGATATGAGTGAACTCTTTTTTATTATCCTGCGTATATACTTGAGTGAAGGATGACATCCAACGTGAGGGTATTGAATATTTTTGCATTCGAGTCTCAATGAAGCTGTTAGAATTTGGTGGAGCATCCTATTTTTCTTTGATCTCACTTATGTCAAGATCACTTGTTCTATCGTGATATTGGCATTGTCATGAATTTTTCAGCATATGAGTCTTATTACTCGGGTATAAGATTTTCCCGAGGACGTGCAATAGAATTAAATTTTACCTGCAGATTATCAAACCGGCACAAGACATATATGTTCGTACTGAGGATGATATTTTTATAGAATCCGAACATATCCATGAGTGGTCTCTTTTTATTCCTCTCATCGAGACGATCGTTTTGAAAAATAATTCACCTGAATCCAAGTTCGTATAAAGAAGTTATGGTCGAACTTGGGGGATATTTAAAATAATGGATCAATAATATTGAGACAAGTGGCAGCATCATATTGGAGGGTGACGACGTCAGCATGACATCAGTGATGATGTAGATCAGATAAGATGAGGATATGAGTTTGTATAATTGATATCTTTGGGAAGCTGGATTTAAGCATTTAAAAATTTATAGTAAGTGTCCTTGCACTGCTATAAATAGCAGTGCACTTTGGCTTAGGAGTGTTCAGTAGAGAGGAGGAGACGAAGGAGAGATCGGAGAGTGTACTGTTAAAATTATATTTGAGAAATAATAATATTATGGAGTATTTACTTATTTGTATTGTTATTAATATTATTATGAGTGAGTAATTTTCTTTTACTGGAGTTATGATGAAACCATGTCTAAATTATTATTTATATTTATATAATAATTCTAGCTATGTGTTTTAATGATTATGATTGCTTCAACAGGGGAATTTAGTTGATCAATCATATCACGTATTTTTGACAGCTATATGTCATCATTGCCTTGTGATTATTCATATTAGTTAATTTCTTCAATTATTTGTTTTTCATTAAATTAGATGCATATAATGCTTAAAAATCACTTATTAAGTGAAGAAAAATTTATATTTGAATAATAGTTTTGTATTTATTGCTAAATTCATAGGGAAATAGTGAGAATAATTTCAAATATATTTTCTAAATTTATTGAAATTAATATATAAACTAAGTAATAAATAGACATTGATGGATTCTAAACCCTAGTACATTGTTTAAAAACCTATTTATCTAAAATTCACTTAAAAATTATTGTTATTTAATGCAGTTATTACAACCATTCAACAATCAAATTATTTGGGACTAGGTTAGAATTTAATGTAATTTGGTTTAATACGATATAAGTATTTTTACTTCACCAACATGGTCCTCCCCGTGGAATCGACCTTGCACACATATCTACATCGAACGAATCGTGCTCTTGCGAGTATATATACCATCAGCTCATGTTCCAGCTCTAAGCCCAATCAGAATCGAGCCCTCCCCACGTATTTTTTGAATCGAGGTATCGGGCCGCTTCATCGGCATATTATGGTATCGATGACATTCATGTCATCTACGTAGACTCTACAATCACGATCCAATGTCTGCTTATTTTATGAAATGCATAGACAGATATCACTGTTCTTGTATACCTTCACAATTAAGTATTCACGTAAGTGGTTGTACCACATCCTTTTGGATTGATTCAACCCATACAATGGATGATGCAACTTCACTGTGTAAGTGCTTCATGGTTAACGATGTCCATTATGGGAGAGTATGTTCCCTTATAATCGATGCCCAGAGGCTGCGAGAAGCCATGGAAATCCAACCTCGCTTTGTAACGCATGACCTCATTCTTATCATTGCAATTATGAATAAAGATTCATTTATGTCCAACTGATTTAACGCCCATAGGTACTGGCTCGATACGTCCAAATACCTCATGTTTAGAAATTTGGTCTATTTATGCCTGTATTACATCTTTCTGTTTCATCTAATAGGCTCTTCATTGACATTCAACAACCGAGTGATGTTCAGCATAGTCGTCTTCAATGATTTCTTGAGTGACGAAGTAGGAAAAAGCATCATCAACTAGCGTGGACGAACAGTTCAACAATAAGTATTCACTTGTATGTTATATTGAGTATTTATTCTCCAACATCAATAAAGTTTCCTATATGTCTGTCGATCGTTTTACTATTTATTCAAGGACATATCCGTAGTTAGATAGAATCTCGTATGGCGGAGTCACTGTTTCTATAATGAGAGGATTATGTGCCTCCATTCCTCTTTTATTTCGAGGTTTGGTATCCTTTCTACCCACTGGCCTCCCCTATTTTCGAGCAGGAATAACAGTAGCCAAAGCAGCCGTCCCACTTGCCCTATTACCGAGACTTTTAACCTTGCAGGAACTTTTGCAGCTAGAATGGTAGATCTTGTCACTCTCATGGTCTGAGTAAAACTTTCAGGCACTGAATATGCAAGTTTCTGAAGAATGAGAATGCGCTGCACTTTCTGCTCAGATTGAGTAATGCGGGGATCTTAATGAGGAAAAGACGGAGCACACCAGATAATTTTCTGGCAGACTCATTTTAGTACGATGTGGAGACATAATTGGCACATATAATGCTCAACTGGAAATTTGTAAATGTGAAATATCATTCTCATATCCAGTTACTAACTCTCACGCACTAAACAGTTGATTTGCAGTTGGTCAAAATCGAATAAGTACAACTGCATGCAAAATTGCATTACCCCAGGCAAAAATCAGCAAATTGGTGCATAATACTAATGCTCGGACTATAGTAGTAACCGCTTGCGAATGAATGTGGTAATTATATGTTCAACTTCAATCCCCATCGACATGTAATAGTCGTTGAAGGGCTTCAACGTAAATTCACTAGCATTTTCCAATCTTAATGATGAAATTGGAAAGTCAGGATGGTTCGCCCGTAACTTATTGATCTCTGTTAGTAGTTTAGACCATCGCGTTGATGTATCAACCCGAACCATAAAATATATGAATGATCCACAATCTGGCTGAGTAGGTCCACGAATGTCCCCTTGAATTCTTTGTAAGAAGCAACACTTTGTATTGAGTCTTTAACAAAGTATGGAGAAGGTGTGAACTTTGGTCGTGAATAGGCTTTACAAAACAATTTAGGGCATTGGAGGTTGCCATGAAAGCCTCAGGATTTTCAGAATATACGCCAGCATCTCGGCTTGCAATCTCCAATCCTTACGATGTTGTATCAGACTCACATCAATGTCAATGTCGATTAGTGCTTCTAATCATTTTATTGACTTAAAAGATGGATGACCATGAGAGTTTTTGAAAATGTGAATCATCATGTCGTATCCATGGTGACTAAGATAGTCATGTCACGCTTGATATATCTCGGAATTACATAACTCATGACTCACATCATTCATTGAATAACCCTTATTATAGTTTGGTGTAAACCACTACTTATGACCAGAATACGGAACTGCTGCATATTCGCGTTACACGAGGGATTTTGTATTTCTTCCATTCATTTCAAACACGTCCTGACTCTTGTATATTTTAGGCTTTACTATAATTAAAAATTACAACTGTGTTGTTGCCCAAAATATTTATCCGAAGATTAAATACTGCTGGAATGGACGGACAACAAACAAGGTTGCGGGAGCACTTCCGAGAGGGTGTGAATAACACAAGATTTGCCAGGTTTGTTAGGCCCGGGCTTGAATGCTCTCGCGAGATGTTATTAATACAAATATTCGTGGATACAAGTATTAATGTGAGAATCTAAGTACAATGAGTGTAAAAAGACCATGTTAATCCAGCTCTTGAGCGAAGCCTTGGTGTTCTTGCTCTCGACCGATCGTCTTCTATGTGAGAGAGGCTGAGAGAGAAGAATGAACCGAAAGATAGCTGTTGCCAAGAGTAGGAGAAAGCCAAGTTGTGTGTAAAATCCCGTGGGTGCTGAAGTTCTGAAGCCTCTTTCCAAGCGCAGGGAGCCTTCTATTTATAGGGGCTGAGGAGCCTTATTTTCTGGTGGGCGATCGCCTTTCGTCCAATATAATAATGGGGCGATCGTCCTTAAGTCACATGGGTTGTCTGCCTAAAGTCCAAGGCAGCTGTCGGCAGCCAGCTGCGCGGTCCAATGAGGAGCCAGCACGCGTCCGGAGTCACTGTCACAGGCGGTCCCACGGACACCTTTCGGCGGGCCTGTCGGCTGGTGGGAAGATGCTGACAGGCTGTGGTCAACGATCCGTGAAAAGCGGATCTTGTCCGGGCGCTGCACGTGGGTTCTGTCCTGAGCTTCGGCCTTTGCCGACTGGGTGATCATCGGCTTCGAGCGGCATGAGGCGATCGTCATTGGTCGGTCACCAAGGGTCGATCGGTAAATCACCAGGGGTCGGCATCGGTCGGCCACAAAGGGTCGATCGGCAAGTGCCGAGAGATGATCGTCTGCTAGTCGGTCGCCAGGAGTCGATCGCCAAGTACCGAGAGACGATCGTCTTAGATGTCGATCGCTCGGCACCGGGACTTGTCCTGGGACCTTCGGTCGGCCGATCTATCTTGGCTGCCGGGCTAAGGCTAGGTCGCCTGGTCAGTCGCGGCTCTGCCTTGTCTGCGGGCTAAGACTAGGTCGCCGATCTCTGTCGGCGATTACGCCTCATTGCTCGGCAATGGCTAGGTCGCCCGATCTCTGAGGCGATCGCCGGTCGAAGAGTATAATTCTCGACACAACAATTGCCCCCCAACTTGCTCCGATGTTGAAGACATGGGGCGAGGTGGTTCTTGCTGGCGATCGTGTAAGATGAGGACGGGCGATCCGTTGAGCTGACTTTGGATTCGGACTTGGGCGATCTGGTCGATTGGCTAGCTATCTTTCGGTCTTGTACCTACGAAAAACAACATTGGCCGATCCCCCTCAGAAACTTGATGGTTTCGTCGTTTGAGGAATCGTGCACAGTCGCGGAGTTCGATGGACCGACTCCATGACCGTGTCTTGTGCGCGAACGACATTGACTGTCTCGTGACTCATTTTATTGTGAGGGTCCTCTGTTAGGCTGCGTCTCGCCTCGTATTTACACGAAGGGTGTGCGGTTTTGGTCTAGAGGAGTCCTTGCGCGGGGCAGCGTCGGATGATTCAACTCTACGTCCGCGGCTTGTTAGCTCTGCTTCCACCTCGGCCCGCCATGAAGATGGCGAACCTCGACGGTGTACGTTGAGACGGGGGTAGTGGCACGTCGCATTGTCCGGGTTCACCATGTAAGATGATGATCCTTTGAGGGCGGGCGATCGTGTCCACTGATTAGTTTTGGAGGGCCCTCAGACTACGCCGGCCTCGTATTTAAACGAAGGGCAGGCGATCTTGGCCCAAAGGGACCTTGCAAGGCCGAAGCAGCCAGTTCCATCGACTACCAGGACCATGGCTGTATGCTGTGCGGTGGAGGCGATCTCGTGCCTTAGTCCATCATGTTAGATGGTGAACCGTCGATGGCGAACGAGTCCTCCGAGTTTTGGTGATGTTGCTTGAGATCGGCGATCGGGATGGAAGACTGGTGATCGTCGCTCGGCTGCCGATCGCATTATTCATACGTTGATATCGGCGATTGGGCTGGAGATCGTCTTTCGGGCGCCGATCGCGCTGCTCATAGGCTAAGGAGAAACCCCACACCCGGTCATGTAGATGTTGAACTTGTTCAGGTGTGTTTCGGGGTCCGATCTCCCCTCGTACAGAGGTGTTTGAGGAGGAGCGATCTTGTGCTGCACGGGGGCGAGCTCGATGTGGACCGCGAGTGGCTCGCTCGGCTCGGCGATCTTCTTCTTGGCGCCTGCCCCGGATTCCAGGAGCGCCTTCATGTCGTCGAGCTGGCGTTGCATCGCGGCCATCGCCGTGGCTCGGTCGCTCGTGGGTCGGCTTTGGGAGCGGGAGCCGAGGCGATCGTGTACCGATCTCCTGACTCCGCTGCTGCCGACCTCGGCTATTTGGCGAGGGGGAGCCAGACGGCTGGGCTGCCTTCTGGGAGTCGGATAGGCCGAGCTCCTGGTGACGGACTCGAGCTCCGTCGTCTCGTGGCCGGGGCCGGACTGCCCCGGTCGCCAAGATGGGTCGCTGCCGAGGCGATCGAAAACCGAGGTGCCCCGGCTGGCGAACGCCTCTTGTTGCGGATGGGAGCCCCCCTGGCGATCGCTCGGTCAGCAACGCCTTGAACTTCCGTTTGGTCCTCCGGCGGATGGCCGAGGGGGTGATAGCGGGAGGCGCGCCGAGAGCACTCCGTCGCTCCTGTAGGACGGCCATGGCCTCCTCGATCTGTTCCGCGGTTCGGAACTGATCGAGTGAGAGACTTGGGCCGACCCCCAAGGGCGGGATCGAGCGTCTCGGACCGCGGCGGCTACCTCCGCCATTGGCTATGGCTCGGATTGAGACGGAACGAGGCACCTGGTGGGCTGGCCAGCGGCTTTCTTCGACGCGGAGGCGGAAGACATGATTCTGAAAGCTTTCTCTAAAGAACAATAAGTGTTTCTTCAGGTATATGCCCCGGAGAACAGTGAGTGTTCTTCGAGACGGTGGGAATAAAATTGAGGGTTAGATAGCCCTTCTTCTAGCGCCAATTGTTGTTGCCCAAAATATTTATCCGAAAATTAAATACTGCTGGAATGGACGGACAACAAACAAGGTTGCGGGAGCACTTCTGAGAGGGTGTGAATAACACAAGATTTGTCGGGTTTGTTAGGCCCGGGCTTGAATGCTCTCGCGAGATGTTGTTAATACAAATATTTGTGGATACAAGTATTAATGTGAGAATCTAAGTACAATGAGTGTAAAAAGACCCTGTTAATCCAGCTCTTGAGCGAAGCCTTGGTGTTCTTGCTCTCGGCCGATCGTCTTCTGTGTGAGAGAGGCTGAGAGAGAAGAATGAACCGAAAGATAGTTGTTGCCAAGAGTATGAGAAAGCCAAGTTGTGTGTAAAATCCTGTGGGTGCTGAAGTTCTGAAGCCTCTTTCCAAGCGTAGGGAGCCTTCTATTTATAGGGGCTGAGGAGCCTTATTTTCTGGAGGGCGATCGCCTTTCGTCCAATATAATAATGGGGCGATCGTCCTTAAGTCACATGGGCTGTCTGCCTAAAGTCCAAGGCAGCTGTCGGCAGCCAGCTGTGCGGTCCAATGAGGAGCCAGCACGCGTCCGGAGTCATTGTCACAGGCGGTCCCACGGACACCTTTCGGCGGGCCTGTCGGCTGGTGGGAAGATGCTGACAGGCTGTGGTCAACGATCCGTGAAAAGCGGATCTTGTCCGGGCGCTGCACGTGGGTTCTGTCCTGAGCTTCGGCCTTTGCCGACTGGGTGATCATCGGCTTCGAGCGGCATGAGGCAATCGTCATTGGTCGGTCACCAAGGGTCGATCGGTAAATCACCAGGGGTCGGCATCGGTCGGCCACAAAAGGTCGATCGGCAAGTGCCGGGAGATGATCATCTGCTAGTCGGTCGCCAGGAGTCGATCGCCAAGTACCGAGAGACGATCGTCTTAGATGTCGATCGCTCGGCACCGGGACTTGTCCTGGGACCTTCGGTCGGCCGATCTATCTTGGCTGCCGGGCTAAGGCTAGGTCGCCTGGTCGCTGGTCGGCAGCTCTGCCTTGTCTGCGGGGCTAAGACTAGGTCGCCCGATCTCTGGTCGGCAGTTCTGCCTCGGCTGCTCGGCAATGGCTAGGTTGCCCGATCTCTGAGGCGATCGCCGGTCGAAGAGTATAATTCTCGACACAACAATTGCCCCCCAGCTTGCTCCGATGTTGAAGACATGGGGCGAGGTGGTTCTTGCTTGCGATCGTGTAAGATGAGGACGGGCGATCCGTTGAGCTGACTTTGGATTCGGACTTGGGCGATCTGGTCGATTGGCTAGCTATCTTTCGGTCTTGTACCTGCGAAAAACAACATTGGCCGACCCCCCTCAGAAACTTGATGGTTTCGTCGTTTGAGGAATCGTGCACAGTCGCGGAGTTCGATGGACCGACTCCATGACCGTGTCTTGTGCGCGAACGACATTGACTGTCTCATGACTCATTTTATTGTGAGGGTCGTCTGTTAGGCTGCGCCTCGCCTCGTATTTAAACGAAGGGCGTGCGCTCTTGGTCTAGAGGAGTCCTTGCGCGGGGCAGCGTCGGATGATTCAACTCTACGTCCGCGACTTGTTAGCTCTGCTTCCACCTCGGCCCGCCATGAAGATGGCGAACCTCGACGGTGTACGTTGAGACGGGGGTAATGGCACGTCGCATTGTCCGGGTTCACCATGTAAGATGATGATCCTTTGAGGGTTGGCAATCGTGTCCACTGATTAGTTTTGGAGGGCCCTCAGACTACGCCGGCCTCGTATTTAAACGAAGGGCAGGCGATCTTGGCCCAAAGGGACCTTGCATGGCCGAAGCAGCCAGTTCCATCGACTACCAGGACCATGGTTGTATGCTGTGCGGTGGAGGCGATCTCGTGCCTTAGTCCATCATGTTAGATGGTGAACCGTCGATGGCGAACGAGTCCTCCGGGTTTTGGTGATGTTGCTTGAGATCGGCGATCGGGCTGGAAGACTGGTGATCGTCGCTCGGCTGCCGATCGCATTATTCATACGTTGATATCGGCGATTGGGCTGGAGATCGTCTTTCGGACGCCGATCGCGCTGCTCATAGGCTAAGGAGAAACCTTTGCCTGGCCAGAAAGTCTGCGGCCTTAGCTCGGAAGATCGCGTAGGTCGAGGGTTGGTCCTTCGTAAGATGCCTGAACATAGGCGAAAGACCATGGAATCCTCCTAGGACCGTGTAGAGGGCGATCTCATCGCTTATGGGTCCACCGTTGACGATGATCTCGTCTACCCGGTCGATGTAGTCCGAGTCGGACTCATCTTCCCCTTGCTTGATTCGCAACATGCGATGGGGACCTTCTGGCCGAGCGACCCTGGTGGCGAAGTACCCTGTGAAGACGTTCGCCAGTTGGTTAAAGGAGCCGATGGACCGAGGCGGCAATGAGGCGTACCACCTGTGGGCTAGGTCGTCCAGCGTCAAAAGGAACATTCGGCACCTGGTCGCGTCTGATGCCCCACACCCGGTCATGTAGATGTTGAACTTGTTCAAGTGTGTTTCGGGATCCGATCTCCCCTCGTACAGAGGTGTTTGAGGAGGAGCGATCTTGTGCTGCACGGGGGCGAGCTCGATGTGGACCGCGAGTGGCTCGCTCGGCTCGGCGATCTTCTTCTTGGCGCCTGCCCCGGATTCCAGGAGCGCCTTCATGTCGTCGAGCTGGCGTTGCATCGCGGCCATCGCCGTGGCTCGGTCGCTCGTGGGTCGGCTTTGGGAGCGGGAGCCGAGGCGATCGTGTACCGATCTCCTGACTTCGCTGCTGCCGACCTCGGCTATTTGGCGAGGGGGAGCCAGACGGCTGGGCTGCCTTCTGGGAGTCGAATAGGCCGAGCTCCTGGTGACAGACTCGAGCTCCGTCGTCTCGTGGCCGGGGCCGGACTGCCCCGGTCGCCAATATGGGTCGCTGCCGAGGCGATCGAAAACCGAGGTGCCCCGGCTGGCGAGCGCCTCTTGTTGCGGATGGGAGCCCCCTGGCGATCGCTCGGTCAGCAACGCCTTGAACTTCCGTTTGGTCCTCCGGCGGATGGCCGAGGGGGTGATAGCGGGAGGCGCGCCGAGAGCACTCCGTCGCTCCTGCAGGACGGCCATAGCCTCCTCGATCTGTTCCGCGGTTCGGAACTGATCGAGTGAGAGACTTGGGCCGACCCCCAGGGGCGGGATCGAGCGTCTCGGACCGCGACGGCTACCCTCCGCCATTGGCTATGGCTCGGATTGAGACGGAACGAGGCACCTGGTGGGCTGGCCAGCGGCTTTCTTCGACGCGGAGGCGGAAGACATGATTCTGAAAGCTTTCTCTAAAGAACAGTAAGTGTTTCTTAAGGTATATGCCCCGGAGAACAGTGAGTGTTCTTCGAGACGGTGGGAATAAAATTGAGGGTTAGATAGCCCTTCTTCTAGCGCCAATTGTTGTTGCCCAAAATATTTATCCGAAGATTAAATACTGCTGGAATGGACGGACAACAAACAAGGTTGCGGGAGCACTTCCGAGAGGGTGTGAATAACACAAGATTTGTCGGGTTTGTTAGGCCCGGGCTTGAATGCTCTCGCGAGATGTTGTTAATACAAATATTCGTGGATACAAGTATTAATGTGAGAATCTAAGTACAATGAGTGTAAAAAGACCCTGTTAATCCAGCTCTTGAGTGAAGCCTTGGTGTTCTTGCTCTCGGCCGATCGTCTTCTGTGTGAGAGAGGCTGAGAGAGAAGAATGAACCGAAAGATAGCTGTTGCCAAGAGTATGAGAAAGCCAAGTTGTGTGTAAAATCCCGTGGGTGCTGAAGTTCTGAAGCCTCTTTCCAAGCGCAGGGAGCCTTCTATTTATAGGGGCTGAGGAGCCTTATTTTCTGGCGGGCGATCGTCCTTAAGTCACATGGGCTGTCTGCCTAAATTCCAAGGCAGCTGTCGGCAGTCAGCTGTGCGGTCCAATGAGGAGCCAGCACGCGTCCGGAGTCACTGTCACAGGCGGTCCCACGGACACCTTTCGGCGGGCCTGCTACCGGTGGGAAGATCTCGACAGTCAGGGTCAACGATCCGTGAAAAGCGGATCTTGTCCGGGCGCTGCACGTGGGTTCTGTCCTGAGCTTCGGCCTTTGCCGACTGGGTGATCATCGGCTTCGAGCGGCATGAGGCGATCGTCATTGGTCGGTCACCAAGGGTCGATCGGTAAATCACCAGGGGTCGGCATCGGTCGGCCACAAAGGGTCGATCGGCAAGTGCCGAGAGATGATCGTCTGCTAGTCGGTCGCCAGGAGTCGATCGCCAAGTACCGAGAGACGATCGTCTTAGATGTCGATCGCTCGGCACCGGGACTTGTCCTAGGACCTTCGGTCGGCCGATCTATCTTGGCTGCCGGGCTAAGGCTAGGTCACCTGGTCGCTGGTCGGCAGCTCTGCCTTGTCTGCGGGGCTAAGACTAGGTCGCCCGATCTCTGGTCGGCAGTTCTGCCTCGGCTGCTCGGCAATGGCTAGGTTGCCCGATCTCTGAGGCGATCGCCGGTCGAAGAGTATAATTCTCGACACAACAATTGCCCCCCAGCTTGCTCCGATGTTGAGGACATGGGGCGAGGTGGTTCTTGCTTGCGATCGTGTAAGATGAGGACGGGCGATCCGTTGAGCTGACTTTGGATTCGGACTTGGGCGATCTGGTCGATTGGCTAGCTATCTTTCGGTCTTGTACCTGCGAAAAACAACATTGGTCGATCCCCCTCAGAAACTTGATGGTTTCGTCGTTTGAGGAATTGTGCACAGTCGCGGAGTTCGATGGACCGACTCCATGACCGTGTCTTGTGCGCGAACGACATTGACTGTCTCGTGACTCATTTTATTGTGAGGGTCCTCTGTTAGGCTGCGCCTCGCCTCGTATTTAAACGAAGGGCGTGCGGTCTTGGTCTAGAGGAGTCCTTGCGCGGGGCAGCGTCGGATGATTCAACTCTACGTCCGCGGCTTGTTAGCTCTGCTTCCACCTCGGCCCGCCATGAAGATGGCGAACCTCGACGGTGTACGTTGAGACGGGGGTAGTGGCACGTCGCATTGTCCGGGTTCACCATGTAAGATGATGATCCTTTGAGGGCGGGCGATCGTGTCCACTGATTAGTTTTGGAGGGCCCTCAGACTACGCTGGCCTCGTATTTAAACGAAGGGCGGGCGATCTTGGCCCAAAGGGACCTTGCATGGCCGGGCGGCCTGGGCCCCATCGACTACGGGACCATGGTGTATCTTTGTGCGGTGGAGGCGATCTCGTGCCTTAGTCCATCATGTTAGATGGTGAACCGTCGATGGCGAACGAGTCCTCCGGGTTTTGGTGATATTGCTTGAGATCGGCGATCGGGCTGGAAGACTGGTGATCGTCGCTCGGCTGTCGATCGCATTATTCATACGTTGATATCGGCGATTGGGCTGGAGATCGTCTTTCGGGCGCCGATCGCGCTGCTCATAGGCTAAGGAGAAACCTTTGCCTGGCCAGAAAGTCTGCGGCCTTAGCTCGGAAGATCGCGTAGGTCGAGGGTTGGTCCTTCGTAAGATGCCTGAACATAGGCGAAAGACCATGGAATCCTCCTAGGACCGTGTAGAGGGCGATCTCATCGCTTATGGGTCCACCGTTGAGGATGATCTCGTCTACCCGGTCGATGTAGTCCGAGTCGGACTCATCTTCCCCTTGCTTGATTCGCAACATGCGATGGGGACCTTCTGGCCGAGCGACCCTGGTGGCGAAGTACTCTGTGAAGACGTTCGCCAGTTGGTTAAAGGAGCCGATGGACCGAGGCGGCAATGAGGCGTACCACCTGTGGGCTAGGTCGTCCAGCGTCAGAGGGAACATTCGGCACCTGGTCGCGTCTGATGCCCCACACCCGGTCATGTAGTTGTTGAACTTGTTCAGGTGTGTTTCGGGGTCCGATCTCCCCTCGTACAGAGGTGTTTGAGGAGGAGCGATCTTGTGCTGCACGGGGGCGAGCTCGATGTAGACCGCGAGTGGCTCGATCGGCTCGGCGATCTTCTTCTTGGCGCCTGCCCCGGATTCCAGGAGCGCCTTCATGTCGTCGAGCTGGCGTTGCATCGCGGCCATCGCCGTGGCTCGGTCGCTCGTGGGTCGGCTTTGGGAGCGGGAGCCGAGGCGATCGTGTACCGATCTCCTGACTCCGCTGCTGCCGACCTCGGCTATTTGGCGAGGGGGAGCCAGACGGTTGGGCTGCCTTCTGGGAGTCGGATGAACGAGCTCCTGGTGACGGACTCGAGCTCCGTCGTCTCGTGGCCGGGGCCGGACTGCCCCGGTCGCCAAGATGGGTCGCTGCCGAGGCGATCGAAAACCGAGGTGCCCCGGCTGGCGAGCGCCTCTTGTTGCGGATGGGAGCCCCCTGGCGATCGCTCGGTCAGCAACGCCTTGAACTTCCGTTTGGTCCTCCGGCGGATGGCCGAGGGGGTGATAGCGGGAGGCGCGCCGAGAGCACTCCGTCGCTCCTGTAGGACGGCCATGGCCTCCTCGATCTATTCCGCGGTTCGGAACTGATCGAGTGAGAGACTTGGGCCGACCCCCAGGGGCGGGTTCGAGCGTCTCGGACCGCGGCGGCTACCCTCCGCCATTGGCTATGGCTCGGATTGAGACGGAACGAGGCACCTGGCGGGCTGGCCAGCGGCTTTCTTCGACGCGGAGGCGGAAGACATGATTCTGAAAGCTTTCTCTAAAGAACAGTAAGTGTTTCTTCAGGTATATGCCCCGGAGAACAGTGAGTGTTCTTCGAGACGGTGGGAATAAAATTGAGGGTTAGATAGCCCTTCTTCTAGCGCCACTTGTTGTTGCCCAAAATATTTATCCGAAGATTAAATACTGTTGGAATGGACGGACAACAAACAAGGTTGCGGGAGCACTTCCGAGAGGGTGTGAATAACACAAGATTTGCCGGGTTTGTTAGGCCCGGGCTTGAATGCTCTCGCGAGATGTTATTAATACAAATATTCGTGGATACAAGTATTAATGTGAGAATCTAAGTACAATGAGTGTAAAAAGACCCTGTTAATCCAGCTCTTGAGCGAAGCCTTGGCGTTCTTGCTCTCGGCCGATCGTCTTCTGTGTGAGAGAGGCTGAGAGAGAAGAATGAACCGAAAGATAGCTGTTGCCAAGAGTAGGAGAAAGCCAAGTTGTGTGTAAAATCCCGTGGGTGCTGAAGTTCTGAAGCCTCTTTCCAAGCGCAGGGAGCCTTCTATTTATAAGGGCTGAGGAGCCTTGTTTTCTGGCGGGCGATCGCCTTTCGTTCAATATAATAATGGGGCGATCGTCCTTAACTCACATGGGTTGTCTGCCTAAAGTCCAAGGCAGCTGTCGGCAGCCAGCTGTGCGGTCCAATGAGGAGCCAGCACGCGTCCGGAGTCACTGTCACAGGCGGTCCCACGGACACCTTTCGGCGGGCCTGTCGGCTGGTGGAAAGATGCTGACAGGCTGTGGTCAACGATCCGTGAAAAGCGGATCTTGTCCGGGCACTGCACGTGGGTTCTGTCCTGAGCTTCGGCCTTTGCCGACTGGGTGATTATCGGCTTCGAGCGGCATGAGGCGATCGTCATTGGTCGGTCACCAAGGGTCGATCGGTAAGTCACCAGGGGTTGGCATCGGTCGGCCACAAAGGGTCGATCGGCAAGTGCCGAGAGATGATCGTCTGCTAGTCGGTCGCCAGGAGTCGATCGCCAAGTACCGAGAGACGATCGTCTTAGATGTCGATCGCTCGGCACCGGGACTTGTCCTGGACCCTCGGTCGGCCGATCTATCTTGGCTGCCGGGCTAAGGCTAGGTCGCCTGGTCGCTGGTCGGCAGCTCTGCCTTGTCTGCGGGGCTAAGACTTGGTCGCCCGATCTCTGGTCGGCAGTTCTGCCTCGGTTGCTCGGCAATGGCTAGGTCGCCCGATCTCTGAGGCGATCGTCGGTCGAAGAGTATAATTCTCGACACAACAAACTGAAAATTACATAAACGATACAATGACTCTATTTATAACTTGAAATACTAAGAATATGAAATGTGGCTTACTGTCTGGAGACTTGTAGACTTCAATAATACAGATAAATTTATACCGCTGAAAATACCGTCATTTTTTGTGAATTCATTGATGACAAGTGTTGACAACATACTTCTTTTTGCTTGTGATCTCATCATCGATCCCACAAGAACGTACAATTCCTCACCCGGTAATTGTATCTTGGTTCACATCAGCACCCTAAACACAAATATTCAATGTGGAATAATCGGGAAATCTTGTCAAGAGACGCTGATGTCTTCTACCAGAGCAAATCTCTTTAGGATTGCAATCGTCTCCTCCTTGCCACTGCCAACATATAATAAACGCACGACTAAACTGCATGATAATTTTAATATAACAAACATTCCAACAACTCTTCAGCTTAGCAATATTAAGCATATTTGTCATATTCTATATGTTATGCCACACTAACCTTCACAGAAAGCAGAACCATGTCACAACAATCATCATGTGCATAAGATCCGTACAAACACGGGATTTTTAGGGGATGTCTTATGGACCGACCAAAAATAGAGCAGATCAGTTCATTTCCTAGACAAGTTTTTTCACTTTGGTAATTACAAAATATAATTTTCAACTCATCTCCTAGACAGCCATCTTCCTTGGTAACTACAAGAGAGATACTACCTCCGTTTCCAAACACTTCACTTTTTTACACAATTCATACACTATCTCCCTAATATGGTTCTTTATTCTAATAAAATAAAAACAAATTATAACATGTTGGAAGATGTAGTTGGATTTATTTTAATGTATATTTTTGAACTTCTATTTTTGTAATATTTACTAATGAATAATTAAAAATATTTAGGGTCAAAGTTATATATGGGATAGTGTGCCGCACCCCTGTATTGCAACCTTTACTAAAGTTGTCAAGTCATTGACTAGTCGACGACTAGTCGACCAGTCGGAAATCACTGAACGACTGGGTCACTCGACTTGAGCAAAGATGGATAATCGATCGACTGGTCGACTAGTCGGTGACTTGACAACCATGACTAAAACTCATGGTAGCTTTTACGCATTGAACCTTGTATTGAGCTTAATGTTATCTTTTGGGACGTATTTATTAAGATATTTCAAATTATTTTATTACATGTTATAATTTAATGTCATCATATGTATAAATATATATCTAGCCGACTAGTCGCTGAGTAGGACCTTTGTCGACTCAACTCGACTTACCGACTTGACAACTATACTCCTTTAAAGAATAGACAACAACAACAACATCTAAGCCTTAGTCCCAAAATGATTTGGGGTCGGCTAACATGAATCAAACTTTGAAACCGTCAATGATCGTTACATAAATAACCTAAAAGGAGAAAAAGGGGGGAAAAATAGAGAAAAAAGTAGAGAAAAAAGTAGAGAAAAAAAGAGAATGAATGTTAAAAAAAATGAAAAATCCTGAAAAATAAATTAACAGGTAACATGGAATAAAAGAATATAGGAATAAAAATACAGAAAAAAAGGGGAATCAGATTCCATCCACCATCCGTATTCTTTCCCGCCACATTTGTCTCTCTATCGCCATACTTTCTCCAATTCCAAGAAACCGCATATCATTTTCAATCATCTTTATCAAGTTTTCTTGGGTCTTCCTCTACCTTTCACAACATTACTTGTTCCCCAACTTTCTAGCCTCCTCACTGGGGCATCAACAGGTCTTCTTCTCACATGACCAAACCATCGTAATCGATTCTCCATCATCTAGTCTTCTATAGCCGCAACTTTTACCTTCTCTCTAATCACCTCATTTCTTAGCCGATCCTTTTTTGTATGACCACACATCCATCGTAGCATACGCATCTCCGCCACATTCATCTTTTGAACGTGACACTGTTTTACAGCCCAACACTCGGAGTCATATATCAGCGCAGGCCTAATTGCCGTGCGGTAAAATTTACTCTTTAATATATGAGGCATGTCAGGATCACATAAAACCCATGTGGCACTCTTCCACTTCAACCACCCGGCCTTTATTCTGTGAGCCACATCGCCATCTAGCTCTCCATCCTTTTGGATAATAGATCCAAGATACCGAAAGAAAGTGGATCCATGAACAACTTTCCCATCAAATGCGATCGTCCCCGCCTCTCTATCACTGTTTTCGCTAAACCTACACTCCATATATTCAGTCTTACTTCTGCTCAGCCTAAAGCCTCGAGCTTCCAAAGTATCCCTCCAAAGTTTCAATTTCTGTTGCACTCCAACCTTCGTTTCATCAATCAACACAATATCATCTGCGAACATCATACACCATGGAACGTCATTTTGAATTTCTCTTGTCAATTCGTCCATGACTATGGCAAAGAGAAAAGGACTAAGAGCAGATCCTTGATGCACCCCAATCGTAATAGGGAATTCTTCTGTCCTCCCAACATTAGTACGTACACTTGTACTAGCTCCCTCATACATGTCCTTTATAATGTCAATATATTTCCGCGATACACCCTTATTTGCTAATGCCCACCAAAGAAGGGTGGATTTTTTTTTCGGATAGATATGAGGTAACTCAAATCAGAGAATATACATTATATTTGTTACTGACCTAGAGATGCAGGATTCAAAAATGGCAGAAGAAAAAAGAACCAAATCAACGGGTTTAGGGAAGCAGGGATTGCAAACTCAGAAGGATTTATGTAAAAGTTCAAGTTACGCTAGTGCAATGAAATTTCCGTGTTGTCCAAAGAAAATGGTTAGGGGCTTGATTTGCTGGGAATTTTTGCAACTTCAACAGATACGGAGAAAATGGAGCACGTAACACAAGTTCACTGACCAACATTTCAATATCTTATCAAATGGCATAACTATCAAACACACATTGGCACTCCAACCCTAACAACAAGCTAGTGTTTGATTTGCTGAAGCAGGGAACTCATTGCTGGCAAGTCATCACCATCATCAACATCATATCATCTTAATCCCAACTATGTTGGGATCGGTAGCATGATGATTGTAGAATCAATTAATGGTCAAAAATAGCCAACACCTATAAGGTCATGTAAAAAGCAAAGTACCATAGTTTAACCGTCAGATGCCCTTCCTATAGCAACCTCCATACGAAGGAGAAATGAAAAAGAAATCTAAAACCATCATCATAAGTTTTTCCACTTCCATGCAACATATGATGAGAGGGTGATGAGTTGAGATAATTGCTAGAGTGTCCTATTATAGGATTGATGTCGTAAAATACTGGATTCTTAGAACTACAACTCATTGATGGCAAGCAAAAAACAAAATTCCAAATACAAATAAGGTCCCAAACTGTCAATAACAAAAACAAAACTTCAAGTTTTTCCGTACCTCGGCCACCTTCTGCAAATTTTCACAACTTCAAGAACAAGCATAAATCATAAAATAAAATAGTCTACATCTTGATTCTTGAACAGGAGGTAAATTTGCAGTTTCGCATTTCACATTTTCCTAGTGTTTTTCAAGTAAATTACTTACATCAAAGATGAGAAAACGCTAAAATAGTTTAAAGATCAAGTACGAAATGCTTAAAAATTGTCATATAAAACACTTGATACATTCCATTACATCTTTTAACTAATTTTTATTCAAGGCCTAATTAAATATACTCATGCACCAGAAAGAAAGAGTTACATGTTTACCTTCCAGGCCTTACAATCTTGTACTGTCCTAGCGTAGTTAGATCCACCACTGTTGATCCTGCACGCCCCGATGGAAGCACACCACCATTATAGATGTATGCACAATGCTCCCAGAGGTTCTCAAAGTCTTCCACATCCACACTACTAGGCTGCCCACTAAGATTCGCACTTGTGAGGGCCAGGGCACTTTCGGAACCACGGGCTATTAACCTAATGAAATTACAATCTGGCACTCGGACACCTATGCTATCCAATCCAGGATTTAAAGACTTCTCAAGGATACTCGACTCCCCTAAAACATAATAAATACAAAAAAAAACATCAAATGGAAGGGGGAAAATAGTTATGTTTGCAAGTAATAAAGTGAGCATGAAAGTAAAATTGAGATAGCAAGACAGGAGTAACTAAAGTACCAAGAAAGGTACAACAAAATACTCCCTGTCCCATAAAAAGAGTCCACTTTTCCTAAGGTACAAATTTCGTCAGAGGCGAGGTACAACACCAGAATAACTTTTTTTTCACTTAAATTTACAAATAGTGAAATATTCTAAAATGTCATCCGTCAAACAAGATATGTCATATATAATAAAATTGGAAAAGGATTCTTATTTTGGGACAAAAAACAGTTCCCAACGTGGACTGTTTTATGTGACGGAGAAAGTAAAAAATAAAGAGATCGGCAACCTCAAATGATTAGGAATAAACCTCCTCTAAAATTATTAAGACGGCATAAAGAAAAGAACTGAATAAACCTCGTCTTAGCACCACCGTCACAGGTCCGGGGAGAAGAGAGTCAAGCAACCCACGAGGCAAATGGTCAGTAGAGGCAAAACGGTGTATATCATGAACATCTCCAACACAAATTGCAAGAGGACTTGTACTTTTACGGCCTTTGATCTCATATATTCTATGAACTGCTTCCATTGAGCTGGACCGTACCAGCAATCAAAGATAAATAAACCTTCAGCCACAACATCTAGTAAAGTAATGTATCAGAAATTTCATGCAACCAGCCATGTAAAATGTGGCCTTTCTAGTTCGTTATAACATATCAAACGAAAAACTACCAAATGTCATGTCATGTAGAGTGTGTGATAGCGTGGTTTGCAGACAAAATGCGAAATAGTATGAGTAAGAAAGGGTAGGGAACAAGAAACACTTTATGCTATGGCACGCTGTTTAGGCTATCTCATATGCTTTTACGCTTTCGGACACAAAATTGGAAAAAACATGTGCTATTTGGGACAAGAAAATTACGCTGTAGACTACGCCATTTTGCCTCTGAATTTCGGAAAAGGGTCATTTTATAGTGATAAAATCGAAACACAATTGTTTCAGAAACCTTAGCTGCACCGTCTCTTTTACCCTCCATCGTGTTATTCTTGATGATGATAGTGAACTGGAGTTGGATTGCACCGATTATCATTAGTTTATCTTCTGAAAAAATTCATTTTGGACTTTGACGTGTTTCAAGCTTTAAATGTGTTGAAATTATGTTTATTGAATCTCTATGATTTTTTATTATTTTTTTATAGTATAATAATGTTTTTTATTTGATTTCAATTAAAACACTGTTCAAGTTCCAAGTAGCATATGCTATTTGCGCTACGTTGCGACGGACCAAAATGGTATGTCACACTATCACTTTTTAAACAGTGGTCATGCGTAGCTGCGCAATTAAACCAAGTATACTTCCACTTGCAATGAACTACTATATATACGAACGAAAACTTCTATGGAAACAGCAGTCATTGACAAATTATACAGTAGAATATGAAAATCAACTACACTCAACGGTATCCATGCACATAAAGTAAATAATCCAAAAGATCCCCAAATTCATTTTCGTTCGAGTCACAATATAGAACATTTCACTTAAAATTATAAAGACAATAGGTAGCCCATATCACAAAAAACATAAATAATGGCAAATGATCAGAATTTGGGGTGAAATATACCAAGCATCACAAGCAAAGCCGTAGAGGGTATCAGTCGGCACCGCAATTACTTTCCCAGCCCTGACAGCATCAATCGCTTCTTCTGCATAATCCTCAATCGCCGGCCGTACCAAACCCATTTTAGCATTCTCCAAAGCGTCCCCTTGACATTTCTTTAAACTAAAAGCCATACTTACCACAAACATCCGTCCAATATCCCTCCCGCTCCGCATCATGTTCACAAACTTCAGCCTTTCAACCGCTTTAAGGAAAAAAATTAAAAAGAGACGCATTATCAGAGACATGGAATGGATATCCAGGACGGACGATCGGATATATGTTATTAATATACAGGACGAATACCTGTGGAGAGTTGAAAGAGAGGGGTGAATAAAAGTGGCAGAGTTTGAGGGCGAGCTAGTTTAGTCGGGACGATCATTTTCATCAGATTCCTGCCGTGGCTGACTGTCACCCGCTGCCCATTAATATCCATACTCCAGAGAGTGATTTAAAAAAGTCTAAATGAGTGGGAAAAAATATATCTTCCAACATAATCATATAGAGTCCGATAAGAAACAAGAGAAATTATCTGATCTATAACCAACCAAGAATACAAGGTATTATCATGCATCAAACTGGTCACACTGTGATATCGTTATATACACACCTATTATTACTCCAATAAGATTTAGCATCAAGTAATCAATTATAATTCACAAAACAGAAACCTTCAAAGCAGTAGTATTTGCATATAAGCAACTTGTTCGTCTGCATTTACAACACAAATACCAACTCCTATTTGAACTTCTTCCTACTCGAAGAAACTTTTAACAAGATAAAACAATCAGTTAGCAGCTAAAATTTTCTTTCAATAAAGGTACTTCCGCTAAAATCATTAAAATAATAGACAAAAAGGAGACTTGCTAAAATAAAAATTCCAAACTGATCAATGCAATCTATCTACATCTAGCTTATACTATTCAAGTAAAAAACAAAGGTCGAAACAGTTTATTGATGAATCAAAAGTGAAAAATCAAATAAACCTACATCGAGTCCGAAAGAAAAATTCCTAAGGAAACAGAAAACTAAGGAAAAGGATAAAAATCAAAGAATGAACTTGTAGGAAAAATATCAAGCAAAAAAAATAGCAGCATGTTTTTTGACAAAGTTCATAGGCCAAGAAATATTTTGAGTTGCCCAAAATCAACCAAGCAAAAAAAAAAAAGAAAGAAAAGAACTGTTAAAATTTCAAATTATCCAAAACTTGTAAAAGTCGAGTTACCCAAAAGAAACAAAGAAGATTAAGAAGCCATGGACAGTAGAATTATAAAATCAAACAAATAATACCACAAGCGTACCTAAATTTGAACTTTTTGTCTGAAACTTGTATTATGACTCGGTGGAGATAATTCACGATCTTCAATCAGCCGATGATTTGTGGATAAAGATTAAGATCGAAGAAATTTCTATAGCAGTAGTCGATTTGGGATTTAGGGTAAGATGGTTTTACCTTTGTTTTTTTGGAGAAGGGCGTAACTTAATTCTTAATAGGAAGAATATAAGGCGGGAATTCCAAGTTAATAGTCACTAATTATAAATTCCATTTTTAAAAGGTCGGTAATGTTTAAAATGCAAGTCATTTGTCTAGCTTTTTATAATTATTCAAGAGCATGTAGAAAAGTATTATTTATTTTAGCTCAAAAAAAAAATACGATGATATTGATGCTCAAGTAAAGAGACAACAATATTGAGTAACATATAAGATTCAGAAACGCTCAGTCGATCTGGACCAACTGGGTCGACCTGCCAACACAAACCCGTTTGATCTGGCGCCAACCCGTGGGTTCCGAGTTCGGGTCCAACCCGAACCCTAGGTACACATGATGGGGTCCAGATCATGATTATTTAGACTCGTGACCTGTCGGGCTGGGTCCAGTCGGTCGCTTCTAATTTTTTTTAAATAATCCGTCAACTCAACTTTCAACCGTCTACTAGACCTGACTCTCAAGGTATGAACGAATCTCAACTCTATAAATATAATGCACTACTTACGAGAGAAGAAATGACAAAACTATGCGCACAAGATTCTTTACCTTTCAATTTCACGAATAGTACTGGTTGGGGACATAGGATGCAAAATACTTATAGTCCTCCTATTAAGAGAATTCTACATACAACGATGACTAGAATTGTAGTGAACCTTGCCAAACATCATAAACTTGCATTAAGAGCAATTTTTATAGGTCATAGAGTTTCTTTAGTTGTTGATCTTGAATTAAAAAATAATCTCATGTTGAATAAATATACAATGAATAGATGATAATTGAACCCTAAACTCTTGCATTAAAAAAATTTAATTGCACACATACTACGGATAATATAGCTCGAGCAATTATTAAAATTTTAATTTTTTATTACTTAAAAGGTAAAAATTTTACAATTGGTTTTGATAATAATAGTTCTAATATTGCTACTTTACCAGCTTTTGTAATGCCCGACATTTTCATTTCTATATTTTTTTTATTCTAGCGACTCGTTTGTGTTCATTGACATATTTTGGACATGTTTTGTTCAGCACTTTTCGTCATTCGAGCGAGATTTTATATTGTTTCGGATTAATCGGCATACTATTTCGACTTTTCCATATTTAGGTTCGACTTTGTAAAATCACCATCAATTCTTGAAAACTCCAAAAATTCTGAAACTTTACAGTATTATAGAGAACCAAGTTAGATTTCCAATGGTTCAAACGGCGAGTCAATCTGAGTTGGGATGAGAAAGTTATGTTCATATTTATAAAAACTATCTACACAAATCCATTTCTGCCCATGTGACTCGACCACGTCAAATCCGACACGGTCGGGTTGGTCTGGCAGCAGTATAAAACGTGAGAAACATGTTTCTGAACCCATTTCTTCATTCTTCCTCTTTAAGCGATTTGGGCGATTTCCAAACGAAATTTTGTCGAAAGTTCTTCAATATTTCATCCTTAACATAATCATCAAGGTTTTGGTATGGATTAACAACATCTAATCCTTGTTCTTCATCCGGATTGAGGTAATTCTTTGAAACTCCTTTTTCAAACTATTTTGGAGTTTTGTTCTTGATTCCGATTCTAGTCCATTTTGATGAATCGGTTGATGTTATATGATGTTATTAATCATGATTTATGGATTGTATATCTATATCTTCGTTTTGTTCAACCCGGTTGATGATCTTAGTGTTCTTGAAGAATCGGGAATATTTAATGTTCGATTAAATGTTCCAATGAGTCTTCCTTCGATCGTTTGGTGTGATTTCCGTTGTTGTTGGTCTGGAACCTCGTTGTGATCGTATTTTCGTTGTGTCTTGCGGAAGTTGTAGGTTTCGAGGCACTTCGATCGAGCCGTGTTCGACGGAGTATTTGCATGCCGATTCTGAGGCAAGTATCATGCTTATACGATTTGTATCTTGTGAATATAAATTACGTGTTAGATTTACGATGATTGGCTTAACTCGATGAATAAATATATGTTTCATATGTTGTGATTACTAACCAATTGTCGTAAATACTTCATGTTCGTGTATGGTGCTTAATTGTTCATGATCGATGAATCATGATGGTTGTGATGATTGTGTTAGATTGGTTCTACGGACGTGTATTGTGTGTCGGGTTACGTGTACAGGATTGTGATAATCGTGTTGGTTTGGTTGTACACATGCTTGTAATGGATTGTGTTATGATGGTTGAATTATTGAGATTGTGTTATGTGTGTGTGGTACGTGAATTGTGGTGATCAATATGATTGATTGACAGAGTTCATTGTTAATGGAATGTGATTGTGATAGTTGTGTGTGACCGTTAAGTTCACTCGTGTGGGTTCGATGGAACCTACGAGTATTCATGGCAGAGGATCACGGGGTCAGAACTTAATGAGGTGTTGAGGTCCAATCGTGCGGGTCTGACGAGGCTTACGATAACACATAGCGGGGATCATGGGTTTAGGGCACAGTACGTCCAGCTGTGTGGGTTCGACGGGACCTACGGTGACTCGTGGCGGTGGATCACGAAGTTGGGACAGTTGTTGATTTTATGTTGGTTTAGTCCGTGCGGGTTGTTGAACCTACGGAGACACGTGACGGTGGATCACGGTGTCAAGATTGTTGTTGTTTGATTATATATTGGTTTAGTCCGTGCGGGTTGTTAAACCTACGGAGACACGCGACGGTGGATCACAGTATCAAGATTGTTGTTGTTTGATTATATGTTGGTTTAGTCCGTGCGGGTTACTGAACCTACGGAGACACGTGACGGTGGTTCACGGTGTCAAGATTATTGAGGTTTGGTTAATGTGTTTGGTATAGTCTGTGCGGGTTGTTGAACCTACGGAGACACATGATGGTGGATCACGGTGTCACGATCATGTTTTGAGGATCAAAGTTTTATGAAAAGAATACTGGGCCGAGCCCCACGAAATTTGTGGAAATGTTTTTGTACTATTAATTGTTGGAATACAATTTGAGATTTGGGCTAAGACCCTAAGGTTTTTTAAAAGGTTTTGTAATTTGGACTCGAGGTCGAAAAAGATTTCTACTTTCAAAATCCCCGAGATGATGAGTTTATTTTCAAATACCTCTTTGCTTGGATTCAAAACCCTAAAACCTCTCGGGAATGTTTTAATAATTGATTATCGTATCTGATTCGTGGTTGCTATTTGCTTGTTACATTTCGTATATTATGATACTTTCACTAGCAAAATAGTGGAATTTTGCTAACCCCCGAGTTTTCGGGGGTGGATGTCTGTTCTGCGTCCAGGTACATGCAGGTTCGTGGGAGCAGTCACAGGATCGGTACGAAGGATGATGGAAGACGAATGATACTAATCACATGAAGGCCATCTCTGGGAGCAGTTAGTCGGAGGTTATTGTGTTGTACTCTTCGCTGTCGTATTTTCTGTTTTATGAGTTTGTGATTGTATTTGACCCTTGCATGGGTATGAGTCGAGATAGAGATGTGCATTTTTAGTTGTATATTTTTGGTGAAAGACCAAATCGGTCTAATGGTTCATCATTTTGTTACGTCGGCAAGTAATGTATTTTGTTGTTCGATGTCTAGCCTGGCATATCCACACGGAGAGGATCTACAGTGTGTAATATTCCCGGTTATAATCTGGCGGTGTTACAGCTTTAGTACAAGCATTCAATTCTATTTTGCAAGGTCAGTTATTTCATACTAGACTCATATATCAAATTTTAAATTTATGAGTACAATATGCATTATATGTTGTAGATACTGAAATAGAACCTACTAGAAAATGTGTCATGTTTTTGCATAATCGTATAAAATTAGCAAGACAATGGGTTAAAATTCTAAAATCAAAACAAATGAAACCAAAAATTTTTAATCGGATGTAAAGCATAGATGGAATTCAATTTATGAGATGCTAAAATTCAACTAATGAGTATAAAAAAGTATTGTGTGTACTTTTGAAGAATATTTTCACTTAGAATGATCTTTTTTATTGCATCTTTCTGGGATAAAATGAAAGATTCAATAAAACTCTTACTAATTTTTGACAATGCAACTAAAGATTTAAGGTTGTTATTATCCCATATCACCTAAGTTTTATTTTATTATTGTTTTACTGTTTTCGAAATGGATACAGATAGTAAGTTCCCAAGAATGGAGAATGCTATTTATAGTATGTGGATAAAATGGTTAAAGTATTTTAGTCGTATTTATGATATTTTCTTGATTAGTGTTGTTCTTCCGATTTGAATTTAACACAAGCACAACAGTTATTTAAGATTTATTAAAACATTCTTTCTGATGTGAGTTTTAACGATACTGGGATTGAGAGTCAAACTTTAGTTGAGAATATCCTTAATCTTGAACAAGTAAAAATAGATTTGAAAAACAGCTGCAAAAATCTTTTTGTTGAATATGTAGATAGATATGGAGATAGGATTCAAACTTAAAAAATAAGACCTAGGACCATCAATACATTTAAGTTAGAACTAGATAGGACCCCTATCAATCCGTTTCAACAACTCTACAATATAGCACGAAATAGGGGTGATAGTAATGTCGGTCAAAGAAATGATCTTAGTTGATATTTTAATACCCGTACTTTTTGTAATTTTTCCGCTTTGGTACTTCTGTGATTTTTAACACTCGTTGTAGGTGTTTAGCAAGTTGAGATTGACATTGGAGTTCATATCATTTGGAATTTACTTTTTCTTGTTCGGATCGTTGCTGTTTTGGATTTTGGATGCGATGTTATCACCGGTGTGTGAGGCGTAGCGCACGCTACGTTCTCTGTATAGCGCACGCTATTTAAGTACTAGTAGCGCACGCTATTGGTCAGTATTAGCGCACGCTACTAGTGTATTTGAGGTAGCCAGTTTCAGAAGGTACTGGACTGGAATGGAGAACTCGTAGCGCACGCTAACTGTTGTAGTAGCGCACGCTAGGCATTCGTGGTAGCACACGCTAAGGCCCGAGCAGGGCAGAGGACAGTAGGTTTTGGACTCCCATTTCTAGGCAACAACTACCAGGTAGCGCACACTAACTCTCGGATAGTGCACGCTACAGGAAGGCATTAACGTATGCTACCGTATACGTAGCGCACACTAACGATGCTGGCAGAAGCCACTGGACTACCGGGTGACCCGTTAGCGCACACTAATATTGAGGCGTAGCGTGCGCTATACTGGACACAGTATATAAGGGACAATTGACCTTGCACTTGTCATTTCTTCTTCATTTTCACTTATTCCGATCGGGGGAGCTCGGGAGTGGCGATTCGGGGCGATTCGAGGCAGTCCTTCTTCATCAATCATCATTTTGAGTTGTATAAAAGATATTACACAACATTTAATCCATTTATATCCTCCAAATCAAGGTAAATTCCTTAAAACCCTAGTTTTTGGGAATTTCGGGGATTTTCTTAAATTCGTCCGATTTATCCGTTTTGGAACTTGAGAACCTTGAGATTATGATGTATCTACGACATATCCATGTTTCCCCTACGATTATATGGGTTGTTTTGTACCTTGTTCGGACGTGAGAGGGTTTGGGTGATTTTCCAACCTCTAGATGTTTACCTTTGTAGTTTCGTGAATTATAGGCGGGTTTCGGGAGTTTCTTCATGTAATTTGAGTATGGATTAGTGATTATCATATTTCTTGCGAATCGTTTAGGTGTCGGAAGTGCGTTCTTGGACCTATCGAACTTGTGTTCCTTTCCTTCCGATTCTCGATGTCTCAAAGGCAAGTATATGTTTATGATTGTACGTTCTCGACTTTGAAAGTAAGATATATGATTGGCATGATTGTTTATATCCACTCTGGGATGGATCGACGGGTCCTCTGAGTGTTTTGTAGCCTCTGGTGCAATTCCACGGATAGTTTGGGTCAACCACTCTGGGACGGACCGACGGGTCCTCTGAGGGTTCCGTAGCCTCTGGTGCGGTTCCACGGTTGATCATGTATGTATTGATGTGATGCTATGAGATTTAGTTATTCCGGAATACTAGTCTTGAAATGATGAATTGACGGTTACTTTTACTTTATTGTCGAGAAGTATTGTGTTTCATGTTCGATATACTTGTACTAGTTATTCGATGGCTAACCCCTTTATGGGGGAAATACTTTTTATGTATTTCATGTTCGAGGAGAGCGGATAGGCATGTATCGGGTCGGCATGAAGATGATGGGCAAACGTGATACTATGTCTTGTCTCTGGTTACATTTTGTGTTTCCTCCATTCAGTGTTGTTATACTGGAATGGCTTTTGAATACTCGAGTATTGTTTTCAGTTTCCTTGATGTTCCGGCTTGTGTTGCCGAGGTATCGATTTGTGACGTGATGTACTTGGATACATTGGTTATAGTTTGAATACCATTTGTATTGTCTTTCATTTAACTGCATTTGGACCTTCTCGGTCAAATTTTATAATTCCGTGTATGTATAGCCTTGTGGGTCCCATGGCGGGGCTCATGGCACTGCAATATACCCTGAATAACTTGGGGGTTTTACAGAATATTGAATCAGAGCTTTAGGTTTATGGATACCTAGGCTGTCGGTCTTTTAAGTCGAATGAGTAATCGTTTGTCTGCAGTATCACTAATTTGCCATCATCACAGTACGAATGGTACTTGTAAGACCTCTTACTCTTATGGTGTTTCCTTAATCGCTTTGCTTCTGATTTGGTATTTTTGGGAATCGGTCATTTCGATGATGTGCGATTTGGATTGTACTTAACCACGTGTGTTCCCTTCAGAATTTTTTTGCTGACAGGATACAGAGTCATGGCCGTGATCACGGACGTGAAATCTTCCTTGAGATATCGTCAAATTATTAATTGTGATATTGATGTGTATTGGTATGGTGTTGAGACTTTGTGTGGGAGTCGCATGCTAGTATCACGGGAGATCATCGGCTTCACGCACCTGTAAGTACTATTTTGGTTATTCGCTTGTAGTGACGATTGATTGCTTTTGGGATGAGTTAAGAATTTTGGGTTGATCTGTTATTTGTGACAGGATTGCAAGTTTCGAGGATGAAACTTATTTTAAGAGGGATAGTATGTAATATCCGAATTTTCAGTATAAATTTTTCACGTTATTTTATCTGAGATATACTGCATAGCTTGGTGTCAATACAGTATGGATAAAATAATTTGAGGACTGAGACAGTGTATTTGTACAATTGACGTGATTGGTTGACAGTTATAATTGAGGATGTTGTGTATTAGGTGGTTTTAATTTTGATATCGTGTATTAGGTGGTTTTAATTTTGATATCGTAAGGTAATGTTATTGAATTAAGTATATGTATTCAGTATGCCATATGTTCGTATTTTATATGCCGAGACGTTGGACAAAAATAACTGAAAATGGCTAAGTACAGCCACGTTAGCGCACGCTACAATGTATGCCTAGCGCACGCTACAGTGTATACTTAGCGTACGCTAAGAGGTTTGGATTACATACGCTAAGAAGGACCCCTAACATACGTAAGGTATTCTGGATAAGGTTCGGAAGGTGGCCGACAGGTAGGTCCAGGCTGATTATTATCGGCATTTAGCGCACGCTAATGCCTATGGTTAGCGCACGCTAATATCAGATCGGTTAGAGGGAATCCCGGTAATCGCAGGTTCTTTCGGCATGTGGGGGCACGGGCATCTTCGGGGTAGGTGCAGACTGTAGTAAGTCAACTACGAGTAGCGCACGCTAAGTTTGGAGACTTGCGTACACTAAATAGAGTGTTTACATACATTATTGCATGGGCATTACGTACGCAAACCACTGTGCGAAGCAAGGCAGTAGCCTCTGGACCCCGATAGCGCACGCTAACAAAGTAAGTTAGCGCACGCTAAAACATGTAATGTATGCTAAATGAAGATGTTAGTGCATGCTAATAATAGTCAATATATATGTACAGTGGAGTAGTGTTGTTCATTTCGGCCATTTTTTTCCCTTCACTCGATAAAAAGAGAGCCTTGGGAGGATACTTAAGGTTCCGAAACACTGAGAGATGATCCCCTTAAACAATATTAAGATGGAGAGCATGGATTAAATCCTTGTTCTTGAAGTTATTGATGATTCTTGGAATGGAGTTCAATTGTTCTTCTTCTTGGTTCGTCTATACAAGGTAATTCTCGTATCCCTTTGATAGTGGTTCGTTTTTAAAGGATGATTACTTGTGAGGGAGCATGTTGGATTATCATGTGATGATGTTAATTAAGATTCTTCCTGTTGTAAGGATTATGGTTCGTTTAACCCGACGTAAGATGGATTTCTGAATCATGGTAATTATAGTGGTCGATTTAGATGAGATGAATCATGATATGAGGTTGAATTTCAGATTATGTTATGATCATCGTTACCGAGTTATGTTGATGTTGTTGTTGATATATGGACATTTACATGATTCTTGTGGTATGAATGTTGTTGTTTATCTTCAAGAGATGTTGGTTAATACCTCCTTTCATTTCAGATTGGATGCTGCTATTGACGTTTTTCTTCGTATGATGATGGTTATGGTGTTGTTGTGTGATTCTTGAGGTTATGTGAATTGTATATTGGAGAGTATGATGATATATGCCTTCAATTATGTTGGTTGTCATGAACATGATTATGGAATCATGGTGTTCTTGGTATATATCATATCAAAGAGGAATGATATATAATGGTTTTGATTATAAACATGGATAAGATAATTTAAACTAACATTATGTTGATTTTAGTGATTAAGTTCGTATGATAAGATATGGATCATGGTGATGGGATTGAATTTGGAAAGGTTGTGATTGATCTTGGAATGAGATTTCCTTTACATTCATATTCGTAGTCGCAAGGTGTTAGTCGATGCTTGGAATGCATGCAGCTGCACAAGGTTAGCGCACGCTAGCTGACTGGCTAACGCACGCTAACTGGTGACCATTAGCGCACGCTGCGTTATGCGTTTAACATGAGCTAAGTAGGCAGACAGTGCAGTATATCGTATTATGGTTATGGATTCGTGACTGATTTATTTAGATTGTTCAGACTGTGTTTAATCGAGACATGGTGGAACCGTTGGGTTTGTTGATTGGTTATATTGACTGTTAATTATGATTATCGAGTTGCGGTTTGCATTGTGGATATGAGTTCGTAATTGTTTGAGTTGTATTGTTCGGTTTTATATGTGATCGAGATATTTTTGAGACGTTAAGTTTGATTGATTGGTTATATCGGTTGTTGATTATTATCGAATGTGTGTTAATCGATTATTGCAGTAGGTTGTAATGTTTGATCGTGGATTATGGCCGTTGTGTTGCGGTTGAGGTTGAAGAGTTCGTAGATTGCTTTTGGTCAGGGCTGAGGAACTCGTAGACGAAAGCAACTGAATTGCTAACAATTTCGTTGTATTGGTATCGAGACAAGTTTATACTTATTCAGTTTACAATTTTAGTGAATGGTTTCACTTTCATCTCATTTATAATTCATATAGCAATGATATTATAAATGTGAATTGTCGGGATGATGGTTTGTATATTGTGCTCCAGTTTGGATTAAATCGTAAGGTATATGATTTAATTTTGTTTGATTGAAGGCGGATACGTGAGTTATCTTTGGCCTATGTTATGGAATGTCGGATATCGAGGATAGTTTATCGTGTCGACATTGATTTCGGAATGGAGGTTTATTAGTACTGAATTGACTGTATTTCATTGGAGGTTCTTTGAATCATCTGAAGATTCGTTCAGGGATGCCTGTTCATGGAAAGAAGGTTATCTTCGGCTTTGAGGTAATTTCAGTATTGTTCAGTTATGAGGATACTTATTCTAATGAATTATTGTATATGTTGTATGTTGATGTTTCGTATGACGAGATTCATATTGATTGTTTCGTTGAGAGATGTTGATCCCATAACTGTTTGTATTAAGATTATTGACCGTGTTGATCATTCATTGGGGATGATGATCCCAGGATTGTTGTTTTGGATATTGTTTGGTCATGTCGACTCGTCATTGTCAGTTTGTCATTGTTCACTTTGGTGAGTATTTTGATCCTTATTGGATATGTGATTCTTTGAGTCTCGTTGTCATGTTGCATCGTGATATATCCGGAGTCATATTTGCGTACCGATTGGTTATTGTGTAGGATTTTTAGCCAGGCACACGATGGTCATGCGTGGATCTTTCCGCATTGGACCGTGCACACGAGACGTTACTTCGTGAGGCTAATTAGGTATATATCCCACGTATAGCATGGATTCCGTATACGGGGCGGACATGTGCACGGACACATTTTTAGATCAGGCGTACTCTGATGTCCATATTTGAGCCATATGGATTAGTCGTTCATCCTCCATTTATGTTTGGGTATGTTCGACGGTTTGCGACTGTTGTCCATATGCCCGAGGGATATGTTCGACAGTCGGGGTTATTTATTTGAGATCCATTATTATTGATCATGTTTGGAGTTCACCTTGTTGATAGGTACTCTCGATCGTTGTTGATTCTTTGTTGATCGTGTTGGAGTTTATCATGTCGATGATATTCTAGGTTGATTTATTGGTTGATCATTGTTATTGATCGTATGAGCATTCGGACTGTATGTCGATGGTTCAGGACTTGTTATCATTGTTTTGTGATAGTTGATCTACAAATATATTATGTGATATGGGTTTGACCCAGATTGAGATTTGACGTTGCAATCCGACGGTCAGGATTTGGCATAGATAGTTCATTCCACACTTATGAGTTGTGATGATGTTTTGGGGATTCTTGGTGTTATCTGAAAACAGTACAAACGGTTATAGTTGAGTTCTTTTCGTATTTTGGGAATGCCCTTCAACATATCAAATCTTATGCCGATTCTCGTCGTCTACCATTGGAATTCGATTTTAGAGACCATGTTTTACTCCAGGGTTGGAGATTTAGCTTATCTCTTGTCGTTTCTTCCAGCGTTGAGTCATATCCATAACATTTTTTCATGTTTCTCAATTGAGAAAGTATGCCCGATCCAAGTCATGTTATTGACTATAGTGAGATTGACGTAACCGAGGATATTACCTTTCCGGAGAGGCTGATGAAGATCCTTGAACATCGTGAGAAGCAGCTTCGGCACAAAACCATCCTATTGGTTAAGGTGCAATGGTCGAGACATGGATTCGAGGAAGCGACTTGGGAGATGGGAGAGAAGATGCAATCGGATTGCCCCGAACTTTATATTTCTTAAGTTTCAGGACGAAACTTCTTTTTAGAGGGGGAGAATGTAATACCCGTACTTTTTTGTAATTTTTCTGCTTTGGTACTTTTGTGATTTTTGACACTCGTTGTAGGTGTTTAGCAAGTTGATATTTACCTTGGAGTTCATATCTTTTGGGATTTACTTTTTCTTATTCGGATCGTTGCTGTTTTGGATTTTGGATGCGATGTTATCACCTGTGTGTGAGGCGTAGCGCACGCTACATTCTATGTATAGCGCATGCTATTTAAATACTAGTAATGCACGCTATCGGTCAGTATTAGCGCACGCTACTAGTGTATTTGAGGCAGCCAATTCCAGAAGGTACTGGACTGGAATGGAGAACTCGTAGCGCATGCTATGTGTAGAAGTCAGTGCACGCTGACTGTTGTAGTAGCGCACGCTAGGCATTCGTGGTAGCGTACGCTAAGGCCCGAGCAGGGCAGAGGACAGTAGGTTCTGGACTCTCATTTCTAGGCAACAACTACCAGGTAGCGCACGCTAACTCTCGGATAGCACACGCAACAGGAAGGCGTTAGCGCACGCTACCGTATACGTAGCGCACGCTAACGATGTTGGCAGAAGCCACTGGACTACCGGGTGATCCGTTAGCGCACGCTAATATTGAGGCGTAGCGTGCGCTAGATTGGACACAGTATATAAGGGACAATTGACCTTGGACTTGTTATTTCTTCTTCATTTTCACTTATTCCGATTGGGGGAGCTCGGGAGTGGTGATTCGGGGCGATTCGAGGCAGTCCTTCTTCATCAATCATCATTTTGAGTTGGATAACCGAGATTACACAACATTTAATCCATTTATATCCTCCAAATCAAGGTAAATTCCTTAGAACCCTAGTTTTTGGGAATTTCGGGAATTTTCTTAGATTCGTCCGATTTATCCATTTTGGAACTTGAGAACCTTGAGATTATGATGTATCTACGATGTATCCATTTTTCCCCTACGATTATATAGGTTGTTTTGTATCTTGTTCGGACGTGAGAGGGTTTGGGTGATTTTCCAACCTCTAGATGTTTACCTTTGTAGTTTCGTGAATTATAGGTGGGTTTCGGGAGTTTCTTCATATAATTTGAGTATGGATTAGTGATTATCGTATTTCTTGCGAATCATTTAGGTGTTGGAAGTGCGTTCTTGGAACTATCGAACTTGTGTTCCTTTCCTTCCGATTCTCGATGTCTCAAAGGCAAGTATATGTTTATGATTGTACGTTCTCGACTTTTAAAGTAAGATATATGATTGGCATGATTGTTTATATCCACTCTGGGACATACCGACGGGTCCTCTGAGGGTTTCGTAGCCTCTGGTGCAATTCCACAGATAGTTTGGGTCAACCACTCTGGGACGGACCGACGGGTCCTCTGAGGGTTCCGTAGCCTCTGGTGCGGTTCCACGGTTGATCATGTATGTATTGATGTGATGCTATGAGATTTAGTTATTCCGGAATACTAGTCTTGAAATGATGAATTGACGGTTACTTTTACTTTATTGTCGAGAAGTATTGTGTTTTATGTTCGATATACTTGTACTAGCTATTCGATGGCTAACCCCTTTATGGGAGAAATACTTTTTATGTATTTCAGGTTCGAGGAGAGCGGATAGGCATGTATCGGGTCGGTATAAAGATGATGGGCAAACGTGATACTGTGTCTTGTCTCTGGTTACATTTTGTGCTTCCTCCATTCAGTATTGTTATACTGGAATGGCTTTTGAATACTCGAGTATTGTTTTCAGTTTCCTTGATGTTCCGGCTTGTGTTGCCGAGGTATCGATTTGTGACGTGCTGTATTTGGATACATTGGTTATGGTTTGAATACCATTTGTATTGTCTTTCATTTCACTGCATTTGGACCTTCTCGGTCAAATTATATAATTCCGCGTATGTATAGCCTTGTGTGTCCCACGGCGGGGCTCACGGCGCTATAATATACCCTGAATAACTTGGGAGTATTACAGATATTACTCTACTAGTTTGTGGTCGAGGATGACAATGCAGGTATATTTGATCTGTTAGATTGGTGGAAGAGAAGGAGAATAGAATTTTCCATACATTCTATTATGGTACGAGAGATTCTTGCAGTGCTAATGTCCGCAGTCCCTGTTAAAAGTGCTTTCAGTGAAGGAGGTTATATATTAGACGAGCAGGGATCCCAAATGACGCCAAAAATCTTGAGGTTCAGATGATGCTTAAAATCGTAACAAAAGCTGAGCTATGAGACCAGAAAATAGGTGGGATGTTCTAAAGACGTCCATCAAGAAGACACCATTGGAGGAGGGTCTAGTCAGAGGGATCAAATCTACGAGCAAGGCGACGACAACATCTACTTCGACTAAAGTTAAGTAAGGTAAGACAGGTAAGTAAGAGAACTACGTAGTGCTTTGAGTCTTCAAGAGGATACGTATGCAACTTAATTTTAAGTGAAAACTTAAAATTAAATACATGCCCATTTTTTATTTTCCTTTCGTTTATTTATTATTACTTTTTTGTGTGTAAAATGATAATTAAATAAAATCCTAAAAATACATTTCTTCAAAAAAAAAAAAATCTTGGCCGCCTCGTGACGACCTGGACTTGTACATATCATATGTATGGGTGGTGTTGGGTCTAGGTCTGGCTGATCCATGACCCAGTGGGCCGGACCCAAACTCGGACCAGTATTTAGGCACTTCTAATAAAATTATGAAGGGAAAAATGAAGACCCAAGAAAATATGGGTTTAGGTGATTGAAACTGATATGAGGATCATTGGGAATTGAAGAAAATGTGGTGACGAAAAGGACAATATGGAGAAAAAAATATACGTGTCGATGATGGAGTTTGATTCTTATTTATTTTTAGTCTATTTTGTTTTGTTTTATTTAACTTTTTGGGTTTATTTTCAGATTTTTCAAGATTATTCACTAATCATCTAATGTCATTCTCAATATTTGGATGGTTTTTTCTCTTGAGTCAATTTGATTTGCCTTTATACTTCGTATTTCTGTTTATTTATTTTATTTTTTTAATTATTGCTACTTTGATTTTTTTTCTAAATCTCTTTAAAAATAGATATTTCACTTTTTATGACGTTCATAGCTTTATTAGTATATTGACTATCTATCATGTTTTATTTTTTTTATTTTTTTATTTATGTAAACGATCGTTCACGGTTTCAAAGGATATTCGTGTTAGCCGACCCCAAATTAGTTTTGGATTAAGGATCATATATGTTGATATTGACGTTGTTGTATTTACTCGTTCTCTCTCCACACTACTTTCTTTATATATTTATATTAGCAATACCCATCGTGCGATGCACGGGCTGTAATTTATTTCAATTTTGCAAATATAGTGGAGATATTCATAAATTGAGAGAGTTTAAATGATTAAGCAAAGAAAATATTAAGATCAATAGAAAACTGTACGACGTACTTATTATTATGTACTTATTATTATACGAAATAAACGAGGAAAATTATTTTTACAAATTGTGGAAGACCTCCTTATCCCACACTGTTATATCTGCACTTGCTGTAGAGTTCGAAACCTTCATATATAGTCTATACCCACAACCAAAATATTTCAAAAATCTACATTTTCAAGAACCATCAAGTATATTTTGATAAACATAGGACATAATTAAATTTGATCACTTTTCTGTAGTAGCATAAACTTCTTTGCTGCATTCATAACAAAAGTATTAAGGATCCATATCCTCCATGCCTTTTTTACAGACGCTATTCTTCCATATTTTCTAATATATTTGACTGGGGCACAAATCCAAAAAGATCCTCAATTTTTTTTCTACTCCAACTTTCAAAATAATTGTCAATTAGTAAATAAGTTTCGGTTACATGAATGATTCTTAAAGGTCTATAATTAGATGTTTTCATACCTCTTTTTCTTCGAGTAGCATTTGTATTGTTTGAAAGATTGTTTGAAAGAGATCGTTTTCTTTCTTTCTTTTTCATATACCGTGAAGCATTTTGGATTTAGTCATTGGGTTAGTGATGTTTTTGTGAAATAATGATTGTATTATTTTATTTTATTTTGTAAATGAGATCACCATCCATAATAATCTCTATTTTGTAGAACTCTAAAAGTTAGTGGAAACTAACCGATTGGTTAGTTTTTTTTTTTTTTTTTTTGTATTATTGTTTCCTTGCAGGAATAATTTTGTTTGTATTTTATGCTTTTTTATATGATTTTAAAATAAAAAATACTGACTGCTTTTGATTTGCAGGTTTTCTTAATTTATTTATTTGTATAAAATAGAAAATTTAAGTTTTAAGTTATTTATTTGTGTAAATTAGAAAATTTCGGTATCTTAATAGTTAATTTGTAATTAGTTTTTTTGTAGTTTTCCTTGTTTTGGAAGGTATCTTCTTTTTTTAATTTTGTACATTTTTATCTCATTCCGCAAGTTATTAATGTAATTACTTTCTTCTAATCATGTAACTAATTACTGTTATTTAATATATTAATATTTTCATAATATTTATTTTGAATAAGTTTCTGTACGTCAGTGGCGGTTGTAGGTTATTGCAGTGATATTTTCTTATTTATTATTTACTAGATTGTTCCTTGATTGTTGTTCTGAATCATAGATGTTTGGGTTGGAATTCCCTCTTTTCAAAAGACTATATTCTCTTAACACACACACATATATATATATATATATATTTGTACTCATTGAGAGAGTTTAAATGATTAAGGAAAAAAATATTAAGATCAATATAAAAAGTGCAATATATTTACTATTGTCCAAGAAAAATAAAAATAACGATTTTTACAAATTGCGGAGCACCTCCCTATAGACAACGTTTCTTGTTGTGGTAGATTCATTGTTCTCTTTGTCGCATATTAAGATTTTGAGACCTTTTGGATGAGTAACCCTTGATAAAGTCACATATAGTTGACCGTGACAAAACACCGGTTTCCTTAGAAATAATCCAACGTGAGTCACAGATTGACCTTGACTCTTATTAGTGGTCATCGCAGATGAAACAATCGGGGGATATTGCCTTCTTGTGAATTTGACCGGTAGCTTGGGATTAGAAGGTGTCAACGACATGCTAGGAATTAGTGCTCAATGTCATGCGTTACTTCCTGTTAGAATCTCTGCTTCAATGACATGGTTCCCCAACTTTGTCACTATCATTCTTGTACCATTGCACAATCCAATTGAATGGTCAACATTTTGTAGCAATATCACTAGGTACCTACTTGCAAATTAAGTTCATGGTTTGATACCTATTGGGAAAAGTACCCCAAGTGTTTTGATAATAGCTTCTTACAACGCCCAGAAGGAGTTAAAGCTCCATACAGCGCCATTTCATGCAACACTTCACGAAGAAGGCAAATTCTACAGCATAACGCCTTTCATACAGCAAAAGGAGCATACGTCGGTTTCAGTAAAGATGTTGTAAGTGTTTTACTTTTATGTATGCGAATTCCAGTTGCTAACCCCACATTCGGGCTGTATACCTTTCATGTATGCATATTTAGGTGGTTCTTGGAAGTGAGCACAAGGTCGACATGAAGATGGCAAGTATCAGCGATACTATGTATTGTTGATTTCATATTATTCTTCTATTTGTGTATTGTCAGTCAACGCTGTTGTAAAAGTATTTGAAATTGTTGTTCTTTATCTTGTCGCATTAAGTCCCTTGCAAGGGCGTTGTCTCCTTTGTGTTGAATTTATATTTGTGTCGTTAATGTTTTGAGGTTGTATTTTATGTTGTTCGACCTTTTCGGTCGATGTTTAATGATTTGCGTGGTGTCTTTAGCTTGATGATGGAATATCCGCACTTTCTATTTTTGGTGTATTTTCATTTTGGACGACTCGCTTGTATTAATTTTGGAGTTCTGAAACTATTTTGTTCTGTATTCATGACCGTCTGATCGAGTTTTGGAGTTGTTTTACAAGATTTTGCATATTGTGTTTCCTTAATTTTCTTCGTCCTTCCCTTCCTTTCGATTGTTAGGATTCGTTTGTACTCGGATATAAACTGATTCTCCATTATGTTCTTTTCTTTCACTAGATTCTTCTAATGATGGATAGATGTGGGTTGATGTTTGAATTCGTGTCGTGGTTTAGGGACACAATGTCGGAAAGCCATTCTAAAACACACATGCAGCGGGTAAGTCCAGTCGTTAACAGTACATTACAACAGAATATAACAATCGATAAAATACTCAACTCCCAAAATACACTTCATAGCCGGTATCATCAAGACCATACACGCATTTCATATTCAAAAAATTAATGCCGTAGACAAGTTTCAGCTCCTCGCACGAAGCTAAGAAAGTTAGCACAACACAAATATAACATACATATGAGGAGACTTACAGTCGGGAGACTTACAATCACGGATCGCTTGAAGATGATGTTAGAACCACAATAATAATCACAAATATGATGCGCGCGACTTACACAAGACAGGAACACGACCCAACGGTCTAGGTTTTTCGCAAACGTAAGCTCTAATACCATATTCTGTAACACCCCGGTTCGAACTGGAAGTACAACTCCGTAGACTCTTACCATAAAGATCTACCAGGTCAGACACCTTATCTTACAATGACACAAGTGATCACCGAGGTCAAAAGATATAACCACGGATCAATTCTATAGTCTTGCTCAGAATAAACCAATTTTTTGAAAAACGAAAATTCAGATTCAAACCTTTTGGATATTACAAATACTGTGGAGTATCTCCATACCTGAATGCACGGTTGATCTTTTCTCCTGTCAAAGCATGGGTTATTGTAACACTATCTTCTCCACGAATCAAAACCCTTGTTGTGGCTATAACATCTATGACTGCATTTGTGGAATTCAAGAAGTGTCACAGGAACCTGGAAGAATGCAACTACTAAAAATCCGCAAGAGTGCAACTATTATGGTATTATGTATGTTTTGACACTGTGTTGTCCATCATTAACTCGAATGTCCAAAACTTTCTTTCATTATAATTTAAAAACTTGTTACTGTCAGCAAGCTATACAAGTTGAAACCTTTATACCTATTAAAATTCACTTCTACCAAAACAAATGTTGTTTGAAGATGAGAAGAGCCACAATCTTATATACTAAAAGCTTAAGTTGTTTTATAAATGCAAAGTGCTCACAATAAATGTTTTATGAATTGAAAGTGAAATGTGAAAGGTTCATGTGTTAGTACATTGATTTAATAGTCATGCATAAGGGTAAGTACATAGGAATCGTGCACAAAAGTCTCAAAGAATACAAACCAAAAATGCCATGAATGCATAAATTAAACACACCAATTAGTGGTTAGTCTTTTTACCTTCCCGTCCATGAGTTACAAATATTTTATCAACTATATAATGTGTCAAAAATCACACACAACAAACCACAACTTCCTCCACACCGCGTGCACATTGGGCTACAACTTATTTTGGTGGTAAAGTAAGCATCATATCGTCTTACTTATTTAGCATATTGATTTATATTATTTTATGTAAATTTCACGTGTGCTTTTTGTGTGTAACAATGTAGGACATAAAGATGGTAGCTTAAGAGATTTGGTAGTAACATCATCTTTTCTAATGGTTTAAGAGATCCTACACATCGTTGTCTTATCAATTAAGTGGAACATGCACGAATATTTTTACTTTGATTGAAAATGCAATATATTGATTAACTGTATTTAAGTTACAAACGATCAACTATATCTATTTTTTGTAGCGCATCAAGAAGCATTAAAGAAAGAGATCGAGAAGTCACAAAAATTATGTCAAGAACAAAACATGCAAAAGGCCAATGAACAACAACGACAAAGACAACAACAACAAAAACAACAACAACAAGATCAACGCCGCGGCCACCGGTGGGATGAATACTTAGCATTCGTATTAATAGTACGTTACAAATTAAACATGCAATATTTTACTTCATGTAATACCGATAAACGGGCTAATACTATTGATTCGTTAGCAAGTAAGTTTATTGAAAATAATGTGACGAGCATTCAATTTTTAGTCAATAATTATTACTACACTTTGTTGGTGCATTTTAATATTTTTGCTCTTAATGTAGTTTTTTGTCTTGCGTTGTGTTAATGTCACTTTTTTAATTAAACATCTTGGAATATTGTGTGACTTTGATATTTGATATGACTGTGTAAATTATGTCGATGTTACATATTGCAAATGGTAGTATATAATAAAAATATAATAAAAATATCTTCACACTATCATCATAACAATGAGAATCTTCTAAATCGAAGAAGTATATAAAGGAGAAGAAAATTGTATTTCAAATGTTATCCACATATCACGAGGTAAGCATTATTTATTTGAGTTTGAGAACATGTGATTCATGTCGTCATACTGTAAATACTTAGAATGAGTTACTAATGAATGCTCCAAATTCGATATTATAGTTTATGGAAAAATGTTGTAATAATGCATTAATTAAAAAATAATTTATGTAAGTTACTCACATTAAAAGATTACATATGAAAAGACTTATTTAAATATAACATTTTGCAAAAAATCTCTTCACATTAAAGAAAGAGATTGACAAGTCACGAAAATTGTATCAAGAACAAAACATGCAAAATGCCAATGAACAACAACGACAAAGACAACAAGAAGAAGAACAACAACAAGAACAACGCCACGGCCACCGGTGTCAATATAGATGAATACCTGGCATTCATATTAATAGTACATTACAAATTAAACATGTAATATTTTACTATACGAATCATAATTTATTATACGAATTATAATTTATACTCTTGAATATACTAATCACTTTAATGTTTTATGTTTTTATAGTTTTATTAAAAAGGAAATTTGTTTTATAGTTCGCTTTTAATAATGTAATTTATTTGAACAACGAAGTCCGTCTTTCACAAAAAAATGAGAGTTTCAAACATGAACCGAAAATTAGTCCCGAACATTACGAAAAAAACAATTAGATCCAACCTGAGTGCATCGCATGGGTCCTGAGGCAGTCCAAACATGTGTGCATTGCACGTGGATGAATATAAAAGGTCTCCAATATTAATGTCATCGCTTCATATTTAAAATAATTTATGCAACTTATACATATTAAAAAATTACATGTGAATAGACTCTTTTCAATGTAACATCTTGAAAAAAATCTCCACATATACTCTTTTAATGTCAATAAACTATTTTAAATGTGTGTCATGCTTAGAAATGTGATACCATCACAGCTTAGATATATAATGACGAAAATAAGTTCTGAAGATTACGATATAAAAACTTATATACAGCCCATGTGCAACTCAATAAAGTATTCTAAGTACGTATAAAGCTTAGCAAATGTGTGACACCATGAAAACTTAAATATAAAATGACGAAAATAAATGACGAATATTACGCTATGAAAACTTCTATATAGACCATGTGCATCGCACGTATTTTAAATCTATGAAAACTTCTATACATCACATGTGCATCGCACGGGCATCGTTGACTATCATAAGAAATAGTTATAACTTAGCCCAATGTATTAATATTAGTTAGTTCCAATTAAAAATGATAGAGTCAATACCAAAATAAATAGACAAAAAATATTACGTAAAAAATACATCTTAAAAGATTACATGTCAATAAACTATTTTAAATACGTATCATGCTACAAAATGTATGCTACCATGACAACTTATATATACAATGACAAAAATACGTCCCAAATATAAAATGACAAAAATAAATGATGGATCCATGATCAAAATAACGAAAATTTGTGCTGAACAATAACAATTTAAATATATAATACCATCATATACAGCCCGGGGTATCGCCCGGGTCTGAATGACTCGTATTATAAAGCAAAGTTTAATTAAGGGCACTGATTGGGGTAAAACAATAAATGCTCAAATAACAGTGTAAAACAAGTTTCGAAAAGAGAAAAAGCAAAGGGGAATTTATAGAAAAATAAAGATATGGATAGTTTACATAATCTGCATTACAGGATACACTGGTCCATAGTGTAAATACAGCTATCATTTATTTTCTCTAAAATCACAATATAGACCCAAACAGTCAGTGCAGCAATGTCCAGAGAGAATTAGCAAGACGTATGAATGTTTAGAACATGTTACATTATACTTAATTGAATGCACAATGTTGGTACGATTAAAACAGTCAAACAGAAAGTCTAGGTTAAAATTTTGTGCTGAGTTCCTAAAAAAGGAGTCCAAAAAGAGCTCAAGTGACAACGAAAGTTTATAAATACATCACGATTAAAAACTCATAATTAATGTGTTCTTTTTATTTGAGGAGAAAAGTAAAGACAGCAATCAATTGTATTGATAACAATGAATAGAGGGGCCTTTATATAGGCATTACAAAGAGAGTCTTTCCATACATAGGATTCCTAGTTAAGGTAAGACATCTAACAGTATCCAACTACTTATGGAAGAGTCTAGAACCTACCATAACTCTTATCCCCCTACAACTAGTATTAGGTAAGACACCAATACGGGAAGGATTTAGAACACTCCCGTGTCGAACGCTAATACTAACATGGTGCACAATGTGTTGCCTCAGAAAAACCTTTCCAAGTCAAATAAAACCCCGTGGGAAAATAAAGACTTTGGTGAGGAAAAAGAGCGCAACGCACCAACTACAAATGTCGAATCATGTGAAGTATACTCCCGAGGTATACATGACACTCATTCCATCGAGCCATCTTTAGTTGAGCTCGGATAATCGATACATTTCGATGCTCCTCACATGTTTCTCAAATGTAGATTTCAGAGACTTAGTGAACAAGTCTGCGATATTCTCATCGGAACTCACTTGTTTCACTTCGATATTCACAATTTCTCGTTGCCGATTATAGAAGAACTTCAAGCAATATGCTTGGTATTGTCACCCTTTATGAAACCTAACTTCATCCGCTCAATGCATGCCGCATTGTCCTCAAAGATGCAAGTAGGAGTTCTTTGTAGTGGGATCTAATCCACACGTTCCTCGTATATGGTCTATGACCGATCGGAGCCAAATGCACTCCTTACGGATTCGCAATGCAATTATCTACGCATGGTTCGAGGAAGTAGCAACTAGGGTGCGCTTGGTAGATCGCCAAGATATCGCCGTATTCCCAATGGTGAACACATAACCGGTTTGGGAACGTCCTTTATGCGGTCGAGAGATAACCGCATCAAGAAATCCAACTAACGTGTCGTTAGGATTCTCTCGCATAAGGGGTAAGCTTGCTTGCATTAGCACTTCGGTAGTCAAGCTACCATGCTTAGCCGCAATATCGAGGAAGATCGACGGTGGTATGCATCGTCTTCACCTCAACAATTCCTTTCGAATATCACTCTCTTTGCGTAGGGTAAGAACAATCCAAGGTCACTGGAGCCTTTCAAGTATCGAAAGATGTGTTTTACTCCATTCCAATGCCTTATCGTGGGAGCGGAGCTAAATCTCGCTAACAGATTCACAGAGAATGCGATGTACGGGCGAGTACATTGAGCCGTATACAACAACGCACCGATTGCGCTAAGGTACGGTGTTGCCTCCAAGGACCTCTTCATCCTCCTCTTTAGGACGAAACGGATCCTTGTTCATTTCGACTTCACCAATCATGGGGGTAGCAAGAGGATGTGCCTTGTCCATGCTAAATCGCTGAGCATTTTGTGGACATAGGCGGTCGATGAATGAGTATACCATCATCTCGATGTTCTAGCTCTAAGCCCAAGCAGAATCGAGTCCTCCCGGATCTTTCATCTCGAATTCGGATTTAAGGTAGCGGGCCGTTTCATTGACTTCATCTATGGTACCGATGACATTCATGTCATCTACATAAACGGCTACAATCACGAATCCTGCATCTGTTCTTTTCACGAATATGCATGGACGGATGTCACCGTTCTTGTATCCCTTCCCAACCAAGTATTCACTTAGGCGGTTGTACCACATCCTTAGGATTGTTTCAAGCCATACGGTGAACGACGCAATTTCACAGCAGACGCGCTCCGTGGTTTAGAGCTACTTGATTTGGGCCATGAAATCCCTTGGGGACTTTCATATAGATATCCGTATCTAGATCCCCATAAAGATACGCTGTAACCACATCCATAAGCCGCATGTTGAGCTTTTGGACACTACCAAACCGACTAAGTAGCGGAAAGTGATGATGTCCATAACGGGAGAATACGTCTCCTCGTAGTCAATGCCGTTGCGAGAAGCCTTGGGCAACTAGTCTCGCTTTGTAACGCATGACCTCATCCTTATCATTGCGTTTACGAACAAAGACCCATTTATGTCCAATGGTTTAACGCCCACGGGTATTGGCTCGATACGCCAAATACCTCACGTTTAGCCATTGAGTCTAGTTCACCGCATTGCATCTTTCCATTTCGCCAATCGGCTCGTTGTTGACATTTCAAGAACCGAGCGGCTCGGCGTCGTCGTCTTGATAATTTCTTGAGCGACGGAGTAGGCAAAAGCATCGTCGACTAGCGTGGGCGACTGGCCCAATAATGCGTATTCACTCGTACATTGCATCGAGATTTCTTTATTTTCGACATCAACAAAGTTTCCGACGCGTCCGTCGATTGTTCCATTGTTGATTCGAGGACATATCCGTAGTCGAGATAATCTCGTGTGACGAGTCACCGTGTCGATGATGAGAGGATTTTGTGCCTCCGTTCCTCTTCTCTTTCGAGGTTCGGTATCCTTTCTACCCACCGGCCTCCTCTTTCGAGCAGGATAAGAGCACCAAGCAGCGCCCCACCACTAAGGTTGACGCCGGTGGCATCATTCCTTTGGGCGGCCGAACCTTGCCCTATAATCGGGACTTCCAACCTTGCAGGAACATTCGCAATGGGAATGGTAGATCTTGTCACTTTCGCGAAGACGTAAAGCCGTCGGGCATCGAATCCGCAACTTTCTCAAGGCGAGGATACGTTGCACTTCTAGCTCGGATTGAGGCATGCGGGGATCTTGATGAGGCAAGGAGGAGCACACCGCACAATTTCTGGCGTTCAATGGAATCGTTCGATTCCTCTCTCCCTAACGACGGGAAGTTTGTCTCATCAAAGTGACAATCTGCAAATCTTGCGGTGAATGATCTCCTGTCAAAGGTTCCAAATAGCGGATAATTTTAGGCGATTCATAGCCAACATATATACCTAATCGTCTTTGCGGACCCATTTTAGTACGATGTGGAGGCGTAATTGGCACATATACCGCACAACCAAAAATGCGTAAGTGTGAAATATCAGGCTCATATCCAGTTACCAACTGGTACGCACTAAACGGTTGATTGGCAGTGGGTGGCGAATAAGTATAGCCGCATGCAAAATTGCATAACCCCATGCAGAAATCGGCAAGTTGGTGCGCAATACCAATGCTCGGGCGATAAGCTGTAATCGCTTAATCATAGCCTCGGCAAGGCCATTCTGCGAATGAACGTAGGGGACGGGATGTTCAACATCAATCCCAATCGACATGCAATAGTCGTCAAAAGACTTTGACGTAAACTCTCCAGCATTGTCCAATCTTAATGACGAGATTGGGAAGTCGGGGTGGTTAGCCCGTAACTTGATAATTTGTGCTAGGAGTTTAGCAAATGCAGCGTTTCTTGTGGATAGCAGAGCGACGTGTGACCATCGCGTCGATGCATCAACCAGAACCATAAAATATCTAAATGGTCCGCACTTTGGTTGAATAGGTCCACATATGTCCCCTTGAATTCTTTGTAAGAAGCGAATATTTTGTGTTGAGTCTTTAGCAAAGGACGGAGAGGGTATCAACTTTGCTAGTGAACAGCTTTACAAAGCGATTTATGGGCATTAGAAATTGCCACGGAAGCCTCGGATTTACGAGAGATGCACCGTCAACCTTATTAGGGCGTGCGATCTTTAGTCCCGTTGATACGGTATCAAGCTCACTCACATCAATGCCGATATCGAGTGGTGCTTCCAATCGCTTTTCTGGACTTGAAAACGGATGACCATGTGAGTTTTTCAAAATGCGAATCATCATGTCGCGTCCTGTGGTGACCGAGTCGGTCATGCCATAGTTGGTATGCTTCGGAATCACACATTTCGTGAGTCACAAAGATAGATTCAATAACCCTTATTGTAGTCCGGTATAAACCACTACTTAGACTCATAAGTTTCTCGAGAACGCGCGTCTTCCGCATTACGCGCAGTAACACACAAAAATTCTGCTCCATTCTCACAATGTGTATCAAGGTGATAACCGTTGGCACGGATGTCCCTAAAACTTAGCAAGGTTCGGTTTGCTCTTGGGGCATAGAGAGCATTTGTGACATTAATATGCGTACTGCTAGGTAGCAAGAAATGAGCAGTCCCCTCCCTTGAATTACTTGGGAGGAACCAATCATTGTTGTCACCGAGGATATGTATGGCACAATATCCTTGAATAATTGCCTATTAGAAGAATAGTGTGGGTTGTTCCACTATCAGCAAGGCACTCAATTTCGCCACGAGACATCTACAATAAGACATGAAACTCAATTAGTCTTATATTTAGAGACATAGCGAAAACTCATTTACATCGAGTTTGGGGAAATTCGACCAAGTTGGTTAGGATCAAAGTTAGCACAATCGCTGGAAATAATTTCCGCGCAGCTTGACCTTTGTTCACTAAAACAGCAATAACTTCTTCGTTAAGAAGGCTATGGACGAACGGTCAGTTGTTCCAGACTTCCGTATCTTTCTATCCATAGGTCGTGCACTTTCTGGATTATTAAACTCAGATCTCAGTGCTCGTTTTAATTTGCTATTTTGGTATTTCCCTATTGTTGAGTGAAAGAGCAAGGTTTAAACCTTTTTCAAAGGCATTATTTTTGATACAATACTATGGAAATATGGCCATAGGAGCGTTTAGATACTTTAAAACGCGCGTCTTGGTTTACGATTTATATCTCTACTAATGATCCTTTCGGTAACTCCAACTTGGTAGACTTGCAGAGAAAGTAGGAATGTCAGTGACTAAATTTGTTTAAAAACCACTGATTCCGTTTGAACTCTCAAAGCATAAACAAATACCAAGGAGGATGCGCCTAGTCTTGATCAAAAGTTTTGATGAAATCCTACCAATGTATCAAATTTTTATTTTAACCAAGCAATTCGTTGCTAGCAATTATTTTGTGATAAACCAAACATGCTTTCGAGGGGAAAAATAAAATTCATCTTTGCACAATCACAGCAATTAAAAGAATTTTATTCATCATAGCCAACTTTATTACATTCATGAACATCCAAAGTAGTTCTCGGAAACTAGAAACAAGACAAAACATAACCAAAGCGTAAAACTAGTCAAAGTCGGCAACATCCATATGTTGGTCTTTGTCCGCAATGGTGAGAGGAGGGATCTCAGTCTGGATCTCAATATGGTTCACCTCCGTATTCTCATTGTCTACTTCCATGTAATTCGACTCTTGAGCCAAATATTGTTTATAGTGCTTGTAGTAAGCTTGGATGTTCTTTGGCGCTTTGCAATTGCGGTAAGTATGCTTCTTCGATCCGCAAGTATAGCAATTCCGGCCTTCCTTTGAGTGGTTCCATTCCGGCGGCAGAGGCGGCCCACGTGGTTGGGTTCCACTAGGTCCGTGGCCGAGCCACCTTACCTCTTCCACACGTTGGAACGACGACCTCGTCTTTTCCCTTGCTTGCTCGAGTCATGCATCCGTGGTGCTTGCAAAAACTGAGTAGCGTTGCCTTGTCTATTTTGTCGTGGTGCTTTCCTGTGGGTAGCTTTGATTTACTTAGGAATCGGCTTCGTGCAGTGGCGCGCATTGCTATTGAGAATAATCTCATGGTGCCTTTCTTTTTTTTCGCGAGGTGGGAGATAAGGTCACTAAAGTTCTTAATTCTCCCTTCCTCATAGGCAACGCGCAGCTGATGGGCAATTACACTTGCTCCCACGGGAAACGTGTTAAGAGTCTTCTCGATCAAATCTTGATCAGACTTCTTGACACCACAAAAACCAAGATCAGCGCGAAGATCGAGGACAGCTTGATTATAGGCCTCCACATTCGCATAATCCAAAATCGGATTTGCTCCGATCAAGTTGCAATTCGGGAAGCGCGATCATGCACATTATTAAATCGTTGTTCGAGTGTGTCCCATAGTTCTTTAGGGGTTTGTAAGTTCATATAACACTTTTTCAACAACGGATGTATATGTCTACGCAAGTACATCGGCATTAGCCTTGGTTTCCTCGCTCGGTTCTTGAGCGTTAGGCTCGTTAGAGGAAAGATGGTGGTAGTAAATCTCTACCGACGAACGCCAAGCGAACGTCCGAGACCCACCTATGGTACTCCTTACCAAAGATGGTCAAGGATGTCGAACTCCGGATGAACATTGGAGCTTTGTGCCATCTACAAGATATAAACAAGAGGAAGTTAGTCTTGTTGGATTTTCAGTGACAATGTAAACGGTCACAATCGATGCTTTTAAAAGCGTGTAACATACCCGTTACTCGATTTACTTCCCTTAATTGTTGTTTAGTAAAGTCGACAAAAAAAACGGCGATATCAGATCGCACCCAGATACGTGGTGTATGCAACAACCACAAGTATCGACTTTTCAACAATTCCGTGACTCCACCAGGACCGTCACACAGTTTTCTTCGACACGCAGAGATACCGACTTCTCTCGCGGTCTCATCCACCACAAAGTAGCGTGGGAGATAAAGAACCCAAAACCCGTGTCCCCAAAAGAAAAATTCCCAAAAAGGAGAGAATTGAAAAGGGACGAGTCAGATAGTTACCTCGATTATAAAATTAGGTACGTGCTGAATCTGTCTTGTGCTTCGATCTACCGGTTGGTACTCGATGCGACGACGTGAAACCGGAGGCGCAATTTTGACGGCTTAGAAGTTAAGTGGATGTTCGGGTTTTGGTCCGAGAGTCGGACTGGCCCAGGTCGGCGGCGGCCATGGCGGTCCGGCGGCTGGCCAGCGGCAGTTGTCTTTGGCGGTTGGTAGCGTGATCCGGCGGCTGGGTGGCGGCGGTCCGGCTGACGGAGGCGGTCCGGCATGGTGGTCCGGCTATGAGGTCTGACGTCCGGTGGCGAGCGGCTGTGGCCAGTGAGCAACCGAGGTCCGGCGGAGCGGCGTGAGCAGACGGCGAGCGTGGCGGCGAGCAGGTCCGAGGCGGGAGAGGCCAGGCTGGGCTGGAGCAGTGCTGGCGGCGGCGGATCTCGCGTGGCAGCTGACCGAGGCAGCGGTGTCGGGCGGCTGAGGCCGACGGCGGTCCGGTGGCGGAGCTTCAGCGGTAAGTGTTGGCCGATTTTTTTTTTTCTTTCGTTCGAGCTACGTGCTGATAACGTGTTTGAGGAGAAAAGTAAAGACAGCAATCAATTGTATTGATAACAATGAATAGAGGGGCCTTTATATAGGCATTACAAAGAGTCTTTCCATACATAGGATTCCTAGTTAAGGTAAGACATCTAACAGTATCCAACTACTTATGGAAGAGTCTAGAACCTACCATAACTCTTATCCCCCTACAACTAGTATTAGGTAAGACACCAATACGGGAAGGATTTCCCGGAACACTTTTGTATTTATTAATATCTATTTTTACATCAATAATGCTTTATAAGTCATACTATGTATTATGAAAATAAATAAAAGCTAAAAAGTTTATAAAGTATTTATTTTTATTGATATTTTATTAAACTAAAAAAAAAAAAGAAACACAATTTATAAAGTCATATTACAGTTATTATTATTATTTTTGACCAAATACTTTAATTATTTTACTCAATACCTAATTCTAAATTTTACGTTTATCAAATTTATAAATTAAGCCCTAATCGTCATCTCATCCTTTTCTTTTGAATGGGACGATTTTTACAGAAGACAAGAAACACTCAATTTAAACTTCTGTCATTGTAAGAGGCTTTAGACAGAATTCATAAGAGTCATCTCTTATTAAAGAGAGATGTTTCAAGAAAATTTATTGAGAATTTGTTATGGATTACACGAATTAATCCATATAACACAAATATAATACTTATCCCGCTTAATTTAATGTGGAAGGGGGATTTAATTGTAACTTTTAATTGTAAATATATGAAGAGACTATTTTAATTGTAACTTTTAATGTAAATAAACTAATTTAAATACAAAAGTTATGATAAACATCACAATGCAAATGCACCTTCTAATACACAAGGTGATTAAAATGAACTTTTAAATGATAGTATGAATTACAAGATTGTTAAATTTTAGCTATGAGATCTTAGATACAATCGGTGCATCGCACGGGTTGAATAAACCAAAAACAACCCCGAAGCAATATAAGGGTTAGTAAAACCTTATTTCATATAACTAATTACATAGACTAAAATAAAAGGACAATAACAATAAAAAAACATATAAATTTCTCTAAAAGGCATTTAAACTCTGCCATTCAACCGTCTGCCCCAACATTACGTACAAAACACGTGCACCTTCTAATACACAAGGTGATTAAAATGAACTTTTAAATGATAGTATAAATTACAAGATGGTTAAATTTTAGTTATGAAATCTTAGAAACAATCGGTGCATCGCACGGTTGAATAAACCAAAAACAACCCCAGAGCAACATACGAGTTAGTAAAGCCTCATTTCATATAACTAATTACATAGACTAAAATAAAAGGACAATAACAATAAAAAAACATATAAACTTCTTTAAAAGGCATTTAAATTCTGCCATCTGCTCATTCAATCGTCTGCCCCAACATTACGTACAAAACACGTAGATATTCAACCAAAGACCGTGCATCGCACGAGTTGGATAATGCCTCGTATAACATAATGTTTAACCAACAAAGAATTTAATGAAACATCAAACACTTCCTTTCGCATGGATCAGATAAAGTAATTTTTTTTCAAAACAATGGGTCATTTCTTATAAGCGACTGTTGATAGGTGCGCTTGGAGGCGCCAGATCAGAGTTGTAGATTCTTTAGTTGGGAGTAGTGCTGTAGTTGAGAGCCTCAGGGTTGGGTTGTCTCGGTTAGCTTTGACCTAGAGCATTGCATTTTTACATTTATTGTATATTTTATCCTATTGCTCATGCGTGGTGATTTTTTGACAGGAGGCACATGAGTCTACCTCTCTTTTGTTTGAAAGCTCATCGGGAGTGATGTAGCCAAATTCCTCTTAGGTAAGTCCCATGTGGATTAAGTCATGAAATTTCGGGTATGGTATTGAGTTTTTTCGTATCATATCTTCTTTGTATTTTCACTCAATTTGTTGTTCTGCACTAAGTTCGGGTTTTAAAAAATTCTCCTATCGTAATAGGTAGGAGCGTGGTCACAGACATCTTACCCTCCCTGCACTACGTATTACGAACGGGATATACTGGGTATGTTTGGTTTGGTTTGGTTTTTACAAGCTCCCACAACAAACACATTGTTGCGCTAATCTAACTACTTAACCCAGGAGAATATATTCTTGTTAACTTTAGAACCCAACAAACACATAGGGACCGATTGTATCATAAACTTATATATTCCCAACCTACAAAAAACGTATTAAAGTACGATGTACTGGCCTTTCTTCCTCTAGCCCCAGAAAATCAGCGAGTTGCCCCCCACCCCCCCCCCCCCCCCCAAAGACGTACTGAATTTCCTTCACTTGGGTATTTTAGTTCAACTACATTAAGGCGAGAGAAGCCGGAATGCCCACCCCACATTTCCCTTCTCTGCATTACGACCATCGGCAAAGAACACAACAAAGTTGAAGGAGAAAAGAAATTACTAACCAGATATTGCGTGTCTGACGAAGAAGAAATCAGGTGAAGATTTCTGCAAGTGGAAGCTTTGAATCAATTGGTGAATTTGAACCAGAGAGAGAGAGAGACGTGTCAAGAAAGGGAGTAAAAAGGGAGGAGGCCCGTCGGTCCTTGGGGTAGTCTTTAAGATACCTAAATTACTTCTCACATCGGTTATAAAAAAATTCACCTTTCACATCGATTTTTATAGAAACCGATGTTAAATTAGTAAAATTCAGATCGATTTCTATGTAACCGATGTTAAATTAGTAAAATTCACATCGATTTTAATAATAAACAATGTGAACGTCAAAGCAAATTACAATTACACCACCACCTTCTTGTTTACATTGATAATTTTAAAAGATGATGTAAATTGGAAGATGTTGAAACCTCTTTTGTAGTAGTGCGCATAAGTATTGTAAAATTTTCTTTATTTTTGTACATATATATTATATCTCATGCATGACTGTATGTACCAAGCGAATATAATGATGCCATTCCTGTACACGTGACATTCATACCATTCACACGAGCATAAATAAACTCTGAATGCAATAATATAAGTATCTTGATTAAAATGTATATACATATGCAAATGTATATGTGCGACATTGCTAGTTTAGATCATCAGTTTTCACAAGTACGTTAGATACAAAATCATATCCTCAAGACACTCCCTGTTTCTTCTTGGGTAAGTCTACGGACCACCCTCACCTTGGATTTGGTGGACACATTAATATAAAGTGTAACTTTATTATAATTATGTATTACTTATAAATTTCTCATAAATAGTAGTAGTATATCTCGCCCGTATATATTACAATTTTAGTACATTTAGATTTTCCTTAATATTTTTTGTTATATTAGGTAAATTACATATTATCCCTCAAATTAACTTAATTATTCGAAATTATTACTATTATTAAAATATATCAAATTATTAGTTAACATCTCAGTTATTTCATATTTTTTAGATCGAGACTTCTGAGAAGGGGGAGGGAAATAGATAAAATGCTAGTCCTCATGTAGACCGCTCCTCTTATTTCTTCATCTGTCTTCTTCACTTATTTCATTTCTAGGCTTTTGAGAGGGGGAGAAAACTCGATAAATCATAGTGGTGAATTGTCTTCGAGTCGTTATTCTTCTTTCAACTATAGATAAGAAACCGATGCAACAACAACCTGCCCCCACCGCCGTTTCAGGCTTTGAACTGAAATTATTCCCGCACTTTTTTCCAACATTCATCGATGTCTAAGGATTGAAACTCAAGTTCTTTCTAAAACATGGTATCATATGAATCATCGAAATTTTCAGCAACGATCTATATTTAGTAATTTAAGTCGAATTATTCTTTGGTTCAATTTACTTAATTTAGTCTAAGTAGTTTACTATTTGATGCCTTCTGAGACACATAGACAAACGCATTCGTCATCTTTTTATCAGAAGTGGCCTCTTGTGATACTTTCTCTAACGACCGCGAACCTAAGCTGTGGTGCTACTTCAGACCCTTACGGTTAGTCATGTTGGTTGAACTGCTCGCCTACACAAAAACATGTAATATTCATTTTACAATAAACAACAATTACCACAAGTATGGTTCGTATACGTTATATGTCTTTACACAAAATCATATAATATACTATGTATTTATCGATTACATACCATATAATCCGGGTTGGATCAGTACATAGCGATATTTGTGGCCCTTTAGAAGCGGCACGAGAAGGATTTCCATACTTCATATGTTCAATGATCATAATATGTATGGTTTTGTGTTCTCAATGAAATATAAATCGAAATTTTTGATAAAATCAAGGAATTTAAGACCCTCGTAGAAAACCAAATTGATCATCAAATTAATGTACTTCGAACAGACCGAGTGTAATACCCGAGATTTCTGATGTGTTTTTGAACCTTGTGATATTGTATTTGTTGTATTTTGATCTGAGTATTATTTTCTGTATTTCATGATCCGGTGTTGTTGAGCGCATGATTGCATGATTTCGTTCAATATTGTGATTTTGCACGTGTAGCGCACGCTATCGACTAGGCGTAGCGTACGCTAATTTGAGTTTAGTAGCGCACGCTATATATGAACCTTAGCGCGCGCTATACGTAGTCAGCATGATTGAGATGTGTTGGTAGGTGAGATCAGGCCGCGGATCTTGGTCGGATTGTGTCGAGATGAACCTGGACGGCTTTCGGGAAAAGCCAAGTCAACGCGGTAGCGCACGCTAACAATATGAGGATAGCGCACGCTAAACACTGAGTACAGTGAAGTCAGTAAGCCGTTAGCGCACGCTATGAATATGGACTAGCGCGCGCTAATAACCACTTTCTATAAATAGACAGCATCCTTTTTCATATTTTCAGCCTTTTCACTCCCACATCCGAATTCTTGGACTTAGAGAGTCACTCTCTTCATCCTAAACCCTTCATATCAGCATCCTAGCTCGAGTTGAAGATTGTAGATCATTGGAGATTGGTGTTCAAGCCTTCGGCCTTGGATTGCTTCGAGTTCCTCCTTGTTCTTCACTACTTTGAGGTAGGTGATTCTTCACAAATATTAAGTACTAGTATGAAGGACATTTTGATCTTGATTATCTAGTCAGTTAAATTCGTTAGTAGTCGAACATCATGTGTTAGAAGGATATTTTTGACGTTTCGGCACTTATTCATCGTATAATCCATTGAACCTTTTTAGTATGTGGACTCCTAAGCATATTCATGTATCTTCAAAACCGATTATGACCAGTATATGGAGATTACCAAGTTTTTATGTCTTTACCTAAAGGAATCATATGTTTTGGGACATGAAATGGATTGGACTTAGGATATTTCTTGAAGATCAAAGATGAATTATGGTGTTGTGATGATTATACGTATCCTTGTATCTCATAATCATTTAATACGTAAAGATCTTTCACAAACCGTATGAGCATGATATGCACGGAGATGGCATGTATTAACACTAAAGATTTCATGAGTTTCATCACATTTAGCTCAAGTTTTCTGCCCAGTAGTAAACTGCCATGCACAGTTAGCGCACGCTAAGATAGGCGTATTAATGTGCGCTATCGGGAATGAATAACGTACGCTACGTTTGGTACGTAACGTACATTATGTCATCAGGCAGGACAGTCGGCTGATCAGAGAGGACTGTCAGTACACCGCTAGCGTACGCTAGACTTGGTCATTTGCGTACGTTAACAGGCAGGCTTAGCGCACATTACGTAGAGTACGTAGCGCACGCTAAGTAGTTCATGCAGAATTCATTTTTAGAACTTGCGGCCGTAAACCGGATTGCTAGACGTTCGTACGACGTGTGAGGAATTCTTTATTATTTCTTAGGTCCGAGCCTTGCATAGGGGACGATCGAGGGGCGGTGACTTACGGACGCATGTCATTTGTTGGAGTATTTCTATTCTTGCCATTTTCGAGGCAAGTATCATATGTTGAGTTTGATTTATATTGGAACTTTGATCATGCTTATGGTTTTGTTCATGTTGTCGAATATGAGATTTATTTCTTTAAATTTCTCGTGGTATTCGTTGTTAATTCGTATTGATGAACATATTGAAATGCATATATGTATGCATAATTGATTGGTTTATGGTATAAATGATCCGAGGGGGTCATGAGGATCTATGCTGAGGGCGCTGGATCGAATGTCCACCATGCGTTGGTCCGACGGGATCATCATGGGGATCTATGCTGAGGGCGCTGGATCGCTGGACGGGTTTTCCACCATGTGTTGGTTCGACGGGATCATCATGGGGATCTATACCAAGGGCGCTGGATCGCTGGATTACCCTGTATTGTGTTGATGGAATCGTGAGGATTCACATCGTTGGATTCCGATGACGGAAGTCCGTTTTGCATGATTTATGATGCACTGATGATTTATGTATTATGATACTTGTACTAGCATTGTTTTGCTAACCTTCGGGGTGGACATTGTTTTGATGTTCGGGTAGCCGAGGAGCGGGAAGCAACCACGATCGGCGGAGACGATGAAATGGCTCAGTGATGTGGTTGATGTTTATTGTTATTATGATTTGTCTTCTTGGTTCACTTTAGTACTCGAGTACGTGTATTTTGATAATGTCATTTTTGATATGGTTATATAAGTTAACTCTTTGGATCAGTTGAACCAGTTCTGTATTTTGAACTTCAGTTGTAAGGTTGAATTATATTTGCATTTCTTTTATTTAGCCTTGTAAATCCTTACTTAAAGGGTTTACGGCGCTGTAATTATTCCGAATATCTCGGGGTGTTACATCGAGGTAGCGAGTATATTGTTAGGAGTATGCCCTCAAGTGCCACCCAGAGGATGTAAGAGTGAGGGTATTGTACTTGTTATTATGTAAATTATTATCAGAAGGCAATTGTCTATTTCTTTATTTACTGGAAGTAACTGGCATTCCTGACTCGTAAATATATATATAGAAAGTAGTCCACGCATTTGAAAGCAAAATATTCCACTTCTTATTGGATAAGGAGATCGGCACTGGAAAGAATTATTGCTCAAATACTTAATCCTTTGCAAGTCGATGAAACTTAAATGGGCGTTAAGTTTATGTGAAGACTTGTATGACGTATTCTTTGACTTGGAGAGTGCCTGTTATCACTAATAGTTAATGGGAGCACACATTATAGGTATGTTAATGAGATTAGTATACTCGAACCGACTCACCCTCGATTCGTCACACGAATTTCACTCCGGGACAGTCAATGATTGAATCAAAAGGTTATGATAGGTATTCGTGAATCTTCGACTTGAGGATTTAGTAGTGATGTGCTTGTGACGTTAAGATTTTCACAAGAGTAGTTTGACTTAGAAAACTGGAAGGTGGGGGTCAACCTCGATAGTATCTTAACGGGAAAGTAGCAGGTTCTACTAAATACAGTAAAACCTCGATAAATGAATATGATCAGGACCAGAGAAAATATTCATTTAGTGAAATGATTTATTTATTGAAAGAAAATATGAACATATTATAAAGAGTTGGGACCGGAGAAAATTATTCATTTAGCGAGGTTATTCGTTTATCGAACATTCATTTATCGAGGTTTAACTGTACCAAGAAAGGATTCTTTCTCCTGTAAGTGAACAAGTATATGTCCTTGATGAGTCGATTTTTGATCGTCTCATTCTATTCTATTGAGTCGTGTTTTTCTTTGTTTTTACGTGTTTTTGTTCTTTTTACGCTTGGTATATTGTGTTTTTATTTTGTAGGTAGCCGGAAGAAGATTGTGGTGAAATAGGTTCTTTTATGGCCAATATTGGAGTTTATGACGATCAAGAGCAAGTCGGGAGAGAGAACATGGCTTAAACGATGAAGATTGAAGCAATATCGGTCGTATTTCCAATTTCCAGATTTATTACTTCGAACTAGGAAGTATTATCTATATATATGGATTCCTCGTGAAATCAGCTTCGCAACGGTATATTATACGCTAAATTCCGAGGTGTATTGAGGGAGATATGACTTCTAGACCACGACCTCACAGTCCAAACTGCGTCCGTATCGCGATCCAAATTCAGACCGCACCCGGACCGTAGTCCCAAATTCAGACCATGCAGCAGTGCCCAGCCAAAACACACAGACCACGGTCCTAACCTCCCAGACCGCGGTCCGCCTCTGTTTGTGTAGAAAACGTAATTTTCTGCAATTTTTGCGATTTTGACGGGTATATAAGGAAAAACCCTAGACACAACTTGGGGGGGGGGGGACACTCTTAGAACTTAGTTTTTATCTTTGTTTCTGGTATTAAAACATTTAGAGAGATAATTGTGAGTGATTTTTATTCCTTGTGTGAAGATTTAACAAGAATTGAATGAAGAACATCAAACCTTCCTCGGGGATTCGATTTCGTTTTTGCAAGGAAAGCCTTCTACCATGTTTTGTTTTATGATTATTGCTATTATTGTTGAAATGATCATGAGTAACTAATCTTATCATATGGGTTTTTATATTGAACCACACATATGTTCTTGGTTGTTAGTTTTGATTGATTTTTCGGGTATGAGTTTGGGATTGTTCCTCTTTCGTTGTTCTATCATTTTGCTCGGTGTTCTTGATGATATTGTGCACGAATATTGTTTAGACGCAAGAGAACTTATGATTTAAATCATCAAACCTATTTCATAGTTGTTATTATTGTCTAAATCGAGGGTTTTTGTCGGTGTTCGCCATCAAATGACCCGTTAGAAGTGATTGTGAATATTCTAAACCTTTTTCCGCGATCTTTTAGTGAATTACCCCATCAAAGGTATGTAGCTAGTCGATTGTTAGTAGGGATTCATCCCCATCAAAGGAGTTTCTCTTGTTTTCAAAAAGAACAATGGCGATTTTTAGAATTTGCCGCCATCAAATGGATTTCTTTTAATTGTGAGCAATTGGTAATTCCAAACCTTAATTTCTTTGAGTATCGAAACTAATGATTGATAACGTGTGTGTCGGTGATTCTAAACTCGCATATCATTCTCATAATTGTAATCTCTAGATAATCCATACCATTAATTCGGTGATTTTAGCATTTCACTTTTAATTTAATCTTCCGCACTTGTGATTGTAATCTTACTTGTCCACCGTATCATTCACCGTGTTTTACTTTACTTACTTTTGTTAATTCGACTATTTGCCAAACATAATCTAAATTCAAACCGTTTCCAACTCCTTATGAGATCGATCTCGGAGTTACTTGCCGCTACCTACAAAAGCGATTCGTACACTTGCGAATTTATAATTTGTTCATCAAGCTTTTGGAGCCGTTGCCGGGGAGTTGGCATTTCAATTTTGATCTTGTTTTAATAATAATTGAATTGTTTTCTTGATCATTTTCCCGTTTTCATTATTTTTGATAAAGTCTAAAAATTCGCTCTAACTTCTCTTGTTTATGGTTGGTAGGAGATTGTTGGGAAACCCGATTCTTCCACTTATAGACGAGGTTCAAAGAATTAGAGCACCAAAAACAATAGCGCCATCATCAATGGCATGAGGAGAATCCGGATCTTGAAGAGCCCCAAATGTTCGAGGGAGAAAACATTCATCAACTGAGACTTCCGAGATATGAGAATGTTGGACACAATCAAGAGATACCCGAAGCTCAACAAGGGAGGTACTTTTATCCGAGACAACCACCCGTTGGAGCACAATATGGAGCGAACTATTATCCAGGGCCTCAATATGGGATGGGAGCAAACTATAATATACCGCAACAACCTCCGGTTGAGCATCTAATGCGGGACTATGCAAAGCCTGTGGTTAACACTGCCATGTCATGCATCTAATTAGCACCGGAAGCAAAGAACTACCACATCAGTGGATTTCACATCGAGCAATTGCCCTCATTCCACGGATTAGCACGTGAGGACCCATTGCCATTCATACGGGACTTCTATGTGTCGATTGACAACTTTCCATTAAATGGGTTGAGCGAGGATCAACTAAGAATGAAGTGCTTCCCGTATATACTCAAGGATGGGGCGGAACAGTGGTTGATGACTTTAGCACCGGGCTCACTAAGAACGTGGGATGATGTTTACGACAAATTCATTACCAAGTATTACTCTCATTCGAAGACTACACAGTTGAGGACCCAAATCTCAACATTCGGACAACAAGATGGAGAGGCATTTCACGAAGCATGGGACCGATTCAAGATGCTCCTCATTCAATGCCCACACCATCACTATCCGCTTCAACTACTTAATCAATTCTTTTGCAATGGATTGACTCAATATTACCAAGGTGCAGTGGATACCGCAGCCAGTGGTTCGTTTTGGGGGTTAACGGAGAGAAAAGCTTATGACATATATGAAACATTGGGAGCTAATTCTCAACAAAAAAGTGTGCATGTTCGTAGGGGAGTTGTGAACCAAGTAAGCGAGAAGGACGAGATGCAATCTAAAATCGATGAGTTAACGAGGGAACTAAGACAACTCAATACTCAAAATAAATCTTCGAGCTCACGAGTTTGCGAAATTTGTGGGGGACCCGGACATGATGCTAATTCTTGCCCACATACTTTTCCACAAGAACAAACCGAACAAGTGAATTGGGCTATGGGACAAATTATGGGAAGGCCCGAGTGGGAGGAGAGGAGAACTAATTATGACGGAAATGTAAGAAATGCACCTCTACCGAACACTTATCATCATGGGCTAGGAAACCATCCGAATTTCTCATGGAGAAACAACAACCCGATGTCGTACGACACAAGTGCCCAAGATCAATACAACGTAGGAAACCGAGCCCAACAAACAATGCAAAGTGAACCACCTCCACAACAAAGGTTCGAATCTTTAGTGTAACACCCCCGATATATTCAGGAATATTACAGCGCCGTAAATCCTTTACATAAGAATTTACAAGGCTGAAGAACTAAAAATACATTAACCGAAACCAACGAATGAAAATAACAGAAATAAGGTACAATAGTTTTGACCAATACTGAAAGTACGAATGTTCAACGTAAAAGTATTAATACATCACCAAACCCAAATCATCATAAATTACTACGTACTTGAGTACTTATTGAAATAACCAACAAACAACAGACAAATAAACCCGACCAGAACATCACTCTGCACCCTCATCGTCATGCAGCTCCAGTGGTTGTTTCCCCGCTCTCCTGGATCCTGAACATAAAGAAAATGTTCACCCCCGAAGAGGTTAGCACAACGATGCTAGTACAAGTACCATAACATATTATTCAACATCTCACGAAGAATAATAATAATAACATACACACATGATAATCACAACATGATATCACAACATACACATGGTAATTCCAATGATACAGCGTTTACTGCCTAGACCCCAAGATAATCCCGTCGGACCAACACGTGGTGTAAAAACTCCAATGGGCGACGACATATGTCTGCGTAAGATTTCTGGCAACTCTGGGCGATCAACAGCCTTTCACGAATCAAGGCTATCTTCTCTCATGTCTGTACGATCAATTCTGGTTCTGTCCCGATCAAGTCTGATGAATCGTCCCAACATAGGGGCGATCTGCATCTCCTCCCGTATAATGCCTCAAACAGTGCCATCTTAATGGAAGCATGCCAACTATTGTTGTAGGTAAATTCAATCAACGGTAGATGAACTTCCCAATCGTTTGACCAATCTAAGGCACAGGCCCTTAGCATGTCTTCCACCGTTTGAATGGTCCTCTCGGATTGTCCGTCAGTCTGCGGGTGATAAGCTGTGCTGAAGTTCAATTCGATCCCCAAGGCCTTATGAACTGCTTTCCAAAAATGTGATACAAAGCGACCGTCTCGGTCAGAAATAATGGTCTTCGGCGTACCATGCAGTCGAACTATCTCTGAAATAAATACTCGTGCCAACTTCTCTGGTCCCCATGTGTCCTTAATGCCTAGAAAATGGGCTGATTTGGTTAAACAGTTCTGAAATCTCAAAACTCCATCATAATGAATTACGAATCCGGGGGCCTTCCCTTTGATCACTTCATCACGTAACTGAATCATCATAGGATCATCTGCCTACTTAGATTCGATTTCTTCGGTTAATGATGAAGTTATTTCCATCACGTACAATTGTCCTTGGACTCTTTGTAACCATACTTCAAGTCCTTCTCGAATCATCTCTCGTTGAATGCTGAGCTGGGAGGTCAGAGTCTCCAGCATTTGGATAGAAACAGGCTTGCGGCTGAGTGCATCGGCCACTACATTCGCTTTGCCTGGATGATATAAAATTTCCAAGTCGTAGTCCTTAATCAGATCTAACCATCTTCTTTGCCGCATGTTCAACTCTTTCTGACTGAAGATGTATTTGAGACTCTTGTGATCCGTAAAGATCTGACAGTGAGTCCCGTACAGGTAATGTCTCCAGATTTTCAAAGCAAAAACTACTGCTGCTAGCTCCAAGTCATGCGTTGGGTAATTCACTTCATAAGGTTTCAACTGGCGTGACGCATAAGCAATCACCTTTTCATTCTGCATCAATACGCATCCGAGTCCTTGGTTCGAAGCATCACTGTAAACTATAAATCCTCCAGTTCCCTGTGGAAGTGTTAAAATCGGTGCTGTCGTCAATCTCTTCTTCAATTCATCAAAGCTATTCTGGCACAACTCGTTCCACTCAAACTTTTGAGTTTTATGCAGGAGTCGAGTAAGTGGGCGGGAAATTTTGGAAAACCCTTCCACAAACCGACGATAATATCTAGCAAGTCCTAAGAAACTCCGGACTTCTTTCACATTCTTTGGAGGCTTCCAATCCATAACTGCTTTGATCTTCTGAGGATCTACTCGGACCCCTTTAGCTGATACCACATGACCGAGGAACATTACTTCCTTTATCCAGAATTCACACTTAGAGAGTTTGACGTACAGTTGCTCGCTTCTCAAAAGTTCTAATACAATCCGCAAATGCTATGTATGCTCTCCTGGGCTCTTAGAATACACCATAATGTCATCAATGCACACGACCACAAATCTATCCAAATATTCGATGAACACTCGGTTCATCAATTGCATGAATACAGAAGGTGCATTAGTGAGACCAAACGGCATCACTACAAACTCATAGTGTCCGTAGCGAGTTCTGAACACTGATTTCGGAACATCAGATTCCTTAATCCTCAGCTGATGATATCCTGATCTCAAATCGATTTTAGAAAATACTATTGCTCCTTGCAACTGATCAAACAAATCATCAATCCATGGCAGCGGATACTTGTTCTTAATCGTCATCTTGTTCAGCTCTCGATAGTCAATACACAGTCGAAGCGGTCCATCCTTCTTCCGGACAAAAAGAACTAGTGCTCCCTAGGGCGAAACGCTTGGCTGGATATAGCCTTTGTCCAGTAACTCCTCCAGCTGCTTTTTCAGTTCGTACATATCAGTAGGTGCCATACGATACGGTGCCTAGAAATTGGTGTAGCTCAGGGTTCGAGCTCAATGGTGAATTCTACATCCCGTCGTGGAGGTAGTCCAGGTAACTCGTCAGGAAATACATCTGGAAATTCGTTCACAACAGGAATGGATGAAAGTTCCACAACTTCGTCTTCTTTCTTCATTGCATAGCACCAGTATCCAGTACAGCCTTGTTTCAACAATTTAATAGCTTTCATCGCCTTGATCAACTTTCCTGAGCTTCCTGGTTTCCATCCCTCAAACAGTATTTCGGAGCCATCGTCAGCGATCAGTGAGATATTCCTCCTTCGGTAGTTTACAATAGCTCCATATCGATTAAGCCAATCGTCTCCAAGTATCAGGTCGTCTCCTTGCATTTCTATTATAATCAGATTTGAGGGCCACTCTCTGCCTCCAAATGATACATGGAAATCTCTAGTTTCTAAGTTACCAACAATCCTCTCACCACTCAGTAAACCAATCACATAAGGTTCACAATTATGAAAACCAGAAATATTCAAACGATTTATACAAGATAAGGATATAAATGAATGCGTAGCTCCTGTATCGAATAAAATGCTAACTGGTTGGGAAAAGATCTGAACGGTACCTGATGCGACAGTAGCATCCTGATCGTCTTTTCTCCTCATCTCGTACAGACGTGGGGGAACAGATCCGGCACTCGATGTCCCCTTTCGGTCAAACTGTCCTCTGCCTCGTCCGCGGCCAAAATTCTAAGGCATCTGTACACTCTGTTGCGTCTGCTGAATACTCGATTCTTTCTGGGCTGGCTGTGATGTACGGGCTCTAAAATCTTTCACAGCCTCCTCACAGAACACCGCACGATGTCCCTCTCGACCACAGTCAAAACAAGTTACGGTAGGGAATGAGCAATCTCATCGATAATGTCCTGTTCGGCCACAGTTGAAGCACCTCCTTGTCACATCTGTCGTGACTGATACTGCTCCCGAATTATTTCCGTTCTTGGATGAGTGCGGAGGTTTCCTGAACGAATGAAAGGATGACTGGGCTTTGTGGGGCCCACTGCTCTTGTGCTCTGTAAAGGTACCAGAGACTTTCTGCTTCTTGGACTCCATAAATTTCTCCATTGATGCTTCCTTGATTTCGTATGCCAATGCCTTATCCTGGTATTGACGGAGAGTGGTACATTCAAAACCGGACATGTACCTCTGGATTTCTGGTTTCATCCTCATATCAAAATGGATCATCATTTATGCATCTGTTCTGACCAAATGTCGAACAAATGCTAGTTGCTCGTTAAACGTCTTAGTTGTCTGGGATACGGGTTCGTCTGATGGCTGTGCGGAGAAAAACTCCCGAACTTTGGCTTCCCTCACAGGACGAGGGCAGTACTGAGCTTCCATCATCAATTTAAATTCTGTCCAGTCAGCATCATGATCTGCAGGCCGGATGGCTTCCCACCATTCAGACGCTTCCCCTATCAGAAAGTATTGAGCGATAGAGGCTCTCCGGTCATCTGGGCAGTTAATCCCGACAAAAATTTTCTCCAATTCCTTCAACCAATGGTCCCATGTGGGAGTCTCAGAAAAGCCGTCGAATTTGGGTGGTTGCATCTTCGCCACCTCTTGCAGCCATCGGTCACCTCAATTTCCCATGTCTGGAATTCCCTGCTGTCTATGTCCCTGCTGTAATCCCACCGCCACCTGCATTCGGTCCAAGACCTAGGCGAACTGAGTCATATGGTTTACCACCTGACGAAGCATTTCGGGCACAGCAGGTTCTGGTTCGCTATTGATAGATCTCTGTGGCTCGCCTGAACTATGACTGGCTTGATTAGAAGGCGATGGTTCCCTTTCATCATTCCTTCCTCCGCGTCCGCGACCACGTCCACGTCCGCCTCTCAACATACTGTAAGCATAAATACTCAATATACAGTAAACAATACCGTTCAAATGCTTAAGTACAAAGAAATATAACATGTAAAGGACGAGATAGAGTTTAGGAACTTACAACCACCGCCCGCACGAAGACGTATGCAGTACAGTGATGTTATTCGCGGCCGGTTACTTCAAAAGACATATATTACCCCTATTTTAACCCAATGGCCAAGATATCCATAATCTTAGCTCCGATACCATATTCTGTAACACCCCCGATATATTCAGGAATATTACAGCGCCGTAAATCATTTACATAAGAATTTACAAGGCTGAAGAACTAAAAAGACATTAACCGAAACCAACAAATGAAAATAACGGAAATAAGGTACAATAGTTTTGACCAATACTGAAAGTACGAATGTTCAATGTTAAAATATTAATATATCACCAAACCCAAATCATCATAAATTACTACATACTCGAGTACTTATTGAAATAACCAACAAACAATAGACAAATAAACCCGGCCGGAACATCACTCTGCACCCTCGTCGTCATGCAACTCCAGTGGTTTTTTCCCCGCTCTCCCGGATTCTGAACATAAAGAAAATGTTCACCCCCGAAGGGGTTAGCACAACGATGCTAGTACAAGTACCACAATATATTATTCAACATCTCATGAATAATAATAATAATAATAATAATAATAATAACATACATACATGATAATCACAACATGATATCACAACATACACATGGTAATTCCAATGATCCAGCATTCACTGCCTAGACCCCAAGATGATCCCGTCGGACCAACACGTGGTGGAAAAACCCATCCAGTGATCCAGCGCATGCTAGCATAGATCCCAAGATGATCCCGTCGGACCAACACGTGGTGGACATACAACAACGACATATATGGATAATCATCTTCAGAATGTTCCTCTCATCACTTGACGTACTAAGATTCCAACTACGAGGTTCCAACGACAATATCATAAACATAAACATTCCAATCTTCTAAACATGATGTTTGTTGAATAATTCACCAAAGGAACTCAATATCTTGCTAGTATGATCATCTTATTCTTTAGAACCCGAATCTAAGGCTGGAGATAGAAATTACATACCTTAATATGACGAAATCACTGAAACAAAAAGGTAGAATCCGGCTCCGGTTGGTTGTATGCCACTCCAAGGTGCTACTCCACTTCAATGATCAATCACAAGAATTATCCAATATCTAATGATCAAGTGGATGTGTTCTAAGTGTGTTCAAGGAAGATATAATGCTCTCTGGTCTCTCAAGAACGAAGGATGCTCGAAGGAAATGAGAAGAAAATGGAGTGCTGTCCCTTATATAAAGTTTCTGCACAATAGCTGATTAGCGCACGCTATTATACATCCCTTAGCGCACGCTAATAAGCGTTGACTCCAAATCTGTCTAGGTTCGTCCACGGGAATCTTATCCGGACCCATGTCCCGGCTGGCGCATGTGCTAGCCGCCTAGCTCAATAATTGACTGCCTAGCGCACGCAATTATCCATTCATAGCGTGCGCTAGTTGTAGCCCGATAATGCACGTTAAGTTACATTCTTAGCGTGCGCTATCACGAGTTTGCATGAGAAATTTTGCATATTGTTATACTTATGTACAAAGATGCCAATGTGAGAAATATCATACTCCAATTGTCAAGATCACAAATCCGAATAATACAGGGTTCGAATACAGACGAAATACACAATAATAAATCTGAATATTACATTTAGAAGCTTCAGTGATGAAAATGGAGACTCAAATTGGGCAACTTGCTACCGAGGCACGCATATAAGAAAGGGGTAAACTATCAAGTCAGCCCAAGCAATCTCAAGCTATTACCACCCTCCGAAGTGGTAAAGTGATAAATAAAGAGATAATTTCTGAAGCGAAAGAGAGGGGTGGTGAGAAAGAAGAATTGCCAAGTCAATCGGAGAAATCTTTGGTGATTGAAGATGATGAGTCGAACAATGAAGAAATTCAAGTAACTGCTACTCAATCTTGCGAGACTCAAATTCCTTGGGAGAAATCTAAAGATCCAATCGAGAAGCCAATTGAAGAGAATAAGAGCGAGCCAGTCGGACTAATGCATCGAAAGCAGGGCCTAGAAAGCTTTGACATGAAAGTTATTTTGTGGAGAAAGAAGTTCACACTGTGAACTTAGGAGCGAGTATTAATTTAATGCAAAAACCAATATACTCGCAACTAGGTTTGGGGGAGGTGATATCCCCGATGAATTTCGTGATACCAAACATAGAAGAAACATCACCAACAAAAATCACTGTCACTTATTCTTCAAGGAAGACATTTCATGATGACAATCATAATGAAAATTAAAATGGTGACAAAAGCGCTCACAATGGAAATCCATGAAACCACTATCCATATTCTGATGAAGGAAAACGAGCGAAAAATAACGAGCTATGTGGATGGACCTGACACGTTTCCATTTAATCCAGGATAGAAGAAGCTGGAGAGTCGAGCTAAAGACTACAAAAAAGCACTGAGGCAACCCAAGGGAGTTTTTAAATTTTTATCGCTATTATTATTATTATGATTATTATTGCTTTTATTTGTTTTTGTCTGTGATGTGTGTAGGAAATCTAAAAATGAGGTATTTATGGGAGGAAGAAACCTAACCTATTGAAATTTGAGACCCGGGCACAAAAGCATGGTGACCCGCGATCAAAAACCACACTTCTTAATCCGATAATTTTATTTCCTTTCTGTTTAATTTGCATTTTAGCATCTTTCCCAACTTCTTTCTTTTTGCTTGAGGACAAGCAAAGGCTTAGGTTGGGGGGGGGGGGGGGATGAACTTCGTTGATTTTCACTTATTTTTAGTTTGGATATTTTTTTTTTATTTTTTTGGGTTCTTTTCTTTATTTTATCTAGCGTGATGTAGTAGTTGGATTGTAATAACCTTGTTAACTGTGGGGTATATGGACGATTAGTTGTGTTTGTACTTGACTCGTGGAGTTTTATTAATCTAATTGATTGTTTGAACTTGCGTGTGAATATATAGTTTTGGTTACTTGATTTTATGTGTAAGGAATGAGTGTGGTAGTCCAAAAGCCGTGAGTTCTTGTGCCTAATTGAACCGTTTATTTTTTAGCGGTAAAAGTCTTTCATATGTGATTTCTTTTCTTATGGTTTGTATTCTTTAGAACTTGCATGATTCTGTCGGATGATGTGTTGATATTTACATACACGAGAAACGATTAGGGCTGCCCATTCTTTGTCTTGAACCTACTTATCTAAAAATACCCACCATTTCATATCAATATCCTTTGCTAGCCCGTTGAGCCTTTAGCCGTATTTTTGTTCGAAAAACCCGCATCTTATAGCTCCATATCCAAAAGCCATAACTTACCCAAATGTTGGCCCTCGTAAGAGCACGAGAGGGTATAATTGAAAAACGAGGGTGTGCAAAGTTTGTGGTGTATAGAGGCAAAAATATTCTCTCTCATTCCCCTAAAAATAATGAGCCCCACTAAAAAAAATAATATTAATAATAGTGGGCTAGAAAAGAAAGGGGAGGAGAGGAGTGAGCCTAAGAAAAACAAAAGGGAAAGTCATTGGGTTGTGATAATTAGGCCAATATCAAAAGAATTGCGCTTAACAAGGCCTTGAATTGAAAAGAAAAAAATATATATACGGGAGAATTGAAGTAGAGTGATCGATCTTGCTTTGAGTGTTTATTTCATATATGTGAGGATTGTATATGCTCTACTTGGACTAAAACTTGTAACCACTAGCCAAATTTTCCCAACCTGAGCCACAATCCCATTACAACCAAAAGTAAGACTCTATGACTCGTGTTTTATGAATATTGATGCGTTTGATGAAGAAAAGAAGTGCAAGCATATAGTAGAACTTTTCATTCGAATCGAGTTGAGCATATTAACCTATATAAACACTTGAGAGATGAGTGAATTGATAAAATTCTGTGATGGACTACTAAGACTTGTTTTCTTGCATGTTAGATTAAGTGCCATTGCTGTCCATTCATTTGTGAGTTTACGCTTTCATGACGAATTATGAGACTTTACGATACTTTTACATTCCCGGTTGATTGTACGTATACCCGATGATTAACTTGATTATTCAAGCCTCCTCATTTTCTTATGTTTTATTTCTTTTTGCTTGGGGACAAGCAAATGCTAGGTTTGGGGGGATTTGATGAGTCAATTTTTGATCGTCTCATTCTATTCTATTGAGTCGTGCTGTTGTTTGTTTTTAAGTGTTTTGTTCTTTTTATGCTCGGTATATTGTATTTTTATTTTATAGGTATCCAGATGAAGATTGTGGTGAAATAGGTGCTTTCATGGCCAATATTGGAGTTTATGACGATCAAGAGCAAGTCGGGAGCGAGAACATGGCTTAGCCGATGAAGATTGAAGCAATATCGATTGTATTTTCTAATTTCCAGATTCATTACTTCGAATTAGGACGTATGGATTTCTCGTGAAATCATCTTCGTGTTAGGCGTATTTTTAAGCGTTTATTTATCATTATTTTATATCCATTCTGAGTCTAAATCTGCATAAATGAGCTTTTAATGCACTATCTTTATATGTTTTGTAGAAAATTGGAGTCCGGAAGCTCGAACGGCGAAAAATGGGCCAAAACGACAATTTTTGGCCTGGGGCCGCGGCACACCAAGGCCAGGCCGCGACACACCAAGGCCAGGCCGCGGCACACGCACGGCACAGCAAAGCGCCGAACTCCCTGTACCGGGGGCCGCGGCATGCACTTACTGAGCCGCGGCCCATGAAGAAAACTGCGCCCAGGTATAAGGCGCTGAGCATTAGGGGTCGCGGCACGCTCTTACTGAGCCGCGGCCCGCGGGGCGGCAATGTTGTATCTGCCGCGGTTCTGAGCCGTTTCTGAAGCCCGTTTTCGACCTAATCCATGGACGTGTTCTGGAGACGAAGGATGGTTTAATAGGGATTAAAGGTCGGAAAAGAGGGGATCGAATCATCGAGGAATCGAAGAGAAGGAGAAAAACACCAAGGAGCAGAGAGCGGAAGCTAGAGAACGAAGGAATCCAAGTTCTTCAACTGCGTTTGATTTTTATGCTTTCTTTAATTCTTTGTGTATTTTTGTTTTCTAGTATGTCAGGCTAGAACCCTATTCTAGGATTTTGATGAAACCGAGGTTTTGATGAATTAACTTTTGATTTTGCATTATCAATATAATTCCCTTTTCTATTGAGTTTTCCCCAATTGTTCTTAATGCTTTCAATTGTGTGGGCTATAATTGAATTGTTTTGATTACGCAACTCGAATCGGGAGAGGAGAGTTGGTAGGAAAAATTGGTGAGAACCGTTTTATCTTGTGAGATAGGAATATACTCATAGGAATTACGTGGCCTTTCTGAAGATTTCGTGCTTTTTTCCTATTGTCGAATTAATTCACATAGGAATAGAGTGTGTTATTCGTCTTAGGAAATTCTATTGACCTCGGGAGAGGCGGTAGAGTATTTTAGCAACCTTCGCCGTCAATAAATTGGGAAATTGTTAAACTCATATAATCGAGAGTAATTCGGAATAACCGAAGTGGATTCACAATCCTAGATTAATTCCTTATTTGATTTTCTTTCTTCAAACAATCAATTTTACTATTTATTCTTTTTAGTTATTACTTGCACCTCCAATTTCGATTGTTCAGATAAAATTAGAATACTCATAAATTGGTAGTTAGTAAGTCAGTCCTCGTGGGAACGATATCTTACTTATCACTTTATTACTTGTTTACGACAACGTGCACTTGCGTTCACCAAATCTCGCAACAAGTTTTTGGCGCCGTTGCCGGGGACTGATTATTTTACTAATATCAATTTCAGTATTTCTAGTCTTAATTTGAACATTATTTTATTTTTTTTGTAATTTTTTTTCTTTCAGGAATTTCTGGTTAGTGCATGAGAAAATTCGGTAACGAAGGCCTACTACCTTTGGATACCGAACTCGAGCGCACTCTTCGGAAAAATAAGAAGGAAAAGCGCGAGCTACCCGCAAAAGACACCATGGCCGATAATACAGAAAATCACGGCGGAGACAACCCTATTCAGCAAGCTCAACCGGCATTGGCACTCCGTGATTACGCAATGGCACAAATCAATGTGAACTTTTCGGGAATTCGGCGTCCAACCATCCAAGCGAACAACTTCGAGATTAAGCCAGCTATTATTCAGATGGTGCAAGCAAGCCAATTTTTTGGACTGGCGAACGATGACCCCAATGCACACATTGCTTCATTTCTCGAGATTTGTGACACCTTTAAGAATAACGGTGTTACCGATGATGCTATTCGTCTGCGGCTTTTCCCTTTCTCTCTAAGGGACAAAGCCAAATTTTGGTTGAATTCACTGCCACCGGGCTCTATCACGACTTGGGCAGAACTAGCACAAGCCTTTCTGGCGAAGTTCTTTCTACCGTCGAAAACAGCAAGACTTAGGAACGAGATAACTACCTTCGGGCAATTTGAGATGGAATCGCTTCACGAAGCTTGGGAGCGATACAAGGATTTATTACGAAGATGCCCACACCATGGCTTACCGGATTGGCTACAAACCCAAACCTTTTATAACGGACTAAGTGCATCTACACGCACTCTTGTTGATGCAGCCGCTGGGGGAGCCTTAATGGGAAAAACGATGGCCGAAGCCCACTCTTTATTGGAAGCTATGGCAGCAAATGCGTATCAGTGGCCTTCAGAGCATCTGAACCCGAAATGAGTGATGGAAGTCTCCGATAATGATCCAATATCTATGCTATCGGCCCAAGTTGCCGCCTTGACTCAGCAACTTCAAGTTTTATCATGTGCTCCTTCCCCCGTCACCACGGAATCATGTAATTGGTGCAATGGATCTCATCCTAGTGCGGAATGTCAAGTTGTAAATCCTTTCGAGCAACATCCGATGGAACAAGCTCAGTTTGTGGGGAACGGGAATCGGCAGAACAATCCGTACTCTAACACATATAATCCGGGGTGGTGAAATCACCCTAACTTTTCGTGGAAAAACGAAATCCAACCTCAGTTTGCTCAACACCAACAGCAACCTCCTCCCACTCCAAAGATCTCTCTAGAGGAGGCAATGGCGAAATTAGCAGCAAATACGAGTCAGTTCATGACCCGTACGGAAGCAACCTTGCAAAACCATTCCGCCTCTATTCGTAACTTGGAAGTCTAATTGGGCCAAATAGAAAATGTGTTAATAGCCCGCCCTGAGGGTACCTTGCCAAGTACAACTGAGACGAACCCCAGAGAGAGTATTAATGCCATTGGTTTGAGAAGCGGGAAGGAAGCGTGTGACCAGCCCGAGAGGAACAAAAAGAGAAGTGAGGATGAGGAGAAGAAAAATTCGGCGACCGAGGAATCACAAATTTCTAGATCCTCGAAATTGTTTCCAAATAATCCGACAGCCTATGTGCCACCCGTCCCGTTTCCGCAGCGATTGCAACTGCAAAAAGTGGACAAACAATTTTCCAAGTTTCTCGACGTCTTCAAGAAACTACACATCAACATTCCATTTGCGGATGCCTTGGAACAAATGCCTAGCTATGTAAAGTTCATGAAAGAAATCTTATCTAACAAAAAGAAGCTCGAGGAATATGAAATGGTGGCACTAACTGAAGAGTGCAGCACAATCTTTCAGAGAAAGCTCCTGCCTAAATTGAAGGATCCAGGAAGCTTCACTATACCATGCACTATTGGAAACTTGTCTTTTGATAGAGCGTTGTGTGATCTCGGTGCCAGCGTTAATCTTATGCCTCTTTCTATTTTCAAGAAGCTAGGAATTGGGGAAGCGAAACCTACTACGGTCTCTTTACAACTAGCCGATAGATCCATCAAGTACCCGAGAGGGGTAATAGAAGATGTCTTGGTCAAGGTTGATAAATTCATTTTCCCTGCTGATTTCATTGTGCTTGATATGGAAGAAGACCATAAGATTCCGATTATATTGGGTAGACCGTTCTTAGCTACCGGAAGGACCCTTATTGATGTTCAGGAGGGTAAATTAATACTTCGGGTTGAAGATGAGCAAGTCATATTCAAAGTGTTTTGATCTCTCCCGTGTCTAAACAAGATCGAGAATTGTTCACAAATTGATATCTTTGAGAAAGACACACACCAGGAGAGTTGTCGGTCGAAATGTTCAGAATCCGCTTTAGCTGCTCCAACGTCTAAGAAAAATAAAGAACGAATCGTGTATCATAAGCATTTGAATATGTCGTCTTCAACATCCGTTCATCCACCATCGAGAAATTCTCATGCTGTCATAAGTTCGCCTGTGGAGTTGAAAATTAAGTCGGATGTTAAACGAGTACCAAGTCAATTACAAAATGAGTGTTTTGGGAGGATACTATTGTTAAAGCCGTTTCGCAAAGAACGTTGGATGTCCAAACCAAAAGTCGAACAGTTGAAATTTAATGGTCAGCAATTTAAATCACGTAATAACGGTTCGATGGACTGTGCGGAGTCCAAATGGTCTTTGTGAAATGCAAACTGATTTTCGAAAAGTCCGGCTGAAGACTATAAACTTAGCGCTTCTCAGGAGGCAACCCGAGTATTAGTTGTAGATTTTTATTTTTCAGTGTTTTCATGCATTTTAGAGTCTATGTTTTTCGTCATTTTTGCTTTCATATGCTTATCTCTCGCGTTCTTGGTGTTTGCCTTTGAAAATTCTGTACAGGAAAACCCCCAGGGAAAAATTCATCAATGGGCCGCGGCACAAGGATAGTGAGCCGCGGCACACACAAGTTGACACAAAAAGGCCAACCGAACTGTACTCTGAACCGCGACACGACCTTACTGAGCCGCGGCACACCCGGTCCCTGAGCCACGACACATATGCACTGAGCTGTGGCACGCCAAATGTCCAAGAAACGCCCAGGAAGCTGTACTCCATGCCGCAGCACGGACCAAGTGAGCCGCGGTACACTTAAACTCTAGGCCGAGACACCCGTATGTTGAGCCGCGGCACATGGCGACATAGCAAACACGCCCAGGTAGGCTGTACTCTGGGCCGCGGCTCACTTAAGCTGTGCCGCGGCCCCTGTTGCGAAGCTCAACAGCCCAGCACCCCTTCATATAACCCGATCGTCCGACACACCAGGTAAGTTTCCTTCACTCCTTCGCGCAATGCTCGGACGATCTCGCTCGGACAACCCATCTCAATTCTTCTTCTTCTTGCACTCTTCAATCCAAGCAAGGTAATTCTCAATTCTTAATCTTAATTGCTACATGAATTGAAAAGTGAGGTATTGTTCTTCATTCAAAGTTGAATATGTTTAGTTCTATCAAGGTTGAGTTGGTATGGTGATTATCGATTGATTGTGGATGATATTTGATGATTATGTATGGATTGTTGATGTTATTTGTCGTTTTGTCATGACTATCGATTGATGTTGTTATTGTTGGGGTTTGGATTAAACCATTGTCATTCTTATTCTTCATTCAAACTCATGCATGTTAAGTGTTTAATAAAATGCGTCAATGAAATTTTTTGAGCAAAACGTTTTAAAACTATGTGCAACGAATTTGATTATCCGATTACATTGTACCCCAACCCTTACATCATGTTTAAATTTGAAAGCTTAACCTTAATTTCCACTTACGATGGTGCAAAACTCTATATTCACGTTTAGCGTATCATAAGTCGAGAGTGGTCTGGTTTTCCTTAAAGGTTATGCAATTTCCGGTGCTTATCTTTTCACGAACCTCGCCATGGCTAGAAAAAGGAAGATTAGCACGAGTAGGGCTGTTATCGGACCGGTCCGGCCCAGTTTTTGACAGACCCGGAACCGGTCCGATAAGGTACCGGATAGACCCGGTCCGGACCGGTAAGAAAACCAGGTCATATTTAAGGTCCAGAACCGGTCCGAAATAGGTACCGGGTAGACCCGGTCCGAATCCGAAACCCGAATCCGGAACCCGAAAACCCGAATCTAGAAATGAGAGAGTAGTGGAAGGGAGGAGACATATTTATAGCTGATACCAAGGCTTTTAGATGGTTTATCCCACCAATGTGGGATGAAACCTTAAGCAAAATGGTGATGGAACTCAAGGTGAACCAAGGTTCAAGCCATGCTCAAGTTCAAGCCAATAAAGCTTAGACCATCGGGTTCAAGCTGGAAGACTCAAACCACAAGGAACCAAAAAAAGAACTCGTTATGAACCCAAAGCCGCAAGGCAAGGCTCAAGCCAATGGGCTTGAACCACCATTGATGGCTTAAGGTTTGATGTGTTAAAAAATGAAAGGGTGAGCACCTATTTATAGCAGTGGATGGGAGCTAGAGTTGTTGCTCCAAGCAATGTGGGATGAGAAAAAAATCCCAATTCCCTGATGGTTTTAAACAAGGGAATTATTTTGTTATTAATTATTTTGTATTAATTAGATCTATATTATATTGTATTGTTATTAATTATTTTGTATTAATTAGATCTATTATTATCAAGTTATTAATTAATTTTTTTATTACTATAATTAATAAATATAATAACAAGTTATAAAAATTTTATATACCAAAGGCCTTAGGCCTTGTTTGGTGTGTGTGTGTGTGTGAGTATATATATATATATATATATATATATATATATATATATATATATTACCGGGTCTTTTTCCGGTTTTCTCGGTCCGGGTCTTATCGGTTTCGGTTCAATATTTAGAACTCGAATCCGAACTCGTTAATTGTCGGGTGAGTTTCGGTCCCGGATTTTTCGGTCCGGTTCATGACCGGGTTTCGGGTTCACTCGGACCGCTAACAGCCCTAAGCACGAGGGCTAGGACACAATCGTCCCCCACAACAGGGGAGACTTCACGAAACCAAGCCGATTTGGAATTTCACCAATTCTCCGATCCGGAAATTCACAGAATATTCAACAAAAAATCCGGCCTAGACCATTAATCCCGGAGCGGGGATTCACTCCTGCCCCCCAGGACGGTGAACTTCTGACTATGATTGACGAGATGGGATGGGCTCGTTTCACTGCGCCTCCCGAGCCGCCCGTGATCTCTATCGTCCAGGAGTTTTACGCTAGCGCTCTATTCATACATATTCAGGCAGGGTAGATGATGGCGCAATCAGATACTCGGACTCAGGTCGTCGTCCGAGGCCAAACTGTAGATTTTTCGGTGGCCGCAATTCGGAGACTATACGAGCTACCAGTAGTGGACGAGACGGCGTATACGCAGAGTATGAGTAGCCTCATGAGGGAGGCTCTGCTTGAGACACTCACACAGCCCGGTTTCGTCTGGGAGACTCGCGCCCCGGGATCTCCAGCCTTCTATTTTAAGAGTTCGCGCCTCAGTCGGCTCGGGTGAGCCTGGTTATACTTCCTCTGCGCACGAGTCGATCCTACCTCGCAGATCCACTCAGTCTTACTCTCTCGTGCCCGACTATTATATGCTATCAATACCGGGCTCAGATTCGATGTGGCCTCTCATCTGGTCCGATCTATCCTTCCGTGCATTGAAGGAGGGACCAAGACGGGGCTGAAGCACCCCTCTCTCATTTGCGCTCTTTGCCGCCAGTCGGGCATGACTTGGTCGGATGATGAGCCAATGCTAGCACCCCAGGGTTGATAGATCATCACATTATTTCTCACTTTGACTAGTGGGGTGGAGCACCGACACATGCTCAGGGACGAGGATTCCTTCTTGACGAGGCACATGAGCAGTCCCCCGAGCCTCTTCTTCTGATACATGAGCGAGCGGAGTCCAGCCCGCCGCCCGAGAGAGAGCATCTTCAGGCGATGTTCGACAGCCTGAGAGAGGAGATGCGGAGAGAGAGAGAGAGAGCTATCTAGCTGCCTTGAGAGAGGAGATGCGGACAGAGAGAGAGCCTCCTCGCAGCTGTCCGGGAGAAGATGAGAGAGCAAGCCCGCCAGGCCAATCAACATGAGGAGAGGCGCTTGCTGGCGAGGGATGCGTACCATCAGGACTACCTTTCTGCGTGGACGATCCATATTCTGCACCCGGACGGGCCTTTCATCCCACCAGTTAGGCCATCTACACCACCCTCCTCGCCGGACGAGGCCGGCACCAGTTCCTGAGCTGACATTAGGGGAGTACTTGACCTTTTCTTTTATCGCATATTATTATCTGTGTCCATTTAGGTCAATGTACATCCTAAGTTTGGGGGGGGGGGGTTTACTTTCTGTTGCTTTTTTACTTATTCGTTGACATTTTTCGTTATTTTTCGTTATTTTTGACGCTAGCCTTGCTTGTCTTGTTTTTATCTGCATTCGTGAATTTTTCGTGCTTCTTTGTGTAAAACTGATGATATGATACTGATTTCTTTTTAAAGAAACGGTTGAGTTTTGGTCAAGTTGCAGTCAGCGATATCTGTTACCATTGAGTATTCATCTAGGTCTGAAATTTTTCGTTATTGTAGAAATCTTAGCGTATAAGAAAGGAGACATACGTGTTTTCAAATCGCCGTCTATACCTTTGGTTACACTTTTCGCGTAGCTAGTCGTCCAGTAACATGAGTCTTGTTGGCACTTAAATTGAGTTTAGAGTCGGATAGTCTTTCCCAAAAAGTCGAGAAATTGTTCTATGATGGGAAGTCTAGTAACCGGGGGTATTCGCGTGACCCGTTGTTTACTCTCGCGTAAAACAACAACCCTGAATAGACTAATGGTTTAGAGATATCGCATTTGCCGATGATGGGGAGCCTAGTAACTGGGGATATTCACGTGACCCGTTGTTTACTCTCGCGTAAAACAGCAACCTTGAATCGGACGTGCGGGAATAACTATTCGAGTTTTTTCTCCGCTGTAGAGGGGAACTTAGTAACTAGAAGCATCCATGTGCCCCATGAGTGTCTTTTACGTCAAATAGTTCCCCAATACATGAGAATGGAAATCCACCCTAGGTTTATTCCGATGGAACATCCCGAGAGCCGGAACCTAGTAGTTAACTCGAATCATTATAATGATCGTTTATAAGGGAATGCTGTCCGAGGATTATTTTTGACGATGAAACTCTTGAAATTTTTGCCACTAGACTGTGGGACTGGGCGAGTTTGCTTGATTAATCTAACTATTCATATTGGCGGTCGATTAAATTCACGCTTGTTAATCTTTGAGCTTGATTTACTTCATGAACGATTAGTGTCCTTGATGTGACTCACTAACACGATACTCGTATTATTCTTTGAGACTTTCAGGGTAGAATTGATTAAGTTGAGCACTGTGAGTTTGCACGATCTTTCACGATACTTCTTGTTTGAAATTAATTTTTGCTTGAAGACAAGCAAAGGCTCAAGTATGGGGGTATTTGTTAGGCGTATTTTTATGCGTTTATTTATTATTATTTTATATCCATTTTGAGTCTAAATCTGCATAAATAAGCTTTTAATGCACTATCTTTATATGTTTTGTAGAAAATTGGAGTCTGGAAGCTCGAACGGCGAAAAACGGGCCAAAACGACAATTTTTGGCCTGGGGTCGCGGCACACCAAGGCCAGGCCGCGGCACACGCACGGCACAGCAAAGCGTCGAACTCCCTATACCGGGGGCCGCGGCACGCACTTACTAAGCCGCGGCCCATGAAGAAAACTGCGCCCAGGTATAAGGCGCTGAGCATTAGGGGCCGCGGCCCGCGGGGCGGCAATGTTGTATCTGCCGCTGTTCTGAGCCGTTTCTGAATCCCATTTTCGACCTAATCCACGAATGCGTTTTGGATACAAAGGATGGTTATAAATAGGGATTAAAGGTCTGAAAAGAGGGGATCGAATCATCGAGGAATCGAAGAGAAGGAGAAAAACACCAAGGAGCAGAGAGCGGAAGCTAGAGAACGGAGGAATCCAAGTTCTTCAACTGTGTTTGATTTTTATGCTTTCTTTAATTCTTTGTGTATTTTTGTTTTCTAGCATGTCAGGCTAGAACCCTATTCTAGGATTTTGATGAAACCGAGGTTTTGATGAATTAACTTTTGATTTTGCATTATCAATATAATTCCATTTTCTATTGAGTTTTCCCCAATTGTTCTTAATGGTTTCAATTGTGTGGCCTATAATTGAATTGTTTTGATTACGCAACTCGAATTGGGAGAGGAGAGTTGGTAGGAAAAATTAGTGAGAACCGTTTTATGTTGTGAGATAGAAATATACTCATAGGAATTACGTGGCCTTTCTGAAGATTTCGTGCTTTTTTCCTATTGTTGAATTAATTCACCTAGGAATAGAGTGTGTTATTCGTCTTAGAAAATTCTATTGACCTCGGGAGAGGCGGTAGAGTATTTTAGCAACCTTCACCGTCAATAAATTGGGAAATCATTAAACTCATATAATCGAGAGTAATTCGGATAAACCGAGGTGGATTCACAATCCTAGATTAATTCCTTATTTGATTTTCTTTCTTCAAATAGTCGATTTTACTATTTATTCTTTTTAGTTATTACTTGCACCTCCAATTTCGATCCTTCAGATAAAATTAGAATACTCATAAATTGGTAGTTAGTAAGTTAGTCCTCGTGGGAACGATATCTTACTTATCACTTTATTACTTGTTTACGACAACGTGCACTTGCGTTCACCAAATCTCGCAGCACTTTGCAACGGTATATCATATGCTAAATTCTGAGGTGTATTGAGGGAGATATGACTTCTAGACCACAGCCTCACAGTCCAGACCGCGTTCGGATCGCGATCCAAATTCCGACCACACCCGAACCGCGGTCCTAACTTCAGACCGTGCAGAAGCTCCCATCCAAAACACCCAGACCGCGGTCCCAACCTTCCATACCGCGGTCCTTCCCTGTTTGTGCAGAAAACGCGATTTTCTGCACTTTTTGCAATTTTGACGGGTATATAAGGAAAAACCCTAGACACAACTTGGGGGGGGGGGGGGGGATCACTCTTAGAACTTAGTTTTTATCTTTGTTTCTGGTATTCAAACATTTAGAGAGATAATTGTGAGTGATTTTTATTCCTTGTATGAAGATTTAACAAGAATTGAAGGAAGAACATCAAACCTTCCTCGGGGATTCGATTTCGTTTTTGCAAGGGAAGACTTCTACCATGTTTTGTTTTATGATTTTTGCTATTATTGTTAAAATGATCATGAGTAGCTAATCTTATCATATGGGTCTTTATATTGAACCACACACATGTTCTTGGTTGTTAGTTTTGATTGATTTTCCGCGTTTGAGCTTGGGATTGTTCCTATTTCGTTGTTCTATCATTTTGCTCGGTATTCTTGATGATATTGTGCACGAATATTGTTTAGACTCAAGAGAACTTATGATTTAGATCATCAAACCTATTTCATAGTTGTTATTATTGTCAAAATTGAGGGTTTTTGCCGGTGTTCGCCATCAAACGACCCGATAAAAGTGATTGTGAATGTTCTAAACTTTTTTCCGCGATTTTTTAGCGAATTACCCCATAAAAGGTATGTAGCTAGTCGATTGTTAGTAGGGATTCATCCCATCAAATGAGTTTCTCTTATTTTCGGAAAGAACAATCGCGATTTTTAGAATTTGCCGCCATCAAACGGTTTTCTTTTAATTGTGAGCAACTGGTAATTCCAAACCATAATTTCTTTGAGTATTGAAACTAATGACTGATAACGTGTATGTCAGTGATACTAAACTCTCATATCATTCTCATAATTGTAATCTCTAGATAATCCATACCATTGATTCGGTGTTTTAAGCATTTCACTTTTAATTTAATCTTCCGCACTTGTGATTGTAGTCTTACCTGTCTATCGTATCATTCACCGTGTTTTACTTTACTTAATTTTGTTAATTCGATTATTTGCCAAATATAATCGAACTTCAAACCATTTTCAACTCCTTGTGAGACCGACCTCGGAGTTACTTGCCGCTACCTACAAAACCGATTCGTACACTTGCGAGTTTATAATTTGTTCATCAGTCCTATGCAGTTATTAGCAAATAAGATCATAAGTCTTTATCCAAAGCATGGAGCTAGTTGTATTAGATATACGAGAGCTCAGTAATCTCGATTTGCATTAACTCATGCATAGCGTAAGTACAAAAAAGATTTGACTAGCCGTGACCCTATAACTTGATCGGGACATTTAAGAGAAGGGATTATACGTATAGTGGTACTCACGACAGAAAGTTTTTGGGATGATCTCCGATCATTCATTGTCAGTTAGGCTACAGTATAGACCGTGGGACAGGCTAGGTGGTGTTATCACTATTTGGTCCTCCCATTGCTAACTGAGACGGACCTACCGAGTCGCACATTAGGATAGACGACGGAATAAATCGAGCTTATTCTCTTTTTATGAATATTAGATACTGAATATCTAATTTATAGGACATTAGATGTCTAATTAATTTTGGGACATTAGATATCTAAATTAATTTATCAGATAAATTAATTTACGGCCTAATGAATTAAATAAATTATTAGATAATTAATTTAATTCACATATATAATTATTTTTTGGAGAAATTAGTTTTATTATTTTATATTTGATATTATTAATTAGTTGGATTAATTAATTAATACATCAAATGGAACGGAGTTTATCTGATTGGACACGCGGGGTCCGAAACAAACCAAACTCCTCCGAATCTTCTAGATGAAAGCCCCTTCCCTTTTCCCTTCAACTTGGTCTTGTCTTCCACCTTAATTGGTGGAAGACTATTGATTAAGTAGTAAAGAATCTTGTGATGATTTTAAAAGATATTTGTGGGGGGGTGGGGGGGGGGGGTGGGGGGGGAGACGAGACTTTGAGTAGATGGATGAAAACAAAATAAAAGAAGAACTTACCTCCTCCATTTGGTGATTGATCCGTGAGTTTCCTTTAAGGAGTGGGTGAAGTTTTCATTTTGTTTCATCATCTCATTTCTTAGTAAAACATTGACAGAGAAGCAAAATTTTTCTAACACTTTGAGTGTTTAGGAAATATTAAAAGAGAAAATATTAATTAGTATACTTGGAATATATTAATTAATTTCTATAGCTCCAACCACCATGTTCTAGCCGTATCCTTAGAGGATAATAAGATGGGTGTTATTTCGATCGTTTTTCAGCGCGTGACAAGTAGAGATGTGGTACTTTTGGCCTTGGATTTTCCAAGAGCTTTTGTGAATTGGATTCGTAGTGGACATCATCTTCACAAACATTTAATCAAAGGACTATAAGGGTGCGATTTTGATTCCCGCACTTGTTTATTTTATATTCGTATACCCATTGCTTGATCGATCCTCTTAAGGATTTGAACTTATTTTCGAAAATTACTTCTGCTGCGCCTTCAGTTTAGGCAACAAATCTCAACAGTGGTACTGGAGAGAGGTCTTGCGATCGTATATATGGTATTTAGCATTTGGAATGCTTGATTCAATGATTTATGATTTGGTATCATTAATATTTAATCGTTGTATATGTTTAATTATTCGTTGTAGTTATATTTTTCGTAAATTTATATCAAATTATAAATCTTAAATTTCTTAAAAATATGATTTATATTAAAGATATGAAAGTAAAAAAATAATGATATTGGATATCCGGTCGAAAATCGAGTCTCGAGTTACCGTTGGATGGACTACAGTTCGGTTTCTGGGCTGCTGGCCAATGACACGGCCATGTGAGTTCTCAAAAGTTCCGGAGTCGTTTTTTGTGTATTCCATAAAATTTATCTCCCGTATTTTAAATTAGATTTAATTGATTAAAATGGTATATGGTATCTCATTTAAGAATGGAAATTGATTTGTTGGAATAATTAAGATTGACTGAATTACTTTGAGTGAATTAAAATTACCGATTGTGTGGGTTAATTGGATTAATTCTATTAAATAGTAAATTTTATATATTGGTTGGATCAATATATCAAATTACTTATTTAATATGAAATCCATTTATTTAGTATTTATTAGATGAATGCTTGTGAATGGTGCTGTAGTTCATAAACTTAGTTTCTGAATCGTTTGTTTTATTCGATTTGGTTGTAAATGTCGTTTTGAGCTTATTTATTTCACTAGAAAATTTATATTATAGGATGCATTTTTTCAATGTAAAATTTATATGTAATGATGAAGACTGAGGAAGATCCATTCGAGAAGACGAAGATTCAAGACTCAAGACATGTAATTAGATTATGATGTTTTTAATCTAGGAACGGTCCATGAACTGCATGTTGGTAGCAACTAGGTTGTGAATATTTTACTCACACGGTATGAATGCCCTCAAACGCGCTTAAATGAATTAATGTGCAAAGTGTAACATTAATCGCGAAAATTCTCCCACGAAAAAATATTAAGTTTAAAAGGCTTCAAGGTTTTCCTTCCCTCCATCAAGCTCTTGAAAAATTGAAACCCAAACCAGATGTGCTATGCTTTTGAGTTATCGGGGTAGTCGTAGTGGGGGGAATCGATAAAATCCAATAGTGCATTGGATGCCTTCAGTTGGAGCAAATTTTATCCCCAGAAACCTGTTCGGTTGTCGGATAAGATTCAATTGTGAAACTATTCAGCGGCAATGGTACAAACTTAACTTGTTCACGAACTATAGAAACCGTATAAGTTGCGGGGAGTGAACAAGGGGAAAAAGAAGATTGAATCATCCATTAGATAGGTTGGTGTTGGACACCACTTTATAAACATTAATAGACCAGAAACCTGTCCGGTTACCCTCTATTAAAATTTATAAAGAACTCGATCACCACTATGAAGTAATGCCAACAAATACTTCCAGGTCTCACAAGGGAGTACCACCCCGAAAGCCAACCGGGAATATTACAGCGCCGTGGGCCCCGTGCCGGAACCCACAAGACTAAAAGTCATTTTCGCAAACATTTGAAACATGCCAACGAGGCAAAGATGGTAATATTTTAAATACCCAAATGTTCTACAAAACAAAGTTCTCAAATTCCGTCATAAAATACCATTTGAAAGCACAAGGTGAAGACGCCAAAAGGACATTTAGAAGGTATACACGAGTTGGTAAAATACCGAAAGCCATTTTGAAATGCACACGCAGCGGATAGAGAAATGATAGAAATACATTTGCAGCGGAATCATAACAGCCATAAAAGAATACTCGAATCCCAATTAACCATGCCATAGCCAGTATCATCGGGAAGCTCATCCCTTTACGACCGCTACTAGCTCGATCTCCGAGTACCTAAAAAGATAAAGCCCATGACGGGGTCAGCCATAATACTCAACAATGATAATGATCATATAAACATAAATAATTACATATCAATATAATTATAAGGTAAGAATACTGCCAATATAATCTTACCGTAGTAGTCTTACCATTTCGTGGTAACTCATATCAATTTAGCCCTTACCTCAATTCACGCCTCGCATTCTCAAGTGTCGAAGAATTCGAAAATAACCATCTGTACTGTATTCAAAACGATACCAAGATTCTCAAACATAAATGTATCTCAAATATGGAATAATCTGTCCATGTCCGATTCTGTCCGCAGGATTACACAATCGGATCCCAATTCTGATAAAACCATTATCACACGATACATCTGTAGATCAACGGTCCCGAAAAAATGGCAAGTCCCGGATATCAATACAAACTATGAATGCTCACACAATCAATAATAATAAACAGCCAATGCATCAGAACAAGAATATCAATGACATGATATCTCCACACAAGATCGAGAAAGGATCAACCACAAATGAGAATACCATTGATGTGGTAAACTTCAACGAGGTCAATAAAGGATCAACGACCGAGAATACCAACGATATGGTAAACTCCAACAAGATCAGTAAATGATCAACAACCGAGGATACCAACGATACGGTAAACTCCAACAAGATCAATAAAGGATCTACAACGACCGAGAATACCCACGATACGGTAAACTCCAACAGGATCAGTAAAGGATCAGAAACCAAGAATACCAAGGATACGGTAAACTCCAACAAGATCAGTAAAGGATCGACAACGAATGAGTATACCAACGGTAAAGCAAACTCCAAACAGAATCAATAAGGATCAATAACGAACGAGATCACCAACGATAGGGTGAACTCCGAACGAGATTAATAAAGGCCAATAAAAATGAGTTGACCATCGATATGGTAACTCCAAACGAGATCAGTAGGGAATCAATAACAAACAAAATTACCAAAGATATGGTAACTCCAAACGAGATCGATAAAGGATTAACAGGGACAGATACACGAGAGAATAAAATCGTCAACTGTATACAAATCACATATATGAGATCTCAAAGACAAACCCGACTATCGAACAGATCCGATTATATATGGACTATGAACGACCAATCAATCTGACTCAAGATGGACGTCACGATACGCTCGATCTGGAAATGTGTCCGTGTACAAGCCAACCACGGGTATTGATCAGATACACATCTGGCCTCATACCTAATCAGCCTCACGATGTACGTCTCGTGTGCACGGTTCAATATGAGGTCGAAACCAACACATGCTACACGTGCCCGCCCTGAAAATCCTACAAATGACCGATCAAAATGTATCTGACTCCAGATATGTCTCAATACAACATGACAACGAACTTGAAGAAACGCATATCCAATAAGGATCAGAAACTTCCCAAGTGAACAACGACAGTCCGATGATGAAAGATCGACATGACCACAATGTCGTATTCCCGTCAAACAATGGTTCACAGGATGCTCAACAATGCATATAATGTTAGCACATAAACTCCCAAGGTCGCAACCACGGGTCACGAAAGTATCTATTCAGAAATACTCCGGACAATATCACATAAACTCCCAAGGCCGCAGCCAAGGGTCACGGAAGCATCTACTCAGGAATACTCCGGACCGTGGGTGCCAGATTCTGGTCTTATCCCTCAACACAGTTCCACACGGGTACCATTCAGGTTTTATCCCCAACACATCGACCCAACAATTTATAGTTCACAGAAAGAGCACATCAGAAATATACCAAATAACTGTAACACCCCCAAGATATTCGAGGTATATTACAGCGCCGTGAGTCCCTATATGGGACCCACCAGGCTGAACAAACATCATACTCATCGACTCGCGGAAACAACAAAATAACACCTCGTCATAAAGACGCAAAACAAAATAATCCACCCAGTTCAACCGGTCCAACATAACCCCATCATCCGACACAAACACAATAGAAAACAATACAATCCGGTCAAACAAGAACTCTTAAGTACTCGAGTACTTCTATTAGTTTACAAACCACAAAAGGTAAAAGATAGAAGACAATAAGACACCAGTCGTGCACAATCATCACGCACGACCATCATCCGCATACTGGTCCAGCGCCCGCTCGTCTCGATGAACCTGACCTGAAATTCATAAAATGAATTTCCCCAAAACGGGTCCCCAGAGGGGTTAGCAATTACGCTAGTACAAGTAACCAAATGAACTACTTACATCTTACACATATAGTCAATGCATGCAATCGTGAAAACATAGTTCCAAAGCACTCATTTTCGGAAATGCCATAATCAAATCACATTTGTAAAATGCACCACAATTAACCGTCGATCCACGTCTCTGTGGACCCCTACCGAGACCCCGTCGGATCTAACCCGTAGTGGTTAAAAGCAAGCTCGTCGATCCACGTCTCTATGGACCCCTACCGAGACCCCGTCGGATCTAACCCGTAGTGAGAATACACACACACACACACACACCATTCCTCATACAATACTACTATGTCTAGATTGTAAGTTCATAAGGGTACTTGCCTCGATTAATAGACGGTGACACGAACAGAATGGAAGAATCAAACACGACCGCAAGGAATCATCGAAACCGAACCTAACGATTCGAAGAATACAATCACAAACATTTCTAAACGATTATGGAAATGGAATACTCTCGAAAACCCACCTACGATTCATGTATAATCGAATAAAGATGACAACGAGGGCGGACCACAACCAAACCCTCTCGATTTCGCAAAAACCACAAAAATATACCATGAATCCGTAGGAAAACTAATGATACCAACAAGATTAATCATATTCATCATGAATTAACCAACAAAACGGAACGAATCAGACAAAATCTCGAAAACCCCCAAATCTCCCCTAAAATAGGGTTTTAGAAGATTTACCTTGATTCCAGAGGTAGAAGATGATTAAATGATAATAACTTGGTGTTAGAGACTCAAAATCTTGGATGGATGATGATACACGATCCCACTTCAGCCTCCAAATCGTCCAAGTCGCCTAACCTTCGGAGAAGAAGAAGGAATGAAAAATGATGCTGAAAAACGCAACTGACCCCTTAAATACCTCAGAGACGCACGACCATCACGCACGACTAAGTGCTCGTGCGTCTGGTCGTGCGCCAGGCCAATGCCCAACTCCTGTCCTCACGCACGAGCGCAGCGCACGAGCACTAGCTCGTGCTTCCTGCTCGTGCGTCCCTGGGAGTTACTTCCGAGCATTGATTGCGCACGAGCAGCGGGCACGACCAATTGTTCGGATGCTTGGTCGTGTGCTATGCCACTGCCCAGCTCCTGTCCTCACGCACGAGCGCAGCGCACGAGCACTAGCTCGTGCATCCCTGGAGTCCTCTGCCTAGCATACGACTACGCACGAGCGCAAAACATAATCGACAACTCGTGTGGCCTGCTCAAGTGCAAGAACCAAAGGCTAACATCTAGCCCGACACGACTCCGAAAACATCCAGAACGTAACCAACTCAAAAGGGAAAGACATCAAGAGTTCACGACGCTCTCTAAGGGACAATACGACAACATAATAAAATACGCCATCGAATCACCAAGCAAAAACTCACAACGTCCATAAGGACATAAGATGGACTTGCGGCAACCTCGAAACGGCGGTTCCGAATGATGATTTACGAGAATCAGATCAATAGATGACGGAAGAAATACAATGAAAAAATATACAAGGGTCGCTACAAACGAGAAATACACCAAAAATGAAAATACCGGGAAAAGAAAAAAATGCGGATATTACATTCTATCCATCTAAAAATAAGTTTCGTCCCGAAACTTAAGAAACAAACAACTCGGGGAACCTAGAACGCATGCTACCCTCACTTTCCCAAGTTGCCTCCGCGACACCATGCCTCGACCACTGCACCTTGACCAAAGGGATGGTCTTATGCCACAGTCGCTTCTCACGATGCTCCAGAATCTTCAAAGGACGCTCGTCAAAAGTACTATCCTCGGCGACATCAATCTCACCATAATCGATGACGTGACTAGGATCTGGAACATATTTCCTCAGTTGGGAAACATGGAAAACGCTATGAACGTGACTCAAGGCCGGGGGTAACGCCAAACGGTATGCCAACCCACCGACTCGCTCGAGAATCTTGAAGGGTCCGATAAATCTCGGACTCAACTTCCCTTTTTTCCCGAAATGGAAAACTCCTCTCATCGGCGACACCTTTAGCAAAACGTGGTCTGCCACCTCAAATTCCAAAGGTCGACGACGGACATCGGCATATGACTTTTGTTTACTCTGGGCAGTCAACATCCGTTCCCGAATTAATTCTATCTTCCTCCTCGTCTCCAGAACGATATCCGGCTCGGTCCCGACCATATCGGACGCCTCATTCCAACAAATTGTTGATCGACAACATCGCCCATAAAGTGCCTCATACGGTGCCATCCGAATCGACGCGTGCCAACTATTGTTGTACGTGAATTCGATCAATGGCAAATGCTTCTCCCAATCAGTACTCCAATCGAGAGCACACGCACGCAACATATCCTCGAACGTCAGGATAGTGCATTTCGACTGCACGTCGGACTGAGGATGAAAAGAGGTACTCAAACGCAAACGAGTACCCAACGCCTTATGCACCGCCTGCCAAAAGTGCAATACAAAACGGCCATCACGATCCGAAACAATAGACTTCGGAGTACCGTGAAGCCTCACAATCTGCGCGATAAACACACGAGCCAACTTCTCCGGGCCTTAAGTGTCCTTGATGCCCAGAAAGTGTGCCGACTTGGTCAGACGATCGACAATCACCCATATCATATTCATGCCCGACCTCGATCTCGACAAACTCGTAATGAAATCCATCGATATATCTTCCTATTTCCATTCCGGAATGGGAAGTGACTGTAATAACCCGACCGGTCGCCGATGCTCGATTTTGACCTGCTGACAAGTCAAACACCTCGCTACAAACTGTGCGACCTTCTCCTTCATATCATTCCACCAGAAATTCCTTCTCAGGTCCTTGTACATCTTACTCGAACCAGAATGAACGGCGTAAGGTGTAGCATGGGCCTCACGCAAAATACTCTATCTCAACTCTGGGTTGTTCGGTACACAAAGCCGACTCTGGAATCTCAAAACACCATCCTCGTGAATTACAAACCCAGGAGATTTTCCCTTAAGAACGTTCTCTCGAATTTGAGTAATCATCGGATCTTCCAACTGCTTCAGCTTAATTTCATCGATCAAAGACGACGAAATATCTAAAGCACAAAGTTGCCCGACAGCTCCAGGCAACAAAACCTCAACATCCAACTCGATCAAAACCCACCAAAGCTCAGATTGTGACATAAGGATCTCCAACGTTCGCAACGCAACAGGTTTCCGACTCAAGGCGTCGGCCACGACGTTTGCCTTGCCCGGATGATATAGGATTTCGAGGTCATAATCCTTAATCAACTCTAACCACCTCCTCTGCCTCATATTCAACTCCCGCTGAGTAAATATGTATTTCAGACTTTTATGATCGGTAAAAATCTGACATGTAGAGCCGAAAAGATAGTGACACCAAATCTTGAGCACAAAAACAACTGCCGCTAACTCCAAATCGTGAGTAGGGTAGTTAAGCTCATACGGCCTCAACTGTCTCGACGCAAACGCAATAGTCTTGCCGTGCTGCATCAACACGCACCCAAGGCCCTGACCCGAAACATCGCTATAAACGGCAAAACCCTCGTTGCCACATGGCAACGCCAAAATCGGGGCTGAAGTCAAACGTCTCTTCAGCACCTAGAAACTCGACTGTCTCTCGTCATTCCAGACGAACTTCTCAGACTTCTGGAGCAACTGTGTAAGTGGCCGAGCTAATTTCTAGAAACCCTCGACGAACCTACGGTAGTAGCCAGCCAAGCCCAAGAAACTACGGATCTCCTTTACATTCTTGGGCAGTGCCCAATCCATCACTGCCTCAATCTTCTACGGATCCACAAGAACCCCCTCGGCTGAAATCACGTGACCTAGAAACATCACTTTATTCAGCCAAAACTCACATTTCGAGAACTTCGCATAGAGTTGCTCGGTCCTCAAAATGTCTAACACTACTCACAAATGATGGGCATGCTCTTCCTCGTTCCTCGAATAAATAAGAATATCGTCAATGAAAACGACGACACACTTATCCAAATACTCGATAAAGACTTTGTTCATCAACTGCATGAACACCGCCGGTGCATTAGTTAACCCGAAAGGCATAACTACAAACTCATAATGTCCGTATCTCATCCGAAAAGTTGTTTTTGGCACATCGGACTCCCTCACCCGGAGCTGATAGTACCCCGATCTCAAGTCGATCTTCGAGAATACCGCAGATCCCTGCAACTGATCGAACAAGTCATCAATCCTCGGCAGATGATACTTGTTCTTGATGGTCACCTTGTTTAGCTCGCGATAGTCGATACACAAACGCAGTGAACCATCTTTTTTTCGAACAAACAAAACCGGTGCGCCCCAAGGCGAAGCGCTCGGTTGAATATATCCCGACTCTAGAAGCTCACTCAACTGCTTATTCAACTCGGCCATCTCGGAAGGTGCCATGCGATACGGTGCCTTCGAAATCGGAGCCGCACCCGACTCTAACTCGATAGCAAACTCTACCTCATGGTCCGGTGGCAACCCCGGTAACTCGCCAGGAAAGACGTCAGGAAACTCACTAACAATTGGAATCGACGAAAGCTCGACTCCACTACTCTCCACCTTCAAGGCTTAGCACCAATAACCAGTACACCCCTTTCGCAGGAGTCTCATCGCCTTCAAGGCGTTAATAACGAACTTCTGGTTTCCCCTCTTTCGCCCGGCGAAAGAGTGCTCGATGCCGTCTTCGGATAGCATGGTGATGATCCTCGTGCGTTAGTTCATGATTGCACCATGCCTCTCGAGCCAATCATCCCCGAGAATTAAATCCTCACCCTCAATACCCACAACAATAAAATTAGAGGGCCAAGCCCTCTCAGAAATAAGCACAGAACAGTCTCGAACCTCCTGATCACCAACGATCCTATCACCACTAGGAAGCTTAACGATGAAGGGCTCACAAGGCGTCAAACCGTCGAGACTCAAATGGCGCACACACTCTAGAGATATGAACGAATGCATAGCACCAGAATCGAAAAGCACACTGACAGGATGAGAAAGAATATGAACGGTACCTGTCACCACAGTAGCTGTTGAGGTCATCGGCCCTCCGCATCTCATAGACATGCGGGTGGGCTGAGCCGACACTGGAAGCTCCCCCCTTAGCGGGCTGATCCCGACCTCTCCTTCGACTAGCATTCGGCGGATATTGAGAAGCAAACGATCTTTGATTCACACTTGGTTTCCTAGGCGCTGTAATGGAAGCCCGGGCACCAAGGATTCTCTCCCTCTCAGCACAGAAAGCAGCCTTATGGCCTGGCTGGCCACACTGATTACACGTCAGCAAAGGGATCAAACAAGTACGACTGACATGGCCTGTACGGCCACAATTAAAACACTTTACATCACGGAAAGGAGCACTGGTAGTTCCACGAGAACCCCCAGCGGAACGAGCTGGACCATCGCCGGCGGGGAAATTAGCAGATTGGGATTTCTGCTGACCCCCACCCTTGTGGCCCGAAAAATTCCCGGTGGATTTCTGCTTCTTGCTTTCGCGAGCCGCCTCACTCGCCGTCATAGACATATCGTAAGCAAGGGCCCTACTCTGATAATCCTTCAAGGTAGTACAGACGAGCCCCGACATATAGTCCCGAATCGACAATTTCATCCGCCTGGAAAAATGGAAAATCTTATCGCTCTCCTCGACAAATTGGGTCTTCACATAACCCAACTCCTTGTTAAAATCGGCAATAGCTTGAGATACGGGGATATCCCGTGGTTGAGCATCATAGAAAGCATGGACTCGAGCCTGTCTGACCGGCCACGGGCAATATTAGGTCTCCATCAATTCTTGAAATTCGGCCCACGAAGCAACATGGTCTTTGGGCCCAACAACCTTCCACCAATCCGTAGCGTCCCCAGTGAGAAAGTACTGGGCAATAGGGACCTTACGGTCCTCGGGACAGTTGGTAGCAGTGAAGACTTTAGATATCTCCTTGATCCACCCCTCCCATCCGATCGGGTCCGAAGCTCCCGAAAATTGAGGAGGATGCATCTTGATGACATCCTGAAGCCAGCGATCCGCTCCGCCCCGATTAGCGTGGGCCGGATACGGGTTCTGAACCTCCTGAGCTATCACCGCCATTTGGTTCACCATTTGCTGCATAACGGCCGCAATACCAAGGTTGGCGCGCTCCTGAGAAGAAGCATGACTGTGACGGTCGCCGGTACTGCCGGCTCCCGAAGAATGCGACGTGGACGCCCCACCGGCTGCCCCACGTCCTCGGCCACGTCCACGACCACGACCACGATCACGGCCTCTTCCAGCATCCATACTGATGTTAAATAAGTAGCAAAAGCCATACGATGGTAAGTACAAGAAGAAAAACAATCACAATCGAGAATCAAAGGTGCGATTACAAGGAAACAAAGATCGGAGTAAGGAAAAACTTACGGATACTGGGAGTACCGGAATCATGGCAATGTGATGATGATGTGCAAAATGAAACACAACGAGACCCAATAAATCAACAAGCCTAGGTATCCATAAACCTAGCGCTCTGATACCATTTTCTGTAACACCCCCAAGATATTCGAGGTATATTAAAGCGCCGTGAATCCCTATATGGGACCCACCAGGCTGAACAAACATCATACTCATCGACTCGCGGAAACAACAAAATAACACCTCGTCATAAAGACACAAAACAAAATAATCCACCCGGTTCAACTGGTCCAACATAACACCATCATCCGACACAAACACAATAGAGAACAATACAATCCGGTCAAACAAGAACTCTTAAGTACTCGAGTACTTCTATTAGTTTACAAACCACAAAAGGTAAAAAGATAGAAGACAATAAGACACCACTCGTGCACAATCATCACGTACGACCATCATCCGCATACTGGTCCAGCGCCTGCTCGTCTCGATAAACCTGACCTGAAATTCATAAAACGAATTTCCCCAAAACGGGTCCCCAGAGGGATTACAATTACGCTAGTAAAAGTAACCAAATGAACTACTTACATCTTACACATATAGTCAATGCATGCAATCGTGAAAACATAGTTCCAAAGCACTCATTTTAGGAAATGCCATAATCAAATCACATTTGTAAAATGCACCAGAATTAACCGTCGATCCACGTCTCTGTGGACCCCTACCGACACCCCATCGGATCTAACCCGTAGTGGTTATAAGCAAGCTCGTCGATCCACGTCTCTATGGACCCCTACCGAGACCCCATCGAATCTAACCCGTAGTGAGCATACACACAGACACACACCATTTCTCATACAATACTACTATGTCAAGATTGTAAGTTCATAAGGGTACTTGCCTCGATTAATTGACGGTGACACGAACGGAACGGAAGAATCAAACACAACCACGAGGAATCGTCGAAACCGAACCTAACGATTCGAAGAATAGAATCACAAGCATTTCTAAATGATTACGGAAATGGAATACTCCCGAAAACCCACCTACGATTCATGTATAATCGAATAAAGATGACAATGAGGGCGGACCACAACCAAACCCTCTCGATTTCGCAAAAACCACGAAAATATACCATGAATCCGTAGGAAAACTAATGATACTAACAAGATTAATCATATTCATCATGAATTAACCAACAAAACGGAACAAATCGGATGAAATCGCGAAACCCCCAAATCTCCCCTAAAATAGGGTTTTAGAAGATTTACCTTGATTCAAGAGGTAGAAGATGATTAAATGATGATAACTTGGTGTTAGAGACTCAAAATCTTGGATGGATGATGATACACGATTCCACTTCAGCCTCCAAATCGTCCAAGTCGCCTAACCCTCGGACAAGAAGAAGAAGGAATGAAAAATGACGCTGAAAAACGCGACTGACCCCTTAAATACCTCAGAGACGCACGACCATCACGCACGACCAAGTGCTCGTGCGTCTGGTCGTGCGCCAGGCCACTGCCCAACTCCTGTCCTCACACACGAGCGCAGCGCATAAGCACTAGCTCGTGCTTCCTGCTCGTGCGTCCCTGGGAGTTACTTCCGAGCATTGATTGCGCACGAGCAGCGGGCACGACCAATTGTTCGGATGCTTGGTCGTGTGCTAGGCCACTGCCCAGCTCTTGTCCTCACGCACGAGCGCAGCGCACGAGCACTAGCTCGTGCTTCCGGCTCGTGCGTCCCTGGAGTCCTCTGCCTAGCATACGACTACGCACGAGCGCAAAACACAATCGACAACTCGTGTGGCCTGCTCAAGTGCAAGAACCAAAGGCTAACATCTAGCCCGACACGACTCCGAAAACATCCAGAACGTAACCAACTCAAAAGGGCAAGACATCAAGAGTTCACGACGCTCTCTAAGGGATAATACGACAACATAATACAATACGCCATCGAATCACCAAGCAAAAACTCACAACGTCCATAAGGACAAAAGATGGACTTGCGGCAACCCCGAAACGGCGGTTCCGAATGAAGATTTACGAGAATCAGATCAATAGATGACGGAAGAAATACAATGAAAAAATATACGAGGGTCACTACAAACGAGAAATACACCAAAAATGAAAATACCGGGAAAAGAAAAAAATGCGGATATTACAATAACGATGCACACTCATCACATGAAACATCAACATACACATATGCAACAATGCAACATGATAATTATCATAATTCAGAAATACTAAATTACCTCAAAGCCGGAGACGCTAACCCTTCCTCGACTAACGTCCCTAAACGAATACATGGTTATTCGAATAGTCCAAAATGAAGTACAGTCCATCACTATTACCAACCCACCATCTCGAGTTCAATGACGGCATGATAGACTACCCTCGACATCCACCATTTCATACAATAGACCAAGGTAATTCACATCTCCATTTCACTAGACTGTTGGGATTCGGTGCCTAAAACGAAGGCCCAACGGAAGCGGTAAAATGAAAATTAATTCGATCCGAATCCCTACAAGGATCGATCGAGCTACATATATACGAATATCAAAAACGAATAGCAAGAGTTGTAAGAAACTAACCCTCGAAGTCCGTTGATTAAATGGTAACCTTCTCTTGAGCTATTTCCCAAGCTTTAGTTTGATATTTACGAGTTCAATTCGCTCCAAGGCCTTGAACGATCCAACGCCGAAAGCACCGCGTCTCTACTTGCCACGCACCGAAAAAATGACCGGAATAACAACACTTGATTAACCAAGGTTACGGCTAGAATCAAGTGATGAAGCTTTTATTACTACACTCTAAGTGTATAATATATCTCTCAATAATTTCTCTCAATTTTTCTCCAAGAAAAATGAAGAAGAAGTGAATGAAGAAGATGAAGATGAGTGTTAAATTCAAAGTCTATCTCTCTATCTCTATCCTCACGTTGGAAGGCTTCCAAAAAGGTTTAGTGAAGTGAGATCAAAGTCCTCTTCCCCTTCTTATTCAACCCACGTAAAATCAAATCATATCACATGAGAGATTCCCCCATATAATGTATATGATGCTTGTCCCCTCAACGCATGACATTCCAAAACCATGATGGGGACAAGTCAATACACACACATGGTTATAAGTGGGGGGCGGCCAAGATGAATTATAGGAAGAGTTCGGTTCGTTTCGGACTCCCGAGAGTCCAAATAGATAAACTCCAATTCCGTTCCGATGTATTTATATTAATCCAATTAATTAAGCATATCAAATACAAAATAACATAATTAATTTCTCCAAGAAATAATTATATTTATGAATTAAATTAATCACCCAGTAATTTATTTAATTCATTTAGGCCGTAAATCAATTTATCCAATAAATCGATTTAGACATCTAATGTCCCAAATTAGATATCCAATATCTAATATTCATAATGAGAGAACAAGCTCGATTCATTCCGTCGTCAATCCTAATGCGCGACTCGGTAGGTCCGTCTCAGTCAGCAATGGGAGGAACCAAGGAGTAGTAGCACCACCTAGCCAGCCTGGTGGCCTACACTGTACCCCGACTGAGAACGAATGATTGGGATCATTCAAGAACCATTCTGTCGTGAATACCAGTACACGTATAAACCCTTGTTTCAAATGTCCCGATCAAGTTATAGGGTCACGGTCAGTCAAACCCCATCTGTACTTGACACTATGCATGCGTTAATGCAAATCGAGATCATCGAGCTCTCGTGTATCTAATACAGCTAGCTCCAATGCTTTGGCCAAAGACTTATGATCTCATCTGCCAATAACCGCATAGGACATATAACCCGTTCACTAACAGGAGAAAGAATTCTATCTTGGTATTCAGTAGGACCTGCTACTTGCCCATCAAGATGCACGTCGAGGTTGACCCCCACCTTCCGGTTTATAGGGTCGAACTACTCTAATGAAAATCTTGACGTCACAAGCACATCCCTACTAAATCCTCAAGTCGAAGGTTCACGAATACCTATCACAACCTTTCGATTCCATCATTGACTGTCCCGGAGTGAAATCCGTGTGACGAATCGAGGGTGAGTCAGTTCGAGTATACTAATCCAATTAGCATACCTATCACGTGTGCTCCCACTAACCATTAGTGTTCGACAGGCACTCTCCTTGTCAAAGAACACGTCATACAAGTCTTCACATAAACTTAACGCCCAGTCAAGTTTCATCGACTTGCGAACGATTAAGTATTTGAGCTATAAACCTTTCCAGTGCCGACCCCCTTATCCAATAAAGAGTGGAACGTTTTGCTCTCAAATACACGGACTAGTTTCTACATGTATATTTACGAGTTAGGAATGCCAGTAACTACCAGTAAATAAAGAAACATCCATTGCCTTATGTTGATGATTTACATAATAACAAGTACAATGCCCTCGCTCAACATCCTCTGAGTGGCATTCGAGGGCATACTCCTAATAATCTCCCACTTGCACTCAATGCCACATACTATGGTATCTAATACCCATGTTCTCCAGATGACGCTCCAAGCTAGTCTGAGAAAGTGGCTTGGTCAGTGGATCGGCGACGTTGTCAGCCGAGTCTACTCTGTGCAGCACAATGTATCCCTTGCGAAGAAATTCTCTTACGAGATGATACTTCCTCTCAATATGTTTGGTATTGTTGTGAAACCTCAGCTCCTTGGCCTGCGCTACAGCTCCGTCGTTGTCGCATGATGCAGTGAACAGCAACTCGGACATGGTATCACTTGAAGTTCTCCCAGAAACTTCTTAATCCAGAACCCTTCCTTGGAAGCCTCCGAGGATGCTTGATACTCAGCATGACAGGTGGAATCAGCAGTCGTGCTTTGCTTGTCGCTATGCCAAGATACTGCTCCTCCATTAAGAGTAAATATGTAGCCAGAAGTAGATATCGAGTCGTCCTTCAGTCCTTGGAAGTCCGAATCAGTGAATCCCACCACATCCAATTCTCCACCGCCATACATAAGAACCATATCTCTAGTCCTTCTTAAGTACTTGAGAACGTTCTTTCTGAGATCAATGTTCCCTACCTGGGTTTGCCTGAAACCTACTCACCACGCTTATAGCATGCGCGATGTCAGGTCTTGTACACAACATAGAATACATAAGGCTACCCACGGCCGAAGCATATGGTATATTACTCATTTCCTTTCGTTGTTCCTCACTTTGAGGACACATCTTCAAGGTGAGTTTTATTCCATGTCGCATCGGTAGGAACCCTCTTTTAGAATCATCCATCTTAAATAGCTTTAAGATTTTATCTATATAGAGGGCTTTGGAAAGACCTATTGTTCTCTTCGCTCTATCCCGGTAGATTCAAATACCAAGAATATAGGTAGCTTCTCCCAAGTCTTTCATGGAGAAATTACTCGAAAGCCAAGCTTTCACAGAACTGAGCATTCCCACATCATTTCCTATTAGTAGAATGTCATCTACATATAGTAGTAAGAATGCGATCTTGCTCCCACTAACCCTCTTGTATACACAAGTTTCCTCCTCATTTTGCACGAAGTCAAACTCTTTGACTCCCTCGTCAAAACGAAGGTTCCAACTACGCGACGCTTGCTTCAGTCCATAAATGGAACGCTGAATCTTGCACACTTTCTGAATATCGACTTCGGACACAAAGCCTTTAGGCTGCTCCATATAGATTTCCTCCTCGAGGAATCCATTAAGGAAAGCCGTCTTTACGTCCATTTGCCATATCTCATAATCGTGGTAGGCAGCTATAGCAAGCATCATGCGAATAGACTTGAACATGGATATGGGCGAGAAGGTATCGTGGTAATCGATCCCTTCCTTCTGGGTATAACCCTTTGCCACAAGCCTGGCCTTATAGGCGTCAACCTTGCCATCACCATCAGTCTTTCTCTTGTAGATCCACTTGTTCCCAATAGGCACTATGCCCTTGGGGCGGTCTACTAGAGTCCAGACCTGATTGACATGCATCGAGTCTATGTCAGCTTCCATAGCTTCACGCCATTTCGCGGAGTCTACATCCACCATCGCTTGGTCATAAGTCATCGGGTCGGTCTCTTGGCTATCACTTGGAACCTCATGGAGACCCAGCTCTTCCAAGTGCACAAGCCCATACCTCTCAGGTAAATGAGACACCCTACTAGACCTATGAGGTGGTTGTGCTTGTGTTTCAAAAAGTTCAGTTCCAGTTTCTTGCACAGGTGTCTCCCGAGGAGTTTCATTGTATTCTTCTAAAGAAATACTTCTACCTGCTCCGCCTTCCTGAATGAACTCATCTTCCAGGAAGTGTGCTTGTAAAGCAACAACGATCTTTCGATCTTCGGGCATGTAGAATAGATATCCCATCGTCCCAGACAGGAATCCAATGAAACGTCCCTTCGCAGACCTAGCTTCCAACTTTTCCACCTTAGTCTTCTTGACATAGGTGGGACATCCCCAAATCCTAATATGATTAATACATGGTTTCCTTCCCTCCCACATCTCATGTGGAGTTTTAGGAACGGATTTGAAAGGACATCTGTTTAAGATATAAGCGGCAGTCAGGAGTGCATACCCCCACAGGTAAATTGGTAAGTCAGTATAGCCCAGCATGGAACGGACCATGTTTAACAAGGTCCGGTTCCTTCTTTCTGACACACCATTTAACTGAGGAGTACCTGGAGGTGTTAGTTGTGAAACTATTCCATGTTCCTTAAGGAACTCATCAAACTCCATACTCATATACTCGCCACCTCGGTCCGACCGAAGTGCTTTGATATGATTACCAGTTTGTTTCTCGACTAGGGCCTTGAATTCCTGGAATTTCTCAAAAGCCTCGAATTTATGTTTCATTAAGTATACATAACCATACCTAGTATGATCATCTGTAAACGTAATGAAATATTGATATCCGTCACGTCTCGCTTCAAGCACCACAAACGTCGGTATGGATTAATCCCGATTTATCGGCACTTTCAAAAGTCCCTGTGAAGGGGGACTTAGTCATTTTGCCTTTAAGGCAAGATTCACAAGTAGGAAAGGGATCCGATCCCAATGGACCCATAAGTCCATCCTTTTCCATCTTGTAAACCTTGGTCTGACCAACATGACCAAGTCTAAGATGCCATTTCAAAACTTGTTTAGTTTCATCCCTACCACGTTTTCTAGTCATAGTATTCACAACTACTTTGTTGCTGAGATTTAGATGATACAATCCATTCAACAATGTAGCAGTACCCACTAGTTTATTTCTAAAATAAATTTTGCAGGAACCATCACCAATAAAAAATGAAAAGCCTTTTCGGTCCATGACCGGAATGGATAAAATGTTTTTGTGCCCCTTGGGCAAAACAAGTACATCTTCTAAAGTTAAAACAAAGCCGGATTCTAAACCCAAAAGAAGTGATCCTATGTCGTTCGCCTCGACACTATGCCCGCTTCCGACTGTGATCATAACTTCTCCAGCTCCAAGCTTCCTACTTTGTTCCAGATCCTGATTGACGGTACAAATATGAGAACTAGCACCAGAATCCGGATTCAGAAGTAGAAAATACGATGCGAACAATTTGTTTCCAAAACTAAAAGTTCTGTACCTGAAGTGCCATGAAGAATCGGATAGTCTCTAGCCCAGTGGCCTAGCTCACCGCACTTGAGACAAGCATCCTTCTTCTTCTTGTTCTTCGGAACCATCGGGGCCTTGCCCTTACCCTTAAGGTCCTTAACTTGTGGTCCAGTTTGCTTCTTGGTCTTTTTCTTCTTGTTCTTAGACCTCCGAGGTCCATAAGAAATCACAAGAGCAGACTCCTTCATCCGCGGAGTCTTCATCCGAGGCGAGCGATACAAGTTTGTTCATTAGCCCACTAAATTACATGCAATCTCATTGCGGTTGAAGTTCATAACAAATCGTGAGAAGGAATCGGGGAGAGGCGTAGGATAAGGTCGGTATGGAGAGAAGTATCCATTTTAAAATCAAGAGCCTCCAATCTCTCGATCATGGATATCATTTTTAGGGCGTGTTCCCCAACCTTCTCACCTTCCTTCATCCTTGCACCGAGCGATTTGCTTGGATATCTCATATCTAGCATTACGCTATGCTCACCATAAAGCTCGGTTAAGTGAGATAGAATGCCAGCGAAGTCATTTTCTCATGAGCTCTCTGAAGCTCATTAGACATGGAAGCCATCATATAAGCACGGACTTTCACGTCATCCTTAACCCACTTTTTGTGGTTTTCAATCTCTTCCTGATTGGCTCGGGTCCGCACAGGGGGCGCCGGAATGTCCGTCTCCAAGACGTATCCCAGTGCCTCTATACTGAGGACAATCATCAGATTGCGGAGCCAATCCACAAAGTTAGGTCCAATCAGGGTGTTCTTTTCGAGTAGAATTGCGAGTGGATTCATTGTCATATTGAGATTTGAGTCTGCATTAAGTACGATAGATTAATTAGTGACTCATTCAATTATGTTCTGAGTATAGAATTAAGGTCTTTTCTATTCTTGTTACCGAGCTCCCACTATTTTTATCGGAATAACACACTCCCATGTGAAATCCGGAAGTATCGTCGCTCTACTTCATAGTGGTGATCGAGTTCTTTATAAATCTTAATAGAGGGCAACCGAACAGGTTTCTAGTCTATTAATTTTCATAAAGTGGTGTCCAACACCAACCCATCTAATGGATGATTCGATCTTCTTTTTTCCATTGTTCACTCCCCTCAACCTATACGGTTTCTATGGTTCGTGAACAAGTTAAGTTTATACCATCGACGCAAATCAGTTTCACAATTGTATCTTATCCGGCAACCTATCAGGTTTCTAGGGATAAAATTTGCTCCAACCGAAGGCATCCAATGCGCTCCCGGTAATTTATCCGTCCTCCCCGAACGACTACCCCGATAACTCGGAAGCATAGAACATCCGGTTTGGATTTCAATTTCCCGAAAACTCGATGGAGGGAAGGAAAACCTTGAAACCTTATAAACTTAATAATTTATCGTGGGAGAATTTTCGCGATTAACGTTACACTTTGCACATTAATTGTTTAAGCGCGTTTGTGGCATTCATACAATATGAAACAACCATTCACAACCTAGTTGCTACCAACATGTGGTTCATGGACCATTCCTAGAAAACAAAAACTCTGTAATCTAATTACAAGTCTTCGTCTTGAATCTTCGTCTTCTCGAAATGGATCTTCCTCCGGTCTTCGTCATTACATATGAATTTTACATTGAAAATTGCATCATAGATACAAATTTTTCTAGTAAAATAAATAGGCTCAAAACAGCCTTTACAACCCAATCAAATAAAACGAACGATTCAAAAACTAAGTCCACGAACCACATCCCCATTCAAAAGCATTCATCCAATAAATACTAAATAAATGGAAAGCGTAGAGATACATTGATCCAATCAAGAATACGAACCGATCAAATTGATTCCCACAATCGGTAATATGAAAACGTTCAAAATAATTCGGTCGATCACAAGTATTCCAATAAATCAATTTTCCCTTATAAAATAAAATACCATAAATCATTTTAATCATATTAAATCCAATTTAAAATGAGGGAAATCATTTTTTAGAATACACGAAGCAAACAAGCCCAAAACGGGTCCGAAATAGGCCGAACCGCGGCCGAAAACGCCACCAGGCAGCATGCAGGGCTGCCAAGCGGCCCTGGGCCGCGGCCCCCTGAGCCTGGGCCGGGGCCCCCAGTACAGTGCCTGCCCAGGCCGGCTGCAACAGCCCTGGGCCACGGCCCCCGAGCCCTGACCCATCCCGGACCGTCCAATGGCATTTCGGGGCTAGTTTTTCGACCGGATATCCAATATCTATATTCTCCAACATTCATATCTTCAATATAAATCATATTTCCAAGAAATAAAGATTTATATTTAGACATAAACTTACGAAAAATATAACTACAACGAACATAAAAACATATACCACGATTATGACTAAAATGATTCTAAATCATTCACCATCTAATCAAGCATTCCAAATGCTAATATCGTATATACGATCGCAAGACCTACGCTCTGATACCACTGTTGGGATTTGGTGCCTAAAACGAAGGCCCAGCGGAAGCGGTAAAATGAAAATTAATTCGATCCGAATCCCTACGAGGATCGATCGAGCTACGTATATACGAATATAAAAAACGAATAGCAAGAGTTGTAAGAAACTAACCCTCGGAGTCCGTTGATTAAATGGTAACCTTCTCTTTAGCTATTCCCCAAGCTTTAGTTTGATCTCTACGAGTTCAATCCGCTCCAAACCCTTGAACGATCCAACGCCGAAAGCACCGCGTCTCTACTTGCCACCCGCCGGAAAAACGACCGGAATAACAACACTTGATTAACCTCTAAGGTTACGACTAGAATCAAGTGATGAAGCTTTTATTACTACACTCTAAGTGTATAATATATCTCTCAATAATTTCTCTCAACTTTTCTCCAAGAAAAATGAAGAAGAAGTGAATGAAGAAGATAAAGATGAGTGTTAAACTCAAAGTCTATCTCTCTATCTCTATCCTCACGTTGGAAGGCTTCCAAAAAGGTTTAGTGAAGTGAGATCAAAGTCCTCTTCCCCTTCTTATTCAACCCACATAAAATCAAATCATATCACATGAGAGATTCCCCCATATAATGTATATGATGCTTGTCCCCTCAACACATGAGATTCCAAAACCATGATGGGGACAAGTCAATACACACATATGGTTATAAGTGGGGGGCGGCCAAGATGAATTATAGGAAGAGTTCGGTTCGTTTCGGACTCCCGAGAGTCCAAACAGATAAACTCCAATTCCGTTCCGATGTATTTATATCGTTTAATTAATCCACTTAATTAAACATATCAAATACAAAATAACATAATAAATTTCTCTAAGAAATAATTATATTCATGAATTAAATTAATCACCCAGTAATTTATTTAATTCATTTAGGCCGTAAATCAATTTATCCAATAAATCGATTTAGACATCTAATATCCCAAATTAGATATCCAATATCTAATATTCATAATGAGAGAACAAGCTCGATTCATTCCGTCGTCAATCCTAATGCGCGACTCGGTAGGTCCGTCTCAGTCAGCAATGGGAGGAACCAAGGAGTAATAGCACAACCTAGCCAGCCTGGTGGCCTACACTGTACCCCGACTGAGAACGAATGAATGGGATCATTCAAGAACCATTCTGTCGTGAATACCAGTACACGTATAAACCCTTGTTTCAAATGTCCCGATCAAGTTATAGGGTCACGGTCAGTCAAACCCCATCTGTACTTGACACTATGCATTCGTTAATGCAAATCGAGATCATCGAGCTCTCGTGTATCTAATACAGCTAGCTCCAATGCTTTGGCCAAAGACTTATGATCTCATCTGCCAATAACCGCATATGACATATAACCCGTTCACTAACAGGAGAAAGAATTCTATCTAGGTATTCAGTAGGACCTGCTACTTGCCCATCAAGATGCACGTCGAGGTTGACCCCCGCCTTCCGGTTTATAGGGTCGAACTACTCTAATGAAAATCTTGACGTCACAAGTACATCCCTACTAAATCCTCAAGTCGAAGGTTCACGAATACCTATCACAACCTTTCGATTCCATCATTGACTGTCCCAGAGTGAAATCCGTGTGACGAATCGAGGGTGAGTCGGTTCGAGTATACTAATCCAATTAGCATACCTATCACGTGTGCTCCCACTAACCATTAGTGTTCAACACGCACTCTCCTTGTCAAAGAACACGTCATACAAGTCTCCACATAAACTTAACGCCCAGTCAAGTTTCATCGACTTGCGAACGATTAAGTATTTGAGCTATAAACCTTTCCAGTGCCGACCCCCTTATCCAATAAGGAGTGGAACGTTTTGCTCTCAAATACACGGACTAGTTTCTACATGTATATTTACGAGTTAGGAATGCCAGTAACTACCAGTAAATAAAGAAACATCCATTTTCTTATATTGATGATTTACATAATAACAAGTACAATGCCCTCACTCAACATCCTCTGAGTGGCATTCGAGGGCATACTCCTAACATAGACATCTTTAAAATCATATACACTATGATTTATCCCAGTCCAAGCATAATATACATACCATCATCCCGACAATTCATATTCTATAATAGCATTGCTATATGAATCATAAATGAAATGAAATCGAAACCATTTATTAAACATTATGAATCGAGCAAGCATAACTTGACTTGATACCAATTCGACGAAGCCGTTATTAATCACATCGTCTTCATCTACAAGCTCCTCAGCCCAAACCAAGGAAATACATGCATTCTCCAATCTCAATCGCAGCACAACAGTTAATAATCAATGATCACTTATCGCAATAATGCAACAATCAATTAACACCACGTTCGATAACAATCAACAACCGATAAAATCAACCAATCAAACTCAACGGTTCAACGATATCTCGATCATATACGAAACCAAACCATTTCAACTTTAAATAATACGAATACACTACAAAAAAACAGTTTTTACCGACGCCATTTACCGACGCCCGTACCCGCCGTTGTTAAACTTATAATTTACCGACGCCATTACCGACGCCCATTATTTAATTGATTTGCCGACGCCATTGCCGACGACTGGTTCGCAGACTTATTTTTTTTCTTTTTTTTCACAATTACCGACGCCATTTTGTCGTTGGTAAAATTTTATTATTATCTTTTTTTTCTTTTTTCACAAATAACGACGCCGTTTACCGACGCCTTTACCGACGCCATTTTGGCGTTGGTAAATTTTTTTTTTTATTTATTTATTTTTTTTTTAATTTACCGACGCCGTTTACGCCATTACCGACGCCATTTCGGCGTCGGTAAATTTTTTACTCTATCCCACATCGAAAAAACTGTAGTATTTTTTCTGGTTTATAATCCAAAATCCTTCTCATTCATTTGAAATTGAATGGAGCCCGAACGACCGTCGGACCGGACCCGACCCGCCGGACTTGGCCACAGCCGAACTGACACTTTGAGCCGGACCTAACCCGCTTTGGCCGCTGAGCCGGGCGTGACCCGCTGAGCCACGACTGACTTTTTAGATTTTTTTAATTTAGCGACGCCAAAAATGGCGTCGGTAAATGGCGCCGTCGGTAATGGCGTCGGTAAAAAATTACCGTCGAGCGTTTTTCCAACGGCGGATTGCCGTCGGTAATGGCATCGGTAATTTTTTTACCGATGCCATTTTCTGTTTTACCAACGGCATTTGGCGTCGGTAAAAACTGTTTTTTTGTAGTGATACGAGCCGAAATTCAATAATCAACCAATTCTAACAAGTGTCTCAACGTTCTCAATCCTGACTTAAATCTTACTTACGGATTAACACGGCTCATCCGTGTAAATTCATAGAAATACAATTACCGGTTATCATCACGAATAATCATATACCAAAATTAACCGTAATCCTTACAATTTCCATAAAATCACGACATATATCACTCAAGAGTTCTTCAAGAACATTAATTAATCCATAATCATGTTTGTAGCCAACAAAACGACGTAATCCAATGTGTTCTAACATCTACCCATAATCTAATTCATAATTCAAGGCATATATCATCATATTCTTTAACATACACTTCACATAACACTAAGGATCATAACAACAATACCATAAACATCATTATACGAAGAAGAACATCAACAACAACATCAAAATCTGAATCGAAGAGAGGAGTTATCCAACATACCTTAAGAACACAATCAAACACCTCAAGAATACATAATATCTTCATATCTCAAGCTCCACATCCATGACTCCAAGTACCCAATCTATTTGGAAGAGCCAACGTCGGTCTCTGAAGGTTGAAGGATGAAGAAACGACATGGATATCTCCAAAAATGCCAAAGGGACGGGTCTCACATATTTATATAACTTCAACTATTACGTACGTTAGGTAACCCTACTAACGTATGTAACCTTCTTTACGTACGTTAACTAGCCTTGTTAGCGTACGTAACACTATTCCAGAAGTTACTGCCTCAATTCGTATTGTGTATTACGTACGTAATGTCCATGATGTATCGTACATAATATAGCTGTTGACTTGCTACAGCAACATACTCATTTAACGTACGTAATGGGCTATCATTAACGTACGTAAAACTCGATGTTGACTCGCCTTTCCACATCCGTGCCGAAAGCTGCCGACACCAGGCCCACCTGCTGACCACAGCTCGGTCCTCTTCGATTCCCTTCTTAACGTACGTTATGCACCCAACCTAACGTGCGCTAAACTCCCTTCGTTACGTACGTAAGATACTCTTCTTAGCGTACGATACGCTTGCACCATTACGTACGTAAGCTCATATGCTTAACGTACGTAGTGGCTTTTATACTTAACCATTTCTGCTCCTGTCTGCCGTCTTCAATATACCGAACACATACACGCGACATACGGAATACATATACTCGTTCCGATAACATTCTCTTACGATACATCTGATGCACAATATCTTCAAATGCAATTGTCGACCAAGTACGATAATTGTACAAATACTCATACAGTATATCCGATATCGAAAAACATATCAAGCATGTAATATCCTAGAATTAAAAATAACCTCGATAGATATACTGGTACAACTATCACGGTTCCCAAAAATATTCATCCATACTGCATCGGTCCCACTCTGTACAGTACAACTCAGATAGAATAATGCAAAAAATTCATAGCGAAATTCTAGGATATTACATATCTCCCCACTTAAATAAGTTTCGTCCTCGAAACTTAAAATCCTGTCGTAATCAATATCTCAGTCCCGAAATATCTCAAAATCATGCCACCCTGCTCGAATAATTATCGTTAAAACCAAATAACTGAAAGAACATACTTACATGTCAGTGAAGTCAATGATCTCCCGTGATACTAGCATACGACTCCTATACAAAGCCTCAACGCAATAACAACACACCAGCATCACAAATATAGCAATTCGAAAATATTTCAAAATATTGGAACCTCTACAAATCGGTTTGATTCAAAAGTCAGAAAATCATTTTCAAAGTCATGCTACTACCGTACTGGTAGAGCCACATAAGACACATGCCCAGGCTTTACGAAAACCAAGCTCTGATACCATCTTCTGTAACACCCCTAAAGCCAACCGGGAATATTACAGCGCCGTGGGCCCCGCGCCGGAACCCACAAGGCTAAAAGTCATTTTCGCAAACGTTTCAAACATGCCATGGAGGCAAAGATGGTAATATTTTAAATACCCAAATGTTCTACAAAACAAAGTTCCCAAATTCCGTCATAAAATACCATTTGAAAGCACAAGGCGAAGACGCCAAAAGGGCATTTAGAAGGTATACATGAGTTGGTAAAATACCGAAAGCTATTTTGAAATACACACGCAGAGGATAGAGACATGATAGAAATACATTTGCAGCGGAATCATAACAGCCAGAAAAGAATACTCGAATCCCAATTAACCATGCCATAGCCAGTATCACCGGGAAGCTCATCCCTTCACGACCACTACTAGCTTGATCTCCGAGTACCTAAAAGATAAAGCCCATGACGGGGTCAGCCATAATACTCAACAATGATAACGATCACATCAACATAAACAATTACATATCAATGTAATTATAAGGTAAGAATACTGCCAATATAATCTTACCGTACTAGTCTTACCATTTCGTGGTAACTCATATCAATTCAGCCCTTACCTCAATTCACGCCTCACATTCTCAAGTGACGAAGAATTCGAAAATAACCATCTGTACTGTATTCAAAATGATACTAAGATTCTCAAACATAAATGTATCTCCAATATGGAATAATCTGTCCATGTCCGATTCTGTCCGCAGGATTGCACAATTGGATCCCAATTTTGATAAAACCGTTATCACACGATACATCTGTAGATCAACGACCCGAAACAATAGCAAGTCCAAGATATCAATACAAAGTATGAATGCTCACACAATCAATAATAATAAACAGCCAATGCATCAGAACAAGAATATCAATGATATGATATCTCCACACAAGATCGACAAAGGATCAACCACAAACGATAATACCATTGATGTGGTAAACTTCAACGAGATCAATAAAGGATCAACGACCAAGAATACCAACGATACGGTAAACTCCAACAAGATCAGTAAATGATCAACAACCGAGGATACCAACGATACAGTAAACTTCAATACGATCAATAAAGGATATACAACGACCGAGAATACCCACGATACGGTAAACTCCAACAGGATCAGTAAAAGATAAGCAACCGAGAATACCAATGATATGGTAAACTCCAACAAGATCAGTAAAGGATCGACAACGACTGAGAATACCAACGGTAAAGCAAACTCCAAACAGAATCAATAAGGATCAATAACAAACGAGATTACCAACAATAGGTGAACTCCCTACGAGATTTATAAAGGTCAATAACAACGAATTGACCATCTATATGGTAACTCCAAATGAGATCAGTAGGGAATCAATAACAAACGAAATTACCAACTATATGGTAACTCCAAATGAGATCGATAAAGGATTAATAGGGACAAATACACGAGAGAATAAAATCATCAACTGTATACAAATCACATATATGGGATCTCAAAGACAAACCCGACTATCGAACAGATCCGAATATACATGGACTATGAACGACCAATCAATCTGACTCAAGATGGACGTCACGATACGCCCAATCCGGAAATGTGTCCGTTTACAAGCCAACCATGAGTATTGATCAGATACACATCTGGCCTCGTACCTAATCAGCCTCACGAAGTACGTCTCGTGTGCACAGTTCAATATGAGGTCGAAACCAACACATGCTACACGTGCCCGCCCTGAAAATCCTACACATGACGGATCAGAATGTATCTGACTCCAGATATGTCACGATACAACATGACAACGAACTCGAAGAAACACATATCTAATAAGGATCAGAAACTTCCCAAGTGAACAACGACAGTTCGATGATGAAAGATCGGCACAACCACAATGTTGTATTCCCGTCATTTAACGGTTCACAGGATGCTCAACAATGCATATAATGTTAGCACATAAACTCCCAAGGTCAACCAAGGGTCACAGAAGTATCTACTCCGGAATACTCCGGACAATATCACATAAACTCCCAAGGCCGCAGCCAAGGGTCATGGAAGCATCTACTCAGGAATACTCCGGACCGTGGGTGCAAGGTTCTGGTCTTATCTCTCAACACAGTTCCACACGAGTACCATTCAGGTTTTATCCCCAACACATCGGCCCAACAATTTACAGTTCACAGAATTAGCACATCACAAATATACCAAATAACGGTGCACACTCATCACATGAAACATCAACACACATATATGCAACATGATAATTATCATAATTCAGCAATACTAAATTACCTCAAAGCCGGAGACGCTAACCCTTCCTCGACCAACGTCCCTGAACGAATACACGGTTATTCGAATAGTCCAAAATGAAGTACAGTCCATCACTATTACCACACACCATCTCGAGTTCAATGTCGGCACGATAGACTACCCTCGACATCCATCATTTCATACAATAGACTAAGGTAATTCACATCTCCATTTGACTAGAATCTTTAAAATCATATACACTACGATTTATCCCAGTCCAAGCATAATATACATACCATCATCCCGACAATTCATATTCCATAATAGCATTGCTATATGAATCATAAATGAAATGAAATCGAAACCATTTATTAAACATTATGAACTGAGCAAGCATAACTTGCCTTGATACCACTAGTACAAAAATGATCTATGGTCACATCAAAAAAACGTGACCTGTGCCTATAGCCACAATTTTTTTTTTCATCCTAAGTGTTACCGAAGGTCTTGCTATTTTTGATATCTTATGGACACTTTAAAATTAAGTGGCTGTATCATTTGAAAAACTGTGACATAGCATAAAAGTGTGGCAAATGGGTAGGGATTTTTGTTGCTGTAATCAATCATTTTCTCCAATAGTGTGGCCATAAACCCTTTCTAGACATATATTTTGATATTTTAGTAACTATCTCACCGAATGGCCATATGAATTTGGTTTCACTGTGGCGTTTCGCTAATAATCTGTCACAAAAAATTGATTATTCTAATTATTGGCTATTTTTTAGAGACACAGAATTAGGTGAAGCATGGCCATGTTCACCGAATGGCCACATGAATTTTTTCACTGTGGCGTTTCGCTAATAATTTGTCACAAAAAAATTTTGTTTATTATGACCGTTGTCTAACATTTACAGACACACAATTAAGCTAAGCATGACCAAACGTATTTTAAAGACACATAATTTTATTTTAACTATGGTTATCATATAACTTATAGCCACATACATATTGTTTATCATGACCGTTGCTATTAGTCAGACATGTCAAAGAGTTCTAAGTGTGACTAATTTTTATCATTTAGACACCCAAAAATTAACCTTATGACAATTTGCTTTCAGTATGACCTATTTTATCATTTAGATACCCAAAAATTGCTGAGTGACTATTATTTGTATTATAGTCACAGATACGTACTTAAAAGCATTGTTGTAAATCTTTTATAGTCACATAATGTTTTTATAACTATGACTATAGTAGTACATACAGTCACATGAATGTACTAATACATAACGAATTTCTTATGATTTTGACACACAATTATCTATCATTCACTACTAGAAAAAATGGCCATAGTGACGCTCAAAAACATCACAATATGTAGTCTATTGTGACGACTTTGGTATAGTGACGCTTTTCAAAAGCGTCACCTGATTTGGCTTTTCAATAGCCCATTATTGTGACACTTTCAAGGCGTCACAACAGATATCTATTGTGATATTTTTTTATATATTGTGACACTTTTTAATAACCCATTCGCAATTCTAATTGAGAAGAACATCTTAACCAGACCAAACTTTGTGGACTGACTCCCCAATCTGATGGTTGTCCTCAGTATGGAGGCACTGGGATACGTCTAAGAGGCGGACATTCCGGCGGCTCCGGTGCGGACCAGAGTCAGTCAGGAAGATGTTGGAATCCACGAAAAATGGGTAAATGATAACATTAGAATCCATGGTTATATGATGGCCTCTATGTCTAATGAGCTTCATAGAGCTCATAAGAAAGTGACTTCTGCTAGGCAGATCTTATCTCACTTAACCGAGCTTTATGGTGAACACAGTCGAACTTCTAGATATGAGATATCTAAGCAGCTCTTCGGTGCCAAGATGAAGGAGGTAAGAAAGTAGGGGACAATGTTCTCAAAATGATCTCTATGATCGAGAGATTGGAGGCTCTTTATTTTAGGATGCATTCTTCTCTCCAAAATGACCTTATCCTGCAATCTCTTCCTGATTCCTTCTCTCAGATTGTTATGAACTTCAACTGCATTGAAATTACTTGCAATTTAGCAGGGTTGATGAACAAACTTGTAACTGCGCAGTCTCAGATGAAGACTCCGCAAATGAAGGAGTCTGCCCTCATGATTTTTTCTGGATCTCGGAGGTCCAAGAATAAGAAGAAAAAGACCAAGAAGCAGATGAAAGCCCATGGTAAGGCTTTTAAGGGTAAGGGCAAGGCCTTGATGGTTCCTAAGAGCAAGAAGGTGAAGACGGATGCATGCCTCAAATGCGGTGAGCTGGGCTACTGGGCAAAAGACTGTCCGATCTATGGAACTTTTAGTTTTGTAAACGAATTGTTCTGCTACCATATTTTCTACTCCTTGGATGCTAGATTTGTTAGATTGGTACCGACACTAGAAGGGGGGTTAAATAATGCGGATAGGAGTATTGAACTCTTTTTGTGCGGAAGCAAAAATATCGGAGTAAATAAAATGCAGAAAAGAAAGAACACAAGAAATTGTTCGAGAGGTTCGGCTATTAATGAAGCCTACGTCCCCTACCTAGTTTTATCGACTAAGACTTTTCTTAGAATTTAGAATGCACTTTCTAGTTTAGTGCCAACTCTTACAATTTCTTGATTTTTGGGCTCAAGAACAACCTCACTAAAACGCTCTTGTTTTTCCGGGTACAAGATAACCTTTACAAAAAAAATGCGAGTAGGAACTCGACTTTAAACGATATATCGCTCTTTGATACAAGAATAAAGATTGGAAATAATAGAGCAAATCTTCTTGTATCACAATATAGAATAAGTATAACTCTCGAATTATTTGCTTGGAATTGCTTGAGTATGCTTGTAAGCTCAGAATACTTGTGTGTTTTTTTCATCTCCTTGATGTGAGCTATTTATAGCCTTCTTGAGCTGATTTTCCCGTTGGAGCAGTTTCACTGCTTACGTACGTTAGGCACTCTGTATTACGTACGTTATCCTCGTTATGTACGTTATATGCTTTGAGTAGCGGCCGTAACAGACAGAGAAGAAATGGTCCAGTGAGATCTGATAATATGCGTTACGTACGTTACGTACTGTATGGTTACGTACGTTATCTTCCAGTCAGAGATCCGTTGAGTGTGACGACTTGTTGTAACGGCTAATGACTTTTCCAACGGTCAGAATATTTCAAACATTACGTACGTTAGCTAGAGCTGGTTACGTACGTTACCTGTATAGAAAATCTTACAAAAACTATGAATGTTATGTACGTTAAGTTGAGCGAGTTACGTACGTTACCTGTACAGAAAATCTTACGAAAACAATGAATATTACGTACGTTATAATGGTTTGGTTTACGTACGTTAACTGAAGGAAAAATATGTTTTAAGTAAATTTTGGTTTAATAACACATCATAAAAATGTATAAAATGATCTAAAATATTGTTCCAACAATCTCCCCCTTTTTGATGATGACAAAATTTAAGTATGGGAGTTTTTGAAAAAAATATGAGTTTTGGAAGATTCAAAAAAAATTTAATAAACTCTTCCCCTGAATAAGGCTCCCCCTGAAAACGAGCAAGGGTTATTTCAAAAATGATTTCAAAAATGATACATATTTTTCTCCCCTTTTTGTCATTAACAAAAAGTTGAGAGATCCTGCAAAAATCATCGAAACACAGAATAATCAACAAAATACAAAGCAACGAATAACCATAATAATGCATAGAAACATAGATAGTCAATACAATCAAAACACATTCAAAATAAAAAACACTAGTAGTTCATGCATGAAAATGAAATGAAATGTTTGGTCTTAATAAAAAAGAGGGAACATCATCAGAAGACAAATAACACGACTAATCAAGGTCCGCATCCGGAGGTGTCGGCGGTATCCCAAAGTGAGTGCAGATGCTTTTGACCATGATTTTGATATCACTCATCTCTTTCTCCAGTCTATCCATCCGAGTAGCCATTTGAGATGAAGAGCTTTCCTGACGTGGGCGAGAGGAACCGAGCTGAGATGAAGGGCGAGGTCTAGTATGCTCAATCCCCCTAGACGTGATCCTCTCCTCCGGTCTCCGAAGAGCACCACCATCTACAAGCCGATCGTCATCCTTGAGGTACGGAAAGTATATCTACCCTCGGTTTCTCGTGCGTAGATACCTCATCGTCCGAATAGTCCCCTCGGTGACTAAGCTCCCCCTCGGAATAGGTACGCCATGAAGCCCCGTCAAATCAACTCCGGCATTCTCAAAGATTTCCGTTAAGATCGACCCAAACGGCATTCCGGATTTTCTTTGGCGATCAACTTTCGCATAACTCTTTTTGTGGAAAATTTGTCCTTTTTCCACAAACCATTTAAGCACAATAAACGCAAAGTTGACTTGATGATCTTTCCACACGTGATAGATGATTTCCATATCGATATTCACCAACTGATGTTGAACGTTCACTTTTGGCATTAGGCAGCGAGTAATGGCATCATGAAGCAAGCGGATGTTTATCCCAAAATCATTGTTCTCAAAACGTCCCGAATGAACATCGAGAACGGCTTTTCTTAACAAAAAATCTCGCACTTCACTTTCATGGATATTATGATATTCTTCACTATACATGGAATAGTCAACGATTTCATCAAGATCCGCAAACACGCCTTTACAAGAAAATCCCTCATTGGGGAGACCAAAAAGTTCTGAAAGCTTTGTGGCATCAAAAGAGATAGGCTTACCACGGACAAGAGAATTAACTACGGCTAATCCATCGGAATCATAGGTGACAAAGAAATTGGCATAGAACTCTTTCACACAATCCACATATATCGGACGAGCAAGGGTAACAAACCGATTAATTCCAAGCATATCGAAGAATTCTTCGATAGCAACACCAATAGAATTTAAGTATTCGAAATCAAAATGATGACTCGGAGTTATCTATTCGTCAATAAGAATTTCTTTGAATATTTTGGTAGCTTGAGCGTTCTGAAAAGTAGGTTCTCCGGAAGGCGAGGAAGACGGTTGAGAGGTTTCTCCTCTTCGTTTCTTGCCGGTTCTGGATGCCATCTGAGTGAATTGGCCGGTAAAGTGGAGATGTCGGATGAATTTGGAGTTTTGGTCGGTTTTGAGGTGAGTTCGTCGCCGTCGCTTCTAGGGATTGAAGTGAAATGAGAAGGGTCGGTCGAAACGAGTTTATAAGTATCAGGGTCAAAGGCTTATTACGTACGTGATACTCTCTCTGTAACGTACGTAGCGAGAAATCCTGAAGCCTCTGGACTAAAACCTACATTTTGTTACGTACGTAACATAAAGTCCTGTAACGTACGTAAGGTCCCATTACGTACGTAATGGACCATCCTTAACGTCCGTAAGCAAGACCAAATGAACAGTGTTTTCCTTTCGATGATGTCCCAATTTAAATGACCACTTAATGTAATTATGATGATTATGCAACAATTAAAAATGATCAACATGTCCCATTCCTAAATTTATGCGAATAACATTGAAAGCCTCTTCGGGTAATGGTTTTGTAAAAATATCCGCCAATTGTTCATTAGTACCAACAAATTGGAGACGAACATTCCCGTTTTGGACATGCTCACGAATAAAATGGTGACAAATTTCTATGTGTTTTGTCCTACTATGCAAACTGAGGTTTTTGCTTAAATTGATGGCACTCATATTGTTACAAAAAATAGGAGTATTTTTAAGCTCAATGCCATAATCAAGTAATTGATTTTTGATCCAAAGGACTTGTGCACATGCACTTCCCGCAGCCACATATTCTGCTTCAGCTGTGGAAGTAGCGACACTAGTCTGTTTCTTACTCCCCCATGAAATTAAACATGAACTCATAAAATGACAAGTTCCGGTGGTGCTTTTTCTATCAATTTTACATCCACCGAAGTCGGCATCACTATATGCAAAAAGTTGAAAATCAATGCTAGAAGGATACCACAGGACTAAGCCAGCAGTATATTTTAAATATCGAAAAATCCTTTTGCATGCAATAAGATGTGATTCTTTACAATTTGCTTGAAAGCGAGCACATAGACAAGTAGCAAACATTATATCAGGTCTAGATGTAGTTAAATAAAGTAAAGAGCCGATCATACCTCGATACTGTTTTTGGTCAACAGATTTACCTTTTTCATCTTTGTCGAGTTTAAGAGTGGAAGACATAGGAGTGGATATTTCTTTGCAATCTTCCATCTTAAATTTCTTTAGGAGCTCATTGACGTACTTGGATTGGTGAATGAATATTCCGTCATTGAGTTGCCTAATTTGGAGTCCGAGAAAGTTTTTCAACTCTCCCATCATGCTCATTTCGAACTCTCCCTTCATAAGATTTGAAAATTCTTTGGACAGAGATTCGTTAGTTGCACCAAAAACAATATCGTCCACATAAATTTGACAAATTAGCATATCATCACTTAAAACCTCAATGAATAGGGTATTATCAACATTACCTCTTTTATACCCATTTGAAATAAGAAAAGAGCTTAAACGATCATACCATGCTCTCGGAGCTTGTTTAAATCCATAGAGAGCTTTATGGAGTTTGTACACATGATCCGGATGAACATAATCTTCAAAACCCGGTGATTGCTTGACATACACTTCCTCCTGGATGATTCCATTTAGGAACGCACTTTTTACATCCATTTGATGGAGTTTGATCTTCTTGTATGCGGCAAAGGCACAGAGGAGACGAATAGCTTCAAGACGAGCAACAAGAGCAAACGTTTCTTCATAATCCAAGCCTTCTTATTGATTATAACCTTGGGCGACGAACCTCGATTTATTTTTAATTGGGAGACCATCATCATCGGTTTTAATTTTATGAACCCATTTGGTGCCAATGATTGATTTATCTACCGGTGCCGGAACTAATTCCCAAACATTATTTCTTTCGAATTGGTTTAGCTCTTCTTGCATAGCAATAGCCCAATTCTCATCATTTATGGCCTCATCTATATTTTTTGGTTCTGTAAGAGAAATAAACGCAATATTGTTAATACAATCAATTATATTTCTCCTAGTTCGAACACCTTCATCGATTTTTCTGAGAATTTGTTCCATCGGATGGTCTTTCACATTTGCCCAATCTTTAGAAAGGTTGCAAGTATTTTCCTCCTGCTTGTCCGAGCTTACGTCGAGCTTCTCCAACTCCTTTGATACTTCGGATACCTCGTTAGCTGGAACCATACCTGCATCATCATAAAAAACAACCTTTCTCGGGGGTAAAACTGTATCATCGAATTTTACATGAATAGACTCTTCTACCAAGCCCCTTCTACAATTAAATACACGATACGCTTTACTGTTAGTAGAATAACCAAGAAATATTCCAATCTCTGATTTTGAATCGAATTTATCCAAATTATCCTTACCATTATTATGAATAAACACTTTACAACCAAATGAATGAAAATAAGATAAATTGGGCTTTTTACCTTTAAAAATCTCATAGGGAGTCATCATTTTGTTTCTCCTGAGATGGACATGATTAATAACATAACAAGCGGTGTTAACGGCTTCGGCCCAAAAATATTTAGGAAGACCATACTCATTGAGCATTGTCCGGCTCATTTCTTCTAGAGAGCGATTCTTCCTCTCGACAACTCCATTTTGTTGAGGTGTCCGAGGTGCGGAAAAGTTGTGCCCAACACCATATTTATCGCACCAATCTTCAAAGAGATTAGAATCAAATTCTCCACCATGATCGGTTCGAATGGCGATAATTGGTAATTCTTTTTCCTTCTGGGTAACCTTACACCACTTAACAAACTCGTTAAAAGCATCATCTTTATTTGCTAAGAATTTTACCTAAGAAAATCTCGAAAAATCATCGACAAGAACTAAAGTATAAAGTTTACCTGTTAGACTGGCATGTCGAGACGGACCGATTAAATCCATATGAATTAATTCAAGAATGCGACTAGTAGAAATTTTCATTTTCGGTTTAAACGAGCCTCTTGCATATTTACCTTTAATACAGGCCTCACAAATGTGGTCTTTTCTGAAATTTCATTTTGGTAGACCACGGACAATATCATTTTTGGACAATTTTGAAAGAAGTGGTAAAGAGGCATGTCCCAATTTTCGGTGCCAGATAACGGCATTTTCATCGTATAAAAGTAGACATTTTTTGTTGAAAGAAGATTCATCTTGGAGATCAACAATGTAAATATTTCCATAACGTAAACCAATAAAAACGATTTGGTCTTTTCTCATTGCAGTGCAATGCGTAATTTCAAAAATTAATTTAAGACCGGTGTCACAAAGTTGGGAAACACTTAGAAGATTATGGCAAAGTCCATCAACAAATAGAACATTTTCAATAGTAGGTAAAGGTTTCTTACCAATTTTACTTGTCCCTTTTATTTGGCCTTTTTTATTATCGCCAAAGGTAACACAACTACGATCTTCCTTTTTCAGCTCCGTGAAGAGAAGTTCATTTCCACTCATGTGATTTGAACATCCACTATCAACATACCATTTATTTGATAATGTTGTCTTCCCTGCTTGTACCTACAAAAACAATTTTCTTCGGTTTTACAGGTACCCAGGCTAATTTGGGTCCTGAGGAGTTAGATACAAAAACTTGATTTTTAACAACGGTCCCTTTTGGTACCTAAATTTGCTTAACCCTTATAGTACGTCTAGAACTACGACAGTAAGTTTCAGTATGTCCAGGTTTTAAACATTTTGGACATGATGGAATTCCCATTTTTAAAGTGTCCGAATCTTTCGTGGTAATTTCTAAGGACTTTTTCATTGGAAATGAATTATACCCAAGTCCTTGTTTTGAAAGAGAAAATTTTTGACCAAATAATAGTTGCTCGAATTTGTCATTACCACATGAGAATTTTCTAACATAAAGTTTCAATTCTTTCTGAGTTTTGTGCAAATCATCTCTCAGAATTTTCTCGATTTCCAAACAATTCGTATGATCAATCGAAACTTCCTTGTTTTTCAATAATTTTGCATTTCCATTTTCAAGGAATTTTATTTTCTTTTTCAAATCTTTATTACTATTGCAAGCCTTTTCGTATTCATTATTTAGGGAATCAAAAGCATCAAGTAGTTCTACATGAGAATCACTAACCTCGACTTCATCGTCACTATCTTCGGATGCGCGGGCCATTAGAGAAAGATTGGTTTGGACTTGTGGTTCATCATCCTCATCATCATCGCTCCATGTGGCGACATAAACTTCCTTCTTTTTGAACTTTTCGTGAGGTGGTTTTGATGAACTTGGAGCTGCAGCACGACAATCTTTCGCAAAATGGCCTGGAACGCCGCACCTTCGACAAGTGTTGTCGAACTTTTTGTTTTGAGGGAAGTGAGTCTTTTTGGATTCATCCCTTGATTCTTGTTTGATGTCTCTCCGGCGCCTTTGTAGAAGATTTTTGAATTTCTTTATGTTTTTGGCATAAAAGGCGGTTTCTTCGTCCTCTTCTTCGACAGGTTCATCCTCTAGATCGCTTTCTTCTTTTGGCTTTGAAGGCGATTGTCCTTTCTCTCTCCCTGGGTTTTGGTTTCGAACTTCGAGATTTAATGACAATGTAATACCCGGTTGTAATTCAGTAATTATCATTCAGTATTTATCATTCAGTCATTATCACTCAGTAATTTCATTCGTTAATGATCATTTGTCATTCATATTCAATCATTGTGTACACCGTTCAGAGTAATTGTATCGTGTATCAATCGTCATTCATTATCAATCTAATTGAAGAATCGTGCGGTGTTTACCATCATTGTCATTTCTTAGTGTGCTGTGTGTGAGGAGTAGCGCACGCTACGTACTCTTTTTAGCGTGCGCTAATTGAGTATTGGTAGCGCACGCCACCTCTCAACACTAGCGCACGCTAGAGTAGTTGAGCAGGCAGTCCAGAAGGCACTGGACTGCAGTTGGGATTGTAGGTAGCGCATGCTACGAATGGTAAGTAGCGCGCGCTAGTGATCCGGAGTAGCGCACGCTATGCAGTCGGTGTAGCGCGCGCTAAGGTCGGATCAGGTTGAGTCCAGTGGCTACTGGACTGAATTGAATTTATTCCTAGCGCACGCTAGGAGTGGTTTTTCAGCGTACGCAAGCGATGTAGTAGCGCACGCTAATCGTTGGTTGTAGCGCACGCTATCGAGATCAGATCAGAGGACATAAGGTTTCTGGACTCCAGTACTGGGCATCAGATAATTCGTTAGCGCACGCTAACAATGGGTTTTAACGCACGCTAGTGGTATGGCCGTAGCGCACGCTACAAAAAGGTACGTAGCGCGCGCTACCGTGTTCGGACAAGGTACCGACTACCCAAATTACTCGTTAGCACACGCTACGCACAAGGGCTAGCGCACGCTAACCTGGAGTGGCTATAAATTGGACAGTCTAGCCCAGATTTCGTCATTTGTCAACTATTCTCATTCTCTCGTCGGTTCTAGGCGATTTGGGCGATTTTGGAGAGTTCTCTTCGAGCTTTTATCATCCATCATCATCTTGAAGTCTTTGAGTTGGATTATCATCACTTCATCATCTCCTTATCATCGAATCAAAGGTATTAATCTCTTTGATCTAGAATTTCGGATTTTTGGGTTTTTCCTTTCGATTTCTTCGTGTAAGCTTGGATTGTTATTGGAATATGTTAGATATGGATTATCTACCTTGGATAAATATATTCCTACGGATTTATCGACTATTTTGGGGATTTATTTCAAGAACCCTTGTGGTTGACTTCGGTTAATTTGGGGATTTCCGATTGTCGTTGTTGTAATCTCGAATTGTGGATTTCTATGGGATTATTGATATCATTGAAAGTGTTTTGATGGTTTGAAATACTCATCTTGGAGTTGGTTTCGATATATTCGAGTTCGAATATTGTTGTATCGACGTTTGAGTCGATTATGATCGTTTTTGATTTGCGTAATGATCGGATTATTGGTAATTGTGTTATTCAAGGTTGTTCGAGCGACCGACATTTCATTTAGGACGTTGTTCGTGGACGGACATTCTTCATCGGTATTGTGTAAGTAAATTCTTACTCGGTTAAAAGGATATTCATTCCTTTTGATGTTGTTCATTCATAATCGTAACTCATTCATCATTGTATTAACCGTATCAAAACTTGTCATTGTCAATTAATCACCTCGGTCATAAGGAACGACGGTTCCAATCATTTCATTAAGTGTCATTCATTTCACCATCATTTAATCTTGGTGAGTCATGATTCATTTTCGTTGTCACGTTTGTCATATTGTGGCATTCCGGGTCATCTGGCGTGCCGGTTGGTATGTGTAGGATTTTCATGTCGGGCATATTATAGTCGTGGTGTTGGTTGGTGGCCTCATATTGGGTGTGCACACGAGTTGATGGCTTCGTGAGATCGATTAGGTACAAGACCACACGTGTATTCGATCGATACTCGTTGGTGGCTTGTGCACGGACACATTTCCATCCGGACGTAGTGTGGCGCCATTCCTTTGAGCCGTGCGATAGTTGATTCATATAGCATGTTTGATTGCGTATGTTTCGACAGGATAATTCATAACTTCGGATATATCATGATTGTGTATTTTCAACCCTTGAGGATTGTTGTTACGTATGGCGGCCCGTTGGGGATATTGTTTTTCGTGTCATGGCAAGGCTAAAGCACGGGAGAGCACGGTGGCGAGAGTCAGTGATACTAGAAGGGGCCCCAGTCTTTTGATCATTTATTCATCATTTATGTTTCCTTCATTTATTCAGCTATGAGAAATCCGTTTGAATATTCATTTCACTCGGTGTTGTATATTTTATCTCCATATAAAATATACTTGTATTGATATCATCACAGGTGTGTTGTATGAAACTCCTCATCGGAGTAATTAATTGTGTAATGTGGTTCGGTACTACATTTACCCTGCGTAATTCACTCATTTCCATTAGCCTGGTGGGTCCCAGTCGGGGGTCCACGGCACTGTAATATTCGCCTAGTTTGGGGTGTTACAGAGTTGGTATCGGAGCATGGTTTTGAATACTACCTTCCGAGTCATGTCTCATTTGAAATCATCGTCATCGGACTAGTATCATTGGACTTTCGCGTCACGTGTGACCTGTGCAAATGCCGAGCCAATCAGACCAAGAACTGTAAGATTTCTGATGCCATGGTATAATTTCTGGCAATAATCATTCATTCATAATTCATGAGTTAACAATCCTCATCATCATTTTCAATTGTTATCAAGTCGATAATGTTAACTCATTAATCACTCAATTCATTTCATTACTCAGTTGTTGATCTTGAAGATCATATCATCAATCTTGTTAAATTGTTCAAGATGATTATTTCAGTAATTTCATCAGATAATCATGTCACGTCAATTAATCATTCATGTAATCGCTGTATTTGAGCGCGTATGCTCATTTCCATCATTTCATAATATAATCATAATGTGATACTCATGCGAAATATATAATCATCATATGACTTTCCACTTCAGTATGGAAAGGGCTGGCAGAGGACGTGGAGGACGAGGCCGTGGAGCGGGCCGAATCCCGAGAACTCGTGTGAATACACGTGCGAATGCCAGGAACAATGCTAACTCATCGAGCAGTGACGCTGCCACTCATTCACCTGGTCGTGATCATTCGCTATCAGGGAGTCGAACTCGGGACACAGCTCAGTCAGAGGGTGTTCGAGTTGACCCACTGGCCTTTATGCAGGGCATGATGGCCCAAATGACTCAGATGGCACAACTAATGGAGGCGATGCATAACTCCACTACTCAAAATCAACAGGCTCCTCCGCCGCCACCTCAGAGGCAAGAGAGGGGTGTAAGCAATATCATTAGCGATATCTCTCGCCAGCGACCACCTACCTTTGAGGGCTCATCTGAGCCGGCGGATATTGTCCATTGGCTTGAGCATTTCGAGAAGTTATTTGCTATGGTGGATTGCCCTGAAGGGCATAAAGTTTCAGTTGCGGCTTACTATCTTGGTAAGAGCGCTCATTCACGGTGGTTATCGTTGAAGCCCACAGACGGATCATGTACTTGGGATCAGTTCAAGACTCTCATGATGGAGAGGTACTATCCGGCCCCACTCAGGGAGGCCAAGTTGTCGGAATTACTCACTCCCGACCTTTCGGCGGATGATGATGTTCTCGCCATCGCCGAAAAATTTCAGGAACTTCTTCCGTTCGCCTCATCTATCATTCACTCTGAGGCGGACAAGATCAAGTATTTCAGCAAGAGGCTGAAACCTCGTATGCGGCTACAGTTGCTTAATCATAATTTTACCACTCTGGCCGAGTTCATTGAGAAAGCTCTCACTTACGAGCTTATTGCTAAGGAAATTGCTAAGCAACAACCCTCATCAGCTAGCAAGAAGTCTAAGAACCGTAATCAGTCTGACGGGAGTCAGGCCACTTTCAAGAAACCACGTGCGGGCTCTACCTTTTCTGAGCGTCCTCCAATGACGCCTAAACCCGCGGAATCTCAGTCTCGAGCGGCCAGTTCAGCTGTCACCTATTTCAACTGTGAAGAACAGGGTCATTTCAGCACCAAATGTCCGAAGCAGACTGTCACGTGCCACAACTGTGGGATTGCTGGGCATAGGGCCCGTTTTTGCCGAAGGGACTCTAAACCTACTCCGGCGTCATCTCAGGCCTGTGTCATTCGGTGCGTAATCAAAGCCACTCGGGCTGCTCAAGACGACAGGAGCTAAAGGCGGAGCCAAGAGCTATCAGACGGGAGCATCCGGTTCGGGGGCCGGCAAGCCCCGAATTTATGAGATGAAGAAGACCGACGATTCAGAGGCCCGGATGATCTCAGGTACACTCGATATTCTATCTCAACCTGTGTGTACCCTTTTTGATACTGGTGCATCGCATTCATTCATTTTCGAGTCATGTTTGAGTAGACTACGTCTGGGTAGTGCTACTAGTTGTGAGCCTTATGTCATTGGTCTACCTGATGGTAGACGAATGATCGGAAATCGTAAAATTCAGAATTGTCCGATTCAGCTTCATGGTCGTGTATGGCCAGCGGACCTAATCGTGGTAGATTTGCCGAGGGACGACGTCATGTTGGGTATTGATTGGCTGGATCGTCATGATGCCATCATTAGTGTCCGTAAGCGTTTGATCACTATCATTTCAGACAATGGGGTTGAATGTGTGTTTCAGGGAGGTAATCCCGGCTGTTCTGGTAAGGTCATTAATTTGATGAAAGCAGTAAGATTACTCAATCAGGGATGTGTCGGTTATTGGTGCTATATGACCAAAACCGAGAAATTATCAGTAATGTTGACGGACATTCCGGTAGTGAAGGAATATGCCGATGTTTTTCCAGACGAGTTACCTGGTTTGCCTCCACAGAGGGATGTGGAATTCACGATTGAGTTGGAGCCTGGTACGTCCCCGATATCGAAGGCACCGTACCGGATGGCCCCGACCGAAATGCAGGAATTAAAGAACCAACTTGAGGAATTGTTCGAGAAGGGTTATATTCGACCGAGTGCGTCCCCGTGGGGAGCGCCAGTGTTATTTGTCAAGAAGAAGGATGGTTCATTCCGCTTGTGTACTGATTACCGGGAATTGAACCGGGTGACGATCAAGAATAAGTATCCTTTACCCCGTATTGATGATCTCTTAGATCAACTTCAGGGAGCTTCAGTATTTTACAAGATCGACTTAAGATCTGGATATCATCAGTTGCGGATTCGAGAGTCAGATATCGCAAGGACGGCGTTTCGAACACGCTATGGTCATTATGAGTTTGTGGTTATGCCGTTTGGGTTGACTAATGCACCTGCGGTATTCATGGAATTAATGAATCGGGTTTTCATAGACTATGTGGATCAGTTCGTGGTTGTCTTCATTGATGACATTTTGATTTATTCTCGTGACCGGGAGGAACACGAGTCTCACCTTCATCAAGTTCTCGACGTGTTGAGACGAGAACAACTTTACAGGAAGTTTTCCAAATGTGAGTTCTGGATGTCCGAGGTGACGTTTCTCGGACACGTAATTTCATCAGACGGAGTTCGTGTCGATCCTCAGAAGACGGAGGCTATTCGAGATTGGCTACCTCCGAAGAATGTTAAGGAAATCCGAAGTTTCCTCGGATTAGCGGGTTATTATCGGCGATTTGTGGAAGGATTTTCTGAAATCTCTCAACCCATGACGAATCTTTTACGAAAAGATAAGAAATACACGTGGTCCGACACGTGTCAACAGAGTTTTGAGGAACTCAAGAGCCGGTTAACTTCAGCACCTGTTCTTTCCTTGCCGCAGGGGACGGAAGGATTTGTGGTCTATAGTGATGCGTCCGGGCAGGGTCTCGGATGTGTACTCATGCAGAATGGGAAGGTTATTGCTTATGCTTCGCGACAATTGAGACCTTACGAGGTCAATTATCCGACCCACGACCTGGAGCTAGCAGCCGTGGTGTTCGCTTTGAAGATTTGGCGTCATTACCTTTATGGCGTTACCTGTCAGATATTCACCGATCATAAGAGTTTAAAGTATATATTTACTCAGAAGGAGTTAAATATGCGACAGAGACGGTGGTTGGAACTAATCAAAGATTATGATATCGAGATCCTTTACCACCCGGGCAAGGCGAACGTTGTCGCCGACGCCTTGAGTCGTAAGTCCGTTCAGGAGCAGATGCTTGCTCGACACGATTCAGAAGGAACTTCAGCAGGAATTTCTGAGACCCGAGATCGAGGTCTAGTTACAGCGAGTACAAGGGCAACTTTGTACGTTGGAGATTTCATCGTCACTTGAGGAGGCGATCAGGGAGAATCAGGGTGTGGACCCATTTTTGTTACGCATTCGAGAGGATGTGACCCAGGGGAAAGCCCCCGGATTTGTGGTTTACGAGGATAGACTTCTGCGTTTTAAGAATCGGTTATGCGTACCGGCGAATGACGAGTTGAAAAACTCGATTTTGAAAGAAGCTCATGCTACCCCTTATTCTGTTCATCCGGGGTCTAGCAAAATGTACAAGGACTTGAAACAAAACTACTGGTGGAGTAATATGAAGCGAGAAGTCGCGGAATTTGTTTCGAGATGCTTAACTTGTCAACAAGTTAAGATTGAACATCAGCGACCGGCGGGCATGCTGAAACCTCTCCCTATTCCAGAATGGAAGTGGGAAGACATTTCTATGGATTTCATCACGAGTTTGCCGACGAGTCGTCGTGGCATGAATACGATCTGAGTAATTGTGGACCGCTTAACTAAATCGGCTCATTTCCTTGAAATCAAGGATACGTGGGGTCTCGAGAGATCGCCCATTGTTCATCAAGGAGATAGTGAGATTGCACGGTACTCCTAAAAGTATCGCTTTCCGATCGTGACAGACGATTTGTGTCTCATTTTTGGAAATCTTCATCGTGCTATGGGAACTCGGCTTAATCTCGCATCGCCTTTCATCCTCCCCGACGGCAACAGAGAGGACTATCCAGACCTTAGAGGACATGTTGAGGGCATGCGTCCTCGATTGGAAAGACGATTGGGAAGCCCAACTACCATTGATCGAGTTCACGTATAATAATAGTTGGCATGCTTCGATTAAGATGGCACCTTACGAGGCCTTGTACGGTCGTCGTTGTCGATCTCCCTTGTGTTGGGATGACCTATCAGAATCAATCGGCACCGAGCCCAATATGCTTATAGCCGCCCGTGTGAAGGTAGCTCTGATCAGGAGTCGTTTGTTGACCGCTCAGAGTCGACAGAAATCATATGCAGATAATCGTCGTCGACCGTTAGAGTTCGAGGCGGGTGACCATGTTTTGATCAAGGTCTCCCCAAGTCGTGGTATCTTCCATTTTGGGAAGAGGGGTAAGTTGAGTCCGAGATTCATTGGACCGTTTGAGATTCTGGATCGAGTAGGCGAGTTAGCTTACCGATTGGATTTACCTCCGGCGTTGAGCCGAATTCATAATGTGTTTCACGTATCTCAGTTGCGGAAGTATGTTGCCGACCCAAGTCACGTACTTCAGTTCGATGAAATCGAGATCGCCGATGATCATTCATATGAGGAACGTCCTATACGAGTTTTAGAGCGGCGAATCAAACAGTTGAGGAACAAGACGATTCCTTTGGTAAAAATTCAGTGGTCTAGACACGGAGTCGAAGAGGCTACTTGGGAAACCGAGGATAGTATGCGGTAGAGTTATCCCGAATTGTTTGACCCTTAGTTTCGGGGATGAAACTCTTTTAAGGGGGGGTGTATGTAATACCCGGTTGTAATTCAGTAAGTATCATTCAGTATTTATCATTCAGTCATTATCACTCAGTAATTTCATTCGTTAATGATCATTTGTCATTCATATTCAATCATTGTGTATACCGTTCAGAGTAATTGTATCGTGTATCAATCGTCATTCATCATCAATCTAATTGAAGAATCGTGCGGTGTTTACCATCATTGTCATTTCTTAGTGTGCTGTGTGTGAGGAGTAGCGCACGCTACGTACTATTTTTAGCGTGCGCTAATTGAGTATTGGTAGCGCACGCCACCTCTCAACACTAGCGCACGCTAGAGTAGTTGAGCAGGCAGTCCAGAAGGCACTGGACTGCAGTTGGGATTGTAGGTAGCGCACGCTACGAATGGTAAGTAGCGCGCGCTAGTGATCCGGAGTAGCGCACGCTATGCAGTCGGTGTAGCGCGCGCTAAGGTCGGATCAGGTTGAGTCCAGTGGCTACTGGACTGAATTGAATTTATTCCTAGCGCACGCTAGGAGTGGTTTTTCAGCGTACGCAAGCGATGTAGTAGTGCACGCTAATCGTTGGTTGTAGCGCACGCTATCGAGATCAGATCAGAGGACAGAAGGTTTCTGGACTCCAGTACTGGGCATCAGATAATTCGTTAGCGCACGCTAACAATGGGTTTTAACGCACGCTAGTGGTATGGCCGTAGCGCACGCTACAAAAAGGTACGTAGCGCGCGCTACCGTGTTCGGACAGTGGGTACTAGACTACCCAAATTACTCGTTAGCGCACGCTACGCACAAGGGCTAGCGCACGCTAACCTGGAGTGGCTATAAATTGGACAGTCTAGCCCAGATTTCGTCATTTGTCAACTATTCTCATTCTCTTGTCGGTTCTAGGCGATTTGGGCGATTTTGGAGAGTTCTCTTCGAGCGTTTATCATCCATCATCATCTTCAAGTCTTTGAGTTGGATTATCATCACTTCATCATCTCCTTATCATCGAATCAAAGGTATTAATCTCTTGGATCTAGAATTTCGGATTTTTGGGTTTTTCCTTTCGATTTCTTCGTGTAAGCTTGGATTGTTATTGGAATATGTTAGATATGGATTATCTACCTTGGATAAATATATTCCTACGGATTTATCGACTATTTTGGGGATTTATTTCAAGAACCCTTGGGTTGACTTCGGTTAATTTGGGGAATCCCGATTGTCGTTGTTGTAATCTCGAATTGTGGATTTCTATGGGATTATTGATATCATTGAAAGTGTTTTGATGGTTTGAAATACTCATTTTGGAGTTGGTTTCGATATATTCGAGTTCGAATATTGTTGTATCGATGTTTGAGTCGATTATGATCGTTTTTGATTTGCGTAATGATCGGATTATTGGTAATTGTGTTATTCAAGGTTGTTCGAGCGACCGACATTTCATTTAGGACGTTGTTCGTGGACGGACATTCTTCATCGGTATTGTGTAAGTAAATTCTTACTCGGTTAAAAGGATATTCATTCCTTTTGATGTTGTTCATTCATAATCTTAACTCATTCATCATTGTATTAACCGTATCAAAACTTGTCATTGTCAATTAATCACCTCAGTCATAAGGAACGACGGTTCTAATCGTTTCATTAAGCTGTCATTCATTTCACCATCATTTAATCTTGGTGAGTCATGATTCATTTTCGTTGTCACGTTTGTCATATTGTGGCATTCCGGGTCATACTGGCGTGCCGGTTGGTATGTGTAGGATTTTCATGTCGGGCACATTATAGTCGTGTGTTGGTTGGTGGCCTCACATCGACTGCACACGAGTTGATGGCTTCGTGAGATCGACAGGTACAAGACCACACGTGTATTCGATCGATACTCGTTGGTGGCTTGTGCACGGACACATTTCCATCCCGGACGTAGTGTGGCGCCATTCCTTTTAGCCGTACTGATAGTTGATTCATATAGCATGTTTGATTGCGTATGTTTCGACAGGATAATTCATAACTTCAGATATATCATGATTGTGTATTTTCAACCCTTGAGGATTGTTGTTCTGTGTAACCGACCCCGTTGGGGGATATTGTTTTTCAGGTCATGGCAAGGCTAAAGCACGGGGAGAGCACGGTGACGGCGAGGAGTCCCAGTGATACTAGAAGGGGGCCCCTTTTTCGATCATTTATTCAGTCATTTATGTTTCCTTCATTTATTCCGCTGCAGACAGTCCGTTTGAATATTCATTTCACTCAGTGTTGTATATTTTATCTCCATATAAAATATACTTGTATTCATTATCATCCTGGGTGTGTTGTATGAAACTCCTCATCGGAGAAATTAATTGTGTAATGTGGTTCGGTACTACATTTACCCTGCGTAATTCACTCATTTCCATTAGCCTGGTGGGTCCCAGTCGGGGGTCCACGGCACTGTAATATTCGCCTAGTTTGGGGTGTTACAGACAATCTCATAATTAATGAGAGATCCGATGAGAGCGCTGAATTCTATGGTGTTGAGGTCTTTCGACTCCATGATAGCCGTAATAGTAGCGTCCCATTCTCTTGGTAGAGACCGAAGGATTTTCTTGGCTTTATACTACTTGATATCAGTTTCCCGATTGAAGCTAGCCCATTAGTGATTGCCGAGAAATGGTGAAGCATAGTGGTAATGCTTTCTTCTTCTTTCATAGTGAAGAGTTCATAATCGTGAAGAAGCATATTGATTTTGGTTTCCTTAACTTGACTCATACCTTCATGGGTGATCTCTAACATTTTCCAGATTTCTTTCGCCGTCTCACAAGAAGAGATTCTATTGTGATCTTCTGGATTGAGAGCACAGTAAAGCAATTGAGTGGCTTTACTATTGAAGTGATCGTTCTTCCATTCGGCATCGTCGTACTCTTCAAAATTTTTGAGAGAGCCATCCGTCTTCTTAGGAATGGTAGGTCCAAGGGCAATGACCTTCCATATTTCAATGTCGTGAGCTCGGATGAAGATGGACATCTTCTTCTTCCATGTCATAAAGTTTGAACCATCGAAGAAGGGAGGGCGATTGAGAGCGTTGCCTTCAACGGAGGAGTGGATAAAGGCCATTTCTGGATCTTTTCTCTAGCGGGTGTTAATCCGGTGATAAAGAGACCGCTTCGATACCAATTGTTAGATTGGTACCGCCACTAGAAGGGGGGTTGAATAGTGCGGATAGGAGTATTGAACTCTTTTTGTGCGGAAGCAAAAATATCGGAGTAAATAAAATGCGGAAAAGAAAGAACACAAGAAATTGTTCGAGAGGTTCGGCTATTAACGAAGCCTACGTCCCCTACCTAGTTTTATCGACTAGGACTTTTCTTAGAACTTAGAATGCACTTTCTAGTTTAGTGCCAACTCTTACAATTTCTTGATTTCCGGGCTCAAGAACAACCTCACTAAAACTCTCTCATTTTTCCGGGTACAAGATAACCTTTACAAAAACAAATGCGAGTAGGAACTCGACTTTACACGATATATCGCTCTTTGATACAAGAATAAAGATTGGAAATAATAGAGCAAATCTTCTCGTATCACAATATTGAATAAGTATAACTCTCGAATTATTTGCTTGGAATTGCTTGAGTATGCTTGTAAGCTCAGAATACTTGTGTTTTTTTCATCTCCTTGAAGTGAGCTATTTATAGCCTTCTTGAGCTGATTTTCCCGTTGGAGCAGTTTCACTGCTTACGTACGTTAGGCACTCTGTATTACGTACGTTATCCTCGTTACGTACGTTATATGCTTTGAGTAGCGGCCGTAACAAACAGAGAAGAAATGGTCCAGTGAGATCTGATAATATGCATTACGTACGTTACGTACTGTATGGTTACGTACGTTATCTTCCAGTCAGAGATCCGTTGAGTGTGACGACTTGTTGTAACGGCTAATGACTTTTCCAACGGTCAGAATATTTCAACATTACGAACGTTAGCTAGAGCTGGTTACGTACACTACCTGTATAGAAAATCTTACAAGAACTATGAATGTTATGTACGTTAAGTTGAGCGAGTTACGTACGTTACCTGTACAGAAAATCTTACGAAAACAATGAATATTACGTACGTTATAATGGTTTGGTTTACGTACGTTAACTGAAGGAAAAATATGTTTTAAGTAAGTTTTGGTTTAATAACACATCATCAAAATGTATAAAATGATCTAAAATATTGTTCCAACAATCTCCCCCTTTTTGATGATGACAAAATTTAAGTATGGGAGTTTTTGAAAAAATATGAGTTTTGGAAGATTCAAAAAAAATTTAATAAACTCTTCCCCTGAATAAGGCTCCCCCTGAAAACGAGCAAGGGTTATTTAAAAAACGATACATATTTTTCTCCCCCTTTTTGTCATTAACAAAAAGTCGAGAGATCCTGCAAAAATCATCGAAACATAGAATAATCAACAAAATACAAAGCAACGAATAACCATAATAATGCATAGAAACAAAGATAGTCAATACAATCAAAACACATTCAAAATAAAAAACACTAGTAGTTCATGCATGAAAATGAAATGAAATGTTTGGCCTGAATAAAAAAGAGGGAACATCATCATAAGACAGATAACACGACTAATCAAGGTCCGCATCCGGAGGTGTCGGCGGTATCCCAAAGTGAGTGCAGATGCTTTTGACCATGATTTTGATCTCACTCATCTCTTTCTCCAGTCTATCCATCCGAGTAGCCATTTGAGATGAAGAGCTTTCCTGACGTGGGCGAGAGGAACCGAGCTGAGATGAAGGGCGAGGTCTAGTATGCTCAATCCCCCTAGACGTGATCCTCTCCTCCGGTCTCCGAAAAGCACCACCATCTACAAGCCGATCGTCATCCTTGAGGTACGCAAAGTATATCCACCCTCGGTTTCTCGTGCGTAGATACCTCATCGTCCGAATAGTCCCCTCGGTGACTAAGCTCCCCCTCGGAATAGGTACGCCATGAAGCCCCGTCAAATCAACTCCGGCATTCTCAAAGATTTCCGTTAAGATTGACCCAAACGACATTCCGGATTTTCTTTGGCGATCATCTTTCGCATAACTCTTTTTGTTGAAAATTTGTCCTTTTTCCACAAACCATTTAAGCACAATAAACGCAAAGTTGACTTGATGATCTTTCCACACGTGATAGATGATTTCCATATCTATATTCACCAACCGATGTTGAGCGTTCACTTTTGGCATTTGGCAGCGAGTAATGGCATCATGAAGCAAGCGGATGTTTATCCCAAAATCATTGTTCTCAAAACGTCCCGAATGAACATTGAGAACGGCTTTTCTTAACAAAAAATCTCACACTTCACTTTCATGGATATTATGATTTTCATCACTATATATGGAATAATCAACGACTTCATCAGGATCCGCAAACACGCCTTTACAAGAAAATCCCTCATTGGGGAGACCAAAAAGTTCTAAAAGCTTTGCGGCATCAAAAGAGATAGGCTTACCACGGACAAGAGAATTAACTACGGCTAATCTATCGGAATCATAGGTGACAAAGAAATTGGCATAGAACACTTTCACACAATCCACATATATCGGACGGGCAAGGCTAACAAACCGATTAATTCCAAGCATATCGAAGAATTCTTCGATAGCAACACCAATAGAATTTAAGTATTCGAAATCAAAATGATGACTCGGAGTTACCTCTTCGTCAATAAGAATTTCTTTGAATATTTTGGTAGCTTGAGCGTTCCGAAAAGTAGGTTCTACGGAAGGCGAGGAAGACGGTTGAGAGGTTTTTCCTCTTCATTTCTTGCCGGTTCTGGATGCTATCTGAGTGAATTGGCCGGAAAAGTGGAGATGTCGGACGAATTTGGAGTTTTGGTCGGTTTTGAGGTGAGTTCGTCGCCGTCGCTTCTAGGGATTGAAGTGAAATGAGAAGGGTCGGTCGAAATGGGTTTATAAGTATCAGGGTCAAAGGCTGATTACGTACGTTATACTCTCTCTCTAACGTACGTAGCGAGAAATCCTGAAGCCTCTGGACTAAAACCTGCATTTTGTTACGTACGTAACATAAAAGCCTGTAACGTACGTAAGGTCCTATTACGTACGTAATGGACCATCCTTAACGTCCGCAAGCAAGACCAAATGAACAGTGTTTTCCTTTCGATGATGTCCCAATTTAAATGACCACTTAATGTAATTATGATGATTATGCAACAATTAAAAATGATCAACATGTCCCATTCCTAAATTTATGCGAATAAAATTGAAAGCCTCTTCGGGTAATGGTTTTGTAAAAATATCCGCCAATTGTTCATTAGTACCAACAAATTGGAGACGAACATTCCCGTTTTGGACATGCTCACGAATAAAATGGTGACGAATTTCTATGTGTTTTGTCCTACTATGCAAAATGGGGTTTTTGCTTAAATTGATGGCACTCGTATTGTCACAAAAAATAGGAGTATTTTTAAGCTCAATGCCATAATCAAGTAATTGATTTTTGATCCAAAGGACTTGTGCACATGCACTTCCCGCAGCCACATATTCTGCTTCAGCTGTGGAAGTAGCGACACTAGTCTGTTTCTTACTCCCCCATGAAATTAAACATGAACTCATAAAATGACAAGTTCCGGTGGTGCTTTTTCTATCAATTTTACATCCACCGAAGTCGGCATCACTATATGCAAAAAGTTGAAAATCAATGCTAGAAGGATACCACAAGCCTAAGCCAGCAGTATATTTTAAATATCGAAAAATCCTTTTGCATGCAATAAGATGTGATTCTTTAGAATTTGCTTGAAAGCGAGCACATAGACAAGTAGCAAACATTATATCGGGTCTAGATGCATTAAATAAAGTAAAGAGCCGATCATACCTCGATACTGTTTTTGGTCAACAGATTTACCTTTTTCATCTTTGTCGAGTTTAAGAGTGGAAGACATAGGAGTGGATATTTCTTTGCAATCTTCCATCTTAAATTTCTTTAGGAGCTCATTGACGTACTTGGATTGGTGAATGAAGATTCCGTCATTGAGTTGCCTAATTTGGAGTCCGAGAAAGTTTTTCAACTCTCCCATCATGCTCATTTCGAACTCTCCCTTCATAAGATTTGAAAATTCTTTGGACAGAGATTCGTTAGTTGCACCAAAAACAATATCGTCCACATAAATTTGACAAATTAGCATATCATCACTTAAAACCTTAATGAATAGGGCATTATAAACATTACCTCTTTTATACCCATTTGAAATAAGAAAAGAGCTTAAACGATCATACCATGCTCTCGGAGCTTTTTTTAATCCATAGAGAGCTTTATGGAGCTTGTACACATGATCCGGATGATCATAATCTTCAAAACCCGGCGGTTGCTTGACATACACTTCCTCCTGGATGATTCTATTTAGGAACGCACTTTTTACATCCATTTGATGGAGTTTGATCTTCTTGTATGCGACAAAGGCACAGAGGAGACGAATAGCTTCAAGACGAGCAACAGGAGCAAACGTTTCTTCATAATCCAAGCCTTCTTCTTGATTATAACCTTGGGCGACGAACCTCGATTTATTTTTAATTGGGAGACCATCATCATCGGTTTTAATTTTATGAACCCATTTGGTGCCAATGATTGATTTGTATACTGGTGCCGGAACTAATTCCCAAACATTATTTCTTTCGAATTGGTTTAGCTCTTCGTGCATAGCAATAGCCCAATTCTCATCATTTATGGCCTCATCTATATTCTTTGGTTTTGTAAGAGAAATAAACGCAATATTGTTAATACAATCATTTATATTTCTCCTAGTTCGAACACCTTCATCGATTTTTCCGAGAATTTGTTCCATCGGATGGTCTTTCACATTTGCCCAATCTTTAGAAAGGTTGTAAGTATTTTCCTCCTGCTTGTCCGAGCTTACGTCGAGCTTCTCCAACTCCTTTGATACTTCGTATACTTCGTTAGCTGGAACCATACCTGCATCATCATCAAAAACAACCTTTCTCGGGGGTAAAACTGTATCATCGAATTTTACATGAATAGACTCTTCTACCTAGCATCTTCTACAATTAAATACACGATACGCTTTACTGTTAGTAGAATAACCAAGAAATATTCCAATATCTGATTTTGAATCGAATTTACCCAAATTATCCTTACCATTATTATGAATAAACACTTTACAACCAAATGGATGAAAATAAGATAAATTGGGCTTTTTACCTTTAAAAATCTCATAGGGAGTCATCATTTCGTTTCTCCTGAGATGGACACGATTAATAACATAACAAGCGGTGTTAACGGCTTCAGCCCAAAAATATTTAGGAAGACCATACTCATTGAGCATTGTCCGACTCATTTCTTCTAGAGAGCGATTCTTCCTCTCGACTACTCCATTTTGTTGAGGTGTCCGAGGTGCCGAAAAGTTGTGCCCAATACCATATTTATCGCACCAATCTTCAAAGAGATTAGAATCAAATTCTCCACCATGATCGGTTCGAATGGCGATAATTGGTAATTCTTTTTCCTTCTGGGTAACCTTACACCACTTAACAAACTCGTTAAAAGCATCATCTTTATTTGCTAAGAATTTTACCTAAGTAAATCTCGAAAGTATAAGTTTACCTGTTAGACTGGCATGTCGAGACGGACCGATTAAATCCATATGAATTAATTCAAGAATGCGACTAGTAGAAATTTCCATTTTCGGTTTAAACGAGCCTCTTGCATGTTTACCTTTAATACAGGCCTCACAAATGTGGTCTTTTCTGAAATTTAATTTTGGTAGACCACGAACAATATCATTTTTGGCCAATTTTGAAAGAAGTGGTAAAGAGGCATGTCCCAATTTTCGGTGCCAGATAACAGCATTTTCATCGTATGAAAGTATACATTTTTCGTTGAAAGAAGATTCATCTTGGAGATCAACAATGTAAATATTTCCATAACGTAAACCAATAAAACGATTTGGTCTTTTCTCATAGCAGTGCAATGCATAATTTCAAAAATTAATTTAAAACCGGTGTCACAAAGTTGGGAAACACTTAGAAGATTATGGCAAAGTCCATCAATAAATAGACCATTTTCAATAGTAGGTAAAGGTTTCTTACCAATTTTACCTGTCCCTTTTATTTGGCCTTTTTTATTATCGCCAAAGGTAACACAACTACGATCTTCCTTTTTCAGCTCCGTGAAGAGATGTTCATTTCCACTCATGTGATTTGAACATCCACTATCAACATACCGTTTATTTGATAATGTTGTCTTTCTTGCTTGTACCTACAAAAACAATTTTCTTCCGTTTTATAGGTACCCAGGCTAATTTGGGTCCTGAGGAGTTAGATACAAAAACTTGATTTTTAACAACGGTCCCTTTTGGTACCCAAATTTGCTTAACCCTTATAGTACGTCTAGAACTACGACAGTAAGTTTCAGTATGTCCATGTTTTAAACATTTTGGACATGATGGAATTCCCGTTTTTAAAGTGTCCTAATCTTTCGTGGTAATTTCTAAGGACTTTTTCATTGGAAATGAATTATACCCAAGTCCTTGTTTTGAAAGAGAAAATTTTTGACCAAATAATAGTTGCTCGAATTTGTCATTACCACATGAGAATTTTCTAACATAAAGTTTCAATTCTTTCTGAGTTTTGTGCAAATCATCTCTCAGAATTTTCTCGGTTTCCAAACAATTCGTATGATCAATCGAAACTTCCTTGTTTTTCAATAATTTTGCATTTTCATTTTCAAGGAATTTTATTTTCTTTTTCAAATCTTTATTACTATTGCAAGCCTTTTCGTATTCATTATTTAGGGAATCAAAAGCATCAAGTAGTTCTTCATGAGAATCACTAACCTCGACTTCATCGTCACTATCTTCGGATGCGCGGGCCATTAGAGAAATATTGGTTTGGACTTGTGGTTCATCATCCTCATCATCATCGCTCCATGTGGCGACATAAACTTCCTTCTTTTTGAACTTTTCGTGAGGTGGTTTTGATGAACTTGGAGCTGCAGCACGACAATCTTTCGCAAAATGGCCTGGAACGCCGCACCTTCGACAAGTGTTGTCGAACTTTTTGTTTTGAGGGAAGTGAGTCTTTTTGGATTCATTTCTTGATTCTTGTTTGATGTCTCTCCGGCGCCTTTGTAGAAGATTTTTGAATTTCTTTATATTTTTGGCATAAAAGGCGGTTTCTTCGTCCTCTTCTTCGACAGGTTCATCCTCTAGATCGCTTTCTTCTTTTGGCTTTGAAGGCGATTTTCCTTTCTCTCTCCTTGGGTTTTGGTTTCGAACTTCGAGATTTAATGACAATCTCATAATTAATGAGAGATCCGATGAGAGCGCTGAATTCTATGGTGTTGAGGTCTTTCGACTCCATGATAGCCGTAATAGTAGCGTCCCATTCTCTTGGTAGAGACCAAAGGATTTTCTTGGCTTTATCACTACTTGATATCGGTTTCCCGAATGAAGCTAGCCCATTAGTGATTGCCGAGAAACGGTCAAGCATAGTGGTAATGCTTTCTTCTTCTTTCATAGTGAAGAGTTCATAATCGTGAAGAAGCATATTGATTTTGGTTTCCTTAACTTGACTCGTACCTTCATGGGTGATCTCTAACATTTTCCAGATTTCTTTCACCGTATCGCAAGAAGTGATTCTATTGTGATCTTCTGGATTGAGAGCACAGTAAAGCAATTGAGTGGCTTTACTATTGAAGTGATCGTTCTTCAATTCGACATCGTCGTACTCTTCAAAACTTTTGAGAGAGCCATCCGTCTTCTTAGGAATGGTATGTCCAAGGGCAATGACCTTCCATATTTCCATGTCGTGAGCTCGAATGAAGATGGACATCTTATTCTTCCATGTCATAAAGTTTGAACCATCGAACAAGGGAGGGCGATTGAGAGCGTTGCCTTCAACGGAGGAGTGGATAAAGGCCATTTATAGATCTTTTCTCTAGCGGGTGTTAATCCGGTGATAAAGAGACCGCTTCGATACCAATTGTTAGATTGGTCGCCACTAGAAGGGGGGTTGAATAGTGCGGATAGGAGTATTGAACTCTTTTTGTGCGGAAGCAAAAATATCGGAGTAAATAAAATGCGGAAAAGAAAGAACACAAGAAATTGTTCGAGAGGTTCGGCTATTGAGGAAGCCTATGTCCCCTACCTAGTTTTATCGACTAGGACTTTTCTTAGAACTTAGAATGCACTTTCTAGTTTAGTGCCAACTCTTACAATTTCTTGATTTTCGGGCTCAAGAACAACTTCACTAAAACTCTCTTGTTTTTCCGGGTACAAGATAACCTTTACAAAAACAAATGCGAGTAGGAACTCGACTTTACACGATATATCGCTCTTTGATACAAGAATAAAGATTGGAAATAATAGAGCAAATCTTCTCGTATCACAATATAGAATAAGTATAACTCTCGAATTATTTGCTTGGAATTGCTTGAGTATGCTTGTAAGCTCAGAATACTTGTGTTTTTTTTTTCATCTCCTTGAAGTGAGCTATTTATAGCCTTCTTGAGCTGATTTTCCCGTTGGAGCAGTTTCACTGCTTACGTACGTTAGGCACTCTGTATTACGTACGTTATCCTCGTTACGTACGTTATATGCTTTGAGTAGCGGCCGTAACGAACAGAGAAGAAATGGTCCAGTGAGATCTGATAATATACGTTACGTACGTTACGTACTGTATGGTTACGTACGTTATCTTCCAGTCAGAGATCCGTTGAGTGTGACGACTTGTTGTAACGGCTAATGACTTTTCCAATGGTCAGAATATTTCAAACATTACGTACGTTAGCTAGAGCTAGTTACGTACGCTACCTGTATAGAAAGTCTGACAAAAACTATGAATGTTATGTACGTTAAATTGAGCGAGTTACGTACGTTACCTGTACAGAAAATCTTACGAAAACAATGAATATTACGTACGTTAACTGAAGGAAAAATATGTTTTAAGTAAATTTTGGTTTAATAACACATCATCAAAATATATAAAATGATCTAAAATATTGTTCCAACAAGATTCAGGTGCTAGTTCTCACATTTGCACCATGAATCAGGGTCTGGAACAAAGTAGAAACTCAGAGCTGGGAAAATGGTGATTACTGTCGGAAGCGGGCATAGTGTTTGCAGCAACTACTAGTGTTGCCCAAAGGGCATAAGAACATTGTATCCAGTCCGATCATGGAACGGAAAGGCTTTTTATTTTTCATTGGTAATAGTACTTGGAAAATTTATTTTGGAAATAACTTAGTAGGCACTGCTACATTGTTAAATGGACTGTATCATCTAAACTTAAGTAACAAAGTCATTGGGAATACTATGGATATGAAGTGTGTAGGGATGAAACTAATCAAGTTTTGAAATGGCATCTTAGACTTGGTCATATTGGTCAGATCAAGGTTTACAAAATGGAAAAAGATGGACTTACGGGCCCATTGGGATCGGATCCATTTCCAACTTGTGAATCTTACCTTAAAGGCAAAATGACTAAGTCCCCCTTCACAAGGACTTTCGAAAGAGCCGCTGATAAACTTGATATAGTCCATACCGATGTGTGTGGTGCTTTAGAAGCAGCACGTGACAGATATCAATATTTCATTGCGTTCACGGATGATCATACTAGGTATAGTTATGTGTACTTAATGAAATACAAATACGAAGCCTTTGAGAAATTCAAGGAATTTAAGGCCCTAGTCGAAAAGCAAACTGGCAATCTTATTAAAGCACTTCGGTCGGACCTACGAGGCGAGTGTATGAGCACAGAGTTTGATGAGTTCCTAAAAGAGCATGGAATAGTGTCACAACTTACACGTCCAGGAACTCCTCAGTTAAATGGTGTATCAAAAAGAAGGAATCAAACCTTGTTGGACATGGTTCGTTCCGTGCTTAGCTACACCGACTTACCGGCTTACCTGTGGGGTTATGCGCTCCTTACTGCTGCTTATATCTTGTGTCCTTCCAAGTCCGTTCCTAAAACTCCACATGAGATGTGGGTGGGTAGAAAACCAAGTCTTAATCATAATAGTATTAGGGGATGTCACGCATATGTTAAGAAGACTAAGGTTGAGAAGTTAGAAGCAAGGTCCTCAAAGGGACGTTTCATTGGATTTCTATCTGGGACGAGAGGTCATCTATTCTACTTGCGTGAAGATCGAAAGATTATCGTTGTTTTTCAAGCACACTTCCTGGAAGATGAGTTCATTCAGGAAGGTGGAGCGGACAAAAGTATTTATTTGGAAGAATACAATGAAACTCCTCAGGAGAACCTGTACAAGAAGTTGGAACCGAACCTTATGAAACAAAAGTACAACCACCTCGCAGGTCTAGTGGGATGTCTCAATTACCTAAGAGGTATGGCTTTATGCACTTGGAGGAATTGGGTCTCCATGAGGTTCCAGGTGATAGCCCAGATATTGACCCGCCGACCTATGTCCAAGCGATGGTGGAGTGGACTCCATGAAATGGCTAGAAGCTATGAAAGCTGAGATAGACTCGATGCATGCCAATCAAGTATGGACTATAGTAGACCGCCCCAAGGGCATTGTGCCTATATGTGGATCTACAAGAGGAAAACTGATAGGGATGGTAAGGTTGACACCTATAAGGCTAGGCTTGTGGCAGAGGGTTATACCCCAAAGGAAGGGATCGATTACCACGATACCTTCTCGCCCGTAGTTATGATCAAGTCTATTCGAATGATGCTTGCTATTGATGCCTACCATGATTATGAGATATGGAAGATGGACGTAAATACGACTTTCCTTAATAGATTCCTCGATGAGGAGATATATATGGATCAGCTTAAAGGCTTTGTGCCCGAGCTCGATATACATAAGGTGTGCAAGCTTCAACTTTTTATTTATGGACTAAAGTAGGCTTCACGTAGTTGGAACCTTCGTTTTGACGAGGCTGTCAAAGAGTTTGACTTCGTGCAAAATGAAGAGGAAACTTGTGTATACAAGATGGTTAGTGGGAGCAAAATCGCATTCTTAGTGCTATATGCAGATGACATTCTACTAATAGGAAACAATGTGGGAATGCTCAGTTATGTGAAATTTTGGCTTTTAAGTACGTCCTCCAGGAAAGACTTGGGAGAAGCTACCTATATTCTTGGGATTCGGCTCTACCGATACAGAGCGAGGAAAATGATAGGTCTTTTCCAAGTCTTCTATATAGTTAAGATCTTAAAGCGATTTAAGATGGATGATTCTAAAAGAGGGTTCCTACCGATGAGATGGAATAAAACTCTCCTCGAATATGGTCCTTAAAGTAAGGAACAACGAAAGGAAACGAGTAATATACTATATGCTTCAGCCGTGTGTAGCCTTATGTATGCCATGCCATGTAAAATACCTGGAATTGTGCACGCTGTGAGCGTGGTAAGTAGGTTTCAGGAAAGCCCACATAGGGAAAATTAGACTGCTATAAAGAACGTTCTCACCTACATAAGAAGGACTAGAGATCTGGTTCTTATGTATGGTGGTGGAGAACTGAATGTGACAGGCTTCACTGATTCAGACTTTCTAGGACAGAAAAACGGCTCAATGTATATTTCTGGCTACATTTGTACTCTTAATGGAGGAGCAGTATCTTGGCAAGATGGCAAGTAGAGTGCGACTGCTGATTCCACCTATCAGGCTGAGTATCAAGCGGCCTCGGAGGCCTCTAAGGAAGGGTTTTTGGATTAGAAGTTTCTAGTTGAACTTCAAGTGATACCATGTGATGAGCTACGTGTTCCTATTTTGTGCGATAATGACGGAGCTGTAGCATAGGCCACAGAGTCGAGGTTTCACAACAGTACAAAATACATTGAGAGAAAGTACCATTTCGTGAGAGAATTTGTTCGCAAAGGATACATTGTGCTGTATAGAGTAGACTCAGAACACAACGTAGCTGATCCACTGACCAAGCCACTTTCTCAAATGAGCTTGGAACATCATATGGAGAACATGTGTATTAGATGTCATAGTGCATGGCATTGAGTGCAAGTGGGAGATTTTACGGAGTATGCCCTCGAATGCCACTCAGAGGATGTAAGAGTGAGGGCATTGTACTTGTAATTATGTAAATTATTATCAGAAGGCAATTATATGTTTCTTCATTTACTCGAAGTCACTGGCATTCCTGACTCGTAAATATATATACAAAAACTAGTCCGGGTTTAATATCAGCCCTGCTTTCAGACAGAAAATATCAGACGAGTTTTCAAACAGCTGAAGTTTAACCAAGCAGATCAGAGAACTTTGACAAAGCAGATCAAAGAACTTTGACAAAGCAGATTAGAGAGCTTTATACAAATAGAACAGAGAATGATACTCAAGCAGATCGAAGAAGTTTTCAGAGAGGTTCTCTCTACATGAAACATCAGACGAGTTCTGAACTAAGTCCACGTCAGCCCGTGTTGAAAGTCAACAATTACGGAAAGACACGTGCAAACTTAATTCAAGGAGATAAAGTGATTGAGTCCCGGAAGTTAAGGAATATTTTATTCCTAGGGATATGTGCGATGGAGGCTTTCCAAATATAGTAATCAAAGAAAAGCGGTGCAACGAGAAGATTCTTCAAACGGTTAGATTTGAAGAAAGAGACAAGCCGTGCAAAGTAATGAACAAGATTAAATAATGAAGTCCACTCTCCGACGGACAGAATTGTTACAAGATGCAACTGCTATGAAGCTCAAGAATCGTACTATAAATATCTGAAGAAAGATTGAGCAAAGTACAATGCGAACAATACTTACAAAGCAAACAAAGCAATCTATAGCATTGTGAAGAGCGAGTTCTAAAGTCTAAACACTGAGAATCCCTTAAGTTGGAGAAGACAACACTCTTGTCTTAAAGATTGAGTAAGGGGTACTTCTTTGAACGAGTTTCTTAGAAGTTGAAGGTGGTAAACACATCCACGGGTTCTTGATTGGAAGGTGATAGACAAATTGCGTGTTGCTGAGGCATCCAAGGGTTTTCGATCAAGAGGTGCTAGGCAGCCAAAGAGAGTTGCAACGACCACGGGTTTCCACTGGTTGGAAGGTGTTGTAACTATGTGAATCATGTAACATTTATCACTGGTTGAAAGTTATAGTGAATTCATCTCCAATTGGTTTGGAGAAAAGCGGACTAGTAGAGGATTACCCCACCTCTGAAACCACTATAAGTGATTGTTACTATTTTCTAGAATCATACTTAACTGCTACATTCATATTTACTGTTTCATTACAAAGTCAGCTGTCCTTCCGTAAAACAAGTTTTACAGTTGACTAAGTCACCTGCATTATTATCAGCTGTGTCTTCCGCATTACTCATCTGCAGCTGAGGTTTGTTAGCTGCATACAATCACAGCTGAGGTTACTCACCTAATAATCAGGAAAAGTTTTAATAAGTCTATTCACCCCCCCTCTAGACTTATTCCTGACAACTTATGACCTACAAGGTTAATGGCTCAAATACTTAATCATTCGTAAGTCGATAAAACTTGACTTGGGTGTTAAGTTTATGTGAAGACTTGTATGACATGTTCTTTGACTTGGAGAGTGCCTGTCATCAATAATGGTTAGTGGGAGCATATAATATAGGTATGCTAATGAGATTAGTATACTCGAACCGACTCACCCTCGATTCGTCACACGGATTTCACTCTGGGATAGTTAATGACGGAATCGAAAGGTTGTGATAAGTATTCGTGAACCTCCGAATTGAGGATTTAGTAGGGATGTGCTTGTGACGTTGAGATTTTAAATAGAGTAGTTCGACCCATAAAACCAAAAGGTGAGGGTCAACCTCGACATGCATCTTAACGGGAAAGTAGCAGGTTCTACTAAATACCAAGAAATGATTCTTTCTTCTGTAAGTGTACAGGTATATGTCCTATACAGTTATTGTTAAATGAGATCATAAGTCTTCAGCCAAAGCATTGGAGATAGTTGTATTAGATACACGAGAGCTCAGTAATCTCGATTTACATTAACTCATGCATAGCGTCAAGTAAAAAAAGGGTTTGACTAACCGTGACCCTATAACTTTATCGGGACATTTGAGAAAATGGTTTATATGTATACTGCTTCTCACGATAGAAAGGTTTTGGAAGGATCTCCAATCATTCGTTCTCAGTTAGGTTACAGTGTAGGCCGCGGAACTCGCTAGGTGTTACTATCACTCTTTGGTTCCTCCAATTGCTAACTGAGACGGACCTACCAAGTCGCGTATTAGGATAGACGACGGAATAAATCTAGCTTATTCTCTCTTTATGAATATTAGATATTGGATATCTAATCTATAGGATATTAGATGTCTAATTAATTTTGGGACATTGGATGTCTAAATTAATTTATTGGATAAAATAATTTACTGCCTAGTGAATTAAATAAATTACTGGGTAATTAATTTGATTAACATATATAATTATTTCTTGGAGAAATTAATTATATTATTTTGTATTTGATATGATTAATTAATTGGATTAATTAATTAATATAAATACATCAAAATGGAACATAGTTTATCTGATTGGACACACGGGAGTCCGGAACAAACCAAACTCCTCCGGATCTTCTAGATGACCACCCCCTTACCTTTTGTCTTCAACTTGGTCTTGTCTTCCACCTTAATTGGTGGAAAACTATTGATTAAGTAGTAAATACCAAATCTTGTGGTGATTTTAAAAGATATTAAGGGAGGGGATACTTTGACTAGATAGATCAAAACAAAATAAAAGAAGAACTTGCCTCCTCCATTAGGTGATTGAGCCGTGAGTTTCCTTTAAGGAGTGGGTGAAGTTTCCATTTTGTTTCATCATCTCATTTCTTAGAAAAACACTCGGAGAGAAGCGAAATTTTTCTAACACCTTGAGTATTTAGAAAATATAAAAAGAGAAAATATTAATTAGTATACTTGGAGTATATCAATTAATTTATATATATGTCGAACCACCTTGTAATAGACGTATCTTTAGAGGATAATAAGGTGGGTGTTATTCCGATTGTTTTTTTGGGCGCGTGGTAAGTAGAGACATGGTACTTTCGGCGTTGGATTTCTTAAGAGCTTTTGCGAATTGAATTCGTAGTGTACATAATCTTCACAAATATTTATTCAAAGGACTACAAGGGTACGATTTCGACTCCTACACTTGTTTATTTTATATTCGTATATACGTTGCTTGATCGATCCTGTTACGGGATTCAAACTTATTTTCAAAAATTGCTTCCACTACGCCTTCATTTTGTCAACGAATCCCAACATATATGAGTATCGATTTTGATGAGTTCTTCAAGAAATAATACATTTTCACAATTCACACGTCCCATAAACCCACAACTAATTGATGTATCAGAAAGAAGGAACTGAACCTTATTGGCTCGCTTTATGCTTAACTATATTGATCTACCTATTTACCCATGGAGAAACACGCTCTTTACCACTGCTTATATCTTATACATATGTGCTTCCAAATTCATTCCTAATACTCCACATAGAATGTGTAGAGGCAGGAAATCAAGTCTTAATCACATTAGAATTTGGGGATGGTCGCACTTATGTCAAGAAGACTAAAGTGGAGAAATTGGAAGTTAGATCCATGAAGAGACGTCTCTTAGGATATTCATGAGATTTAATCGGTTATCTATTTTATATGCACGAAGATTAAAGGATCATTGTTGATTTACAAGCACACTTTCTTAAAAATTAGTTCATTCAGGAATGAGGAAGCAGGTAGAAATATCTTCTTAGAAGAACAAAAGGAAACTCCCGAGGATACAACTGAATAAGTTATTAGAACCAAACCTTATGACACACAACCACAACCTTGAAGGTGTAATATAACTTCTCAATTATCTAGAAGGTATGGCTATCTGCATCGAGAGGATCTGGGTATCCACGAGATAACAAGTAGCCAAATGAATGATCCATTTATATATGGTCAAGTGATGGTAGATGTGGACTTTTCAAAGTGGCATGATGTCATGCTAATCATGTCTAGACTCTAGTTGATCGTCCTAAAGGCATAGTACCTATTGTAAATAAATGGATCTACAAGAGGAAGACTTCATGAGATGGCAAGGTTGATGCTATAAGGCCAAATTTGTGGCAAAGAGTTATGTCCAAAGATAAGGAATCGATTACTTCGAGACATTCTTGCTCTTAGCTATGATTAAGTCCATTCGAATGATAATTGCCATAACAACCCTCTTAGGTTATGAGATATGGCAAATGGACGTGAAGACGATGTTCCTAAATGGATTCCCCGAGGAGGATATCTATATGAAGCAACCTAAAGGCTTCAGTGCAAGCTTAAAAATGCCATTTCGTGGGTGAAGCAGGCTTCACAAAGTTGGAATCTTGTTTTATATGAGGCAGTGAAAGCATTTGATCTCTTCAAAAAATAGGAGGAGCCTTGTATTTACAAGAAGGTTAGTAATGGCAAGATTGCACTATTAATACTACATATGGACGACATTCCACTTATAAGAAATGATGTAGGAATATAGTGTGCGTTAAAGTTATACATATTTTGTCGATTAATACCTCAAAATTATTTTTAAAATAAACCAATTCCGAACTTAACCAAGCAATTTATGTGTTCCGGAGGAACTTTGACTAAGGAAAATTAAACGAATACTAGTTGGTGAATAATGGTTGAAAATGGACTAAATGGGCTGCTCAACATAGACTGCAAAGAACAAAGCCCACTTCTACAATGTGTGCCGCCGGAGAACAAGAGAAACGGAGTGTGTGCCACGGCACAGTCCGCGGCATATGAGAATTGAAGCGTGTGCCTCAGCACAAGCCGCATCACAAGCACAGAAAAGTAGATCGTGTGCCGCGACACACATTAGAATCTTCTATTTTTCGATGGAGATTGACGGACGACTGGAGATAATTTCTGAAACCAGAAAAAGAACTCTCTGGCAAGAAAGACTTGTGGTGCCATTGCCGTGTGAAAACTGCCTATAAAAGAGGACATAACTATCAGCTTCAAGGAGACTCACATCTTGGCACGGCACTGCATATTGGAGAATACTAGAGGTAGAAGGTTGAAAGGAGAACACAGAAGCAGCGGCACGACAGTATTAGACACAGAAGGCTAAAGAGCAACATAACACGGTTGCTTCACCAGTACCAAGTTCTATTTTTTTTGTTATTCGATTGTTTTTATTATCTAGTATGTCTGGATAGATTTTATTATTCTGAGATTGTGATTAGTTCCTAGATTATGAACATCTAATTTTAATTTGGTTTTATATAATATTTACCTTATGAGATTGAGTTTTCTTCATTATTCTTAATGCTTTCAATTATTTGGCCAGTAGTTGAATTGTTATTTCTAATCTTACTGATTTGGAAAATGATACTCCCTTCGTCCACGAAGGAGTTACTCTTGTAATTTTGCCATGTGTTTTAAGGAATTAGTTGAATGTGTTGTGTGAATGGAACAAGTGTCCACTTTTATTGTATTTTAAAGTAAAATGTGTGGGATATACTTACGAAAAATAGAAAGTGTAAGTTTTTTTGTGGACGGACCAAAATGACAAAAGAGGTAAGTAGTATGTGGACGGAGTGAGTAATTGACTAGCGAACTGTATGATTAAATCATAATTATATTTGATATAGGAATATACTCTTTTAAAGTATGTAACTCTTACCAAAGAATTTATAATTACATAGAAATATAGTAAATTAATTAATTTATAATATTTTTATTCATGTCAAAAGATAAGATAGAAATATAGATGTGATTCTTATTTTCAATCAATTAGTTAGTTGTTATATAAATATAAATATAAATAGGTGGAATTAATCTGGAACTTTCTCTATATTGATAATTATCACTCCCATCTTTATTTGTAATTCTTAGCAGTTTAAATTTATTAATTTGATTCTTTTAGATATTTCTTAATAAATTCCAAATCAATTGTTCAAATAAAATATAAATACTAATTAAATTGATAATTAATATGTCAATATTCATGGGAATGATATTTTTACTCAATTCTTATTGCACTCACGAAATTATGTAATAAGTTTTTGGCACCGTTGCCGGAGATTGATTGTGTTATTAATATCAATTTTATACTTCTAATCTTAATTTGAATATTGTTTAGTTTTATTTTTAAATAATTTGTTACTAAAAATTATTTCAGGAGTTTGTTCAATGCATGAGAAATTTGGGAGTCAAGATTTACTAATCCCAGAATTTAAACAACTTTAGGGAAAGTAGAAAGGAGAAACAAGAATCATCTATCTCAAAGACCATGGGAGACAATGAAATAACAATTCAAACCTGAATACCATACTCGATCCTAAGGCTTTGAATGATTATGCACTTCCACAAATCAAGGTAAATTTTTCAGGAATTCAGCGCTCGACAATCGAGCCAATAATTTTGAGATCAAGCCAACTATCTTACAAATGGTTCAAGCAAGTCAATTTTATGGCTTGGTCAACGATGATTCAAATGCTCGTATTGCCTAATTTTTGGAAATTTGCTACACATTCAAGAATAATAGCGTCACCGACGATGCCATTCGACTGTGGCTTTTCCCGTTCTCTCTCAGGGATAAGGCCAAATTCTGCCTGAGCTCTCTTCCATCAGGCTCTATCACCACTTGGGTGGAAATGGCACAAGTTTTTAGGCTAAATTCTTTCCGCCCATAAAAACAGCAAGGCTCAAAAATGAAGTCACTAAATCGGGCAATACGATAAGGAATCTTTACACATGGATTGGGAGCGATATAAACAATTATTGAGGTGATGTCCCCATTATGGTCCACCTGATTGGCTATAAATTTTAAGGGAAATGCCTTTTATGTATTCTAAATGAATGTCCATTCAGAAGCCGACTCGTGGCACTCAAAGAACTGATGGGCAGAGAGGGTGTTAAAGGCTCAATTCATAATCCCTTATTTTATGTTTGTTAAGAATTGTATGAAGGGTTTCAAGTATTTATTTTACATTTGTTTTATGTTGAAGTCCTTAGTTTACATTTTATATTGTATTGCATGGAAGTACTATGCGTGGAAAATGAGTTATTTTACTTTCATTTAACTTAAATATTTGGTAGAGGCTACAGCCTAAACACTTATATTATATGTTGCTTTTGATTTTAGGATGAAATCTCCATTATACTCCATATCAAATTAGGGCTACACCAATGCCTGTGCACAAGCTTCTTGTTGGAAATTGCTTTTTCTAGGAAAAATGAGTATTGAATCAATTTAAACCATTTAAGGATAATAAAATATTTAATTCTTGGGAATTAAATATTAAATTGTGATCTACGTTTCGAGGAGATAAACGTAGTATTTTATTTTTCTCAAAACCAGTTTCCGTTGAGTGAGTAATAAATGATTCAAGATGGTCATTTAATTGAAATGGTGAAGAGTTAAAGAGGCATGAAAAGTCATCCCACAAGCCTTCTTGACTAGCTTATTATTAATTAGATGTATGGGTAGTTCAACAAGCTAGTGGTATACACTAGTGGGCCAATAATGTAAACCCCACATGCGTGCCGCCACTGCCGCTCCGCCAGCTCGGGCATGGGCTCAGGCACGGGCTCAGGCTCAGGCTCGGGCGTGGGCTTGGGCCTTGGTTCTTGGCAACTGGACTTTGGGCTGGACTTGTGAGGCTTGTCTAATACCCGTACTTTTTATTGACTGTTTGACTTTGTCGTTCTTCCTATTTTGTCGCTCTGTAAACTCTTTGTGATGTTTTCGATATTGTTATAGAGTTTCGTACCTTGTTTGGATCATGATTATTTTGTTTAGACCTTGCGGAAGTGTTCTGGGTAAGAGAAATAACGCACGCTAGGCCTAGGCTAACGCACTCTAATTCTCCTTGAGTAGCGCACGCTAGCTTTGAGCCGTAGCGCGCGCTAAGTGACCAGTCAGGTCAGAACCAGTAACTCATCCTGCTTTCCGGACTGGCAGTTAACGCGCGCTAGGAGTTCGTTAGCGCACGCTATTCGTGGTCAGTAGCGCGCGCTAACATCCGTCTGTAGCGCATGCTAACGGGCTGGTCGGCAAAGGCAGTGAGGTTGTCAGGCTGTCTGGACTATCAGGTAACGTATGCTAGGCTTCGGCTAGCACACGCTATAAGGGCTGCGTAGCGCACGCTAAGCTATCGCGGTAGCGCACGCTAAAGGAAGGCGATTAGCGCACGCTAACGGGGCCTACAGAAGCCACAGGACTATATGGTGACCCCGCTAGCGCACGCTAATATTAGAGGCGTAGCGTGCTCTAGACTGGGAGAGTATATATTGGACAGTTGACTTCCATTTCATCATTTTTCTCATCTTCCTCACTTTTCCGATTGAGAGCAGCGGGTTTCGAAAATTTGGAGAGTTCGAAGAAGATCCTTCTTCAGATATCAACATCTTTGGTTGGAGAACAAGGATTTAACAACATCTAATCCATTCTTTCGTCCAAATCAAGGTAAAAATCCTTAGAACCCTATTTTTGGGAATTTTGGGGTTTTTCTTAGATTCGTTCGATTTATCCAGTTTGATGCTTGAGAATCTTTAGATTATGATATATCTACCCTGTATGCATGTTTTTCCTATGATTTTATGGATTGGTTTGTGCCGTGTTCGGATTTGTGAAGGTTTGGGTGATTTTCCAACCTCTAGTTGTTACCCTTGTATTCTCGTGAATCGTAGATGGGTTTCGGGAGCTTCTTCATGAATTATGAGTATGGATTATTGATTATCATACCCCTTACGAATCATTTAGATACCGGAAGTGCGTTCTTGGATCTACCAAACTCATACTCTTTTCCGTTCGATTTCCCGATGTCTCAAAGGCAAGTATATATTTATGATTGTACGTTCTCGACTTTGAAAGTAATATATATGAATGGCATGTTTATTTATATCCACTATGGGATGGGCCGACGGGTCCTCTGAGGGTTTCATAGCCTCTGGTGCGATTCCACGGATCATATGAGTTAACCACTCTGGGATGGACCGACGAGTCCTCTGAGGGTTCCGTAGCCTCTGGTGCGGTTCCACGGTTGATCATGTATGTATTGATGTGATGATATGAGATTTATTTATTCCGGAATACTAGTCTTGAATTGATGAATTGACGGTTACCTTTACTTTATTGTCGAGGAGTATTGTATTTCATAATCGATATACTTGCACTAACTATTCGACGGCTAACCCCTTTATGGGGGAAATACTTTTTATGTATTTCAGGTTCTAGGAGAGCGGACATGTAGGTATCGGGTCGGCATGAAGATGATGGGCAAGCGCGATACTGTATTTTATCTCCGGTTATGTTCTGTGTTTCTCCATTCAGTGTTGTTGTACTGGAGTGGTTATTGAATACTCGAGTATTGTTTTTCAGTTTCGTCGATGTTTCGGCCTGCGTTGCCGAGGTATTGATTTTTTGTTGGGATGTATTTGGATACATTGGATATGGTTGAATATCCTTTGTATTGTCCTTCATTTCGTTGTATTTGGACCTTCTCGGTCAAGTTTTATAGTTCCGCGTATGATTAGCCTTGTGGGTCTCACGGAGGGGCTCACAGCGTTGTAATATACCCTGAATAACTTGGGGGTGTTACAAAATATGGTATCGGAGCTTAGGTCTATGGATACCTAGGCTGTCGGTGTTTTGGGTCGATTGAGTTATCATTTGTCTACATTATCACTACTTTGCCATCATCACAATGCGACCGGTACTGGTAAGACCTCTTACTCTTCTGACGTTTCCTTTATCGTTTTGCTTCTGCTTTGGTATTTTGAGAATCGGTCACTTCGGTGATGTGCGATTGAATTGTACTTACGTGCCTTGTGTGTTCTTCAGCATGTCAGCTGGTAGGGGACGAGGCCATGGTCATGGCCGTGGACGTAGACGAGGACGTGGCGCGGCCGCTTCCCTTAGTTCCGTTGCGGGATCGACCAACCCTAGCCTATCTAACTCGGTGCATCCTGACACCGAAAGTCAGCACGACCAGTCGACTAGCCAGGGGAACATAGCAGACGTTGGAGTTGCAAATGTACTTCAACAATTGGCTAACCAAATGACCATTTTAGCCCAAACCGTTCAGCTGAATAATCCGAACCCGAACGCGGATGCCTTGCTTCAGAATGTAATCCGTATGCACCCTCCTCAGTTTGGCGGTGCCACAGACCCGTTAGGATGGGAAGATTGGCTAGCGGATTTGGAGAAATTTTTTGAAGCGGTCGATTGTCCCGAAGAGAGGAAAGTACCGATTTCTCAGTATTTCCTCGCCAAGGAGGCTGCTACATGGTGTAAAGTCATCAAGCCACAGGATCATGTTTCTACGTGGGATGAGTTTAAAGAACTTTTGGAGGCCGAGTTTTGTCCTTGGCCAGTGCGAGAAGGCCGAATTCGAGCCTTTTTCGAGGCTAAACCGCAGAATATTCCCGTTTCGCAGGCGATCGTGGAGTACAACCAACAATTGATCCACGTGAAGGATCAAGTGCGAAACGAAGGTGATAAGATCCGTTACTTTGATATGCGGATGAATATGGACTTACGGCGGTATATGGCCGGATTTGCTTGCACCACGTTGAAGGAATATCAGGACAGAGCATTGGCCCATGATTTGTTAAGCCCCAACAATGACACCAATGAAGAACCGAAGAAGCAGAAGATCACGGGAAATTTTTCTGGCTCTAAGAGTGGCAACTTCTAGAGGTCACAGACGACTAACCATTCTCTCGAACACTCCTCACGTTCCACTAAAGGAAAGAGGGCTTTTCGTTCTGCACCGGGCACCACAACTCGCACGGTGACTTGCTATAATTGTGTTCGTCCAGGCCACATTAATTTGGAATGCAATTTCCCACCATTGAAGTGTCACACTTGCGGACAGATGGGACATAGGGCGGCTTATTGTTCCGAACCAAATCAGACTTTGGACACTCGGGCTTCTGCCCCAGCGCCACTTGATCAAGGCGTGAATCAGCGGCAATCTTTTGGTCAGTCTCAACAGAATTACGGCAGGGGCCGGGGCGGGGTCAGAACGCTGGAGGGGGAAACTCTAGCGTCGGTTCGGTACAACCACGAGTGTATGAGATGCATCGAACATACGAACCCGATGCAGTGGTGGCCTCAGGTACCATTCATATTTTATCTCATCCACTTCGTGTACTTTTTGATACGGGTGCTACCCATTCTTTTATTTCCCTGTAGTGTGTGTGCTGTTTGAATATAACTTGTATGGCTACTTGTGATCCCTTCATTGTGAAACTACCTAGCGGGGATAGAATTATGGGGAACTGGGAGATTAAAGATTTTTCGGTGATTATATCTGGTATGGATTAGGTATCGAATCTGATTGTAGTTGATATGGAAGGCGAGGACGTGATTCTCAGCGAGGATTGGCTTGATAGTCACCAAGCGATTATGAATTACCGTACTAAGGTTATCACGATGATGACTAAACACGGATCCGAGTACTCATTTTCGGGACGTAAGTTGGGCCAATCCAAGTTACTTATCAGTGCCATGAAGGCCATAAAACTTTTGAATAAAGGTTGTACGGGATATTGGTATTATGCCTTGAAGACGGAAGGGAACAAAGTCGAATTCTCTTCGATTCCGGTTGTTAATGAGTATCCCGATGTTTTTCCGGATGACCTCCCTTGATTACCACCAGATCAAGAAATAGAATTTTCTGTGGATTTAGAGCCTGATGCGGCCCCAATTTCTAAGGCACCTTATCGGATGGTACCTTCCGAGATGCAAGAATTAAAGAATCAGTTGGGAGAGCTTCTGGAGAAAGGGTACATCAGACCGAGCGCTTCGCCTTGGGGCGCGCCTGTCTTTTTTGTGAGAAAGAAGGATGGTTCACTACGTTTGTGCATCGACTACCGTGAGCTGAACAAGGTGACCATCAAGAACAAGTATCCTTTGCCTCGTATAGACGATTTATTTGATCAGTTGCAGGGGGCTGCAGTTTTCTCGAAAATTGATTTGAGATCAGGGTACTATCAACTCAGGGTGAAAGAGTCCGACGTTCCGAAGACTGCATTTCGGACGAGATATGGGCATTATGAATTTGTAGTTATGCCTTTTGGTTTGACTAATGTACCGGAAGTATTTGCAGTTAATGAACAAGATATTCATCAAGTACCTCGACAGGTGTGTAGTCGTATTTATTGACGACATTTTGATTTATTCTCGAGATAAAGAGGAACATGTCCGACACTTGCATTTGGTACTAGATATTTTGAGAACCGAGCACCTCTATGCGAAATTCTTGAAATGTGAATTCTGGTTGGAAGAAGTTATATTTCTCGGCCATGTGATTTCGGCCGAAGGGGTTCGTGTAGACCCACAAAAGATTGAGGGAGTGCTAGATTGGGCACCGCCTAAAAATGTTAAGGAAGTTCGTAGCTTTCTGGGACTTGCTGTGTATTACCATCGGTTTGTCGAGGGGTTCTCGAAACTCACTCGGCCACGTACGAAATTACTCCAGAAGACAGAAACGTTTGTTTGGACGAATGAGAGATAGCAGAGCTTCGATGAGCTGAAGAGACATTTGACTTCAGCGCCGATCCTAGCTTTACCACATGGTAGTGAGGGATTTGCGGTTTATAGTGACGCTTTGGGTCAAGGTCTTGGTTGTGTGCTTATACAGCATGATAAGACGATAGCTTTTGCATTACGACAACTGAAGCCGTACGAGATGAATTATCCTACTCACGATTTGGAGTTGGCCACAATTGTCTTCGCACTCAAGATTTTGCGGCATTATTTGTATGGTTCTCCGTGTCGGATTTATACCAATCACAAGAGATTGAAGTATATTTTCAGTCAGAAAGAGCTGAACATGAGACAGAGACGTTGGTTAGAATTGATAAAGGATTACAATATAGAAATTCTTTACCACCCGGGTAAAGCGAATGTTGTCGTGGATGCTTTGAGCCGCAAATCGACATCGCTTCAAATGCTCGAGGTTCTTACGTCTCAGACGAAGATTCTTCAGGATTTAATTGAGCAAGGAATAGAAGTTTGGCTTCAACGAGTACAATAACAGTTGTGTACTCTCGAAATTACTTCGTCCTTGGTTGACGACATCAAAGGGAAACAGTGGAGTGACCCAATGATCTCTCAACTGAAGGAAGATGTAATTAAAGGAAAAGCTCCTGGATTTATGGTTCACGAGGATAGTATCTTGAGATTTCAAGGCAGGCTTTATGTTTCGAATGATCTAGAGTTGAGGCAGAGAATTCTCCGAGAAGCTCATGCTACACCTTACTCAATCCACCCCGGAATGAGTAAGATGTATAAAGACTTGAATCGCCAGTTTTGGTGGAATAACATGAAGAAGGATGTCATGGAATTTGTATTGCGGTGTTTGATGTGTCAGCAAGTCAAGATCGAACATCAACGACCAGCGGGGTTGTTGAAGCCGCTTCCCATTCCCGAGTGGAAGTGGGAAGACATTTCTATGGACTTTATCACTGGCATGCCGAAAACTAGGGCCGGAATGAATATGATTTGGGTAATCGTCGACCGGTTGACCAAGCCCGCATACTACTTGGGTATTAAGGACACTTGGGGACCGGAGAGGTTGGCTCGAACCTTTATAGCTGAGATTGTAAGATTGCACGGTGTCCCCAAGACCATTGTTTCTGATCGAGACGGTCGTTTTATATCGCATTTTTGGCAGGCCGTTCATCAGGCTTTGGGTACTAAGTTGAGATTGAGAACGTCCTTTCACCCTCAGTCAGACGGTCAGACGTAGAGGACGATTCAGACATTGGAGGACATATTGCGGGCTTGTGCCCTAGATTGGAGTAATGATTGGGAGATTCACTTGCCATTGATCGAGTTTGCCTACAATAATAGTTGTCATGCGTCTATCAAAATGGCACCATTCGAGGCACTTTATGGTAGGCGATGTAGGTCATAATTATGTTGGGACGAAGCTTCGGAGCTAATCAGTACGGAACCGGACATGTTGATGGAGACTAAGGAAAAGATTTCTATCATCCGGGACCAGTTGCAGACTGCCCAGAGCCATCATAAATCTTATGATGATACTCGTCATTGACCCTTGGAGTTCGAAGTGGGCGATCATGTCTTACTCAAGGTGTCGCCAACCAGAGGGGTTTTCCACTTCGGGAAAAAGGGGAAACTTAGTCCGAGGTATATCGGGCCTTTCGAGATTTTGGACAGGGTTGGAGATTTAGCTTATCGCTTGGCGTTGCCTCCAGCTTTGAGTCACGTACATAGTGTTTTTCATGTGTCTCATTTGAGAAAGTACGTGTCGGATCCGAGCCATGTTATTGACTATAGTGAGATTGATGTAGCCGAGGATATTACCATTCCGGGGAGACCCATGAAGATCCTTGAGCATCGTGAGAAACAACTTCGACATAAGACCATTCCACTGGTTAAAGTGCAATGTTCGAGACATGGAGTCGAGGAGGCGACTTGGGAAACGGAAGAGAAGATGCGGTCGGAGTACCCCGAACTTTTTATTTCTTAAGTTTCGGGACGAAACTTCTTTTTAGAGGGGGAAAATGTAATACCCGTACTTTTTATTGACTGTTTGACTTTGCCGTTCTTCTTATTTTGTCGCTCTGTAAACTCTTTGTGATGTTGTCGATATTGTTATAGAGTTTCGTACCTTGTTTGGATCACGATTATGTTGTTTAGACCTTGCGGAAGTATTTTGGGTCAGAGAAATAACGCACGCTAGGCCTAGGCTAACGCACGCTAATTCTCCTTGAGTAGCACACGCTAGCTTTGAGCCGTAGCGCGCGCTAAGGGACCAGTCAGGTCAGAACCAGTAACTCATCCTGCTTTCTGGACTAGCAGTTAATGCGCGCTAGGAGTTCGTTAGCGCACGCTATTCGTGGTCAGTAGCGCGCACTAACATCCGTCCGTAGAGCACGGTAACGGTCTGGTCGGCAGAGGCAGTGAGGTTGTCAGGCTGTCTGGACTATCAGGTAACATACGCTAGGCTTCGGCTAGCGCACGCTATAAGGGCTTCGTAGCGCACGCTAAGTTATTGCGGTAGTGCACGCTAAGACTTGAGCAGTGTAGAGGACAGTAGGTTCTGGACTCCGATTTCTGGACTCCTATTTCGGGTAGTGCACGCTAAAGGAAGGCGATTAGCGCACGCTAACGGGGCCGACAGAAGCCATTGGACTACCCGGTGACCCCGCTAGCGCACACTAATATTAGAGGCGTAGCGTGCGCTAGACTGGGCGAGTATATATTGGACAGTTGACTTCCATTTTGTCATTTTTCTCATCTTCCTCACTTTTCCGATCGAGAGCAGCGGGTTTCGGCGATTTAGAGAGTTCGAAGACGATCCTTCTTCATATATCAACATCTTTGGTTGGAGAACAAGGATTTAACAACATCTAATCCATTCATTCGTCCAAATCAAGGTAAAAATCCTTAGAACCCAATTTTTGGGAATTTTGGGGTTTTTCTTAGATTCATTCGATTTATTCGGTTTGAATCTTGAGAATCTTGAGATTATGATATATCTACCCCGTATGCATGTTTTTCCTACGATTTTATGGATTGGTTTGTGCCGTGTTCGTACTTGTGAGGGTTTGGGTGATTTTCCAACCTCTAGTTGTTTACCCTTGTATTTTCGTGAATCGTAGACGGGTTTTGGGAGTTTCTTCGTGAATTATGAGTATGGATTATTGATTATCATACCCCTTACGAATCGTTTAGGTACCGGAAGTGCGTTCTTGGACCTACCGAACTCATACTCTTTTCCGTTCGATTTCCCGATGTCTCAAAGGCAAGTATATATTTATGATTGTACGTTCTTGACTTTGAAAGTAAGATATATGAATGGCATGTTTATTTATATCCACTCTGGGATGGGCCGACGGGTCCTCTGAGGGTTTTGTAGCCTCTGGTGCGATTCCACGGATCATATGAGTTAACCACTCTGGGATGGACCGACGAGTCCTCTGAGGGTTCCGTAGCCTCTGGTGCGGTTCCACGGTTGATCATGTATGTATTGATGTGATGCTACGAGATTTAGTTATTCCGGAATACTAGTCTTGAATTGATGAATTGACGGTTACCTTTACTTTATTGTCGAGGAGTATTGTATTTCATAATCGATATACTTGCACTAACTATTCGACGGCTAACCCCTTTATGGGGGAAATACTTTTTATGTATTTCAGGTTACAGGAGAGCGGACACGTAGGTATCGGGTCGGCATGAAGATGATGGGCAAGCGTGATACTGTATTTTATCTCCGGTTATGTTCTGTGTTTCTCCATTCAGTGTTGTTGTACTGGAATGGTTATTGAATACTCGAGTATTGTTTTTCAGTTTCGTCGATGTTTCGGCCTGCGTTGCCGAGGTATTGATTTTGTGTTGGGATGTATTTGGATACATTGAATATGGTTGAATATCCTTTGTATTGTCCTTCATTTCGTTGTATTTGTACCTTCTCGGTCAAGTTTTATAGTTCCGCGTATGATTAGCCTTGTGGGTCTCACGGAGGGGCTCACAGCGTTGTAATATACCCTGAATAACTTGGGGGTGTTACAGAATATGGTATCGGAGCTTAGGTCTATGGATACCTAGGCTGTCGGTGTTTTGGGTCGATTGAGTTATCATTTGTCTATATTATCACTACTTTGCCATCATCACAATGCGACCGGTACTGGTAAGACCTCTTACTCTTCTGACGTTTCCTTTATCGTTTTGCTTCTGCTTTGGTATTTTGAGAATCGGTCACTTCGGTGATGTGCGATTGAATTGTACTTACGTGCCTTGTGTGTTCTTCAGCATGTCAGCTAGTAAGGGACGAGGCCATGGTCATGGCCGTGGACGTAGACGAGGACGTGGCGCGGCCGCTTCCCTTAGTTCCGTTGCGGGATCGACCAACCCTAGCCTATCTAACTCGGTGCATCCTGACACCGAAAGTCAGCACGACCAGTCGACTAGCCAGGGGAACATCGCAGACGTTGGATTTGCGAATGTACTTCAACAATTGGCTAACCAAATGACCATTTTAGCCCAAACCGTTCAGCTGAATAATCCGAACCCGAACGCGGATGCCTTGCTTCAGAATGTAATCCGTATGCACCCTCCTCAGTTTGGCGGTGCCACAGACCCGTTAGGATGGGAAGATTGGCTAGCGGATTTGGAGAAATTTTTTGAAGCGGTCGATTGTCCCGAAGCGAGGAAAGTACCGATTTCTCAGTATTTCCTCGCCAAGGAGGCTGCTACGTGGTGTAAAGTCATCAAGCCACAGGATCATGTTTCTACGTGGGATGAGTTTAAAGAACTTTTGGAGGCCGAATTTTGTCCTTGGCCAGTGCGAGAAGGCCGAATTCGAGCCTTTTTCGAGGCTAAACCGCAGAATATTCCCGTTTCGCAGGCGATCGTGGAGTACAACCAACAATTGATCCACGTGAAGGATCAAGTGCGAAACGAAGGTGATAAGATCCGTTACTTTGATATGCGGATGAATATGGACTTACGGCGATATATGGCCGGATTTGCTTGCACCACGTTGAAGGAATATCAGGACAGAGCATTGGCCCATGATTTGTTAAGCCCCAACAATGACACCAATGAAGAACCGAAGAAGCAGAAGATCACGAAAAATTTTTCTGGCTCTAAGAGTGGCAACTTCTAGAGGTCACAGACGACTAACCATTCTCTCGAACACTCTTCACATTCCACTAAAGGAAAGAGGGCTTTTCGTTCTGCACCGGGCACCACAACTCGCACGGTGACTTGCTATAATTGTGTTCGTCCAGGCCACATTAATTTGGAATGCAATTTCCCACCATTGAAGTGTCAAACTTGCGTACAGATGGGACATAGGGCGGCTTATTGTTCCGAACCAAATCAGACTTTGGACACTCGGGCTTCTGCCCCAGCGCCACTTGATCAAGGCGTGAATCAGCGGCAATCTTTTGGTCAGTCTCAACAGAATTACGGCAGGGGCCGGGGCGGGGTCAGAACGTTGGAGGGGGAAACTCTAGCGTCGGTTCGGTACAACCACGAGTGTATGAGATGCATCGAACATACGAACCCGATGCAGTGGTGGCCTCAGGTACCATTCATATTTTATCTCATCCACTTCGTGTACTTTTTGATACGGGTGCTACCCATTCTTTCATTTCCCTGGAGTGTGTGTGCCGTTTGAATATAACTTGTATGACTGCTTGTGATCCCTTCATTGTGAAACTACCTAGCGGGGATAGAATTATGGGGAACTGGGAGATTAAAGATTTTTCGGTGATTATATCTGGTATGGATTACGTATCGAATCTGATTGTAGTTGATATGGAAGGCGAGGACGTGATTCTCATCGAGGATTGCCTTGATAGTCACCAAGCGATTATGAATTACCGTACTAAGGTTATCACCATGATGACTAAACACAGATCCGAGTACTCATTTTCGGGACGTAAGTTGGGCCAATCCAAGTTACTTATCAGTGCCATGAAGGCCATAAAACTTTTGAATAAAGGTTGTACGGGATATTGGTGTTATGCCTTGAAGACGGAAGGGAACAAAGTCGAATTCTCTTCGATTCCGGTTGTTAATGAGTATCCCGATGTTTTTCCGGATGACCTCCCTTGATTACCACCAGATCAAGAAATAGAATTTTCTGTGGATTTAGAGCCTGATGCGGCCCCAATTTCTAAGGCACCTTATCGGATGGTACCTTCCGAGATGCAAGAATTAAAGAATCAGTTGGGAGAGCTTCTGGAGAAAGGGTACATCAGACCGAGCGCTTCGCCTTGGGGCGCGCCTGTCTTTTTTGTGAGAAAGAAGGATGGTTCACTACGTTTGTGCATCGACTACCGTGAGCTGAACAAGGTGACCATCAAAAACAAGTATCCTTTGCCTCGTATAGACGATTTATTTGATCAGTTGCAGGGGGCTGCAGTTTTCTCGAAAATTGATTTGAGATCAGGGTACTATCAACTCGGGTGAAAGAGTCCGACGTTAGAAGACTGCATTTCGGACGAGATATGGGCATTATGAATTTGTAGTTATGCCTTTTGGTTTGACTAATGTACGAAGTATTTGCGGTTAATGAACAAGATATTCATCAAGTACCTCGACAGTGTGTAGTCGTATTTATTGACGACATTTTGATTTATTCTCGAGATAAAGAGGAACATGTCCGACACTTGCATTTGGTACTAGATATTTTGAGAACCGAGCACCTCTATGCGAAATTCTTGAAATGTGAATTCTGGTTGGAAGAAGTTATATTTCTCGGCCATGTGATTTCGGCCGAAGGGGTTCGTGTAGACCCGCAAAAGATTGAGGGAGTGCTAGATTGGGCACCGCCTAAAAATGTTAAGGAAGTTCGTAGCTTTCTGGGACTTGCTGTGTATTACCATCGGTTTGTCGAGGGGTTCTCGAAACTCACTCGGCCACGTACGAAATTACTCCAGAAGACAGAAACGTTTGTTTGGACGAATGAGAGACAGCAGAGCTTCGATGAGCTGAAGAGACATTTGACTTCAGCGCCGATCCTAGCTTTACCACATGGTAGTGAGGGATTTGCGGTTTATAGTGACACTTTGGGTCAAGGTCTTGGTTGTGTGCTTATACATCATGATAAGACGATAGCTTTTGCATTACGACAACTGAAGCCGTACGAGATGAATTATCCTACTCACGATTTGGAGTTGGCCGCAATTGTCTTCGCACTGAAGATTTCGCGGCATTATTTGTATGGTTCTCCGTGTCGGATTTATACCAATCACAAGAGCTTGAAGTATATTTTTAGTCAGAAAGAGCTGAACACGAGACAGAGACGTTGGTTAGAATTGATAAAGGATTACAATATAGAAATTCTTTACCACCCGGGTAAAGCGAATATTGTCGCGGATGCTTTGAGCCGCAAATCGACATCGCTTCAAATGCTCGAGGTTCTTACGTCTCAGATGAAGCTTCGTCAGGATTTAATTGAGCAAGGAATAGAAGTTTGGCTTCAACGAGTACAATGACAGTTGTGTACTCTCGAAATTACTTCGTCCTTGGTTGACGACATCAAAGGGAAACAGTGGAGTGACCCAATGATCTCTCAACTGAAGGAAGATGTAATTAAAGGAAAAGCTCCTGGATTTATGGTTCACGAGGATAGTATCTTGAGATTTCAAGGCAGGCTTTATGTTTCGAATGATCTAGAGTTGAGGAAGAGAATTCTCCGAGAAGCTCATGCTACACCTTACTCAATCCACCCCGGAATGAGTAAGATGTATAAAGACTTGAATCGCCAGTTTTGCTGGAATAACATGAAGAAGGATGTCATGGAATTTGTATTGCGGTGTTTGATGTGTCAGCAAGTCAAGATCGAACATCAACGACCAGCGGGGTTGTTGAAGCCGCTTCCCATTCCCGAGTGGAAGTGGGAAGACATTTCTATGGACTTTATCACTGGCATGCCGAAAACTAGGGCCGGAATGAATATGATTTGGGTAATCTTCGACCGGTTGACCAAGCCTGCATACTACTTGGGTATTAAGGACACTTGGGGACCGGAGAGGTTGGCTCGAACCTTTATAGCTGAGATTGTAAGATTGCACGGTGTCCCCAAGACCACTGTTTCTGATCGAGATGGTCGTTTTATATCGCATTTTTGGCAGGCCGTTCATCAGGCTTTGGGTACTGAGTTGAGATTGAGAACGTCCTTTCACCCTCAGTCACACGGTCAGACGTAGAGGACGATTCAGACATTGGAGGACATATTGCGGGCTTGTGCCCTAGATTGGAGTAATGATTGGGAGCTTCACTTGCCATTGATCGAGTTTGCCTACAATAATAGTTCTCATGCGTCTATCAAAATGGCACCATTCGAGGCACTTTATGGTAGGCGATGTAGGTCATCATTATGTTGGGACGAAGCTTCGGAGCTAATCAGTACGGAACCGGACATGTTGATGGAGACTAAGGAAAATATTTCTATCATCCGGGACCGGTTGCAGACTGCCCAGAGCCATCATAAATCTTATGATGATACTCGTCATTGACCCTTGGAGTTCGAAGTGGGGGATCATGTCTTACTCAAGGTGTCGCCAACCAGAGGGGTTTTCCACTTCGGGAAAAAGGGGAAACTTAGTCCGAGGTATATCGGGCCTTTCGAGATTTTGGACAGGGTTGGAGATTTAGCTTATCGCTTGGCGTTGCCTCCAGCTTTGAGTCACGTCCATAGTGTTTTTCATGTGTCTCATTTGAGAAAGTACGTGTCGGATCCGAGCCATGTTATTGACTATAGTGAGATTGATGTAGCCGAGGATATTACCATTCCGGGGAGACCCATGAAGATCCTTGAGCATCGTGAGAAACAACTTCGACATAAGACCATTCCACTGGTTAAAGTGCAATGTTCGAGACATGGAGTCGAGGAGGCGACTTGGGAAACGGAAGAGAAGATGCGGTCGGAGTACCCCGAACTTTTTATTTCTTAAGTTTCGGGACGAAACTTCTTTTTAGAGGGGGAAAATGTAATACCCGTACTTTTTATTGACTGTTTGACTTTGCCGTTCTTCCTATTTTGTCGCTCTGTAAACTCTTTGTGATGTTGTCGATATTGTTATAGAGTTTCGTACCTTGTTTGGATCACGATTATGTTGTTTAGACCTTGCGGAAGTATTTTGGGTCAGAGAAATAACGCACGCTAGGCCTAGGCTAACGCACGCTAATTCTCCTTGAGTAGCGCACGCTAGCTTTGAGCCGTAGCGCGCGCTAAGGGACCAGTCAGGTCAGAACCAGTAACTCATCTTGCTTTCTGGACTAGTAGTTAATGCGCGCTAGGAGTTCGTTAGCGCACGCTATTCGTGGTCAGTAGCGCGCACTAACATCCGTCCGTAGAGCACGCTAACGGTCTGGTCGGCAGAGGCAGTGAGGTTGTCAGGCTGTCTGGACAATCAGGTAACATACGCTAGGCTTCGGCTAGCGCACGCTATAAGGGCTTCGTAGCGCACGCTAAGTTATCGCGATAGTGCACGCTAAGACTTGAGCAGGGTAGAGGACAGTAGGTTCTGGACTCCTATTTCGGCTAGTGCACGCTAAAGGAAGGCGATTAGCGCACGCTAACGGGGCCGACAGAAGCCACTGGACTACCCGGTGACCCCGCTAGCGCACACTAATATTAGAGGCGTAGCGTGCGCTAGACTGGGCGAGTATATATTGGACAGTTGACTTCCATTTTGTCATTTTTCTCATCTTCCTCACTTTTCCGATCGAGAGCAGCGGGTTTCGGCGATTTAGAGAGTTCGAAGACGATCCTTCTTCAGATATAAACATCTTTGGTTGGAGAACAAGGATTTAACAACATCTAATCCATTCATTCGTCCAAATCAAGGTAAAAATCCTTAGAACCCAATTTTTGGGAATTTTGGGGTTTTTCTTAGATTCATTCGATTTATTCGGTTTGAATCTTGAGAATCTTGAGATTATGATATATCTACCCCGTATGCATGTTTTTCCTACGATTTTATGGATTGGTTTGTGCCGTGTTCGTACTTGTGAGGGTTTGGGTGATTTTCCAACCTCTAGTTGTTTACCCTTGTATTTTCGTGAATCGTAGACGGGTTTTGGGAGTTTCTTCGTGAATTATGAGTATGGATTATTGATTATCATACCCCTTACGAATCGTTTAGGTACCGGAAGTGCGTTCTTGGACCTACCGAACTTATACTCTTTTCCGTTCGATTTCCCGATGTCTCAAAGGCAAGTATATATTTATGATTGTACGTTCTTGACTTTGAAAGTAAGATATATGAATGGCATGTTTATTTATATCCACTATGGGATGGGCCGACGGGTCCTCTGAGGGTTTTGTAGCCTCTGGTGCGATTCCACGGATCATATGAGTTAACCACTCTGGGATGGACCGACGAGTCCTCTGAGGGTTCCGTAGCCTCTGGTGCGGTTCCACGGTTGATCATGTATGTATTGATGTGATGCTATGAGATTTAGTTATTCTGGAATACTAGTCTTGAATTGATGAATTGACGGTTACCTTTACTTTATTGTCGAGGAGTATTATATTTCATAATCGATATACTTGCACTAGCTATTCGACGGCTAACCCCTTTATGGGGGAAATACTTTTTATGTATTTCAGGTTCCAGGAGAGCGGACAGGCAGGTATCGCATCGGCATAAAGATGATGGGCAAGCGTGATATAGTGTTTTATTTCTGGTTATGTTTTGTGTTCCTCCATTCACTGTTGTTGTACTGGAATGGTTATTGAATACTCGAGTATTGTTTTTCAGTTTCCTCGATGTTCTGGCCTGCGTTGCCGAGGTATTGATTTTGTGTTGGGATGTATTTGGATACATTGGATATGGTTGAATACCCTTTGTATTGTCCTTCATTTTGTTGTATTTGGACCTTCTCAGTCAAGTTTTATAGTTCCGCGTATGATTAGCCTTGAGGGTCCCACGGAGGGGCTCTCGACGCTGTAATATACCCTGAATAACTTGGGGGTGTTACAGCTTGGCCATAGGATCTTGGGCTGTGACTATATTAATTTTTGCAGCCAAGTCCACCTCATCAGCCAGGTTGAGAACCCAGCTGATTGTACGGAGCTGATTAACAACCCAGCAGATATGAGACACGTCCAGAACCCAACTGATATTTGAACCAATGGTTTAGAACACAACTGATATTTGATACCAGCTGAAATAAGGTAGGTTGAGAACGTAGCTGATATTTGAACACAAGTTGAGAACCCAGCTGATATTTGAACCCAACTGAAATAAGTCAGGCTGAGAACCTAGCTGATATTTGAACCCAGCTGAAATAAGCCAGGTTGAGAACCTAGCTGATATTTGAACCCAACTGAAATAAGTCAGGTTGAGAACCTAGCTGATATTTTGACTCAGCTGAAATAAGCAGGTTGAGACTGAAATATGACTCTTCACACTCCATAGTGTAACATCCAAATTAAATTAAATTATTTATGGAGCTGAAAGATTAAAGAGAATTAATAGCACTTTAATCTGTTGTAACTTCCCACTTGATGGAGTTGTTTTGGACCCTGTAAAAGAGGGTCTTATGCATTTCAATACACACACAAGGACATAGAATGAAATATAAGCATAAAACATATTTCAGCATGTTTTCTTCTTATTTTTCGTGCTCAGTTTTCAGCACTTGAACGTTCACCGGAGTTCTGAGTTTTAGAGAACACCTAACTCAGAAACATAGCAGTTGTGTCTTGGGTACTGTTAGGAATATGCCCCCGAATGCCACTCAGAGGATGAGAGAGTGAGAGCATTTGTATTGTAATTATGAATATTATATTTAATAAGGCAATTATTATTTCTATATTATTGTATATCACTGGCATATAGAATAATAGTCCTTGCATTTGAGAGCAAACATTCTACTCCTTATGAAGATAAGGAGATAGGCACTGGAAGTGTTTAGAGCTCGAATGCTTAACTAGTTCGCAAGTCGATAAAACTTAATTGGGCATTAAGTTTAGCCAAGATTTGTATAACTTGTACTTTGATATGAAGAGTGCCTGTCTTCACTAGGAGTTAGTGGGAGCACACGTTATAGGTATGCTAATGAGATTAGTATACTCGAACATGACTCACCTCGATTCGATCACATGGATATCACTCAGGGTTTATCAATGACTGAATGGAAAGGTTGTGATAGGTATACATGGATCTTTGACTTGAGGTTTCAGTAGGAGATGTGCTTGTGACATTAAGTTAGTCATTAGAGTAGTTCGATCCAATCGCCGGTTGGTGGGGTCAACCTCGAAATGCAACTTAGTGGGCAAGTAGCAGTCTCTACTGAATACCGAGAGAGGATTCCTTCTCCTGTTAGTGAGCAGGTAAATGACCTATGCGGTTAATGGCAAATGAGATCATAAGTCTTTGGCCAAAACATTTAGAGTTAGTTGTATTTGATACACAAGAGCTCGGTGATCTCGGTTTGCATTAATAGAATGTATAGATTTAAGTTACAATAGGGTTTGACTTTACCGTGACCCTAATACTTGATCGGAACATATGATTGAAGGGTTTATACGTATACGGTATTCACGACATAATGGTTCTGAATGATCCCTTCATTCGTTCTCAGTCGGGGTTTACAGTGCGGCCCGCTAGGCTGGGTAAGTGCTGCCCGCACTCATTGGTTCCTCCCAATGCCGGCTGAGACAGACCTACAGAGTCGCGCATCAGGATCGTTGATGGATAAATGTGAATTCGGTATCTCTTTATTAATATTATATATTGAATATCTAATTATGATTTATTGGATAAATCAAATAGCAGTTTTATGAATTGGAATTAAGTTACTAGGTAATTAATTTAATTCATAAATAATATTTCTTAGAGAAGTGTATTTGTATTTGATATAATTAATCTATTGAATTAATTAATTAGTATAAATATATTAGTGATAAAATAGAGTGTATTAAACGGAGTCGTTTGACGAACGTCTGGTACACGAGCCGAGTGACTCGGCCCGTTTCCTAGCATCTTCATAATAGCCGCCCCCTCCCTCTCATTTGTCATGGTGTGGTGTTTGTTTATTATTTGTGATAAGGCATGTAACTTTAAGATACTTCCAAAATGGAATGATAAGACTTATCTTATCAAATGATTTTGATATCTTACCTTTACAACTCTTAGTCTTATATAATAAGCAAAACAACACCACACTTACATTACACGATGTTACGGCTGACATCTAGCTAAACTAGGAGGGAGAGAAATTTTCTTTGTTCATTCTTCATCTTCGAGGTGTGAGAATAGTAAGAAAAATTAGAGAGAAAATTCCTACGATAACTTTCTAGCCGTGTTCTTGAAGAACGAAGTTTCGTTGAACTTTCCGGTCAACATTCGACGCGTGTGAAGTAGAGACACTCGGCATCTTTGGTGTTTTAATCATTCATCAAGGAAGAACGAATTGGATTCGTGTTCGTGTAGCTAACCGGAAAAATATTGCTCGGGTTTTTTCCTTCAAAGATCATATTATCAAAGGACTACGAGGGTAAGTACTCTTTGATTCTTATCTTCGTTAATTTTATTCGTTTATATGATGCTTGTACGATCTGTTTTGGGGTTTGGTTTTATCCAGTTAGACCGGTATTTTTTTCCGCTGCTTATCTCGTTTTTATTCACCGGATCCCAACATTGGTATCGGAGTAAGGTATTGGAGTCGTATATACGATATTTAGCATCTGGAATGCTTGTTTGAATGTTCTTATGATTTGGAATCATAATCGTTTTAATCATTGATTTTTAATTGTTCATCTAAAAATTATTTTTTCATGATTTTATGTTACAATATAAATCTATTTTTCTTTTGAAAAACTGATTTAAATGTGTAATATAAAGATTAGAAAAATATTATTTTTAAATTTGGGGCAAAAAAATGAGCCGAAAATAAGAACGGACCCGACAGCTTGGAGTTGGCCGGGCGCTGCCGTGTGGTAAGATATAATTATGGTAATTCTTAAGGGAATTAATTAAATGAAATATTTTCTCGTCCGCAACAAGTTAAAATTAATGGTTATGTGAATTAATTGGATTAATTCTAATTGTTGGATTAATTTTTGTTGATTAGATCAATATTTAGATTAATCAGTTTTACCATTTATTTAGTGTGATTGTTGCATTAATTTTGAATGGGGATGTATTTCATGGACCTAGTTTTGAATGGTTTGTTCTGTAATTAGATTACGATATTTTTGTTCTAGAAACGGTCCATGAACTCCATGTTGTTAGTTTTAGGTTTTGTTTATTTTCTTATTGTATGACAAACAAATAAACCGACAAACTGCTTATAAATGGATTAATGTGCAAAGTGTAACATATAATCTCGTTAATACTTCCACTTACAAGTACAAAGTTGTATAGGTTATGAGGTTTCCTACCCTCCGTCAAGCTCTGGAAAATTGAAATCTAAATTGAAATATTATTCTTTCGAGTATGTCGGGGTAATATTTTTGGGGAAGGTTGATAAATTCCTAGAGTGAATTAGATGCCTTTGGTTGTGACAAATCAAACTCCTAGAAACCGTATGGGTTGTCGGGTAAGATTCAATTGTCAGACTAATAGGAGTTGACGGTTTAAACTTAGATAGTTCAGCGAGCCATAAAAACCGAATGGGTTGAGGGAAAGTGAACTATGGGCAAAAGAAGATCGAATCATCCACTAGATGGGTTGGTGTTAGACACCACTTTATAAATAATGATATAATAGAAACCATATGGGTTTCCCTTTATTAAACTTTGTAAAGAATTCGATCACCATTAAGAAGTCAACCGTGACTTCCAGATTTCACATGGGAGTGTGCAAATGCCAATAAAATAGTGGGAGCCGAGTTATGAATAAAGAAAGTTCTTAAATTCTTTACTCGGATCATAATTAAACAATCACTAACGAATCTTAAATTATTCTCTGCAGTTAATAAATTCTCTCAAAATGACAATGAACCCACTCGCTATACTACTTGAAAAGAACGTCCTGACTAGTCCGAACTATGTGGACTGGCTTGGGAACTTGAGGATTGTTCTCACTATGGAAATGCTGGGATATGTCTTGGAGGCGGACATTCCGGCGGCTCCTGCAAGAACCCGAGCCAATCAGGAAGAAGTCGATGCCCATGAGAAATGGGTAAAATACGACGTAAGAGTGCGCGGGTACATGTTAGGCTCAATGACTAATGAACTTCAACGTGCCCATGAAAAGATGACGTCTTCGAGAGCCATCTTGTTGCACCTGGATGAGCTCTATGGAGAGCATAGTCGAACTGCCAGATATGAGATATCAACGCAATTATTCGGCGCCAGGATGAAGGAAGGATAGAGGGTTGGGGATCATGTATTCAAGATGATCTCGATGATTAGAGATTGGAAGCTCTTGATTTTCAGATGCATGCATATCTCCAAATTAACCTTATCCTGCAGTCACTTCCTGACTCCTTTTCCCAATTTATCATGAACTTCAACTGCAATGAGATTGCATGTAACTTAGCTGGGATAATGAACAAACTGACGACGGCCCAGTCTCACATGAAGACAAAGGGAAAGGAAGCTGCACTTGTTATTTCTTCTCGGACTTGGAAGTCCAAGAATAAGAAGAAAAAGAACAAAAAGCAGTTAGGTCCAGTATCCAAGATCAATAAGGGAAAGGGCAAAGCCCCAGTGGTTCAAAAGAGTGTGCCTTAACTGCGGTGAACTAGTCCACTTGAAGAGGTACTTTCCAAAGATTGACCATAATGTGCCTTCAGGTACGGAACTAATGGTTTTAGAAACTACATTTTCCGTAACTGTATATTCTACTTCTTGGATACTTGATTCCGGTGTGAGTTCTCACATTTGTACAATGAATCAGGATCTGGAACGAAGTAGGAAGCTGAATTCAGGGGAGGTGATGGCCACCATCAGAAGTGGACATGGTGTCGAGGCTTCTGATATTATATCCCTTATGTTGAATTTAGAATCTGGTTTTATTCCTACTTTAGATGATGTACTTGTTTTGCCCAAGGGGCATAAGAATATTGTATCAATTCTGGTCATGGACCGAAAGAGATTTCACTTCTTTATTGGAGATGGGCCCTTTCGTATTTATTTCAGAAATAAATTGGTTAGTACTGCTACATTATTAAATGGTTTATACCATTTGAACTAAAGAATAAAACAACTGTGAACACTATAACTAGGAAGCGTGGTATAGATGAAACAAACCAAGCACTGAAGTGGCATCTTAGACTTGGTCATATTGGTCAGACCAAGGTTCATAAAATGGAGAAAGATGGGCTTACGGGTCCATTGGGATCAGATCCCTATCCAACTTGTGAATCTTTCCTTCAAGGTAAAATGACTAAGTTACCCTTCGCAGGGACTTTTGAAAGAGCTGTTGAAAAACTTGGATTGATCCATACCGAAGTCTGTGGCCCTTTTGAAGTGTCACGAGATGGCTTTCAGTATTTCATTACATTCGCTGATGAACATACTAGGTATGGGTTCATGTTCTTAGTGAAACATAAGTCTGAAACTTTTGATAAATTCAAGGAATTTAAAGCCCTAATTGAAAATCAAATAGGTGATCGTGTTAAGACTCTTCGGTCAGACCGAGGTGGTGAGTACATGAGTATCGAGTTTGATGAGTTCTTAAAAGAACTAGGAATGGTGTAACAATTCACTTCTCCACCTACTCCACAATTAAATGGTGTATCAGAAACAAGGAACCAAACCTTATTTGACATGGTTCGCTCCATGCATAACTATACTGATCTACCGATTTATCTGTTGGGACACGCACTCCTTACTGCTGCGCATATATTGAACAGATGTCCTTCCAAATCCGTTCCTAAGACTCCACATGAGATGTGGAGAGGTAGGAATCTAAGTCTTAATCACATTATGATTTGTGAATGCCCTGCTTATGCCAAGAAGACTGAAGTAGAGAAATTGGAAGCTAGGTCTATGAAAGGTCGTTTCATAGGATATCCAGGGGATTCCATGGGATATCTATTCTACATGCACGAAGATCATAGAATCATCGTTGCTATACAAGCACAATTCATGGAAGATCAGTTTATTTATGAAGGAGGCGCAGGTAGAAATATTTCTTTGGAAGAAATAAAAGAAACACCAAATGAGACACCTGTGCAAGATATTAGAACCGAACCTTCTGAAATACAAACACAACCTCGCAATTCTAGTAGAATTTCTCAATTACCTGAGAGGTATGGCTATCTATATCATGAGAAACTGGGTGTCCATGAGATGACAGAAAGTAGTCAAGAGAATGATCCTTCTACATACGATCAAGCGATGGTAGATGTTGACTCCGCCAAGTGGCAAGAAGCTATGGAAGCTGAGATAGACTCAATGCATGCTAATCAGGTCTGGACTTTAGTAGATCGTCCTAAAGGCATAGTGCCTATTGGAAACAAATGGATTTATAAAAGAAAGACTGATAGAGATGGCAAGGTTGATACCTATAAGGACAGGCTTGTGCAAAGGGTTATTCCCAAAGAGAAGGCATCGATTACTTCGAGACCTTCTCACCTGTAGCTATGATTAAGTCTATTAGCATGATGCTTTCTATAGCAGCCCACTTAGATTATGAAATATGGCAAATGGATGTGAAAACGGCATTTCTAAATGGATTCCTCGAGGAGGAGATTTACATGGAACAGCCTAAGGGATTAATATCTCAAACTAATATTCATAAAGTACGCAAACTTCAGCGTGCCATTTATGGATTGAAGCAATCTTCGTGAAGTTGGAATCTTCGTTTTAACGAGACAGTCAAAGAGTTTGATTTTGTCCAAAACGAAGAGGAGCTCTGTATTTACAAGAAGGTTAGTGGGAGCAAGATTGCGTTCTTAATACTATATGTAGATGACATTCTACTTATGAGAAATGATGTAGGAATGCTCAGTTATGTGAAAGCTTGGCTTTCAAAAGAGTTCTCAATGAAAGACTTGGGAGAAGCTACATATAATCTGGGTATTCGCCTCTACCGGGATAGAGCAAAATGAATATTAGGTCTTTCCCAAGCCCTCTACATAGAAAAGATCCGGAAGCGATTTAGGATGGAAGATTCTAAAAGAGGGTTTCTACCTATACAACATATTGCAAAACTTTCCTTAGAGATGTGTCCTCAAAGTGAGGAAGACAGAAAGGAAATGAGCAAGGTACCCTATACTTCGGCAGTAGGTAGCCTCATGTACGCTATGATTTGCATTAGACCAGACATTGCCTATGCTGTGAGCATAGTAAGTCGGTTTCAGTCAAATCCAGGGCAGGAACATTGGACTGCTGTAAAGAACATTCTTAATTACCTAAGGAGGACTAAAGACTTGGTTCTTACATACGACGATGGAGAACTTAGAGTGATGGGTTATACAGACTCAGATTTTTTGGGGGACATGGATGCCTAGATGTCCACATCAGGGTATATCTTTACTCTGAATGGTGGGGCAGTTTCTTGGAGAAGTGCCAAGCAAAGATCGACTACAATCTCTATATGTCAAGCCGAATATCAGGCAGCCACGGAGGCTGCTAAAGAAGCATTTTGGATTAAGAAGTTCACTGAGGAACTTCAAGTGGTTCCTAATGCAGAGAAGCCGGTGATGCTATTTTATGACAACGACGGAGCTGTTACACAGGGTTAGGAGCCCAGGGATCACCACAACACCAAATATATTGCGAGAAAATATCATTTTGTTAGAAAAATGGTTGAGGAAGGAAATGTTATACTGCAGGGAGTAGACACAGCAAATAACGTTGCTGATCCGCTTACCAATGCACTATCTCAGAAGGTCTTAGAGAGACATCTGGAGATTTTGGGTATTAGATACCATAGTTTCTGGCATTGAGTGCAAGTGGGAGATTATTAGGAATATGCCCTCGAATGTCACTCAGAGGATGAGAGAGTGAGAGAATTTGTATTGTAATTATGAATATTATATTTAATAAGGCAATTATTGTTTCTATATTATTGTATATCACTGGCATTGTGATTTGGTATATAGAATAATAGTCCTTGCATTTGAGAGCAAACATTCTACTCCTTATGGAGATTAGGAGATAGGCACTGGAAGTTTTTAGAGCTCGAATGCTTAACTAGTTCGCAAGTCGATAAAACTTAATTGGACATTAAGTTTAGCCAATATTTGTATAACGTGTACTTTGACATGAAGAGTTCCTGTCTTCACTAAGAGTTAGTGGGAGCACACGTTATAGGTATGCTAATGAGATTAGTATAATCGAAGATGACTCACCTCGATTTGGTCACAGGGATATCACTCAAGGTTTGTCAATGACTGAATGGAAAGGTTGTGATAGGTATACGTGGACCTTTGAATTGAGGTTTCAGTAGGAGATGTGCTTGTGACATTAAGTTAGTCATTAGAGTAGTTCGATCAATCGCCGGTTGGTGGGGTCAACCTCGAAATGCAATTTAGTGGGCATGTAGCAGTCTCTAATGAATACCGAGAGAGGATTCTGTTAGGTATATGCCCTCGAATGCCACTTAGAGGATGAGAGAGTGAGAGCATTTGTATTATAATTATGAATATTTAATAAGGCAATAATTATTTCTATATTATTGTATATCACTGGCATTGTGATTTGGTATATATAATAATAGTCCTTGCATTTGAGAGCAAACATTCTACTCCTTATAAAGATAAGGAGATATGTACTGGAAGTGTTTAAAGCTTGAATGCTTAACTCGTTCGCAAGTCGATAAAACTTAACTGGGCAATAAGTTTAGATAAGACTTGTATAACGTGTACTTTGATATGTAGAGTGACGACCTTCACTAAGGGTTAGTGGGACCACACGTTATAGGTATGCTAATGAGATTAGTATACTCGAACACGACTCACCTTGATTTAGTCACATAGATATCACTGAGGGTTTGTCAATGACTGGATCGAAAGGTTGTGATAGGTATACATGCACCTTTGATTTGAGGTTTCAGCAGGAGATGTGCTTGTGACATTAAGTTAGTCATTAGAGTAGTTCGATCCAATCGTCGATGGGTGGGGTGAACCTCGAAATACACTTTAGTGGGCAAGTAGCAGTCTCTACTGAATATCAAGATAGAATTCTTTCTCCTGTAAGTGAGCAGGTAAATGTCCTATGCGGTTAATGGCAAATGAGATTATAAGTCTTTAGCCAAAGAATTTAGAGCTAGTTGTATTTGATACACGAGAGCTCGATGATCTCAGTTTGCATTAATAGAAATCATAGAGTCAAGTTACAGTAGGGTTTGACTTTACCGTGACCCTAATACTTGACCGGGACATATGATTGAAGGGTTTATACGTATACGGTATTCACGACATAATGGTTTTGGAATGATCCGATCATTCGTTCTTAGTTGGGTTACGGTACGAAGCACTAGACTGGCTAAGTGTTACCCGTACTCCTTGGTTCCTCCCATTGCCGACTAAGACGGACCTACAGAGTCGCGCACAAGGATATTGGATGGATAAATATGTATTTATTATCTCTTCATTAATATGAGATATTAGATATCTAATTTGATTTATTTGATAAATCAAGCGATCTAGTGAATTGAAATTAATTACCGGGTAATTAATTTAATTCATAAATAATTATTTCTTAGAAATATATTATTATAATTTTGTATTTTATAAAATTAATTAATTAGATTAATTAATCAAGTATAAATACATTTGGGATAAAACAAAGTGTATTTAACGGACTAGACACGCGAATGTCCGGTACACGAACCGAGTGGCTCGGCTCGTTTTTTCACCTAAACTCAAGTGGGCTGCCTCCCTCTCATGCTTGGAAATTCACCATGTGTTGTGTGGGGTGTGTTAGTCATATTTTACAAGGTTGAGGACAAAATGCATGAGATTTGGAATCTCATCATTTTGATATCACTTTGTATTATATATTGAGATGTCTTTCACACCTCAAATAAGAGTTGAAAAACATCCCCCCCCCCCCCCCCACAAAAACTTGTTCAGCCGTGAATTTATCACAAGAGGAGAGAGAAAAATTTATTTTCATTTTTCTTGTTCATCTTAGAGAGAAAGAAAATTGTTGGTATAAAATCGGATATTTGCGCCGTTTGTGAGGAAGCGTAAATAAATTGCGGAAAATGAATCGCACCAGGATTTATAGAGGTTCGGCTATTAACGAAGCCTACGTCCTCTTTCGATGTATATTTTTCTTTAGGATTAAGATCAAAACCTCTACGCCTCTCTTCTATCGGTCGAGGGATTACCGTTACAAGCTCGTCTTCTATCGGTCCGAGTAAAACCGTTTTTCCTTTTCTATTGGATAAGGAATCAACCACTCTAGCTTTCTATGGGTACTAGATAGACCTCACTTAGATAGCGATTGCGATTCTAACAATGCCGGATACTTGATCCTAATAACACCGAATCCAATCGTATCTTTTTCTTTTACCTCTCGTGTATAATGTTTAATGTATAAACACTCAAACTAACAATATATAGCTCAATATTACAACAAAAATGTAAGTATATGAATCTCAGATGTATGACTCGTTTGCTTGAAGTTGTTGTACTCAAACAATACCATAGGAATGGTATTTATAGGCATTTTCCACAAACTAGCCGTTGCTGGCTGTTTTGACTTGCTAGCGTGCGCTAGCCTTCTTTATTTGTAACACCCCCAATCCACTCAGGGATATTACATGCCGTAGACCCTCTCCTCGAGGATCTACCAGACTGATAACTAAAATCAAACATCTAAACATCTCCTTTAAGGCTAAAATGACTCAGTAGACCGATTTGGTCTTTCAACAATAACATACAACTCAATTCCAAACACATACCCACACAGGGGTCAAAATACAATAAACTCCCGTACAACGGGGAAAAATACTGCAGCGGAAAAGAAAATACAACTGGACCAAAACGACATCAACGGATCCTCGTGTGATTAGTATCGTTCATCTTTCATCATCCTTCGTGCCGACCCTGTGTTATGCTCCAAAACCTGAATGCAAAAATAGACATCCACCCCCCGAATACTCGGGGGTTAGCAAAACTCCACTGTTTTGCTAGTGCAAGTACAAGTGCAAAAATACGATCCATACAATTCAAGTTCCAAGAATAACAATAATCAGAAATCCTCAAAAATTAAATTACAACGAAACGAATACTTCCCGAGGCAAGAGTTTGAGTAAGACATTCCAAAACCGAAAGACCACAATTAAAGGGAAACAATTTATGAAACAGTTTAAAATGCCATCGAGAGTTTTAATAGAAAACAATTTATGGATTATCAAATCCTTATCTTTCTAAAATCAACAGGGGTCACAGCCCAAAGGTTTTGTTTTCGCAAATAGAAAACCGACAACAGTTCACAGGGCCAAAACCCAAGTCACGTGTCCTCGACGGACATAAAATTAATACCAACTCGTGAAGTTTTTACTCGTGATTCCCGGACTCAACCCATTGGAAATCCCTCCGTGATCCCATCGGACCCCCCTAGGTGAGTAAAATACATTCACTAAAGAAACACCAACATGTGAAGTCTTTCACTCGTGAATCCTGGACTCAACCTATTGGAATTCCCTCCGTGATCCCGTCGGACCCCCCGAGGTGAGTAAAATACGTTAACTAAATAAACACCAACCTGTGAAGTCTTTCACTCGTGAATCCCGGACTCAACCTATTGGAATTCTCTCCGTGATCCCGTAGGACCCCCCGAGGTGAGTAAAATACGTTCACTAAATAAACACCAACCTGTGAAGTCTTTCACTCGTGAATCCCGGACTCAACCCATTGGAATTCCCTCCGTGATCCCGTCGGACCCCCCGAGATGAGTAAAATACGTTCACTAAATAAAATATCACACCAAGCATCGCCTTGGGAACAGGGTAATACCATTGATCCCGCCCGAGGCCTCGAAGGACCCTCCCGAGCTGGCTAGATAAACAAATCACACACATAGCACAATGCAACAAAGATATCCAAACAATTCATTCAGAGGTATCAAACACTTAGCAAAACACCTCGTCAAACCACAACGCACCGAAATGAAATAATATACGTCCACACGCAATACCAAGTGCAACATCAACACCAAACATATCCATAGAAATCACATAGTCATTTACAAACTACACCATTCACAAAACACACGCGTTTTGAAAGTGAGCCTTTGGCTAGCCAAATCTATTGAAAACTCGTTTCAAATAACCAAACAAACACATTGAGACGGTAACCAATCATCATATCCACGAAACAAGAAAAGTATGTACAAGGTACATGCCTTGAACAACCACAATGCGGAGAATCGAACGGAGTAGGTTGGCACGAACCGACTACGAACCCGCCGACTCCACCGAATGCCAACTCGCGATAATAAACTACGGAGGACAATAATAACAATGAAAATAAGTTCCATAGCATGACTCAAAGCCGTTGAATTCAAAGAACGAACGACGAATGTTCAAGTGTTTTTCCCAAAACGGCCAAGAACACGATTCGTCCCGACAAAACACGAAAACGGAATTCCAAGTTGAAATATAGATATACAATCCATACAATATGTTTAACAACATCATTTAACCATAATCGATCCATTAAAAACGGATGAAAAATGAGATCGAGGACAAATCCCCCAAAAAGTCGATTTGAAGGAAATCAAGAAATATACTTCGATTCGACGAAGAACAATGGATTAAATGATGTTAAACACAAGAATACTACCAAGATTAATCATACCCATCATGAATTAATCAACAACACGGAACGAATCGGACAAAAATGCAAAAACCCCCAAATTCACGAAATTAGGGTTCTACGGAGAGATTACCTTGATTCGCTGGATCAAAGGATGATAACGGATGATTAATCAATGATATAACCTCAAGAACTTCATGGATTTGTTTTTAAACAACATGGCTCCATGATAAGCACACCCTCAGCCGCGGAAGAGAAGGAGAAGAAGGAGAAAAATGGCCAAAAACCCATCTGCGGGGCCTTAAATTGGCTGTCTGCCGGCCGAGTTACGTACGTAACCGGCCAAGGGCTTACGTACGTAACCGGCCATGGCTGAGACGCTGCCCAAAAATGCCGGCATCCTTACGTACGTAACCGGCCAATGGTTACGACGTATCGGCATTACGACGTATCGCGAGCGCTCGCACGTAACTCGGCGGTCTTGGCACAGGCTGATCGCCGGCCATGACTCGGTCGGGGCCAACTCCGACGGCCCGAACGACCCCGAAACCCGAACCTGAATACGAATCGAAGATACGGTTACGAAGTACTCACAAAGACGAATTCGAGCACTAAGAGAACACACGATTCCGAGCACCCGAAGGCTCGAAATTCGACAACGGAAAGTAATTATCCCAACCTTTGGGAAATTACGAAAATGGCCCAAAACGTCCGAAATACACGATACATGATCGAAAAACCAAGCCTAAGCTTGAAAAATGAATAATAACATTAAATGAACTTACGAGAAAGTCGAAACAACAGTTTCGAACGAGATTCGCAAGAATCGAACTCAAGTGCGGAAAAGTCGCTAAAAAGCACGGAACTCAACAAAACGACACAGAAACGAACTCGGATGTCAAAAAGTGTAGAATTAATCATTCCCAGAATGACGAAACGGTCATGAGCGAGTCGTCAAAACGTACTTCCGCCAAAAAAAAGAAATTACTGGAAATCGAAATTACGGGTATTACATCCTACCCACCTTAAAAGAAGTTTCGTCCCGAAACTTAAAACAAGTAGGGAGAAGAAATATTCCCTGCCAGGAAAACTCGACGAGATACAGAAAAACCGAAAACTAGCGCCCGACGGCGAAAAGCTGCAAGAAACGCAAAGAGACATACGGCGTGAAAATACGCTCCACGACGACTAACACAACGCCACCGGTAGAGACATAATAAAATCAACAAGTGACAAGCGTCATCAAACAGACAATACAATCGAGTCGATTATCCGGACAATCACAAAACACAACGAACGAAAATCAATATGATTGACTAACCCAACGGTACATCAATCAAAACGCGAGCTAACCGCTGAACAAATACGGAATTCCACCGCCCAAGGGTTGGAAGATTGAAAACGAGACTAACTTCCCGAACTTAAGGGAATTACGAAGGAGCCTAAATGCTCAACAATCACGAAACGAAAACAAAAACCGAACAAACAAACGACCGAGACAACAAAAATCGAACAATCATGTCCGAAACACGAAGGATAATAAAATTCAAACAACAACTCCCAGGATGATCTGGTGAGAACAACAAGACATGCATTCCCATAAATCCACAGGAAAGGGAATAGCGATTGAAAAGTCACAACGACAAATGAGTTATTCCGAAACAATACCACCATCGTTCGATCAACAAAAGCAAGGGATAGGGAAAGTTCAGAAAATGTCAACGAACATAAACGAGTCGACAGAGTCGAAAATACAGAAATTCAAAATCCGATCCACGTCGAATAGAAGAGTTAATAGAACCAAATGATGTCACTTCCGAACAAGGTTCACAAGAATCGAACCGAACTCGAAAAAGTCACAGCGATAACTAGATCGACCCACAACAAGATCACAGTTTGTTCGGACGATGAAACCGAAATACAGAACAAGTTCATAAGGTATCAACGAACATGAGCGAATCGATAGACTGGAGAAAGAGAAAATACAGAAGTCAAAATAGTACGTGTATTACCCCCGACCTCATCCACAAAATTCACAAAAACAGGAGCAAGGTAACAAGACATTAAACAACCGACACATAACAGAATGATTACCGATGCACACGGCCATACCAAACCAAGCTCTAATAGCTCGCACATGCGCGACAACGCAGAAATCACCACGAGGCGACAATGTTCAACAACAACATCCCACCTCTCACAGAGGGATAACACAACATATGTGTGGAAAGCGACTCAACGCTCACACCGCCAATTCGATCATACTCGGGAGCAAACATCATAATGAGAACGCAAACATCATACATACATACCCAACCCTTAAACAGGAACGGATAGGTTTTAAAAACGAAAACCTCATTTTGAAAATAATTTTAGAAGAACACCGGTTGATCTTGAGTATCACCTTTCAAAAAAAGTACAAACGTGAGACATCGTTATCGAGACTTTGGAGAACCATTTCACATTAGATAGAAATGAGGACACTTTCTCTTAGTAAAAAATTTCAGAATATTCGACCCTCGGGTCTAAATAAAAGTGTTTCTAAAACATTGAAAATATCTCAAAACATTTTGGTCCTCAAGGTAGAAGAATTTGGAAACATATTGTGGCACCTTGGATGTACCACGAGAAAATAATTCATTTTAAAAGTACGTCTCGAAATTTATTTTCTAAGATACTCAAGGTTTCCAAAGATAATTAAATGGGCTAGAATGCCCAAAAATTTCAGGTAATTACACAAAACTTTATAGCGCCGTGGGTCCCGCTAGAACATGTGCTAAAACCATTTACAAAAACGCCAAAAAGGCCGATGACGGTAATATTTCAAAAATTCACAAAAGCCATTTACAAAATACTAAATACCGTCATAAGAATTTAGCCAAAACGATCAAGGCCATAATGCCAAAAACTCGGTTAAGGGTATCGGTTTTCGAAATAAAACTCTGTTGGTAAAATACCGAAAGTCATTACAAAAGAACTCACGCAACGGATAATAGAAATACAGTTCAACATGCATAATCCAGCAACACTACTCCTTATATGAACGAAATATTAGAGTCAAATAACCACATTTCACGAAATAAAAATCCATAAGAGGATTCCATCACTGAACAAACAATCATAAAAATAGCTCGTGTCACACGAGGCACAACACAAAGAAGGGAGACTTACAGCCACAGGTCGCACGAAGATGATGATTGCCCCACGATACTAATCACGACCAACAAACTCGGACGACGCGTCGCGACACGACTCAGTCAGACAAAATCCGACGAGACAAAACTCCATAGACACCACTGACCCGACAACCTAGGTTTCCACAACCTGGCTCCGATACCATTTATGTAACACCCCCAATCCACTCAGGGATATTACACGCCGTAGACCCTCTCCACGAGGATCTACCAGGCTGATAACTAAAATCAAACATCTAAACATCGCCTTTAAGGCTAAAATGACTCAGTAGACCGATTTGGTCTTTCAACAATAACATACAACTCAATTGCAAACACATACCCACGCAGGGGTCAAAATATAATAAACTCCCGTACAACAGGGAAAAATACTGCAGCGGAAAAGAAAATACAACTGGACCAAAACGACATCAACGGATCCTCGTGTGATTAGTATCGTTCATATTTCATCATCCTTCATGCCGACCCTGTGTTATGCTCCAAAACCTGAATGCAAAAATAGACATCCACCCCCCGAATACTCGGGGGTTAGCAAAACTCCACTGTTTTGCTAGTGCAAGTACAAGTGCAAAAATACGAGCCATACAATTCAAGTTCCAAGAATAACAATAATCAGAAATCCTCAAAGATTAAAATACAACGAAACGAATACTTTGCGAGGCAATAATTTGAGTAAGACATTCCAAAACCGAAAGACCACAATTAAAGGGAAACAATTTATGAAACAGTTTAAAATGCCATCGAGAGTTTTAATCGAAAACAATTTAGGATTATCAAATTCTTATCTTTCTAAAATCAACAGGGGTCACAGCCCAAAGGTTTTGTTTTCGCAAATAGAAAACCGACAACAGTTCACAGGGCCAAAACCCAAGTCACGTGTCCTCGACGGACATAAAATCAATACCAACTCGTGAAGTTTTTACTCGTGATTCCCGGACTCAACCCATTGGAAATCCCTCCGTGATCCCGTCGGACCCCCCGAGGTGAGTAAAATACATTCACTAAATAAACACCAACCTGTGAAGTCTTTCACTCGTGAATCCCGGACTCAACCCATTGGAATTCCCTCCGTGATCCCGTCGGACCCCCCGAGGTTAGTAAAATACGTTCACTAAATAAACATCAACCTGTGAAGTCTTTCACTCGTGAATACCAGACTCAACCCATTGGAATTCCCTCTGTGATCCCGTCGGACCCCCCGAGGTGAGTAAAATACGTTCACTAAATAAACACCAACCTGTGAAGTCTTTCACTCGTGAATCCCGGACTCAACCCATTGGAATTCCCGCCGTGATCCCGACGGATCCCCCGAGGTGAGTAAAATACGTTCACTAAATAACATATCACACCAAGCATCGCCTTGGGAACAGGGTAATACCATTGATCCTGCCCGAGGCCTCGAAGGACCCTCCCGAGGTGGCTTGCTAAACAAATCACACACATAGCACAATGCAACAAAGATATCCAAACAATTCATTCAGAGGTATCAAACACTTAGCAAAACACCTCGTCAAACCACAACGCACCGAAATGAAATAATATACGTCCACACGCAATACCAAGTGCAACATCAACACCAAACATATCCTTAGAAATCACATAGTCATTTACAAACTACACCATTCACAAAACACACGCGTTTTGAAAGTGAGCCTTTAACATGGCTAGCCAAATCTTTTGAAAACTCGTTTCAAATAACTAAACAAACACATTGAGACGGTAACCAATCATCATATCCACGAAACAAGAAAAGTATGGATAAGGTACTTGTCTTGAACAACCACAACGCGGAGAATCGACCGGAGTAGGTTGGCACGAACCGACTACGAACCCGCCGACTCCACCGAATGCCAACTCGCGATAATAAACTACGGAGGACAATAACAACAATGAAAATAAATTCCATAGCATGACTCAAAGCCGTTGAATTCAAAGAACGAACGACGAATGTTCAAGTGTTTTTCCCAAAACGGCCAAGAACACGATTCGTCCCGACAAAACACGAAAACGGAATTCCAAGTTGAAATGTGGATATACAATCCATAGAATATGTTTAACAACATTATTTAACCATAATCGATCCATCAAAAACGGATGAAAAACGAGATCGAGGACAAATCCCCCAAAAAGTCGATTTTAAGGAAATCAAGAAATATACTTCGATTCGACGAAGAACAATGGATTAAATGATGTTAAACACAAGAATACTACCAGATTAATCATACCCATCATGAATTAATCAACAACACGGAATGAATCGGACAAAAATGCAAAAAACCCCAAATTCACGAAATTAGGGTTCTAGGGAGAGATTACATTGATTCGCTGGATCAAAGGATGATAACGGATGATTGATCAATGATATAACCTCAAGAACTTCATGGATTTGTTGTTAAACAACATGGCTCCATGATAAGCACACCCTCAGCCGCAGAAGAGAAGGAGAAGAAGGAGAAAAATGGCCAAAAACCCGTCTGCAGGGCCTTATATAGGCTGTCTGCCGGCCGAGTTACGTACGTAACCGGCCAAGGGCTTACGTACGTAACCGGCCATGGCTGAGACGCTGCCCAAAAATGCCGGCATCCTTACGTACGTAACCGGCCGAGGGTTACGTACGTAACCGGCCAAGGGTTACGTACGTAACCGGCATTACGCATGAATCGCCGGCGCCACTGCGTAACTCGGCGATCTTGGCTTGGGCCCAGACTGCCCGGCCATGACTCGGTCAGGGCCAACTCCGACAGCCCGAACGACCCCAAAACCCAAACCTGAATACGAATCGAAGATACGGTTACGAAGTACTCACAAAGACGAATTCGAGCACTAAGAGAACACACGATTCCGACAACCTGAAGGCTCGAAATTCGACAATGGAAAGTAATTACCCCAAACTTTGGGAAATTATGAAAATGGCCCAAAACGTCCGAAATACATGATACATGATCGAAACACCAAGCCGAAGCTTGAAACATGAATAATAACATTAAATGAACTTACGAGAAAGTCAAAACAATAGTTTCAAACGAGATTCGCAAGAATCGAACTCAAGTGTGGAAAAGTCGCTAAAAAGCACGGAACTCAACAAAACGACACCGAAACGAACTCGGATGTCAAAAAGTGTAGAATTAATCATTCCCAGAATGACGAAACGGTCATGAGCAAGTCATCAAAACGTACTTCCGCCAAAAAAAGAAATTACTGGAAATCGAAATTACGGGTATTACAAAGCGTGCGCTAACTCATTAGCGTGCCTGTAGCGTGCGTTAGACTGTTCCCAGTTTCAGTCCAGTAGCTTCGTTTCTTCTTTAACGTACGTTATGCCTTCTGCCTTACGTACGTAACCCTCTTGTATTATCATGCGTTAATAACTCATTGTAGCGTGCGCTAATCCAATATATCTGTTGCATGGATTGTCAAAGTATCCGTTTGATATGCTGACTTTGACCTGCTTTTCCCAACGTTCTGATTGACTTGATTCAAACTGCTTAGCGTTTGCTATTCCTTCTTTGTAGCGTGCGCTAATGCTGACTTCATTGCATACGACATTCTGTGTTTGAATTCCTTCACAACGGTCACAAGAATTCGATAGCGTGCGTTAATGATAACGTGTAGCGTGCGCTATCTCATCAGATGACTTCACTTCAGCTTACTTCGAACTTGGCTGGAATGCAGATGACTCCTAGTTAGCGTGCGCTAACATTTATGTCTTAGCGTGCGCTAGACATTGTAACACCCCCAAGTTATTCAGGGATATTACAGCGCCGTAAGCCCCGCCGTGGGACCCACAAGGCTAAACATACGCGGAACCATAAAATTGGACCGATAAGGTCTACACACAATGGAATGAAAAACAATACAAAGGTATTCGAAACATAGCCAATGTATTCACAAACATCACAACTCGAATCAATACTTCGGCAAAACACAGGCCGGAATATCAAGGAAAAGGGAAAACAATACTCGAGTATTCAATAGACAATCCAGTACAACAACACTGAACGGGAAACTCCAAACATAACTGGAAGAAAGACACAGTATCACACTTGCCCACCATCTTCATGCCGACCCGATACCTGCCTGTCCGCTCTCCTGGAACCTGAAATACATAAAAAGTATTTCCCCCATAAAGGGGTTAGCCGTCGAATAGCTAGTGCAAGTATATCAAGTATGAAACACAATACTTCTCAACAATAAAGTAAAGGTAACCGTCAATTCATCAATTCAAGACTAGTATTCCGGAATAACTAAATCTCATAGCATCGCAACAATACATATATGAATACCGTGGAACCGCACCAGAGGCTTCGGAACCCTCAGAGGACCCGTCGGTCCGTCCCGGAGTGGTTAATTCATATTATCCATGGAATCGCACCAGAGGCTACGAAACCCTCAGAGGACCCGTCGGTCCGTCCCGGAGTGGATATAAATAAGCATGCCATTAATATTTCATACTTTCAAAGTCGAGAACGCACATTCATAAATATATACTTGCCTTTGAGACATCGACAATTCGAATGGAAAAAGGTATGAGTTCGGTAGGTCCAAGAACGCGCTTCCGGCACCTAAACGATTCGCAAGGAATATGATAATCAATTATCCATATTCAAATTACACGAAGAAACCCCCAAAACCCGTCTACGACTCATAAAGCTAAACGGATAATCAACTAGAGGTTGGAAATGTAATATCCGCAATTTTCGATTTCCGGTAATTTCTTTTTTTTTTCGGCGGAAGTCTGTTTTGACGACTCGCTCATGTCCGTTTCGTCATTCTGAGAATGATTAATTCTACACTTTTTGACATCCGAGTTCGTTTTGGTGTCGTTTCGTTGAGTTCTGTGCTTTTTAGCGACTTTTCCGCACTTGAGTTCGATTCTTGCGAATATCGTCCGAAACTGTTGTTTCGAGTTTCCCGCAAGTCCGTTTAACTTTGTTAGACGTGTTGTGAACTTCGGTTTGGTTATTCGATCACGTATCGTGATTTCCGGGTGTTTTGGGCCATTTTGTAATTTCTTGAAAGTTACGGGTATCCGTATCTGTAATTGTCGTCTCGACCCGTTTCTTGGTCGCGTATGACTAATTATGGTATTACGCTTTCATTTCGAGTCGTTTATGTTGTCCGCGAACTTTTCGTGTTCGTTCCGTGACGTTCGGAAATCGGGTCGCCGAGCCACAGCGGTTGGGGATGGCCGGACGGTTGCGGGGGCCGGACGATTGCGGCACCGCCGGGCCGGTGCGGTAGGAACCGGCGTAAGCGCACGCTACGGCCGGAAAGGCTGCCGCGCGCTAACCGGCAGTGTAGCGCACGCCAGGTGGCCTAGCGTCTGTGCTCGGGCACAGGCGATGGGGTTTCGAGGTTGGACTCGGTCGGGATCGGCGGTAGCGCACGCTACGCGAGCGTAGCGCGCGCTAGTCGGCAGCGTAGCGCACGCCTGTCGGCCGGCTAGCGTCGTTACTGGCCGGCGATTCGATCCGGTGGCTCTGGGCCAGTCGGCTAAGCGCGCAGTATCCGGCCGTAGCGCACGCTAGCGGGAGTTGGGTCGGCAGTTCGGTCGGCGGGGTTGGTCGGTGATGCCGGTCGTGTGGGCCACGGCCGAGGGTGCTCGGCCGTCTGCGGCCGATAGCGCACGCTAGTCCGGGAAGGCTAGCGCACGCTAGTCAGCCGATATAAATATGGTGGCGATCACATTTCACTTCGTTTTTCATTTCCTTCCTTCTCCGTCCGCGAATGGCGATTCATGGGCGACGAAGCCATGTTGTTTAACAACAAAACCATGAAGTTCTGGAGTCCATAACATCAATCAATCGTCCGTTATCATTCTTTGATCCAGCGAATCAAGGTAATCTTCCTTAGAACCCTAATTTCGTGAATTTGGGGATTTTTGCAATTTCGTCCGATTCGTTCCGTGTTGTTGATTAATTCATGATGGGTATGATTAATCTTGGTAGTATTCTTGTGTTTAACATCATTTAATCCATTGTTCTTTGTCGAATTGAAGTATATTTCTTGATTTCCTTCGAGTTGACTTTTTGGGGGATTTGTCCCCGATCTCGTTTTTCATCCGTTTTCGATGGATCGATTATGGTTAAATGATGTTGTTAAACATATTCTATGGATTGTATATCCATAATTCAACTTGGAATTCCGTTTTTGGGTTTTGACGGAACGAATCGTGTTCTTGGCCGTTTTGGGGGAAATCCTTGAACTTTCGTCATTTGTTCTTTGAATTCAGCGGCTTTGGGTCGTACTTTGGAATTCATTTTCGTTGTTATTGTTTTCGTTCGTAGTTCATTGTTGTGGATTGTCGTTCGGTGGAGTCGGCGAGTTCGTAGTCGGTTCGTGCCAACCTACTTCAGCCGATTCTCCGCGTTGTGGTCATTCGAGGCAAGTACCTTGTCCATACATTTCTTGTTTCATGGATATGATGATTGGTGATCGTCTTGGTTTGTTTGTTTGTTTGAAATGAGTTTTCAAAAGATTTGGTTAGCCTCGTTAAAGGCCTCTTTCAAAACCGTGTGTGTTTTGTGATTGGTGTGGTTCGTGAATGACTATGTGAATTCTATGTATATGCTTGGTGTTCATGTTGCACTTGGTATTGTGTGTGGACGTATATTATTTCATTTCGGTGCGTTGTGGATTGACGTGGTGTTTTGCTAAGTGTTTGATGCCTCAGGCGAATTGTTTGAATATCCTTGATGTGATATGTTATTTGTGTGAATGTGTGGATATGGTTGAAGGTCTACGGTGGCACATGGCATGTGATCATGTGGAGGATGCAACAAGTGATTGATCCAACCGTGAGAGCACGAGATAATCTACGGTGGCACATGGCATGTGATCATGTGGCGAGGATGCAACAAGCGATTGATCCAACCGTGAGATGTGTGTGATTTGTTTCGCTAGCCACTCGGGAGGGTCCTTCGAGGCCTCGAGTGGGATGTTGGTGGTATCGTCCGGTCCTAGGCGATGCGCGTGCGTGATTATGTTTCGTTGATTTTACGTCCGTTGAGGACACGTGATGTTGGGCTCGACCACCGTAAATAGTTGGTGATTTCCTATTTGCGAAAACAAAACCTTTGTTCTGTTACCCTATTGATTTTTGGAAAGAGAAGGAATTTATAATCCTAAATTGTTTTCTATTAAAACTCTCGATGGCATTTTAAACTGTTTTGTAAATTGTTTCCCTTATTTGCGATCTTTCGGTTTTGGAAATGTTTACTGAAACTCTTGCTTCGGGAAGTACTTTTCTTTACGTTTGGATCTTTGAGGATTCCTGATTATTATTGTTCTTGGAACTTGTATTGTATGGATCGTATTTTTGCACTTGTACTTGCACTAGCAAAACAGTGGAGTTTTGCTAACCCCCGAGTATTCGGGGGGTGGATGTCTATTTTTGCATTCAGGTTTTGGAGCATAGCACATGGTCGGCACGAAGGATGATGAATGATGAACGATACTAATCACACGAGGATCTGTTGACGTCGTTTTGGTCTAGTTGTATTTTCTTTTCCGCTGCAGTATCTTTTCCCCGTTGTACGGGAGTTTATTGTATTTTGACCCCTGCGTGGGTATGTGTTTGGGATTGAGTTGTATGTATTTGTTGAAAGACCAAATCGGTCTACTGAGTCATTTTAGCCTTAAAGGCGAGGTTTAGATGTTTGATTTTAGTTATCAGCCTGGTAGATCCTCGAGGAGAGGGTCTACGGCGTGTAATATCCCTGAGCGGATTTGGGGGTGTTACATAAATGGTATCAGAGCTTAGGTTGTGGAACCTAGGTCCGGGTCGATGGTGTCTATCGAGTTTTTGTCTCGTCGGATTTTATCTCACCGAGTCGTGTCGCGACGCGTCGTCGAGTTTGTTGGTCGTGATTAGTATCGTGGGCGATCATCATCTTCGTGCGACTGGCGTAAGTCTCCCTTCTTTGTGTTGTGCCTCGTGTGACACGAGCTATTTTTATGATTTATTTGCTAAGTGACGGAATCCTCTTATGGATTTTGATTTCTTGATACGTGACTATTTGACTCCCATATTTCTTTCATGTGAGGAGTAGTTCTTTGGATTGTGCATGTTGGGCTCTATTTCTTTTTTATTGCGTGAGTTCCTTTGTAATAGCTTTCGGTATCTTACCGATGAATTTTATTTGAAAATCGATTCCTTTAACCGAGTTGTTGGCCTTGACCGTTTTGACGGTAGTTGGGTGTTTTCAAATGATTTTGTGAGTTTTGATAAGTACTACCGTCATCGACCTTTTTGGGCATTCTTGTAATTGGTTTTTAGCTGGTGGGTTCCTAGCGGGACCCACGGCGCTATATTGTTCCTTGTAATTACGAAAATTTTGGGGCATTCTAACCCATTGAATTATTTTTGAAAACCTTGAGTATCTTAGAAAATTAAAATTCGAGACGTACTTTTAAAGCGAATTATTTTCTTGCGGTGTTTTCAAGGTGTTTTCTAATGCCGCAATACATTTCAAAAATTTTCGGTTGAGGACCAAAAATATTTTCGAGATATTTTCAAATGCGATTGCTTAGACCCAAGGGTCGAATATTTTGAAAGTTTTTCACTAAAGGAAAGGTGTCCTCATTTTTGTTCAAACGCAAGATGATTTTCAAAGTCTCGATAATGGTGTTTGTACTACTTTTTGTAAAATGATACTCAAGATCAACCGTTGTTTCCAAACTGTTTTCAAAAGGTGGTTCTCGTTTTTAAAACCTATCATTCTGTTTGCGGACCGGAAATGCGTGTATGGTTTTGAACTTTCGTTACGGTGTCAACCCGAATTGTGATTGAATTGGTGGCGTGAGCGTCGAGTCGTCGCCACGCATATGTTTTGTTGGCCCTTTGTGAGAGGTGTGAGCTGGTGTTTCTTGTTTATCGCCTCGTGGTGATTTGCGTATTGTCGCACTAGTGTGGGTTGTTAAAGCACGGATTTTTATGCGTTATACACATGGGTGATTGTTTCATGATGTTTGTGATTGTGTGATGGTATCGTTCGGGATGTTGTAATCTTGAATGATGCCGTTGTTGTTGTGATTTTTGTATGCGTTGATATGTCATGCTGAGTTGGCATCTCGGTATGTTGTTTTGCGGTGTTTTGATCCATTGTATCGAGCATTTATATTTTCGGTATGCCGAGCCGAGGCGTTTCAATCGTGATGTGCCGGGGCATGCACGTGTAAATTGTCCTTCTCGTCGATAACACATTTCAAGTGTGGACTCGAGGGACACCGAATTCAGTTTTGTGAATTGACTACCGAGACTTTCGGAGTTCGCGCTTCAGCACAAGTGTCAGAATCGGCTTTGAGAGGCCTTCGAAGGATTTTTCTGACGGTTGATGTTGTGTCGTCACCTTGATTTTGATGTTGTGAGTTGCGGGGGCGACCTTCATTTATAAGAGGTCGAATGTAGTACCCGTGTTGTTTTTAGACTTAAGTATTTTCTCTTTCTCGATTCTATCGATTCGCTCGTGTTCGTTGATCTGTCTCGAACTTGTTTTGTATTTCGGGTTCATCATTCGAGCAGTGTGATCTTGTTTTGTGTCAATCTGTTTATCGTTGTCTCTTTCCGAATTCGGTTCGTTTCTTGTGAACCTTGTTTTGAAGTAACATCTTTTGGTTCTACTAGTTCTTTTATTCGAAGTGGACTGGATCTTGAACTTTTAAATTTTCGACTGTGTCGTATCTTTTATGTTAGTTGAAATTTCTTAGCTTGTCCTTCTCCTTGCTTTTGTTGATCGAACGAGTGTGGTGTTATTTGAAATAACTCGTTGTCGTTGTGACTTTTCAATCGCTATTCCCTTTCTGTGGATCTTCGGCAATGCATGTCTTGTAGTTCTCACCGGATCATCACGGGAGTTGTTGTTTGAACTTTATTGTTCTTTGTGATTCGAACATGATTCTTCGATCTTTGTTGTCTCGATCGTTGTGGTTTGATCGTTTGATTGTTCGGTTTATATTGACCTCGTTCCGTGATTGGCGAGCATTCGAGACTCCTTCGTAATTCCCTTGATTCGGGAAATTAGTTTCGTTTCGATCTTCCATCCCTTAGGCGGTGGGATTCCGTGTTGTTCGGTTGACTCGCGTTTTGATTGATGTACCGTTGGGTTGGTCAATCATATTGATTTTCGTTCGTTGTGTTTTGTGATTGTCGGATAATTGACTTGGCTATATTATCCGTTTGATGACGCTTGTCACTTGTTGGTTTTATTATATCCCTAACGGCGACGTTGTGTTGGTCGCCGTGGAGCGCGTTTTCACGCCGAATAATCCTAAGCGTTGTATGTAACAATTCGCCGATGGGCGTTAGTTACGCATTCTTGAGTATCTCGTTGAGTTTTCTGGCGGAATATTTCTTCTCCTACTTGTTTTAAGTTTCGGACGAAACTTCTTTTAAGGAGGGTAGAATGTAATATCCGCAATTTTCGATTTCCGGTAATTTCTTTTTTTTCGGCGGAAGTCTGTTTTGACGACTCGCTCATGTCCGTTTCGTCATTCTGAGAATGATTAATTCTACACTTTTTGACATCCGAGTTCGTTTCGGTGTCGTTTCGTTGAGTTCTGTGCTTTTTAGCGACTTTTCCGCACTTGAGTTCGATTCTTGCGAATCTCGTCCGAAACTGTTGTTTCGAGTTTCCCGCAAGTCCGTTTAACTTTGTTAGACGTGTTGTGAACTTCGGTTTGGTTATTCGATCACGTATCGTGATTTCCGGGCGTTTTGGGCCATTTTGTAATTTCTTGAAAGTTACGGGTATCCGTATCTGTAATTGTTGTCTCGACCCGTTTCTTGGTCGCGTATGACTAATTATGGTATTACGCTTTCATTTCGAGTCGTTTATGTTGTCCGCGAACTTTTCGTCGTGTTCGTTCCGTACGTTTTCGGAAATCGGGTCGTCGAGCCCTGGCGGTTGCGGGACTGGCCGGACGGTTGCGGGACTGGCCGGACGATTGCGGGCACCGGCCGGACGGGTGCGGCAGGAACCGGCGTAGCGCACGCTACGGCCGGAAGGCTGCGCGCGCTAACCGGCAGGTGTAGCGCACGCTGCCGGGTGGCTAGCGTCTGTGCTCGGGCACAGGCGATGGGGTTTCGAGGTTCGGACTCGGTCGGGATCGGCGAGTAGCGCACGCTACGCGGCGTAGCGCGCGCTAGTCGCGGCGTAGCGCCTTGTCGGCCCGGCTAGCGTCGTTACTGGCCGGCGATTCGATCCGGTGGCTCTTGGGCCAGTCGGCTAGGGCGCGGTGTGATCCGGCCGTAGCGCACGCTAGCGGGAGTTGGGTCGGCGAGTTCGGTCGGCGGGGGTTGGTCGGTGATGCCGGGTCGTGTGGGCCACGGCCGAGGGTGCTCGGCCGATCACGCCGATAGCGCACGCTAGTCCGGGAAGGCTAGCGACGCGCTAGTCAGCGATATAAATATGGCCGGCAGTCACATTTCACTTCGTTTTCATTTCCTTCCTTCTCCGTCCGCGAATGGCGATTCATGGGCGACGAAGCCATGTTGTTTAACAACAAAACCATGAAGTTCTGGAGTCCATAACATCAATCAATCGTCCGTTATCATCCTTTGATCCAGTGAATCAAGGTAATCTTCCTTAGAACCCTAATTTCGTGAATTTGGGGATTTTTGCAATTTCGTCCGATTCGTTCCGTGTTGTTGATTAATTCATGATGGGTATGATTAATCTTGGTAGTATTCTTGTGTTTAACATCATTTAATCCATTGTTCTTCGTCGAATTGAAGTATATTTCTTGATTTCCTTGAGTTGACTTTTTGGGGATTTGTCCCCGATCTCGTTTTTCATCCGTTTTCGATGGATCGATTATGGTTAAATGATGTTGTTAAACATATTCTATGGATTGTATATCCATAATTCAACTTGGAATTCCGTTTTTGGGTTTTGACGGAACGAATCGTGTTCTTGGCCGTTTTGGGGGAAATCCTTGAACTTTCGTCATTTGTTCTTTGAATTCAGCGGCTTTGGGTCGTACTTTGGAATTCATTTTCGTTGTTATTGTTTTCGTTCGTAGTTCATTGTTGTGGATTGTCGTTCGGTGGAGTCGGAGAGTTCGTAGTCGGTTCGTGCCAACCTACTTCAGCCGATTCTCCGCGTTGTGGTCATTCGAGGCAAGTACCTTGTCCATACATTTCTTGTTTCGTGGATATGATGATTGGTGATCGTCTTGGTTTGTTTGTTTGTTTGAAATGAGTTTTCAAAAGATTTGGTTAGCCTCGTTAAAGGCCTCTTTCAAAACCGTGTGTGTTTTGTGATTGGTGTGGTTCGTGAATGACTATGTGAATTCTATGTATATGCTTGGTGTTCATGTTGCACTTGGTATTGTGTGTGGACGTATATTATTTCATTTCGGTGCGTTGTGGATTGACGTGGTGTTTTGCTAAGTGTTTGATGCCTCTGGGCGAATTGTTTGAATATCCTTGATGTGATATGTTATTTGTGTGAATGTGTGGATATGGTTGAAGGTCTACGGTGGCACATGGCATGTGATCATGTGGCCAGGATGCAACAAGAGATTGATCCAACCGTGAGAGCCTGAGATAATCTACGGTGGCACATGGCATGTGATCATGTGGCCAGGATGCAACAAGCGATTGATCCAACCGTGAGATGTGTGTGATTTGTTTCGCTAGCCAGCTCGGGAGGGTCCTTCGAGGCCTCGAGTGGGATGTCGGTGGTATCGTCCCGGTCCTAGGCGATGCGCGTGCGTGATTATGTTTCGTTGATTTTACGTCCGTTGAGGACACGTGATGTTGGGCTCGACCACGTAAATTGTTGGTGTTTTCCTATTTGCGAAAACAAAACCTTTGGGCTGTGACCCTATTGATTTTTGGAAAGAGAAGGATTTTATAATCCTAAATTGTTTTCTATTAAAACTCTCGATGGCATTTTAAACTGTTTTGTAAATTGTTTCCCTTATTTGCGATCTTTCGGTTTTGGAAATGTTTACTCAAACACTTGCCTCGGGAAGTACTTTTCTTTACGTTTGGATCTTTGAGGATTCCTGATTATTATTGTTCTTGGAACTTGTATTGTATGGCTCGTATTTTTGCACTTGTACTTGCACTAGCAAAACAGTGGAGTTTTGCTAACCCCCGAGTATTCGGGGGGTGGATGTCTATTTTTGCATTCAGGTTTTGGAGCATAGCACAGGGTCGGCACGAAGGATGATGAATGATGAACGATACTAATCACACGAGGATCTGTTGACGTCGTTTTGGTCTAGTTGTATTTTCTTTTCCGCTGCAGTATCTTTTCCCCGTTGTACGGGAGTTTATTGTATTTTGACCCCTGCGTGGGTATGTGTTTGGGATTGAGTTGTATGTATTTGTTGAAAGACCAAATCGGTCTACTGAGTCATTTTAGCCTTAAAGGCGAGGTTTAGATGTTTGATTTTAGTTATCAGCCTGGTAGATCCTCGAGGAGAGGGTCTACGGCGTGTAATATCCCCGAGCGGATTTGGGGGTGTTACAGGAAAATCGTCCAAAGTCTCACAAGTCCGAAAACGGCACAATCCAAACCGTAAAACCGTAGGAAAAGTATGTGTACGGTATAGCTACACCATAATCTCAAAGTTCTCAAGCTTCAAAACGGGTAAATCGGACGAATCTATGAAAAACCCCAAAATTCCCAAAAAGTAGGGTTCTAAAGATTTTTACCTTGATTCGGACGCTAGGAGGAATTAGATGTTGAGAAATCCTTGTTCTCCAACCAAATATGTTGTTGTTGGAAAGAAGATTGCTTCCAATCGCCCAAGATCGTCTCTCCCGAGCGATTTCCGTCGAAAAGGAGTGAAGTAGGTGAGAAATGACGAAATGGAAGTCAACTGTCATATTTATATCTGCCCAGCCTAGCGCACGCTACTCCTCCTTCATTAGCGTGCGCTAGAGAAGTTACCGGGTAGTCCAGTGGCTACTGCCATAAGATGTTAGCGCGCGCTACGAAACATCCTTTGCGTGCGCTAACTGCTGCCCTGCGAAAATCTCGGCTTACTGCCTGGGTCCGCTAGCGTGCGTTAATACTGAGCACTAGCGTGCGTTACACAACACATATAGCGTACACTAGCCGCTGCCTAGCGTGCGCTACCTGCTAGTCCAGAAAGTCTGAAACTCCCCTGCTTCTACTGACCAAAACATTAGCGTGCGCTACCATTATGCCTTAGCGTGCGCTACGTAACAGTTTTAGCGTGCGCTAGCCGAAGCATAGCGTGCGCTACTTGATAGTCCAGAAACCTGACAACCTCACTGCCTCTGCCGACCTGGACATTAGCGTGCGCTACGGACGGGTGTTAGCGTGCGCTACTAACCACTAATAGCGCGCGCTAACGAACTCCTAGCGTGCGTTAATCCGCCAGTCCAGAGAGCAGTCTGAGTTACTGGTTCTGACCTGACTGGCCCCCTTAGCGCGCGCTACGGTTCGAAGCTAGCGTGCGCTAATCAAGCTGAATTAGCGTGCGTTAGCCTAGGCCTAGCATGCGCTATATCTCTGGCACAGAACATTTCCGCAAGGTCTAAACGACATGATTAAGAACCAAGCGAGATACGAAACTCAATAACAATATCAACCACATCTCCAAGCATTTACAGAGCGACAAAAAATAAGGAGGATGACAGAGTCAAACAGTCAATAAAAGTACGGGTATTACATTCTCCCCCTCTAAAAAGAAGTTTCGTCCCGAAACTTAAGAAATAAATAGTTCGGGGTATTCCACCCGCATCTTCTCTTCCGTCTCCCAAGTTGCCTCCTCGACTCCATGTCTCGACCATTGCACTTTAACCAGTGGAATGGTCTTATGCGGAAGTTGTTTCTCGCGACGCTCAAGGATCTTCACGGGCCTCTCTGGAAAGGTAATATCCTCGGCTACGTCAATCTCACTGTAGTCGATAATGTGGCTCGGATCCGGTACGTACTTTCTCAACTGAGACACATGGAAAACATTATGGACGTGACTCAACGCTGGAGGCAACGCCAAGCGATAAGCTAAATCTCCAACTCTGTCCAAAATCTCGAAAGGTCCGATATACCTCGGACTAAGTTTCCCCTTTTTCCCGAAGCGGAAAACTCCTGCAGTCGGCGACACCTTGAGAAAGACATGGTCTCCCACCTCAAACTCCAAAGGTCGACGACGAGTATCAGCATAAGATTTCTGACGACTCTGGGCAGCTAGCAATCGATCCCGGATAATAGAAATCTTTTCCTTAGTCTCCATCAACATATCCGGCTCCGTCCCGACTAGCTCAGAAGCCTCGTCCCAACATAATGGCGACCTACATCGCCTACCATAGAGTGCCTCGAAGGGTGCCATTTTGATCGACGCATGCCAACTATTATTGTAAGCAAACTCGATCAACGGCAAGTGAAGCTCCCAATCATTACTCCAATCCAAGGCACAAGCCCGTAACATATCTTCCAATGTCTGAATCGTCCTCTCTGTCTGACCGTCCGACTGAGGATGAAAGGAAGTGCTCAATCTCAATTCCGTACCCAAAGCCTGATGAACGGCCTGCCAAAAATGCGATCTGGCGGCCGTCTCGATCAGAAACAATGGTCTTGGGGGTACCGTGTAACTTCACGATCTCGGCAATAAAGGTTCGAACCAGTCTATCCGGTCCCTAAGTATCCTTAATACCCAAGAAGTGTGCAGACTTGGTCAACGGATCGACAATTACCCAAATCATATTCATTCCAGTCCGCGTTCTCGGCATGCCGGTGATGAAATCCATCGAGATGTCTTCCCACTTCCACTCGGGAATGGGGAGTGGTTTCAATAATCCCGCTGGTCGTTGGTGTTCGATCTTGACTTGTTGACACGTCAAGCACCGTAGTACAAACTCCGTAACATCCTTCTTCATGTTATTCCACCAAAAATTACGCTTCAAATCTTTGTACATCTTACTCGTCCCGGGTGGATTGAGTAAGGCGTAGCATGCGCTTCTCGGAGAATTCTCTGTCTCAACTCTAAATCGTTCGGAACACAAAGCCTGCCCTGAAATCTCAAAATACTATCTTCGTGTACCATAAAGCCTGGAGCTTTTCCTTTAATTACATCTTCCTTCAGTTGAGAAATCATCGGGTCACTCCACTGTTTCCCTTTGATATCATCAACCAAGGACGAAGTAATTTCGAGAGTACACAACTGTCCCTGTACTCGCTGAAGCCAAACTTCGATCCCTTGTTCAATTAAATCCTGACGAATCTTCATCTGAGCCGTAAGAACCTCGAGCATTTGAAGAGACGCCGATTTGCGGCTCAAAGCATCCGCAACGACATTGGCTTTTCCGGGGTGGTAAAGAATCTCCAAATCATAATCCTTTATCAATTGTAACCAACGTCTCTACCTCATATTTAGCTCCTTCTGACTGAAAATATATTTCAGGCTCTTGTGATCGGTATAAGTCCGACACGGTGAACCGTATAAATAATGCCGCCAAATCTTGAGTGCGAAGACAATTGCGGCCAACTCTAAATCGTGAGTAGGATAATTCATCTCATAAGGTTTTAATTGTCGTGACGCAAAAGCTATTGTCTTATCATGCTGCATAAGAACACGGCCAGTGCCTTGACCCGAAGCGTCACTATAAACCGCAAAGCCTTCGTTACCATGTGGTAAAGTTAGGATCGGCGCTGAAGTCAATCGTCTCTTCAGTTCATCGAAGCTCTGTTGTCTCTCATCCGTCCAGATAAACTTTTCGGTCTTCTGGAGCAATTTCGTAAGCGGTCGAGCGAGTTTCGAGAACCCCTCGACAAACCGACGGTAATACCTAGCAAGGCCCAAAAAGCTACGAACTTCTTTAACATTTTTAGGCGGTGCCCAGTCTAGCACTGCCTCTATCTTCTGCGGGTCTACGCGAACTCCTTCGGCCGAAATCACATGGCCGAGAAACATAACTTCTTCCAACCAAAATTCACATTTCGAGAATTTTGCATAAAGGTGCTCGGTTCTCAAAATGTCTAATATCAAACGCAAGTGTCGGGCATGTTCCTCCTTATCCCGAGAATAGATCAAGATGTCGTCAATAAAGACGACCACACACCTGTCGAGGTACTCGATGAATATTTTATTCATTAACTGCATGAAAACTGCCGGTGCATTAGTCAACCCAAAAGGCATGACTACAAATTCATAATGTCCATATCTCATCCGAAACGCCGTCTTCGGAACGTCGGACTCCCTCACCCTGAGTTGATAATACCCGGATCTTAAATCAATCTTCGAGAAAACCGCAGCTCCTTGCAATTGATCAAATAAATCGTCTATACGAGGTAGAGGGTACTTGTTCTTGATGGTTACTTTGTTCAGCTCGCGGTAGTCGATGCATAAACGTAATGAACCATCCTTCTTCCTCACGAAAAGAACAGGCGCACCCCAAGGCGAAGCGCTCGGTCTGATGTACCCTTTTACCAGAAGTTCTCCCAATTGATTCTTCAATTCTTGCATCTCGGAAGGTGCCATCCGGTAAGGTGCTTTAGAAATCGGAGCCGCATCTGGCTCCAAGTCCACGGTAAATTCTATCTCTCGATCTGGCGGTAATCCCGGGAGGTCATCCGGAAAAACATCGGGGTACTCACTAACAACCGGAATCGAAGAGAAATCGATTTCATTTCCTTCCGTTTTCAAGGCATAACACCAATAGCCCGTACAACCTTTATTCAAAAGTTTTACGGCTTTCATGGCACTGATAAGTAACTTGGGTAGTCCCGACTTACACCCCAAAAATGAGTACTCCGATCCGTCTTTAGTCATCATGGTGATAACCTTGGTACGGTAGTTCATAATCGCTTGATGCCTATCAAGCCAATCCTCGCCGAGGATCACTTCCTCGCCTTCCATATCAACTACAATCAAATTCGATAACCAATCCATACCGGATATAATCACCGGAAAATCTCTAATCTCCCGGTTTCCCACAATTCTATCCCCGCTAGGTAGTCTCACGATGAAGGGATCGCAAGCAGTCAGACAAGTTATATTCAAACGGCGTACACACTCCAAAGAAATAAAAGAATGTGTAGCACCCGAATCAAAAAGTACACGGACTGGATGAGATAGGATATGAATGGTACCTGAAGCCACCGCCGGCCGGGTTCGTCGCTCGACGCATCTCATAAACTCGTGGTTGTACCGAATCGACGCTAGAGTTTCCCCCTCCAAAGATTCGACCGTCCCGGCCCCTGCCGAAATTCCGCTAAGGTTGACCGGTGGCGAAGCCGAGTGTCCAAAGTCCGATGGCTCGGAACAATAAGCCGCTCTATGTCCCATCTGTCCGCACGTGTGACACTTCAACGATGGAAAGTGGCATTCCAAATTAATGTGGCACGAACGGCCACAATTATAGCAAGTCACCGCGCGATTGGTGGTACCCAGTAGGGCGGGAACCCCTCTTTCCTTTATTAGAACGTGGCTGTCCGTGAGCAGTTAGTTGTCTGTGACTTCGAAAGTTGCCACTCTTAGAGTTAGAAAAATTCCCGCTACTTTCTGCTTCTTCGATTCTTCCACGGTATCGTTGTCGGGGCTCAACATATCATGGGCTAAAGCTCTGTCCTGATACTCCTTCAGTGTGGTACAAGCAAATCCGGCCATGTACCGCCGTAAGTCCAAATTCATCCGCATATCAAAATAACGGATCTTATCACGCTCGTTACGCACTTGATCCTTCACATGGATCAATTGTTGGTTGTATTCCACGATCGCCTGCGAAACGGGAATATCTCGTGGTTTAGCCTCGAAGAAGGCTCGGATTCGGCTCTCTCGTATCGGCCAAGGACAAAACTCGGTCTCCAAGAGCTCCTTAAATTCATCCCAAGAGGCAATACGATCCTGTGGCTTGATAACTTTCCACCAAGTAGCGGCCTCCTTAGTGAGGAAATACTGAGCAATCGGTACTTTTCTCACCTCGGGGCAATCAACTGCCTCGAAAATCTTCTCCAATTCTGCTAGCCAATCTTCCCAGCCTAACGGGTCTGTGGCACCGCCAAACTATGGAGGGTGCATACGGATCACATTCTGAAGCAAGGCATCCGTGTTTGGGTTCGGGTTAATCATCTGAACCGTTTGGGCCAAAATAGTCATTTGAGTAGCCAATTGTTGAAGTGCATTCGCCACTCCAACGTCCGCGTTGTTCCCCTGACCGTCTGACTGGTCGTGCTGACTCTCGGTGTCGGGATGCACCGAGTTCGACAAACTGGGGTTGGTCGACCCCGCAATCAATCGATGGAAACGGCGCGCCACTTCTCTTCCTCGTCCACGGCCACGACCACGGCCACGCCCCTACCGGTGACATCTTGAAGAACACACAAGTCACGTAAGCACAATTCAATCACGCATCATCAAAGTGTCCGATTCTCAAGAATACCGATAAAAAGGAAGCAAAACGTATAAGGAAACACCAGAAGAGTGAGAGGTCTTACAAGTACCGGTCGCACTGTGATGGTGGCAGAGTAGTGATACTGCGGACAATTTACAACCCGATCGACCCAAAAGACCGACAGCCTAGGTATCCATAGACCTAAGCTCTGATACCATATTCTGTAACACCCCCAAGTTATTCAGGGATATTACAGCACCGTAAGCCCCGCCGTGGGACCCACAAGGCTAAACATACGCGGAACCATAAAATTGGACCGATAAGGTCTACACACAATGGAATGAAAAACAATACAAAGGTATTCGAAACATAGCCAATGTATTCACAAACATCACAACTCGAATCAATACTTCGGCAAAACACAGGCCGGAATATCAAGGAAAAGGGAAAACAATACTCGAGTATTCAATAGACAATCCAGTACAACAACACTGAACGGGAAACTCCAAACATAACTGGAAGAAAGACACAGTATCACACTTGCCCACCATCTTCATGCCGACCCGATACCTGCCTGTCCGCTCTCCTGGAACCTGAAATACATAAAAAGTATTTCCCCCATAAAGGGGTTAGCCGTCGAATAGCTAGTGCAAGTATATCAAGTATGAAACACAATACTTCTCAACAATAAAGTAAAGGTAACCGTCAATTCATCAATTCAAGACTAGTATTCCGGAATAACTAAATCTCATAGCATCGCAACAATACATATATGAATACCGTGGAACCGCACCAGAGGCTACGGAACCCTCAGAGGACCCGTCGGTCCGTCCCGGAGTGGTTAATTCATATTATCCATGGAATCGCACCAGAGGCTACGAAACCCTCAGAGGACCCGTCGGTCCGTCCCGGAGTGGATATAAATAAGCATGCCATTAATATTTCATACTTTCAAAGTCGAGAACGCACATTCATAAATATATACTTGCCTTTGAGACATCGACAATTCGAATGGAAAAAGGTATGAGTTCGGTAGGTCCAAGAACGCGCTTCCGGCACCTAAACGATTCGCAAGGAATATGATAATCAATTATCCATATTCAAATTACACGAAGAAACCCCCGAAACCCGTCTACGACTCATAAAGCTAAACGGATAATCAACTAGAGGTTGGAAAATCGTCCAAAGTCTCACAAGTCCGAATCCAAACCGTAAAACCGTAGGAAAAGTATGTGTACGGTATAGCTACACCATAATCTAAAAGTTCTCAAGCTTCAAAACGGGTAAATCGGACGAATCTATGAAAACCCCCAAAATTCCCAAAAAGTAGGGTTCTAAAGATTTTTACCTTGATTCGGACGCTAGGAGGAATTAGATGTTGAGAAATCCTTGTTCTCCAACCAAATATGTTGTTGTTGGAAAGAAGATTGCTTCCAATCGCCCAAGATCGTCTCTCCCGAGCGATTTCCGTCGAAAAGGAGTGAAGTAGGTGAGAAATGACGAAATGGAAGTCAACTGTCATATTTATATACGCGGACTTAGCGCACGCTACTCCTCCTTCATTAGCGTGCGCTAGCGAAGTTACCGGGTAGTCCAGTGGCTACTGCCATAAGATGTTAGCGCGCGCTACGAAACATCCTTTGCGTGCGCTAACTGCTGCCCTGCCAAAATCTCGGCTTACTGCCTGGGTCCGCTAGCGTGCGTTAATACTGAGCACTAGCGTGCGTTACACAACACATATAGCGTACGCTAGCCGCTGCCTAGCGTGCGCTACCTGCTAGTCCAGAAAGTCTGAAACTCCCCTGCTTCTACTGACCAAAACATTAGCGTGCGCTACCATTATGCCTTAGCGTGCGCTACGTAACAGTTTTAGCGTGCGCTAGCCGAAGCATAGCGTGCGCTACTTGATAGTCCAGAAACCTGACAACCTCACTGCCTCTGCCGACCTGGACATTAGCGTGCGCTACGGATGGGTGTTAGCGTGCGCTACTAACGACTATTAGCGCGCGCTAACGAACTCCTAGCGTGCGTTAATCTGCCAGTCCAGAGAGCAGTCTGAGTTACTGGTTCTGACCTGACTGGCCCCCTTAGCGCGCGCTACGGTTCGAAGCTAGCGTGCGCTAATCAAGCTGAATTAGCGTGCGTTAGCCTAGGCCTAGCGTGCGCTATATCTCTGGCACAGAACATTTCCGCAAGGTCTAAACGACATGATAAAGAACCAAGCGAGATACGAAACTTAATAACAATATCAACCACATCTCCAAGCATTTACAGAGCGACAAAAAATAAGGAGGATGACAGAGTCAAACAGTCAATAAAAGTACGGGTATTACAGACATGCATTATGCTCAGCTTTTTGCGTCTTCGACTGCTTCGTCGATTTGCTTCGCCTTGATGTTGTTTTGTTTGTTTGGCAACTTTAATCATCAAAACACTAATTAAATAATGTATTGAATAAATATTCCAACAATCTCCCATTTTTTGTTGATTACAAAACAACTCTTGAATTGGATAAAATCTGTAAAGAATAATATATGTATATTTCTACGAATCAAAGTTTTAGACTTTGATCGTTTCGTTAGTTTCTCCAATTCACTTTTATTTTCGACATCTCCTTTAATTTTCGACTCCGTCATTTTTCATTTTTCAATTTTTCAACTCCCCCTATTTGTATGCTTTTCTTTTCTTTTCGACTTCTTCGATTTTTCTCATTTTTATCTCGATTCTTCTCCTTCTCATTTTTATCTCAATTCATCTACTTCTCCCCCTTTTTGTCTTCATCAAAAAGTATAAAAATATAGAGTATATCAAATGAAATATAAATATGCATGATACCAATTTATGCATTAATAAGGGTATAAGCTCCCCCTGAAAAAATTATTTCTCCCTCAAAAATATTCCTTCTCCCCCTTTGTAAAATATCATTTGTTAAAATTTATTTTTGGGGATCCAACCTATAGTTGGTTTTTCTTTTGAAACGTAGACGATATTTGAAATGTTTGTTCCTTTAGGAACCCAAATCTTTTTAATTTTTATCGTCCGTCTTGGGCTTTTGCAATTTGAAATGTGATGCCCGATTTTCAAACATTTTTCGCATCGAGGTATTTTAAAATTGACGGATTCGTTTTTCGAACATGGTTTGAATCCCAACCCCTATTTATTTAGAGTGTATTTTTGAACACATAACATTTGTTCAAATTTATCGTTGCCGCACGAGAATTTCTTTGTCAAAATTTTTAGTTCATCTTGAACTTTTAAAAGATCATTCTTTAAAATATTCTCGTTTTCAATGCATTTCGAATGATCGATTTCAACAAATTTCCTTTTTTCAAGTATTTTGGAATTTTCAATTTCTAAAGTTTTATATTTAGACTTGAGGGATTTAATTTCATTTAAAGCATTTTGATAGTCCGTATGTAATAACTCGAATGCTTCAAAGAGTTCGTCGTAGGAGTTACTTACTTGGCTTTCGACGTCGCTATCGTCGAATGAACTCCGGGCCATGAGAGAGAGATTATTTTGGTCAAGAAAATCTTCATCGGGATCTTCGTCGCTCCATGTTGCGATTAAAACCTCCTTGGGTTTTACGCGACAGTTCTTTGCAAAGTGGCCTGGTTTACCACATAGTCGACAGGTGTTGTCGAACTTTTTAGATTCGCCCGCTTGGATGTCCTTCTTTCTCCGGTTTAATAAGTGTCGGAACTTATTAATATTCTTGGCATAATATGCCATTTCTTCATCACTATCGTCAACCGGAATTTTTTCTTTCTTTTTCGACATTTTAGCCTTGAAGGCTATCGACCTCTCATTCGGTTTCGGTTTGGCATTCCGAGATTTTAGAACAATCTCGTAGTTGATAAGAGAACCAACGAGAGCACTAAAATCGAGAGTGTTTAAATCTTTTGATTCCATTATTGCCATAACAGTACCGTCCCATTCTCGAGGTAGTGATCGGAGAATTTTCTTTACTTTCTCACTACTCGAAAGTGGTTTTCCGAAACATGCTAATCCATTAGTGATAACCAAAAATCGGTCAAGCATAATCGAGATGGATTCGTCGTCCTTCATTTGTAATAATTCATAATCGTGAAGGAGCATGTTTATCTTCGTCTCTTTGACTTGAGACGTACCTTCGTGTGTTACCTCAAGCATTTTCTAGATTTCTTTGGCACTATCACACGATGATATTCGGTTGTGTTCTTCCGGATTTAAGGTACAATAAAGAAGTTGAGTTGCCTTACAATTGAAATGGTCGTTTTTCCAATCGGAGTCGTCATATTCTTTAAAAGTTTTAAGCGTACCGTTGGAATTCATTGGAATTTTTGGACCAAGACAAATCACCTTCCAAAGTTCGATGTCGTAAGCTCGAATGAATATCGACATCTTCTTCTTCCAAGTCATGAAGTTCGCGCCATCAAAAAATGGTGGTCGGTTGAGAGCAAGGCCTTCGACTGGAGAGATTTGAAACGCCATTTTGGATCTTTTTCTCCTCGGATGTTAAGCCGCGTATTGGAGTACCGCTCCGATACCAATTGTTGGTATAAAATTGGATATTTGTGACGTTTTGTGCGGAAGCGAAAATAGATTGCGGAAAATAAATCACACAATGATTTATAGAGGTTCGGCTATTAATGAATCCTACGTCCTCTCTCGATGTATCTTTATCTTTAGGATTGAGATCAAAACCTCTACGCCTCTCTTCTATCGGTCGAGGGATTACCGTTACAAGCTCGTCTTCTATCGGTCCGAGTAAAACCGTTTTTCCTTTTCTATTGGATAAGGAATCAACCACTCTAGCTTTCTATGGGTACTAGATAGACCTCACTTAGATAGCGATTGCGATTCTAACAAGGCCGGATACTTGATCCTAATAACACCGAATCCAATCGTATCTTTTTCTTTTACCTCTCGTGTATAATGTTGAATATATAAACACTCAAACTAACAATATATAGCTCAATATTAAAACAACAATGTAAGTATATGAATCTCAGATGTATAACTCGTTTGCTTGAAGTTGTTGTACTCAAACAATACCATAGGAATGGTATTTATAGGCATTTTCCACAAACTAGCCATTGCTGGCTGTTTTGAGTTGCTAGCGTGTGCTAGCCTTCTTTATTAGCGTGCGCTAACTCATTAGCGTGCCTGTAGTGTGCGTTAGACTGTTCCTAGTTTCAGTCCAGTAGCTTCATTTCTTCTTTAGCGTACGTTATGCCTTCTGCCTTATGTACATAACCCTCTTGTATTAGCGTGCGTTAATAACTCATTGTAGCGTGCGCTAATCCAATATATCCGTTGCATGGATTGTCAAAGTATCCGTTTGATATGTTGACTTTGACTTGCTTTTCCCAACGTTCTGATTGACTTGATTCAAACTGCTTAGCATGCGCTACTCCTTCTTTGTAGCGTGCGCTAATGCTGACTTCATTGCATACGACCTTCTGTGTTTGAATTCCTTCACAACGGTCACAAGACTTCGATAGCGTGCGTTAATGATAACGTGTAGCGTGCGCTATCTCATCAGCTGACTTCACTTCAGCTTACTTCGAACTTGGCTGGAATGCAGATGACTCCTCGTTAGCGTGCGCTAACATTTATGTCTTAGCGTGCGCTAGACATGCATTATGCTTAGCTTTTTGCGTCTTCGACTGCTTCGTCGATTTGCTTCGCCTTGATGTTGTTTTGTTTGTTTGGAAACTTTAATCATCAAAACACTAATTAAATAATGTATGGAATAAATATTCCAACAAAAAGGAAGAAGAGAAGAGAAGAAAAATATTGTGTCGATTCCTAGCCGTGTTCTTTGACAACGAATTGACATACTATTTTTCCGATCAATATCCGACGCGTGTGAAGTTGAGACATTCGATATTTTCGGTGTTGGATCATTCAAACAAGCTACAACGAATTGGATTCGTGATTGTGTCGGTAGTCGGGAAAAGGCTAGCTCGGGTTTTTCCATCGAAGATTATATTATCAAAGGACTACGAGGGTAAGTTTTCTTTGTTTCTCATCCTCATTATTTATATTCGTTTATACGATGCTTGATCGGTCCATTTTTTGGGGTTTGGTTTTATCCGGTTGGACCAGTGTATTTTCCGTTGCGTATCTCGATTTTAGAAACCGAACCCCAACAGTGGTATTAGAGCAAGGTTTATGCGATCGTATATTCGATATTTGCATTTGGAATGCTTGATTATTTTTTTATGATTTGGAATCATAATTATTTTAATTGTGATGTTTAATTGTTCATCTAAAAATTATTTTTCTTGATTTTATGTTACAATATAAATCTAATTTTCTTTTGAAAAACTGATTTAATTGTGTAATATAAAAATAAGAAAAATATTATTTTTGGATTCGGGACGAAAAAATGAGATGGAAAATTGGCCAGACCCGGCTCAAAGTGCCGGATCAAATTTGGTCAATTGGCAACCTATGAGCCGGGCTTGGCACAGGCCTTGTGTTTGTCGACTCTGTTTTTATATTTCGTTCGGTAAATTAATTTCCCGCAAATTAAATTGGATTTAATTTGACTAAAATATAATTATGGTAGTTTTATTTTAAGGGAATTAATTTAATGAAATATTTATTTTGTTCAGAGCAAATTAAAATTAACAGTTAAGTGAATTAATTGGATTAATTCTAATTGTTGGATTAATTTTTGTTGATTAGATCAATTTTAGATTAATCATTATTGCTATTTATTTTAATGTAATTGTTGCATTAATTTTGAATGGAGATGTAGTTCATGGACCTAGTTTTGAATCGTTTGTTTTGTTCGATTGGGTTGTAAAGGCCGTTTTGAGCCTATTTATTTTACTAGAAAATTTGTATAGGATGCAATTTTTCAAATGTAAAATTTATATGTAATGACGAAGACCGGAGGAAGATCCGCTCGAGAAGATGAAGATTCGAGACCGAAGACATGTAATTAGATTACGATGTTTTTGTTCTAGAAACGGTCCATGAACTGCATATTGTTAGTTTTAGATTATGTATATGTTCATATTGTATGACAAACAAACAAACGGACAAACCGCGCTTATAAACGGATTAATGTGCAAAGTGTAACATATAATCACGTTAATACTCCCACTTACAAACACTAAGTTATAAAGGTTACGAGGTTTCCTACCCTCTGTCAAACTCATGGAAAATTGAAATCTAAACCGGAATATTACTCTTCCGAGTATGTCGGGGTAATATTTTTGGGGAAAGTTGATAAATTCCTAGAGTGCATTAGATGCCTTTGGTTGTGACAAATCAAACCCCTATAAACCGTATGGGTTGCCGGGTAAGATTCAATTGTCAGACTAATAGGAGTTGACGGTTTAAACTTAGATAGTTCAGCGAGCCATAGAAACCGAATGGGTTGAGGGCAAGTGAACTAGGGGTAAAAGAAGATCGAATCATCTATTAGATGAGTTGGTGTTAGACACCACTTTATAAAGAATAATAGAAATAAACCGTCTGGGTTACCCTCTATTAAACTTTGTAAAGAAATCGATCACCACTATGAAGTCACCCAAGACTTCCGGATTTAACATGAGAGTGTGTAAATGCCGATAAAATAGTGGGAGCCAAGTTGTGAATAAAGAAAGTCCTTAAATTCTTTACTCGGATCATAATTAAACAATCACTAACGAATCTTAAATTATTCTCTGCAGTTAACAAAACTCTCAATATGACAATGAACCCACTCGCTATACTACTTGAAAAGAACGTCCTGACTGGTCCGAACTATATGGACTGGCTTTAGAACTTGAGGATTGTCCTAACTATGGAAATACTGGGATACGTCTTGGAGACCGACATCCCAGCGGCTCCTGCAAGAACCCGAGCCAATCAGGAAGATGTCGATGCCCATGAGAAATGGGTAAAAGATGACATAAGAGTGCGAGGGTACATGTTAGGCTCAATGATCAATGAGCTTCAACGTGCCCATGAAAAGATGACGTCTTCGAGAGCCATCTTAGCGCACCTAGCTGAGCTCTATGGAGAGCATAGCCGAACTGCTAGATATGAGATATCGAAGCAATTATTCGGCACCAGGATGAAGGAAGGTGAGAGGGTTGGGGACCATGTCCTCAAGATGATCATTGAGAGATTGGAAGCTCTTGATTTTCAGATGCATGCATCTCTCCAAACTGACCTTATCCTGCAGACGCTTCCTGACTCCTTTTTCCCAATTTGTCATAAACTTTAACTGCAATGAGATTGCAAGTAACTTAGCTGGGCTAATAAACAAACCGACGACTGCCCAGTCTCATATGAAACCAAAGGGAAAGGAAGCTGCACTTGTAATTTCTTCTGGGACTTGGAAGTCCAAGAATAAGAAGAAAAAGAACAAGAAGCAGTTAGGTCCAATAGCCAAGATCGACAAGGGAAAGGGCAAGGACCCAATGGTGCAAAAGAGCAAGGGGGCTAAGAAAACAGATGTATGCCTCAACTGCGGTGAGCTAGGCCACTGGAAGAGGTACTGTCCAAAGCTTGACCGTAATGCGCCTTCAGGTACGGAACTACTGGTTTTAGAAATGAATTGTTATGTAACTATATATTCTACTTCTTAGATACTTGATTCCGGTGCGAGTTTTCACATTTGTACAATGAATCAGGATCTGGAACGAAGTAGGAAGCTGGATTCAGGGGAGGTGATGGTCACCGTCGGAAGTGGGCATAGTGTCGAGGCTTCTGATATCGGATCCCTTATGTTGGATTTAGAAAATGGTTTTACTCTTACTTTAGATGATGTACTTGTTTTGCCCAAGGGGCACAAGAATATTGTATCAATTCCGTTCATGGACCGAAAGGGATTTCACTTCTTTATAGGAGATGGATCCTATCGTATTTATTTCAGAAATAAATTGGTTGGTACTGCTACATTATTAAATGGTTGATACCATTTGAATCTAAAGAATAAAACAACCGTGAACACTATAACTAGGAAGTGTGGTAGGGATGAAACAAACCAAGCATTTAAGTGGCATCTTGGACTTGGTCATATTGGTCAGACTAAGGTTCATAAGATGGAGAAAGATGGCCTTACGGGTCCATTGGGATCAGATCCCTATCCAACTTGTGAATCTTGCCTTCAAGGCAAAATGACTAAGTTACCCTTCGCAGGGACTTTTGAAAGAGCTGCTGAGAAACTTGGATTGATCCATACCGACATCTGTGGGCCTTTTGAAATGGCACGAGATGTCTTTCAGTATTTCATTACATTCACTGATGACCATACAAGGTATAGATTCGTGTACATAATGAAACATAAGTCTGAAGCTTTTTATAAATTCAATTTAAAGCCCTAGTTGAAAATCAAACAGGTAACCATGTTAAAACTCTTCGGTCAGACCGAGGTGGTGAGTGCACGAGTACCGAATTTGACGAGTTCCTAAAAGAACTAGGAATAGTGTCACAATTCACTTATCTAGCTACTCCACAATTAAATGGTGTATCAGAAATAAGGAACCGAACATTGTTGGACATGGTTCGCTCTATGCTTAACTATACTGATGTACCGATTTATCTATGGGGTTGCGCGCTCCTTATTGCTGCGCATATATTGAACAAATGGCCTTGTAAATCTGTTCCTAAGACTCCACATGAGATGTGGAGAGGTGGGAAATCAAATCTTAATCACATTAGGATTTGGGGATACCCTGCTTATGTCAAGAAGACTAAAGTAGAGAAATTGGAAGCTAGGTCTGTGAAAGCTCGTTTCATAGGATATCCAGGGGATTCCATGGAATATCTATTCTACATGCACAAATATCATAGGATCATCGTTGCTATACAAGCACACTTCCTGGAAGATCGGTTTATTCAGGAAGGAGGGGCAGGTAGAAATATTTCTTTGGAAGAAATAAAAGAAACACCAAATGAGACACCTACGCAAGATATTAGAACCGAACCTTCTGAAATACAAACACAAACTCGCAAGTCTAGTAGAATTTCTCAATTACTTGAGAGGGATGACCCGCTGCATCAAGAAGAACTGGGTGTCCATGAGATGACAGAAAGTAGTCAAGAGAATGATCCTTCTACATATGACCAAGCGATGGTAGATGTTGACTTCGCCAAGTGGCAAGAAGCTATAGAAGCTGAGATAGACTCAATGCATGCTAATCAGGTCTGGACTTTAGTAGATCGTCCTAAAGGCATAGTGCCTATTGGAAACAAATGGATCTATAAAAGAAAGACTGATGGAGATGGCAAGGTTTATACCTATAAGGCCAGGCTTGTGGTAAAGAGTTATTCCCAAAGAGAAGGGATCGATTACTTCGAGACCTTCTCGACTGTAGCTATGATTAAGTCTATTCGCATGATGCTTGCTATAGCAGCCCACTTAAATTATGAAATATGTCAAATGGATGTGAAAAAGGCATTCCTAAATGTATTCCTTAGGGAGGAGATTTACATGGAATAGCCTAAGGGATTCATATCTCAAACTAATATTCATAAAGTATGCAAACTTCAGCGTGCCATTTATGGACTGAAGCAATCTTCGTGTAGTTGGAATCTTTGTTTTAACGAGACAGTCAAAGAGTTTGATTTTGTCCAAAACGAAGAGGAGCCCTGTATTTACAAGAAGGTTAGTGGGAGCAAAATTGCGTTCTTAATACTATATGTAGATGACATTATACTTATAGGAAACGACGTAGGAATGCTCAGTTCTGTGAAAGCTTGGGATTTCTAAAGAGTTCTCAATGAAAGACTTGGGAGAAGCTACCTATATTCTGAGTATTCATCTCTACTGGGATAGAGCGAAAAGAATGTTAGGTCTTTCCCAAGTCCTCTATATAGAAAAGATCCTAAAGCGATTTAGGATGGAAGATTCTAAAAGAGGGTTCCTTCCTATGCAACATGGTGCAAAACTTTCCTTAGATATGTGTCCTCAAAGTGAGGAAGACAGAAAGGAAATGAGTAAGGTGTCCTATGCTTCGGCAGTAGGTAGCCTCATGTACACTATGATTTGCACTAGACCGGACATTGCCTATGCTGTGAGCGTAGTAAGTCGGTTTCAGTTAAATCCAGGGCAGGAACATTGGACTGCTGTAAAGAACATTCTTAAGTACCTAAGGAGGACTAAAGACTTGGTTCTTACATACGGAGGTGGAGAAATTAGAGTGACGGGCTATACAAGTTCAGATTTTCAGGGGACATGGATGATCAGATGTCCACATCAGGGTATATCTTCACTATGAATGGTGGGGCAGTTTCTTGGAGAAGTGCCAAGCAAAGTTCGACTGCTATCTCAACATGTCAAGCCGAATATCAGGCAGCCACGGAGGCTGCTAAAGAAGATTTTTGGATTAAGAAGTTCACTGAGGAACTTCAAGTGGTACCTAATGCGGAGAAGCCCGTGACGCTGTTTTGTGACAACGACGGAGCTGTTGCACAGGATAAGGAGCCTAGGGCTCACCATAATACCAAACATATTGTGATAAAATATCATTTTGTGAGAGAAATGGTTCAGGAAGGAAATGTTATACTGCAAAGAGTAGACACAGCAAATAACGTTGCTGATCCGCTTACCAAGCCACTATCTCAGAATGTCTTCGAGAGACATCTGGAGAGTATGGGTATTAGATACCATAGTTTGTGGCATTGAGTGCAAGTAGGAGACTGTTAGGGATATGCCCTCGAATGCCACTCAGAGGATGAGAGAGTGAGAGCTTTTGTATTGTAATTATGAATATTTAATAAGGCAATAATTATTTCTATATTATTGTATATCACTGGCATTATGATTTGGTATATATAATAATAGTCCATGCATTTGAGAGCAAACATTCTATTCCTTATGGAGATAAGGAGATAGGCACTGGAAGTGTTTAGAGCTCGAATGCCTAACTCGTTCGCAGGTCGATAAAACTTAACTGGGAAATAAGTTTAGACAAGACTTGTATAATGTGTACATTGACATGTAGAGTCCCGGTATTCACTAAGGGTTAGTGGGAGAACACGTTATAGGTATGCTAATGATATTAGTATACTCGAACATGACTCACCTTGATTTGGCCACATAGATATCACTCAGGGTTTGTCAATGACTGGATCGAAAGGTTGTGATAGGTATACGTGCACCTTTGACTTGAGGTTTCAGTAGGAGATGTGCTTGTGACATTAAGTTAGTCATTAGAGTAGTTCGATCCAATCGCCGATGGGTGGGGTCAACCTCGAAATGCAACTCAGTGGGCAAGTAGCAGTCTCTACTGAATACCAAGATAGAATTCTTTATCCTGTAAGTGAGCAGGTAAATGTCCTATGCGGTTAATGGCAAATGAGATTATAAGTCTTTGGCCAAAGCATTTAGAGCTAGTTGTATTTGATACACGAGAGCTCGATGATCTCAGTTTGCATTAATAGAAATCATAGAGTCAAGTTACAGTAGGGTTTGACTTTACCGTGACCCTAATACTTGACTGAGACATATGATTGAAGGGTTTATACATATACGGTATTCACGACATAATGGTTTTGGAATGATCCGATCATTCGTTCTTAGTTGGGTTACGGTACGAATCACTAGACTGGCTAAGTATTACCCGTACTCCTTGGTTCCTCCCATTACCGACTAAGACGGACCTACGGACTCACACACAAGGATATTGGATGGATAAATATATATTTATTATCTCTTCATTAATATTGGATATTAGATATCTAATTTGATTTATTTGATAAATCATGCGGTCTAGTGAATTGAAATTAATTACCGGGTAATTAATTTAATCCATAAATAATTATTTCTTAGAAATATATTATTGTAATTTTGTATTTGATAAAATTAATTAATTAGATTAATTAATTAATTAATTAAGTATAAATACATTTGGGATAAAACGAAGTGTATTTAACGGACTAGACATGCGAATGTCCGGTACACGAACCGAGTGGCTCGGCTCATTTTTTTCACCTAAACTCAAGTGGGCCGCCACCCTCTCATGCTTGGAAATTCACCATGTGTTGTGTGGGGTGTGTTAGTCATATTTTACAAGGTTGAGGACAAAATGCATGAGATTTGGAATCTCATCATTTTGATATCATTTTTGTATTATATATTGAGATGTCTATCAGACCTCAAATAAGAGTTGAAAAACACACCCCCACAAAAACTTGTTCAGCCGTGAGTTTATCACAAGAGTAGGGAGAAAAATTTATTTTCATTTTTCTTGTTCATCTTAGAGAGAAAGAAAAGGAAGAAGAGAAGAGAAGAAAAATATTGTGTCGATTCCTAGCCGTGTTCTTTGAGAACAAATTGACATACTATTTTTTCGATCAATATCCAATGCGTGTGAAGTAGAGACATTCGGCATTTTCGATATTGGATCATTCAAACAAGCTACAACGAATTGCATTCGTGTTCGTGTCGGTAATCGGGAAAAGGCTTGCTCGGGTTTTTCCTTCGAAGATTATATTATCAAAGGACTACAAGGGTAAGTATTCTTTGTTTATCATCCTCGTTATTTAAATTCGTTTATACGATGCTTGATCGGTCTCTTTTTTGGGGTTTGGTTTTATCCGGTTGGACTGGTTTATTTTCCGCTGCGTATTTCGTTTTCAATCACCGAACCCCAACAAATTCTTTCTCCTGTTAGTGAGCAGGTAAATGTCCTATGCGGTTAATGGCAAATGAGATCATAAGTCTTTGTCCAAAGCATTTAGAGTTAGTTGTATTTGATACACAAGAGCTCGGTGATCTCGGTTTGCATTAACAAAATGCATATAGTCAAGTTACAATAGGGTTTGACTTTATCGTGACCCTAATACTTGATCGGGACATAGGATTGAAGGGTTTATACGTATACGGTATTCACGACATAATGGTTCTGAATGATCCTTTCATTCGTTCTCAATCGGGATTTACAGTGCGGCCGGCTAGGCTGGCTAAGTGCTGCCCGCACTCATTGGTGTAATATCCGCAATTTTGGATTTCGATAATTTTCTTTTTTTCAGCGGAGGTCCGTTTCAATGACTCGCTTGGGACCATTTCATCATTCTGAGAATTATTAATTCTGCACTTTTTGCCATCCGAGTTCTTTTCGGTATTGTTTTGTTGAGTTCCGTGTTTCTTAACGACTTTTCCGCACTCGAGTTCGATTCTCGTGAATCTCGTTCAAAATTATTGTTTCGAGTTTCCTGTAAGTCCGTTTAACTTTGTTAGACGTGTTGTGAACTTCGGTTTGGTTATTCGATCACGTATCGTGATTTTCGGACGTTTTGGGCCATTTTCGTAATTTCCCAAAGTTTGGGGTAATTACCTTCCGTTGTCGAATTTCGAGCCTTCGAGTGGTCGGAATCGTGTGTTGGATTAGCTCTTAGATTCGTATTTGCGAGTACTTCGTAACCATAACTTCGATTCGTATTTAGGTTCGGGTTTCGGGGTCGTTCGGATCGTTGTTGTGGTTCGGACGTAATTTTCGGTCTGTCTGGAGGTGGCTGGCCGGACCTGTGCGACACGGCCCTGAAAACGGCGCTGCTGAGCACCGTGTCCTGCGCCGGGTCGGCCAGGACTGGCAGCCTGCCGAGACACGGCCGAGACACACGGCGCTGTGTGGGCCGGTTGCTGCGCCGTGTCCGGCAGGCGTATAAATATGGCCGAGCACTCGTTTTTTTCACTCATTTCATTTGCTATCCTTCCTGTCCGCGGCTGGAGTCTTTGGGAAGTCGAAGACATGTTGTTATACTATGAATCCACGAAGTTTTGGAGTTCATAACATCAATTGATCATCACGTAACATCCTTCAATCCAGCGGATAACCGACTTGATTGTATTATCTGTTTGATGACACTTGTCACTTGTTGGTTTTATTATGTGTCTACCGGTGGCGTTGTGTTGGTCTTCGTGGAGCGTGTTTTCACACCGTATACCATTTGTGTTACTTGTAATGTTTCGCCATTGGGCGTGATTTTTTTTCGGTTCTTGTGTATCTCGTTGAGTTTACCTGGCAGGATATTGCTTCTCCCTACTTGATTTAAGTTTCGGGACGAAACTTCTTTTAAGAGGGGTAGAATGTAATATCCGCAATTTTGGATTTCGGTAATTTTCTTTTTTCAGCGGAGGTCCATTTCGACGACTAGCTTGGGACCGTTACATCAGTCTGAGAATGATTAATTCTGCACTTTTTGCCATCCGAGTTCTTTTCGGTATTGTTTTGTTGAGTTCCGTGTTTCTTAACGACTTTTCCGCACTCGAGTTCGATTCTCGTGAATCTCGTTCAAAATTACTGTTTCGAGTTTCCCGTAAGTCCGTTTAACTTTGTTAGACGTGTTGTGAACTTCGGTTTGGTTATTCGATCACGTATCGTGATTTTCGGACGTTTTGGCCCATTTTCGTAATTTCCCAAAGTTTGGGGTAATTACCTTCCGTTGTCGAATTTTGATCCTTCGGGTGGTCGGAATCGTGTGTTCTATTAGCTCTTAGATTCGTCTTTGCGAGTACTTCGTAACCGTAACTTCGATTCGTATTCAGGTTCGGGTTTCTGGGTCGTTCGGATCGTCGTTGTGGTTCAGACGTAATTTTGGTGCATGCGGAGGTGGTGACTGGACACATGCGACACGGCCCCGAAGCGGCTGCGCTGATCGCCGTGTCTGCCTGGTCGGCCGGGGCAGATCGGCACTGCCGAGACACACTGAGACACGGGCTATGCTGGGCGATTCTTCTGCGCCGTGTCCGGCAGGCGTATAAATATGGCCGAGCAGTCGTTTTTTTTCACTCATTTCATTTGCTATCCTTCCTGTACACAGCTGGAGTCTTTGGGAAGTCGAAGACATGTTGTTATACTATGAATCCATGAAGTTTTGAAGTTCATAACATCAATTGATCATCACGTAACATCCTTCAATCCATCGAATCAAGGCAAGTTTTCTTAAAATCTAGTTTTGGGGATTTTGTTCGATTTGTCCGTTTAATCCGTTTTAACTCAGAATAGTGATGTATTTATGATTGTTAAACAATATTATGTCGAATTCCTTGCTGTTCCACGGTTGTATCGCCGAGGATTCGTCGTTTTATTGAGTTTCTTATCGACGCCTTGAAGGTGTCCGATAAATTGTCACAAAGGGGATTCGGGCGTTCTTCGGTTATTCTTCCTCGTTCGTTCGTTAATTTATTGATGGTATGATGTTAGGGTCAGATTTCGCGCAAAGAATTCGATTCGGAACCCTTCCGTTCGTCGCCTTCTTCAAGCTTTTCGATCGTGGGGGTATTCATTGTCTTCGCCGAAGAATTGTAGGTGTTCGAGGTGTCCCAACTGAGCCGTGTTCGTAGGAGTGTCCGGTGTCGATTATCGAGGCGAGTATCTTGTCCATACATTACGTGTTTTGTAGATATAATGATTGTTAATCGTCGATATGTGCTAAATAAATATTTATAACCATTTTTCAAAAGGATCGATAAATGTAAAGTGTAATTCTTTTGTTAAGATATGCGCGTGGAGTCACGTGGTTATGGATGAAATTGTGATGGTTGTTTATATTGTGATTTCTCATTATATGGGTCGTTGTAGATATTATGTTAAATTAGAAATCGGCTTGTTGCTTGTCTTAAAGATATGTCAATAAGACGTAGTGCCGGGTAGATAGTACATTTAGACATGTGCTATAATATTTTGGTGATCACCTGGTTGTGTGGGTTAAGGTGTGTGTTATGAGTTGGATTAGTCGTATTGGTTGACCAGCTGTTATACCGTTGATGTGTAGGGATGTCCTTAGGATTGTTAGGTTGTAGCTAGGACGATCGTGGCTATGCGTCGGATAATTGGCCATTTCTAGCAAGTGCCTTGATTATATATTTACTGGGATTGACTATCGAGGCTTATGGTTTTCAACTATGTTAAATCGTGGTTTTTGGGTGCGTGAGTTGTGTTCCTTCCACCCGGAGCGTTCGACGGGATGTCTGGGGGTCGATACTAAGGGGTACGGCCGCGGAAGTGGACTTGGGTGCGTGTGTGGTTGAACTTCCACCCGGAGCGTTCGACGGGATGTCTGGGGGTCGATACTAAGGGGTACGGCCGCGGAAGTGGTGTCCCACCCGGAGCGTTCGACGGGATGTCTGGGGGTCGATACTAAGGGGTACGGCCACGGGATACCAGTTGTGATTTGGTGATATCGTGATGTTCTGATAAACTGTTTTGATGACTATTGTGATATGTTCGGAATATCACAGCGTTTTGGTTCTCGATGTTGATGTACATTATGTATTGAATCTTGATACTTGGCTAGAATGGCACTAGGATATGTGTCTTAAGTGTTTAACTCCTTGACTGTCAGTTTTGTTGATGGAAAACGAATATGGTTATTGTTTCGTGTATTTTGGTTGATGAGGTTTCAGGTTGAGATCCCAACGGTTCTGTATAGGTTGTTTTGTGGAAAATGAACTTTGGGGCTGTGACCCTAAATGGCTTTCGAGGAATTAAGAACTTTTCAATTTCTAATGTTTTTAAAACTCCCGAGATTTGAAGGTGTTTTCAAAATGCTTACTTGTTTCGTTTCTACTTTCAAGACTTGAACTATTTTTAACTAAAAATATCTCGGGAAGTCTTTCGTTGTATTCTCGGAATGTGTTGTGTATGGCTCGTTTTTGCACTTTATACTTGCACTAGCGAAACAGTGGAGTTTTGCTAACCCCCAATTAATCGGGGGGTGGATATCTGTATTGTGTCCAGGTACATGCAGGTTTTCGGGAGCAAGATACAGGATCGGTACGAGGGATGATGAAAAACGAATGATACTAATCACACGAAGGCCAGTTTTGGGTTCAGTTAGTCGGAGTCCATTGTATTGTCTTTTCCGCTGTCTTATTGTTTGTTGTTGCAAGTATTTTACCCTTGCGTGGGTATGAGTCTGGATGAGTTTATGTATTTTGATTTGTAAGTCAGTGACGAAAGACCAAATCGGTCTATTGGTTCGTTATTTTGATTCGTCGGTATGTAATGTAATGTGTTTTTTTGATGTCTAGCCTGGTGGATCCTCACGGAGAGGGTCTGCGGCGTGTAATATTCCCGGTTTGATCTGGGGGTGTTACATTTATGGTATCGAAGCTTAGGTTGAGGAAACCTAGGCTGTCGGGTCGAGTTATGTGTTGTTGAGTCTTGTATTGTCAGATTTTTTCTGACTGAGTCGTGTCACGACGCGTCGTTTGGATTGTCGGTCGTGATTAGTATCAGGGTACAGCCATCATCTTCGTACGACATATGGATGTAAGTCTCCCTTCTTTGTGTTTGTGCCTCGTCTAATGCGAGTTACAGGTATGATTATGAGTTAATTGACGGAATCCTCTTATGGATTTTGATTTCGTGATATGTGGTTATTTGACTCTCATATTTCGTTCATATGAGGAGTAGTGTTGCTGGATTGTGCATGTTGGACTGTACTTCTTTTATCCGCTGCGTGAGTTCTTTTGTAATGGCTTTCGGTATTTTACCGACTGAGTTCTATTTCGAAAACTGATTCCCCTAACAGAGTTTTTGGCATTGTGGCCTTGATCGTTTTGGCGAAATTCTTATGACGGTATTTAGTATTTTGTAAATGGCTTTTGTGAGTTTTTGAAGTATTATCGTTATCGACCTTTTTGGCGTTTTTGTAAATGTTATTCTTGCCTGGTGGATTCCGGCGCGGGACCCACGGCGCTATAATGTTCCGTGTTATTACCTGAAATTTTTGGGGCATTCTAGCCCATTGAATTATCTTTGAAAACCTTGAGAATCTTAGAAAATAAATGTCGAGACGTACTCTTTAAATGAATTATTTTCTCGTGGTACATCCAAGGTGCCACAATATGTTTCAAAATTCTTCTACCCCGAGGACCAAAATATTTTGATATAGTTTCAATATTTTAGAAACACTTTTACTTAGACCCGAGGGTCGAATATTTCTGAAAGTTTTTCACTAAAAGAAAAGTGTCCTCATTGTTGTTCAAACGCAAGGTGGTTTTCAAAGTCTCGACAATGATGTTGTCCAACTTTTTGTAATGTGATACTCAAGATCAACTGGTGTTTCCAAACTGTTTTCAAAAAGTGGTTTTCATTTTTTTTAAGCCCATCATTTCCTGCTTGTGGTCGGAGAATGTGTGTATGATGTTGGTATTGTCGTTAGGATGTTAGCCTTCCGAATTGTGATTGAATTGGTGGCGTGAGCGTTGAGTCGTCGCCACGCATTTGTTACGTTAGCCCTCTGTGAGAGGTGTGATGTTAATCGTTAATGTTGTCGTTTCGTAGCAAATTGCGTGCTATCGCACCTGTGCGAACTGTTAGAGCTTGGGTGTATACGATTGTGTACATTTGTGAATTTAGTATGTGTATGCCAAATTGGCATCTCTGATTTGTTGCTTGTGATGTTACGTCCCATTGTATATAGCATTTGTATATTCGGTATGCCGAACCGGGGTGTTTCAACAGTGGTGTGCCGGGGGCATGCACGTACCAATTGTCCTTCTCGTCAGTAACGCATTTCAAGTGTGGACCCGAGAGACACAGGATCCAATTTTGTGAGTTGGGTTCCGAGTCTTTCGGGGTACGAACTTCAGTACAGATATCAGGATCGACTCTAAGAGGCCCATGGGAAATGTTTCCGTCGACTGCTTTTGTGTTGTTTCCTTGTTTCCGTTATTGTGAGTTGCGGGGACGACCTTCTTTTATAAGAGGTCGAAGGTAATACCCGTATTATTTTTTTTAGACTTCTGCATTTCCTCTTTCTCGGATCTATCGACTCGCTCGTGTTCGTTGATACTTTCTGAACTTGTACTGTATTTCAGTTTCATTGTTCGAACGAGCTGTGATCTTGTTTTGGGTCGATCTGGTTATCGCTGTGACTTTTCCGAGTTCGGTTCGATTCTTGTGAACCTTATTCGGAAGTAACATCTTTTGGTTCTACTAGTTCTTTTATTCGAAGTGGATCGGATTATGAACTTCTGTATTTTCGACTCTATCGACTCGTTTATGTTCGTTGACATTTTCCGAGCTTGTCCTGCCCCTTGCTCTTGTTGATCGAACGAGTGTGGTATTATTTCGGAATAACTCGTTTGTCGCTGTGACTTTTCAATTGCTATTCCCTTTCCTGTGTATCTTATGTGAATGTACATCTTGTTGTTTTCACCGGATCGTATATTGTCTCGAGTCGAGATGTGAACCTTGGAGTTGTTGTTTGAATTTTATTGTTCTTCGTGATTCGAACATGATTGTTCGACTTTTGTTGTCTCGATCGTTGTGGTTCGATCGTTGATTGTTCGGTTTTTGTTGACCTCATTTCATGATTGTTGAACAATCAGAATCCTTCGTAATTCCCTTAAATTCGGGAAATTAGTCTAGTTTTCGATCTTCCAACCCTTGGGTGGTGGAATTCCGTATTTGTTCAGCGATTGGCTCGCGTTTTGATCGATGTACCGTTGGGTTGGTCAATCGTATTGATTTTCGTTCATTGTGTTTTGTGAATGTTCGGATAATCGACTTGATTATATTATCTGTTTGATGACACTTGTCACTTGTTGGTTTTATTATGTCTCTACCGATGGCGTTGTGTTGGTCGTCGTGGAGCGTGTTTTCACACCGTATACTCTTTGTGTTACTTGTAATGTTTCGCCGTTGGGCGTGATTTTTTTTCGGTTCTTGTGTATCTTGTTGAGTTTACCTGGCAGGATATTGCTTCTCCCTACTTGATTTAAGTTTCGGGACGAAACTTCTTTTAAGAGGGGTAGAATGTAATATCCGCAATTTTGGATTTCGGTAATTTTCTTTTTTTTCAGAGGAGGTCCATTTCGACGAATCGCTTGGGACCGTTTCATCATTCTGAGAATGATTAATTCTGCACTTTTTGCCATCCGAGTTCTTTTCGGTATTGTTTTGTTGAGTTCCGTGTTTCTTAACGACTTTTCCGCACTCGAGTTCGATTATCGTGAATCTCGTTCAAAATTACTGTTTCGAGTTTCCCGTAAGTCCGTTTAACTTTTGTAGACGTGTTGTGAACTTCGGTTTGGTTATTCGATCACGTATCGTGATTTTCGGACGTTTTGGGCCATTTTCGTAATTTCCCAAAGTTTGGGGTAATTACCTTCCGTTGTCGAATTTCGATCCTTCGGGTGTTCGGAATCGTGTGTTCTATTAGCTCTTAGATTCGTCTTTCCGAGTACTTCGTAACCGTAAATTTGATTCGTATTCAGGTTCGGGTGTCGGGGTCGTTCGGATCGTCGTTGTGGTTCGGACGTAATTTTCGGTCTGTCTGGAGGTGGCTGGCCGGACCTGTGCGACATGGCCCTGAACACGGCATCGCTTGAGCGCCGTGTCTCGCGCTGGTCGGCCAGATCGGCTGCCGAGACACGGCGAGACACACGGCGCTGTCTGCCGGCTGTCGCGCCGTGTCGGCAGCGAGTATAAATATGGCCGAGCAATGCTTTTTTCACTCATTTCATTTGCTATCATTCCTGTCCGCGGCTGGAGTCTTTGGGAAGTCGAAGACATGTTGTTATACTATGAATCCACGAAGTTTTGGAGTTCATAACATCAATTGATCATCACGTAACATCCTTCAATCCAGCGAATCAAGGCAAGTTTTCTTAAAATCTAGTTTTGGGGATTTTGTTCGATTTGTCCGTTTAATCCATTTTAACTCAGAATAGTGATGTATTTATGATTGTTAAACAATATTATGTCGAATTCCTTGCTGTTCCACGGTTGAATCGCCGAGGATTCGTCGTTTTATTGAGTTTCTTATCGACGCCTTGAAGGTGTCCGATAAATTGTCACAAAGGGGATTCGGGCGTTCTTCGGTTATTCTTCCTCGTTCGTTCGTTAATTTATTGATGGTATGATGTTAGGGTCAGATTTCGCGCAAAGAATTCGAGTCGGAACCCTTCCGTTCGTCGCTTTCTTCAAGCTTTTCGATCGTGGGTGTATTCATTGTTTTCGCCGGAGAATTGTAGGTGTTCGAGGTGTCCCGACTGAGCCGTGTTCGTAGGAGTGTCCGGTGTCGATTATCGAGGTGAGTATCTTGTCCATACATTACGTGTTTTGTGGATATAATGATTGTTAATCATCGATATGTGCTAAATAAATATTTATAACCATTTTTCAAAAGGATCGATAAATGTAAAGTGTAATTCTTTTGTTAAGATATGCACGTGGAGTCACGTGGTTATGGATGAAATTGTGATGGTTGTTTATATTGTGATTTCTCATTATATGGGTCGTTGTAGATATTATGTTAAATTAGAAATCAGCTTGTTGGTTGTCTTAAAGATATGTCAATAAGACGTAGTGCCGGGTAGATAGTATATTTAGAGATGTGCTATAATATTTTGGTGATCACCTGGTTGTGTGGGTTAAGGTGTGTGTTATGAGTTGGGTTAGTCGTATTGGTTGACCAGCTGTTATACCGTTGATGTGTAGGGATGTCCTTAGGATTGTTAGGCTGTAGCTAGGACGATCGTGGCTATGCGTCGGATAATTGGCCATTTCTAGCAAGTGCCTTGATTATATATATACTGGGATTGACTATCGAGGCTTGTGGTTTGCAACTATGTTAAATCGTGGTTTTTGGGTGCGTGAGTTGTGTTCCTTCCACCCGGAGCGTTCGACGGGATGTCTGGGGGTCGATACTATGGGGTACGGCCGCAGAAGTGAATTTGGGTGCGTGTGTGGTTGAACTTCCACCCGGAGCGTTCGACGGGATGTCTGGGGGTCGATACTAAGGGGTACGGCCGCAGAAGTGGTGTCCCACCCGGAGCGTTCGACGGGATGTCTGGGGGTCGATACTAAGGGGTACGGCCACGGGATACCAGTTGTGATTTGGTGATATCGTGATGTTCTGATAAACTGTTTTGATGACTATTGTGATATGTTCGGAATATCACAGCGTTTTGGTTCTCGATGTTGATGTACATTATGTATTGAATCTTGATACTTGGCTAGAATGGCACTAGGATATGTGTCTTAAGTGTTTAACTCCTTGACTGTGAGTTTTGTTGTTGGAAAAGGAATATGGTTATTGTTTCGTGTATTTTGGTTGATGAGGTTTCAGGTTGAGATCCCAACGGTTCTGTATAGGTTGTTTTGTGGAAAATGAACTTTGGGGCTGTGACCCTAAATGGCTTTCGAGGAATTAAGAACTTTTCAATTTCTAATGTTTTTAAAACTCCCGAGATTTAAAGGTGTTTTCAAAATGCTTACTTGTTTCGTTTCTACTTTCAAGACTTGAACTATTTTTAAATAAAAATATCTCGGGAAGTCTTTCGTTGTATTCTTGGAATGTGTTGTGTATGGCTCATTTTTGCACTTTATACTTGCACTAGCGAAACAGTGGAGTTTTGCTAACCCCCCAGTAATCGGGGGGTGGATATCTGTATTGTGTCCAGGTACATGCAGGTTTTCGGGACCAAGATGCAGGATCGGTACGAGGGATGATGAAAGACGAATGATACTAATCACACGAAGGCCAGTTTTGGGTTCAGTTACTCGGAGTCCATTATATTGTCTTTTCCGCTGTCTTATTGTTCATTGTTGCAAGTATTTTACCCTTGCGTGGGTATGAGTCTGGATGAGTTTATGTATTTTGGTTTGTAAGTCAGTGACGAAAGACCAAATCGGTCTATTGGTTCATTATTTTGATTCATCAGTATGTAATGTAATGTGTTGTTTTGATGTCTAGCCTGGTGGATCCTCACGGAGAGGGTCTGCGGCGTGTAATATTCCCAGTTTGCTCTGGGGTGTTATAATTGGTTCCTCCCAATGCCGGCTGAGATAGACCTACAGAGTCGTACATCAGGATCGTTGACGGATAAGTGTGAATCTATTTTCTCTCTATTAATATTAGATATTGAATATCTAATTATGATTTATTGGATAAATCAAATAGCAGTCTTATGAATTAGATTTAAGTTACTGGGTGATTAATTTAATTCATAAATAATATTTCTTAGAGAAATATATTTGTATTTGATATAATTAATTAATTATATTTATTAATTAGTATAAATAGATTGGTGATAAAATGGAGTGTATTTAACGGAGTAGTTTGATGAACGTCTGGTACACGAGCCAAGTGACTCGACCCATTTCCTAGCACCTTTATAATAGCCACCCCCTCCCTCTCATTTGTCATGGTGTGGCGTTTGTTTATTATTTGTAGTAAGGCATGTAACTTAAGATACTTCCAAAATGGAATGATAAGACTTATCTTATCAAATCATTTTGATACCTTACATTTACAACTCTTAGTCTTATATAATAAGCAAAACAACACCACACCTACATTACATGATTCTACGGCTGAGAGCTAGCTAAACTAGGAGGGAGAGAAATTTTCTTTGTTCATTCTTCATCTTATAGGTGTGAGAATAGTAAGAAAAATTAGAGAGAAAATTCTTATGATAACTTTCTAACCGTGTTCATGAAGAACGGAGTTTCATTGAATTTTCCGATCAACATTCGATGCGTGTGAAGTAGACACACTCGGCATCTTCGGTGTTTTGATCATTCATCAAGGAAGAACGAATTGGATTCGTGTTCGTGTAGCTAGCCGGAAAAGGCTTGCTCGGATTTTCCTTCGAAGATCATATTATCAAAGGACTACGGGGGTAAGTATTCTTTGATTCTCATCTTCGTTAATTTTATTCATTTATACGATGTTTGTAAGATCTGTTTTGGGGTTTGGTTTTATTCGGTTAGACAAGTATTTTTTTCCGCTTCGTATCTCGTTTTTAATTCACCGGATCCCAACATTGGTTGATTCTCTTTACAATATGCACAGTCAAATCAAGATCTCCAAAGAGCTCTGGAATTCTTTGGAGAAAAAGTACAAAGCCGATGATGCTGGATCCAAGAAGTTCGTGATTGGACGCTAAATGGACTTTTAGATGACGAACTTCAAAATCATTATTGAGCAAGTCCAACAATTTCAATTGATTGTGCAAGAAATCAATGCTGAAGGAATGATCCTTCCTGAATCGTTTGTTGTGGGGACGGTAATTTAGAAGTTGTCTCATAGTTGGAAGGACTTAAAAAATTACCTGAAACGCAAACGAAGAAAAAATGAGTTTAGAGGACTTGGTTGTCGACTCGAATTGAGGAAGATAACCAAAAGTCTCACTCTAAATTCAAGAGAGGCCCGATGGAGGCCAAAACAAACTTGCTTGAACATGAATCCTCTAGCAAAAAGAGAAAACCGAACCATGTTTAAGAAAAAGGGAAAAAGCATTTTAAGGAAAGAAATTTACTGAAAATTGCCACAACTGTGGTAAGCCAAACCATAAGGCAAAAGACTGTCGCTTGTCAATAAATTCAACTGGTTAGCAAAACAAAGGCAAGTGAGTTGCCAATAGGGTTGAACATGGCGATGTTGACATGCCAGATCTGAAGCTGTCAGCTATGGTTGAGGACCTGGATGTGGAGGTCTCATCTATGGTGATTGAATCCAATATGGTGGAGAATCACTGCATTAGGTACGTTGATAGTGGGGCTACTCATCATGTTTGTTCTGACAAGGACATGTTCTCTTCCTACACTATTATTGATGGTAGGAAACTGCATATGGCAAACTCCGTTTATTCTATGATCGTAGGTGCGGGGAACGTGATCTTAAAGCTAACATATGGAAATTAGCTATTACTTAAGGATGTGTTGCATGTCCTAGACATTCAAAATAATTTAGTTCCAGGCTCTCTACTAGTTAGTCATGGGTTTAGACTAGTTTGTTAGTCTGATAAATTTACTATGAGAAAGTTTGGAATGTTCCTTATGTTAGGGTTGTATACTGAAAAGCATACTTTATGCTTGTATTACCTTATTTCCTTGTAACTACCTATGAGAATATTAATTACATTTAATCACATGTTTTGCATATTTATTCACGTTATGGTTATGCAAATGAAATGTCTAATTTTTTTATATTTTAGATATGGGGTGTGTTGGTGGCACACAGAAGATCACATTATCGGTGCCTTATAAAACAATATAATAGTTCACAACCTATATAATTATTAGACAAATTATATGAAATGTTGTAGTGTATGCTTGAGATTAGTTGGCCTTGACTATTAGTATGCATTAGCGTATTTACATACTTTTGGCCACTTAGTATACAATAAACAGCTTAGAGAGTAAGAGTACAATAGGATGTACGATTTTTGAAGTTAATTGCGTAGCGGAAGTCTGTTGTGTGAGTTGCTGTAAATGCAGCAAATTGGTGTTCTCCTGTTTGCTTGATGCATACAGGGTTTAACAGTGAATACTAGATAAATCACAGTAGAATGAAAACAGTAAAGACAGAAAGTAAATAAACACAGTTTAAAGTGGTTTGAGGTAAACCCCTCTATGTCCACTGATCCTAACAGCTTTCATACTTAACAGTATTCTGACTCCTTTGAGACTAATTTGATGTATGTTGGCAATTATCAAAACAGGAATGTTTTTCCCAACAATTTCCCCCTTTTGATAATGCCAAAACTCTTCTTTAGATGTCTTCATATGGATAAAGAGAGGCTGTCTTCGAGTCTTCTGTCCGATTGATCAGATCTTCACGACTAAGTCTAGAAATGTGAACTGCTCGCAGGCAAGTCTTAAAATGAAGAATCCTACATTAATGTGTATTACAATTGAACATATGATTGGCGCGTAGGCACAATCTTACATTGTAGTCTAGGTTGAATACAACTTAATCTATGAACTGTTCGTAGACAAGTTCTTACAGCTTTGTGACTTAACATGTTTTATCTTGTTTAAATATAGCAAAATTTTGTAATGAAACAGTAAAACAGTAAGCTTAGATTACAAGCTGTAATCATTCAAGAAAACAAGTTTTATTGATAATCAGGGAAAAATTACAAGTTCTTGAAAAGGTAAGAACAAAACAAATACTACCTACTATATTGGTAAGCTAACAAAAGAAACAGCAAAAATACAGGCTAACTTCTATACTGAGAATGCCTCCAAGGTCTACGGTCAGGATCATTCGCGGTCCCTTTCCACCAGTTGACTATGAAGTCATCGCCTCGATCCCTATAGATACTCCTTCCTTCAGGGGATTTATCGAACGCGGGTATCCAGTCTTCCGGGTGGGTGAACTGTTCACCTTTTTGGTGCCTTAACTTCATCAGCATCTACAGACGGAGCCTTTCTTCTTCTAATAGCCTCGAACATTCATTTGTGGCATCCTGCAGCGTCTTGAATTTGTTGAACATGGCAGACTCCCTGATAAGCGTACAGAAGTATCTCATTAGTTCATTTTTCGTCAGTTCTTCAGAGCATCGGCTGAAGGCTGTCGGTCAGTGGGCAGCAAAATGTCGGCAGGCTTTCGCACATTGTTCTTCCAGGGAAAATTGGGATCGTGGAACTCAGGTCGAGAGCCAAATACCCTATATCCTCCTAAAGCTTGACTAGACCCGGGTGAAGCCAGTCTACCAATAGCAGCGGCAACACTCTCTTCCAGCACTGCTTCCATCTCTCTCTCTCTCTCTCTATCCCCAATATCCATCTTCGAGCAGTCTCTCTGGCTTCTTACCCTTTTTTGGCATCATCAATGTATGATACCTTAGTATGAATCTCCTGTAGGAGTTTCATAGATGCATCCTGTCAGTCAGTCAGAGTATTGATTTTCTCAACCAAAGTACCGAGCACGAGAGACATATCATCTATATTTTTGTACTGGTCAGTGAGTCTGGTACTGGTATGGTGAAGGGCAGCAACCGTATTGGACTCGACAATCCTGAGCTTTTCTTGTTCTTGCATAAGGATTTTCTCTTGATGCTGCTTAAGTTGATTGAGTGCTTGCCACAATGTGTTAAGCATGAGGCGGAACGCGTCCTCAACATCGTTGATTGCAGATTTTAATTTGGGGAGCTCATCCTGGACAGTCTCTCTCATCCAATCGAGTTCTTTCCCGACATCATACAGTGTCTTTACGGCATCTTGTAGGAACACTGTCTGTTGGTCGATGGATTAGAGTTTCTCGATGCAGGCTTCGGTGTGCGGGGATCCAGGGTGCGTGATCTTGGAATCCTCGGGCTCTTCAAGTTGACGGAGAACCACATGATGACGAGGGCATCGTGGTCTGTCTTCTGGTAAGAAACCATCATCGAAATCAAACTTTGGGTTAGCAGAAGTGGGAGATGCAGGAACATCTGGAGCAGGCACTTCGGAAGCAGGGGCTTCGAAAGTGGGAGCTTTAGAAGAGGGTGTAGAAAATTCAGTCTCGGGGACAGGGGGACTGATTCCTCCTGTTCGGTTTTTTCATTGGTAGTCGGAAGTACAGGAGGGACTGAATCCTCCTGCCAACTGTCAGCTTCCGCTTGATATGGAAGAGGGACGAATACTCTTGGAGGATGGCGCAGACAGCTTCTTCGTGTAGCGGGATAGGATGGGCTTCTTGTTCAGGAGATGCTTGCTCTTTGATTCCTCCTATTGCTGATTTTTGGCAGCTTCCTATTGCGGGGGAGGGGATTGTTGTCTGTCAGATGTCCCCTGACCCTATAGGTTTTGGTAATCAGCCATCTTACGTTCCCTGGCCTCTTCACGGCTCATCCTCAAACCGGCCTATATGGCATCATTGTCAGCGTCTGAGTCAGGGTCCGAGTGGTGGCTGTTTGATGGAGCTTTGTCGCTGAACTATGACATCCCTTTCAGTCTAGCCTTCCTTTTTGCCTTGAAATAGTCAGAGATTAGCTCTTGGCAAAAGTAATCCTGATCCTCCCAGCAGATCAAGACTTCGACGTTCTGGGTATCCATGACCTCCTGAGCAAATATTTCCTCTTCCTTCCTGTTAGCCCAGTTGTACAGGGTGTCGTATGGGGCGACCCTGTAGGACTTCCATATTTTGAAGCGTTCATACGCTTGCTAGATTTGTACCTGGAGGAGAGTATTATTGATTATTTTGGATGGGGTGGGACTCCGTACAGTAGTTGGGTCTACCGTGCGGATGGGATCCTCAACAGGTATGGGAGCCTGTTTTGGAAAGGGATCCCAAACAGGGGATGGTGCCCTGTGGGGAGAGGGATCCTGTACAGGGGGGTACCCTGTGAGGAGTAGCGGATTTTGGCTCCATAGGGGCAGCCGACTCGCCGGAGCCCTCTAGCTTGGCAAATAGTTGTTCATCCGTCATAGCCGCCACAGGCTCGGGATCTGCTAATTTTGCAGCAACTGTTTCTTCCATAGGGGATGCGCCCAGTGGAATTGATTCAACGACAGGAGCAGAGGTGGCCTCTACAGTAACTGCTGCAGGTACTGTAGGCTCAGTATTGGAAGACTTCTTGGCCTTCTTCTTCTTCTTCCCGACAACATGAGGTGATCGACTGTTAGAGACACTTCTTTTTCTTTTCTTCTCCTCACTCGAGATCTGCACAGTGACGTCCCTTGGGTCACTTGAGATGGGCATATCTTGAGGGTGCAGCCTCTTAGCAATCAGAGGTGACTTGTTGAATACGGTGGCCTTTATTGCACCAATGATTTTTTCGGGGCAAATCTTATTGGCATCGACAGATTGTTTTACTCCGCAATTAGTGAGGATGTAGTTCAGAATGAGGCCGTATGATTTCTTTGCAGTCTCAGGTTTGGCAGCCTCCTCCTGAATCCTCTTCAACAAAATTTGGCACCAGTTAACCATTTCTCCGGACATGATGGCTACCATCATTCGGAAGTGAAGGTTAGTGCATATCTCGAAAGCTCCTGTCCAGTTCTCAACAACCCGGCAACAGAAGTTATGAATGTAGACGTAAGGCAGGCAGAAGATATTCTTGTGGCATGAGGGGTGAACATTCTGTGCATTCTCAACAACCTCCAGTAGGCTGACAACAACTTCTCTGACCCGAAGGTCTCCAATTCTTCTATTCTCAGGCCATCAGATGTCAACCTGTAAAGTTTCTCCAGCAAATCTCTGTTCACAGAGATATTAATTCCTTGAACAGTTACAGGGATCTCAGAAATTTCTCCTCCTTTTCTATGAGACGAGTATTTGAACGAGGCGTCTAAACAGAATTCTTCCACTATATGCTCATCGTATAACTCAGCATGGCGGCTGGCAAGACGGTAGAACCCTTGCTGTTTCACCCTTGAAAGAACCAATTCCATCCCGACGAAGTTTTATCCTTCGATATTTATTCTCTCCATGACCACGTACCTGGCAAAGATGCGTCCGTCGATGATTGTTTCTCTCTTCTTCATGGAGAGGGAGTAAGTCTCGGAAGTCGACATTTTCACAGAAAAAGAGTTTGAAGAAAGTTATGAAATATCGCAGAAAGTTGCAGAAAATACAGAGAATATGTAGATTGTTTTTCTTGAGACTTGTTTAAAATTGCAGAAAGCGTAAAGAGTCTAAGGGAGCAAAATACAGTTCTTTTATAGGGAGCAGGGAAGATTAGGGTTTCATACAGTCAGCGGTCAGATTTAAGGGATGGGAACCTTCTTTTTAAACAAACGTACACGATGGATTCACAGTAACTTGTATGTCTTATCCATCTGTTCTTGAAATGATAACCGGTCCCGCTTCTGACAGTTCATCTTCCCTTATTGCACGAACTGGCGGTTTGAAATTATTAAAATCATGATATTTGATGCAATGAAGTCCAGGTGTCTTTAAAGCATTAAATGATAAAACGTTTGAAATTTAGATAGGGCACCTAGACTTAAAAACGTTTTCTGTATGAATAGAGTAGTATATAATATTAATTTGACATGCTACAGTGTATGTGCTGTATCCGCGAATCAATACAGCGTTCCCCCTTAAAAGGTACAAACGGGATTCAATTCTTATACCAATATTTGGATTAATACTGTATTCATGGGGTGTACTGTATTCCCCCTTAATTAATGTACACGTCAGCTGTAGGATCTTTGTCCTACATTACTATCTGACTGGTTCTGAGTGTAAAGTTAAATAAAGTGGATACTGTATACTTGGGTCTTACAACATTCCCCTCAATTGATGAGTAAAAGCAGAAAAACTTACAGGGAGTCAGGCTGTAGCATTCCCAATTCCTGACGAAGCATACAGAATCTAGTTGCGCTGAGAGGCTTTGTAAAGTTTTCGGCCAACTGAATGTCTGTATGAATCTTTTCAATCCGAACATCCTTATTCTCGACATGTTCCTGATGAAGTGATGCTTCGTATCAATATGCTTAGTTTGAGAGTGCAATACAGGATTGTGCGTTATTGCAATTGCACTCGTGCTATCGCATATGATTGGCGTCTCTATGGCACTGATTCCATAATCTTGTAATTGCTGTTGCATCCACATAATCTGCATACATCAACTTCCAGCGGCATAGTATTCCGACTCAGCTGTGAAAAGCGAGTTTGTCAATTGCTTGTTACTGAACCACGACACAAATCTAGGTCCAAGAAAGTGACAAGTACCGCTTCTACTCTTCCTATCCAAATTACAACCTCCAAGACCCGAGTCGCTGAAGCCAACCAAATTGAAATCCTCCTTCCTTAGGATACCACAATCCTACATCAACTGTTCCCTTCATGTATGTAAGTATTTGTTTGGCTGTCGTGAAGTGTAACTCCTTAGGTGCTACTTGATACCGAGCACACAGTCCTACAATAAAGTGGATATCGGGCCTACTAGCTGTTAGGTACAGGAGTGAGCCAATAAGCTTCCTGTAGAGTGATGGATCAACCGGCTTTCCAGCTTCGTCAGCACTAATTTACATGGAAGTGCTCATGGGGGTTGACGAGGATTTGGAGTTGTTCATCCCAAACTTATTTAGCAGCTCCTTGCCGTACTTCTCCTGGTTGATGAAGATTTCTGTAGGCGATTGCTTCACCTGCAATCCTAGGAAATAGCTAAGTTCTCCCATCATACTCATTTCAAATTTACTTTGCATGAGATGAGAGAACCTTTGACATAGAGCAATGTTAGTAGAACCAAATATAATATCATCGACATATATTTGTACCATTAACAGGTCATATCCTTCCTGTATTTTAAATAGAGTTTTGTCCACAGCACCTTTCTCAAATCTATTTTTGGTAAGATATAGGGACATGGTTTCATACCAAGCTCTACGTGCTTGCTTAAGTCCATACAGTGCTTTCCGTAGCCTGTATACTAAGTCTCTGCCTTCAGTGTTGACAAACCCTGGTGGTTGTTCAACAAAGACTTCTTCGGCGAGATCTCCATTCAAGAATGCACTTTTAACGTCCATTTGATATACTATAAAGCTCTTATGGGCGGCAAAAACTAGGAATATCCTGATGGCTTCTAGTCTGGCTACAGGAGCAAAATTCTCATCGTATTCTAACCTTCTTTCTCTCTGTATCCTCGTGCGGCTAGACAAGATTTGCTTCTAATAACAAGTACATTCTTATCCTTCTTGTTTCTAAATAACCATTAGGTTCCAATTACGGCTTGATGTTCTGGACTGGGTACTAGATACCATACACTGTTTCTTTCAAACCCATTAAGCTCTTCTTCCATAGAAGTTATCCAATGAGAATTATTCAAAGCTTCATTGGTTGAAACAGGTTAGGATTGAGCTAAGAATACAGCTAGGGTGCACATACCTAGTCTCCTAAATTCAGCTTGAGATTTCCATATAAGAAATGAAGATTTCTCAGAATCGGTCTCTTCTTGCGCACACAGTACAGTTCCTTGTGTACTATGAATTCTTCTCCCGGTAGATACACCAGCATTAATATATACTATAATTAATTCTTATGGGTGATCCCTCAACCATCTCCTGTCAGGTTCTAGTTCGGCATCCTGTACTGTATCTTGTGGTGCTGTAGTTTTAGCATCAGCTTGTACAGCATCGGCTTTGACTACTTCTGATTTTACAGCTGTAAGATTAATCTCTAAGTCTACGACAGTCTCTATAGGAGTTTGAGTGTCATTAATGGAGAGTGTTCAAATATTCTGGGTTAAGTCTTCTAATCCTCTAGGATCAAAATGAGGTTCATTGAACACTATATGGACAGATTCATCTATTGTCAGCTTCCTTTTTTTAAAGATTCTAAATGCTTTGCTGACAGAGGAGTATCCTACAAATATCCCTTCATCAAACTTTTCGTCGAAGGTCTTGATTTGATCTTTCCCATTATTCAGAACATAACATCTGCATCCAAATATATGAAAGTACGCAACTAATGGAGTTTTATTATTCCATACCCCATAGGCTGTTTTGTTGTGAAGCTTATTGATGATACAATGGTTTTGTGTATATCATGCTGTATTGGTTGCTTCGCCCCAGAACCGCTGCGGCAACTTGATTGCTGCATTCATGGTTCTTGTAGCTTCTTTGAGTGTTCTACTCTTTCTCGGCAACACTATTTTGCTGAGAAGCCCGGGCTGCTGAGTATTCGTGATGTATTCTATTGTCCGAACAGTATTGATCTATAAAGCGAATTGTGAATTCAGTACCTCTGTCGGAACGAATGGACACGGTACTCAACCCTTTCTCATTTTGAAGCTTTCTCAGGTGCTCAGGCAACTTCGTTGTGGTTTCTTTCCTCTTCTTGAGAAAAATTGTCCACGCATACCTGGAAAAATCCTCAACAATAACGAGACAGTATTTCTTACATCCTAAGCTCACAGGGTCTACAGGTCTATAGAGGTCCATGTGTAGCATATCCAGAACCCTATCGGTGGATAGGTATGATTTGCTTTTCAGGGTGGTTTTAACTTGTTCGCCTTTCTGACAGGGTCCACAGATGCTGTCTTTATGGAATGACACATCGGGTAAAACTATAACCGTTCCCTATCTGACTAGTTTGTTGATCGTCTTGAAGTTGATGTGTGACATCCTCTTGTGCCATAACCAGCTTTGAACTGCAGTGCCTTTAGCAACAAAACAAGGAATAGTGGAGCTCGTAGGCTTCCAGTCAGCAATATACATATTACTTGACTTGCTTCCTGTGAGGATGATTTCTTTGGTCTTGATGTCCTTCACTCTACAGTGGTCTATATAGAATCTCACCGAGAACTATTTGTCACATAACTGGCTAGTACTAAGTAGATTGTACTTTAGGCCTTCAACATAGGCTACGTCGATGACTTTGAACTTTCCTACAAGCAGGGTTCCCTTACCTCTTGTTCTTCCTTTGTACTTGTCATCGAACGCACCTTTGGACCGCGACCTTCTACATAATCTGACAGTTTGCTTACATCTCCTATCATGTGCTGAGAACATCCACTGTTAAAGTACCAGATATCCTTCTCTTTGAGATCCTATAAGGAAAGAGATTAAGTAGATTTAGGTCCCCTTTGATTGTTGGGTCCATGTATGGTGCCTTTTGGTACCAAAATTTGCCTGACAGCAATAGGTTTGCTGTAGGTTACTTTTGGTCCAGTTTTGCAGTGTCTACCTGGGGCAGACACGCAGTCCCTATAACCTTGATAATCATGCATGTGAAATTTAGGGTTATAGTTCCAGTATGATTGCCGTCTAGGAGGTGGAGCCATTTTCTTAGGTCTTACAACTTGTCTTATGGGTCTCCAGTTGGATTCATAGAGCTGTTGTTGATGTTGCATGGCGACATGCTTCCTTGATGGATAACGGAACTCCTGTATCTAATATCTAGGCGTACTGTAATGTTGATAGTACTGCGGTGCTTGCCTTTGATATTCAGATATAACTTTCTTTCTGAAAGGCTGTTGGCGCTTTTGATATGATCGGTGAGCATGCTGTTGATTACGCTTTACAGGTCTGGGAGGCTGAGGTTTCTATTGTCTGTGATATGATCTTGGTGGCGGAATTGCAGCCTTCTCTGTACGAGGGGCAGCTATAACCTTTGCAGGACTTGGAATTTCTTCAGGTACAGGAATGGGTTCCACACCTCTGACGAATACCATACTAGACTTTCCCTTATGGTAGAATGAGTTATACACTAAGCCACTTTTATCATGACCATGTTGCCCAGTGCTTAGAATTTCTTCCATCCGTTTAGATGATTTCTCGAATGATTTTAGGATGGTCTCTAATTCTCCTTCTCGCTTTTCGAGAGTTTTTTATTTTGGCTTTGAGTAAACCAAAATCATTTGACTTGTTCTCATTATGAGACTTAGTCTCATTTAGATCGTGGGCAAGTTGATGATTACTTTCCATGAGTTTTTCAAGTTTGACCTTGCTATTTTTGCAATCAATAGACATATTTTCATAGTTGTTTTTCAGCAAGTCATTTTCAACTTTGAGCTCTAAGTTTGAAATTTCGAGTTGTATGTGTTCTTGTTTAAATGTCTCATGAGCCTTTTGAATGTTTTTGAATTCATTCAACATGTTTTCGAAGGTATGCGATGCATTTACAGGAGTAGTTAAATTTGAGCTTGCTTCATCATCGCTATCCTCATCGTCCTGTATTTCTTTGGCCATAAAGCACATATATGCTTTATCTTCAATCTCATCATTGGAGGAGTCACTGTCAGTAATAGCCTGAAGGCACTCCTTGGTCTTGTTTAACACTGGCTGGGATTCTGATTCACCAATCAGGGTCTTGAGCTTGTTTTTCCAGATGCATCTTCTTTCATCCTTTTCTTGTTGTTCAGCTTCTGGAAACTTTTGTACTTTGGATGTGGACACTTATTTCCATACTGTCCGGGTTTCCTACAGTTATAACATAGGTTAGAATCACCAGAGAATGGAGATTCAGAACTTCCCTTATGAAAAGGCTTAGGCTTGTATGGATTCTTTCGAGACTGTTTGATGAACTTTTTGAAGTTGTGCATAAGCAGGGACATTTCATCTTGTGATAGGATGTCATCATCGCTGTCTATAGTCTTGTGTGCGGATTTGGATATGCTGGGTGCAGAGCTGCATCTCCTGCCAGATACAGCAGCTAGTGTTATAGTCTTGGCAGGTGACTCTTCAGCCTTTTCTCTCCTGTAAATATCATACTCAAAAGGCTTTGAGGTCATAGAAGAGGTCAAAGGTAGAAATATCATTAAGATTACAGGATACACGCATAGCTGGAGTCTTAATGTCCCATTGGGCAGGGAGTGATCTAAATATTTTTAAATTTTTCTCCTTTTGGGTATACACTTTACCCAATGCTTCAAGTTCACCGACAATGCCAGTGAATCTGAGGTCAAGCTCCTCAAGCGTTTCGGAAGATTTCATTTCAAAAGATTCAAATTGTTGAGTAAGTTTGGAAATTTTATTTTCTTTCGAGAGCTCAGTTCCCTCGCAAATAAGCTTGAGTTTCTCCCAGATTTTCTTAGCTGTCTTACAACTCTTTACCTTTGAGAATATGCCTTTGCCGAGAGTGACAAACAGCATATTATTAGCTACATTATCGAGGTTCGCACGCTTGTGATTGTCAGCTATCCATTGTTCGCGCTCCTTCTCGAGCATTTCAGCATGAGGTTGTCCTTCTATCCTTGGGGCAGAATTAACCTTCATTATCTTTATTAGAACTTCTTGGATGACGAATATCATCTCCTCGTGCATGGCTGCAAGATAAGCTTCCATCCTAATTCTCCAATCATCAAACTCATTAATAGAGAGCATAGGAACGTTGTTTATTATAGAGGTATCCATTTAAGAAATATGAAAGATGATAAAAATATGATATGGTTTTCAAAGGCTAGTGATTTGTGGATCTGACTCAATTAAAAAATCGACTGATTCTTTTTAGAATCAAGTGCTCTGATACCACTTGTTGGCCACTAAGTATACAATAAATGTAATACCTCCAGTATTTCATGCTTAATTACCTTGTACTGTGTGATTTCTTATAGTGTGATATTTTTTTTATTATAATGTGATTTAATTAAATGCTATTGCGATACAATTTTGCGATGTGGATGAAATGGAGGTGACACACCTTGACGCCATTAGACAATCGTCGGTGCGAATATGACGGTGGCCAACATCTTGTTCCCTAATAAATTGTTGACGAGTGGGAAGGATGGTCACCCCGAGATGGTTAAAATGTGATATATGGCTAAGGGACTGAATGTCTAATGCACGTTATAGAATATGCATAACGTATGCTAAATCTGAAGTATTATGTATGTTAACGTAACTTGGTTACATATGTAATGGTTGAGTTGGTCTTCCGACTAGAATCTTCCTTTTGACGCGGATTGAGTTACTTTCGGCAGGCTAAAAGACAAATGAGTCAACCCCTTATAACGTACACTATTTGCCAAGCTTAGCGTACGCTACGATCAGGTGCCTTACGTACGTTATGACAACTTACGTACGTAATAGATTGGTGCATTTCAGTCAGTGTCCTCTGGACGGCCTTTACATACGTTAACCGTAGTACATTACGTACGTAATGCGCTTTACGTACATAAAGCCTGTAACGTTAACGTGTTGAGTTTTTATCAAACTAATATGATTTATGATCTCATCATATATCGAAATAGAGCAGCGGACGAATAATATAACATGTAAAAACCCTCTGAGGATCCAAGTATATTATCAAAGTACGAAGAACAAGATTGTTACCTCTTGTAGCTTTTTTTCGATCGAGCCTTCTAGAGACGTTGCAAGAAGCGAGCGTCCTCTACGGTATCCACACAACGAACAAGTCCCGAGCATCTAACGGATTGCTAGCTCCGATTCAACAAAGATTTCACTTAAATCAACTTAAATATAGGTATTGTTGTTACCCAAAATATTATTCGGAATGATTTGCTGGATATGGCTACGGGTGAGTAACAAACAAAATGCGAGAGCACGTCCGATGGAATGAAAATAACACAAGATTTGCCGGGGTTGTTAGTCCCGAGCTTGAATGCTCTCGCAAGATATTATTAATAGAAATACTGCTTTGGAGTACAAATATTAATGTTAGAGTACAATTACAATGAGTGTAAGGACCCTAGTTATCTAGCTCTTGAGTGCTGATGATCGCCGGAAGAACCAGAGTGGATGCTCTGTGAGTTCTTGTAACAAAGATGAAACGCTGTGTGTAGGATTCTATGTAGGATTCAACTGTGTGAATTTAGCTGTCAGATCTCTCGTATGAAATCAACCGTCCTCCAAATGCTAGAGATCTCATACTTATAGAAGTGGAGGTAGTTCGGATGTCTTAATCCCAAACGGTCGATCGCCTTTCCTGTATTAAACTAAGTGGGCGATCGTCTCAGCACATGGGCTGGTTTCCTTAAAGTCCGTAGCTGCTACTGGCAGTCAGCTGTGCGAACCAATGAGAAGATAACACGCGCCTCACGTCACAGTCCTGAGAGGTCCCACCTAGGACCTTTCGGCGGGTTTGTCGGTAGGTGAGAGGTTGTCCTTGTCACCCACAGCTGGTGAGTGGAAGGAGCCAAAAAGCCTTTCCTTGCGGCGCCTTTTGTGGATCTGCACGTGGGTCTTCACCCGAGATTCGGTCTTCGTAGACTTTGACGGATGTTTGGGTTTACACGTGACGTAAGACGGTCGTCCTTGGTAATGCACTAGGGTCGATCGCTGGATGCCAAGAGATGATCGCCCTGTACGTCGTTTGCGCGGCACTTGATCTCGATCTGGAATCTTCGTCTGGTGAGTCTGCCCTGCTTTATTTGATGCTAAATTTGGTCGCTCGGCCCTTGTGCCGATCGCCGTTGAGGCATATAAATCGCCGCACAACAATTGCCCACCAGCTCGCTCCGCTGTCAAAGACGTGGGGTGAGGTGGTTCCACTGGCGATCGTTTAAAATAATAATGAGCGACTCATCGAGCGGACTTTGATTTTGAATTTGGACGACCTACTCGATCGCTGAAAAGAGCGGCTCTTGAGACTGTTTATTTAGTGAAAGGGAAGGAAAATAAATCGTTTAGTGAGCTATCTTTGGTTTAGTTCTTGCGATCTTCAATTTTGCAGATTCACCGAGGAAGGCCGACATTCTCGGCCTAGAGGAACCGTGCACGGTCGTGGGGTTCGATGGAACCGACCTCCGCGACCATGTCTTATGCGCGAGCGACATTCCACCTGTAGGTCTGTCTCGCAACTCACTTTATTATGAGGGTCCTCCGAAGGCTACGTTTTGCCACGTAATATAGCGATGGGGCGGACGATCTCAGCTTGGAGGAGTCCTTGCATAGGGGCGCCGTTGGATTATTCGACTCCGCGACCGTGTCTTGTTAGCACTTTCCTGCCTAGGACCGACATGTTAGATGACGGACCTTTGAGGGCATACGCTGTGATGGGGGCGGGACACGTTTCATTGTCTGGGCCCACCATGTTAGATGATGGATCCTTGAGGGCGGGCGAGCACGTCCTCAGATTTGTTTTGGAGGGTCGACCATCTCGGCCTAGAGGAACCGTGAACGGTCGCAGTGTTCGATGTAATCGACCTCCGCGACCATATCTTATGCGCGAGCGACATTCCACCTGTAGGTGTGTCTCGCGACTCACTTTATTGTGAGGGTCCCCCGAAGGCTACGTTTTGCCTTGCAATGTAGCGATGGGGCGGACGATCTCAGCCTGGAGGAGTCCTTGCACGGGGGCGCCATCAGATTATTCGACTCCGCAACCATATCTCGTTAGCACTTTTGCTGCCTGGGACCGACATGTTAGATGATGGACCTTTGAGGGCATATGTTGTGACGGGGGCGGAACGCGTCGCATTGTCCGGGCCCACCATGTTAGTTGATGGATTCTTGAGGGTGGGCGAGCATGTCCTCAGATTTGTTTTGGAGGGTCCTTCGGCTACGCCCGCCTCGTATTTAAATGAAGGGCAAGCGATCTCTGCCCAAAGGAACCTTGCATGGATGGGCTGTCGGTTCCATCGACCTCCAAAACCATGGCTGCACTTTTCTACCTCGGATCGTCATGTTAGATGGCGGTCCTCGATGGTATACGTTGTGTTGGGGGAGGCGATCGCTTGCATGGGTTCATCATGTTAGATGACGAACTTTAGAGGGCGAGCGAGTCATCCTCTTTTTGGAGGCGTTGCTTAGGCAGTAGCCTTTGGTTTGACATGGTGGAAACTGGGAAAAGACCTCCAAAGTTTCAACCTCTTGATTGAAGCATATAGATCCGGCCGCCGAGGTTGATCGGGGGGATTGACTCGTACGAATCCCCTGGCTCGTCGCGTTTAATTATGGCGATCGGATTGGGAGATTGACGGTCGTCGTTCTATCGCCAATCGCGGACCTTGGTCCTTTCTGCCCGGGGATCCAGCTAAGTCACTAAACTATACAGCTTGCCCTCCTCGAACAATCTCCAGAGTTGTATGAGGAGGTCGCGGCATTGGTTGGTGTTGTGGTCGGGACTCTTGTGAAAAGCACAAAATTTATCGTGGTCCAGATGACCATTGTCCCTTATCGCTTTTGGCTTGCTTAGCCGTTCGCGCCCCTTGATGACGTAATAAATATCGGCTGGCGATAGATTGAGGTTGTGGAGGAGATGGGCTTCCACATCCTCGAAGGCCTTGAAATCACCGTGTGGCTTGGCAATCGCCTTTTTGGACTTGGCGATCGCCGTCTTTGGGATGGGAGACGGCGTCTTCCTCTCCCCGGTTGCCCCCTCGCCTAGGCGAAAGGTAAGCATCCTCTGTGTGGCCAGAAAATTGGCAGCCTTGGCACGGAAGATCGCGTAGGTTGGGGGAATGTCCTTCGTGAAGTGCCTGAATATGGGCGAAAGACCATCTAATCCCCCGAGGGCCGAGTAGAGGGAGAGCTCGTCGCTTATGGGCTCACCGGTAAGGACTACTTCATCCACCCGGTCGATGTAATCTACATCGGAATCGTCTTTCCCCTGCCTGATCTTCATCATGCGTGGGGATCTTCTGGTCGAGCGACCTTGGCGGCGAAGTATTACGTGAAGCCGCTCGCCAGTTTTTCAAAGGAATTGATGGAGCGCGGTGGCAATGAGATGTACCACCTATGGGCAAGATTGCCCAATGTTAATGGGAACATTCAGCATCTCTTCGCGTCTGATGCCCCGCATCCGGTCATGTAGATCCGGAACTTGCTTAAGTGAGTCCCGGCGTCCGATCTCCCCTCATACAGAGGTGTTTGAGGATGAGCGATCTTTGGTTGCATAGGGGCAAGCTCGATCTGGACCATGAGCGGCTCACTTGGTCCGGCGATCTTTCTCTTGGCGGCTGCCCCAGTTTCTAGAAGCGCTTTCATATCATCGAGCTGGCTTTGGATTGCGGCCATCGCCATAGCCTGGCTGCTCGTGGTTTGGCTCTAGGAGCGGGAGCTGAGGCGATCATGTACCGATCTCCTGGCTCTGCGGTAGGCGATGAGGTCTTTGTCGCTGAGCTCAGTTTCTCGACGAGGGGGAGCTAGCTGGCTGACCTGTTTTCTGGGAGTCGGGTATGCCGAACTCCTGGTGATGGATTCGGACTCCGATGTAATACCCGATTGTAATTCAGTCATTATCATTCAGTAATTATCATTCAGTAATGGTCACTCAGTAATTTTCAATCATTAATGATCATTTTTCACTCATATTCACTCATTGTATTCACCGTTCAGAGAAATTGTATCGTGTATCAAGCGTCATTCATCATCAATCTAGTTGGAGAATCGTGCTGTGCTTATCATCGTTGTCATCTTCATAGTTGTGCTGTGTAGGAGGAGTAGCGCACGCTATGTACTCTCTTTAGCGTGCGCTAATTAAGTATGGGTAGCGCACGCTACCTCTCAACACTAGCGCACGCTAGTATGTTTCAAGCAGGCAGTCCAGAAGGCACTGGACTGCAGTTGGGTTGTAAGTAGCGCACGCTACGAATGGTAAGTAGCGCGCGCTAGTAGGTCGTAGTAGCGCCCGCTACGCAGTTGGTGTATCGCGCGCTAAGGACGGATCAGGCAGAGTCCAGTGGCTATTGGACTGCATTGGATTAATTCCTAGCATACGCTACTAGTAGATATTAGCGTATGCTAATCGGGGTTAGTAGTGCACGCTGAATCCTGTGTGTAGCGCGCGCTACCGCGATCAGATTAGAGAACAGGAGGTTCTGGACTCCAGTACTGGGCATTAGATAATTCGTTAACGCATGCTAACATTTTGAGTTAGTGCACGCTGAGTACATGGTCGTAGCGCACACTACAAGAGGTACGTAGCGCACGCTACCGTTGCGAACAGAGGGTACTGGACTACCCAGTACACACGTTAGCGCACGCTATGCACAGGAGCTAGCGCACGCTAACTGGGATTTGCTATATATTGGACAGTGTAGTCCATTTCGTCATTTCATCATCCCACTTCATTCCTTCGGCGGTTTTGGGCGATTCCGGGCGATTTGGAGAGTGTTCTTCGAGGTGCAATCATCAATCATCATCTTCAAGCTTATCTTTTGGATTAATCACCATTTCATCATCCTCATCACATCAAATCAAGGTAATAACCTCTTGGATCTAGAATTTCGGATTTTTGGTTTTTTCCTTCCGATTTCTTCGTATGAGCTTGGATTGTTGTTGGAATATGTTAGATATGGATTATCTACCTTGGATAAATGTATCCCTACGGATTTATTGTTGTATATTTCGGATTTCATGAATATTGGGGTTGGATCAAGAACACTTTGGGGTTGACTTTGATATTTTTGGGGGTTTTCGATTAGATGTTGTCGTTAACTCGAATTGTGGATTCCTAATGGATTATTGATATCATTGAAGGTGTTTTGTTGGTTTGAACTACTCATTTTGGAGTTTGGTTTCGATATATTCGGGTTTGGATATTATCAAAGGATGTGTGTTTGCTAAGTGTTCGCTAGAATGCCTCAATGAGTTTGGATATTGTTGTATCGACGTTTTGAGTTAGTCATAATCGTGTTTGATTGGTATGTTGATCGGATTGTTGGTAATTATGTTATTCAAGGTTGTTTGAGCGACCGACACCTCATTTAGGACGTTTGTTCGTGGAAGGACATTCTTCACCGGTGTTGTGTAAGTTAATTCTTACTCGGTTAAAAGGATATTTATTCCTTTCGTTGTTGTTCATTCATAATCATAATTTATTCATAATGTACTAACCGTATTGATACTTGTAATTGTCAATTAATCACTTCATTCACGAGGAACGACGGTTCCAACCATTTCATTGAGCTATCATTCATTTCACTATCATTTCATCTCGGTGAGTCATTCTTGACTTTGTCGGATTGTTATTCATTAATATTCTTCATGGTCATTCTTGTTCATATGACTTTCTGGGTTCATATTGCGCGACCGGGTGGGGATGTGTGGAATTTTTAGTCGGGCACGTGATGGTCATGTGTTGGGTTCACCGACACATTGGACTGTGCACACGGTAATGTACCTCCGTGAGACTAATTAGGTACAAGGGCGGATGTGTCCGGACACTCGTCTTGTGCACGTGCACATACCATTACGGGCGTACTATGACGCTCTCTTCAGCGTCATTTCATAATTAAGATATATCATGATTGTGTTTATTCAACTTTTGAGGATTATTGTTCTGTGTAACTGATCGCGTTGGGGGATGTTGTTTTCAGGTCATGGCAAGGCTAAGGCACGGGAAGAGAACGCTGACGGCGAGGAGTCCCAGTGATACTAGTAGGGGGCCCCAGTCCTTTTCATTCACTCATGTTTCCTTCATTTTATTTCCGCTGTAGACCTCCGTTTGAATATTCATTTCATTCAGTGTTGTATATTTTATCTTCATATAAAATATACATGTATTCTGTATTATCTGGGGTGTGTTGTAACGAAACTCCTCATCGGAGTGATTGATGATATAATGTGGTTCTAACTATAATTATATTATTAAATTCATTAATTTTCATTCGCCTGGTGGGTCCCAGTCGGGGGGCCCACGACACTATAATATCCGCCTAGTTCGGGGTGTTACATCTGACGTCTCATGGCTGGGTCCATAATGCCCCGGTCGCCATGAAGGGTCACTTCCTAGGCGGATGAAGACAGAACAGTCCCGTCTTGCGATCGCCTTTTCTTGCGACTCGGGGCTTTCTGACGATTTCTCGACATATAACCCCTTGAGCTATCATTTGCCCATGTGGCGGATGACTGATGGGGTAATAGTGGGCGCGCCGCATGCTTTCCGTCGCTCCCTTAGGATGGCCATGGCCTCCTCGATCTGTTCCGCAGTTTGGAATTGATCGAGTGAGAGGCTGGGGCCGTCCCTCGGGGGCGGGAGTGAGAGTCTGGCGTCGCCGCGGCTGCCTTCCACTGTAGGTTGGGACTCGGTTTGTGCCGGAATAAGGCGTCCGACGGGCCATAAAGTGGCTATCTTCGAGGTGGTAGCAGACGTCATTATTTCGAGTGTTTTCTTTGAATAACAGTGAGTGTTTCTTCAAGTATATGTTCCGGAGAACAGTGAGTGTTCTTCGAAACGGTCGGAGAGAAAATAAGGGTTAAAGGTGCCCTCCTTCTAGCGCCAATTGTTGTTACCCAAAATATTAGTCGTAATGATTTGCTCGATATGGCTACAGGTGAGTAACAAACAAAATGTGAGAGCACGTCCGATGGAATGAAAATAACAAAAGATTTGCGGAGGTTGTTAGTCCCGAGCTTGAATGCTCTCGCGAGATATTATTAATAGAAATACTGCTTTAGAGTACAAATATTAATGTTAGAGTACAATTATAATGAGTGTAATGACCCTAGTTATCTAGCTCTTGAGTGCTGATGATTGTTGGAAGAACCAGAGTGGATGCTCTGTGAGTTCTTGTAACAAAGATGAAACGCTGTGTGTAGGATTCTATGTAGGATTGAACTGTGTGAATTTAGCTGTCAGATCTCTAGTGTGAAATCAACTGTCCTTCTCCAAATGCTAGAGGTCTCCTACTTATAGAAGTGGAGGTAGTTGGGATGTCTTAATCCCAAATGGGCGATCGCCATTCCTGTATTAAACTAAGCGGGCGATCATCTCACCACATGGGCCGGTTTCCTTAAAGTCTGCAGCCGCTACTGGCAGCCAGCTGTGCGAACCAATGAGAAGATAACACGCGCCCCATGTCGCAGTCCTAGGAGGTCCCACCTAGGACCTTTCGGCGGGTCTGTCGGTAGGTGAGAGGTTGTCCTTGTCACCCACAGCTGGTGAGGGGAAGGAGCCAAAAAGCATTTCCTTGCGGCGCCTTTTGCGGATCTGCACGTGGGACTTCACCCGAAATTCGGTCTTTATAGACTTTTCCGGATGTTTGGCGTTACACGTGGCATAAGACGGTCGTCCTTGGTAATGCACTAGGGTCAATCGCTGGATGCCAAGAGATGATCGCTCTGTACGTCGATCGCGCGGCACTTGATCTCGATCTGGAATCTTCGTCTGGTGAGTCTGCCCTGCTTTATTTGATGCTGAATTTGGTCGCTCGGCCCCGTTGAGGGGTATAAATCGCCGCACAACAGGTATGTTCTTGATTATGATAAGAACAAGAAAACCAAGAATATTATTCAAATGTTCTTGAACTTTGATCTAAAATAACAACTATGAATCTTATTCAATATGTTACTAAAATCAAACTCACAAGATTAGATGAAGATTAGAAGAGTATTCTAAATACTTTCTTGGTCAAAGAATCAACCTTCAAAGATATGAAGATATATTCTTGATCCTTTTGATTATTCAACTTTTGAATATATCTTCAAGAATTTTGAGAGAGAGAAATATCAAAATCAGATATTTTATTCTCTCTCCACAAATATGTCTTCACTTGTGATTAAGTCATGTGTGAGGGCTATCACAAGACACTCTTATATAGTCCTCAACATGGTTAAGGGTTCACCAACCCTTTCACCAACTTTTAATCAACTGGAACAAAATAGCTGCTCTGCTCATTTAAGTGTGTGACCCTGTAGGTTCTAATTAATACGACAATGAATATAAAACAATTTTTACGACTCATAAATCTTAAGCGGCCTCTAGGTAGACATTATGACTACCCGCATTAAAAGAATTAATTCGACAACACGAACAAAATCCTATTACTGTATAATATTTAATCCTATCGTCACGCGATATCCTAATTAAGCATAAGGCATGGATAAGTCGACCTTATATGTCTTAATTAATATTCTTGATCTCAAGTTACAATTGCCAATTAAAATATTTATCAATAACTCTTTATTGATCAATTTGAGCATGGCCATGCATTTAAACAATTTAACTTATCAAGGGCCCGTGGATATCTTCTCTGTTTTATAGGAGGGACAAGTCCCCTCTGGACAAACTACTTCCCTCTGCATACCGTATCCAATCACAAACTGTATGGTCCCTTGTTATAGAAGACGTTGGTATTGTGTTAAAATACGATACTCATTATGTAGGAAACTGTAGTGTCTTTAGGTAATAAGGACTTAAATAATATATAACAATCAGAGGAATTATAATGACTTAATCCATATATAATTCTCTTTATTAGGTCATATCCAATACGATGTCTCTACATGTATCTATGACGTCGTATAACATCTCATGTTCATGACCAGTAAAATATAGTCATCGTATCATCATCATACAAGTAATCATATTACTAGGGATATCTAGAATAAATATTCTTTAATGCTTTAATGAGCTTTACTATCAAGTCACATACTTGATGATCGTAAGTAGAATATTAATTCAATAATATAATCAATATTATATAATAATAAATGTCTCCACATTATTATTAAACAGTAGACTTAGAGCATTATACTAACAATCTTCCACTTGCTCTTAGTCATACACAAACATAAACTGAAGACCCATAGCCTTAATATGGCCATCATTCTTCGCTTGAGAAAGCGGATTGGTTAGAGGATCCGCTATGTTATTATCCGTATGAACTTTGCATATATTCACATCCCCACGAGTGACAATCTCTCGAATGAGGTGAAACTTTCTAAGTATGTGTTTGGATGCTTGTTGTGATCTCAGTTCTTTAGCTTGTGTAATAGCTCCATTGTTATCACAGTGCAAATTTATTGGATAAACAATGCTAGGAACCACATCCAGTTCACCAATGAACTTCCTCATCCAAACAGCTTCTTTAGCTACTTCCGAAGTGGCTTTGTACTCAGCTTACGTTATAGAATCAGCTGTGGTTGGTTGTTTGGAACTCTTCCAGCTAACAGCACCACCATTCAAGCAAAATATATATCCCGACTGCGATTTTGAATCATCTTGGTCTGTCTCAAAACTGGCATCGACATAGCCATTAAGGACCAAATCACTATCTTGACCACCATATATCAAGAACATATCTTTAGTCCTTCTCAAGTACTTAAGTATGCTTTTGACTACGGTCCATTGAGCCTCACCAGGGTCAGATTGGAATCTGCTGGTTGCACTCAATGCAAATGATACATCCGGTCTAGTACATATCATGGCATACATTATAGATCCTATAGCCGAAGCATAAGGTATCAAGCTCATTCTATCTCTCTTCCTTCGAACAAGGACTTTAAGTTATACTAAGCTTTATGCCATGTGACATAAGTAAGAACCCTTTCTTACTATTATGCATACTGAACCGTTTCAATACTTTGTTAATATATGTACTTTGACTTAGGGCAAGAAGCCTTTTCGATCTATCTCTATAAATCCTTATACCTAGTATATAGGCAGCTTCCTCTAAGTCCTTCATTGTAAAACATTTACTTTGCCAAAGCTTAACACTTTGCAAAGTAGGGATGTCATTTCCAATGAGTAGGATATCATCCACATAGAGTACTAGAAAAACAATTGCACTCCCACTAATCTTCTTGTATACACAAGGTTCGTCTTGATTTCTAATGAAACCAAACTATTTGATTTTTTCATCAAAATGAAGATTCCAACTCCTCGATGCCTGCTTCAAACTATAAATGGCCTTTAGAAGCTTACATACTTTATTAGGATTATTAGGATCGACAAAACCTTCGGGCTGTATCATATACACATCCTCATCTAACTTCCCATTAAGAAAAGCGGTTTTGAAATCCATTTGCCATATCTCATAGTCATAATATGCTGCTATGTCAAGTATAATTCTAATTGATTTATTCATTACGACTGGCGAAAAGGTTTCATCATAGTTAATACCATGAGTTTGTCTATATCCTTTCACCACAAGTCGTGATTTGTATGTTTGTACAATGTCATCCATGTCCTTTTTCTTTGTAAAGATCCATTTACAACCAATTCCTTTGGAACCTTCAGGAAGATCAATCAAAGTCCATACTTGATTATCATACATGGATTGCATTTCGGATTTCATCCCTTCAAGCCAACTTTCGCATTCAATGCTAGTAGTTGCTTCATTGTAGGTTGTGGGCTCATCTAGATCCATGAGTTCCACATTTTTGTCATCTGTGATGAGAAATCCATATCTCTCAGGTTCACGATGATAACGTATAGATCTACGTGGAGCTGGTATAGAAGAAGTGGTCTCAACATCTCTATGTGAGTTTAAATCAGTTTTATCTAAAGGTTCAGTATCTATTTGTGGCTTTCTCATCTCATGAAGAGTTATTTTGCTCCCACTATTCTTCTTGGAAATAAATTCCTTCTCGAGGAATACTCCAGATCGAGCAACAAACACTTTGTTCTCTGATGGGATGTAAAATAGGTTGTTTCATTATACATATCTGATATGGTGTGCTTTGAACTTATTTAGATGGTACTCGATTTAAAATGAACGCAGCAGTCTCTAAGGCGTAACCCCAAAAAGAAATTGGAAGACCAGCTTGACCCATCATCGATCTAACCATGTCTAACAAGGTTCGATTTCTCCGTTCTGACACACCATTCCATTGAGGTGTTCCAGGTGGAGTTAGTTGTGAAACAATTCCACAACTTTTGAGATGATCGTCAAATTCATGGCTCAAATAGTCACCACCACGATCTGATTGTAGTGCTTTAATAGTTTTGCCTAACTGATTTTGTACTTCATTTTGAAATTGATTGAATTTCGTAAACGACTGAGACTTATGACTAATTAAGTAGATATATCCGAATCTGCTTAAGTCATCCGTGAACGTTATGAAGGATTGGAAACCTCCTCTAGCATTTGTATTCATTGTGTTAGGAATACTTGTTAGATTTTGATGATGTTATCATTGTACTTGTTTATTCAAATGTATTTTTATTACTTGGCAAAATGTAAGGAAGAACCAAATGAGTATCTTCCATAGGCCAAATTGTGTTAAGTTAGATACTTGGCAAAATGTAAAGAAGAACCAAATGAGTATCTTCTATAGGCAAGTTAAGTTAGGCTCAAAATCGACTAAAGTACAAAGTATAGATAAGTACATCAGAGAAGTACTGGTCAACAATTTTTATCAGAGAAGTTTGACCAGACTGCAGTCAGGCGGAGCTCAAGTCATCTGAAGTCTGACCATCAGATTAGTCAAGTTCATCAGGAAAGAAGACTTCAGATCAGAGAAGTCTCGGCAGGACATCAGAAAAGTCATCATCAAAGAAGTCCAACAATAGTGAAGTTTGACTGCATATCAGACAGATTGACTTATAAAGATCAGATAAGTCATCAGCCAAGTAAGCATGTCCACGTCAGCATGCGTTGAATAATCAATATTTACAGAAAGTCACATGCGGGCGATAAGGGACAGATTGGAGAGATTCCCGGAAGGATATGATTTAAATAAATCATCCAGACCCACCTCTGAAGACTTTATTCATATTAAAATCAAAAGATTCGGCGCCATCACATGGAAGTCTTCACAACTGTCGGAAATGGATTAAAATAACAGAATCCAGCCTTGCAACGTTCAGAAAGAAAAACAAAGAAGTCTATTTATCCAATGGATGGATTTGTTACAGATCTGCAATGGCTATGAAGAAAAAGCTCTAAGGATTGACAAGCTATAAATATCTGAAGATTTGAAGTTGATCAGAACAACGGTGCGAACTATACTTTCAAGCGATCAAAGCAATCAAAGCAATCAGAAATCTATAGCATTGTGAAGAGCAGTATTGTCAGTCATATATGAAGAAAGCTCTTAGTTGGAGAAGACAAAACACTCTTGTCTTAAAACCTGAGTAATGGGTACTTCACTGGTTGAAGTTTCGTGACTGATAGGCATCCAAGGATTTGAGGATCGAGTGGTTCTAGGCAGTCATAAAGGAGTTGCAACAACAGGATTTCCACTGGTCGGAAGTTGTTGTAGCTAAGTTGTAGAATCATTGTAATATTTATCATTGGTTGAAAATTATAGTGGATTTATCTCCAACTGGTTTGGAGAAAATGGATTAGTAGAGGATTACCCCACCTCTGAGACCACTATAAATTTCCTGCGTACTTTACTGTTTTAGCATCAGACTTAACTGCTGCATTTAACTGTTCCATTAGCTATTTGCTCTTGTCATCAACTGACTTAAGCATACCTGTCTACAGATGACTTCAAGTCATCTATACCTATCAGCTGAGAAACTCGTTATTTGTGAAAAGAGTTTCAATAAGTCTATTCACCCCCTAGACTTATTCCTGGACGACTTCTGACCTACAAGTGGTATCAGAGAGGTTGGTTCATTCATTTCCAGAACCAGATCCATATATCTTGCATATATTTTTATCCCTCATTTAGAATGGAATACATGCATTCTAGACTACCCGTGTTTTCAGTTGACGAGTATGATCTTTGGAATATAAGGATGCAGGCACACTTATCTTCTATCCATGATAACATTTGGTGCATCATAGAAGACGGTCCTTTCATATTTGAGTAGGACAACAAACCTGAGGAGATTGCAGCAGGGAAACCAGCAAAAATTCCCAAGAAAATAACAGAGATGAGCTCAGAAGAATGGAAGCTGGCCAACCTTGACAACCGGGCCAGAGATGTGCTATATCAAACTCTTGACAAATCAACCATGGTCAAGATCAAGAATTGCCAGAATGCCAAGGACATTTTGGGATACCCTTGCCGTGATGTGTGAAGGTAGAGAGCTGATAAAAGAAAACAAGTTGTCAATAACCACACAGAAGTTTGACAACTTCAAGATGAAGACCGGAGAATCAATAGACCAAGTGGACACAAGGTTCACAGAAATCACCAATGAAATCAACTCCGTTGGAAAAACTTATGGCAACAGGGAGATGGCCTTGAAGGTGTTAAGATCCCTTAGCCCCGAATGGAGCATGAAGGCGGTGGCCATGAGGGAATCCAAAGACCTCAATAAAAAAAATTCAAGAACTATTCTCTGACCTGAAGGCTTATGAATTCGAACTCCCAAGTTCATCATCAAACGAGCCTGCAGAGAAGGGAATAACATTTGCAGCCGAGTCCCTCGCCAAGAACCTGTCTGATGTCAAACCTCCAAATCCACTCGATTTTGAAGAAGAGATGGCATTATAATGCAAAGATTCAGCAATTTCTAAAAGAATTACTCCAAATATAAGAAGAATTATAAGGAGAATCCAAGGAGAAACCAAAAAGCCGGAAGTTGAAAGGTGGAGTGCTATAACTGCCATAAGACAGGACAAATTCAAATCGATTGTCCTGATCTTAAGAAGGACGAGAGCAAGAAGGAGGTGAGCAGAAAAGAAGACCGAAGAAAAGCCCTCATTAGAGAAGATCAAGAGAAAGTGGAATCAAGCAGCGGATTCTTCTCTGATGATGATGAGGAATATGATTGTCTGATGGCCAACCTAGCTGATGAAGAGAAAAAATGGAAGGACTACTATCACATCTTCACAAATTCAAATATTGGAGGTGAAGAATGGTTTGTAGATTCTGGATGCTCAAGGCACATGACCGGGAACAAGAAGGTGCTGTCAAATTATATCAAAGAAAGAGTTCCAGACGTAACCTTTGGAAATAGCTCTAGAGGTCAGACTAAAGGCTTTGGAGAGCTGCACAGAGGAAACATCACAATATCAAAAGTTCATTATGTCAAATGGCTCAAATACAACCTTTTGAGCATAAGCTAGTTTTGTAATGAGAAGAATCTAGTAGTCTTCACCATTTGGAAATGCATGGTGATAGATATTCTATCTGGAGAAGTGAAGCTACAAGGATTCAGAAGGAGAGATCTCTACATGATAGATTGGAAAACTGGAATTCCCAACACCTGCTTTCTATCCATGACAATAGCAGAAAATGGATGGCTATGGCACAAGAGACTATGTCACCTAAATTTCAAAGCCATCAACAAGATTAGTTCTCAAAATCTGGTCAGAGGACTTCCAGAAGAAGTTTTCAGAAAGGATGCTCTCTGTGATGCATGTTAGAAAGGGAAGCAAACTAGAGCATCATTCAAGCCAGTTCAGCCTACCACTCTCACAACAAGGATCTTAGATTTACTTCACATGGATCTATTTGGTCCTATCAAGCCAAGGACCCTAAGTGGCAGAAATCATGCTCTAGTAGTGGTGGATGACTACTCAAGGTACACATAGATTGTCTTTCTATATAAGAAGAGTGAAACCTTGACAAAGTTGCCTGAGCTGCTGAGAAGGATCCAGAATGAGAAATCTCTCTCAATCATCAAGATCAGATCAGACAGAGGAGGAGAATTTCTCAACAGAGCCATCACTGAGTATAGTAATCATCTTGGGATCCGGCATGGGCTCTCTGCAGCCAAGACTCCACAGCAGAATGGTGTTGCCGAAAGAAGAAACAGAACCTTGAAGGAAGCAGCCATGTCCATGATTGCGGAAGCAGACCTGCCCAAGAGGTTCTGGGCTGAAGCTATCAACACAGCATGTCACACTTAAAACAGGAGTATGATAGTAGGGAGACATGGCAAAACTCCCTGTGAGGTTTGGAATGGCAGAACACCTACAGTTGCTTATTTCCATATTTTTTGTTGTAAGTGTTTCGTTCACAACAATGGTAAAACCCAATTAAATGCCTTTAATGCTAAAACTGATGATGGTCACTTTATGGGATATTCACAAAGAAGCATGGCATATAGATTCTTTAACAAAAGAACCTTAGTTGTGGAGGAAACACCTCATGTGGTATTTGATAAATCTATTGCTGAGTATAGGAAACAGGTGGAATTAATTGAGGATAAACTCAAATCTGCAACCCTAGAAGAAGTCATTATCCATGATACAGGAATGATGGACTCATCTGAAGATAAGCCTGAAGACCCAACTGCAGATCAGATAGGACCTCAAAACCTACCTGATCCAGATGTAGCTGATAAAGACCCATCTGTAGCTGATAAAGACCCATCTGCAGAATAGACCAGATCCCCACATGCATATGACAAGGCGGTAGCTGATCCAGTTGCAGATCAAGGAAGCCAGAACCAAGCTGATGCAAAAAGAGAAGGAGTCCACCAGAGCATCTCTACAGGGGGAACAGACCCTGAAGAAGAAGACATTCCTATGTGTCTTAAAGACCATCCCATCCAACAAATCATTGGGAAGATAATTGATAGAGTCAAGACCAGACAGTCCACTCTACCAGTAGGAATGGCAATGTTCTCATGCTTTATGTCTCAAATAGAACCCAAGACTACAGAACAAGATTTGTAAGACTACTCATGGATCAATGCAATGCAAGAAGAGCTTAACCAGATGGAAAGGAACAATGTTTGGGAACTAACAGACAGACCAGATCACAAGAAGGTTATTGGCACCAAATGGGTGTACAAGAACAAATGTGATGAAGATGGAGATGTTGTTAGGTATAAATCCAGACTTGTTGCTAAAGGCTATGCACAATGTTAAGGAATAGATTTTGATGAAACCTATGCACCTGTTGCAAGATTAGAAGCCATCAGACTATTCCTTGCATATGTAGCATTCCAAGATTTCGTAGTCTACCAAATGGATGTGAAGAGTGCCTTTCTTAGTGGAATTCTAGAAGATGTCTATGTGGAGCAACCCCCTGGATTTGTCTAAGGAGACAAAGTCTACAAGCTTCTAAAATCTCTATATGGACTTAAGCAGGCACCAAGAGCATGGTATGAAATATTATATGTGTTTCTTGACAAGAACTGTTTCAGCAAAGGAAAAGTGGACAAGACCCTATTTAGAGTGGAGCATGAAGACCACATATTATTAGTTCAAATATATGTAGATGATATCATATTTGGCTCGACCAATCCAGAGTTGTGTGAGAAATTCTCAAATCTCATGCAAGGAGAGTTTGAGATGAGTATGATGGGCAAACTGAATTTCTTTCTAGGTTTGCAAGTTAAACAGATGGAAAATGAAATTTTCATCAACCAGGCCAAATATACCAGAGATTTAATCAAGAGATTTGGAATGGAATCAGCTAAACCAACAAGAATCCCTATGAGCACAAGTACTCATCTAGATACAGATGAAGGAGGCATATCAGTGGATCCAACTCACTACAGAGGACTTATTGGATCACTCCTTTATCTGACTGCAAGCAGACCAGACATATCTTATGCCGTAGAAGTATGTGCTAGGTTTCAATCCAAGCCTAAGCAGCCTCACCAGGATGCATCTAAGAGGATAATCAGATACCTTAAGTCTACAGTCAATGTTGGACTATGGTATCCTAAGGATGATAATTTTGAGCTATCAGGATACTCAGATGCAGACTTCGCAGGATGCAAAATTAATAGGAAAAGCACCAGTAGAACGTGCCAGTTCCTAGGAACTAGACTGATATCCTGGTTTAGCGACAAGCAGATATCTAACACTATATCAACAACGGAGTCAGAGTACCTAGCTGCAGGTAGCTGTTGTGCTCAGATTTTATGGATCAGACAACAGTTAAGGGATTACAACATCATTGCAAATGAAGTTCCAATTTGGTGTGACAACAATAGTGCAATTGCAATAACCAACAACCCAGTATTGTACTCCAGGACGAAGCACATTGATGTTAAACATCATTTCATATGAGACCATGTGCTTACCAAGAGAGTCAGAGTAGAAAGAGTCAGCACAGAATACCAGATTGCTGACATATTCACCAAACCTTTACCAGAAGAAAGGTTTTTGGAGCTGAGCAGGGAACTTGGATTGCTAGAGTGGGAACCTAGTACAGACGAGAAAGCGAGCTGAAGCAGATCATACGAAGGACAAACTAAGCTGACCACAGGCATCAGATCGTACCTGAATCAGACAAGGAGAGCTACCTGATGCAGATCAGTCAAACAGTCAACGGTCAACCAGCTAAGTTCTCTACCCCTGACCGACTCTTAAATATTTTATCATTATTTAATTAAATGTGGCAACTACACGTTCACACGACCTCCACAATGACCAATTGAATCCAACCATCGTTTTTCAAATTTTCAAAAGCAGGACCATCGATTAATTTAATTTAAATTTTAAAATCTCAAAAGGTGGACCACCGCTTAAATAAATAATATTAAATTCCAAACATCGTTTCATTTTTCTATTTAAAGACGGGAAAATCATTTCAACTTTACCTTTTTCAAGCTTACAAACCCTAGTTTTCAAAGAGCAGAAATCCTTTCGGACTTTCAGTACACTCAGAAAAATCTTTCTTGCCCAGAAATGGAATCCTACTTCAATGGAGTGAATCTGAAGGCTGTGAAGGACCAGATCATTTTTTCTCTGGTGGTCAACTTCGAGGGGCTGATCGAAACAAACCTGGACAACGAAGTGTATAACATCATCAGATCCATGAAGACGAATGGGATCTACCCATTCCTGAGCATCATCCCCAAATCTCTCTATAAGGAGGCTGTCATCGCATTTTACAGGGAAGCCAGAGTTCTGGAAGCGGGCATTCGAAGTACAGTCTTTGGAAAGGAAGTGGAAATCACTGTGGATACAGTCGGAAAGGCTTTCAGAATGAAACCCCGAGGCGTGGCCATAGAAGCCTTGATGCAAAACGCAGCCGACCTTTGGCTGAAGATCAAGGCGGATGACCAGCCAGAAAAATTGAAGCTAACTGCAAAGAGAAGCGAGATGAAAAAGGAGTATCGATATGTGTTGGATATTACCAACAAAATCGTGATGGGGATGGTTGGCAATTGTTTGCCATAGGACATTCTGGAGAAGGGCATCTGATACTTCGACAGCGGATGTTCCCGGCACATGATAGGAGATAAAAGTAAGTTATTATATTTCGTATAAGGTCGCGGTCCAAAAGTGTGCTTCACTAATACATCTAAAGGAAGAACAAGAGGGAAGGGAACCCTACTTGTCGGAAAATTCAAAGTCACCGATGTAGCTTATGTTGAAGGCATTGGTAACCTAGGCATGGTGATTATGAACGACCCTCATGCCATGTTGAAGAATTCAAAGTTAACGAACTTCCGGAGTTCGTTGGCGGGACAGACCCTGAAGTTTACTTGGAATGGGAACGTAAAATTGATTTCATGTTCGAGTTTAGAAACCTCGACAATGAGAAACGTTGCAAGTATGCAATTCTCAAGTTGGGGAAAGGCGCTTCACTTTGGTTCGAAGGAGTTAAAACACGAAGAGCTCGTGCTGGAAAAGAGAAAATCCATTCGTGGGATTCATTAAAAAGAAAACTTCGTAAAAGATATGTACCAACATCACATCGGTAATCCTTATACCGGAAGATTGCTGACCTCATGCAAGGAAAGTTAGGTGTTAGTGAATACATTGAGGAGTTCGAAAAATTGACCTTAATAGGAGAACTAGAGAAGAATGAGGAACAGAAGATGTCGCGTTTCTTAGGTGGATTAAACCGAAACATAGCTAACTCGGTGGAGTTATATCCATGCGAAGACTTTGATACCTTATGTGGACTATGAGTAAAGATTGAAGCTCAAAACAAGACGAAGTTTATTAAACCCGAATTTCCATCCAAATTCGGGAACCCAAGTGTCGGTTCAAGTTCAACTACTAAAACAACCGTACCAACTCCTACCCCTACTACGGTTCTAAAAGCCCCCTACGTGCCGAAGGAGACGAGCTTGAATCAAGTACGATGTTTTAAATGTCAAGGGTTCGGTCATTATCAAAATGCTTGTCCGAACAAATGGGTGGTGATGCTAAGAGAAGCCCTCGCAGTCCGAGATGAGTTATTGGTCGAGGATGAAGAAGAAAGGCTAGAGGAAGTGTTTAATGTGGAGGATGAAGAAGAAGGAGAATGTGAAGCTTAGGATGATCCATATTATGATACGACTTTGGTCCTTCGTACTTTCTATCTTTGACTAGTTACTTTTCTCATGGTTATTTAAGAACCATGTTTGGTCCTTGTAAGGGAGATTATGGAAGCATCAAAAATACATTGTGTATTGTTTTAAAAGTGTTGGACGAGTTTCCTCCCAAAATTTGGTTATTATGTTTTCGAATTTTCATCCGATCGATTCTCAATAGGTCTTAAGAAGAAATCACCTTATCTAATTATAGGTCTAATTCAATAAACACCTGTGTCCTGTCCTGTTTCGGTAGAATTGCCCCATTTTCGGACAATTCTTACATTTCGTTCCAAATTCAAATTATTGTTTGTGTTCCCTGTTCGCAAAAGACATTTCTCTTGCCTTCGATACAGGATTGTACTTGATCGGGATTTCACATCAGTTGCTGGTCGTGGTCCGAAGCTTACTTCCTGTTCCCGTTGCATCCTACCAAAACTTGTTGTTTCGAATGCTGCTGGTTGGATTTGGCTGTTCCTGTTTGTTTCTAATCAGCCAGTTCCTGTCTTGTGCGCGTGTTGTTGTCCAGTATACTTGTCAGATCGGTCATATCGCGCCTCGATCATTGTCTTTCGATTGCTCTTGACTAAGTGCTGTTTGCTTCCGCTCGTAAAATAGCCTTCCGCTGTTCTGATAGAGATATCGCATCAGTTTTACCCGAATCCGTGTTTTGAGCGACTTTTTCCGCTCTTTGGTTCAATTTGTGTGATGGTGATTCGAAACTACGGTTTCGTGTTTCCCATAAGTCCATTTAATTTTGTTAGACGTGTTGTGAACTTCGGTTTGGTTGTTTGATTTCGTATTGTGATTTTCGGACGTTTTGGGCCGTTTTGTAAATTCTCAAAGTTTGGGGGTAATTACTTCCATTGTCGTATTCTGAACCTTCGGGTAGTCGGAATCGTGTTTTCTTCTAGCACTTGAGTTCGTCGTTGCGCACTCTTCGTGTGCATGTCTTCATCTTGTGTTTTTGTTGTCGTTTCGCATTTTCGTCGCCCTCATACTTAACGAGTTGAACTTAGCAGTTTGTAACTACTAAGTGCCTTACGTACGCTATGCGATGAGCATAACGTACGTTAACTTCATGTGCCTTACGTACGTTAAGCCCTATTCATAACGTAGGTAAGGGTCTTCACAGTTTCGGACAGTGAGTTCTGCCAATCGATTACGTATGTAATCTTGCTTGGCTTACGTACGTAAGACTACTAACGTACGTTAACCTTCTTCTTTAACGTACGTTATGCTGGCGCGGGTATATATACCTATGGGTTGACCGTGTTCGTCATTTTTCATCCTTTCTTCATCCCTCTGCGGCTGTGGCGATTTGGGGGCAATTTTGGAGCCTTGTAGCTCCAAGTTTCCATCTTCCTTGAGTTCTTGGTGTTAATTAACATCATCAATCCGTGTTCTTCGTCTTTGATTCGAGGTAATTGTCTTGAATCCCTTTTCTATGTATTTTGAGAATCTTTAAGATTCGAGTTGTTCTTCATGAATAGTGTTGTTGTATATTATCAATCCGTTGTATTGATTCTATTCCTATGATTTTATTCGTACTTCTTATCGTATTCAGGTTCGGGTGATATTGTTGATGTTCTTGGTGTAGTATTGAACCCCAAGTGTTCGATCCTATGTTTCTACGAATTCTTGATGAGAATTTCGTATGTTTTACATCTTCCTTGCAATCGACCTTGTAGTAATCATGTTATTCTTGTGTTTTTGACCTAGTGGGAGGATTCGAGGGTTTCCGCTCGAGCTTTCTGGTTGCTTCGCGTGCTTTGGACTTGAGGCGAGTATCTCGTCTATATTCTTTATACTTTTAGAATGTGATGTGTCGCGAATTTAACGTGGACTTGTTAGTGATTGTATATTTAACCGTAACTTACTTTCAAATGAATATGTGATTCTATGAAAGTAAATCCGAATGTAAACTTGACTTTCATGAAGAATGATAACAACCATTTCATGTTGTATTGTGCTTGAGACGGATATTTAGAAATGAGTATTTATCCGAGGAATTGTAGGATTGTGGAACATTTGTATTCTTCGCCTGTTAGATTTTTCCTGAATGTTACTGTTGTGTGAATGTTGTGCCTTTGTTGAGGTGTGTGATGCGTTAACTTATATTTTACGCGGTTGCGATTGTGGTGAATATTGTACCTTTATTGTTGTGTACCTTGGTGATTGAGATGTTACCCGGTAGGGACCCTTGAGGCCTCCGACGGCGTGTGCTTCCGAGTACGGCCAGTTGTTATGCTACGACCATAAGGTTATCAAATCGGGTAGGTCTGGAGAGGGCTCCGAGAATCGTCACTTGCGAGTGTGATGTCACGATGACTTATGGGCGTGTTTGAGTGATGTTACCCGGGTAGGGACCCGTGAGGCCTCCGGCGGCGCGTGCTTGCGAGTACGGCCAGTTGTCATGATTTGACCATAAGGTTATCTAATCGGGTAGGTCTGGAGAGGTCTCCGAGAATCGTTACTTGTGAGTGCGATGTCAAGATAACTTATGGGTGTGTTTGAGCATGTTTATGATAGCTAATCCGGGTGGGTCCCACCGCGACCATGGAGGCAATTCGAGTGTTTGATTTGATATCTATGTATTGTGAATGTTTGAATCTTGGATCCCGATTATATTGATGGATATGGTTTTGTCTTTGAGGTTTGGGTTGAGAATTGAATCATTTATATGATTTTGAAGGAAAACACGAAGAATTATAAATCTTTCACGATTTTACAATGAGACCCCCAAAGTCTTCAATTATTTTCTTAAATGTGTTTTGGAGTCATACTTATGATCCTTCCTAAAGGAAACTGTTTTGAAAAGAATTTAGACTCCGGGATCGTGTTACTACATTGTCGAAAGGTTACTTTCATAACGGTTGTATTCTTGATGTATAATTGTATAGCTTGGTTACTTGCGTGTGATTTCCATCGCTAACCCCTCATTGGGGATTATGTTATACTTTTCAACTAATCCATTTTGAGAGAGAGAGATCACAGGATCGACTTGGAGGATGATGTAAAGCAGCAATACTAGTCACAGTTGTAGTCGGTTGTCTGTCAGTGATCTGTCGGTCTGAGTGTTTATCCCGAAATTCTTTGTCATCCATAAGGGGATGGACATGTTGTGTAAATTGTGATCGAGTTGTATTTTGGTTTATCAATTGTACTGCTATGTTGTGTTTTGAGAGACCTAATCGGTCTACGATTTATGTCTTGGTCGAATTGACCACGTGTTGGTTTTGTTTTGTAGTCTCCTGCCTGATAGATCCTTGAGGAAAGGGGTCTACGGCGTGTAATATCCCTGAGTGGATTGGGGGTGTTACATAAATGGTATCGGAGCTTAGGTTTGCGAAAACTTAGGTATTTGAGTCTAGTTGGGTCTTGTCGAGTCGTGTCTTGTCGTGTCACCCGGGTGAGCAATTGTGAACAAGTGTGATCATTGTGATCCGTTGTGATTACTTGTGATTCGTTGTAATTAGTATCATTGTGCATCCGTTTTTGGGGAAATTTGTAGTTGTATACTTGGATGACATTTTGATTTATAGCCGATCGTTGCAAGAACATTTCGGGCACTTAAGGCAACTCTTCGAGACTATTAGGGACCGAAAGCTTTATGGGAAGAAAGAGAAGTGCTCATTCTTAGTCGAAAGTATAGTCTTTCTTGGCTATATCATTTCCAAGGACGGAGTGTCGGTTGATCAAACCAAGATCGAAGCAATTAAGTCATGGCCGATTCCTACTACCGTGTCGGAAGTTAGGTCGTTCTAATTACTTGCTTCATTTTAGTACCATTACAAGTCCGATAACGGAATGTTTGAAGAAAGGTATGTTTAAATGGAGCAGGGCTGCCCAAGAGTCGTTCGAAAAATTGAAAACAAAGTTGTGTGAAGCACCAATCTTGGCATTACCCGATTTTTCACAACCGTTCGAAGTAGAGTGTGATGCTAGCGGAGTTGGCATTGGAGCGGTCCTTATTCAAGGAAAGCGTCCTATTGCATATTTTTCAGAAAAGTTAAACGGTGCTCGTCTCAATTATTGTACGTACGACAAAGAGTTCTATGCTATTGTGAGGGCTCTAGATCATTGGAGTCACTTTCTTCGGGCGAAGCACTTCATCCTATTCGGACCAAGAGTCATTGAAGTATATTAACGGACAGCACAATTTAAGTCCGAGGCATGCTAAGTGGGTGGAGTTCTTACAATCATTTCACTTTTCATCAAAATATAAGGACGGTAAAAGTAATGTTGTTGCAGATGCGTTATCTAGACGGTACACTCTACTGTCTACTCTTGAGGTTCGTTTACTTGGGTTCGAGATGTTGAAGGAGTATTATGTTGATGATGCTGATCTCAGAGAGATTTTTACCTGATGTAAATCTGGTCCATTCGAGGAATTTATGATACAAGATGGGTTTCTCTTTAACGGGAATCGACTTTGCTTGCCCAAACATACGGTTTGGGAGCTATTGATTCGTGAAGCTCATGGAGGAGGCTTGGCTAGCTAATTTGGCATGACTAAAACCATGGAGGTACTTTGGGAACATTTCTATTGGCCAAAAATGCAAGGAGACATAAATGATATCGTGGGTAAATGCGTTACATGTCATATGGCGAAGAGCTCGTTCAAGTCGGGCATGTATATGCCTCTACCAGTTTCGGATAGACCATGGGAGGATGTTTCAATGGATTTCATTGTTGTGTTGCCTCGTACTCAATGGGGTAAGGATGTTATTACACTGGTCATAGATCGTTTCTCAAAAATGGCTCATTTTGTGGCGTGCCACAAGATAGACGATGCAATCAATGTGTTCGACGATCGTTCACTTTGTTGTCTGCTTAATTCACCCTTTTTTTAGTTTCGGGACTAAACCTCTTTTTAGAGGGGTAGAATGTAATACCCGTGATTTTCTCTTTCGGGAATTTTTTATTTTTGGTAAATTTCTGATTTCCAGAACTCACTTGCGAGCGTTTTGACGTTTTGTTCTGCGTATTTGGTCATCCATGTTTGTTTCGGGGCTATTTTTGATATGAAATTGACTATTCCAAGTGAGGAAGACGAAGTAAGGATCGACGTAAAACATACACCTATGTATTTAGGTGAGAAAACAGATACGATAGTTGGAGTAACGTTGGTGATCGGACTCGGGATAACTTAATTCATTATTTTTTTAGAAGAGATTTCAGCCGCCCATTTTGTCCCCTTGGAATCGTGACATCCCCCACCAAATAATGCAGAGCAATATTTTATACACTTTGGGAGATTTGGAAGAAGACTTCAGCTGTCCCTTTGTCCCCTTGCAATCGTGACATCTCCCACCAAATAATGGAGAGCAATATTTTATACACTTTGGGAGATTTGTTTTACATTTTTTTATTAGATTGTAATCTTTCTATCTTTGACTAGTTAACTTTTCTCATGGTTATTTAAGAACCATGTTTGGTCCTTGTACGGCAGATTATAGAATCATCAAAAATACAATGAGTATTGTTTTAAAAGTGTTGGACGAGTTTCCTCCCAAAATTTGGTTATTATGTTTTCGAATTTTCATCCGATCGATTCTCAATAGGTCTTAAGAAGAAATCACCTTATCTAATTATAGGTCTAATTCAATAAACACCTGTGTCTGTCCTGTTTCGGTAGAATTGCCCCATTTTCGGACAATTCTTACATTTCGTTCCATAATTCAAATTATTGTTTGTGTTCCCTGTTCGCAAAAGACATTTCTCTTGCCTTCGATACAGGATTGTACTTGATCGGGATTTCATATCAGTTGTTGTTTGTGGTCCGAAGCTTACTTCCTGTTCCCGTTGCATCCTACCAAAACTTGCTGTTTTGAGTGCTGCTGTTTGGATTTGGCTGTTCCTGTTTGTTTCCATTCGGCCAGTTCCTGTCTTGTGCGCGTGCTGTTGTCCAGTATACTTGCCAGATCGGCCGGGCATCGCGCCTCGACCGGCCGCTCGATTCCTCTTGACTAAGTGATGTTTGCTTCCGCTCATAAAACAACCTTCCACTGTTCTGATAGAGATATCACATCAGTTTTACCCGAATCCCTGTTTTGAGCGACTTTTTCCGCTCTTTGGTTCAATTTGTGTGATGGTGATTCGAAACTAAGGTTTCGTGTTTCCCATAAGTCCATTTAACTTTGTTAGATGTATTGTGAACTTCGGTTTGGTTGTTTGATTTCGTATTATGATTTTCGGACGTTTTGGGCCGTTTTATAAATTCTCAAAGTTTGGGGGTAATTACTTCCATTGTCGTATTCCGAACCTTCGGGTAGTCGGAATCGTGTTTTCTTCTATCACTTGAGTTCGTCGTTGCGCACTCTTCGTGTGCATGTCTTCATCTTGTGTTTTTGTTTTCGTTTCGCAGTTTCGTCGCCCTCGTACTCAACGAGCTGAACTTAGCAGTTTGTAACTACTAAGTGCCATACATACGCTATGCGATGAGCATAACATACGTTAACTTCATCTGCTTTACGTACATTAAACCCTACTCATAACGTACGTAAGGGTCTTCACAGTTTCGGACAGTGAGTTCTGCCAATCGATTACGTATGTAATCTTGCTTGCCTTACGTACGTAAGACTGCTAACGTACGTTAACCTTCTTCTTTAACGTACGTTATTCTGGCGAGGGTATATATACCCAGGGGTTGACCGTGTTCGTCATTTTTCATCCTTTCTTCATTCCTCTGTGGTTGTGGCGATTTGGGGGCGATTTTGGAGTCTTGTAACTCCAAGTTTTCATCTTCCTTGAGTTCTTGGTGTTAATTAACATCATCAATCCGTGTTCTTCGTCTTTGATTCGAGGTAATTGTCTTGAATCCCTTTTCTATGTATTTTGAGATTCTTTAAGATTCGAGTTGTTCTTCATGAATAGTGTTGTTGTATATTATCAATCCGTTGTATTGATTCTATTCCTATGATTTTATTCGTATTTCTTATCGTATTCAGGTTCGGGTGATATTGTTGATGTTCTTGGTGTAGTATTGAACCCCAAGTGTTCGATCCTATGTTTCTACGAATTCTTGATGAGAAGTTCGTATGTTTTACATCTTCCTTGCAATCGACCTTGTAGTAATCATGTTATTCTTGTGTTTTTGACCTAGTGGGAGGATTCGAGGGTTTCCGGTCGAGCTTTCCGGTTGCTTCGCGTGCTTTGGACTTGAGGCGAGTATCTCGTCTATATTCTTTATACTTTTAGAATGTGACGTGTCGCGAATTTAACGTGGACTTGTTAGTGATTATATATTTAACCGTAACTTACTTTCAAATGAATATGTGATTCTATGAAAGTAAATCCGAACGTAAACTTGAGTTTCATGAAGAATGATAACAACCATTTCATGTTGTATTGTGCTTGAGACGGATATTTAGAAATGAGTATTTATCCGAGGAATTGTAGGATCGCGGAACATTTGTATTCTTCGCCTGTTAGATTTTTCCTGAATATTAGTGTTGTGTGAATGTTGTGCCTTTGTTGAGGTGTATGATGCGTTAACTTATATTTTACGCGGTTGCGATTGTGGTGAATATTGTACCTTTATTGTGTACCTTGGTGATTGAGATGTTACTGGGTAGGGACCCTTGAGGCCTCCGACGGCGTGTGCTTCCGAGTACGGCCAGTTGTTATGCTACGACCATAAGGTTATCAAATCGGGTAGGTCTGGAGAGGGCTCCGAGAATCGTCACTTTCGAGTGTGATGTCACGATGACTTATGGGCGTGTTTGAGTGATGTTACCCGGGTAGGGACCCGTGAGGCCTCCGGCGGCGCGTGCTTGCGAGTACGGCCAGTTGTCATGATTTGACCATAAGGTTATCTAATCGGGTAGGTCTGGAGAGGTCTCCGAGAATCGTTACTTGTGAGTGCGATGTCAAGATAACTTATGGGTGTGTTTGAGCATGTTTATGATAGCTAATCCGGGTGGGTCCCACCGCGACCACGGAGGCAATTCGAGTCTTTGATTTGATATCTCTGTATTGTGAATGTTTGAATCTTGGATCCCAATTATATTGATGGATATGGTTTTGTCTCTGAGGTTTGGGTTGAGAATTGAATCATTTATATGATTTTGAAGGAAAACACGAAGAATTATAAATCTTTCACGATTTTACAATGAGACCCCCAAAGTCTTCAATTATTTTCTTAAATGTGTTTTGGAGTCATCCTTATGATCCTTCCTAAAGGAAACTGTTTTGAAAAGAATTTAGACTCCGGGATCGTGTTACTACCTTGTCGAAAGGTTACTTTCATAATGGTTGTATTCTTGATGTATAATTGTATAGCTTGGTTACTTGCGTGCGATTTCCATCGCTAACCCCTCATTGGGTATTATGTTATACTTTTCAAGTAATCCGTTTTGAGAGAGAGAAACCACAGGATCGACTTGGAGGATGATGTAAAGCAGCAATACTAGTCACAATTGTAGTCGGTTGTCTGTCAGTGATCTGTCGGTCTGAGTGTTTATCCCTAAATTCTTTGTCATCCGTAAGGGGATGGACATGTTGTGTAAAGTGTGATCGAGTTGTATTTTGGTTTATCAATTATACTGCTATGTTGTGTTTTGAGAGACCTAATCGGTCTACGATTTATGTCTTGGTCGAATTGACCACGTGTTGGTTTTGTTTTGTAATCTCCTGACTGATAGATCCCTCAGGAAAGGGGTCTACGGCGTGTAATATCCCTGAGTGGATTGGGGGTGTTACATAAATGGTTTCGGAGCTTAGGTTTGTGAAAACTTAGGTATTTGGGTCTAGTTGGGTCTTGTCGAGTCCTGTCTTGTCGTGTCACCCGGGTGAGCAAGTGTGAACAAGTGTGGTCATTGTGATCCGTTGTGATTAATTGTGATTCGTTGTAATTAGTATCATTGTGCAGCCGTTTTTGGGGAAATTTGTAGTTGTATACTTGGATGACATTTTGATTTATAGCCGATCGTTGCAAGAACATTTCGGGCACTTAAGGCAACTCTTCGAGACTCTTAGGGACCGAAAGCTTTATGGGAAGAAAGAGAAGTGCTCATTCTTAGTTGAAAGTATAGTCTTTCTTGGCTATATCATATCTAAGGACGGAGTGTCGGTTGATCAAACCAAGATCGAAGCAATTAAGTCATGGCCGATTCCTACTACCGTGATGGAAGTTAGGTTGTTCTAATTACTTGCTTCATTTTAGCACCATTACAAGTCCGATAACGGAATGTTTGAAGAAAGGTACGTTTAAATGGAGCAGGGCTGCCCAAGAGTCGTTCGAAAAATTGAAAACAAAGTTGTGTGAAGCACCAATCTTGGCATTACCCGATTTTTCACAACCGTTCAAAGTAGAGTGTGATGCTAGCGGAGTTGGCATTGGAGCGGTCCTTATTCAAGGAAAGCGTCCTATTGCATATTTTTCAGAAAAGTTAAACGGTGCTCCTCTCAATTATTGTACGTACGACAAAGAGTTCTATGTTATTGTGAGGGCTCTAGATCATTGGAGTCACTATCTTCGGGCGAAGCACTTCATCCTATTCGGACCAAGAGTCATTGAAGTATATTAACGGACAGCACAAGTTAAGTCCGAGGCATGCTAAGTGGGTGGAGTTCTTACAATCATTTCACTTTTCATCAAAATATAAGGACGGTAAAAGTAATGTTGTTGGAGATGCGTTATCTAGACGGTACGCTCTACTGTCTACTCTTGAGGTTCGTTTACTTGGGTTCGAGATGTTGAAGGAGTATTATGTTGATGATGCTGATCTCAGATAGATTTTTACCTGATGTAAATCTGGTCCATTCGAGGAATTTATGATACAAGATGGGTTTCTCTTTAACGGGAATCGACTTTGCTTGCCCAAACATACGGTTTGGGAGCTATTGATTCGTGAAGCTCATGGAGGAGGCTTGGCTGGCCAATTTGGCACGACTAAAACCATGGAGGTACTTAGGGAATATTTCTATTGGCCAAAAATGCAAGGAGACATAAATGATATCGTGGGTAAATACGTTACATGTCATATGGCGAAGAGCTCGTTCAAGTCGGGCATGTATATGCCTCTACCGGTTTCGGATAGGCCATGGAAGGATGTTTTAATGGATTTCATTGTTGTGTTGCCTCGTACTCAATGGGGTAAGGATGTTATTATGGTGGTCATAGATCGTTTCTTAAAAATGGCTCATTTTGTGGCGTGCCACAAGACAGACGATGCAATCAATGTGTCCGACGATCGTTCACTTTGTTGTCTGCTTAATTCACCCTTTTTTTTAGTTTCGGGACTAAACTTCTTTTTAGAGGGGTAGAATGTAATACCCATGATTTTCTCTTTCGGTAATTTTTCATTTTTGGCAAATTTCTGATTTCCAGAATTCGCTTGCGAGCATTTTGACGTTTTGTTCTGCATATTTGGTCATCCAAGTTTGTTTCGGGGCTATTTTTGATATGAAATTGACTATTCCAAGTGAGAAAGACGAAGTAAGGATCGACGTAAAACATACACCTATGTATTTAGGCGAGAAAACAGATATGCTACTTGGAGTAACGTTGGTGATCGGACTCGGGATAACTTAATTCATTATTTTTTAGAAGAGATTTCAGCCGCCCCTTTTGTCCCCTTGGAATCGTGACATCCCCCACCAAATAATAGAGAGCAGTATTTTATACACATTGGGAGATTTGGAAGAAGACTTCAGCTGTCCCTTTGTCCCCTTGAAATCGTGACATCTCCCACCAAATAATGGAGAGCAATATTTTATACACTTTGGGAGATTTGTTTTACATTTTTTTATTAGATTGTAATCTTTCTATCTTTGACTAGTTAACTTTTCTCATGGTTATTTAAGAACCATGTTTGGTCCCTGTAAGGCAGATTATGGAATCATCAAAAATACAAGGAGTATTGTTTTAAAAGTGTTGGACGAGTTTCCTCCCAAAATTTGATTATTACTCGATGCGTTTTCGAATTTTAATCCGATCGATTCTTAATAGGTCTTGAGAAGAAATTACCTTATCAAATTATAGGTCTAATTCGATAAACACCTGTGTCTTGTCCTGTTTCGGTAGAATTGGCCCATTTTCGGAAAATTCTTACATTTCGTTCCATACTTCAAATTATTGTTCGTGTTCCCTGTTTGCAAAAGACATTTCTCTTGCCTTTGATACAGGATTGTACTTGATCCGGATTTCACATTAGTTGTTGTTCGTGGTCCGAAACTTACTTCCTGTTCTCGTTGCACCCTACCCAAACTTGCTGTTTCGAGTGCTGCTGTTTGGAGTTGGTCATTCTGTTTGTTTCGATCGGCGGTTCTGTGTTGTCCGCGCATCGGTGTCCAAAGATACTTGTCAGATCGGTCAGCATGGCCTCGACTATCTTTCGATTCCTTTTGACTAAGTGTTGTTTGCTTCCGCTAGTAAAATAGCCTTCCGCTGTTCCGATAGAGATTTTGCATCATAAGTTGCATCGGAGCCCCGGTTCTTGATCATTGGCGTTGTGGATCTCAACGATGCTGATTTCCTGGCGAAACTTCACGACGCATTGCGTGACATACCAGAACAACGCGACCAGCGTTGGCAACCTAGGCGTGGTGATTATGAACGACCCTCACGCCATGTTGAAGAATTCAAAGTTAATGAACTTCTGGAGTTCGTTGACGGGACAGACCCTGAAGTTTACTTGGAATGGGAACGTAAAATTGATCGCATGTTCGAGTTTAAAGACCTCGACGATGAGAAACGTTGCAAGTATGCAATTCTCAAGTTGGTGAAAGGCGCTTCACTTTGGTTCGAAGGAGTTAAAACACGAAGAGCTCATACGGGAAAAGAGAAAATCCGTTCGTGGGATTCATTAAAAAGAAAACTTCGTAAAAGATATGTACCAACATCACATCAGTTATCCTTATACCGGAAAATTGCCGACCTCATGCAAGGAAAGTTAGGTGTCAGTGAATACATTGAGGAGTTAGAAAAATTGACCTTAATGGGAGAACTAGAGGAGAATGAGGAACAGAAGATGTCGCGTTTCTTACGTGGATTACACCGAAACATAGCTAAATCGGTGGAGTTATATCCATGCGAAGACTTTGATACCTTATGTGGACTATACGTGAAGATTGAAGCTCAAAACAAGACGAAGTTTCTTAAACCCGAATTTCCATCCAAATTCGGGAACCCAGGTGTTGGTTCAAGTTCAACTACTAAAATAACCGTACCAACTCCTACCCCTACTACGGTTCCAAAAGCCCACTACGTTCCGAAGGAGACGAGATTGACTAAAGTACGATGTTTTAAATATCAAGGGTTCGGTCATTATCAAAATTCTTGTCCGAACAAATGGGTGGTGATACTAAGAGAAGCCCTCGCAGTCCGAGACGAGTTATTAGGCGAGGACGAAGAAGAAAGGCTAGACGAAGTGCTTAATGTAGAGGACGAATAAGAAGGAGAATGTGAAGCATACGATGCTCCAGATTATGATATGGCTTTGGTCCTTCGTACTTTACAAGCCAAATCCGTTTCGAATGATTCGGAACAACGAGATCAAATATTTCATACGAAGTGTCAAGTCGGGAACAAATGGTGTAGTTTGATCATCGATGGTGGAAGTTGCACCAACGTAGCTTCGAGTGAGATGGTAACTAAACTTGGGCTGACCACTACAACTCATCCGAAACCATACGCTTTACATTGGCTCGATGACGGGAGTAAATTAAAGGTGTCAAAACAAGTGAGGATCAGATTGACCTTGGGTTCGTATGACGATAACATGTTGTGTGATGTACTTCCGATGGATGCATGCCATGTACTTTTGGGGCACCCATGGATGTTTGATAAGGATGTTTTACATCGAGGAAGAAGTAATGAATATGAGTTACGGGATAAGGGCAAAAAAAATTGTGCTTAAACCAATGTCACCTCAAGCTATTCGTTCTATGAGCTCTAATCGGGTTGAAAAACCGAAACTTACCATGTTTGCTAGCGAGCGGGAGATGGAATATGCTATTGATAATGGTGAGTGTGTGTACTTGTTAATATTGAAGGACACACAGAATGATAACATGGTTGTGTGAAACGAAGGAAATATAGACGCTTTATTACATGAATTTGCGGATGTTTTTCCCGAAGAGTTGTTGTCGGGTTTGCGACCTGTTCGTGGGATTGAACATCAAATCGATCTCGTACCGGGTGCATCGCTCCCTAACAAGGCTGTCTATAGGTGTAATCCCGAAGAAACGAAGGAACTACAAAAACAAATCGAGGAGTTAATGAACTGCGGATATGTTCGAGAAAGTCTAAGTCCTTGTGCGGTCCCGGTTTTGCTTGTTCCTAAGATGGACGGATAGTGACGAATGTGTATTGATAGTAGGGTCGTGAATAACATAACAATCAAGTATTGATTTCCGATTCCGAGGCTTGATGATATGTTGGATGAACTACACGATTCGGTGGTCTATTTAAAAGTGGATTTACGAAGTGGATACCATCAATATGCGAGAAGGTGATGAATGGAAGACGGATTTCAAAACGAAAATTGGATAGTACGAGTCGACCGTTATGCCATTTGGTCTTACAAATGCGCCGAGTACTTTCATGCACTTGATGAATGAGGTACTTAAGCCATTTTTGGGGAAATTTGTAGTTGTGTACTTGGATGACTTTTTGATTTATAGCCGATCGTTGCAAGAACATTTTGGGCACTTAAGGCAAGTCTTCGAGACTCTTAGGGACCGAAACCTTTATGGGAAGAAAGAGAAGTGCTCATTCTTAGTCGAAACTATAGTCTTTATTGGCTATATCGTTTCGAAGGACGGAGTGTCGGTTGATCAAACCAAGATCGAAGCAATTAAGTCATGGCTGATTTCTACTACTGTGACGGAAGTTAGGTCGTTCCATGGACTTCCTTCATTCTACCAGAGATTTATTCGAGATTTTAGCACCATTACAAGTCCGATAACGGAATGTTTGAAGAAAGGTACGTTTAAATGGAGCAGGGCTGCCCAAGAGTCATTCGAAAAATTGAAAAAAAAGTTGTGTGAAGCACCAATCTTGGCATTACCCGATTTTTCACAACCGTTCGAAGTAGAGTGTGATGCTAGCGGAGTTGGCATTAAAGCGATTCGTATTCAAGGAAAGCGTCCTATTGCATATTTTTCAAAAAAGTTAAACGGTGCTCGTCTCAATTATTATACGTACGATAAAGAGTTCTATGCTATTGTGAGGGCTCTAGATCATTCGAGTCACTATCTTCGGGCAAAAAACTTCATCCTACATTCGGACCATGAGTCGTTCGAGTATATTAACGGACATCACAAGTTAAGTCCGAGGCATGATATGTGGGTAGAGTTCTTACAATCATTTCACTTTTCATCTCAATATAAGGACGGTAAGGCAATGTTGTTGCAGATGCGTTATCTAGACGGTATGCTCTACTGTCTACTCTTGAGGTTCGTTTACTTGGGTTCGATATGTTGAAGGAGTATTATGTTGACGATTCTGATCTCGGAGATATTTTTACCCGATGTAAATCTGGTCCGTTCGAGGAATTTATGATACAAGACGGGATTCTCTTTAAGGGGAATCGACTTTGCTTGCTCAAACATACGGTTCGGGAGCTATTGATTCATGAAGCTCATGGAGGAGGTTTGGCTGGCCACTTTGGCACGACTAAAACCATGGAGGTACTTAGGGAACATTTCTATTGGCCAAAAATGCAAGGAGACATAAATGATATCATGTGTAAATGCGTTACATGTCATATGGCGAAGATCTCGTTCAAGCCGGGCATGTATATGCCTCTACCAGTTTCGGATAGGCCATGGGAGGATGTTTCAATGGATTTCATTGTTGCGTTGCCTCGTACTCAATAGGGTAAGGATGCTATTATGGTGGTCATAGATCGTTTCTCGAAAATGGCTCATTTTGTGGTGTGCCACAAGGCCGACAATGCAAGCAATGTGGCCAACGATCGTTCACTTTGTTGTCTGCTTAATTCACCCTTTTTTTTAGTTTTGGGACGAAACTTGTTTTTAGAGTGGTAGAATGTAATACACGTGATTTTTTCTTTCGGTAATTTTTCATTTTTGGCAATTTTCTGATTTCCAGAACTCGCTTGCGAGTGTTTTGACATTTTGATAATGTTTTGTTCTGCGTATTTGGTCATCCGAGTTTGTTTCGAGGCTATTTTTGATACGAAATCGACTATTCCAAGTGAGGAAGACGAAATAAGGATCAACATAAAACATACACCTCGTATTTAGGCGAGAAAACATATATGAGACTTGGAGTAACGTTGCTGATCGGACTCGGGATAACTTAATTAATTATTATTTAGAAGAGATTTCAGTCGCCTCTTTTGTCCCCTTGGAATCGTGACATCCCCCACCAAATAATGGAGAGCAATATTTTATACACTTTGGTATATTTGGAAGAAGACTTTAGCCGTCCCTCTGTCCCCTTGGAATCGTGACATCTCCCACCAAATAATGGAGAGCAATATTTTATACACTCTGGGAGATTTGCTTTACATTTTTTTATTAGATTATAATCTTTCTATCTTTGACTAGTTAAGTTTTCTCATGGTTATTTAAGAACCATGTTTGGTCCTTGTAAGGCAGATTATGGAATCATCAAAAATACAATGTGTATTGTTTTAAAAGTGTTGGACGAGTTTCCTCCCAAAATTTGGTTATTATTCGACGCGTTTTTGAATTTTAATCCAATCGATTCTGAATAGGTCTTGAGAAGAAATCACCTTGTCGAATTATAGGTCTAATTCGATAAACATCTGTGTCTTGTCCTATTTCGGTAGAATTGCCCCATTTTCGGACTATTCTTACATTTCGTTCCATACTTCAAATTATAGTTCGTGTTCCCTATTCGCAAAAGACATTTCTCTTGCCTTTGATACAGGATTGTACTTGATCGGGATTTTACATCAGTTGCTGTTCGTGGTCCATGGCTTACTTCCTGTTCCCGTTGCACCCGACCAAAACTTGCGGTTTCGAGTGCTGATGTTTGGAGTTGGCTGTTCCTGTTTGTGTCCATTCGACCAGTTCCTGTCTTGTGCGCGTGATGTTTATAATACAAGACGGGATTCTCTTTAAGGGGAATCGACTTTGCTTGCTGAAACATACGGTTCGGGAGCTATTGATTCGTGAAGCTCATGGAGGAGGCTTAGTTGGACACTTTGGCACGACTAAAACCATGGAGGTACTAAGGGAACATTTCTATTGGCCAAAAATGCAAGGAGACATAAATGATATCTTGTGTAAATGTGTTACATGTCATATGGCGAAGAGCTTGTTCAATCCGGGCATGTATATGCCTCTACCAGTTTCGGATAGGCCATGGGAGGATGTTTCAATGGATTTCATTGTTGCGTTGGCTCGTACTCAACGGGTAAGGATGCTATTATGGTGGTCATAGATCATTTCTCGAAAATGGCTCATTTTGTGGCATGCCACAAGACCGACGATGCAAGCAATGTGGCCGACTATCGTTCACTTTGTTGTCTGCTTAATTCACCCTTTTTTTAGTTTTGGGATGAAACTTGTTTTTAGAGTGGTAGAATGTAATACACGTGATTTTTTATTTCGGTAATTTTTCATTTTTGGCAATTTTCTAATTTTCAGAACTCGCTTGCGAGCGTTTTGACATTTTGATAATGTTTTGTTCTGCGTATTTGGTCATCCAAGTTTGTTTCAGGGCTATTTTTGATACGAAATCGACTATTCCAAGTCAGGAAGACGAAGTAAGGATCAACGTAAAACATACACCTACGTATTTAGGCGATAAAACAGATACGAGACTTGGAGTAACATTGGTGATCGAACTCGGGATAACTTAATTAATTATTATTTAGAAGAGATTCCAGCCGCCCCTTTTGTCACCTTGGAATCGTGACATCCCCCACCAAATAATGGAGAGCAATATTTTGTACACTTTGGGAGATTTGGAAGAAGACTTCATCCGTCCCTTTGTCCCCTTGGAATCGTGACATCTCCCACCAAATAATGGAGATCAATATTTTATACACTTTGGGAGATTTGCTTTACATTTTTTTTTAGATTGTAATCTTTCTATCTTTGACTAGTTAAGTTTTCTCATGGTTATTTAAGAACCATGTTTGGTCATTGTAAGGCATATTATGGAATCATCAAAAATACAATGTGTATTGTTTTAAAAGTGTTGGACGAGTTTCCTCCCAAAATTTGGTTATTATTCGAAGCGTTTTTGAATTTTAATCCGATCGATTTTCAATAGGTCTTGAGAAGAACTCACTTTATCGAATTATAGGTCTAATTTGATAAACACCTGTGTCTTGTCCTGTTTTGGTAGAATTGCCCCATTTTCGGACAATTTTTACATTTCGTTCCATACTTCAAATTATAGTTCGTGTTCCTTGTTCGCAAAAGACATTTCTCTTGCCTTTGATACAGGATTGTACTTGATCGGGATTTTATATCAGTTGTTGTTCGTGGTCCGAGGCATACTTCCTGTTCCAGTTGCACCCTACCAAAACTTGCTGTTTCGAGTGCTGCTGTTTGGAGTTGGCTGTTCCTGTTTGTTTCCATTCGGCCAGTTCTTGTCTTGTGCGCGTGCTGCTGTCCAGTATACTTGCTGTATCGGGTTGTTAGTGTCAGTTCCTAACTATGTTGTTCGATTCCTTTTGACTAAGTGATATTTGCTTCTGCTCGTAAAATAGCCTTCTGTTGTTTCGATAGAGATTTCGCATCATAAGTAGCATCGGAGCCCCGGTTCTTGATCTTTGGCCTTGTGGATCTCAACGACGCTGATTTCCTGGCAAAACTTCACGACGCATTGTGTGACATACCAGAACAACGCGACCAGCATTGGCTACCTAGGCGTGGTGATTATGAACGACCCTCACGCCATGTTGAAGAATTCTAAGTTAACGAACTTCCGTAGTTCGTTGGCGGGACAGACCCTGAAGTTTACTTGGAATGGGAACGTAAAATTGATCGCATGTTCGAGTTTAAAGGCCTCGACGATGAGAAACGGTGCAAGTATGCAATTCTCAAGTTGGGGAAAGGCGCTTCACTTTGGTTCGAATTAATTAAAACACGAAGAGCTTGTGCGAGAAAAGAGAAAATCCGTTCGTGGGATTCATTAAAAAGAAAACTTCGTAAAAGATATGTACCAACATCACATCGGTTATCCTTATACCGAAAGATTGCCGACCTCATGCAAGGAAAGTTAGGTGTCAGTGAATACATTGAGGAGTTCGAAAATATGACCTTAATGGGAGAACTAGAGGAGAATGAGGAACATAAGCTGTCACGTTTCTTACGTGGATTAAACCGAAACATAGATAACTCGGTGGAGTTATATCCATGCGAATACTTTGATACCTTATGTGGACTATGCGTGAAGATTGAAGCTCAAAACAAGACGAAGTTTCTTAAACCCGAATTTCCAGCCAAATTCGGGAACCCAAGTGTCGGTTCAAGTTCAACTACTAAAACAACCGTACCAACTCCTACCCCTACTACAGTTCCAAAAGCCCCCTACATGCCGAAGGAGATGAGCTTGACTAAAGTACGATGTTTTAAATGTCAAGGATTCGGTCATTATCAAAATGCTTGTCCGAACAAACGGGTGGTGATGCTAAGAGAAGCCCTCGCAGTCCGAGAGGAGTTATAGGTCGAGGACGAAGAAGAAAGGCTAGAGGAAGTGTTTAATGTGGAGGATGAAGAAGAAGGAGAATGTGAAGCTTATGATGCTCCGGATTATGATATGGCTTTGGTCCTTCGTAATTTACAAGTCAAATCCGTTTCGAATGATTCGGAACAACGAGATCAAATATTTCATACGAAGTGTCAAGTCGGGAACAAATGGTGTAGTTTGATCATCGATGGTGGAAGTTGCACCAACGTAGCTTCGAGTGAGATGATAACTAAACTTGCTCTGACCACTATGACTCATCCGAAACCATACGCTTTACATTGGCTCGATGACAAGAGTAAAGTAAAGGTATCAAAACAAGTGAGGAACGGATTGACCATGGGTCCGTATGACGATAACGTGTTGTGTGATGTACTTCCGATGGATGCATGCCATGTAATTTTGGGGAGCCCATGGATGTTTGATAAGGATGTTCTACATCGAGGAAGAAGCAATGAATATGAGTTACGGGATAAGGGTAAAAAAATTGTGCTTAAACTGATGTCACCTCAAGCTATTCGTTCTATGAGCTCTAATCGGGTTGAAAAACTGAAACTTACCATGTTTGCTACTGAGCGGGATATGGAACACGCTATTGGTGATGGTGAGTGTGTGTACTTGTGAATATTGAAGGATACACGGAACGATAACATGGTTGTGCGAAATGAAGGAAAGATAGACGCTTTATTATACGAATTTGCGGATGTTTTTCCCGAAGAGTTGCCGTCGGGTTTGCCACCTATTCGTGGGATTGAACATCAAATCAATCTCATACCAGGTGCATCGCTCCCTAACAAGGCTGCCTATAGGTGTAATCCCGAAGAAACGAAGGAACTACAAAAACAAATCGAGGAGTTAATGAACCGCGGATATGTTCGAGAAAGTCTAAGTCCTTCTGCGGTCCCAGTTTTGCTTGTTCCTAAGAAGGACGGATCGTGGCGAATGTGTATTGATAGTAGGGCCGTGAATAACATAACAATCCAGTATTGATTTCCAATTCCGAGGCTTGATGATTTGTTGGATGAACTACATGGTTCGGTGGTCTATTCAAAAGTGGATTTACGAAGTGGATACCATCAAATTCGTATACGAGAAGGTGATGAGTGGAAGACGGCTTTCAAAACGAAAAATGGATTATACGAGTGGAATGTTATGCCGTTCGGTCTTACAAATGCGCTGAGTACTTTCATGCGCTTGATGAATGAGGTACTTTAGCCATTTTTGGGGAAATTTGTAGTTGTGTACTTGGATGACATTTTGATTTATGGCCGATCGTTGCAAGAACATTTCGGGCACTTAAGGCAAGTCTTCAAGACTCTTAGGAACCGAAAGCTTTATGGGAAGAAATAGAAGTGCTCATTATTAGTCGAAAGTGTAGTCTTTCTTGGCTATATCGTTTCGAAGGATGGAGTGTCGGTTGATCAAACCAAGATCGAAGCAATTAAGTCATGGCCAATTCCTACTACCGTGACGGAAGGTAGGTCGTTCCACGGACTTGCTTCATTCTACTCGAGATTTATTCGAGATTTTAGCACCATTACAATTCCGATAACGGAATGTTTGAAGAAAGGTACGTTTAAATGGAGCAGGGCTGCCCAAGAGTTGTTCGAAAAATTGAAAACAAAGTTGTGTGAAGCACCAATCTTGGCATTACTCAATTTTTTACAACCGTTCAAAGTAGAGTGTGATGCTAGCGGAGTTGGCATTGGAGCGGTTCTTATTCAAGGAAAGTGTCCTATTGCATATGTTTCAGAAAAGTTAAATGGTGCTCGTCTCAATTATTATACGCACGACAAAGAGTTCTATGCTATTGTGAGGGCTCTAGATCATTGGAGTCACTATCTTCGGGCGAAGCACTTCATCCTACATTCGGACCATGAGTCGTTGAAGTATATTAACGGACAGCACAAGTTAAGTCCGAGGCGTGCTAAGTGGGTGGAGTTCCTACAATCATTTCACGTTTCATCAAAATATAAGAAGGTAAAAGCAATGTTGTTGCAGATGCGTTATCTAGACGGTATGCTCTACTGTCTACTCTTGAGGTTCGTTTACTTGGGTTCGAGATGCTGAAGGAGTATTATATTGACGATGCTGATCTCGGAGAGATTTTTACCCGATGTAAATCTGGTCTGTTCGAGGAATTTATGATACAAGATGGGTTTCTCTTTAAGGGGAATCGATTTTGCTTGCCCAAACATATGGTTCGGGAGCTATTGATTCGTGAAGCTCATGGAGGAGGCTTCGCTGGCCACTTTGGCACGACTAAAACCATGGAGGTACTTAGGGAACATTTCTATTGGCCAAAAATGCAAGGAGACATAAATGATATCATGGGTAAATGTGTTACATGTCATATGGCGAAGATCTCGTTCAAGCCGGGCATGTATATGCCTCTACCGGTTTCGGATAAGCCATGGGAGGATGTTTCAATGGATTTCATTGTTGCATTGCCTCGTACTTAACGGGGTAAGAATGCTATTATGGTGGTCATAGATCGTTTCTCGAAAATGGCTCATTTTGTGGCGTACCACAAGACCGACGATGCAAGCAATGTGGCCGACGATCGTTCACTTTGTTGTCTGCTTAATTCACCCTTTTTTTTAGTTTCGGGACGAAACTTATTTTTAGAGGGGTAGAATGTAATACCCGTGATTTTCGCTTTCGCTAATTTTTCATTTTTGGCAATTTTCTGATTTCCAGAACTCGCTTGCAAGCGTTTTAACATTTTGATCGTGTTTTGTTCTGCATGTTTGGTCATCCGAGTTTGTTTTGGGGTTGTTTTTTATACGAAATCGACTATTCCAAGTGAAGAAGACGAAATAAGGATCGACATAAAACATACACCTACGAACTTAGGTGAGAAAACAGATACGAGACTTGGAGTATCATTGGTGATCGGACTAGGGATAACTTAATTCATTATTATTTGGAAGAGATTTCAGCCGCCCCTTTTGTCCCCTTGGAATCGTGACATCCCCCACCAAATAATGGAGAGCAATATTTTATACACTTTGGGAGATTTGGAAGAAGACTTCAGCCGTCCCTTTGTCCCCTTGGAATCGTGACATCTCCCACCAAATAATGGAGAGCAATATTTTATACACTTTGGGAGATTTGCTTTACATTTTTTTATTAGATTGTAATCTTTCTATCTTTGACTAGTTAAGTTTTCTCTTGGTTATTTAAGAACCATGGTTGGTCCTTGTAAGGCAGATTATGGAATCATCAAAAATACAATGTGTATTGTTTTAAAAGTGTTGGACGAGTTTCCTCCCAAAATTTGGTTATTATGTTTTCGAATTTTCATCCGATCGATTCTCAATAGGTCTTGAGAAGAAATCACCTTATCGAATTATAGGTCTAATTTAATAAACACCTATGTCCTGTCCAGTTTCGGTAGAATTACCCCATTTTCGGACAATTCTTACATTCCGTTCCATACTTCAAATTATTGTTCGTGTTCCCTGTTCGCAAAAGACATTTCTCTTGCCTTCGATACAGGATTGTACTTGATCGGGATTTCACATCAGTTGTTGTTCGTGGTCCGAAGCTTACTTCCTGTTCCGATTGCACCCTACGAAAACTTGTTGATTCGAGTGCTGCTGTTTGGAGTTTGTTGTTCCTGTTTGTTTCAAGTCGGTCAGTTCTTGTCTTGTGTGCGTGCTGCTGTCCAGTATACTTGCTGTATCGGGTTGTTACTGTCAGTTCCTGACTATGCTGTTCGATTCCTTTTGACTAAGTGTTGTTTGCTTCCGCTCGTAAGACAGCCTCCCGCTGTTTCGATAGAGATTTCGCATCATAAGTTGCATTGGAGCCCCGGTTCTTCATCTTTGGCGTTGTGGATCTCAACGACACTGATTTCCTGGCGAAACTTCATGACACATTGCGTGACATACTAGAACAACGCGACCAGCGTTGGCAACCTAGGCGTGGTGATTATGAACGACCCTCACGCCATGTTGTAGAATTCAAAGTTAACGAACTTCTGGAGTTCGTTGATGGGAAAGACCCTGAAGTTTACTTGGCGTGGTGATTATGAACGACCCTCACGCCATGTTCGAGTTTAAAGACCTCGACGATGATAAACGTTGCAAGTATGCAATTCTCAAGTTGGGGAAAGGCGCTTCACTTTGGTTCGAAGGAGTTAAAACACGAAGAGCTCGTGCGGGAAAAGAGAAAATCCGTTCATGGGATTCATTAAAAAGAAAACTTCGTAAAAGATATGTACCAACATCACATCGGTTATCCTTATACCGGAAAATTGCCGACCTCATGCAAGGAAAGTTAGGTGTCAGTGAATACATTGAGGAGTTTGAAAATTTGGCCTTAATGGGAGAACTAGAGGAGAATGAGGTACAGAAGATGTCGCGTTTCTTACGTGGATTACACCGAAACATAGCTAGCTCTGTGGAGTTATATCCATGCGAAGACTTTGATACCTTATTTGGACTATACTTGAAGATTGAAGCTCAAAACAAGACGAAGTTTCTTAAACCCGAATTTCCATCCAAATTCAGGAACCCAAGTGTTGGTTCAAGTTCAACTACTAAAACAACCGTACCAACTCCTACCCCTACTACGGTTCCAAAAGCCCCCTACGTGCCAAAGGAGATGAGATTGACTAAAGTACGATGTTTTAAATATCAAGGGTTCAGTCATTATCAAAATGCTTGTCCGAACAAATGGGTGGTGACGCTAAGAGAACCCTCGCAGTCCGAGATGAGTTATTGGTCGAGGACGAAGATGAAAGGCTAGAGGAAGTGTTTAATGTGGAGGGCGAATAAGAAGGAGAATGTGAAGCATACGATGCTCCAGATTATGATACGGCTTTGGTGTTGACTCAAAAAGGATTTTGATGATAATTTCATTCAAAACATTTAATTAAATCAATCTCATCACGTTACTACATTGAAGGAACAAAACGATGTTAGCGCACGCTACCTATACCAGCGTAGCGCACGCTATCGAGGATTGTATGTATCAGCCTAGTCAGTCAGCTGCAGTCCAGTAAAGTCACCTAATGGATAGCGCACGCAAGTTTTTCAACATTAGCGCATGCTAAATTACTTGAGTTAGCGCACGCTATACAATCAATATTAACGCACGCTATCGCATCATTCAGTCAGAGGACAGAAAGGTCTGGAAAGAAAATGGAAACGGTCTTGCGCACGCTATGAACAAATATTTGCGCACGCTAACACAAGGACGTAGCGCACGTTATTCTTCATTACTTGCGCACGCTACCGACTATCATGGTCAGTAGTGCAGTAGCTACTGGACTAAAGATGAAAAGGACTTTACGTACGCTACATAGGGTAACGTATGTTACTGAAGAAAATATTTAGCGCATGCTACGATATAAACATTAGCGCACGCTAAAATAGTCAAACAGCTTACCGTTGGAATTTCTACCGTTGGAAGGCAAGAGTCAATGAAGATCCGTGAAATCTGGAAAAGTTGGAATTAATTAATACTAGCGCACGCTATGCATGCTTGCTAGTGCACGCTAAGTTCAAATTTAGCCGTTGGATAAAGAGACGTTGGGGAGACAAACCAACACGTTCAAAGTCAAGATTGAAGACCTGTTAACCAGCCGATAACGCACGCTACGAGTACATGACTAGCGCACGCTAGCCATACAATTTTACCGTTGGAACAGGCTTGTGACCGTTCAGGAAAGCCAAGTCAGAATCGACAGCGCACGCTAGAAGACGTTATTAGCGCACGCTAATAATACGATTTTTAGTATTTGAAGAATGGCTCTCACCTATAAATACCCATGGGACTTGGGTATCAAAAACACACAACTTTAAGCATACAAGCATACAAGCATACAAGCATTCTTGAGCTCAAATTGCTACTGATCACTATATTATAAGTTGTGAGAAGGAAAGATACAAGAGTGATTTTCTTTGTAATATCTATTATACTTTGTATTCTTTCATTTGATTATAAGTGTTGCATCACTTACACTTGAGCGTAAAAGAAACGAATCAAGAGTCACTAATCCGGTGTTATTAGGATCTTTGATCCGGCATTATTAGGATTATGCTCCCATATTCGTATAGTGAGGATTATCTAGTTCTTATAGAACACTAGATAAACAAAAGTTTATATTGAGAGAGAGGTTTAGCTTGGACCGATAGAAGACAAGCGGTTGTAACGGTTGTGAACTTGGACCGATCGAAGACGAGTCAAGATTGTGGTTGTTCTTGAGCCAATAGAAAAAGAAAGTCAGAGAGAGGACGTAGGCAAGTTGCCGAACCTCTATAAATCTTTGAGTCTTTAAATTCCGCACTATTTTTCATTTATTCGCAAGAAATTTCGTTATTCCGCATTACCACTATTCAACCTCCCTTCTAGTGGTAAATTTATCTCTTCAGTTGGTATCGGAGCGGGTCTCTTTTTAAAGGTTTAACCACCTAAGAGAAAAAGATCCGCAAATGGCACTTTTTGGCCAAATCGAAGGAAATGCTCTCAACCGTCCTCATTTCTTCGACGATTCCAATTTCATGACATGAAAAAGAAAATGGCTATCTTCGTTCAAGCCTACGATATTGAAATCTGGAAAGTTATTGCTCTTGGTCCTAAGCTTGCTAAGAAAGAGGATGGATCATTGAAAAAGATCGACGAATTCAATGACGAGGATTGGAGGAACACACACGTCAACTCACGAGCTACTCAACTCCTCTATTGCGCTCTTAATCCCGAAGAACTCAATAGGATATCGTCCTATGAAAGCGCAAAGGAAATTTGGGAAATTCTCAAAGTCACTCATGAGGGAACCACCCAAGTCAAGGAGACCAAAATCAACATGTTACTCCATGACTACGAACTTTTCTCCATGAAGGACGAGGTAATGATCACAAATATGTTGGATCGATTTTCGGCTATAACCAATGGTCTTGAATCTTTTGGAAAGCCTATATCGAGTAGTGACAAAGCCAAGAAAATTCTTCGATCGTTGCCACGAGAATGGGATGCCACGGTCACCGCAATCATGGAGTCCAAAGATCTCAACAAGCTCGAATTTAGTGCCCTCATCGGGTCATTCATCAATTATGAGATCGTTCTCAAGTCTAGAGGCACCAAACCTAAGCCTCGGGAAAGAGTAGTCGCATTCAATGTTGATAGTGACGTTGAGGAAGATGTTCCCGAAGATGAAGACGACGAGGAACTCGCTCTCTACGCCAAGAACTTTAGAAGGTATAAAAGACTAATTCAAAAGAGGCGAAGTTTTCTTGGTCGGGATGGCAAACCGGAGCAAAAGAAAAGTGGCTATACTCCCATAAAGAATTTCGACAATAATTGTCGAAAATGTGGTCAAGCCGGTCACTATGCCAAAGAATGCCGAGGATCCTCTTCAAAACCTCAAATGGAAAGATTAAAAAAGAAGGAGGTCTTAATCGCTTCTTGGAGTGATGACGAGGAGGAGATTGAAAGATCTCTAGACGCAAATCTCGCATTCATGGCACTCGACTCCGAAAGTAATATCGAGGTAAGTTCTAAACTCAATGATGACGAATATGACTCTTTTGATTTTTGTGATTCACAAGAAATTCATCATGATGATGAGTTATTAAGTGCGTTTGAATCCTTGAATACGGAGTATGACGAGATGGTTAAATTAAACATATCTTTAAAGAGAAAAATAAAATCTCTAGAACTTGAAAATTCCTCTCTTCAAAACGAAGGCAAAACTATTGAGATCGACCATACCTTATGCCTTGAAAAGGAAAATGTTTTGAAAATCGAATTGACGAAAACTCAAAAGGAGCTAAAATATATTTTGAACAAATTTACTCTCGGAAATGAGAAATTCGAGAGGCTTCTATCAATTCAAAAATCGCCTTTGCTAAAACATGGTCTTGGTTTCGATCCTTTTAAACGGGAACAATCACTTATCAACCTTGACAAAATAAAGAAAACCGAAACCGAGAACTCAAAAGATTCTTCCAAATGAGTTCATGATGTTAATGTTCGTTCAAAGTTGAGATCCATCAAAGTTAAGCAAATATGGGTTCCTAAAGGGACAATTGTTCCAAATGCTATAAGCATAGTTAACTTTGGAGGACCCAAACGGGCTTGGGTACCGAAACAACCGAGAAATTCTATTTTTGTAGGTACCGGCACCAAGGAAAAGCAAGTGGTACATTGATAGCGGATGCTCAAGGCACATGTGCGGCTCTGAGGACTTATTTGAAGACCTCGAATATCAAGAACAAGGACATGTGACCTTTGGAGATAATCAAAAAGGAAAAATCAAAGGCATCAGCAAAGTCGGTAAGGAACCTTCTCCTTCTATCAACAAAGTATTGTTTGTTGAAGTTTTGCATCATAATCTTCTTAGCGTTTCGCAACTTTGCGATGAAGGTTTTAAAATTCTATTTGAGCAAACGAATTGCACGGCATTTAGAAATAATAAAATTGCTTTCATTGGTTTGAGATATGGAAACATCTATATTGTTGATCTTAATGATAAAAGTTCATTCAATAAAAAATGTCTTATTACCTTGGATGATAATGCATATTTATGGCATCGAAAATTGGGGTATACTTCTCTACCTATCATTTCTATTTTATCTAGACACGACCTTGTTCGTGGATTGCCCAAACTCAAGTTTGATAGAAAGCATTTGTGTGAATCATGCATAAAATGGAAACACACTCGAGAATCTTTTAAACCAAAATTCGAGGTTTCCACTAGTCGAGTTCTTGAACTTGTACATATGGATTTGATTGGACCATCTAGACATGTTAGTTTAAATGGCAAACTTTACACTTTGGTTATTGTTGATGATTTCTCTCGATTTACTTGGGTTAGATTTTTAGCACATAAGGATGATGCATTTTCCGAGTTTTCTAAATGGTGTCGCTTGGTATCAAATGAGAAAAATCTCTCCATAATTTCTATTCGCACCGATCACGGAGGTGAATTTGATTGCACTCCGTTTGAACTCCTATGTGATAAATACGGGATTAATCATAACTTTTCAGCCCCTAGAACGCCTCAACAAAATGGAGTTGTTGAAAGGAAAAACCGATCTTTAGAAGAAATGTCGAGGACTATGCTTAATGAATACTCTCTTCCACGATATTTTTGGGCCGAAGCAATCTTTACCGCATGCTATGTGATTAACCGGGTTCATGTTCGTAGAACTCATCTTAAAACCCCATATGAATTATGGAAGGGCAAAAAGCCCAACATAGCTTATTTTCATCCTTTCGGTTGCAACGTATTTATTTTAAACAATGGTAAGGATAACTTGGGCAAGTTTGATGCTAAATCCGACTCCGGAATATTTCTTGGTTATTGCACTAATAGCAAAGCATATTGTGTTTATAATATTAGAACGAATAAAGTTGAAGAGTCTATACATGTTAAATTCAATGATATGATCACACCCCCGAGAAAGGTAGAATATTTTGATGATGCAGGTACTTTTCCGGATCCCTCACCCAAAGTGAAGAAAATTTCGGAAATCGAAACGAACACAATCGTTGATTTACCGAAAGATTGGAGGCACATCAAAGACCATCCAAAGGATCTCGTGATTGGAAACATTGAAGATGGTGTTCAAACCCGAAGGAGAACCACCGAATTTATGGCTCATTGTGCTTTTGTATCCGAAATAGTTCCCAAGAATATATCCGAAGCTCTCGATGATGAAAGTTGGGTGATGTCAATACAAGAGGAGCTTGTGCAATTCATGCACAATAATGTATGGAATTTAGTTCCCGCTCCTAAAGATAAAACAATTATCGGAACTAAGTGGGTGCATAAAATCAAGAGTGACGAAGACGGTTATCCAATTCGAAATAAATCTCGTTTGGTCGCTCAAGGGTATAATCAAGAGGAAGGTCTTGATTATGAAGAAAGTTTTGCTCTCGTGGCTCGACTCGAAGCCATCCGCTTGTTATGTGCATTTACCGCCCATAAAAAGATCAAACTATTTCAAATGGATGTGAAAAGTGCATTCTTGAATGGTTACATTCAAGAAGAAGTCTACGTCAAGCAACCTCCCGGCTCTGAAGATCATAAATTTCTGGATCACGTCTACAAGCTCAACCTCGATTTTTGAATTGATAGAATCCTTTCGAATTTCTCGTTTCCGAGAGTAAATTTGTTCAAAATATATTTTAGCTTCATTTGGTATTTGCTGTATTATTGTCTATGTGATTTCGTTTTGGTTCATGATATTTTTTAAGAAGGCAACAATTCAGGGGGAGTTCCTTTTTGTTTATGTCAAAAAGGGGGAGAATACTCCAAAAACCGAAATGCACTAATATATCGAACAAGTTACCTTGATTCGAATCATTTAAAATGTTTTTGCAGGTATAAATTAAATGTTTTGACATCATCAAAAAGGGGGAGATTGTTGACTCAAAAAGGATTTTGATGATAATTTCATTCAAAACATTTAATTAAATCAATCTCAGCACGTTACTACATTGAAGGAACAAAACGATGTTAGCGCACGCTACCTATACCAGCGTAGCGCACGCTATCGAGGATTGTATGTATCAGCCTAGTCAGTCAGCTGCAGTCCAGTGAAGTCACCTGATGGATAGCGCACGCAAGTTTTTCAACATTAGCGCACGCTAAATTACTTGAGTTAGCGCACGATATACAATCAATATTAACGCACGCTATCGCATCATTCAGTCAGAGGACAGAAAGGTCTGGAAAGAAAATGGAAACGGTCTTGCGCACGCTATGAACAAATATTTGCGCACGCTAACACAAGGACGTAGCGCACGTTATTCTTCATTGCTTGCGCACGCTACAGACTATCATGGTCAGTAGTCCAGTAGCTACTGGACTCAGGATGAAAAGGACTTTACGTACGCTACACAGGGTAACGTACGTTACTGAAGAAAATATTTAGCGCACGCTACGATATAAACATTAGCGCACGCTAAAACAGTCAAACAGCTTACCGTTGGAATTTTTACCGTTGGAAGGCAAGAGTCAATGAAGATCCGTGAAATCTGGAAAAGTTGGAATTAATTAATACTAGCGCACGCTATGCATGCTTGCTAGCGCACGCTAAGTTCAAATTTAGCCGTTGGATAAAGAGACGTTGGGGAAACAAACCAACATGTTCAAAGTCAAGATTGAAGACCTGTTGACCAGCCAATAACGCACGCTACGAGTACATGACTAGCGCAAGCTAGCCATACAATTTTACCGTTGGAACAGTCTTGTGACCGTTCAGGAAAGCCAAGTCAGAATCGACAACGCACGCTAGAAGACGTTATTAGCGCACGCTAATAATACGATTTTCAGTATTTGAAGAATGGCTCTCACCTATAAATACCCATGGGACTTGGGTATCAAAAACACACAACTTCAAGCATACAAGCATACAAGCATACAAGCATTCTTGAGCTCAAATTGCTACTGATCACTATATTATAAGTTGTGAGAAGGAAAGATACAAGAGTGATTTTCTTTGTAATATCTATTATACTTTGTATTCTTTCATCTGATTGTAAGTGTTGCATCACTTACACTTGAGCGTAAAAGAAACGAATCAAGAGTCACTAATCTGGTGTTATTAGGATCTTTGATCCGGTATTATTAGGATTATATTCCCATATCCGTATAGTGAGGATTATCTAGTTTCTATAGAACACTAGATAAACAAAAGTTTATATTGAGAGAGAGGTTGAGCTTGGACCGATAGAAGACAAGCGGTTGTAACGGTTGTGAACTTGGACCGATCGAAGACGAGTCAATATTGTGGTTGTTATTGAGCCAATAGAAAAAGAAAGTCGGAGAGAGGACGTAGGCAAGTTGCCGAACCTCTATAAATCTTTTGAGTCTTTAAATTCCGCACTATTTTTCATTTATTCGCAAGAAATTTCGTTATTCCGCATTACCACTATTCAACCCCCCTTCTAGTGGTAAATTTATCTCATCATTTGGTCCTTCGTACTTTACAATCCAAATCCGTTTTGAATGATTCGGAACAACGAGATCAAATATTTCATATGAAGTGTCAAGTCGGGAACAAATGGTGTAGTTTGATCATCAATGGTGGAAGTTGCACCAACGTAGCTTCGAGTGAGATGGTAACTAAACTTGGGCTGTCCGCTATGACTCATCCGAAACCATACACTTTACATTGGCTCGATGATGGGAGTAAAGTAAAGGTGCCAAAGCAAGTGAGGATCGGATTGACCATGGGTTCGTATGACGATAACATGTTGTGTGATGTACTTCTGATGGATGCATGCCATGTACTTTTGGGGTGCCCATGGATATTTGATAAGGATGTTTTACATCGAGGAAGAAGCAATGAATATGAGTTACGGGATAAGGGCAAAAAAATTGTGCTTAAACCGATGTCACCTCAAGCTATTCGTTCTATGAGCTCTAATCGGGTTGAAAAACCGAAACTTACCATGTTTGCTAGCGAGCGGGAGATGGAACATGCTATTGATAATGGTGAGTGTGTACTTGTTAATATTGAAGGAGACATGGAACGATAACATGCTTGTGCGAAACGAAGGAAAGATAGACACTTTATTACATGAATTTACGGATGTTTTTCCCGAAGAGTTGTCGTCGGGTTTGCCACCTATTCCTGGGATTGAACATCAAATCGATCTCGTACCGGGTGCATCGCTCCCTAACAAGGCTTTCTATAGGTGTAATCCTGAAGAAACGAAGGAACTATAAAAATAAATCGAGGAGTTAATGAACCGCGGATATGTTCGACAAAGTCTAAGTCCTTGTGCGGTCCCGGTTTTGCTTGTTCCTAAGAAGGATGGATCGTGGCGAATGTGTATTGATAGTAGGGTCGTGAATAACATAACAATAAAGTATTGATTTCTGATTCCGAGGCTTGATGATATGTTGGATGAACTACACGATTCGGTGGTCTATTCAAAAGTTGATTTACGAAGTGGATACCATCAATATGCGAGAAGGTGATGAATGGAAGACGGATTTCAAAACCAAAAATAGATTGTACGAGTCGACCGTTATGCCGTTCGGTCTTACAAATGCGCCGAGTACTTTCATGTGCTTGATGAATGAGGTACTTAAGCCATTTTTGGGGAAATTTGTAGTTTTGTACTTGGATGACATTATGATTTATAGCCGATAGTTGCAAGAACTTTTTTGGCACTTAAAGAAAGTCTTCGAGACTCTTAGGGACCGAAAGATTTATGGGAAGAAAGAGAAGTGCTCATTCTTAGTCGAAAGTATAGTCTTTCTTGGCTATATCGTTTTGAAGGACGGAGTGTCGGTTGATCAAACCAAGATCGAAGCAATTAAGTCATGGCCGATTCCTACTACTGTGACGGAAGTTAGGTCGTTCCACGGACTTCCTTCATTCTATCGGAGATTTATTCGAGATTTTAGCGCCATTACAAGTCCGATAACGGAATGTTTGACGAAAGGTACGTTTAAATGGAGCAGGGCTACCCAAGAGTCATTCGAAAAATTGAAAACAAAGTTGTGTGAAGCACCAATCTTGACATTACCCGATTTTTCGCAACCGTTCGAAGTAGAGTGTGATGCTAGCGGAGTTGGCATTGGAGTGGTTCTTATTAAAGGAAAGCATCCTATTGCATATTTTTCAGAACAGTTAAATGGTGCTCGTCTCAATTATTATACGTACGATAAAGAGTTCTATGCTATTGTGAGGGCTCTAGATCATTCGAGTCACTATCTTCGGGCGAAGCACTTCATCCTACATTCGGACCATGAGTCGTTGAAGTATATTAACGGACAGCACAAGTTAAGTCCGAGGCATGCTATGTGGGTGGAGTTCTTACAATTATTTCACTTTTCATCAAAATAAAAGGACGGTAAAGGCAATGTTGTTGCAGATGCGTTATCTAGACGGTATGCTCTACTGTCTACTCTTGAGGTTCATTTACTTGGGTTCGAGATGTTGAAGGAGTATTATGTTGATGATTCTGATCTCGGAGAGATTTCTACCCGATGTAAATCTGGTCCGTTCGAGGAATTTATGATACAAGATGGGATTCTCTTTAAGGGGAATCGACTTTGCTTGCTGAAACATACGGTTTGGGAGCTATTGATTCGTGAAGCACATGGAGGAGGCTTGGCTGGCCACTTTGGCACGACTAAAACCATGAAGGTACTTAGGGAACATTTCAATTGGCCAAAAATGCAAGGAGACATAAATGATATCGTGTGTAAATGCGTTATATGTCATATGGCGAAGAGCTTGTTCAATTCGGGCATGTATATGCCTCTACCGGTTTCGGATAGGCCATGGGAGGATGTTTCAATGGATTTCATTGTTGTGTTGCCTCGTACTCAACGGGTAAGGATGCTATTATGGTGGTCATAGATCGTTTCTCGAAAATGGCTCATTTTGTGGCATGCCACAAGACCGACGATGCAAGCAATGTGGTCGACGATCGTTCACTTTGTTGTCTGCTTAATTCACCCTTTTTTTAGTTTCGGGACGAAACTTCTTTTTAGAGTGGTAGAATGTAATACACGTGATTTTGTCTTTCGGTAATTTTTCATTTTTGGCAATTTTCTGATTTCCAGAACTCGCTTGCGAGCGTTTTGATATTTTGATAATGTTTTGTTCTGCGTATTTGGTCATCCAAGTTTGTTTCAGGGCTATTTTTTATACGAAATCGACTATTCCAAGTCAGGAAGACGAAGTAAGGATCAACGTAAAACATACACCTACGTATTTAGGCGATAAAATAGGTACGAGACTTGGAGTAACGTTGGTGATCGAACTCGGGATAACTTAATTAATTAATATTTAGAAGAGATTTCAGCCGCCCCTTTTGTCACCTTGGAATCGTGACATCCCCCACCAAATAATGGAGAGCAATATTTTGTACACTTTGGGAGATTTGGAAGAAGACTTCATCCGTCCCTTTGTCCCCTTGGAATCGTGACATCTCCCACCAAATAATGGAGAGCAATATTTTATACACTTTGGGAGATTTGCTTTACATTTTTTTTTAGATTGTAATCTTTCTATCTTTGACTAGTTAAGTTTTCTCATGGTTATTTAAGAACCATGTTTGGTCATTGTAAGGCAGATTATGGAATCATCAAAAATACAATGTGTATTGTATTAAAAGTGTTGGACGAGTTTCCTCCCAAAATTTGGTTATTATTCGAAGCGTTTTTGAATTTTAATCCGATCGATTTTCAATAGGTCTTGAGAAGAAATCACCTTATAGAATTATAGGTCTAATTTGATAAACACCTGTGTCTTGTCCTGTTTCGGCAGAATTGCCCCATTTTCGGACAATTCTTACATTTCGTTCCATACTTCAAATTATAGTTCATGTTCCCTATTCGCAAAAGACATTTCTCTTGCCTTTGATACAGGACTTGATCGGGATTTTACATCAGTTGTCGTTCGTGGTCCGAGGCATACTTCCTGTTCCCGTTGCACCCTACCAAAACTTGCTGTTTCGAGTGCTGCTGTTTGGAGTTGGCTGTTCCTATTTTTATCCATTCGGCCAGTTCTTGTCTTGTGCGCGTGCTGCTGTCCAGTATACTTGCTGTATCGGGTTGTTACTGTCCGTTCCTAACTATGCTGTTCGATTCCTTTTGACTAAGTGATATTTGCTTCTGCTCGTAAAATAGCCTTCGCTGTTCCGATAGAGATTTCGCATCATAAGTAGCATTAGAGCCCCGGTTCTTGATCTTTGGCGTTGTGTATATCAACGACGCTGATTTCCTGGCGAAACTTCGCGACACATTGCGTGACATACCAGAACAACGCGACCAGCATTGGCTACCTAGGCGTAGTGATTATGAACGACCCTCACGCCATGTTGAAGAATTCTAAGTTAACGAACTTCCGGAGTTCGTTGGCGGGACAGACCCTGAAGTTTACTTGGAATGGGAACGTAAAATTGATCGTATGTTCGAGTTTAAAGGCCTTGACGATGAGAAACGGTGCAAGTATGCAATTCTCAAGTTGGGGAAAGGTGCTTCACTTTGGTTCGAATGAGTTAAAACACGAATGAGTTAAAACACGAAAATTTGACCTTAATGGGAGAACTAGAGGAGAATGAGGAACATAAGATGTCACGTTTCTTACGTGGATTAAACCAAAACATAGATAACTTGGTGGAGTTATATCCATGCGAAGACTTTGATACCTTATGTGGACTATGCGTGAAGATTGAAGCTCAAAACAAGACGAAGTTTCTTAAACTCGAATTTCCAGCCGAATTCGGGAACCCAAGTGTCGGTTCAAGTTCAACTACTAAAACAACCGTACCAACTCCTACCCCTACTACGGTTCCAAAAGCCCCCTACGTGCCGAAGGAGATGAGCTTGACTAAAATACGATGTTTTAAATTTCAAGGGTTCGATCATTATCAAAATGCTTGTCCGAACAAACGGGTGGTGATGCTAAGAGAAGCCCTCGCAGTCCGGGAGGAGTTATAGGTCGAGGACGAAGAAGAAAGGCTAGAGGAAGTGTTTAATGTGGAGGATGAAGAAGAAGGAGAATGTGAAGCTTACGATGCTCCAGATTATGATATGGCTTTGGTCCTTCGTACTTTACAAGCCAAATCCGTTTCGAATGATTCGGAACAACGAGATCAAATATTTCATACGAAGTGTCAAGTCGGGAACAAATGGTTTAGTTAGATCATCGATGGTGGAAGTTGCACCAACGTAGCTTCGAGTGAGATGATAACTAAACTTTCTCTGACCACTACGACTCATCCGAAACCATACGCTTTACATTGGCTCGATGACAAGAGTAAAGTAAAGGTATCAAAACAAGTGAGGATTGGATTGACCATGGGTCCATATGACGATAACGTGTTGTATGATGTACTTCCGATGGATGCATTCCATGTAATTTTGGGGAGCCCATGGATGTTTGATAAGGATGTTTTACATCGAGGAAGAAGTAATGAATATGAGTTACGGGATAAGGGCAAAAAAATTGTGCTTAAACCGATGCCACCTCAAGCTATTCGTTCTATGAGCTCTAATCGGGTTGAAAAACTGAAACTTACCATGTTTGCTAGTGAGAGGGATATGGAACACGCTATTGATGATGGTGAGTGTGTATACTTGTGAATATTGAAGGATACATGGAACGATAACATGGTTGTGCAAAACGAAGGAAAGATAGACGCTTCATTACATGAATTTGCGGATGTTTTTCCCGAAGAGTTGCCGTCGGGTTTGCCACCTATTCGTGGGATTGAACATCAAATCAATCTCATACTGGGTGCATCGCTCCCTAACAAGGCTGCCTATAGGTGTAATCCCGAAGAAACGAAGGAACTACAAAAACAAATCGAGGAGTTAATGAACCGCGGATATGTTCGAGAAAGTCTAAGTCCTTGTGCGGTCCCCGTTTTGCTTGTTCCTTAGAAGGATGGATCGTGGCGAATGTGTATTGATAGTAGGGCCGAGAATAACATAACAATCCAGTATCGATTTCCAATTCCGAGGCTTGATGATTTGTTGGATGAACTACACGGTTCGGTGGTCTATTCAAAAGTGGATTTACGAAGTGGATACCATCAAATTCGTATGCGAGAAGGTGATGAGTGGAAGACGGCTTTCAAAACGAAAAATGGATGGTACAAGTGGACCGTTATGCCGTTCGGTCTTACAAATGCGCTAAGTACTTTCATGCGCTTGATGAATGAGGTACTCAAGCCATTTTTGGGGAAATTTGTAGTTGTGTACTTGGATGATATTTTGATTTATAGCCGATCGTTGCAAGAACATTTCGGGCACTTAAGGCAAGTCTTCGAGACTCCTAGGAACCGAAAGCTTTATGGGAAGAAATAGAAGTGCTCATTCTTAGTCGAAAGTGTAGTCTTTCTTGTCTATATCGTTTCAAAGGATGGAGTGTCGGTTGATCAAACCAAGATCGAAGCAATTAAGTCATGGCCAATTCCTACTACCGTGACGGAACCACAGACTTGCTTCATTCTACCGGAGTTTATTCGAGATTTTAGCACCATTACAAGTCCGATAACGGAATGTTTGAAGAAAGGTACGTTTAAATGGAGCAGGCCTGCCCAAGAGTCGTTCGAAAAATTGAAAACAAAGTTGTCTGAAGCACCAATCTAGGCATTACCTGATTTTTCACAATCGTTCGAAGTAGAGTGTGATGCTAGCGGAGTTGGCATTGGAGCGGTTCTTATTCAAGGAAAGTGTCCTATTGCATATTTTTTAGAAAAGTTAAATGGTGCTCGTCTCAATTATTGTACGTACGACAAAGAGTTCTATGCTATTGTGAGGGCTCTAGATCATTGGATTCACTATCTTCGGGCGAAACCCTTCATCCTACATTTGGACCATGAGTCGTTGAAGTATATTAATGGACAGCACAAGTTAAGTCGGAGGCATGCTAAGTGGGTGGAGTTCCTACAATCATTTCACTTTTCATCAAAATATAAGGACGGTAAAAGCAATATTGTTGCAGATCCGTTATCTAGACGATATGCTCTACTGTCTACTCTTGAGGTTCGTTTACTTAGATTCGAGATGTTGAAGGAGTATTATGTTGACGATGCTGATCTCGGAGAGATTTTTACCCGATGTAAATCTGGTCTGTTTGAGGATTTTATGATACAAGATGGGTTTCTCTTTAAGGGGAATCGACTTTGCTTGCCCAAACATACGGTTCGGGAGCTATTGATTCATGAAGCTCATGGAGGAGGCTTGGCTGGCCACTTTGGCACGACTAAAGCCATGGAGGTACTTAGGGAACATTTCTATTGGCCAAAAATGCAAGGATACATAAATGATATCGTGGGTAAATGTGTTACATATCATATGGCGAAGAGCTCATTCAAGTCGGGCATATATATGCCTCTACCGGTTTCGGATAGGCCATGCGAGGATGTTTCAATGGATTTCATTGTTGTGTTGCCTCATACTTAATGGGGTAAGGATGCTATTATGGTGGTCATAGATCGTTTCTCGAAAATGGCTCATTTTGTAACGTGCCACAAGACCGACGATGCAAGCAATGTGGCCGACGATCGTTCACTTTGTTGTCGGCTTAATTCACCCTTTTGCTTAGTTTCGGGACGAAACTTACTTTTATAGGGGTAGAATGTAACACCCGTGATTTTCTCTTTCACTAATTTTTCATTTTTGGCAATTTTCTGATTTCCAGAACTCGCTTGCGAGCGTTTTGACATTTTGATAGTGTTTTGTTTTGCGTATTTGGTCATCCGAGTTTGTTTCGAGGCTCTTTTTTATACGAAATCGACTATTCCAAGTGAGGAAGACGAAGTAAGGATTGACATAAAACATACACCTACGTACTTAGGTGAGAAAACAGATACGAGACTTGGAGTAACGTTGGTGATCGGACTCGGGATAACTTAATTCATTATTATTTGGAAGAGATTTCAGCCGCCCCTTTTGTCCCCTTGGAATCATGACATCCCCCACCCAAATAATGGACAGCAATATTTTATACACTTTGGGAGATTTGGAGGAAGACTTCAGCCGTCCCTTTGTCCCCTTGGAATCGTGACATCTCCCACCAAATAATGGAGAGCAATATTTTATACACTTTGGGAGATTTGCTTCACATTTTTTTATTAGATTGTAGTCTTTCTATCTTTGACTAGTTAAGTTTTCTCATGGTAATTTAAGAACTAGGTTTGGTCCTTGTAAGGCAGATTATGGAATCATCAAAAATACATTGTGTATTGTTTTAAAAGTGTTAGACGAGTTTCCTCCCAAAGTTTGGTTATTATGTTTTCGAATTTTCATCCGAACGATTCTCAATAGGTCTTGAGAAGAAATCACCTTATCGAATTATAGGTCTATTTCAATAAACACCTGTGTCCTGTCCTGTTTCGGTAGAAATGTCCCATTTTCGGACAATTCTTACATTTCGTTCCATACTTCAAATTATTGTTCGTGTTCCCTGTTCGCAAAAGACATTTCTTGCCTTCGATACAGGATTGTACTTGATCGAGATTTCACATCAGTTGATGTTCGTGGTCCGAAGCTTACTTCCTATTCCCATTGCACCCTACCAAAACTTGCTGTTTCGAGTGCTACTGTTTGGAGTTGGCTGTTCTTGTTTGTTTCCATTGGGCCAGTTCCTGTCTTGTGCGCGTGCTGTTGTTCAGTATACTTGTTGTATCGGGCTGTTACTGTCAGTTCCTCACTGTGCTGTTCGATTCCTTTTGACTACGTGCTGTTTGCTTCCGCTCGTAAAACAGCCTCCCGCTGTTCCGATAGAGATTTCGCATCATAAGTGGCATCGGAGCCCCCATTCTTGATCTTTGGCGTTGTGGATCTCAACGACGCTGATTTCCTGGCAAAACTTCGTGACGCATTGCGTGACATACCAGAATAACGCGACCAGCGTTGGCAACTTAGGCATGGTGATTATGAACGACCCTCATGCCATGTTGAAGAATTCAAAGTTAACGAACTTACGGAGTTCGTTGACAGGACAGACCCTGAAGTTTACTTGGAATGGGAACGTAAAATTGATCGCACGTTTGAGTTTAAAGACCTCGACGATGAGAAACGTTGCAAGTATGCAATTCTCAAGTTGGGGAAAGGCGCTTCACTTTGGTTCGAAGGATTTAAAACACGGAGACCTCGTGCGGGAAAAGAGAAAATCCGTTCGTGGGATTCATTAAAAATAAAACTTCGTAAAAGATATGTACCAACATCACATCCGTTATCCTTATACCAGAAGATTGCCGACCTCATGCAAGGAAAGTTAGGTGTCAGTTAATACATTGAGGAGTTCGAAAATTTGACCTTAATGGGCGAAATAGAGGAGAATGAGGAACAGAAGATGTCGCATTTCTTACATGGATTAAACCAAAACATAGCTAACTCGGTGGATTTATATCCATGCGAAGACTTTGATACCTTATGTGGACTATGCATGAAGATTGAAGCTCAAAACAAGTCGAAGTTTCTTAAACCCAAATTTCCATCTAAATTTGGGAACCCAAGTATTGGTTCAAGACCAACTACTAAAACAACCATACCATCTCCTACCTCTATACTACGGTTCCAAAAGCCCCCTACGTGCCGAAGGAGACGAGGTTGACTAAAGTATGATGTTTTAAATGTCAAGGGTTCGGTCATTATCCAAATGCTTGTCCGAACAAACGGGTGGTGACGCCAAGAGAAGACCTCGCAGTCCGAGATGAGTTATTAGTCGAGGACAAAGAAGAAAGGCTAGAGGAAGTGTTTAATGTGGAGGACGAAGAAGAAAGAGAATGTGAAGCTTACGATGCTCCAGATTATGAAACAGCTTTGGTCCTTCTTTCTTTACAATCCAAATCCGTTTTGAATGATTCGGAACAACGAGATCAAATATTTCATACGAAGTGTCAAGTCGGGACCAAATGGTGTAGTTTGATCATTGATGGTGGAAGTTGCACCAACGTACCTTCGAGTGAGATGGTAACTAAACTTGGTCTGACCACTACGACTTATCCGAAACCATTCGTTTTACAATGGCTCGTTGACGGGAGTAAAGTAAAGGTGTCAAAATAAGTGAGGATCGGATTGAACATGGGTTCGTATGACGTTAATGTGTTATGTGATCTACTTCCGATGGATGCATGCCATGTACTTTTGGGGCGCCCATGGATGTTTGATAAGGATGTTTTACATTTAAAAAGAAGCAACGAATATGAGTTACGGGATAAGGGCAAAAAAATTGTGCTTAAACCGATGTCACCTCAAGCTATTTGTTCTATGAGCTCTAATCGGGTTGAAAAACCGAAACTTACAATGTTTGCTAGCGAGCGGGAAATGGAACACGCTATTGATGATGGTGAGTGCGTGTACTTGTTAATATTTAAGGAGACACAGAACGATAACATGGTTGTGCAAAACGAAGGAAAGATAGACGCTTTATTACACGAATTTGTGGATGTTTTTCCTAAAGAGTTGTCGTCGGGTTTGCCACCTATTTCGTGGGAATAAACATCAAATCAATCTCATACTGGGTGCATCGCTCCCTAACAAGGCTGCCTATAGGTATAATCCCGAAGAAACGAAGGAACTACAAAAACAAATCGAGGAGTTAATGAACCGCGGATATGTTCGAGAAAGTCTAAGTCCTTGTGCGGTCCCGGTTTTGCTTGTTCCTAAGAAGAACGGATCGTGGCGAATGTGTATTGATAGTAGGGCCGTGAATAACATAACAGTCAAGTATCGATTTCCGATTCCGAGGCTTGATAATATTTTGGATGAACTACACGGTTCGGTGGTCTATTCAAAAGTAGATTTACAAAGTGGATACCATCAAATTCGTATGCGATAAGGTGATGAATGGAAGATGGCTTTCAAAACAAAAATGGATTGTACGAGTGGACCGTTATGCTGTTCGGTCTTACAAATGCGCCGAGTACTTTCATGCGCTTGATGAATGAGGTACTTAAGCCATTTTTGAGGAAATTTGTAGTTGTGTACTTGGATGACATTTTTATTTATAGCCGATCGTTGCAAGAACATTTCGGGCACTTAAGGCAAGTCTTCGATACTCTTAGGGACCAAAAGCTTTATGGGAAGAAAGAGAAGTGTTCATTCTTAGTCTAAAGTATAGTCTTTCTTGGCTATATCGTTTCGAAGGACGGAGAGTCGGTTGATCAAACCAAGATCGAAGCAATTAAGTCATGGCCGATTCCTACTACCGTGATGGAAGTTAGGTCGTTCCACGGACTTGCTTCATTCTACCAGAGATTTATTGAAGATTTTAGCACCATTACAAGTCTGATAACGTAATCTTTGAAGAAAGGTACGTTTAAATGGAGCAGGGCTTCCCAAGAGTTGTTTAGAAAATTGAAAACAAAGTTCTTTGAAGCACCAATCTTGGCATTACCAGATTTTTCACAACCGTTCGAAGTAGAGTGTGATGCTAGCGGAGTTGGCATTGGAGCGGTTCTTATTCAAGGAAAGCATCCTATTGCATATTTTTCAGAAAAGTTTAACGGTGCTCGTCTCAATTATTGTGCGTACGACAAAGAGTTCTATGCTATTGTGAGGGCTCTAGATCATTGGAGTCACTATCTTCGAATGAAGCACTTCATCCTACATTCGGACCATGAGTCGTTGAAGTATATTAACGGACAACACAACTTAAGTCTGAGGCATGCTAAGTGGGTGGAGTTCGTACAATCATTTCACTTTTCATCAAAATATAAGGACGGTAAAAGCAATGTTGTTGTAGATGCGTTATCTAGACGGTATGCTCTACTGTCTACTCTTGAGGTTCGTTTACTTAGGTTCGATATGTTGAAGGAGTATTATGTTGACGATGCTGATCTCGGAGAGATTTTTACCCGATATAAATATGGTCTGTTCAAGGAATTTATGATATAAGACGGGTTTCTCTTTAAGGGAAATCAACTTTGCTTGCCCAAACATATGGTTCGGGAGCTATTGATTCGTGAAGCTCATGGAGGAGGCTTGGCTGGCCACTTTGGCACGACTAAAACCATGGAGGTACTTATGGAACATTTCTATTGGCCAAAAATTCAAGGAGATAAATGATATCGTCGGTAAATACGTTACATGTCATATGGCGAAGAGCTCGTTCAAGCCGGGCATGTATATGCCTCTACAAGTTTCGGATAGGCCACGGGAGGATGTTTCAATGGGTTTCATTGTTGCGTTGCATCGTACTCAACGGGGTAAGGATGTTATTATGGTGGTCATAGATCGTTTCTCGAAAATCGCTCATTTTGTGGCGTGCCACAAGACCGACGATGCAAGCAATGTGGCCGAAGATCGTTCACTTTGTTGTCTGCTTAATTCACCCTTTTTTTAGTTTTGGGACGAAACTTCTTTTTAGAGGGGTAGAATGTAATACCCGTGATTTTCTCTTTTGGTAATTTTTCATTTTTGGCAATTTTCTGATTTCCAGAACTCGCTTGCGAGCATTTTTACATTTTGATAATGTTTTGTTCTGCGTATTTGGTCATCCGAGTTTGTTTCGGGGCTGTTTTTTATACGAAATCGACTATTCCAAGTGATGAAGACGAAGTAAGGATCGACGTAAAATATACACCTACGTATTTAGGCGAGAAAACAGATACGAGACTTGGAGTAATGTTAGTAATCGGACTCGGGATAACTTAATTCATTATTATTTGAAAGAGATTTCAGCTGCCCCTTTTGTCCCCTTGGAATCGTGACATCCCCCACCAAATAATGGAGAGCAATATTTTATACACTTTGGGAGATTTGGAAGAAGACTTCAGCCGTCCCTTTGTCCCCTTGGAATCGTGACATCTCCCACCAAATAATGGAGAGCAATATTTTATACACTTTGGGAGATTTGCTTTACATTTTTTTTTATTAGATTGTAATCTTTCTATCTTTGACTAGTTAAGTTTTCTCATGGTTATTTAAGAACAATGTTTGGTCCTTGTAAGGCAGATTATGGAATCATTAAAAATACAATGTGTATTGTTTTAAAAGAGTTGGACGAGTTCCTCCCAAAATTTGGTTATTATTCGACTTGTTTTCGAATTTTAATCTGATTGATTCTCAATAGGTCTTGAGAAGAAATCACCTTATCGAATTATAGGTCTAATTCGATAAACACCTGTGTCCTGTCCTGTTTCGACCGAATTGCCCCATTTTCGGACAATTCTTACATTTCGTTCCATACTTCAAATTATTGTTCGTGTTCTCTGTTCGCAAAAGACATTTCTCTTGCCTTCGATACAGGATTGTACTTGATCGGGATTTCACATCAGTTGTTGTTCGTGGTCCGAAGCTTACTTCATGTTCCCGTTGCACCCTACCAAAACTTGTTGTTTCGAGTGCTGCTGTCTGGAGTTGGCTGTTCCTGTTTTTTTCCATTCGGCCAGTTCCTGTCTTGTGCGCGTGCTGATGTCCACTATACTTGCTATATCGGGATGTTACTGTCAGTTCCTAACTATGTTGTTCGATTCGTTTTGACTAAGTGATATTTGCTTCTGCTTGTAAAACAACCTTCCGCTGTTCCGATAGAGATTTCGCATCAGTATTACATGAATCCGTGTTTTGAGCGACTTTTTCCGCTCTTTGGTTCAATTTGTGTGATGGTGATTCGAAACTATGGTTTCGTGTTTCCTATAAGTCCGTTTAACTTTGTTAGACGTATTGTGAACTTCGGTTTGGTTGTTTGATTTCGTATTGTGATTTTTGTAAATTCCCAAAGTTTGGGGGTAATTACTTCCATTATCATATTTCGAACCTTCGGGTAGTCGGAATCGTGTTTTCTTTTAGCACTTGAGTTCATCGTTGCGCACTCTTCATGTGCATGTCTTCATATTGTGTTTTTGTTGTAGTTTTGCAGTTTCGTCGCGCTCGTACTCGACGAGCTAAACTTAGCAGTTTGGAACTGCTAAGTGCCTTACGTACGCTACGCGATGAGCATAACGTACTTTAACTTCATATGCCTTAAGTACGTTAAGCCCTACTCATAACGTACGTAAGGGTCTTCATAGTTTCAGACAGTGAGTTCTGCCCATCGATTACATACGTAATCTTGCTTGCCTTACATACGTAAGACTGCTAACGTACGTTAACCTTCTTCTTTAACGTACGTTATGCTGGCGCAGGTATATATACCTAGGGGTTGACCGTGTTCGTCATTTTTCATCCTTTCTTCATCCCTCCGCGGCTGTGGCGATTTGTGGGCGATTTGGGGCAATTTTGGAGTCTTGTAACTCCAAGTTTTCATCTTCCTTGAGTTCTTGGTGTTGATTAACATCATCAATCTGTGTTCTTCTTCTTTGATTCGAGGTAATTGTCTTGAATCCCTTTTCTATGTATTTTGAGAATCTTTATGATTCGAGTTGTTCTTCATGAATCGTGTTGTTGTATAACATCAATCGGTTGTATTGATTCTATTCCTATGATTTGATCCGTATTTCTTATCATATTCTGGTTCTGGTGATATTCTTGATCTTCTTGGGGTAGTATTCAACCCCAAGTGTTCGATCCTATGTTTCTATGAATTCTTGATGATAATTTCGTATGTTTTGCATCTTCCTTGCAATAAACCTTGTAGTAATCATGTTATTCTTGTTTTTTCGACCTAGTGGGAGGATTCGAGGGTTTCCGGTCGAGCTTTCCTGTTGCTTCGCGTGCTTTGGACTTGAGGCGAATATCTCGTCTATATTCTTTATACTTTGAGAATGTGATGTGTTTTGAATTTAATGTGGACTTGTTAGTGATTGTATATTTAACCGTAACTTACTTTCAAATGAATATGTGATTCTATGAAAGTAAATACGAACATAAACTTGTGTTTCATGAAGAATGATAACAACCATTTCATGTTGTATTGTGATTAAGACGGATATTTATAAATGAGTAGTTATCCGAGGAATTGTAGGATCGCGGAATACTTGTATTATTCGCTTATTAGGTTTTTCCTGAATGTTAGTGTTGTGTGAATGTTGTCCCTTTATTGAGGTGTATGATGCGTTAACTTATATTTTACGCGGTTGCGATTGTGGTGAATATTGTACCTTTGTTGTTGTGTACTTTGGTGGATAGAGATGTTACTAGGTAGGGACCCTTGAGGCCTCCGGCAGTGTGTGCTTGCGTGTACGGCCAGTTGTTATGCTAAGACCATAAGGTTATCATATCGGGTAGGTCTGTAGAGGGCTCCGAGAATCGTCACTTGCAAGTGCGATGTCATGATAACTTATGGGCGTGTTTGAGTAATGTTACCCGGGTAGGGACCCGTGAGGCCTCCGGCGGCGCGTGCTTGTGAGTACGGCCAGTTGTCATGATTTGATCATAACGTTATCTAATCGGTAGGTCTGGAGAGGGCTCCGAGAATCGTTACTTGCGAGTGCGATGTCAAGATAACTTATGGGTATGTTTGAGCTTGTTTACGATAGATAATCCAGGTGGGTCCCATCGAGGCCACGGAGGCAATTCGAGTGTTTGATTTGATAACTCTGTATTGTGAATGTTTGAATCTTGGATCCCGGTTATATTGATGGATATGGTTTTGTCTTTGAGGTTTGGGTTGAGAATTGAATCATTTATATGATTTTGAAGGAAAACCATTTTGAAAAGAAGAATTATAAATATTTCACGATTTTACACTGAGACCCCCAAAGTCTTCAATTATTCTCTTAAATGTGTTTTGGAGTCATCCTTATGATCCTTCCTAAAGGAAACTGTTTTGAAAAGAATGTAGACTCGGGGATCGTGTTACTACCTTGTCGAAAGATTACTTTCATAATGGTTGTATTCTTGATGTATAATTGTATATCTTGGTTACTTGCGAGCGATTTCCATCGCTAACCCCTCGTTGGGAATTATGTTATACTTTTTAGGTAATCCGTTTTGAGAGAGAGCAACCACAGGATCGACTTGGAGGATGATGTAAAGCAGCGATACTAGTCACAGTTGTAGTCGGTTGTCTATCAGTGATCTGTCGGTCTGAGTGTTTGTCCCTAAATTCTTTGTCATCCTTAAGAGGATGGACATGTTGTGTAAATTGTGATCGAGTTGTATTTTTGTTTATCAATTGTACTGCTATGTTGTGTTTTGAGAGACCTAATCGGTATACAGTTTATGTTTTGGTCGAATTGACCACGTGTTGGTTTCGTTTTGTAATCTCCTTCCTGGTAGATCCTTGAGGAAAGGGGTCTACGGCGTGTAGTATCCCTAAGTGGATTGGGGGTGTTACATACTTGACGTGCTATATAAAGAGACCTATGCGTTCTTTGTCTAATATCATCTAAAAGACAACTCAAAGAACTAAATAGGGGAGGAGAGAAAAAAAAGTCTAAAGTATTCACTCCAATAATTCCAATCACCATGAATCAAGGTATGTTCTTATCTTTAGAACTATGGAATTAAGAGTGTAAAGATCCTAAAGTTAAATTGATTATGCTAACAACTCACGCTAACAAGCTGATATACTGCACACATGAGATCTTGATCTGGTGACACTCACTGGTTTATAAAGAAATTGGTTCGATCCTTCGAGGATTTGTACACTAGATTGATTAACCATGAGATATTGTTGTCAGATGCTGATCTTGTTTTTCCCTTAAATAACCAAACCTTAAGCATACTAAACATCTGCCCAATGTCGCCCACCCCGACGTTATCAACATGTGTGCCAACACTATTCGCTACTCCAAGTCTTCTGCTCACCCCACCTAGTTACGCCTAATTATTTACACACTACTACAAAAACACATTTTACAACAGTTATTTTACATCAGTTTATCAGAAATTTCATGTAAATTTGAAAAGTACGTAAAAATTTACGTCGGTTGTCATATTAACCAATGTAAAAAAGTCACGGTCTAAATGTTTTACATTAGGTGTAAAGGAACCGCCTTAAAAATGTCGTGCACAAGCTCGTTTAGATTTCCACCACAGGGGCATGTAGGGGTGTTATCGGTCTAGTTTGATCTGGGTATTTGCTTAACGGGCCAGATCTGATAACTTTAATGAGTATACCCGAGACCCGGACTGATAAGCTAATGGGTCCAGTGCTGCAACCGAAACCGGTCCGATAAGATTTCGGGTATAACCGAGACCGGTCCATTAAGAACCGAACCGTTAAGGACCCAAAAAAAACTGGCCCGTTAAGTACCCGAACAGACCCGTTAAGCAAAATCGGGTCAGTTGACCCAAAACCGCCCCAAAAATTAAAAAATATTGACAATAATAAATAATAACCAAAATAGAAAAGAATTAAGAATAATAAAGAATAACAAGACTCAAATCAAAATTAATAAAATAACTTTAATAACTTAAAATTGTTGGAAAATTAAAATACATATCATCACAACCTTGAATTATGCCTTAGATTGAGGTAGAAATTATCTTAGAATTGAGAGAAATCACTTAGAGTCAGACTCCAAGATGAATGAAAGAGTTGAGGTTGGCTGCGCATTGGGCTTGAGGATGAATTTGAGGTAGGATTTCTTCTATCAATTATATTTTATACTCAATTACTAATGCTCTGTTTGGTAATGTAATTAGTGAAAAATTACTGGTTTTTTATTGGGTTAATGGTTCCGTTCCTTATCGGTTTCGATTCCAACTTCAGTACCAGTATCCGGACCGTTAACATTTTGGGTGAGTATTTCGGGTATTATCGGGAAGTTCTTGGGCGGATCTCAGATATACTTGGACTGCTAACAGCCCTAGGGACATGTACCACGCAATAATCATCATGATGCCTCCCATAGTCCTATAACTTAATCAAAAGTATCATCCCATCGGTTACACTGTAGATAAATACTGAGACCTTTTTCCACCACCTCCGCTTGCGCTCATTGAATGATTACTCGCTGCACTCCGCTTCCGCATGTTCCTACTCAATACACTACACAATGAGCAGCACGTTGTTGGAAATAATATAGAACCAACAATCGTGAGACTATTTTTTTTGTTTGCTTTTCGTAATTTTCGATTGTGTTAGTTACTGATTCTACTTATAAAACTGCTACTGTTGTCGCTGATGCTGCTAGTATTCATGTTGCACCTATCGCTACCACTATTTCAGTGCAGGCTCAGAAACCCGAGAGATTTTTGGATGTTGACTTCAAGAGATGATAACAAAAAATATTTTTATATCTCACCACTTTGGGGTCATCTGTTTACCTCAAGGATGATGCCTCTTATGGCGACTAGGACTAAAACTGATCGTACTAAGTGTTTTGCTTATAATTAGTAGTGAAACGGTGACAATATGTGCCTTAATAAAATTCTGAACGGGTTAATTGATTCAGTAAACAACGTGTGTAGTTAGATCAAGACCTCTAAAGAGCTATAAAAGTCTTTGGAGATGTATAAACTGACAATTTAAAACCAAAAATTTTGCGATGACGTTACCTAGACTTTCAGATGGCGGATTTTAAAATCATTATTGAACAAGTCCAACAGTTCTATTTAATTGTGTATAATATCTGTAACACCACCAAGATATTCAGGGTATATTACAGCGCCGTGGACCCCTACGTGGGACCCACCATGCTAACTAATTTATACCGCTCGTCTAACCATCTCGGTTAGCGAGAAAACACACATCACCAAGACGCAAATTAAATAAAATGCTCGGTACAACCGGTAAACCAGAAATCATCGAAAATCACACATAAAATTTAGTATACAATCCATCTTCCAAATTTAAAATGCCTAAGTACTCACGAGTACTATCGATCAGTTTACAAATTTGAAAACAAACGTTTTAAAATGGACAACTGAAATAAAGGGACTGATAACAACCCTGACCAGCATCCTCGTACTACTGCAGTGCCCGCTCGACCAGCTGAACGCAACCTGAAATTCATAACACGAATTTCCCTAAACGGGTCCCCAAAGGGGTTAGCAATTACACTAGTACAAGTAATCAAGGCAAACCATTTGCTTACACATCTCATAGTACATGCATCAAATTGTTCCAAAATAAAATCAAGACATGTCTTTTCCCAGAAAACAGACAGTCAATCATCACAGTTGAAAATCGCCTAAGACCGGGGTTAAACCACTAATCACATTCGAGTCCTCTATGGACCCTCATGGACTGGCCATAGTTAAAAATCACGCACGTGACTCGCCTAAGACCAGGACTAAACCACTGGTCCCATCCGAGGCCTCTATGGACCCTCCCGGACTAGCTATCCCAACAAGCTCGTGAATTAGGAGCGAAATCACATATTCCTCCAAGGCCCCGGCGGACCCTCCCGGAGTGAGCAAATCACACACATATACATTGTCATTTCATGTTAAGCATAGGGTTTCACAAGAATACTTGCCTTGAGAAATTGACAACGAAATGAACGGAAAATCAACCACGCTCGCTAGGAACCGACAACCCCAAACCTAACGATTTGAAGAATACAATCACAACCAATTCTACACGAGTACAAAAACGGAATACACCCAAAACCCACCTATGATTCATGTAAACTCGTACAAAAACAACAACGAGGCTGGGTCGCAATCGAACCCTCTCGATTTCACAAATACCATGAAATTTACCATGAACTTGTAGGGAAAACATGAATACCACTAACATTAATCACATACATCATGGATTAATCAACAACACGGGACGAATCAGACATTAAATCGAAAACCCCCAAATTCCCCAAAAATAAGGTTCTAAGAGATTACCTTAGATCAAAGATGAAGAACACAAGTAGATGTTGTTAATCTACACCAAGGATTCAATAAAGATGATAGCCGAGATGATTGGAGGAAGAAATTGCCTCTAGATCGCACAAGCCGCGGGCAAGAAGGATAAAATGAGAAATAGACACGTCTGAGGTCAACTCTCGAGTATTTATAACCACACAGGTTAGCATGCGCTAAGGAGTGCCTTAGCGTGTGCTAATTGCTTATTCCAGACTGCCCTGGACTGATTAAATTGTTAGATTGGTACCGCCACTAGAAGGGGGGTTGAATAGTGCAAATAAGAGTTTTGAACTCTTTTTGTGCGGAAGCTAGAATATCGGAGTAAGTAAAATGGGGAAAAGAAAGTACACAAGAATTTGTTCGAGAGGTTCGGCTATTAACGAAGCCTACGTCCCCTACCTAGTTTTATCGACTAGGACTTTTCTTAGAACCTTAGAATGCACTTTCTAGTTTAGTGCCAACTCTTACAATTTCTTGATTTCCGGGCTCAAGAACAACCTCACTACAACTCTCTTGTTTTTCAGGGTACAAGATAACCTTTACAGTAAAATAGATACGAGTAGGAACTCGACTTTACACGATATATCTCTCTTTGATACAAGAATAAAGATTGGAAATAATAGAGCAAATCTTCTCGTATCACAATATAGAATAAGTATAACTCTCAGATTATTTGCTTGGAATTGCTTGAGTATGCTTGTAAGCTCAGAATACTTGTGTATTTTCCATCTCCTTGAAGTGAGCTATTTATAGCCTTCTTGAGCTGATTTTCCCATTGGAGCAGTTCCACTGCTTACGTACGTTAGGCACTCTGAATTACGTACGTTATATGATTTGAGTAGCGGCCATAACGAACAGGGAAAAATGGTCCAGAGAAATCTGATAAAATACGTTACGTACGTTACGCAAGGTATGCTTACGTACGTTATCTTCCAGTCAGAGATCCGTTGAGTGTGACAACTTGTTGTAATGGCTAATGACTTTTGCAATGGTCAGGATGTTTCAAACATTACGTACGTTAGATTGAACGGGTTACGTACGTTACCTATACAGATAATCTTACAAAAACTATGAATGTTGCGTACGTTATAAAGGTTTGGTTTACGTACGTTAGCTGAAGGAAAAATATGTTTAAGTAAATTTTGGTTAATAACACATCATCAAAATATATAAAATGATCTAAAAAATATTGTTCCAACAATCTCCCCCTTTTTGATGATGACAAAATTTACGTATGGGAATTTTTGAAAAAAAAAAAATATGAGTTTTGGAAGATTGAAAAAATTTAATAAACTCTTCCCCTGAATAAGACCCCCCAGAAACGAGCAAGGGTTATTTCAAAAAACGATACATATTATTCTCCCCCTTTTTGTCATTAACAAAAGGTCGAGAGATCCTGTAAAAATCAGCGAAAAACAGAATAATCAACAAAATCCAAGACAACGAATAACCATAATAATGCATAGGAACAAAGATAGTCAACATATTCAAAACACATTCATTTTAGAAAAATAAAAATAAATAGTAGTTCATGCATGAAAATGAAATGAAATGTTTGGTCTTAACAAAAAGGAAACATCATCATAAGAAAGATAACACGACTAATGAAGGTCCGCATCTGGAGGTGTTGGTGGTATCCCAAAGTGAGTGCAAATACTTTTGACCATGATTTTTACCTCACTCATCTCTTTCTCCAGTCTATCCATCCGAGAAACCATCTGAGATGAAGAGCTTTCCTGACGCGGGCGAGAGGTACCAAGCTGATACGAAGGGTGAGGTCTAGTATGATCAATCCCTCTAGACGTGATCCTCTCCTATGGTCTCGGAAGGGCACCACCATCCACAAGGCGATCGTCATCCTTGAGGTAAGCAAAGTATATCCACCCTCGGTTTCTCGTGCGGAGATACCTCATAGTCCGAATAGTCCCCTCGGTGACTAAGCTCCCCCTCGGACTAGGAACCCCATGAAGCCCCGTTAGATCAACCCCGACATTCTCAAATACTTCCATCAAGATCGACCCAAAAGGCATTCCGGATTTCCTTTGGCGATCAACTTTGGCATAACTTTTTTTTGTGGAAAATTTGTCCTTTTTCCACAAACCATTTAAGCACGATAAAAGCAAAGTTGACTTGATGATCTTTCCAGATGTGATAGATGATTTCCATGTCGATGTTTATCAAACGATGTTGAGCGTTCACTTTCGGCATTTAGACAACGAGTAATAGCATCATGAAGCAAACGGATATTTATCCCAAAATCATTATTCTCAAAGCGTCCCGAATGGACATCGAGAACGGCTTTGCTCAACAAAAAATCATGCACTTCAGTTTCATGAACATCATGATTTTCATCACTATAGAGAGAATAATCAATAACTTCATCAGGAGCCGCAGACACTCCTTTACGACAAAATCCCTCGTTGGGGAGACCAAAAAGTTCCAATAGTTTTGCGGCATCAAAAGAAATTGGCTTGCCACGGACAAGCGAATTAACTACGGCTAATCCATCTGAATCATAAGTAACAAAGAAATTGGCATAGAACTCTTTCACACAATCCACAAAGATCGGACGGGCAAGACTAACAAAGCGATTAATTCCAAGCATATCAAAAAATTCTTCCATAGCAATACCGATAGAATTTAAGGATTCGAAATCGAAATGATGGCTCGGTGTTACCTCTTCATTGATGAGTATTTCGTTGAAAATTTTGCAGGCTTGAGCATTACGAAATGTGGGTTCTCCTGAGGTAGCCGATTGAGAGGTCTCCCATCTACGCTTTTTGCCAGTTCTGGATGCCATCTGTAGGAATCGACCGGAAATATGGAGATATCGGACGGATTTTTGAAGTTTGGTCGGATTTGAGAAGAGTAGGAATGAGTTCGAACGCAGTCGATTTTAGGGATTGAGAAAGAATGAAAGGGGTCTGACGAAATGGGTATTTAAGTATCAGGGTTAAAAGCTTATTACGTACATTATAAGGTTCTGGTAACGTACGTAGCGAGAATTCCCGAATTCCCAGGACTAAAACCTGCATTTTGTTACGTACATAACATGAAAGCCAGTAACGTACGTAAGGTTTTATTACGTACGTAATGAACTGTCCTTAACGTCCGTAAGCATGACCAAATGAGCAGTGTTTTCCTTTCGATGATGTCCCAATTTAAATGACCATTTAATGTAACTATGATGAATATGCAACATTTAAAAATGATCAACATGTCCCATTCCTAAATTTATGCGAATAAAATTGAAAGCTCTTCGGGTAATGGTTTTATAAAAATATCTGCCAATTGTTCATTTGTACCAACAAATTGGAGACGAATATTCCCGTTTTGGACATGGTCACGAATAAAATGGTGACGAATTTCTATATGTTTTGTCCTACTATACGAAATGGGGTTTTTGCTTAAATTGATGGCACTTGTATTCTCACAAAAAATAGGAGTATTTTTAAGCTCAATGCCACAATCAAGTAATTGATTTTTGATCCAAAGGACTTGTGCACATGCACTTCCCGCAACCACATATTCTGCTTCAGCTGTGGAAGTAGCGACACTAGTCTGTTTCTTACTCCCCCATGAAATCAAACATGAACTCATGAAGTGACAAGTTCCGGTGGTGCTTTTTCTATCAATTTCACATCCACCGAAATCGGCATCACTATATGCAAAAAGTTGAAAATCAATGCTAGAAGGATACCACAGACCTAGGCCAGCAGTATATTTTAAATACCAAAAAATCCTTTTGCATGCAATGAGATGTGATTCTTTAGGATTTGCTTGAAAACGAGCACATAAGCAAGTAGCAAACATTATATCGGGTCTAGATGTAGTTAAATAAAGTAAAGAGCCGATCATACCTCGATACTGTTTTTGGTCAACAGACTTACCTTTTTCATCTTTGTCGAGTTTAAGAGTGGAAGACATAGGAGTGGATATTTCTTTGCAATCTTCCATCTTAAATTTCTTTAGGAGCTCATTGACGTATTTGGATTGGTGAATGAATATTCCGTCATTGAGTTGCCTAATTCGGAGTCCGGGAAAGTTTTTCAACTATCCCATCATGCTCATTTCGAACTCTCCCTTCATAAGATTTGAAAATTCTTGGGACAGAGTTTCGTTAGTTGCACCAAAAACAATGTCGTCCACATAAATTTGACAAATAAGCATATCAACACCTAAAATCTTAATGAATAGGTTATTATCAACATTACCTCTATTATACCCATTTGAAATAAGAAAAGTGCTTAAACGATCATACCATGCTCTCGGGGCTTGTTTTAATCCATAGAGAGCTTTATGGAGCTTGTACACATGATCCAGATGATCATAATATTCAAAACCCGGTGGTTGCTTGACATACACTTCCTCCTGGATGATTCCATTTAGGAACGCACTTTTTACATCCATTTGATGGATTTTGATCTTCTTGTATGTGGCAAAGGCACAGAGAAGACGAATAGCTTCAAGACGAGCAATAGGAGCAAAGGTTTCTTCATAATCCAAGCCTTCTTCTTGATTATAACCTTGGGCGACCAACCTCGATTTATTTTTAATTGGGAGACCATCATCATCGGTTTTAATTTTATGAACCCATTTGGTGCCAATGATTGATTTGTCTACCGGTGCCGGAACTAATTCCCAAACATAATTTCTTTCGAATTGGTTTAGCTCTTCTTGCATAGAAATATCCCAATTCTCATCATTTATGGCCTCATCGATATTCTTTGGTTCTGTAAGAGAAATAAATGCAATATTGTTAATACAATCATTTATATTTCTCCTAGTTCGTACACCTTCATCGATTTTTCCGAGAATTTGTTCCATCGGATGGTCTTTCACATTTGTCCAATCTTTAGGAAGGTTGAAAATATTTTCCTCCTGCCTGTCCGAGCTTACGTCGAGCTTCTCCAACTCCTTTGATACTTCGGATACTTCTTTAGCTGGAACCACACCTGCATCATCATCAAAAACAACCTTTCTCGGGGGTAAAACTGTATCATCGAATTTTACATGAACAGACTCTTCTATCGAGCCTCTTCTACAATTAAATACATGATACGCTTTACTATTAGTAGAATAACCAAGAAATATTCCAATATCTGATTGTGAATCAAATTTACCCAAATTATCCTTACCATTATTATGAATAAACACTTTACAACCAAATGGATGAAAATAAGATAAATTGGGCTTTTTACCTTTAAATATTTCATAGGGAGTCATCATTTTGTTCCTCCTGAGATGGACACGATTAATAACATAACAAGCGGTGTTAACGGCTTCGGCCCATAAATATTTAGGAAGACCATACTCATTGAGCATTGTCCGGCTCATTTCTTCTAGAGAGCGATTCTTCCTCTCAACAACTCCATTTTGTTGAGGTGTCCAAGGTGCCGAAAAGTTGTGCCCAATACCATATTTATCGCACCAATCTTCAAAGAGATTAGAATCAAATTCTCCACCATGATCGGTTCGAATGGCGATAATTGGTAATTCTTTTTCCTTTTGGGTAACCTTACACCACTTAACAAACTCGTTAAAAGCATCATCTTTATTTGCTAAGAATTTTACCCAAGTAAATCTCAAAAAATCATCGACAAGAACTAAAGTATAAAGTTTACCTGTTAGACTGGCATGTCGAGACGGACCAATTAAATCCATATGAAGTAATTCAAGAATGCGACTAGTGGAAATTTCCATTTTTGGTTTAAACGAGCCTCTTGCATGTTTACCTTTAATACAGGCCTCACAAATGTGGTCTTTTCTGAAATTCAATTTTGGTAGACCACGGACAATATCGTTTTTGGCTAATTTTGAAAGAAGTGGTAAAGAGACATGTCCCAATTTTCGGTGCCAAATAACGGCATTTTCATCGTATGAAAGTAAACATTTTTCGTTGAAAGAAGATTCATCTTGGAGATCAACAATGTAAATATTTCCATAATGTAAACCGATAAAAACGATTTGGTCTTTTCTCATTGCAGTACAATGCGTACTTTCAAAAATTAATTTAAGACCGGTATCACAAAGTTGGGAAACACTTAGAAGATTATGGCAAATACCATCAACAAATAGAACATTTTCAATGGTAGGTAAAGGCTTCTTACCGATTTTACCTGTCCCTTTTATTTGGCCCTTTTTATTATCGCCAAAGGTAACACAGCAACGATCTTCCTTTTTCAGCTCCGTGAAGAGATGTTCATTCCCACTCATGTGATTTGAACATCCACTGTCAACATACCATTTATTTGATAATGTTGTCTTCCTTGCTTGTACCTACAAAAACAATTTTCTTCCGTTTTATAGGTACCCAGGCTAATTTGGGTCCTGAGGAGTTAGATACAAAAACTTGATTTTTAACAATGGTCCCTTTTGGTACCCAAATTTGTTTGACATTTATAGTTCGTATAGAACTTCTACAGTATGTTTCGGTATGTCCTGGTTTTAAACATTTTGGACATGATGGAATTTCCGTTTTTAAGGTGTCCGAATCTTTCGTGGTAATATCTAAGGACTTTTTCATTGGAAATGAATTATACCCAAGTCCTTATTTTGAAAGAGAAAAATTTTCACCAAATAATAGTTGCTCGAATTTGTCATTACCACACGAGAATTTTCTAACGTAAAGTTTCAATTCTTTCTGAGTTTTGTGTAAATCATCTCTCAGAATTTTCTCGATTTCCAAACAGTTTGTATGGTCAAATGATACATCCTTATCTTTTAATAATTTAGAATTTTCACTTTCAAGAGTTTTTATTTTCTTTTTCAAATCTTTATTACTTTTGCAAACTTTCTCGTATTCATTGTTTAAAGATTTGAAAGCATCAAGAAGTTCTTCATGAGAAGAATCACTAACCTCGACTTCTTCGTCGCTATCTTCAGATGCGCGGGACATTAGTGCAAGATTGGTTTGAACTTGAGGTTCATCATCCTCATCATCATCGCTCCATGTAGCGACATAGACTTCCTTCTTTTTGAACTTTTCGTGAGGTGGTTTAGATGAACTCATTGGAGCAGCAGCACGACAATCTTTACCAAAGTGGCCTAGAACGCCGCACCTTCGACAAGTATTGTCGAACCTATTGTTTTGTGGGAAGTGAGTCTTTTGGATTCATCCCTTGGTTCTTGTTTGATGTCCCTCCGACGCCTTTGTAGAAGATTTTTTAATTTCTTTATGTTTTTGGCATAAAAGGCGGTTTCTTCGTCCTCTTCTTCGATAGGTTCATCTTCAAGATCGCTATCTTATTTTGCTTTGAAGGCAATCGTCCTTTCTCTCCCTTTGGGCTTCGGTTTCGAACTTCGAGATTTAATGACAATCTCATAATTTATGAGAGATCCAATGAAAGCGCTGAATTCGATGGTGTTGAGATCTTTCGACTCCATGATAGCCGTAATGGTAGCGTCCCATTCTCTTGGTAGAGATCGAAGGATTTTCTTGGCCTTATCACTGCTTGATATAGGTTTCCCGAAGGAGGATAAACCATTTGTGATAGCCGAGAAGCGGTCAAGAAATAGTAATGCTTTCATCTTCTTTCATAGTGAAGAGTTCATAATCGTGAAGAAGCATATTGATTTTTGTTTCTTTCACTTGACTCATACCTTCATGGGTAATTTCGAGCATTTTCCAGATCTCTTTAGCCGTCTCGAAAGAAGATATCCTATTGTGATCTTCTGGATTGAGAGCACAGTAAAGCAATTGAGTAGCTTTACTATTGAAGTGATCGTTCTTCCAGTCAGCATCGTCGTATTCTTCAAAGCTTTTGATCGAGCCATCTGGTTTCTTGGGGATGGTAGGTCCAAGAGCAATAACCTTCCATATTTCAATGTCGTGAGCTCGGATGAAGATGGACATTTTCTTCTTCCATGTCATAAAGTTTGAACCATCTAAGAAGGGAGGGCGATTGAGAGCGTTGCCTTCAACGGAGGAGTGGATAAAGGCCATTTCTGGATCTTTGCTCTAGCGGGTGTTAATCCGGTGATAAAGAGACCGCTCCGATACCAATTGTTAGATTGGTACCACCACTAGAAGGGGGGTTGAATAGTTCGGATAAGAGTTTTGAACTCTTTTTGTGCGGAAGCTAGAATATTGGAGTAAGTAAAATGCGAAAAAGAAAGTACACAAGAATTTGTTCAAGAGGTTCGGCTCTTAACGAAGCCTACGTCCCCTACCTAGTTTTATCGACTAGGACTTTTCTTAGAAACTTAGAATGCACTTTCTAGTTTAGTGCCAACTCTTACAATTTCTTGATTTCCGGGCTCAAGAACAACCTCACTACAACTCTCTTGTTTTTCAGGGTACAAGATAACCTTTACAGTAAAACAGATATGAGTAGGAACTCGACTTTACACGATATATCTCTCTTTGATACAAGAATAAAGATTGGAAATAATAGAGCAAATCTTCTCGTATCACAATATAGAATAAGTATAACTCTCAGATTATTTGCTTGGAATTACTTGAGTATGCTTGTAAGCTCAGAATACTTGTGTATTTTCCATCTCCTTGAAGTGAGCTATTTATAGCCTTCTTGAGTTGATTTTCCCGTTGGAGCAGTTCCACTGCTTACGTACGTTAGGCACTCTGAATTACGTACGTTATATGATTTGAGTAGCGGCCATAACGAACAGGGAAAAATGGTCCAGAGAAATCTGATAAAATACGTTACGTACGTTACGCAAGGTATGCTTATGTACGTTATCTTCCAGTCAGAGATCCGTTGAGTGTGACAACTTGTTGTAATGGCTAATGACTTTTGCAATGGTCAGGATGTTTCAAACATTACGTACGTTAGATTGAACGGGTTACGTACGTTACCTATACAGATAATCTTACAAAAACTATGAATGTTGCGTACGTTATAAAGGTTTGGTTTACGTACGTTAGCTGAAGGAAAAATATGTTTAAGTAATTTTGGTTAATGACACATCATCAAAATGTATAAAATGATCTAAAAAATATTGTTCCAACATAAAACGTATTGTCGGGCCCCGTTAGCGTGCGTTACTCGAAAATTAGCCTGCGCTATCAGTCCTCGTTAGCGCGCTGTCGGCCTATAGCATGCTCGACATATTCAATCCTGTCTGGAGTCAGAACCTCAAAAACATTCTGCCCTTACTGGAGTACCGGATTAGCGCGCGCTGCCCGCATAACTTGCATGCGCTAATCTCCACGATTACGTGCGCTAATAATGGTTTTAGCGTGCGCTAACGAGATACAACAGACAACTAGAGGGTCTCTGGCATGTACCGTTAGCGCGTGTTAAGGGCATCCTTAGTGTGCGTTAACGAGTGCAGATAGCAGAACAGACAGCACTCAAAGTTGAAAAATGATGAATTCTTCCCCGGATGAAAATAACGCACACTCGACCCTAAACAACGGACTGAAGAAGACACACGCACGACGAGTTCGAGTCAGAACTAAAGCACCAAAAGAAAACACGATTCCGACTACCCAAAGGTTCGAGAAATGACAAATATAGTAATTACCCCATAATTTTGGGAAATTATAAAATGGCACAAAACATCCAAAATACACGATACACGATCGAAACACCAAACAAAAGCTCACCACATGCATATTAACATAAGACGGATTTACGACAACCCTGAAACGGCAGTTCCGAACAATGATTAAGAGAATCAAACCAAATAGCGACGGAAATGACAATAAACGCGGAATTAGGTAAAACAAGTCCGAAACAAGCTCGGATGATAAAAATTCCAGTATTAAATATTCTCGAAATATCCATAAGGTTATAAGCGAGTCACTAAAAACAAAAAATACACAAAAATGGAAAATACCAGAAAAAGGAAAAATGCGGATATTACATTCTCTCCCTCTAAAAACAAGTTTCGTCCCGAAACTTAAGAAACAAACAACTCGGGGTACCTTACATGCATGCTATCCTCGGTTTTCCAAGTTGCCTCCTCGACACTATCTCTCGACCACTGCACCTTGACCAATGGAATGGTCTTATGCCTCAGTCGTTTCTCACGGTGCTCCAAGATCTTCAAGGGACGCTCCTCGAAGGTAATATCCTTAGTGATATCGATCTCACCATAGTCGATGATATGACTAGGATCCGGAACATATTTTCTTAGCTGGGAAACATGAAAAATACTATGGATGTGACTCAAAGCCGGAGGGAACGCCAAATGGTACGCTAACTCGCCGACCCTCTCTAGAATCTCAAAGGGCCCAATAAATCTCAGAATCAACTTTCCCTTCTTCCCGAAGCGGAAAAATCCCCTTGTCGGTGACACCTTTAGCAAAATGTGGTCTCCCACCTAGAATTCCAAAGGACGACGATGAACATCAGCATAGGATTTCTGTCGAATCTGAGCAGTCAACATCCTCTCCTGAATCAATTCCACCTTCCTCCTCGTCTCTAAAGTGATATCCTGTTCGGTCCCGACCAAATCGGACGCCTCGTTCCAACAAATCGGTGATCGACATCGCCACCCATAAAGAGCCTCATACGGTGCCATCTTGATCAATGCGTGCCAATTATTATTGTACGTGAACTTGATCAACGAAAAATGCTCCTCCCAATCACTGCTCCAATCGAGGGAACAAGCACGCAACATATCCTCAAATGTCTGGATAGTGCGCTCCGACTACCCATCCGTCTGGGGATGAAAAGAAGTATTCAGACGCAAACTAGTACCCAACGCTTTATGTACTGCCTGCCAAAAATGCGATACAAAATGGCCATCACGATCCGAAACAATAGACTTCAGAGTACCGTGAAGTCTCACAATATGCGCAATAACGAGCTAACTTTTTCGGATCCCAAGTATCCTTGATGCCCAGAAAATGTGCCGACTTGGTCAGACAATCCACAACCACTCAAACCATATTCATAACAGACTTCGACCTCGGCAAGCTCGTGACGAAGTCCATCGAAATATCTTCACATTTCCATTCCGGAATGGGAAGCGACTGCAACAACCCGGCTGGTCGCTGATGTTCGATTTTGACCTGCTGACAAGTCAAACATCTCGCTACAAATTGTGCGACCTCCTCCTTCATATCATTCCACCAAAAGTTCCTTCTTAGGTCCTTGTACATCTTACTCGAACCAGGATGAACCGAGTAAGGCGTAGCATGGGCCTCACGTAAAATACTCTGCCTCAATTCCAAGTCATACGGTACATAAAGCCGACTCTGGAATCTCAACACACCATCCTCGTGAATCACAAACCCAGGAGACTTCCCCTTAAGAACATTCTCTTGGATTTGAGTAATCATTGGATCCTCCAACTGCTTCAGTTTAATTTCATCGATTAGTGACGACGACATTTCTAAAGCACAAAGTTGCCCGACAACTTAAAAAAACAAAATATCAATACCCAAGTCGATCAAATCATGCTGAAGCTCAGATTAAGACGTAAGTATCTCAAGCGTTCGTAACGTAATCGGTTTTCGACTCAAGGCGTCTGCCACGACGTTCGCCTTGCCTGGATTATAAAGGATTTTGAGGTCATAATCCTTAATCAACTCCAACCTCCTCCTCTGCCTCATATTCAACTCCCACTGAGTGAATATGTACTTCAGACTTTTATGATCGGTAAAAATCTGACATGCAGAGCCAAAGAGATAATGAAGCCAAATCTTGAGCACAAAAACAACTGTCGCTAACTCCAAATCAAGGGTAGTTGAGCTCATACAGCCTCAACTATCTCGATGCATATGCTATAGTCTTGTTGTGCTGCATCAAATACACACCCAAGACCCTGACCCAAAGCATCGCTACAAATAGCAAAACCCTCATTACCACACGGCAACGCTAGAATCGAGGCTAAGTCAAATGCCTCTTCAGCTCCTCAAAACTCGAATGCCTTTCGTCATTACAGACAAACTTCTAAAATTTCTGAAGCATCTGTGTAAGTGGTCGATCCTGTTTCAAGAACCCCTCGACGAACCTACGATAGTAGCCAGCCAAACCCAAGAAACTACGGACCTCCTTCACATTCTTAGGCGGTGTCCAATCCAGCACTGCCTCAATCTTGTTTGGATCCACACGGAGCCCCTATGCTGAAATCACGTGACCCAGAAACATCACTACCTTCAGCCAGAACTCACATTTCGAGAACTTCGCATAGAGTCGCTCGGTCCTCAAAACGTCCAACACCACACGCAGATGATGCCCGTGCCCCTCCTCATTCTTCAAGTAGATAAGGATGTCATCAATGAAGACGACGACACACTTATCCAAATACTCGATGAAAACCTTGTTCATCAACTGCATGAACACTGTCGGCGCGTTGGTTAGCCCGACGGGCATAACCACAAACTCATAGTCTACGTATCTCGTCCGGAAAGCTGTTTTCGGTACATCGGACTCCTTCACCTGAAGCTGGTAGTACCCCGATCTCAATTCAATCTTCGAGAATATGGAAGCTCCATGCAACTGATCAAACAAGTCATTAATCTTAGGCAAGGGATACTTGTTCTTGATGGTCACTTTGTTTAGCTCGCGATAGTTAATACATAAACGCAGTGAACCATCCTTCTTCCGCACAAACAGGACCGATGCGCCCCACGGTGAAGTGCTCGTTCGAATATACTCTGACTCAAGAATCTCACTGATCGGTCAAAAAGTTGTTCCTAAAAATAGGAGTTCTTGAGTCGCTCGCAAATATATACGAGGTAGAAGTAGTTTGTGGTGAGTTCTACCAAGGTCTTTTCTCTCGAGGATTGTCTAACAGGGCTTCGTATAATTTTTTGTTACAAATTGCGAGAAATAAATACTAAAATATTAAAAAAGATATTTTTGGGTTTTTTAAAAATTAACTAAATGCGCTATATTTTAAACCAAACTATTTTATATAAGACTATTTTATATAAGACTATTTTTATACTAGACTATTTATATTAAGACTATTTATACTAGACTATTTATACTAGACTATTTATATTAAGACTATTTATACTAGACTATTTATATTAAGACTATTTTTATTAAGACTATTTATACTAGACTATTTTTAACTAGTGAAAATGAATAGAATTAAAATGAGTTGGGAATTTATAAAATCTAGGGGAATACGGGTTCATTAAATTAGGTATTTAATTAAGTATAGGAATTGATTTATATGGATATAAAAGAAAAAATGAATATTTATCGAGTAATCAACTTTTCACCTCCGTACTTTCGTAATCAAAGATGTCTTAATCGCTGTCACTTTTTTAAGATGTTGATAACAAGATTAACACTTGATAGATTGAAAAGATGTGTTTCCAATACACTTAACAATCAATCAAGGAGGTTTCACTAGTAGAAATAGGATATGATCAATCTCTATTTAAACCAATTAGTCCTTTCATTTCTCTAACTTGACTATTTTTAGGATAAACGATCGTTCATCGAGTAATCAACTTTTCACCTCCGTACTTTCGTAATCAAAGATGTCTTAACCACTTTCGCAATCTTAAGATGTTGATAACAAGATTAACATTTGATAGATTGAAAAGATATGTTTCCAATTCACTCAACAATCAATCAAGAAGGTTTCATTAGTAAAAATAGGATATGATCAATCTCTATTTAAACCAATTAGTCCTAAAAATAGTTTAAATCAATCAAATACTCAATATATAACCTAATAGAAATCCCCTTCCCTAGGAAGAAAGATTAGCTACTCATTGGTTTATACATACTAAAATTATAATAGAAATAATTGATATATATAATATATATATATAGAAACTTTTAATTACTAGAACTTAATGACAATAGATAAAACTTACTTGAATATGATGAATCAAAGTGCAAGAAACAAACTTCAAAATATAACTTCAAACTTGTTTAAAGGTTACAAGCTTACAAAAATTGAAAGTAAAATACTAAGTAAAATACTAAGTGCTTATTGATCAAGCACTTTTCAATTACAAACTAAATGAAAGAAAAACTTCAAACCAAAAATAAAATACAAACTAAAATTGAAAGTTCTAAGAAAAATATATTGCTAAAGGAAAGGAGTATTTCTTAGCAAGAAGTTGAGGATTTCTTGGTAAGAATGTGTGTTATTTTGCAATGGGTGAACATGTCCTTTTATAGGTGATTTTCAAGAATACAATTGATTATTTATTTCTAAATATCTATTGTAATATCATTTTTAATTCTTTGTTCACACTTCACCCATGTCTTTGAATTTTCATATTTTTGACCAAAAAAATATCTTGTGGTTGATTTCACAAGTTGGTCTAAAGTGGACTTATTTTGCATGGCTTCTGCTGAATAACGGCCCAGTTGCCGTGTTTGTGCGCCGTTTGTGGTGACTCGGTCTCTTCCGAATACGCGCGAGGACACGGCGCTAAATGCCGGCCGTGTGTGAAAACGGCCCAAGACACGGCCCTTGTTGCGCCGTATGTGAAACGGCCATGAACACGGTCCATTTTGCGCCGTTTTGTATGGTCGTTTGTCTGGAAAAATTCCCGTCGTTGGATTTGATCTTGTTTTCCGTTCTTTTTGATGCTTCATGTCGCAATCTGTAAAATAACCATTTTTAGCTCATGTTTGGACATATCTGTAAAATATATATTTTTAATCACAAATCAGTACAATTATGCCCGGAAAAATGAATATTATATGAATTTTAGATCAATTATGCACTAATCAAATACCCCACACTTAAATTCTTGCTAGTCCCGAGCAAGACTCATTATTAATCACACACAAAATAAAAATTAAAATAAGACACAAAATAAAAAATAAAAAATAATACACACAAATTTAAGAAAAATAATTATATATAAAGATAAAAAGAGATTAAAATGCCATTAATACACAATAACCAACTTTATACAGTAGATAGAAATGAATCAAGATTCAAAATAAATCTACTAACGATTTTGAAGTTAAAACACGGTTTTTATTTTTGTAATTCCAAAATACAAGGTTTTCCACCCAAAAGGTTGATTATTTCTTTCCCACTCGTGACTTCACACGACTCCCTTTGATGGTTGCTCTCGATCACTCGTTTATTTTTCAACTCAATATGAAGAAGAATTTCATCAGCGTCATCAAATATTGTGATTTTCACAAAATTGAGTGTATTGAAATTCAGCTGCTAATTAATTCAAATCTGCTCATAAACTACATCCCTTTTAGTGATAGCTTTCACACCGTTATTTGCTAACGTGTAGCTCTTTTCACTAACACAATTTCTATCTCATTATTTTCTTTCGTAAAAAGGTGATAGCTTTCACACCGTTATTTGCTAACGTGTAGCTCTTTTCACCAATATTTACGAGACGGCTACGCACCAACAATGGTTAGTCCTTTATTTTTCGCAAAATTTAAGACTTCCAAAATTAGGCGTTATTCTTTGCTCAACACTTCTCCTTTTCGTCATTTATTTTTTTAGGTGATAGCTTTCACACCGTTATTTGCTAACGTGTAGCTCTTTTCACCAATGACTCCTTTTTTTTTAGGGAATAGAATTTTTGCAGAAAATCATTTATTAGTTAAGCATGAAAAATCAAAAACTCCACAAATTAAGTAAATTTCAGTTCTATTTTTCATCAACCGACTGATTCTTCTTTTCTCAAGGTAACGAATGACTCGATTTTATATGATAACTACAAGGTTTGGAAAGAGAGATTAAGGCTCAAAATTTTGGAATATACAATTTTTTTACCGGTTAAAACAATTTTAGAAGCTTGTATATAGCTAATTTATTGGTGTTATGGCCAGATCTAGAAATCTCACAAATCAAAATAATATATATATCTAAAAAAAATTAAGGCAAATAACCAAATCAATCAAAACACACCAAAATTATTAAACAAACCACACCAAAATTACAACACACCAAAATACTAAAACAAACCACCCCCAAACTTGAAAATAAACTGTCTCGCTTTATAAAATAAAAATAAAAATCAATACGAAAAGCGAGAATACTCCTGTTAAGAAAGTTGATGTCTGAGCCTAACGCCTTTTAGAATCTGCAAGAGAATAAATATACGAGGCACACACAAAAGAAAATAAAATATACTCGTAAGTATAACATAATTTTTTAGATGCGCATCAAGAAAGTCCGAAGAGTTGCCTTACGCTGCCATCAAAGTTTTTTAAAAAAAAAAAGCAAAACACGAAATAAAAATTACAGCAATACATAAATCGCGAATAGATGCGCGTCAAGAGATCAAGAAGAAACTCCTTAAGCCGCCATCATTTAGCACGATTATTACACACGACGAAAGTAAAAATACAAGAGGTCCGTCATGGGTTATCAAAGGGAGAGGATTGAATCCACTTTTCGTTTTCTCCTTTGTAAAATCTTCTACCCAGGACAATTTTAGCTAGAGTTTGGATCTGGTTGAGGAACAAATTCATTGAGTTTTTGATTAGTTCTTACGGTGTTGTTGCAACGACTATGATTCGTTTTGCACGCTCGGAAATAAAGCCCTTTTCGGCGAGTAGTCGATGAAAGACAGAAACCATCAAAGAAACCATTGACATTAAGCATTCCTATTGGTTTTTGATGAACATTTAGTCGGCTCGTAACCACATGAAAAAGTTCCTCAAGGGTGCCAAAACCACCGGAAGGGCGATAAAGGCGCAGAATTATTTATCATGTGAGTTATGCGATCTTGCATATTCAGATCTAAACTCATCTCCAATAGTTGACCGGTGATTTTACTTTCACCGGAGGTTTTGGGATTACTCCCAATACTCTTACTCCTTCCATATAGGCGACAGCTCGTCCCATTAATCCTAGACTTCCTCCTCCGTAAACTACATGAATGCATTTTTCTCCTAAGGTACGACCCAGTCGTGGGCCTTTGATGAAGCATGCCTCTTTTCCGAACTAGATCCACCAAAAATGCGATGTGTAAAATTTTTTTGTGGAAGATGATGACTCCATTTTTGAAAAGAATTTTATTTAGAGAGAAAAAGAGAAAAGTACAAGTTTGAGGGATGAATAAAAGAAACAAGCACAAAGGTTATTTATAGAAGAAAAGATGAGGAAAAATTGTTTAACAAGTTTGTGATTGCGTTGATTGCGCTTCAACTACTCAATAGAATAATGAATGCATTTATCGCGTATCACATTTTTTTATTCAGAAAATCTCACCACACGACAAAAATAAAAGATACTTACGCGTTTGTACAGTAGTTGTGATTGTGGCTCACATCTTCCTCTGATTTTACGTTCAGAAACGGCCTAAACGCCTTCTATGAGTCGGGGAGAAGCTTCCCATCCAATTTTCTTACAAATTGGCAAACAGGGTCTTTTAACGTCAGATTCCCAAGACGTTGTTCATATTCTGGTTTGAATTTATTCCACAAACATTGAATTCCGTAATACACAAGTCCACTAGGATGCGTGTCAAGAGAAATTTCGATATTATCTAAATTCTCCTTATTCAGACCATCATTAATGAACTGAATTTTATCTTCTCTGTTTGTAGATGGAATTCCTAAAGATCGACATTTTGCATTACAGTTCCATCTAGCACATTTATAGCAAACGGCTAGAATATTTGCTCGTCGTTTCTTGGCATATGAACTTTTTCCAAGCCCTGGTAAGAATCTAGTTGGTGTTTCTGTGAATTCACCTTCTATTCTTACTTTGGCTTCGATAATGAATCTTATGTCAAAAGGTATGCTTTTATTCGTAAGCAACCTCATCCTTTCAAGCCTTGTCTTGTAAATTTTTAAAATTGCATTTTTGCTTAGAAAGAGAAATCTTTTTTCAATTTTAAACAATGTTTCATCCATGATAAAAAAAACAAAAATAAAAAGACAATGAAAATAATTAAAAAAAAATATATACAAATATCAGTTGTTCTGGGAAACTGAAAAATCCGACTTTGATAGTCACGGAGTACCGTTATCCGCCACTTGACCGGACAGAAAAATTATATTTGGCCTAAAACAATCCCCGGCAACGGCGCCAAAATTTGATCGGTCAAAAAGTTGTTCCTAAAAATAGGAGTTCTTGAGTCGCTCGCAAATATATACGAGGTAGAAGTAGTTTGTGGTGAGTTCTACCAAGGTCTTTTCTCTCGAGGATTGTCCAACAGGGCTTCGTATAATTTTTTGTTACAAATTGCGAGAAATAAATACTAAAATATTAAAAAAGATATTTTTGGGTTTTTTAAAAATTAACTAAATGCGCTATATTTTAAACCAAACTATTTTATATAAGACTATTTTATATAAGACTATTTTTATACTAGACTATTTATATTAAGACTATTTATACTAGACTATTTATACTAGACTATTTATATTAAGACTATTTATACTAGACTATTTATATTAAGACTATTTTTATTAAGACTATTTATACTAGACTATTTTTTAACTAGTGAAAATGAATAGAATTAAAATGAGTTGGGAATTTATAAAATCTAGGGGAATACGGGTTCATTAAATTAGGTATTTAATTAATTATAGGAATTGATTTATATGGATATAAAAGAAAAAATGAATATTTATCGAGTAATCAACTTTTCACCTCCGTACTTTCGTAATCAAAGATGTCTTAATCGTTGTCACTTTTTTAAGATGTTGATAACAAGATTAACACTTGATAGATTGAAAAGATGTGTTTCCAATACACTTAACAATCAATCAAGGAGGTTTCACTAGTAGAAATAGGATATGATCAATCTCTATTTAAACCAATTAGTCCTTTCATTTCTCTAACTTGACTATTTTTAGGATAAACGATCGTTCATCGAGTAATCAACTTTTCACCTCCGTACTTTCGTAATCAAAGATGTCTTAACCACTTTCGCAATCTTAAGATGTTGATAACAAGATTAACATTTGATAGATTGAAAAGATATGTTTCCAATTCACTCAACAATCAATCAAGAAGGTTTCATTAGTAAAAATAGGATATGATCAATCTCTATTTAAACCAATTAGTCCTAAAAATAGTTTAAATCAATCAAATACTCAATATATAACCTAATAGAAATCCCCCTTCCCCTAGGAAGAAAGATTAGCTACTCATTGGTTTATACATACTAAAATTATAATAGAAATAATTGATATATATAATATATATATATATATATAGAAACTTTTAATTACTAGAACTTAATGACAATAGATAAAACTTACTTGAATATGATGAATCAAAGTGCAAGAAACAAACTTCAAAATATAACTTCAAACTTGTTTAAAGGTTACAAGCTTACAAAAATTGAAAGTAAAATACTAAGTAAAATACTAAGTGCTTATTGATCAAGCACTTTTCAATTACAAACTAAATGAAAGAAAAACTTCAAACCAAAAATAAAATACAAACTAAAATTGAAAGTTCTAAGGAAAATATATTGCTAAAGGAAAGGAGTATTTCTTAGCAAGAAGTTGAGGATTTCTTGGTAAGAATGTGTGTTATTTTGCAATGGGTGAACATGTCCTTTTATAGGTGATTTTCAAGAATACAATTGATTATTTAATTCAAAATATCTATTGTAATATCATTTTTTTAATTCTTTGTTCACACTTCACCCATGTCTTTGAATTTTCATATTTTTGACCAAAAAAATATCTTGTGGTTGATTTCACAAGTTGGTCAAAAAAGGACTAATTTTGCATGGCATCTGCTGAAACACGGCGATGAAAAACGGCCCAGTTTGCCCCGTGTTTGTGCGCCGTTTTGTGGTGACTCGGTCTCTTCCGGAATACGCGCGAGGACACGGCGCTAAATGCCGGCCGTGTGTGAAACGGCCCAAGACACGGCCCTTGTTGCGCCGTATGTGAAACGGCCGACAGAACACGGTCCATTTTGCGCCGTTTTGTATGGTCGTTTGTCCTGGAAAAATTCCCGTCGTTGGATTTGATCTTGTTTTCCGTTCTTTTTGATGCTTCATGTCAAGAATCGTAAAATAACCATTTTTAGCTCATGTTTGGACATATCTGTAAAATATATATTTTTAATCACAAATCAGTACAATTATGCCCGGAAAAATGAATATTTTGTATATGAATTTTAGATCAATTATGCACTAATCACTCACTCAACTGCTTCTTCAACTCAGCCATCTCTGAAGGTGCCATGAGATACGGCACCTTCGAAATCAGAGCCGCACCCGGCTCTAACTCGATAGCAAACTCAACCTCATGGTCCGGTTGTAACCCCGGTAGCTCGTTAGGAAAGACATCAGGGAACTCACTAACGACTGGGATCAATGAAAACTCGACCCCACCATCCTCCGCCTTCAAGGAGTAACACCAATAACCAGTACACCCCTTCCACAGGAGTCTCATCGCCTTCAAGGCATTAATTACGAACTTCTAGTTTCCCCTTGTTTGCCCTGCGAAAGAGTACTCGGTGTTGTCCTCGGCTAACATGGTGATGATCCTCGTGCGGTAGTTCATGATCGCACCATGCCGCTCGATCCAATCATCCCCGAGAATCAAATCCTCACCTTCAATACCCACAACAATAAGATTAGAGAGCCAAGCCCTCTCACAAATAACCACAGGACAGTCTCGAATCTCCCGATCACCAACGATCCTATCACCTCTCAGAAGTTTAATGATGAAAGGCTCACAAGACGACAAACAGTCAAGACTCAAATGGCACACACACTCTAGAGAGATGAAAGAATGCGTAGCACCAGAATCGAAAAGCACACTGACTGGATGAGAATGACTATGAACGGTACCTGTAGCCACGGTAGCTGCTGGATCATCTGCCCTCCTCATCTCATATATACGCGGATGAGCGGAGCCGACACTGAAAGCTCCCCCTCTAGCGGGCTAGCCCCGACCTCTCCCTCAACCTCCACTCTGCTGAGACTGCAGAGCAAATGACCCCTGATTCACACTCGGCTCCTTAGGCAGTGGAAAAGGAGCCTCGGCACCAAGAGTCTGCTCTAAACGATCACATAAGGAAGCCTTGTGGCCCAGCTGGCCACAAGTATGACAAGTCAATGGAGGACGGGGACACTCCCGGTTCCTATGAACCCACGAGTAGGGGCACTAGCAGTACCTCAGAAGCCCCCAGAAAAGCGAGTCGAACCGCCTGCAGGAACGTTAGTAGACTGAGAATTTTGCTGAACTCCTCCCTTGTGACCCGAAAAGTTACCGACGGATTTCTATTTCTTACTTTCTCTAGCTGCCTCACTGACCGTCAATGACATATCATAAGCAAGAGCTCTACTCTGATAGTCCTTTAGGGTGGTGCAGGCAAGTCCAAACATGTAATCACGAATCCTCGGTTTCATCCGCCTAGAAATATGGCAAATCATGTCACTATCCTCCTTAGCCTGGGACCTCACGAAGCCCAATTCCTGGTTGAAATCTGCAATGGCCTGAGAAACCGGAATATCTCGAGGCTGAGCATCATAAAAATTATGGACCCGTGCCTGACGAACTGGCCACGGGCAGTACTCAGCTTCTATAATGTCTCTGAACTCGGCCCACGAAGCATCATGATCCTGAGGCCCGACAGCCTCCCACCAATCAGCAGCGTCCCCAGTGAGAAAATACTGGCGATTGGGACCTTGCAATCCTCAGGACAGTTAGTGGCAACAAAGATCTTGAACATCTCTTGGATCCACACCTCTCAACCAATCGGGTCTAAAGCCCCATAAAACTGAGAATGATGCATCTTGGTGACATCCTGAAGCCAACGATCCATTTCGGACCGAGCAGTACGATCCAGAGCTGGGTTTTGAACCGTCTGGGCTATCGCAGCCATTTGGTTCACCATTTATTGCATCACAGCTGCAACACCAACGTCGGCGCCATTACCGGCTGTGTCATCTTGAGTAGCAGTATGGTCCTGATGACCAGCATTATTGTCGGCTCCAGAAGTGTGTGACGTGGCCGCCCCACTGGCTGCCCCACATCCCCGGCCGCATCCACGACCTCTACCTCGACCACTCCCAGCATCCATACTGGAGATAAAAGGTAGTAAAAGCAACTCGATGATAAGTACGGGAGAAAAACAATCATAGGTCAAGAAACGGAAGTACGATACCATAAAACAAAAGAATCGAGTAAGGAAAACTTATGAACACTGGAAGTACCGAGATGATGGCAGCGTGATGACGATGTGCAAAATAAAACACAACTAAACCCAATTAACCGAGAAGCCTGGGTATCCATAAACCTAGTACTCTGATACCATTTTCTGTAATACCCCCAAGATATTCAGGGTATATTACAGCGCCGTGGAACCCTATGTGGGACCCACCAGGCTAACTAATTTATAACGCTCATCTAACCATCTCGGTTAGCGAGAAAACACACATCACCAAGACGCAAATTAAATAAAATGCCCGGTACAACCGGTAAACCATAAATCATCGAAAATCACACATAAAATTTATTATACAATCCATCTTCCAAATTTTAAACGTCTAAGTACTCGCCAGTACTATCTATCAGTTTACAAGTTTGAAAACAAACGTTTTAAAATGGACAACTGAAATAAAGGGACTGATTTGCACACGTTAACAACCCTAACCAGCATCCTCATACTACTGCAGTGCTCGCTCGACCGGCTGAACGCAACCTGAAATTCATAAGACGAATTTCCCCAAAAGGGTTAGCAATTACACTAGTACAAGTAATCAAGGCAAATCATTCGCTTACATATCTCATAGTACATGCATCAAATTGTTCCAAAATAAAATCAAGACGTGTCTTTGCCCAGAAAACAAACAGTCAATCATCACAGTTGAAAATTGCCTAGGGCCGGGGCTAAACCATTGGTCCCATCCGAGGCCTCTATGGACCCTCCTCGACTGGTCATAGTTAAAAATCATGCACATGACTCGTCTAGGACCGGGGCTAAACCACTGGTCCCATCCGAGACCTCTATGGACCCTCCTGGACTAGCTATTCAAACAAGCTCGTGAATCAGGAGCGAAATCACAGATTCCTCCGAGGCCCCGTCGGACCCTCCCGGAGTGAGCACATCACACACATATAGATTACCATTTCATGTTAAGTATAAGGGTTTCACAAGAATACTTGCCTTGAGAAATTGACGACGAAATGAACGGAAAATCAACCACGCTCGCTAGGAACCGCCAACCCCGAACCTAACAATTCTAAGAATACAATCACAACCAATTCTACACGAGTACGAAAACGGAATACACCCGAAACCCACCTACGATTCATGTAAATTCGTACAAAAATAACAACGAGGGCAGATCGCAACCGAACCCTCTCGATTTCACAAATACCGCGATATTTATCATGAACTCATAGGGAAAACATGAATACCACTAAGATTAATCACATACATCATGGATTAATCAACAGACGAATCGGACATTAAATCGAAAACCCCCCAAATTTCCTAAAAAGAGGGTTCTAAGAGATTACCTTGGATCGAAGACGAAGAACACAAGTAGATGTTGTTAATCTACACCAAGGATTCAAGGAAGATGATAGCCGAGATGATTAGAGGAAGAAATCACCTATAGATCGCACAAGCCGCGGGGAAGAAGGATAAAATGATAAATAGACGCGTCTGAGGTCAACTCTCGGGTATTTATAACCAAACGGGTTAGCATGCGCTAAGGAGTGCCTTAGCGCACGCTAATCGCTTATTCCAGACTGCCCTGGACTGATTAAAACGTACTGCTAGGCCCCGTTAGCGTGTGCTACTCGAAAATTAGCGTGCTATCAGTCCTCGTTAGCGCGCGCTATCAGCCTATAGCATGCGCTGCCTGTTCAATCCTGTCCGGAGTCCAGGACCTCAAAAACATTCTGCCCTTATTAGAGTACCGGATTAGCGCGGGCTGCCAGCATAACTTGTGTGCGCTAATCTCCACAATTATGTGCGCTAATAATGGTTTTAGCATACGCTAACGAGATAAAACACACAAGTGGAGGGTCTCTGGCATGTCCCGTTAGTGCGCGCTAATTGCATCCTTAGCATGCGTTAACGAGTGCAGACAGCAGAACTGACAGCACTCAAAGTTGGAAAATGGCGAATTCTTCCCCGGATGAAAACAACGGACTCAAGAAGACACACACACGATGAGTTCGAGTAAGAACTAAAGCACTAAAGAAAACACGATTCCTACTATCCAAAGGTTTGGAAAACGACAATGATATTAATTACCTCATGACTTTGGAAAATTACAAAACGGCCCAAAACATCCGAAATACACGATACACGATCGAAACACCAAAAAAAAGCTCACCACATGCATAATAACATAAGACGGATTTACGGAAACCTTGAAACAGCAGTTCCGAACAACGATTATGAGAATTGAACCAAATAGCGACGGAAATGACAATAAACGCGGAATTGGGTAAAACAAGTCCGAAACAAACTCGGATGATAAAAAGTCCAGTATTAAATATTCTCGAAATATCCATACGGTTACAAGAGATTCACTAAAAATAAAAAATACACAAAAATAGAAAATACCGAAAAAAAGGAAAATGCGGAAATTACAATATCAGTGTTGATGTAATGAATTTACTTGAAACTTTCATGGTTGGAACAATAATTGAGAAGTTGCTTCCCGATTGGGAAGACTTCAAAAATCACCTGAAACACAAAATAAATTAAATGAGTCTACGGGACTTGGTTGTCAGATTCAAAATTAAAGGCAACTGAAAAATTGATTCTAAATTCAAGAGAGGCCTGATGGAGGATAAAGCAAATTTACTTAAACATGGATCCTCTAGCAAAAATAGAAAACTGAACAAAGTTCAAGTGAAAAGGAAACATCATTTCAACGCTAGAAAATTTACTGAAAATTGCCATAACAGTAGCAAGTCGAATCACAAGATTAAAGACTGTCACTTGCCTCAACTCTACCGGTCGGTGTAATAAATGCAAGAGAGTTGACATGGAGACATTGACATGCTGGATCTGGAGTTGTCAGTTATGGTTGAGGAGTTGCATGAGGAAGTCTCAGCTACCGTGATTGAAATCAATATGGTGCAAAATCACCATGCTTCGTATATGATACTAGGGCTACTCGTCATATTTTTTGTTTTGATAGAGAAATGTTCTCCTCCTATAATATACTGATAAGGGTTGAGGGGTATTACTCTTAGATAGAAAAATAATTAATTAAAACTGTCAGTAGCTTAAATTAATTAATGGACATGAGAGATTTTAAGCACGAGAAAATAATTAATTTAAAATGAACCCGATTTTGTAAATTGAATGATTTGGACAAGAAGTAAAACCACTATAAAGTGATGTGTGATTTACTGTTTTTATCATCATACTTAACTGCTGCATTCATATTAACTATTCCATTCAAAGTCAGCTGTCCTTCCGCAAATCAATTTTACAGCTGAAAGTCATTAACTGCTCAAATCCCTGCCGAGTAACCTTAGCTGCATTTTCTATCAGCTGTGTTTTTTAAAACAGTTATTTAGCAAAATATTTTATAAGTCTAGTCACCCCCTCTAGACTTATACCTGGCGCCTTGTGACCTCATTATAAGTCCCCTCATTATTTCTTTAGTGGAGTTGATTAATATTAATATACTCAATTTTATTGAGAATGGCTGAATATGAAAAATTGAGGTCTATTAGGAGTCATTCCCCTAATCCTCCTTGTGATCTATATGGTAGCCCAAAATGCCTATCTAAGGACACTAGGGGGTTAGCCAACATAACTAACAATACCGAAATTCGATTATTTGCTGTATGTTAAAATTTAGATCTTGATTTGTGTATTTGATTCCACAATTTGAAGAATACAATAATTTTCTAAAATACCAAAATATTTAAAAAAAAATAGAGAGTAAATCATGAGCTTCTGTTTAGCCGATTCATTATGTTCAAGGAGATGTGGTAGCTTGTGGTCCAAACTACATTCAAATCAAATCAAGGAATACTGTATAAGATACTGAGGTAGAGAGTAAAAATCAACAATACACTTTAAGAATAAATATTTTATGATCTCATTAGATCTATATTAGAATATTATATAATACCAATTTGTACTACATAAATAATAAGTTAAATTGCTTATTAATCTGAGTAATTAATTAGTTAACAAGCCTAAATAGATATAATTTTCATAAACACCCAAACCATGCTCCCACTGCGCTTTATTTTCAATAGTACCACCACTCCAAATTGGCATGCCCATCTAGGACACTCATATCGGGGATATAAGTTTTGTTCTTTTGGATTTAATTTCAGAATATTTTAGTTCAGTTTAATTCATTTCAGCATAGTTCAGTTAAATTCAGCTTTTAAACTCAATATTATTAAATTACTATAGTTATTTATATTATCAGCAATATTATATATAATTTTTTTGGAACAGAAGATAGTTTTCCATTCCATTAAGCAGTTGAGTACATCATCACAATTCAAAAATGCTCATTTTATGGTACATGCACCTATTGACTAAACTACCAAAATTTATACATCTGTGAAAGTTGAGAACAAATTACATACTGAATTTAGCCTAACATCTTTGCAGCATCTTCCTACAGCAGTCTGCACAACCAACCTAAGTATCTTTACAGCATTCATTTTATCTCCATCAAATACTCTATTATTCCTTTCCCTCCATAGAGCATAGATCAATTCAGCAAGGAGTACCTTGAAGAACGTGTTTGGAGCTACTTTTCCTTTTGCATCAATGCACATCTGCTTATTATTATTTTTATTATTGTTTTTATTATTGTCATATAAATAATAATATTTTATTATTGTGTATATTTTTATCTAATTTTACTATTAGTTATTAATAATAATAATAATATCAATATTGTCCAGTATTATATATCATTTGTAGTATTATTAATAATTTTATTACTATTTTTATTATTACTGATATCAATATTATCAATAGTATTATATATACATATATATATATATATATATTTGTAGTACTACCAATAATTTTATATTATTATAATTACAGTAAAACCTCGATAAATGGATATGGTCGAGACCGGAGAAAAATATTTATTTAGCGAAATTATTCATTTATCGAGAGAAAATTTGAACATGTATTAAAGAGTTGGGACCGGAGAAAATTATTCATTTGGCGAGATTATTCATTTATCGAGCATTCAGTTATCGAGGTTTTATTCTATTGTTGTTGTATATATTGTCACTCTTATTACCCAAAATATTATATGTAATGGTTTGCTGGATATGGCTACGGGTGAGTAACAAATAAAATGCGAGAGCACGTACAAAGGAATGTAAATAACACAAGTTTTGTCGGGCCTGTTAGTCCCGGGCTTGAATGCTCTCGCGAGATATTATTAATACGAATACTGCTTTGGAGTACAAATATTAATGTTAGAGTATGATTACAATGAGTGTAATGACCCTAGTTATCTAGTTCTTGAGTGCTGGTGATTGCCGGAAGAACGAGAGTTAATGCTCTGTGTGTTCTTGTAACAAAGATGAAGTGCTGTGTTTTTAGCTGTAGGATTCAACTGTGTGAATTTGAACTGTTTTCCACTGTGTGAAATCGACTGTTTCTGAACCTCCTTCCAATTGCTGGAGGTCTCCTATTTATAGAAGTGGAGGTAGTTGGGATGTCTTAATCCCAAAAGGACAATTGCCTTTCCTGTATTAAACTAAGCGGGTGATCGTCTCAGCACATCGGCCGGTTTCCTTAAAGTCCGCAGCCGCTACTGGGAGCCAGCTGTGCGAACCAATAAGAAGATAACACGCGCCTCACGTCGCAGTCCTGGGAGATCCCACCTAGAACCTTTCGGCGGGTCTCTCGGTAGGTGAGAGGTTGTCCACGTCATCCACAGCTGGTGAAGGGGTGGATTCAAAAAAGCCTTTTCCTGCGGCGCCATTTGCGGATCTGCACGTGGGTCTTCATCCCGAGATTCGGTCTTCGTAGACTTTGACGGATGTTTGGCTTTACACGTGGCATAAGACGGTCGTCTTGGTCGGGCATTAGAGACGATCGCTAAGTGCCAAGAGGCGATCGCCCTGGACGTCGATCGCTCGGTACTTGATCTTGACCTAGCATCTTCGTTTGGCAAGTCTACCTTGGTTCATTTGACACTGATGTTGGTCTCTCGGCCCATGTGCCGATCGCCGTTGAGGCGTATTAATCGCCGCACAACAATTGCCCCCTATCTCGCTCTGATGTTGAAGACATGGGGTGAGGTGGTTTTTCTGGCGATCGCTTGAATTAGACGAGCGATTCATCACTTTATGGAACAGAAGATCGGCACTCAAGCGGACTGATTTTGAATTTGGACGACCTACTCGGTCGCTGAAAAGAGCGGGAAGTGAGCTGACTTGAAACGTCATTGGGACATGTGTCGTGTTCCTATTGGGGGAGTCCGATGGTTTTGTCAGACCTGTCCTTTGGCGTGCCCTCAAAATGACGCGCATGCGGGATTCGAGGGCGGCATTAAATGCGGATCTTTTCCGACCTTTGCGCTTCGGCACCTGAGACTGTGTTTAATTGCCCAGAAGCCCCCGCTATCGCCTATAAAAGGGGGTAGGGTTTCTGTGTTATATTCTTATGCATTCTGCCTGAGAAGAAAGTAACGCCCGATTCCTCTGAAGATTTGAGTTGCCGAGCGTCGTTCGAATAGACTCTTTAGGTAAGAAACAAAAACCTTCTTTCTTTTTCTCTTTCTTTTTTTTGAAGATGTCCGGCGGAGTTTCGAAGGTGTTTGAGACGGGTAGCACCTCCGCCGCCGGGGCTTCAACCTTCACGGAATTCCATGTGGATACGGCCGTCGAGGCCATTCGTGCCGGGATTGAACCCACAGAGGTTGAGGAACTTTTCAATGAAGCTGATGCGGCCAGGTCGGCGGAGGCGGAGCGAAAGCGCTCGCTGGCCGAAGAAGAAGCAGCAGTGAAAGCGTACTCGGAGCAAAATAGTGCGTTCGGCAAAGCCTTTTCAGACTTTGCCGTCCTTATGGAGAAACTGGCCGGCCCAAATCTCAAGTTTAATTTCCTCGAGTACTCGGTCACCCATCCCCATGACCCTGAAAGGCGATCACTGTTCCGTGCCGCGTGCCGCTCCCCGTGGTCCCTTAGCCAGATTAAAAGCACGGCGACCAGGAAAGATTTGGTTCGTTGGAGGGCGGAGTTCCATGTTCCCTCTGACGTTTCCCTTTATGTGCCCGCCGAGAATGAACGTGCCGACCAACCTCCTGAGGGTATGGTCGCTGTTAATGAGTCGATCATGGGGGGCGGACTGCGGTTCCCACTGCCATTCGCCGTGTCCTACTTGTTGACCGCTTGGAACGTGGCGCCGCTCCAACTGACGCCAAACGCCTGGTTGCAGATCGTCTGCACCTTTACTATGTTTGGCGGTCACCGGCTGTTCCGTCTTCCTTCAGCACTGGAGATGAACTATCTCTTTAAGTTGACGGCTCAGAAGGGTTCCGTTGGTGGCTACCACATTCAAGGTCGCTTGGGCCGGGTGATTCTTGGGGTGCCGAACAAGGTCCGGGGCGACCTGATGAAGTGGTTTTAGGTCGGCAGTACGTGGAAATCGGCCACGAGTGACAATCCCACCGATGAGTTGGATATCCCCACCGGCTTCCGGGAGAGGAATCCGAGTAAGGGTTTTGACTCTCCCTTCGTTCGGATATATCATGAACTGATCTAATTTGGCTTTCTTTTTGCAGGTACCCTTGTTCCGGCAGCAGGCGATCTACCTTTTAATTTTGCGATCGTCTGGGAGCGAATACGTAGTCTTCCAGACAGTCATATCGACGCTTGCCGTATCAACAACGAAGCTCACTGGTTGGCCGCTCGGTTGTTTTGTTTTCCGCGCCACTTAAGGGTCCCAGGTACAAATATTTACGATCTTCTTTTGCTTGATGATCGCCTTGATTGATGAAGGTGAATAACTTTTGTCGGTCGCTTTCTTTGCAGAAATCAACTTCCCTCGCTTCCTAGAGCCCCCGGTAGAGGTTGCTATGTCGAACTCCAGGATCATGAGTCGCCTGCGCCAAAGGTAGAAGACGAGTCGAGCTCCTGCGGAGCCGATCCGACCTATCTCGGAGGCAAGGCCTGCCGTGGAGCCGGTCGCCGGCGAACAAGAGCCTCAGGAGGAAGGAGGACTCAGGCTCAATCGTAAGAGGCGGAGGGCGGAGGAGCCTGCTACTGCTGATGCGCCTACCGTGGTGCCGCCGATCTCCGCGCCTCCACTTTCTTCGATTCCAATGGCGGTGTAATATCCGCAATTTTCGATTTTCGGTAAATTTATTTTTCAGCCGGAGTCCGTTTTGACGACTCGCTCATGACCGTTTCGTCATTTCGAGAATGATTAATTCTGCACTTTTTGTCATCCGAGTTCGTTTCAGTATCGTTTTGTTGAATTCCGAGCTTTTTAGCGACTTTTCCGCACTTGAGTTCGATTCTTGCGAATCTCGTCCGAAACTGTTGTTTCGAACTTCTCGTAAGTTCATTTAATGATATTATTCATGTTGCGAGCTTTGGTTTGGTGTTTCGATCGCGTATCGTGAGTTTCGGACGTTTTGGGCCATTTTCGTAATTTCCCAAAGTTTTGGGTAATTACTTCCGTTGTCGAATTCCGAGCCTTCGGGTGGTCGGAATCGTGTGTTCTATTAGCTCTTAGATTCGTCTTTGCGAGTACTTCGTAACCGTAACTTCGATTCGTATTCAGGTTCGGATTTCGGGGTCGTTCGGACGTAATTTTCGGGCTGTCGGGAGGGGCCTGCCAGGCTGCAACACGGCCCTGGCGGCCTGGCGTGCGCCGTGTCTGCGCCGGGTCGGCAGGGGCGGCAGCCTGCCGAGACACGGCCGAGACACACGGCGCTGCTGCCGTTGCCGCGCCGTGTCCTAGGGTATAAATATGGCGAAGCGATGGGTTTTTCTTCATTTTTATCACTCGTTTCATACCCTTCCGCGGCTGGGGATTTCATGATCATGGAGGGATGTTGTTAGGGGTTAAATCCATGAAGTTTTGGAGTTCATAACATCGATTAATCCTTCCATAACTTGCTCCGATCGACCGAATCAAGGCAAGTTTTCTTAAAATCTAGTTTTGGGGGTTTAGTTGATTTTGTCCGATTTGATCGTTTTAACTCATATTTCTGATGGATAATTGTAGATTAAGTAGTATTCTATCATTTTTATCATCTTTCCACGGTTTTACCATTTCCGATTCGTCGTTTATATGAACTTTCGTTAGACGCCTTCAAGGTGTCCGGGAAAATGCCGCAGAGAGAAAATTGGTCGTTTTGCGATGTTTTCCTCGTGTGATTTGTTGTTTATTTGATGATAGGATACTAGGGACGAATTCCCTACAAAAATCTAGTGTTGAGCCTTTCCGATCGCCGTTTTCATTGGGATTCCGGATTTCTTCAATCAACCGCATTTTCTGAAGTATTCGTGAGAGATTTCCAAGGCAAGTACCTTGATATACGAATTGTAACTGCGTGAAATCATCGTTGTCGAAGTGTATGAAATTATACGGATATGTATATATATATATATGTGTGTGTATATATATATGTGTGTATATATATATAGATTTATATATATTTATATGTTAAATATATGTATGTATATACGTATATTGATATATATGCCTATGTCGGTGAACGACGAGTGGTGAATGCTAACACTAGTTGGCGTACTCAACTTGGATTGATGGATGAACTATAGTTATTCATATAATATAGTAAGGTTATATGTATATATACATATATATATCTATATATATATATATTCGGTTGAGTCGCAATACAAGGATATATGTGTAGCGTTGGTTGGTTGTGCGAAGGCTTATTGTATTGGATCTTGATTGATAATGTACGTGTTATTGTTTATTGTGTGGTTATGGTATCGGATAAATTGTGTGAATTGGTGTATAGATTTGATAATTGTTGAATTGATTGATTGTGTACTTGATGTTTGTAATAATGTGAATACTTGTTGTGAGAGACGTCGTATCAGGGAACCTGCGAGGGCGGGGTGTGTACTCCGGCTGGTGTCTGTGCAATGTGCGGCTCCATATGTTTGGTGAACACCGGTGTTACCTAATGCGCGTGCAAGGGGCGGCTCTGTCGGGAGTGATCGCCGCGGTGACATGTTCAAGGGGCGGCCAACATAGTGGAGTGAACGCCGGTGCACAGTGTGCAAGGGAGGCGCCCGGGCTTATTGGTAACGGATATTCGAGTGATAGCTAAGACCCGTTAGAACAATCCTCGTATTTCAAAGTTCTTTCAACTCTTTTAAAATCTTGGTCTCGATATAGATCGTGATTCGTGTTTTTGAAAGCTTGTTTCAAATTGTTTTTAAGACGTTGGTATTGGGGTTAATTAACCAAGGATGTTTGTGAAATCTCAGGGTTAATTAATCAAGGGTCTTGAGCGGGAATTGTCGAATGAGAGGTGTGCCTTTGATTGTCTTTGTGATGATTATTACGTGCATTGGGTCGAGGACCGAATAACGTTGTAATGGTTTTCTTGTAAATTGTTTTCCACATCTTTGGGTCGAGGATCAAGAGTTTTGAAGTATTTTCTAAAAGTATTCCGTTTGATTTTCAAAATCCCAGGATAGCTTGAGGCAATAATGATGTTTACAATCTGTCTTATCAAAATACTAATCATTGTATAAAAAGGGATTATCACGACTCATTGGGCTCGATTAAAGTATCATTGTCGTTAGGTTCCGTACTGAGAGAATATGACTATGTGATTATCTTTCACTTTGTGTATGTGATACTATTCGTGTGGACTATGGGAATGTGTGGTTTATGTTAAGGCTTCACGACTGTTGAGATTTGTGTTGTTACTATTCGTATATCTTGTATATTATGTACTTGCACTAGCAAAATTCCAGTTTGCTAACCCCCGAGTTTTCGGGGGGTGGGTGCCTGTTATGCGCTCAGGTTTTGGCAGCTCGGGAGCAGTCACAGGATTGGCTTGGATGGAGATGGAGGACAATGATACTAATCACGCCAGAGTCAGAGTCTTTTCCTTTGTTTCAGTTGGTCGGTATTTCTCTGTCGTTCGAGTATTCACCCTTGCATGGGTGTAGTTTTCATTTATTAAACTGAGTTGTCATTCTTTTCGGTGTTCGAGTTTATTATTGTCATTGTAATGTGAATGTCGTTATTTTCTGAATTGGTTAATGACCTTGTCGGTCTGCGTTGTATTTAGATTGACCCCGGTCGGTCAATCATGGTGTAGTCTAGTGGAGTTTAGCCTGGTAGATCCTTGTGAGAAGGGCCTACGGCGTGTAACATTTCCGGACGTATTCTGGGGGTGTTACAATTATGGTATCGGAGCTTAGGTTTGCGAAAAACCTAGGCCGTTGGGTCAAGTCCATGTCCGGTGTAAGTCGCGCGCATCAGAGTTGTGATTAGTATCGTGGTTCCGACATCATCTTCCGGCAATCCGTGATGGTAAGCCTCCCGATCGTAAGTCCCCTTATATACGTATTTGATTATATTGTGCTAATATGTTTAATGTGAACTAGGAATTGGAACTTGTTGGTGATATTATTGTTTTTAGATATAACATGCGTATGCGGTCCGAGTAAAAATGGTTATGTAATATGCTTCGGAAGTCGAGCATATTTATTTGTTCTTGCACTTTATTAGAATAAATTTATGAATGTTAAATTTATCCGCTGCGTGAATATTTTGAGATGGCTTTTGGTGTCTTGCAAACCGAGTTTTGATATTTTGATTTTTGCACGTTTTGATTGTATTCTTATGATGGTATTTGTTATTTTATAAATGACTTTTGTGAGTATTTGAGAATATTACCGACATCGGCCTTTTTGGCATTTTGAATATTTTTTTTAAATGATTTTTAGCCTGGTGGGTTCCGGTACGGGGCCCACGGCGCTATAGTATCACGAATATTTTAAAGTGGTGCTTTGCAATTTTCTAACGTTGTGGAAAGCCATGATTTAATGTCGTCATGTCAATTCGTCACGTATCTCGGTGGAAAATTCTTTCAAAATAAACGTTTTGGTATGAGAGGGTAGATTTTCAAAATTGTGGTATTTGGGACTCAACACTTTTGAAATACTTCAAATTGGTTACAATTCATTTCCAATTTTCTTTTATACATCACTCGAAAATAAATTTTAGAGTCGTTGTATAAACTTCCTCTTCTGAAATAAAGGACAATATTTACAAGCTTTGGGCGTAACGTGACTCGCTCTCTTTTTCAAAAATTTGTTTTTATTAAGCACATATATATATGTAATGATCATCCTAGTCGAAGGACCGGAGTTAACTTCATAAAACTTTATGCTTTACGATATTACCGTTATTCTATAGATGTTAACTAAACCTTGTGTTGATAAGTGTGGTATCTTTGTCATTGATTATTTGATAATCTTTGAATGGTACTATCTGTATTAGTATGTCGAGCCTTGGCGGACGTAAGTGTGATGTCGGAAGTGGAAGCGACAAGGTGGTTCGTGCGATAACTATCCATGCTACGGTGAAGGAGTATCGAGATCAAACGATATCCTATGAAATCTCCTCGGTGATCGAGCCCACGAGCGAAGCAAAGAGACCGAGGATATCGGGAAAATTTCCAGGCGGTGAAGAGACTAAGGCTCCCAAGCCCTCACGTCGTTCGAAAGCGTCATCTTCGCGGTCGGGAGTGAACGTTGGAAATCCCAAACCAAGATCGGTGACTCGCGGTAAGAAGAGAAGATGTTTCAATCAGAATCTATCGGGGACATGTTCGTGCAAATTGTCCCTCTCCACTCTTGACTTGTTCTGGTGTGGGTGTGAAGGTCATCGGGAGAAACACTGTGAGACAGTTTCCGAATTGGCAAAGAATGCCGCCCTGAGAGAGAGCAGAGCTAGTGATCGGGAAGTGTCCCGAAACCCTATGTTTCCTTCTGAAGATCCTAGCATGGGAGAATGAAGATTTTGTACTATGTCTTAAACGTTGCTGTTTCAAACAATCGTGACTTCGATCGTATTTCGTTTCATTGCTTTACGTTTCCAACCCTTGTTGTTCTAAGTTTCGGGGTCGTAATATCTTTTAGTATGTGGGAATGTGTTACCCGTACTTTTCTCGATATTTTCAGTATTGTGTGACCTTTCATTGTTGGTAATTCAATTGTTACCCGTACTTGTTTCTATCGCATAGCCGTTTTAGTCGGGTGCGACTTGTTGTAGCGTACGTTTCTTCGATTAAATGTGTGCATGTGATGTGGTATGTGATGCGTCGTTAATTGCTCGTTATTGTTTGAAACATAGTCGGTGGCGTTGCGTTAGTCGTCGTGGGGCGTGTTTTCACGCCGTATATTCCTTTGCGTTACTTGTAACATTTCGCCGATGGGCGTAAGTTACGCGCTTCCTTGCGTATCTTGTTGAGTTTTCCTGGCGGGATATTGCTTCTCCCTACTTGTTTTAAGTTTCGGGACGAAACTTCTTTTAAGGAGGGTAGAATGTAATATCCGCAATTTTCGATTTTCGGTAAATTTATTTTTCAGCCGGAGTCCGTTTTGACGACTCGCTCATGACCGTTTCGTCATTTCGAGAATGATTAATTCTGCACTTTTTGTCATCCGAGTTCGTTTGATATCGTTTTGTTGAATTCCGAGCTTTTAGCGACTTTTCGCACTTGAGTTCGATTCTTGCGAATCTCGTCAAATCGTTGTTTGAACTTCTCGTAAGTTCATTTAATGATATTATTCATGTTGCGAGCTTTGGTTTGGTGTTTCGATCGCGTATCGTGAGTTTCGGACGTTTTGGGCCATTTTCGTAATTTCCCAAAGTTTTGGGTAATTACTTCCGTTGTCGAATTCCGAGCCTTCGGGTGGTCGGAATCGTGTGTTCTATTAGCTCTTAGATTCGTCTTTGCGAGTACTTCGTGCGTAACCCGATTCGTATTCGTGTTCGGATTTGGTCGTTCGGACGTAATTTTGGGCCGGGAGGGGCTGCCAGTTGTGCAACACGGCCCAAACGGCCTGGCATGCGCCGTGTCTGCGGGTCGGCCAGCGGCTGCCGAGACACGGCCGAGACACACGGCGCTATGCGGGCGTTCTTTGCGCCGTGTCCTAGGGGTATAAATATGGCAGAAGCGATCGGGTTTTTCTTCATTTTTATCACTCGTTTCATACCCTTCATGGTGGGGATTTCATGATCATGGAGGGATGTTGTTAGGGGTTAAATCCATGAAGTTTTGGAGTTCATAACATCGATTAATCCTTCCATAACTTGCTCCGATCGACCGAATCAAGGCAAGTTTTCTTAAAATCTAGTTTTGGGGGTTTTAGTTGATTTTGTCCGATTTGATCGTTTTAACTCATATTTCTGATGGATAATTGTAGATTAAGTAGTATTCTATCATTTTTATCATCTTTCCACGGTTTTACCATTTCCGATTCGTCGTTTATATGAACTTTCGTTAGACGCCTTCAAGGTGTCTGGGAAAATGCCGCAGAGAGAAAATTGGTCGTTTTGCGATGTTTTCCTCGTGTGATTTGTTGTTTATTTGATGATAGGATACTAGGGACGAATTCCCTACAAAAATCTAGTGTTGAGCCTTTCCGATCGCCGTTTTCATTGGGATTCCGGATTTCTTCAATCAACCGCATTTTCTGAAGTATTCGTGAGAGATTTCCAAGGCAAGTACCTTGATATACGAATTGTAACTGCGTGAAATCATCGTTGTCGAAGTGTATGAAATTATACGGATATGTATATATATATATATATATATGTGTGTGTATATATATATGTGTGTATATATATATAGATTTATATATATTTATATGTTAAATATATGTATGTATATACGTATATTGATATATATGCCTATGTCGGTGAACGACGAGTGGTGAATGCTAACACTAGTTGGCGTACTCAACTTGGATTGATGGATGAACTATAGTTATTCATATAATATAGTAAGGTTATATGTATATATACATATATATATCTATATATATATATATATATATTCGGTTGAGTCGCAATACAAGGATATATGTGTAGCGTTGGTTGGTTGTGCCGAAGGCTTATTGTGTTGGATCTTGATTGATAATGTACGTGTTATTGTTTATTGTGTGGTTATGGGTATCGGATAAATTGTGTGAATTGGTGTATAGATTTGATAATTGTTGAATTGATTGATTGTGTACTTGATGTTTGTAATAATGTGAATACTTGTTGTGAGAGACGTCGTATCCGGGAACCTCTGAGGGCGGGGTGTGTACTCCGGCCTGGTGTACGCTGCAATGTGCGGCTCCATATGTTTGGTGAACACCGGTGTTACCTAATGCGCGTGCAAGGCGGCTCTGTCGGGAGTGATCGCGGCGCGGTGACATGTTCAAGGGGCGGCCAACATAGTGGAGTGAACGCCGGTGCACAGTGTGTAAGGGAGGCGCTGCGAGCTTATTGGTAACGGATATTCGAGTGATAGCTAAGACCCGTATCGAACAATCCTCGTATTTCAAAGTTCTTTCAACTCTTTTAAAATACCGGTCTCGATATATTGTGATTCGTGTTTTTGAAAGCTTGTTTCAAATTGTTTTTAAGACGTTGGTATTGGGGTTAATTAACCAAGGATGTTTGTGAAATCTCCGAGGGTTAATTAATCAAGGGTCTTGAGCGGGAATTGTCGAATGAGAGGTGTGCCTTTGATTGTCTTGTGATGATTATTCTGCATTGGGTGAGGACCCGAATAACGTTGTAATGGTTTTCTTGTAAATTGTTTTCCACATCTTTGGGTCGAGGATCCGAGAGTTTTGAAGTATTTTCTAAAAGTATTCCCGTTTGATTTTCAAAATCCCATGATGGCTAGTCAATAATGATGTTTTCAAACTTTCTTATCAAAATACTTTTCCTTGTATAAAAAGGGATTTTTCGACTCATTGGGCTCGTTTAAAGTTTCATTGGCGTTAGGTTCCGTGCAGAGAATATGACTATGTGATTATCTTTCACTTTGTGTATGTGATACTATTCTGTGTGGACTATGGGAATGTGTGGTTTATGTTAAGGCTTCACATTTGTTGAGATTTGTGTTGTTACTATTCGTATATCTTGTATATTATGTACTTGCACTAGCAAAATTCCGGTTGCTAACCCCGAGTTTTCGGGGTGGGTGCTGTTATGCGCTCGAGTTTTGGCGGCTGGGAGCGATCACGAGATCGGCTTGGATGGAGATGGAGGACAATGATACTAAACACGCCAGAGTCAGAGTCTTTTCCTTTGTTTCAGTTGGTCGGTATTTCTCTGTCGTTCGAGTATTCACCCTTGCATGGGTGTAGTTTTCATTTATTAAACTGAGTTGTCATTCTTTTCGGTGTTCGAGTTTATTATTGTCATTGTAATGTGAATGTCGTTATTTTCTGAATTGGTTAATGACCTTGTCGGTCTGCGTTGTATTTAGATTGACCCCGGTCGGTCAATCATGGTGTAGTCTAGTGGAGTTTAGCCTGGTAGATCCTTGTGAGAAGGGCCTACGGCGTGTAACATTTCCGGACGTATTCTGGGGGTGTTACAGGCGGAGGGGTCCACGCCCTCATCGACTTTCCTGCAGGCCATGGCGACCGCCGATGCCGAGACCCCGCGTGGCAGGCTGTTCTTTGGCCGCGACCCATAGAAGGTCGAAAGGTAAGCTTGGTTGATCTTCTGAGTTATGTCACTTGTGCAGGAAACATACTAACTCTTTTCTTCTTGGTGCAGGGTCCGTCGCTCCGACCCGAACTGCTCGCCGATGGTGTTGGACTTCCTAGCGAGTAGATCTCCTCGCGAGGCTTGCGATGTCCCTCATTATGTTGCTCAGGCTATCGCCACCCTGCCGAAGGCCTGGACGACCGATCTGGATGCGATCGCACGTCGGCGATCCGCTGACGCGATGCAGGCGACCCTCGCCCTAGCCCTTCAGACGGCGACGATGGCTGCTCAGGCCGTGAAGGACTATGAGGGCTGACCCTCCACTGCTCGTCTTCAGGCGGAACTCGAGGCTGCTCGGAAACAGAACGCCGAGTTTGCCGATAGGATCGTGGCAATGGAGAAGGATTCCGTGGAGGTATCCAAGAGGGCAAGCGGCGAGCTTGAAAGGGCCCGGGCGGCGACCGACCGGATGCGGGATCAGATGATGGAAGCCCGCAGGTCACACACGGACGCACAGAAGGAGGCAGCTGAACTGAAGGCGGTTGTCGACCGATTGACCGGCGAGCTGGCGTCGTCGAAGGGAGAGGTGGTTGACAAGGCTGCCGAGCTCCAGGGCACGAACCAAACGATCGCGGGGCTGAGGAAGAAGCTGGATGCGACCAAGGCCGATCCCTATCTCAACGTGGAATACGTCAGCGAATTTGCCTATTACATTGCTTATGCTGACGCAATCCGCGCTGCTAAGAAGGGAGGGCTCGAGGTCGGCCCTTTGGTTGACAACTTCAAGGCCTACGTGCTTGAGCACCCTCTGCAGCCCACCTTTTCGTGCCGATCCTCGACCTCTATGCGGATCACGGGATCGATTTGATCTGGTACCCATCGCTGGGCAGCCTTGTTCACCCGGGTGCCCCAGAGGACGGGGGTTCAGAGCCCGCTGCTGGCGAAGGAGCGAACCCCGATCCCTGAATTTTTCCTTGCTTTTACTTTTTACTTGTAATTTTACGGCTTTTGTTGTATTTTGCCTCTGGGCGACCGTGCATCTCTTCAGTGATGAAATGATAAATGTTTATTTACCCGACTTCTTGCATTTGTATGTTTCTTTCCAAATCATTCGCATTCGACTTCATACAAAGGTGCTTGAGGAGCGATCGCCGTACGTGCAGCTCCAAATGAATTGATATATTTAAACTCACTGGTAACTTTCAGAATAAAGTCAATCGTTGTATGTATATTTGAACAAAGCCGATCGTCATATGTATAGCTCCGCTCTCCCCCTTGTTTTTGTTTACTTAGTGAAAGTAAGGGAACGAAAATAAATGGTTTAGGGAGCTATCTTCGGTTTAGTTCTTGCCATCTTCAATTTTGCATATTCCTCGAGGAAGGCCGACCATCTCGGCCTATAGGAACCGTGCACGGTCGCGAAGTTCGGTGGAACCGACCTCCGTGACCATGTCTTGTGTGCGAGCGACATTCACTAAATTGTGAGGGTCCTCCGTAGGCTACGTTTTGCCTCGCAATGCAGCGATGGGGCGGATGATCTCAGCTTGGAGGAGTCCTTGCACGGGGCGCCGTCGGATGAATCGACTTCGCGACCGTGGCTTGTTAGCACTTTTCTGCCTGGACCGACATGTTAGATGACGGATCTTCGAGGGCATACGTTGTGACGGGGGGAGGGACGCGTCGCATTCTCCGGGTCCACCACATTAGATGATGGACCTTTGAGGGCGGGCGAGTGTGTCCACAGATCTGTTTTGAAGGGTCCTTCGGCTACGCTCGCCTCGTATTTAAACGAAAGGGCGAGCGATCTTCGCCCAAAGGAACCTTGCATGGACGGGTTGTCGGTTCCATCGACCTCCAGAACCATGGCTGCACTTTTCTACCTCGGATCGTCATGTTAGATGGCGATCCTCGACGGTATACGTTGTGCTGGGGGAGGCAATCGCTTGCCTAGGTCCATCATGTTCGATGACGAACTTTAGAAGACGATCGAGTCATCCTCTTTTTGGAGGCAGTAGCCTTTGGTTTGCTTTGCCGAAGCGAATCATTTGGGGAGAACTGGAAAATCTCATTGAGCACTTTGTACATTGAATAAATGAATACAGGATGTTTTTATTGATAGTACTTCTTCAAATGAACGGCGTTCCAGGGATATTGGTCCGGAGTGTCGTCTGGGTGTTGGAGCTCATAGGCTCCCTTGGTTAGCCACTTGGATATCCTGAAGAGGCCCTCCCAGTTCGTACCAAATACTCCCGTGTGGGTAGGTCTGGATCTTCTTGAGGACTAGGTCGCCCACTTGAAATCGCCTTTCTTTGACCTTTGAATTTAAGAACTTTTCGGATTTCCATTTGTGGATCATGTTCTTCATTTCTGAGGTCAGTTGTCGTTCTTCGAGCATATCCAAGTCCATTCGCCGAGCTACATCATTGTCTGCCGTCATTGGTTGTGCAGTTTGGTGGCTGAGGACGGCGATCTCCGATGGGATCACCACTTCTGTTCCGAAAGTGAGGTCGAATGGGTTTTCGCCGGTTGAATTTCGGGTCGTCATTCGGTAGGACCACAAAACATCCGGGAGCTCGCTCGCCCATCGCCCTTGCTTGGATTCGAGTCTGGATTTGATCGTGTGCTTGAGGATCTTGTTTACAGCCTCTAGCTGCCCGTTTGTTTGAGGGTGTTAAGGGGCTGAGAACAGATTCTTAATTCCCCATTTTTCACAGAATTACATGGCTTCCAAACCGTTGAACTGCTTTTCGTTGTCGGAGATGATAGCCTGAGGTAGACCGAAGCGGAAGATGATGTTTTTCTAGATGAACTTGATCATTTGCTCTTGGCCGATCTTGTTGAGTGGTTCGGCCTCTGCCCATTTTGTGAAGTAATCGACCCCCACGATGGCGAATTTACATCCCCCCTGTGCCGTCGGCAAAGGACCGATGAGGTCGATGCCCCATTGGGCGAACGGCCACGGACTATACATAGAGGTGAGTTGCTCGGGGGAGAGCTTGATGTTCGGGCCTATTATCTGACACCGGTGACAAGATCGGGAATAGGCGATTGCGTCCTTTTGTAGGGTAGGCCAGAAAAAGCCTTACCTGGTCGTCTTATGGATGAGGGCTCGCCCTCCCGCGTGATTCCGCAGATCCCATCATGGATTTCGGCTAAAACAAGTCGGCCTTCCTCTGGCGTAATGCACTTGAGGAGCGGAAGGCTGAAAGCTCGTTTGTAAAGCCGGTCATCTAAGAGGGTGTATCTGGTCACCCAGAGCTGAAGCTGGCGAGCCTTGACCCGATCTGTAGGGACCGTTCCGTCCTTCAAGTATTCAATGAATGGAGTCATCCAGTTTTCTTCGGCGATGGCAACTGTGGCGACCAGGATTTTTTCGATCTCCGATCTCGCCAACTTAGTGATTTGGATGTTAGAGAAGTCCGCTTCCCAATCCGACGATGCGAGTTTGGATAAGGCAGCGGCCTGGGAGTTGTGCTCTCTCGGTACTTGCTCGATCAGCACTTCTTCAAAATTTGTGCACATTTCGGCGACCAATTCTTGATAATTGACCATCTGTTCGCCGTGCGCCTCATATTCCCCCTTGACTTGGTTCACGACCAAGAGGGAGTCCATGAACATGTGAAGGCGACGGACTCCCATGGCGAGCGCTAGACTGAGCCTGCCCACTAAGGCTTCGTACTCGGCTTCATTGTTGGTCGCTCGGAAATCGAAACGCATAGAATTTGTAAAACTCTGGCCATCGGGGCTGATAAGAACAATCCCTGCCCCTGCTCGCGAGCTGGTCGACGAGCCACCTACCTACAATTTCCAGGCGGGACGGCCGACTTGGGTCGGGTTAGGCAGGAAAGTTAATTCCACCACAAAATCCGCCATAGCTTGACCTTTGATCACCGTGCGAGGAGCATACATGACACCGTATTGGGCGATCTCCAGTGACCACTTGAGGAGTCGCCCGTTGATCTCTGGCTGGTGCAGAACTTGCCTTAGAGGGAGAGTCGTCATAACCTCCACTTGGTGTTCGAAGAAATAGGCTCTCAGCTTGCGAACACTCATGACAAGTGCATAGGCGAGCTTCTCCAGAGGCGTGTAACGCATCTCCGCATCATGTAGCGCTTGACTGACGAAGTAGATCGGAAAGTGGGTTTGCCCCTCTGCTCGCACTAATACAGCGATCAGCGCGACCTCTGAGGCTGCCAGGTAAAGGAACAGCTTCTCGTCGGGGATCGGTTTTGCCAAAATTTAGGGGTTAGAAAGATACTCCTTGATCTTGGCGATCGCCATTTGACTTTCCTCCGTCCAAGAAAATTTTTTATTCTTTATGGTGGCGAAGAAAGGCTTGCTTTTGTCTCCGAGCTGCGAAATGAAACGATTAAGGGCTGCCAAACACCCCGTGAGGCGTTACACCTGCTTGACATTTCGTGGTTCTTGCATGTCGAGGATCGCCTTGATCTTTGTGGGGTTCGCCTCGATTCCCTTTTGGCTCATGATGTGCCCCAGGAATTTTCTGGAGCTTACTCCGAAGTTGCATTTCTTGGGATTTAGCTTCATGTTGAAATTCTCGAGGATGGCGAACGTCTCAGCGAGGTCCTTGAGGTGATCTTCTTTTTTGAGGCTCTTGACCACAATGTCATCAATGTACACCTCCATGGTTTTGCCGATTTGATCGGCGAACATCCCGTTGACTATGCGTTGGTAGGTCGCCCCAACATTTTTCAGACCAAACGGCATTCGGACCCAAAAGTACACGTCTTTTTCCATGTGGAATGATGTGTGTTTTACGACTTTCTCCGCCATTGGGATCTGATGGTATCCGGCGAAGGCATCCATAAACGAAATCATTTCGCAACCTGACATGCTATCGACCAAGTGGTCAATATGAGGCATTGGAAAGTGATCTTTCGGACAAGCCGCATTGAGGTCGGTGAAATCGATGCATAACCTCCAGGAGTTGCTCGCCTTTTTGACGAGCACCGCATTGGCCACCCATTGTGGCTCGTCAGTAGCTACCCCGATAAGTTTATTGTCGAGCAGCTTCTTGACTTCCGCATCTAGTGCTGCATCTTTCTATGGACCGAATTTCCTACGTTTCTGTTGAACAGGCTTCCTTGCCGGGTCGATCTTCAGATAATGGCAAGCATGTTCAGGACTGATGCCGTATCTTGATGCGACCAGGCAAAGACTCCGATGTTCTTTCGTAGTAAACTGATCAGATCGTCTTTTAACTCGGGATCGACGCTTGATCCGATCTGCACTTCCCGCTCCGGGCGAGCCGGATCGATTGTTATACTTTCCAACTCTTCGGTAGGGACGGTCTCTTCTCGTTTGGATCGATCGCCAGACTCGATCCTTGGATCAACATCGAGGCTTGGCTCGAAGCCAATCCTCGGTTCGATGTCGTCCGACGATCGAGGAGAGATGCCATCTTCTGAGTCGGGCTGGTATGGGGTGCTTAGCTCGTCGATCTTCATCGGTTGGTTGTCGATCGTCCCAGTGTTACAAACAGGACAAGAAACAGAAAAGCCACAACACAAGAGTAGTTCAAACATTTCTTTGCCATTAGCTGGTTTCTTTTTACAGTACCGATTGTCCCTTCGGTAGTGGGGAACTTGATACAATAAAAGAAAGAGGAGGCGACCACCTCAAAGGTTTCTAGAAAGGGGAGACCTAGGAACCCATTATAGATGCTGGGCATGTCTATGATTACAAAATTGAGGTTCCTAGTGGTCTTAACCTTAGGATCGTAACAGCAGACTAGCTCGACGGAGAGCTTGATCCTTCCATAGGCTTTGACCGTGTTGTTGTCGAACCCTTGAAGCACGGTTTCGAACGGCTTGATGAATTTGGTCAGGTTGCCGAGTTGGTCCAGGGCAGATTTGAATATGATGTTGCAAAAGCTCCCATTGTCAACCAGGATGCGGTCAACTGTTTTCCCGAGGATACATGCGGAAATCACCAAAGCATCCTCCTTGGGGCATTGCACTCCTTCCCTATCCTTGTTGGAGAAGGAGATGAGCGCCTCTTTGGAGATGGTTGGATCTGGGGGCACCATGACTTGGACCCCGGCGAACGCCCTCAGCTCGGCCTTCCGTTTTCTGCTTGACATGGTGGAAACCGGGGACAGACCTCTGAGATTTCCACCTCCTGATTGGAGCATATTGATCCGGCCGCCGGGGTTGATCGGAGGGATCGAATCATCTGAGTACTCCAGCTCGTTTTGCTCGATTCTAGTGACCGGATTGGGAGGTTGATGGTCGTTGTTATGTCGACGATCGCGGCCCCCGGTCCTTTCAGCCCTAGGTTTCGGCTTGGTTACCAAATTATCCAGCTTGCCTTCCTCGAACAATCTCCAGAGTTGTCTGAGGAGGTCGCGGCATTGGCTGGTGTTGTGGCCGGGACTTTTGTGGTAGGCACAAAATTTACAGCGGTCAAGATGACCATTGTCCCTCATCGGCTTTGGCTTGCTTAGCCATTCGTGCCCCTTGATGGTATTGAAGATACGGGCCGGATATAGATTGAGGTTGCAGAGGAGGTGGACTTCCACATCCTCAAAGGCCTTGAACTCACCGGGTGGCTTTGCGACCGCCTTTTTGAGTTTGGCGATCGCCTTCTTTAGGACGGGAGATGACGTATTCCATTCTCCGGCTGCCCCTTCGCCTAGGCGAAGGGTGAGCAACCTCCGCCTGGCCAGAAAGTCGGAAGGCTTGGCGCGGAAGATCGCGTAGGTTGGGGGGATGTCCTTTGTGAGGTTCCTGAACATGGGCGAATGACCATAGTATCCCCCCAGGACTGAATAGAGGGCGAGCTCGTCGCTTATGGGCTCGCCGGTGAGGACTATTTCATCCACCCGATCGATGTAATCTTCATCGGACTCGTCTTTCCCCTACCTGATCTTCATCATGCGGTGGGGACCTTCTGGACGAGCGACCTTGGCAGCGAAGTACGACGTCAAGTCATTTGCCAGCTTCTCAAAACAGTTGATTGAGCGCAGTGGCAATGAGATGTACTACCGATGGGCAAGATTGCCCAATGTTAATGGGAACATTCGGAATTTCGTCGCGTCCGATGCCCCGCATCCGGTCATATAGATCCGTAACTTGATTAAGTGAGTTTCGGGGTCCGATCTCCCCTCATATAGAGGTGTTTGAGGAGGAGCGATCTTTGGTTGCACGGGGGCAAGCTCGATCTGGACCGCGAGCAGCTCACTTGGTCCGGCGACCTTTCTCTTGCGCCTGCCCTAGTTTCTAGGAGCGCTTTCATATCGTCGAGTTGGCGCTGCATTGCGGCCATCGCCGTAGCCTGAATGCTCGCGGTCTGGCTCTCGGATCGGGAGCCGAGGCGATCATGTACCGATCTCCTGGCTCCGTTGTAAGCGACGAGGTCTCTGCCGCCGAGCTAAATTCTTTGGCGAGTGGGAGCCATATGGCTGGCATGTTTTTTAGAAGTCGGGTATGCCGAACTCCTGGTGACGGATTCGGACTCCGACGTCTCATGGATGGGGCCAGAATGCCCACGTCTCACGAGATGGGAGTTTCGAAGCCCGTGCGGCGTCCCAAGTGTAATACCCGAGATTTCTGATGTGTATTTAAACCTCATGATACTGTATTTATTTCATTTTGATCTGAGAATTTTCCTCCATGTTTTATGATCCTGTGTTGTTGAGCGTATGATTTCATGCATGTTGTTCATACTTGCATTTTTGTGCACTTGTAGCACACGCTAACATCTTAGCATTAGCGCGCGCTAATTGAGTTACCTAGCGCACGCTACGTATGAGTTGTAGCGCGCGCTACACGTAGTTAGCATGATTGAGACATGTTGGTAGGTGAGATTAGGCCGCGGATTTCATTGGGATTATGTCGGGATGAACCTGGACAGCTTTTTGGGAAAGTCGAGTCAATGGTACTTAGCGCACGCTAATGGTATGAGGCTAGCACACACTAAGTCTAGTACAGTGAGGTCAGTGAACTTTCGTTCAGTCGTTAGCGCATGCTAAAGATAGCTGTTAGCGTACGCTAATTGTTGATTTTAGTGCATGTAAGGCTGTTTATCATACGCTATGCCGAGACACGTCAGAGACAGTAGACTGATAGCCCATTAGCGCACGCTAATTTCAAGGAGTAGCGCGCGCTAATAACCATTTTCTATATATAAGACAGCACCCTCCTTCATTTTCAGACTTCCATTTCAACCCACAACATAATTCTGCGACTTTGAGAGTTACCCTCTCTATCTTCAACCTTCATATCAGCTTCCTAACACATCATTGAAGACGAAGGGGCTTTGAAGATCGGTGTTCTAGATTTTGGGCATAGAGTTCATCAAGTTATTCCAACTTATCCTTCCATTTAAGGTATGTTACGATTCACCAAGCTAGAATTTATGTTCTTAGCTATGATTTGAGCTTGTTTCGGAAATCATTGGACTAGTTAAAGATCTTTTGAGTCCAGCACCATATTTTCGGAGATTAGAACCCGATTATACCTTGTTTTTCCCTCGTTGTTAAGAATGTTGATCAAGCCTTGATGGATAAAAACCTTAGGATGTAGTATCATTACCTCGTTGGAATCATGAGCATGATGTTAGTTAGATTTTATGATTTCCTTTGATGTTCCACCGATGAAATTCATGTTTGCTAGGGATATTTGTTTTGACAATATTCTTCATGTTCTTGAGAATGATGAATCAGCCATGTCTTTGAACTCAACCCAGATCACCGTAATATCATTTTCCTTGCGTAATACTTGGGCATGCTTGTCATCTTGAGTAACATTTATGGTAGAATCATATTAGTCGGACATATGAGAACTTGGAATTGAATCCCATATTTAAACCCAAAATCTTTAATATCTTGAAAATCCTTGAACTCATAAACATCGGCACTTCACCTCCGAAATGATCGTTCAACTCTCCTGAAGTGTATTATCGTTTCCGGTTCAGCTCTCATCTAGTATACTAACCATGAACCGGCCTTACGTCACTATTTTACGATTCTAATATAAGTATTCGGTGATCGTACGTTAGTATCGAGTAGTATGTTAAGTTCCTTGTATCTCTTTTTGAACAAGGTCCGAGCCTTGCATAGGGGTCGATCGAGGGGCGGTGGTGTACGGACGCGTGACATTCGTTGGAGTATTTTATTCTTGCCATTTTCGAGGCAAGTATCATATATTGAGTTTGGTTTATATTGGAACTTTGATCATACATACGGTTTTGTTTATGTTGTCGAATATGAGGTTATTTTCTTTGATTTGTTGTGGTATTCATTATCAATTGTTCGTGTTTGTAATATCTGGATTTATTACAGTGTATTTCATCGGTATTCAACCATGTATTATTTCGGATTGATGATTTTGATTATTGGAGTGTGATATTTAGTGCATGAATATCATTATGCATAAGTATAGAAACATGTATAATTGCTCAAACAACCTTGTGATAGCGCACGCTAAGAATGTATCTTAACGCGCGCTATCGGGCCACTATTAGCGACGCTACACGTAGTAGTAACGTGCGCTAAGGACTCAATTATTGGCGGGCGGTGGCTCGTGCGCCCGGGACATGGGTCCGGATAAGATTCCGCCGACGCACCGGACAAAATCAAGTCAACCATTATTAGCGCACGCTAAGGGATTCTTAGTAGCGTGCGCTAACTTATCAATAATGCAGAAATTATAAATGGGACATCAACCGTGTTGGCTTGCATTTCTTTCGCACTTTCCTCAATCTTGAGAGTTCAGAGAGTTGTAGAAATACTCTTATACACTTAAGAACACATATTGTTGATATTTATACATTGGTTACCACGTGGAATGTTCATGGAAGTGGAATAGCACCTTGGAAGAGCATACAACCAACCGGAGTTGGATTCTACCTTACGGTTCAGTGATCTCGTCATTTTAAGGTATGTTCAATCTATCTCCAGACTTAGAGTTGGATTCTAACGATTTGGATGATCATGTTAACAAGATATGGATTTTCATAGATGAATTATCCAAGTATATCATGTTTGGAATAGTGAGTTGTATAAGCCTGGAATACCTTGATTATAATCATCATGATTCGAATCTTAGTACACTGAATATGTGAAGAGAAGCTTCTATCAATGGTTAACCGAACCTAATAGATGATTTCATAGTAATCTTGGACTAGACGTTAACATCCTTATTGTTAGATAAATCTAAATGTTTGATCATGGAAGGATTTATCTAGTATATATAGGACGTTTATCAACTTCAGTAGGATATTATGGACTGATATAGAGGTGTTGATATCAACCATTTAGTTTTTCGTATTATCGTATGAAGATTTGAAGTCGGAAAGAATATGGTTTTATATTGGCATGCTTATCCTTGAATCCGAAGTTGTCTTTATCCGTATAATCATTCATGAGGATGTAGACATAGTATTCATGGTAGTAACATGAATTATCACGCAAGATTTCGTTGTTTCAAACATGGCAAGAAACAGTTATCGCTCGGCGAAGAAGCGCCATGCGAAGATAGCGACGCGCTATGATATGCGGTGTAACGTGCGCTATCGGCGATTGTTAGCGTGCGCTACGTTTGGTACGTAACGACGCTAGACCATCGACGAGTCAACCGGTGGTCGGTGAGTCGCGACCATGCATCGTTAGCGTGCGCTAGGCTCTGTTGTTTGCGTGCGCTATTGGCGACGTAACGACGCTACAGTACTTAGCGTGCGCTAAGCTATTCGGGCAGATTGCAGCTTATGAACTTTTGACCGTTAATCGAATTGTTTAACATTCATACGACGTGAGATAAATTCTATATCATTTCTTTTGTTAAGGTTTGGTCTCGTTACGTGATTGATTGAGGAGGACGACCTTCGAGTGTTCATTTTCGTGGAAGTATTGTTATTGTCTTCAAATCGAGGCAAGTACCTTAATTTTTTTATGTATTGTTGTTATACATATTGTCGTGCATATATGTCGTTATTGTGTGTCCACCTCGTGTTGGTCCGACGGGATCATCGGGGGATCTATGCTAGCGTGCGCTGGATCATCGGACGGGTTTTTCCACCACGGGTTGGTCTGACGGGATCATCGTGGGTTCTAGGCAGTGAACGCTGGATCGATGGAATTACCATGTGTATGTATTGATATCATGTTGTGATTATCAGTTGTGTATGTTATGTTTGAGTTTCTCGTAGGAGAAGACTCGTTGGTATTTTGTCGTTTACGTTATCATTATTATTCACCGTGAGATATGAATAATATGCTGTGGTACTTGTACTAGCATCGTTGTGCTAACCCCTTCGGGGGTGAACATTTTGTTTGTGTTCAGGATCCAGGAGAGCTGGGAAACAACCACTGGAACAGTATGACGACGAGGGTGCAGAGTGATGTCCCGACCGGGTTTACTTATCTGTTGTTTATTCGTTATTTCAATAAGTACTCGAGTACGAAGTCGGTTATGATATTTTGAATTCGGTGATGTATTATTAAGTTTTGTTGAACAATTGTACTATTCCTGTATTGGGTCAGAACTGATGTACTGTAATTCCGTTATTTCCAATTATTAGTACCTTTTTATACTTGTTCAAATCTTCAGCCTTGTAAATCCTTACGTAAAGGATTTACGGCGCTGTAATATTCCCGAATATATCGGGGGTGTTACAGTGTTGATGAACATATTGAAGTGCATATGTGTATGCATGATTGCATGGTTTATATTGTAAATGATCCGAGGAAGTCATGAGGATCTATGCTGAGGGCGCTGGATAGAATGTCCACCATGCGTTGGTCCGACGGGATCATCATGGGGATCTATGCTGAAGGTGCTGGATCGTTGGACGGGTTTTCCACCATGCGTTGGTCCGACGGGATCATCATGGGGATCTATACTGAGGGCGCTGGATCGTTGGATTACCCTGCATTGTGTTGATGGAATCGTGAGGATTTGCATCGTTGGATTCCGGTGACGGCAATCCGTTTTGTATGTTTTATGATGCATTAATGTCTTATGTATTATGGTACTTGTACTAGCATCGTTTGCTAACCCCTTCGGGGGTGGACATTTGTTTTGATGTTCAGGTAGCCGAGGAGCGGGGAAGCAGCCACAGTACCGACATAACGATGAAGTGGCTCAGTAATGTGGATTATGTTATTTGGTTTTATGATTATTTTCCAGTACTCGAGTACGCATATGTTGTTGATGTTTTGGGGATGTTTTGTAATATTGGACTTAATTAAATTGTTGAACGGGTTTGAATTTCCTTCTATTGATGACACTTTAGTATTATTTCTGTATTTCTTAAATTAGCCTTATAAATTCTTAGAAAAAGGATTTACAGTGTTGTAATTATCTCGAGCATATCGGGGTGTTACAGAATATGGTATCGGAGCTAAGATTCATGGATATCTTGGCAGTTGGGTTTTAGTTGGGTCTGTTTACGTTATTTGAGTTAAGGGTCGTTTATAACATCACTGCTGAGCGAGCATCGTCGTGTGGACCGTGGTTGTAAGTCTCCAAATCTCAAATACTACCGTTTTACTTAATTCCTGTTTTGTGAATATTGACGGACTTTCTTTTAGAAATTTTTGCCTTAGATATTGAGTATTTGTGTTTACAGTATGTTGAGGGGTGGTCGTGGACGCGGACGTGGTCGTGGACGCGGATGTGGTAATGCGATACAGGAGGATTCAGCGTCTACCCCAGAATTATCGGCTAGTCGAACCGATTCCCATTCTGGAGGACAGCAGGGATCAGCAAATAATAATGCAAATCCTAATATGCCGGGAGTGCTTCAACAGGTCGTTGCTCAGATAAACCAGTTTGCTCAGGTAGTTGACCGCATGCAGACGACAATGGGACAACAGCATAATGAGGAAAATCGTGGAGACAAATGGCTTACTGAGGTGGTCAAATTGCACCCTCCAAAATTTGACGGTTCTGCCGAGACACTTACTTGGGATCATTGGCTGAAAGAGTTAGAGAAGATCTTTGAAGGGATTAACTGTCCCGATGACAGAAAGGTTCCGATCGCCCAGTATCTCCTGACTGGGGAGGCTTTCGACTGGTGGGAGGCCATTCGACCTGAGGATCATAATGCTGACTCGACGGAATTCAAATTAATGATGGAAGCGCAGTATTGCCCTCGCCCAGTTAGAGAGGTCCGAGTCCGGGAGTTTTTCTCACCACAAAATTTAGAGGCATCTGTGACAGACGTGATTAAGACTTTTAATCACCAGCTGACCTATGTGCGCCACTTGGTGAGGACCGAGGTGGAGAGGATTTTTCATTTTGACATGCGGATGAAGCCGGAGATTCAGCAATATATGTCCGGATTTGAGTGTACCACTTTGCGACAGTATCAGGACAAAGCACTGACCTACGATATGAAAGAGGCGGCAGTAGAAAAGTCAACGGAAGCAAAAAAGCAGAAAGTGTCTGGAAACTTCACAGAGAACAAGAGTAGTGGGCCCCGCAAGGGCCAATCCTCATTTCATTCATCCAGGAGGCCTCCGCATCCTTCTCGAGGTGGAAAGAAGTTCCGGGCAGCACCAACCGTTTCAGACGCAGGGAGGAAATGTTATAACTATGGCAAAACGGGGCATGTTCGACGTGATTGTTTCGCACCTGCTGTGACCTATTTCGAGTGTGGACAGGAAGGACATCGCGCAACATTTTATGGAAATGCGACTCGATATTTTGGTACTCGCACTCCTACACCAGTTCCGAAGGATACAAGTGTAAACCAAATGCAGCAGAGTGGTTTCCAGCAGCAGAATGTTGGGAAAAGAGAGGCATCCAGTGCTGGGTTCGTTCCTCTGTGTATTTACGAGATGAAGAAGTCAGACGATCAGAACACGGCTGTTGCATCAGGTACGATTCAGATCCTTTTGCAACCAGTTAGTGTCTTATTCGATTCAGGAGCTACGCATTCTTTCATATCCTTGAACTGTGTTAATCATTTGAAAATCTCGTGCTTGTATGATTGTGAACCTTATGTTGTGGTATTACCAAGCGGAGAGAAACTTGTGGGAACCCTAGAAACTAGAGATTTTCCAGTGACTATAGGAGGGAGAGATTGGCCATCAAATCTTATTGTAGTCGACATCCATGGTGACGATTTAATTCTCGGAGACGATTGGCTCAACCGTTATGGAGCTATTTTGAATTACCGAAAGAGAGTCATTTCTATCATTGTCGATGATGGGTCTGAACATTTATTCAAAGGATGGAGACCGGGAAGCTCGGGAAAATTGATTAAAGTTATGAAAGCAGTGAAATTACTGAAGCAGGGATGTCACGGATTTTGGTGTTATGCCATGAAGAAAGAAGGAGGAGTCGAGCTCTCATCTATTCCAGTTGTGAACGAATTCTCAGATGTATTCCCTGACGAACTACCTGGGTTACCTCCACGGAGAGAAGTAGAGTTTAATATCGAATTGGAGCCTGGAGCTGCACCTATTTCTAGAGCACCATACCGTATGGCGCCAACCGAGATGTATGAACTAAAGAAGCAGCTTCAGGAATTATTGCAGAAGGGTTACATTCAACCAAGCGTCTCTCCTTGGGGAGCACCCGTTCTCTTTGTCCGGAAGAAAGATGGATCCCTTCGATTATGTATTGATTACAGGGAGCTAAACAAGGTAATGATCAAGAACAAGTATCCTATACCTCGGATCGACGACTTGTTTGATCAACTACAAGGGTCAAGGGTATTCTCGAAGATTGACTTGCGATCAGGATACCATCAGTTGAGAATTAAGGAATCGGATATACCAAAATCTACTTTCAGATCCCGGTACGGGCACTATGAATTTGTGGTAATGCCATTCGGACTTACCAATGCTCCTGCGGTATTTATGCAATTGATGAATCGGGTATTCTTAGAATACCTAGATAAATTTGTGGTCGTTTTCATTGATGACATATTGATCTATTCGAAAGAGCCTGAGGAGCATGCTGAGCATTTGCGTGTTGTTTTGAATACCTTGAGGAATGAACAGCTTTATGCGAAACTTTCCAAAAGCGAGTTCTGGCTAGGGGAAGTAACTTTCCTTGGGCATGTGATATCAGCTGACGGAGTTCAGGTGGACCCGAAGAAAGTCGAAGCAATCTCGGAATGGGAATCTCCTAATAATGTGAAAGAAGTCAAAAGCTTCTTATGACTTGCTCGATATTATCGCCGTTTTGTAGAGGGATTTTCCAAAATTGCTCGTCTGCTCACTCAGCTGTTGCAGAAAACTCATAGATTCGTGTGGAATGAGAAATGCCAGGATAGCTTTGATGAACTTAAGAGGAGACTGATGACAGCACCTATATTAGCGTTACCAGATGGAACCGAGGGATTCATGGTATACAGCGACGCTTCGAATCAGGGTCTGGGATGTGTGTTGATGCAAAAGGATAAGGTGATTGCCTATGCCTCTCGATAGTTGAAACCGTACAAAATTAATTACCCGACTCATGATCTGGAGTTAGCAGTTGTAGTCTTTGCTTTGAAAATTTGGCGACATTATTTATACGGCACTCATTGTCAGATCTTTACAGATCATAAGAGCCTCAAGTATATTTTTAGTCAAAAGTAATTAAACATGAGGCAGAGAAGATGGCTAGAATTGATCAAGGATTACGACTTGGATATCCTCTATCATCCGAGTAAAGCAAACGTGGTATCCGATGCACTGAGCCGTAAACCTGTTTCTCTTCGAGTGTTGGAAGTGCTCACGTGCCAAACCAGCATTCAACGAGAACTGATCTGCGAATGGATCGAAGTATGGTCACGAGGAGTCCAGGGGCAACTATACGTGATGGAACTAACTTCGTCATTAGTTGAGAAAATCAAAGCTAAGCACCCGAGTGATTCTCTGATTCTTCGGTTATGTGATGAAGTGAAGAAAGGGAAGGCCCCAGGGTTTGTGATTCAAGACGATGGAATTCTCAGATTTCAGAATGGACTTTGCATTCCCGATGATGACGTCTTGAGGCAGACCATTATGAAGGAAGCTCACAGCGCACCCTATTCTATTCACCCGGGCACCAGTAAGATGTATAAGGATCTAAAACAAAACTTCTGGTGGGGAAATATGAAGAAGGACGTAGCAGAATACATTTCGAAGTGTTTGACTTGTCAGTAGGTTAAGATTGAACATCAGCGACCTGCCGGAATGTTGAAGCCACTTCCGATCCCTGAGTGGAAGTGGGAGGACATATCAATAGACTTCCTCACCAGTATGCCAAGGACCAAGACGACAATGAATATGATTTGGGTTATAGTTGATCGACTAACCAAGTCGGCTCATTTTTTGGGTATTAAAAACAGTTCGGGACCCGAAAAATTAGCACGAGTGTTTATTGCAGAGGTAGTTCGGTTGCATGGTACACCGAAGACCATTATTTCGGATCGAGATGGTCGTTTCGTGTCGCACTTTTGGAAGGCAGTTCACAGGGCTTTGGGAACCGAGCTAAACTTTAGCACAGCTTATCATCCTCAGACGGACGGCCAGTCCAAAAGAACTATACAGACAGTAGAGGACATGCTTAGAGCTTGTGCCTTAGACTGGTCAACCGACTGGGAGGTTCGTTTGCCCTTGATTGAATTTACCTACAACAATAGTTGGCATGCTTTCATTAAGATGGCACCGTTGGAAGCGTTGTACGGAAGAAGATGTAGATCGCCCCTGTGCTGGGATGATTCTTCTGATTTGATTGGGACGGAACCAGAGTTGATAGTTCAGACTCAAGAGAAGGTATCTCTAATTCGGGAACGACTGTTGACTGCCCAGAGTTGACAGAAGTCTTATGTAGATGTGTGCCGTCGCCCGTTGGAGTTTGAGATTGGCGATCATGTACTATTGAAGGTTTCTTCTACCCGGGGAATTTTCCGTTTTTGGAAGAAAGGAAAGCTTAGTCCGAGATATATCGGGCCATTCGAGATCCTTGAAAGAGTTGGGGAATTAGCATACAGGTTGGCTTTACCACCATCACTAAGTCATGTTCACGATGTATTCCACGTATCCCATTTACGGAAATATATACCGGATCCCAGTCATATCATTGATTTTGGCAAAATCGAGATAGCTAATGACGGCACCTTCGAAGAGAGACCCATCAGAATACTTGAGAGTAGGATCAAACAATTGAGGAATAAACCAATATCCTTGGTTAAAGTGCAATGGTCATAACATGGAGTCGAGGAGGCCACTTGGGAAACAGAGGATGGTATGAAGACTAGATATCCGAATTTATTTTTATCTTAAGTTTCGGGATGAAACTTCTTTTTAGGGAGAGAGGATGTAATACCCGAGATTTCTGATGTGTATTTAAACCTCGTTATACTGTATTTATTTCATTTTGATCTGAGAATTTTCCTCCGTGCTTTATGATCCTGTGTTGTTGAGCGTATGATTTCATGCATGTTGTTCATACTTGCATTTTTGTGCACTTGTAGCGCACGCTAACATCTTAGCATTAGCGCGCGCTAATTGAGTTAGCTAGCACACGCTACGTATGAGTTGTAGCGCGCGCTACACGTAGTCAGCATGATTGAGACATGTTGGTAGGTGAGATCAGGCCGCGGATTTCATTGGGATTATGTCGGGATGAATCTGGACAGCTTTCTGGGAAAGTCGAGTCAATGGTACTTAGCGCACGCTAATGGTATAAGGCTAGCGCATGCTAAGTCTAGTACAGTAAGTTCAGTGAACTTTCGTTCAGTCGTTAGCGCACGCTAAAGATAGCTGTTAGCATACGCTAATTGTTGATTTTAGCGCACGTAAGGCTGTTTAGCGTACGCTATGCCGAGACACGTCAGAGACAGTAGACTGATATCCCGTTAGCGCACGCTAATTTGAAGGAGTAGTGCGCGCTAATAACCATTTTCTATATATAGGACAGCACCCTCCTTCATTTTCAGACTTCCATTTCAACCCACAACATAATTCCGCGACTTTGAGAGTTACCCTCTCTATCTTCAACCTTCATATCAGCTTCCTAACACATCATTGATGACGAAGGGGCTTTGAGGATCGGTGTTCTAGCTTTTGGGCATAGAGTTCATCAAGTTATTCCAACTTATCCTTCCGTTTAAGGTATGTTACAATTCACCAAGCTAGAATTTATGTTCTTATCTATGCTTTGAGCTTGTTTCGGAAATCATTGGACTAGTTAAAGATCTTTTGAGTCCAGCACCATATTTTCGGAGATTAGAACCCGATTATACCTTGTTTTTACCTCGTTGTTAAGAATGTTGATTGAGCCTTGATGACTAAAAACCATAGAATGTAGTATCATTACCTCGTTGGAATCATGAGCATGATGTTAGTTAGATTTTATGATTTCCTTTGATGTTCCACCGATGAAATTCATGTTTGCTAGGGATATTTGTTTTGACAATATTCTTCATGTTCTTGAGAATGTTGAATCGGCCATGTCTTTGAACTCAACCCGGATCACCATAGTATCGTTTTCCTTGCATAATACTTGGGCATGCTTGTCATCTTGAGTAACATTTGTGGTAGAATCATATTAACCGAACATATGAGAACTTGGAATTAAATCCCATATTTAAACCCAAAATCTTTAATATCTTGAAAACCCTTAACTCATAAACATCGGCACTTCACCTCCGAAATGATCGTTCAACTCTCCTGAAATGTATTATCATTTCCGGTTCAGCTCTCATCTAGTATACTAACCATGAACCGGCCTTACGTCACTATTTTACGATTCTAATATATGTATTCGGTGACCGTACATTAGTATCGAGTAGTATGTTAAGTTCCTTGTATCTCTTTTTGAACAAGGTCCGAGCCTTTCATAGGGGTCGATCGAGGGGCGGTGACATACAGATGCGTGACATTCGTTGGTGTATTTTATTCTTGCCATTTTCGAGGCAAGTATCATATATTGAGTTTGGTTTATATTGGAACTTTGATCATGCATGCGGTTTTGTTTATGTTGTCGAATATGAGGTTATTTTCTTTGATTTGTTGTGGTATTCGTTATCAATTGTTCGTGTTGATGAACATATGGAACTGCATATGTGTATGCATGATTGCATGGTTTATATTGTAAATGATCCGAGGGGGGTCATGAGGATCTATGCTAATGGCGCTGGATCGAATGTCCACCATGCGTTGGTCCGACGGGATCATCATGGGGATCTATGCTGAGGGCACTGGATCGTTGGCCGGGTTTTCCACCATGCGTTGTTCCGACGGGATCATCATGGGGGTCTATACTAAGGGCGCTGGATCGTTGGATTACCCTGCATTGTGTTGATGGAATCGTGAGGATTCGCATCGTTGGATTCCGGTGACGGAAATCCGTTTTGTATGTTTTATGATGCATTGATGTCTTATGTATTATGGTACTTGTACTAGCATCGTTTTCTAACCCCTTTGGGGGTGGACATTTGTTTTGATGTTCAGGTAGCCGAGGAGCGGGGAAGCAGCCACAGTACCGACATGACGATGAAGTGGCTCAGTGATGTGGATTATGTTATTTGGTTTTATGGTTATTTTCCAGTACTCGAGTACGCATATGTTGTTGATATTTTGGGGATGTTTTGTAATATTGGACTTAATTAAATTGTCGAACGGGTTTGAATTTCCTTCTATTGATGACACTCTAGTATTATTTCTGTATTTCTTAAATTAACCTTGTAAATTCTTAGAAAAAGGATTTACGGCTCTGTAATTATCTCGAACATATCGCGGTGTTACACCAAGGGCCATCATACCCCGGGACCAGCCTATCCCACATAGCATGCCAACTAGTTTTGCCCTTCCATGGGCTCATCAGGGAGACGGCAGTAGCCCCCGACCAGTTGTGCCCTACCCGCAACGATCCCCTTCATAGTCAAGTCCTCGACCAGCGACAAGCTCTCCGGACTAAACCGGGTCGGCATGCCTGACTCAGCCAGACCGATGCATCTAGGCAAACAACGCCTTAACACTAATGTCGCCCCCTTTACCCCTCTTGTGGCAAGCTAACCAAAAGGCACGCCTCATTTGGACAATCAACACAAACACAACATATCGGGTCGTGACATCCTCCCCATCTAAATCACAGCACGTCCTCGTGCTGGGGAAGAATGTTTCTTTCCGTACACTGTATTGTCCCACGCACACAAAATGATCGTGGACATACACATACGGCACCATCCATTGATGGACAGGCTCTTCACTCGCGTGCCTCGCGCTAGCCCACAGTGTGCCACGCACATACCGCATCACCAATCGACATCAACCTTCACCCTACGCGCTTTCTGGCGTTAGTACCTCGGTTGAACGGCATTCCCTCAGCCGCTGCAGTTTTCCCGCATGTCGAGGTTCCCATAGTGGCCCATGATTATCCACGCTCTTACACCCCGGTCACCGAAAGGTGGAGCTACCAAAAGTGCGCAATACAAGTGTGTCCACACTCCGGACCGTCTAATCTCACAAGCCTAGGACCACCTCTCATTTCGGCATAGAATCGGTTCATGTTCTCCGCCTAGAAGCCTTGTCAGGAGCCGCACTTCGACCGTGCCCTCTTTGCACCGGCGTTCACTCCCCGCCCTCATCGGTTTCGCCAGAACTTGACCACACCCGAACCATACCGTACTGAGAGAGGTTTCAGCTCCGATACCACGTGTCACGGGATGGGACCTGGGCATTCTGGCCTTGCGAGAGCCTTTTCTTGCGAGCACCTTTTCTTGCGACTCGGGGCTTTTTGAGGATTTCTCGACATATAACCCCTTGAGCTTTCGTTTGCCCGCACGGCGGATGGCTGATGGAGTAATAGTGGGTGTGTCGCATGCTCTCCGTCGCTCCCTTAGGATGTCCACGGCCTCCTCGATTTGTTCCGCGGTTTGGAATTGATCGAGTGAGAGGCTAGGGCCGTCCCTCGGGGGCGAGAGTGTGAGTCTAGCGTCGCCGCGGCTAGGGGTGTTCATGTTGGGATTCCGAAAATAAAACGAAATACGCAGCGGAAATAAATACGAATCCCAAACAGGATCGATCAAGTAACGTATATACGAATAAATAAATACAAAGATAAAGATTCATACCCTTGAAGCCTTTGAAATAAATCTTCGTAAAGTGTAGACGATGATCACGATCCCGTCCCGAACACGAAATCCCTTCGTTCCAAGCACCGAAACTTCGAAGCCTCTACTTCACACGCGTCGTAAGTTGCCCGGAAAATTCAACGTTACTCCGTTCTCCAAGAACACGGCTAGGAAGTTACCGTAGGAATTTTCTCTCTATTTTTTTTCTTGAATTTTTTTCACCTCTAAGATGAAAATTAAAAAAAAAATTCTCTCCCTTCCTCACAAAAAACTCTCGGCCAACAGCTCAAAATTTGCAAAGAAGTTCTCTCTTTTCAAGTGTGTGTGTGTAGTAGTTGTTATAATGTGTTGTTAATATATTATCTCAAACATATAATACAAATCATATAATTGAGATAAAATGTCAACACATAATAACAAAAAATACAACTAACATATACACATGCATGGAAATGATTCCATGTGATGTGGGGAGAGGGAGGGCGGCCCATGGTGGAAGTTTCCTAGAAAACGAGCCGAGTCACTCGGCTCGTGTACCGGACGTTCGTCAAACGACTCCGTTAAATACACTCTGTTTAATCACCAATGTATTTATATTAATTAATTAATCTAATTAATTAATAATATCAAATACAAATATATTTCTCTAAGAAATATAATTTATGAATTAAATTAATCACCCGGTAACTTAATTTTAATTCATAAGACCGCTATATTGATTTATCTAATTATTCATAATTAGATAGCCATTATCTAATATTTATAGAGAGATAATAAATTCACATTTATCCATCAACGCTCCCGATGCGCGACTCGTAGGTCCGTCTCGGTAGGCATTGGGAGGAACTAATGAGTGCGGGCGGCACTTAGCCCGACTAGCGGGCCGCCTTTGTAAACCCGGCGAGAACGAATGAAGGGATCATTCCAGAACCATTATGTCGTGAATACTATATACGTATAGACCCTTTATCAGATGTCCCGGTCAAGTCTTCGGGTCACGGTAAAGTCAAACCCGACTATTGACTAGACTCTATACATATGTTAATGCAAATCAAGACCAACTGATTAATAGTGTATCTAATACGACTATATCAGAATGCTTTGGCCAAAGACTCATGATCTTATTTGCCATTAACCGTATAGGACATACGCCTGCTCACTAACAGGAGATAAAATCCTTTCTTGGCATACAGTAAAGACTGCTACCTGCCCGTATAGTCCGCACTTCGAGGTCGACTCAGCAATTAAGCAAATGAGTCTAACTACTCTAATGACAAACTAAACGTCACAGGCACATCTTCTACTGAATCCTCAAGTCAAAGGTCCACATACACTATCACAACCTTTTGATTCGTCATCGACTCTTCGAGAGTGAATACCGTGTGACTGAATCGAGTATGAGTCGTGTTCGAGTATACTAGTCCCACCAATATACTTTATAACTATGCTATCAAGACGTGCACACGTCCTAGCATCAGTTATACAAGTCTTATTAAAACTTAATGCCCATTTAAGTTTATTGACTTATGACGATTTTCGTAAATAAACTTTAAACACTTCCAATTGCATTTTCTCTTATCCCATAACGAGAATGGAATGTTCAGTTTATTTACATGGACTTCATTTCAATGTTTACCAAGTCAAGAATGCAATTGAAATACAATAAACAGTGAATGAATCGAATTGCCTTTTTATTATTTATTCCATAATTACAAGTACAATGCCCCTACTCTCTCATCCCCTGAGTGGCATTCGAGGGCATATTCCTAACAATCTCCCACTTGCACTCAATTCCACACATCATGATATCCAATACCCATGTTCTTCAGATGTCTTTCCAAGACGGCCTGAGATAATGGCTTAGTCAGCGGGTCAGAGACATTGTCTTCTGAGTCTACTCTTTCCAATGAAACATATCCTTTTTCCACCATCTCTCGAACGATGTGGTACTTTCTCTCTATATGCTTGGTGTTGTGGTGAGCCCTCGGCTCCTTGTCTTGGGCGACAGCTCCATCATTATCACAGAATAGTGATATAGGCAACTCCGCGTTAGGCACCACTTGAAGTTCTTGTATAAACTTCTGCATCCAAAATGCTTCTTTTCTAGCCTCTGAGGCAGCTTGATACTCTGCTTGGCAGGTGGAATCTGCAGTAGCGGTTTGCTTGGAGCTTCTCCAAGATACTGCTCCTCCATTGAGAGTAAATAAATACCCAGATGTCGACTTAGAGTCGTCATTGTCTCCTTGAAAATCGGAATCGGTGAATCCAATCACCTTGATTCTCCACCACCATAAGTAAGAACTAAATCTCTAGTTCTTCTTAAGTACTTAAGAATGTTCTTTACGGCGGTCAATGTTCCCTTCCCGGGTTTGCTTGAAATCGACTTACCATACTCACGGCGTAGGCTAAGTCTGGTCTCGTACACAACATAGCGTACATGAGGCTACCCCTTTGCCGAGGCATAGGGTACCTTACTCATCTCTCTCTTGTCTTCCTCACTTTGAGGACACATTTTCGTGGTGAGATGAATTCCATGTCGCATGGGAAGGAACCCTCTTTTAGATTCATCCATCTTGAATCTTCTCAGATTTTATCGATATAAAGGGCTTGGGAAAGTCCTATCATTCTTCGCGTCTATCTCTCGAAAGACGGATCCCTAGAATATAGGAAGCTTCTCCCAAGTCTTTCATGGAGAACGTTTTAGAAAGCCAAGATTTCAGCTTTTGAGCATTGCTATGTTATTTCCTATAAGTAGAATATCATCTACATATAGTACTAAGAACGCAATGTTGCTCCCACTCGATCTTTTTGTAAACACACGGTTCCTCCTCATTTCGTTCAAGTCAAAGTCCTTAATCGCCGTCAAATCGAAGGTTCCAACTCAGAAGCTTGCTTCGGACCATAAATGGCTCGTTGCGGCTTACACACTTTATGAATATTAGCTTTGGACACAAAACCTTTAGTACATTCCATATAGATTTCCTCCTCGAGGTATCCATTTAGAAAAGCCGTTTTGACATCCATTTGCCATATTTCATAATCATAATAGCGACAATGGCAAGCATCATGCGAATCGACTTTATCATAGCTACGGGCAGAAGGTATCATGATAATCGATTCCTTCCATTTGGGTATAACCCTTTGCCACAAGCCCGGCCTTATAGGCATCAACCTTGCCATCCCCATCGGTCTTTTCTTATAGATCCATTTATTTCCAATAGTCCTCATGCCGGTTGGAAGATCTACTAGAGTCCAGACTGATTGGTATGCATCGAGTCTATCTCGGCTTCCATTGCTTCTTGCCATTTATCGAGTCTACATCCACTATCGCTTGGTCATAGGTGACAGGGTCATTTTCAGCTATCGGGTGTGTCGTGGAGACCAGGTTCCTCGACATGTGTATAGCCATACCTCTCGAGTAAGTGAGATACCCTATCGGACCTTGAAGTGGAGGTTGTGTTACAATAGGTTCGGTTCTTGATCCCCGATCGATGTCTCCTTAGGAGTTTCATTATGCTCTTCCAAAGAGATATTTCTACCCGAGCCACCTTCCCGAATGAATTCATCCTCAAGGAAGTGCGCTTGTAATGCCACAACGACCTATGGTCTTCGGCATGTAGAATAGATAACCCATCGAGTCCTCTGGGTATCCTATGAAACGTCCTTTTATGGACCTCGCTTCGTTTGTCCACCTTAGCCTTTTTGACATAAATTTGGACATCCCCAAATCCTTATGTGATTAAGGCTTGGTTTCTTACCCTTCCACATCTCATGCGGAGTGATAGGAACAGATTTGGAAGGACATCTATTTAGAATATAGGCAGCGGTTAGTAAGGCATACCCCCACAGGTAAATAGGTAAATTAGTGTAATTTAACATAAAGCGAACCATGTCCAACAAAGTCCGATTTCTCCTTTCTGAAATACCATTTAACTGTGGGGTTCCTGGAGGCGTGAATTGTGAAACTATTCCATGTTCCTTAAGGAACTCATCAAACTCAGTGCTCATATATTCGCCACCTCGGTCCGACCGAAGTGCTTTGATATGACATCCAGTTTGTTTTTCAACTAGGGCCTTAAATTCTTTGAATTTAGCAAAGGCTTCATATTTATGTTTCATTAAGTACACAATCCCATACCTAGTATGATCATCTGTGAACGTTATGAAATATTGATATCCGTCTCGGGCTACTTCTAAAGCACCACAAACATCGGTATGCACCAATCCAAGTTTATCGGCAGCCATTTTAAAAGTCCCTGTGAAGGGGAACTTAGTCATTTTGCCTCTAAGGCAAGATTCACAAGTTGGATAGGGTTCTACACCCAATGGACTTAAAAGTCCATCTTTTTCCATTTTCCAACCTTGGTCCGACCAACATGACCAAGTCTAAGGTGCCATTTAAGAGCTTGATTAGTATCTTGCCTACCACGTTTCCTAGTTATAGTGTTCCTTTCTTTGTTTTATTTTGCATGTTCGGATGATATAAACCATTCAACAATGTATTGTTCCAACCAATTTATTTCAAAATAAATTTTACAAGCGCCATTGCCAATGAAGAAACAAAATCCTTTCCGGTCAAGATGGAATGGATATAATGTTTTATGCCCCTTGGGCAAAACAAGTACTTCATCTAATGTCAAAATAAAACCAGATTCTAAACCCGGAAGGATTGATCCAATATCGGTTGCCTCGACACTTTGTCCGCTTCCAACGGTGATCATTATTTCCCGACTTCAAGTTTTCTACTTTGTTCCAGATCCCGATTTATAGTACAAATGTGAGAAGTGGCACTGAATCGAGAATCCATGAAGCAGAATATACGGTAGCGGAACAATTAGTTTCAAAAACAAAAGTTCCGTGCACTGATGCGCCATTAATCTTGGGACAAGTCCTTCGCGGTGGCCCACTCACCGCATTCAAGGCATTTGTCCGTAGGTTTTGGACCGCCTACCTTTTGAACCTTTCGGCCTTGCCCTTTCCTTTGCACCCCTTTCTTGGGTTTATCTTGCTCGTAGGTCTTTTTCTTCTTGTTCTTGGACCTCTTAGGCCCGGAAGAAATCACAAGAGCAAACCTCTATCGGTTTAGTCTTCATGTTAGGCTGCGCCGTCACCGGTTTATTCATTATCGGCTAATGTGCATGTAATTTCATTACGGTTGAAATTCATTACAAGCTGCGTGAAAGAGTCGGAGTAGAGATTGAAGGATGAGATCAATTTGAAGGGATAAATCCATATTAAAGTTGAGCACCTCGAGCCTCTCAATCATAGAGATCATCTTGAGGACGTGGTCTCCCACTTTCTCCCCTTCTTTCATCCTAGCCTTTGAACAACCGCTTTGATATCTCATATCTAGCGGTCTCTACCGTGCTCTCCATAAAGTTCGGTCAAGTATGCGAGAATCGCCAGCAGAAGTCATTTTCTCGTGCGCTCTCTGCAGCCTCATTAGTCATTGAGCCCATCATAAAACCACGGACTAGCACATCATCCTTGACCCATTTTTCATGGACGTCAATGTCTTCTGATTACCCCTAGTCGGATTGGAGTCGGTGGAATGTCCGCCTCAAGACGTATCCCGAGACTCCATACCGAGTACAATCATCGATTCCGCAACCACCAACAAAGTTAGGGCGCTTAGGAGATTCTTTTCAAGTAGTATTGCAAGTGGGTTTTTAGCCATTTTAGAGAGATTCAATTTCGTTTTCTGCAAAGATTTAGACAAGATTAAATTAGTGACTTGTTTAATTATGACCGAGTATAGAATTTAAGGGCTTGTATAATTCTTGTCTCGGATCCCACTAATTTTATCGGAATTATACACTCCCATGTTATAATCCGGAAATCATGGTTAGATCGACTTCTTAGCGGTGATCAAGTTCTTTACAAATTTTAACAGATGCAACCTATCAGGTTTCTTGCCAATTAATTTCTGTAAAGTGGTGTCTAACACCAACCCGTCTAACGGATGATTTGATCTTCTTTTACCCCTAGTCTTCATGCCCTCAACCTATCAGGTTTCTTGGCAATCCAGACTATCTAAGTTGTTGACCATCAACGTCTATCAGTTTGACTATTGAATCTCACCCGGAAACCTATCAGGTTTCTAGGGGCGAAATTTATCACCAACCGAAGGCATCTAATGCACTCAAGAATTTTTCAACCTCTACCAAATGTACTACCCCGATAACTCGGAAGCATAGCACACCAGCTCGGGTATCAATTTTCTACGAGTTTGATGGAGGGTAGGAAACCTCGTAACCTTTTTCAAACTTAGTCCATTTGTAGTCGGGATAATTTCGCGATTAATGTTACACTTTGCACATTAATTCAATTATACGCGCGTTTGTTGGTTAACAATCATTCAAAATGAAAATCAAAACAAGAACCTAGTTACTACCAACATATAGCTCATGGACCTAATTCCTAAGAAATCTTGGGCCAAGCGAATGACCCAATAAAAAAGCAGTCTTGATTCTTCGTCTTCTCGGTCGGTTGTCTTCGGTCTTCTTCATACCCAAAATAATAATTACATCATTGAAAAATTGCATCCTATACAAGTTTTTCTAGTAAATATAAATAGGCTCAAAACGGCCTTTACAACCCAATCGAATCGAACAAATCAAAAAACTAAGTCCACGAGCTATATCACCATCACATAAGGATTCCATACAACATGTAATGGCAACGAAATTAAACAATTAATCTTAATATAAATTAATCTAATCAATATAAAGTGGCATTAATATTAAATAATCAATTAATATATTAATCCAATCAATATAAAATTAATCTATTCAATTTTAATGGTATTAATCCAATTAATACTAATATTCGTCATTTTAATTCGTTCGAAGTAATCCGGCCAAAATAATATTCTCGTTTAATTTATTTCCCTTAACACAAAAATATTCCAAATATTAATTTAGTCAAATTAAAATCCAATATAAATTTTGGGAAATAATTACAACGAAATATAAACTTAAAAGCAGTCCGGATAATTCGGTTTTAGGCCTAGGCGGTTCGATTCAAAATCGGGCCAAAAACCCGAGGGTGCTGGCCGAACCAAGCTTGGCTGGCCGAGTCTGATCGGCAGGCATCAGTGCCTCTCGGCAGTGCGGCGAGACATGGCCGAGCATGCTCGGCAACCCGGCAGACAGGCAAGGCCGCCAACCGCCGGCACTCCCGCTTCTTCGTTTTGGCCGTTTCAAAACGTGATGCTACAACGAACAATTTAAAATCTACGATTATTCCAAACATGATTCTAAATCATAATCATCATCCAAAAGCATTCAAAATGCACAAATAATCGTATATACGGAAACATTGACCTCGCTCCGATACCACTGTTGGGATTCCGAAAATAAAACGAAATACGCAGCGGAAATAAATACGAATCCCAAACAGGATCGATCAAGTAACGTATATACGAATAAATAAATACAAAGATAAAGATTCATACCCTTGAAGCCTTTGAAATAAATCTTCGTAAAGTGTAGACGATGATCACGATCCCGTCCCGAACACGAAATCCCTTCGTTCCAAGCACCGAAACTTCGAAGCCTCTACTTCACACGCGTCGGAAGTTGCCCGGAAAATTCAACGTTAATCCGTTCTCCAAGAACACGGCTAGGAAGTTACCGTAGGAATTTTCTCTCTATTTTTTTTCTTGAATTTCTTTCACCTCTAAGATGAAAATTAAAAAAAAAAAAAAATCTCTCCCTTCCTCACAAAAAACTCTCGGCCAGCAGCTCACAATTTGCCAAGAAGTTCTCTCTTTTCAAGTGTGTGTGTGTGTAGTAGTTGTTATAATGTGTTGTTAATATATTATCTCAAACATATAATACAAATCATATAATTGAGATAAAATGTCAACACATAATAACAAAAAATACAACTAACACATACACATGCATGGAAATGATTCCATGTGATGTGGGGAGAGGGAGGGCGGTCCATGGTGGAAGTTTCCTAGAAAAGGAGCCGAGTCACTCGGCTCGTGTACCGGACGTTCGTCAAACGATTCCGTTAAATACATTCCGTTTAATCACCAATGTATTTATATAATTAATTAATCTAATTAATAATATCAAATACAAATATATTTCTCTAAGAAATATAATTTATGAATTAAATTAATCACCCGGTAACTTAATTTTAATTCATAAGACCGCTATATTGATTTATCTAATAAATCATAATTAGATATCCAATATCTAATATTTATAGAGAGATAATAAATTCACATTTATCCGTCAATGCTCCTGATGCGCGACTCGTAGGTCCGTCTCGGTAGGCATTGGGAGGAACTAATGAGTGCGGGCAAGACTTAGCCACTAGCGGGCCGCATGTAAACCCCGGCGAGAACGAATGAAGGGATCATTCCGTAACCATTATGTCGTGAATACTATATACGTATAGACCCTTTATCGATGTCGGTCAAGTCTTCGGGTCACGGTAAAGTCAAACCCTACTATTGACTAGACTCTATACATGTGTTAATGCAAATCAAGACCGACTGATTAATAGTGTATCTAATACGACTATATCAAAATGCTTTGGCCAAAGACTCATGATCTTATTTGCCATTAACCGTATAGGACATACGCCTGCTCACTAACAGGAGATAAAATCCTTTCTTGGCATACAGTAAAGACTGCTACCTGCCCGTATAGTCCGCACTTCGAGGTCGACTCAGCAATTAAGCAAATGAGTCTAACTACTCTAATGACAAACTAAACGTCACAGGCACATCTTCTACTGACTCCTCAAGTCAAAGGTCCACATACACTATCACAACCTTTTGATTCGTCATCGACTCTTCGAGAGTGAATACCGTGTGACTGAATCGAGTATGAGTCGTGTTCGAGTATACTGGTCCCACCAATATACTTTATAACTATGCTATCAAGACGTGCACACGTCCTAGCATCAGTTATACAAGTCTTATTAAAACTTAATGCTCATTTAAGTTTATTGACTTGCGAACGATTTTCGTAAATAAACTTTAAACACTTCCAGTGCATTTTCTCTTATCCCATAACGAGAATGGAATGTTCAGTTTATTTACATGGACTTCACTTCAATGTTTACCAAGTCAAGAATACAATTGAAATACAATAAACAGTGAATGAATCGAATTGCCTTTTTATTATTTATTCCATAATTACAAGTACAATGCCCCTACTCTCTCATCCCCTGAGTGGCATTCGAGGGCATATTCCTAACAGTTCAAAACCGGATATCCGGACTTTTGGATATCCGAAAGTTCAGATAGTAGATTTTGATATCCGATATCCGTATATCTGGAAAAAAATATGAATTTTATTCGGATATCCTTATATTCGAAAAAAAAATATTCAGATTTGGATATCGGATATCCGAATATCCTAAAAAAATTCGGATATGGATATCGGATATCCTAATATCCGAATACCTTCTATTATTTAAAATATAAAAAAATAAAAAAATTAGGATTTTTCGGACATTTCGGATATCCGAATATCTGATTTTTCTGAAAAGTACTATCCAATATCCGAATCCGAAGTTCCGGATATCCGAACTTTGGATATCCGAATTTTCGGATATCCGAAACTTCGTATTTTTGGATATTTCGGATCGGATATCGGATATCAGATATTTTTGAACACCCCTAGCCACGGCTGCCTTCCGCCATAGGTTGGGACTCGGTTTGGGCCGGAATAAGACATCCGGCGGATCGTAAAGTGGCTCTCTTCGAGGTGGTTGCAGACGTCATTATCTTGAAGGTTTTTCTTTGAAAACAGTAAGTGTTTCTTCAAGTATATGTTCCGGAGAACAGTGAGTGTTCTTCAAAATGGTCGGAGAGAAAATAAGGGTAAATGCCCTCCTTTTAGCGCTAATTGTTGTTACCCAAAATATTATACCTAATAGTTTGCTGGATATGGCTACGAGTGAGTAACAAACAAAATTCGAGAGCACGTATGAAGGAATGTAAATAACACAAGATTTGTCGGGGTTGTTAGTCCCGGGCTTGAATGCTCTCGCAAGATATTATTAATACGAATACTGATTTGGAGTACAAATATTAATGTTAGAGTATGATTACAATGAGTGTAATGACCCTAGTTATCTAGTTCTTGAGTGTTGGTGATTGCCGGAAGAACCAGAGTTAATGCTCTGTGTGTTCTTGTAACAAAGATGAAGTGTTGTGTTTTTAGCTGTAGGATTCAACTGTGTGAATTTGAACTGTTTTCCACTGTGTGAAATCGACTGTTTCTGAACCTCCTTCCAATTGCTGGAGGTCTCCTATTTATAGAAGTGGAGGTAGTTGGGATGCCTTAATCCCAAAAGGACAATTGCCTTTCCTGTATTAAAGTAAGCGGGCGATCGTCTCAGCACATCGGCCGGTTTCCTTAAAGTCCGCAGCCGCTACTGGGAGCCAGCTGTGCGAACCAATAAGAAGATAACACGCGCCTCACGTCGCAGTCCTGGGAGATCCCACCTAGGACCTTTCGGCGGGTCTGTCGGTAGGTGAGAGGTTGTCCACATCATCCACAGCTGGTGAAGGGCTGGAGTCAAAAAAGCCTTTTCTTGCGGCGCCATTTGCGGATCTGCACGTGGGTCTTCATCCCGAGATTCGGTCTTCGTATACTTTGACGGATGTTTGGCTTTACACGTGGCATAAGACGGTCGTTTTGGTCGGGCACTAGAGACGATCACTAAGTGCCAAGAGGCGATCTCCCTGGACGTCGATCGCTCGGTACTTGATCTTGACCTAGCATCTTTGTTTGGCAAGTCTGCCTTGGTTCATTTGACACTGACGTTGGTCGCTCGGCCCTTGTGCCGATCGCCGTTGAGGCGTATTAATCACCGCACAACAGTCACTAGTGGATATTAACAACCTTCTCCAGCACATTAGATCTTATATATGGCGGATGGCATTTCTGTTTCTTTGGGGTACATATAAAGAGAAATTTTAACAACTTTAGGCCAGCACCAAAACTGTCATCCATTATTTTATTTTTTTTTCGAAATTCTCTATTGATTTTTTGAACCTTAACAAATTCAAAAAAGAAACTGAATATAATGCTGAAAAACACATGAATTCGATGCTGAAAAATGAGTGAAAAGCCTCTCCCTCAAAAACCTGGATGATGTCTGAAATCACCTAGCTAGAACGTGCCAGAACCAGTAATTGAGAGATTATTAGGTTGGGTGTCTCCAACTCCACGCACTATATTCTGTTAGTTGCAGGAAATAAATGCAAAGGTTAATTAAATAGATACTAAGCATCAAGCCTCCCGCTATATTAGATACTCACTCCGTCCAGCCTAGGTGCTATATTTGGAACAAAATTAGTGCAATTTAAGTGAATGTTTTGTTGGTTCTATGAATTTCCAACAATGTAATTACAATAAAAATTACAAAGAAAGACAACCTATTACAATCTTAATAAATTAAAAGCTAAATTAAAATTACAATTTAGCAGAGGCGAGATAACTCTTTCCGTAAAACAATTTTGCCCCCGTATAAGAGCAAACGGCTCCGGCAATACACTACAAGAAATCTGGCATTCTGTGGCGAACAATTTCGTCACCGATAGGATACAATTTCGTCGCAAATTGTATTCTACGACGAAAATTAGACCGTCACAATTTCGTCGCGGAAACCGCGTCGTTAAAGAGATATCACGGCGAAATATTGTTTCGTCGCAGATGGTATATGTTTCGGCGACGAAACAAATTCGTCGTGGATAGTGCGCAATTGGTGACGAAATGCTTCGTCACGGAAAACTAGACAATTAGTGACGAACTATTTCGTCACGGATATTTAGCCTTCGGTGACGAACAATTCGTCACAAAAGCTAGTGGACAGTTTACTTAGAGAAACTTTTTGTGACGAATTATTGCGTCACCGAATGTTAATTTATGACAAAAAAAATATTTTACATAGGACTCACCAAGCTCAATTTGAAACTTAGTCTGAAATTTACATATTGCTCAAGTAGATTAAATACATACAATAAGATTAATTTAATAGAAATATAGTATGTAATTAAGCAATTTACGTACACCAAGTCTTTCAAATGCCACATGCTTGTCCTCATCCTTAAGGGCTTTCCACTTAGTTGGCACGGGAATGAGATTACGAGCTATTATTCCAAGCTCATTTGTTAACTTGGTAGATTGTTTGGCTTCAATCGGCCTCCCCTTATCTTTCACTATTTCAATAGGCATCAAAGTCTTGGATGCTTTATTTATCCTTTCTAAATCTTTGCCTCTAGTTTTATCGCAAACTCTCTTAGCCATAGTTGAAGCTATATTTCAAATAAAATAATCCATATTAAATTTGAATTTGTGAAAAGAATCAGGGAAAATATATAAATATACATTCAATCGTTGCTAAAAAGATTCCATACCTGTACTACTTCCAGTGGTGTTAGGAGTTGCAGGCTCTGATGAGGCGGTTTCGTGCTGAATAGCATCCAACCTAATCCTTTTTCGACTCCCTGGTGCCATGCTGAATAAGATAGAGCGATAATATTATAACATTATAAAATGAATACTAATATTTATATATAATGCATACTAATTTTAATAAAACCTATAAAATTTCATTAGTAAGCAGTAAGCATTCAATCAAAATGTCATCTTCGTAATCAACATAATCATCATTACATAATCATTAACTATTAATTAGAGTCACATAATCAATCTATGTCACTATCATTATCATCATTACAAATGAGATCTTCAAAATCATCGCAATATTCAATTAAAGTGTCATCTTCGTCATCAGAATCATCATCGATAAAGTCCTTGTCATTCGTAACACATTCAACAACATTAGCAAGTTCATCATCTGCATCGCCTCTATTTAATAAGCCAATATCTCCTTCGATAACATCATCATATCAAATGACTTATTGCTCCAATGATTCATCACTTTCAAATGAAGAAACTTTATAAGAAATGAAAGTGTTGAGAGCCTCTTGCAATTAGGATAAAGTTCACGATCCGCCTCTCTTAAAAGTTTCTCAAAACCACCAAATTCCCCCTCAACATTGTTAGAAGCTTCATCGTCAAATGAATCCATTGGATTGTTATCCACAAACGTTCCACCATATATGTCTTGTAACATTTCTTGCATTTCATCCCCTTCACCTTCATTTTCTGTTTCATCGGCATCCTCTTCTCCACTATTATTGTGATCATTCATAAAACCATACAACCCTTGCATAGATTGTTCCCCGTGATATATCCATCGGGTGTAAGTTAGTGAGATCCCGTACAAGAATAAATGATCCTCTACTTCATCTATAGATCTAATATCAACGTTCAAGCATTCACGACAAGGGCACCTAACCTTACTCGATACTCCCTTCTGCTCTTTAGTAAATCGAATAAAAGATCTAACGCCTAACACATACTTTTCAGAAAATCTATTTGGCTCTTGCATCCAAGCCTTATCCATGTACTTCTAGAAAAGTTACAAAGGAAAAAAAAAAGAACAAAAACAACATAAGAGACACTAGCAACTAAACTAGAAAGTGATAGAAGAATTCATTAGACGACAAAAGTCAAAATAAAACCCTAGATGGAAACGAGTATCACCCAATTGATTAGGGAAGAAAAAATTTAGGAGGAAGCTTTGTTGTGGAAATTAGGCCAAAAATAGAGTTTTTAATCCAATCAAATCTTCAATGGAAAGATTCACAACAACCATTCAATGGAAATGCTTTGCATGTGTTTTAAGATGGCCCAATCGAATGATTCATGAACCAAAACACATAATGTCCAGTTTCGGACCAAAATGTTCGGGCGAAAACATACCTTACTGTGGTGAGGATGAGGCCGGCGAAATAAGCGGAGATCTTAGAATGGAGGCGTGAAAGATGGAGCCAACGAAAGGAGCGATCTTAGAATGGAGGCCAGTGAAATAAGCGGCTAAGATGGAGATCGAGAGACGATGAAGTGAAAGTACGCAGGGAGTGAGAGAGACGGAGTGACTTTTTTTTTAATGTGGGAAAGTTATCCATTAATATATTATATTATTTTTTTTAATTTCTATTGTAGTACCTTACACGACGAAACTAACTCGTCACGCAAAAAAAAAGTCCTCCGTGACGAAAATTTCGACACCAAATGTTTCACTAGAGCGGGAGAAATTGGCGCCATTTATTTATTATCACTATCAACGACGAAATTCTTTTTTTCGTCACCCATTGTTTTACATAATCAGGATTTGGGGAAAAATTATTTTCGTCGCGCAAAGGATACTTTGCGCGACGATATTATTTTCGTCACTAAAGAATTCGTCACTGAATATCATATTTCTTGTGGTGATATGTCCCCAAGATACAACTGCTACACGTTTCTGAGTTATGTGCTCTCCAAAACTCAGAACTCCGACGAACGTTCAAGTGCTGGAAACTAAGCACGAAAACAAGAGAGACATATGCTCCAATATGTGATATGCTTGTATTTTGTCTATGTTCTCGTGTATGAAATGAAATGCAACCAATTACAATCTTTATAAATTAAACGCTGAATTAAAATTACAACTTTAGCAGATGCGAGATAACTCTTTCCGTAAGATAATTTTGCCCATGTATAAGAGCAGACGGCTTAGATAATATGTCCCCAAGATACAACTGCTACACGTTTCTGAGTTAGGTGCTCTCCAAAACTCAGAACTCCGACGAACGTTCAAGTGCTGGAAACTGAACACGAAAACAAGAGGGACATATGCTGCAATATATGATATGCTTGTATTTTATCTATGTTCTGTGTATGAAATGAAATGCAACCTACTACAATCTTAATAAATTAAATGCTGAATTAAAATTACAACTTTAGCATATGCGAGATAACTCTTTCCGTAAGATAATTTTGCCTCCTTATAAGATCAGACGGCTCAGGCAATATGTCCCCAAGATACAACTGCTACACGTTTCTGAGTTAGGTGCTCTCCAAAACTCAGAACTCCGACGAACGTTCAAGTGCTAGAAACTAGGCACGAAAACAAGAGGGAAATATGCTAAAATATGTGATATGCTTGTATTTTGTCTATGTTCTGTTGTATGAAATGAAATGCATAAGACTCCCTTTTATGGGGTCCAATTCCACTCCATCAGGTGGGGAGTTGCTACATATTAAAGTGCCATTAATTCTCTTTAATCCTTCAGCTGGAGAGTTACCTTCATGAATAGTCTCATTTAATTCGAACGTTACATTATGGAGTGTGAAAAGTCATATTCCAGAAGCTAAGTTCTCAACCTGCCTCATTTCAGCCGAGACCAAATATCAGATCAGATGGGTTTTCAGCCTCAAATATCAGATCAGGTGGGTTTTCATCCCCAAATATTAGATCATATGGGTTCAGTCCCAAATATCATATCAGATGAGTTTTCAACCCCAAATATCACCTGAGTTTTCAACCCCAAATATCAGTTGGGTTTCCAACCCCAAATATTATATGAGTTTTCAACTCCAAATATTAGATGAGTTTTCAACTGTTAAACTTGGTTAACTCTTCACCATTTTAATTAAATGGCCAACTTTAATCATTTATTTCTCACTCACCGAAAATCAATTTTGAGAAAAATAAAATCCTACAAATATCTCCTCGAAACGTAGATTCATAATTTAATATTTAATTCCCAAGAACTAAATATTTTATTATCATTATATTGGTTTAAATTGAGTCAAAACTTATTTTTCTAAAACCAATTTACAACAATTCCCTACATGAGTGGAAATAAATGAATGCATGAATGCAGACTCATATACCCAGTTTCCGTAAAACACTGTTGCATGGGGAAAGGTAGTTTTTGGCTTTGAACCTTCCTTAGTAAGATATCGTCGGATATACCGGCGGCTTAGTGGACATTGTGCCTTGAACTAATCCTCCTTGGTGTATACCGAGTCAACGACACTTACACAACAATGTCTCAACACCTTCCGTTCTCATAGTTGTGTCCGTTTTGGCCATGGACAACATCTTGGTTTCCTAAGTGTTTATTCAAGGCTGCCTATCCTCACACTTATATAGGTGGTCTCCTGTTATAAAGTACCCTGAATTACTTCTCCTTTTCAATGATAAGGAACCATTAAAAGTCCAGAGACTTAACCTCACCACATTCACAGGACTCAGCACTTAATCTGCTCTATAGGGATGAATTTATTATAAGCGCTTTTCAATAGAACTTTCATAACTTTATTTTCTCATTGAATCAAGTTTCTTGGATCTCCAGTCTTCAAGGTTGGATAACACACCACTATGATCGTTCTTTCAAGATGTGGATTTTAATCCCATTCCCTCTAGGAATTTATGAAATTGATCTCTATTCAGACATTTAGTGAGTGGATTCGCCAAATTAACATTTGACCTCACATAGTCAATAGATATAACTCCATTTTTGATAAATTTTCGCACGGTATTATGTCTCCGATGAATGTGTCATGGCTTACCATTAGACATAAGGCTCTGTGCTCTTCTAATTTCTGCTTGGCTATCGCAATGGATCATAACACTAGTCACAGGCTTCTTCCAGCATGGAATATCCTCAAGAAAGTTACGAAGCCATTCAGCTTCTTCTCCAACTTTATCTAGAGCTATAAATTCCGATTCCATAGTAGATGGGGATATACAAGTTTGCTTGCTTGATTTCCAAGTTATAGCTCCACCCCCAACAGTAAATACATACCCACTTGTAGAGTGAGAGTCTTTCGTGTCTGAAAACATCAGTATATCGTTCCAAAACTACATGATAATTACTATAAAATATCCCATAACTTAGGGTGTACGTTAAGTATCTTAAAACCCTATTCAGTGCATTCCAGTGCTCTTTATTCGGATTACTCGTGAACCTGCTCAACTTGTTGACAGCAAATGCCAAGTCTGGCCGTGTACAATTTGTAATGTACATCAGGATTCCGATTACTCTTGAATATTCTACTTGAGCCAGTGGATCACCTCTGTTCTTACTTAAGTGAATACTGGTATCAACAGGTATTTTTACAGGTGGGCTGTCAAAAGCGTTAAACTTCTTCAGCAACTTCTCAACATAATGAGATTGTGATAAGAAGATACCTTCTGACGTTCTGATAATTTTAATTCCAAAAATTAAATCAGCGCCTAAACCCAAATCCTTCATGTCAAAGTTTCGACTTAAAATCCTTTTTGTATTCACAATTACTTCATTGCTACTACCCATGATTAACATATCGTCTACATATATACAGACTATGACAAATGACTCAGGTGTGCCTTTAATATACACACATTTGTCACATTCATTGATCTTGAATAAATTTGCCAATATAGTTGTGTCAAACTTCATATGTCATTGTTTAGGAGCTTGTTTTAGTCCATACAATGACTTCAACAGTTTACATACTTTCTTTTCCTGACCATGCGCAATGAAACCTTCAGGTTGTTCCATATAAATTTCTTCTTCTAATTCACCATTCAAGAATGCAGTATTCACATCCATTTGATGAACCTCGAGATTGTGCAATGCAGCAATAGCAATAAGCACTCGAATAGAAGTTATTCTGGTTATTGGGGAATATGGGTCGAAGAAATCATAACCTTCTTTCTGTTTAAACCCTTTGGCAACAAGCCGGGCCTTAAACTTGTCTATCGACCAGTTATCTTTGTATTTCCTCTTTAGAATCCATTTACACCCTAAAGGCTTACATCCTAGTGGAAGATCAATCAGTTCCCAAGTATAATTTTGCATGATGGAATCCATTTCACTATGAATAGCTTCCTTCCAAAAAGGAGCATCAGGACTAGCATAAGCTTCCTATATCGTCTTTGGATCATCATCAACTGCATAAGTCTCAAAGTCAAGACCAAAAGACTTAGCCTTTCGAGCTCTCTTACTCTGTCTTGGCTCTTCATTTATAGGATTTGAACTACTTACAGTTTCAAGAGTTCTTTTGTTTGAGCTTGTCACAATCCTCTCTTTACAAGGATAAACATTTTCAAAGAAAATGGCATTTCTTGACTCAATGACAGTTCCTTCATGCATATCAGGAATTTCATATTTATGAATTAGAAATCGATATGCACTACTGTTATATGCATAATCTATGAATATGCAATCAACTGTCTTTGGACCGATTCTTACTTGTTTTGGTTCAGGTACTTCAACATTTGCCAAACACCCCCACACTTTAAAATATTTGAAAGAAGGCTTGCGCTCTTTCCACAACTCATACGGAATTTTATCTTTTCCTTTGTGTGGCACTTTATTCAGAATGTGGTTAGCTGTAAGAATAACTTCCCCCCACATATTTTGCGGCAATCCTGAACTTATTAATAAAGCATTCATCATTTCTTTCAGGGTTCGATTTTTCCGTTCAACAACTCCATTTGACTGAGGGACATAAGGAGCAATCATTTGATGAATTGTGCCTGAATCAGCACATAATTGTTCAAACGGTGCTACATACTCACCACCTCTGTCACTTCGGACTGCTTTTATTTTACAGTTCAGTTGATTTTCAACTTCATTTTTATACATCTTAAAGGCTTCGATTGCTTCATCTTTGCTTCTCAAAAGAAACACATAGCAATATCTTGTGCAATCATCTATAAAAGTGACGAAGTATGTTTTACCTCCTTTAGTTTGCACAAATTTTAGGTCACACACATCAGTGTGAATTAATTCTAGAGGAATAGTATTCCTTTCCACTGAATGAAAAGGCAATTTAGCCATTTTTGCTTCAACACATACTTCGCATTTCTTATTAAGTTCAATATGGGTTTTTGGAATTAATTCTAGATTAATTAGTCTTTTAATTGATTTTAGACCAACATGTCTCAATCTAGAATGTCATAAATCTGAACACTCGAGCAAGTAAACAGAAGAAGGAGCATTATTATTATTACTTTTATTTTGCCTTCACGGCTTACAGGCATCACATTCATTTTGAATAATCCCCTGTCAAAATAACCTCGACCAAGGAACATTCCAAACTTGCTCATAATAAATTTTTCTGACTCAAAAATTAGTCTAAACCCATGACTAACTAGTAGAGAGCCTGAAATTAAATTTCTTCGGACGTCTGGGACATGCAGCACATCCTTAAGCAGAAGCTCCTTTTCAGAGGTCAGCTTTAAGACCACATTCCCCACACGTGCAATCACAGAAGAAGCAGAGTTTGCCATATGCAATTTCCTACCATCAGTAACAGTGTAGGAAGAAAACATGTCTTTTTCAGAACAAACATGAAAAATAGCCCCAGTATCAACGTACCAGGTGCGGTGATTCTCCACCATATTGGTTTCAATCCATAGCTGAGACCTCCTCGCCCAGCTCCTCAACCATGGCTGACAGCTCCAGATCTGGCATGTCAACATCGCCATGTTCAACCACATTGGCAACTCACTTGCCTTTGTTTCGCTGATCAGTTGAACTTATTGGCAAGCGACAATCCTTTGTCTTATGGTTTGGCTTACCACAGTTGTGGCAATTTTCAGTAAACTTCTTTACCTTAAATGGTTTTTTCCCTTTTTCCTGAACATGGTTCAGTTTCCTCTTTTTGCTAGAGGATCCATGTTCAAGCACTTTGGCCTCCATAGGGCCTCTCTTGAACTTAGAATCAGAATTTCGGTTGTCTTCCTCAATTCTGAGTTGAACAACCAAGTCCTCTAAGCTCATTTCCTTTCGTTTGTGTTTCAGGTAATTTTTGAAGTCCTTCCAACTAGGAGGCAACTTTTCAATTACCGTTCCCACAACAAATGGTTCAGGAAGGATCATTTCTTCGTCATTGATTTCATGCACAATTAATTGAAATTGTTGGACTTGTTCAATAACGTTTTGAAGTCCGTCATCTGAAAGTCCAGGTAGCGTCCGATCACGAACTTCTTGGCACCAGCATCATCGGTTTTATACTTCTTCTCCGAAGAATTCCAGAGCTCTTTGGATGTCTTGATTTGACAGTACACGTTGTACAGAGAATCAATCATCCCATTCAGTATCGTATTACGGCACATAAAGTCGTCGTTGCATCACTGATCGTAAGCAAAACGCTTCGTAAGATCAGTTTCCGTCTCACTGACCACAGGAGGATCATCCTTGAAATAAATAGCAATTCCCAAGGTAGTGAGATAAAACAGCATCTTTTGCTGCCATCTCTTAAAGTCAACACCCGAGAACTTCTCGGGTTTCTCATTTTTGCAATGGTAGGTGCGGCTGACTTTAGCGTGGCGTGGCATATGACATCGATTGCCATTGGAATTACAGAAAGATAAAAATTGTCTTACGATTGTTGGTTCTGTGAATTTCCAACAATGTAATTACAATAAAAAATACAAAGAAAGACAACTTATTACAATCTTAATAAATTAAAAGCTAAATTAAAATTACAACTTTAGCATAGGCGAGATAACTCTTTCCGTAAGACAATTTTGCCCCCGTATAAGAGCAGACGGCTCAGGCAATATGTCCCCAAGATACAACTGCTACACGTTTCTGAGTTAGGTGCTCTCCCAAACTCAGAACTCGTGACGTTCAAGTCTTTGGAAACGGGCAGCAAACAAGAGGAAATATCTTTGATATGTGATATGCTTGTATTTTGTCTATGTTCTGGTGTATGAAATGAAATGCATAAGACCCCCTTTTATATGGTCCAATTCCACTCCATCAGGTGGGGAGTTACTACATATTAAAGTGTCATTAATTCTCTTTAATCCTTCAGCTGAAGAGCTACCTCCATGAATAGTCTCATTTAATTTGGAAGTTACAATATGGAGTGTGAAGAGTCATATTCCAGAAGCTAAGTTCTCAACCTGCCTCATTTCAGCCGAGACCAAATATCAGATCAGAATGGGTTTTCAACCTCAGATATCAGATCAGATGGGTTTTCAACCCTAAATATCAGATGGATTTTAACTCCAAATATCAGTTGGGTTTTCATGTTTTAAACTTGGTTAACTCTTCATCATTTCGATTTAAATGGCCAACTTTAATCATTTATTTCTCACGCACCGAAAATCGATTTTGAGAAAAATAAAATCCTACATTTATCTCCTCGAAACGTAGATTCACAATTTAATATTTAATTCCCAAAAATTAAATATTTTATTATCATTATATTGGTTTAAATTGAGTCAAAACTCATTTTTCTAAAACCAATTTCCAACGTGTTTGGATGTGATAGATATATTAGTTTTGTAAGTATTGATGGTCAGTGTGTGACGTAGATTAAATAGTAAAAAATATTGATGATAAGTGTTTCATGGAGATTAAAAGCAAAAGAGTGATGTTTTATGTGATTTGAGGTATTTAATGAAATATAACACTTCTAAAAGAACTTCTAAAGGAATACTTTTCTTGGTGAAATATAGCAATTCAGACGGGACGGAGTTGAAGTGAGTCCCTCAGTTGAAGAAATTAATGGTTGATTTGAACCAGTGCTTTCAGTTTGCGTTGCGCACGTACAGAATTGCGTAGTGTAAAATAGCGTAGGCAAATTGAGCATGACATTTTTTAAGTTAAAAAAATAAAATAATATTCCTATATAAAAACACTAGGTAAATAGATAGAGAGAGATTAAAGATAGAGATTGATAGCCTGATGAGGACAAGCCCATCCGATTGAGAGGGAGAGAGAGATCGCCCGATGAAAAAAGCCTGCTTCAGAGAAATATTTACTGGTACAGGAAAAACTCAGCAAGGACCCCAAGATTTGATAATCTTTTTTTTTTTTGGAGATTAAACGGGGCTAAAGGCCCAAAGAGAGTTAGACAGGAATCAAACATGGAGTAGAAACTCCAATTACATCAGCATCAACAAGCAATTTAATATTAGTAGGAGGAGAACTAAAAAAGGCTATGCCATCTTCATGGAGGCACCCCATATTTGCAAGCTTGTCAGCAACTTTGTTGGCCTCTCGGTAGATGTGGATGATACGAACATTGGAGAGGGACGCAATAAGCCGTCTTATTCTTCGCACAAGCTGCTGCCTCCCCGCCGTGCTTCCAGGCTCGTTCCTGTTCAAGCAATTAACAATAACGACTGAATCCATTTGCAGCTCAAGAGATGTTACTCCTTTGCTGATGGCGAGTGTCAGACCTTCCCTGGCTCCCCACAGCTCGGCCAAGTACGCCGATGAAACAGCCAAGTGCTTGGCAAACCCACCCAGCCAACGACCCTGCGAGTCACGCAAAACTCCACCACACCCAGCTAAACCGAGATCAATTTTCGCCATCCGTATTAACAGCCATCCAACCGGACGGAGGAGCCCTCCAAGAAACATCCACCTGCTGAACAAGTCGTTTGCGCATATTCACGAGTGTGCTACAGGGTAACACGGCCAGGGTGCAAGGGCCTGAAAAAATCCTCATCATGGACTTGTTTATTGCGCCGAAACCATAAATTGTAGCAACCAGAGGCCCAAACGTTACACCATTCCAGAGTCCCATCCACCACCGAATTGTTGAAAAGATTAGCACTCAACCAATCATCCAAATCAGCACCATAAAATATCATGCGCAAGTCTAGAGGAATTAATGAGTTCCAAAGCAAAGTTGCTTGTTGACAATCACGCAAAACATGACTAATATTTTCAATAGCATGACGACAAAATGGACAATTTAAATCGCCATTCCCCCACTTACCACAATATTCTCTGGTACCCAATTTCCCATGGAGGATTTGCCAAATGAAGCAGCGAACTCGCTCCGGAACTTGCAGCTTCTTCCACATATCCTCTATCAAATTGCTATCATGGTTACTAAGATTTGATAATCTTTAGAACTTCCGCAAGCTAGTTTGTATACATCAAGTGATCCTAGCTTATAAGTCATATACTCGAAAAGAGGGCTGTCTTTTTGATGAAACATCTGTGGTCAATTCACCAGAAGCTACTACATAAGGAATGCAGATAGTCATGTACCGAGTCTTGCTTTTTAGCCACCACATTTTACTTTTTTGCTTCTCCATGTCGCCAAGTCTCCCCAAACATAGGACCAACAATAACAAGATGTAGATCTTCTATCAGTCACTAAGCCAACCCCATCGGCATCCGTCTTCAAGAAAACAACGAACCTTTCCCTGGGCTTCCTTATAGATACTTCAGAATCTAAATAGCTGAATCTAGGTGTACTTGGTATGGAGCATGCGTAAACTTGTTTCTTGGTAGGGAGCATGCGTAAACTGGCTTACCATGCTGACAGCAAAAGCTAAACATCAGTCTTGCGTGAGTTAAATAGAAAACCATTCAGACAAGTTCCTGATATCTACCTTTGTCGACTGATGTACTTGTATTCTGATCTCCTAGTTTAACATTACGTTTTCTTTGAGAAACAGATATACCTAAGCACACCGAGATCTTCAATTTTTAATTCATCCGCAACACTCCTTTTCAAGGAAATTTATCTCCGAAATATCATCACTTTGTTAATATGATATCACCAAATATGGCAGTCCATATAGTTGATGACTTGTTTTGATAATCTTTAACAAGAAGATCTACTTCAAAGACACTTTACCAACAACCCCCCTAACATGAATTAACCAAAGGTTAGGAATAAATAAGGAGATCAGAAAAATGTATAATAGACAACATAAACAATCAATATTACAAGTGACCTGTTGATGGGTCATCAATCATCTGATCTGGTACACGATCCGACTCGCAGTCAAATAAACAGCCAATATTACAAGTGACCTGTTGATGGGTCATCAATAGCCTGGGCAAGAATTACTATTAGTAGGATGATGACTTGATACTTCCATCTCATGATTTAACACCTGAAGACATACAAATATATAGTGTAAGCCACACTACATAGATTATTATCAAATTATGAACCGCTAAAATACATATGGAACAATAAACATAAGGTCTAAAATTGAATGCAACAATTACAGAAATAACAATTGTGAGCAGTATCATGCACAAATGACAACTCTTAGCAACTACTGTTGTTTCTCAAAACATAAAGCTGATTACAGTTAGTTGGTGAAGACAATAAATGGACATGGAGGAAATCATAAAAAACAGAGACGACTAAACGATGCAGTAAGTCTGGGTTTGATGAAATAACAACTCCCCACACACTGGCAGGAGGATATTATGAAAGCTTAGAGCCATAGAGGTATATTAAAGTTACATAGAGGGAGGGGGGAAAAATCACATAGAGATTTATTAAAAAAAAGGTACGAAAATGGCAACCTGCAGCTACGTGGGAAAATAACAATAATGAACAAAGAAAGAAATGAATCTTGTTTTATAGCATTAGTAAATACGCCATGCAAACAGCTAGGGTAGAGAAACCCACACATTTGAAGGGGCCATAAGGTTACATATTAAATACAATACTACAGATACGGAAGGCAGTAAAATATAGCTCCCATAAGTGCCATAACAAAAAAGATTTAGCTCCACTAGTTTTGTAACCCAAGAGAATTAAATTTATTTCCAGAAAAATACTATACATGACCCAGTCGTCCTCTGACTAGGGGGATTGTGTAGGTGGAAATAGTTACTCGTACTTAGTAAGAATGCAACTAACATATTTGTATGGAACTGACAAATTTTTTTAGCCCCGGTGTTGTACTACCATTGCAGAGCAACAACACAAACATAACCAGAAAATGACAACATTAAATAATAGAAGTGCACATATATTGAAATTAAACTTAAAAGGTTAACAAGATCCATAACAAGGGATTTTAAAGGATATCATATATTAAAAACATCAAGCTTACACTCAATGCCTGAGAGAATAAATGAGAATGGTAGAAAATAATACCTGAACCCCACCCAATCCAACCACAGTATAGCACAATTTGCTCGTAATGGTGTTTATGAAATTAATGCTAGTTCTCATATACCAGGACATTGGTAGCAAAGATGGAGGTTCATAATTCATTCACTTTGTTACCTCGTAACAACTTTATGACCCAAAGTTCTTAAAGATCTCCAGACCACAAAGATGGAGGTTCATAATTCATTCACTTTGTTACCTCGTACAACTTTATGACCCAAAGTTCTTAAAGATCTCCAGACCACTTTTCGTGGCCATTCTCCAAGTTATACCGTACTCCAACCCACTGTCTTTCTTAGCCCTCTATCCTTCATTATCTTTCTCACTTGTTCTACCTCTTCCCACATCTCCATAGAACTATAGAAGTCGGAGATTAATATGTGATACCCGTCATTTTCTGGATCAGCTTCAATGGCACGCTTTGCTATCTTTATACCCATCTCAGCATTATTGTTCATTTTGCAAGCAGATAACAAAGAGCCCCAAATTCCCCCATCAGGAGCAAAAGGCATTAACGAAATGATAGATTCAGCCTCGTTCAGACAACCTGCTCGTCCATAAAGATCTACCATGCAAGCAAAGTGCTTCAGTGTGGGTATTAGAGAATATTTTTCCATTTTATCAAACAGAGATGTAGCCTCGTCAATCAATCCAGCATGAGCGCAAGCTGAGAGGACAGCAAGAAACGTAAGCTCATTCGGTCTGACATCATATTCTTCCATTTGTTGGAAAATCTCAATTGCTGATTTCCCATGTCCATGCATCCCATAACCAGAAATCATCACGTTCCAAGATATAACATCCTTCTCATTCATTGAGTCAAAAATTTCTTTTGCCATGTCAATTTCTCCGCATTTTGCATACATATCAATCAAAGCTGTGGAAAGAGAAACTTCATATCCGAATTCCATTTTGTTGATAAAATCGTGTATTTTTCTTCCTTTCTCCACGGATGCAATCTGAGCACATGCAGACAACAAAGTTATTAGGGTCACTGTGTTAGGCTTCATACCTTCTGAAATCATTTTGTCAAAAAGGGTTATAGCCTTGACATAATTCCCATTTTCAGTGTAAGCCGATATAAGAGAATTCCATGTTGCAATGTCCCGATCAATTTGATGAAATAACTTCTGCGCCATAGTCAAATTTCCGAATTTTCCATACATGTTTATAAGTGAATTTACAACCGAGACATTCTCAAACAAGCGCTTTATAATATGGCAATGTAAAGACAGACCAAAACAAATTGTTCTCAATCTCGAGCAGGAGAAAATCACAGACATTAAGGCATTCGAATTAGATTCGATTCCCTGATACTGCATTTCTCTGAACAATGTTACGCAGTCCATCTCTAATCCTGATTTTTCATAACCAACTATCATAAAATTCCAAGACTCTTTTTCTTGAGTATGACCTCCAACAAAGAGCTTCTCCGCAACATCCAAGAGGCCAAACTTACAATACATTGAAACTAGTGAACTATTAACAATCTGAGCGACACCATAATTTCTCCTTAAGATAAAACCATGAAACGCCTTCCCTTCAGTGACCTTAATGGAATTCGCAAAACCAGAGATCAAGCAACTAATTACCATCCCATCCGGATAGATGTCATTAGCCCGCATCCTCGAAAATAAATGAAAACATTCATCAATGTGTCCGAACCTCGCATGGATGCCAATAATGGAGGTCCATGAGAACAGATCCTTATTCACAACTTCACAAAATGAAACTCGTGCATCCTCAATAATTCCGCACTTTGAATACATTGACAAAATAGCAGATTGTATCATATCTGAGGACACAAATCCAGATTTAAATGCTAATCCATGCAAGCACTTGCCTCCCACCAATGCACTTAAATCCCCACAAGCTTGGAACCCCCCTTCTAATGTCCGAAAATTCGGCCTCTCAGCATCCCCAGCAATCCTATGCATCTCGGTAAGACACTGCAATCCCTTCTCACTCTCACCATTCTGCACATACCCAATCACAAGCGCAGTCCAAGCAATAACATCTTTCACGGGAATTTCATCGAACACGAGAGAAGCCTCCCCTACTATTCCACATTTTGAATACATATACACAAACGAAGCCCCAACAGCAAAGTTTCCATGAAAAAGATTCATTTTCGAGACCAACCCATGAACAGTCCTGCCAGTTTCTAGTGACCCGAGTTCCGCGCATGCCGAAACGACCATTGGTACCGTAAATTGGTTAGGCAAATTTCCGAAAAAACGCATCTTGGAGAAAAACTCAACGGCTTGCAAATAATTTCCATTAGAAAAATGGGCTTTAATGACGGAGTTCCAAAGGAAGGGGTCTCTGAAATCGAGGCAATCAAAGACTTTGACGGAAGAAAAAGGCTGGCCAAGTGAGGCATAAGACGCTATCAGCTTTGAGGCTATGAATTTATTGTGTGCATTACCAGTTGCTATGATGTAGGCATGGGTAGAGAGAAGGATCCTGGATTCCAAGATATTGTCGAAGAGGAAAGAATCAATGCGTTTGTTAAGGTAGCTGGCTTTTGAATCGACATTCGAACAAGACGAGCAGAAGCGTCTGTGGAGCTTTGGGAATTTGAATACTAGCATGGGGCTGCGAGAGCTTAAGGCGGAATGTAAAAAAACTGTGCAGTTCGTGGTGGCACTGTGGCAGTGGTGGATGAAGCCACAAAAAAACGATTCAAATGGACATGGTATTGGCAGCCGAGAGTTCCAGTACCCAGCACACTTGCCTCCAAAGTTTCCCAACCCGTCGAAATTTATTTGGTTAATATTTGTCTTTCTCATGATTATTTCCATTATTTACCCAAACACTCCTTAATCTTTGGTTCTTGATTATAATGGAATAAAACAAAATAACTCAATAAACTGGCTGCACTTCTTTTTATCATAAAATACTAGTCATTCCATGCAATTCTCAATGCAATTTTCATTTTGGATCATCCGGAAACAGGCTCTCTGTGTTAAGACAGTGGTAAGGCTGCGTACATCCGATCCCTCCTTACCCCACTTTTTGCGGGAGTCATTGAGGCATTGGGGTAATGTTGTTGTTGTTGTTTCTCATGATAAGGGTTTGTGTTATAAAGAGATTATGATTTTGAGGTATGATTGTTATTAATAATTGAAGTCATATTTATAGAAAAACTGCAAATGGAACGATCATAATTACATAATTATATCAGGTGCATAATAATTATTCATATGAAATAAATAATGTCATGTCACTTTCACAAGAATACTAATTCTTGTGTTTGACTTGTCATTATATTTATAACATTCCCCCTTGAATGACTATTACAAATTTTAAGAAAAAATCGATGGGAGAAGAACTTCCAAATTGCTTGTAGTCGAGCTTGTGACGATTATATCTTGATGCATCATAATGTTGCTAGGAAAACTTTGTAGGATAAAACCTCAACAATTTGTAATCCCGTATATCGCTCCCCCTTATTTCAATTATTCTTGTATGTGTATTCATGTGCCGTCTCAATAAAACCTCGTGGGGCAAAAATTGAGTGAATTATATGATTCTCTTTCACATGTATATTGAGTGTAGGAGTATCTATCAACTGTCTCAGTAAAACCTCTTGAGATAAAAACTTAGTGAATACGTCATATATATCATTTGGAGTATCCATGTGTTGTCTCATTAAAACCTTGTCAAGAAAACTCAGTGGGAAAAAACTTGATCGAAGGAAAAAAGTACAACCACTCCTTCTGTTTTCAAATCTTTGAGGAATAATTTTGATCTTTGCAGTTATCCTCATTATGCCATGAATATGCCTCGTTAAAACTTTATTAGAAAAAATCCAATGGGAAAAATCTTAATGAAGGGGAAACCCCAATGGGACAAAACCTCAATCAAGGAAATAGAGTGCAACGCGTATTTTATACTATTTGCCCCAGACATTTTAAAAATCCAACACAATCTCTTTTGAAATTCCATATTAGTTGTGATTAAGCTGCCTCGTTAAAAGCATTGCTAGGAAAACCTAGTGGATAAAACCTTAGTCAAGGAAAAGATACCTTAATTTGAGTCATTGCACACATTGATAATATATTTAAAATCTCCCCAGGAGTTTCTTTTCACTTTTTGTAAGCCCATATGTTGTACTTTTATTATAAGGGCATATATTTCAATTCTGATGGATTTCAATATCCTCATTTCACAAATCACTGATTTCAATCCTCAGTTCCAGTATCCATATTTCACAAGTATGGATGTCATTGTTCATATTTAATGGATTTCAATATTCTCATTTCTTTCATGGATATTTTATTTCATTCATGGATATTTTTATTTCATTTAATATCATTACTTCATGGATATCCTCATAGCATTTTTCATATCCCCTTTTCAATCATTGATATCCTCATTACATTCACAAAGTTATTCCTTTTTATTGTGTCGACGCATTTTAATTTCATTTATTTCACCGTAGCGACATAACTTGTTGAGATATCTCATTATCATCCTTTAGGATTACACATTATAGTTATGTCTATATACTTTTTAAAAGTATATGCCTCCTATATTATTTGATTTGATTTATATTCAGGGAATTTATTTATTTATCAAAGCAGTTGTAGTCGGTATCAGAGATTAATAATCTTTCATGCAGCTTTGAACTTCATGTTCATATTTCAATTGCGAGGATATAATGTGATGCATTTCATATATATCCAACTACTCATACTCCCCCTCACGTTAAGAGATTTCTTGAGCACCACACCCATAGACCAGTATCTCAGTATTCATCTTTAGTCATGGGAGTTATTATATTCTTGATACTGGATGGAGGACTTTAAATAATTTATCAAAATAATATCCCACTTGTATGCGCATATTTGATCCTTCATGGATCTAGTCAAGTGTATTTGGGATATATTACTAGCTTTATTTGATCTAGAATATATAATCAAATCGTGAGCAGATCATCATCTCGTAAATTCCCGATTATGAGTCATACATACATGTGACTATCTAGCGGATCCAAAATATCTAGTAGTTCACATGTAGAGAGAGTGGGCTCATACTCCCCCTTAGTATATTCCAAATTTATTAGGGATTCATTTCTAATAGTGGCTAGTAGTGATACTATTAATCGAGAACAAATATATAAAAATAAGATATATTTATATCACCACATAGATATTATATTGACACATCACGTCATCTTTCGGTACCATTATTGCATATTATTATCAACATGGATGGAGCCGTCCCTCCCACATCCATATTATGTTCGTTATTCAAATATAGAACCATAGTACATACGCTTCAGGACGCGGAGTCAAATCTCATACGCGTAATTTCAATATATAAATAGATTATCATTTTATTCATACCCATACATTGTAACACCCCCAAGACATTCAGGGCATATTACAGCGCCGTGGACTCCACACTATGGAATCCACCAGGCTAACGTACCAACAAGACATTTGACAACGACAAACAATCATCAATGATACGACAATTCAAATAAAATTACAATCCGACAATAAAATCCAACATCAATCCATTTCCCAAAACAGGAACACAATATTAATGATTTTGAAATAAGAAGTACTCGAGTACTTAAATCAATTTTATAATACAAAAGTCCCAAAACAAGACATCAAAAGTAATAGACTGAACTGAACACCAACAAATGACTACTGATCAGTATCACGCTTGCCCATCATCCTCATACGGCTCAAGTGCTCGTTTGTCCCCACGATCGATACCTGAAATACAAAAAGTATTTCCCCCATTTAAGGGGTTAGCGACAACTGCTAGTGCAAGTACAATCCATTTGAACTACATTCTAATCAGATGAATATATGCGCCAAAAAGTCATTTTAGAAAACATTTTATATTCCGGAATATTTATGATGTACAAACACAAAACACATTATCTCCAACAAATCATAATTCAAAGTTAACCGTTGGCACGAGACTCACGGCCACCGTACCCCGCAGAGCCCCGTCGGACATCCCTGGGTGGCTAATCACAGTCCACGATACGCACACTCACGGCAATACGTATCCCTAGAGGCCCCGTTGGACCATCCCTAGGTGAACATACACATAACCATCCACAACAACCACGATATAGCCATAATTCAAATACTAGAACATGTAAACAAATGTAAAGTACTTGCCTTTGAGACATTCTTGAAGAAACGGAAGTGAAACACGACTACGAACGGTCCGGGTGGAAAACGACGGTTCCTAAACGAAGGATCAACATAGTTCAGTCCCAACGGACAACAATAACCGATCGGAATACACCCATAATCCCCGATTACATAATACGACAATGGACGATCAATTGATACGGGCGAGGGTTTACGCAAAATATCCCCGTATTGATAATTCGCGGATTAAAATCAAGGAAATTGGATTTGGAATCACTCAATAATAATAATCAGTGAGGAATATCACAACATACTAGAATAATTCGAGTCCAATTAGCAAAACCCGGAAAACCCCCAAATTTGACGAGTTAGGGTTCTAGACGAAAATACCTTGAATTCGGACGATGGATGATGATTATGCTGATGATAATATGTTAACACGACTCTACGGTGATGGAATTTCAAGAGAACTCCGATCAGGACCGGTGGAAATCTCCTCTGAGGTCGCACGTCGAAGAAACGAAGGGAAAAGAATAAAACTGCTGCTCTAAAACTGCCCGCTGGGCTTATATAATTGTGAAGTTAGCGCACGCTAACTGCCATATGTAGCGTGCGCTAACGGGGCCGTGGCCAGTCCGGTGGCTCTGCCACCATTCGTTAGCGACGCTAACAATAGGGGTTAGCGACGCTAGCTTGCTCGGTAAGCGCACGCGAAAGCGAGGGTAGCGTGCGCTACACCACGGATTAGACCTTTGCGATGTCACATCGGCGGTGAGTCTGTCGAGGGTATAAAACACGAAGCATACGCAGCGAGACCGAATCCGGGAACATAGGCGTGAAGCATACAAGACAACGGAGCTAAGCTCGAAGGAAAATACAATTCCGACCAGGACGGTCCGTATCTGACAACGAAACTAAGATTCCCTAAACTATTAGGAAATTACAAAAATGGCCCAAGTGCCCGAAAATCACGAAACGACGTCGGATTTTCAAACCGAAAGTCTCCACATGACCAACTCAACCATACGAACTTGTACAAACCAAGAAACAACGAAAACGAACGAGTTTTACAAGAATCGAACGTTCATGCGGCAAAACATGCCATAAAACGAAATTACGTGAAAACATCATCAAAACTCATCCAAATGGAAAAACTCCAAGAACAAAATAGATTCAAAATGTCGAAACGGTTACAAGCGAGTCGATAAAAATAGACATACACCAAAAATGAAAACTGCTAAAAATGGAAAAATTTCGGATATTACATTCTCCCCCTCTAAAATAAAGTTTCGTCCCGAAACTTAAGAATCAAAAAGCTCGGGGTATCTCGAACGCATATCCTCCTCTAGCTCCCACGTCGCTTCTTCTACTCCGTGCCTCGACCATTGCACCTTAACCAAAGGAATGGTTTTGTGCCTTAACTGCTTGTCACGATGCTCCAAAATTCTGACGGGCCTCTCCTCAAACGTAATATCCTTCTCGATCTCCACGTCCCCAAAGTCAATAATGTGGGACGGGTCCGGAACGTACTTTCTGAACTGGGAAACGTGAAATACGCTATGAACATAACTCAGCGACGGAGGTAACGCCAAACGATACGCTAACTCACCGACTCTCTCTAATACCTCGAAAGGTCCAATATATCTCGGGCTGAGTTTCCCCTTCTTCCCAAAACAGAAAACTCCCTTCGTCGGAGACACTCTCAACAGAACATGATCTCCCACTTCGAACTCCAAAGGTCTACGCCTAACATCCGCATAAGACTTTTGTCGACTCTGAGCAGCCAACATCCTCTTCCTAATCAATTCAACTTTCTCCCTCGTCTCCAACACAAGGTCCGGCTCGGTGCCAACCAAATCGGACGGCTCATCCCAACATATCGGTGATCGGCAACGTCGGCCATAAAGTGCCTCATACGGTGCCATCTTAATCGGCAGCGTGCCGGCTATTATTATAAGTAAACTCAATCAAGGCGGATGATCCCCGGTCACTACTCTCGATCTAACGCACACGCACGCAACAAATCCTCGAGCGTCTGAATAGTATGCGTTTGGGTGCCATCGGTGCGGGATGGAGCAAGTGCTCAAACGCAACTGTGTCCCCAATGCCTTATGTACCGCCTGCCAAAAATGCGATACAAATCGGCCATCTTTGTCTGAAATAATGGTCCTCGGCGTACCATGAAGCCTCACTATCTGAGCGATAAAAATACGAGCCAACTTTTCTGCACCCCAAGTATCCTTGATGCCCAGAAAATGTGCCGACTTAGTCAGTCGGTCTACAATCACCCACACCATATTCATACCAGTCTTTGTCCTCGGCAAACTCGTGACAAAATCCATAGAGATATCCTCCCACTTCCACTCCGGGATAGGAAGTGGTTTCAACAACCCGGCTGGCCGCTGATGCTCAATCTTGACTTGCTGACAAGTCAAACACTTAGCCACAAACTGAACTACCTCTTTCTTCATATCGTTCCACCAGAAATTTTTCCTCAGATCTTTATACATTTTACTCGAGCCCGGATGGACTGAGTAAGGTGACGCATAAGCCTCTCGCATAATACTCTGTCTCAATTCCGAGTTGTTCGGAACACACAACCGACCTCGGAATCTCAACACTCTGTCCTCATGAATAACGAATCCCGGGGCTTTCCCCTTCTCTACACTCTCTCGAAGCTGAATAAACATCGGGTCCTCTAACTGTCCCGACTTAATGTCCTCGACCAGAGATGAAGAAATCTCAAGAGTACGCAACTGCCCGGAACTCTCTGGCAGTACAATCTCAATGCTCAACCTCATAAACTCTCGCTGAAGTCCCGACTGGGCCGTGAGTAACTCAAGCGCCCGAAGCGACACCGATTTCCGGCTCAAGGCATCTGCTACCACATTAGCCTTGCCCGGATGATAAAGGATCTCGAGATCGTAATCCTTAATCAATTCCAACCATCTCCTCTGTCTCATATTAAGCTCCTTCTACGTGAAAATGTACTTCAGGCTCTTGTGATCGGTGAAAATCTGACACGACGAGCCATACAAGTAATGACGCCAGATCTTCAACGCAAATACAATTGCGGCCAACTCAAGATCGTGTGTAGGGTAATTCAGCTCGTACGGTTTCAGCTTACGGGAAGCATAGGCAATCGTCCTCCCGTGCTGCATAAGTACGCATCCGAGCCCTTGGCCCGAAGCATCACTGAAAACTGAGAAACCATCATTACCACTCGGTAAAGCCAACACGGGAGCGGTCGTCAACCGCTTCTTCAACTCCTCAAGACTATTCTGCCTCTCATCGGTCCACACAAACTGTTGGGATTCGGTGCCTAAAACGAAGGCCCAGCGGAAGCGGTAAAACTAAAATTAATTCGATCCGAATCCCTACGAGGATCGATCGAGCTACGTATATACGAATATATAAACGAAAAGCAAGAGTCGTAAGAAACTAACCCTCGAAGTCCGTTGATTAAATGGTAACCTTCTCTTGAGCTATTCCCCAAGCTCTTGAACGATCCAACGCCGAAAGCACCGCGTCTCTACTTGCCACGCGCCGGAGAAACGAACGGAATGACAACACCTTGCTATCCTCCGAGGATACGGCTAGAGCTAGGTGATGAAGCTATATATGTAAAGATTACTACACTCTAAGTGTTTTAATCTTACTCTCTCTTTATGTCTTGATATTTTTCTCTAAGAAAAACAAGAACAAGGTTGAAGAAGAAGATGACTAAAGAGAAAACAATTTTCTCTCTCTCTCTCAAACTCAATGATACGTAAATGCCAAGAAGTGTTGTAAGGATGAGAGATCAAAGTCTTCTATATATTCTTATTCAACCCACATGAAAACAAATACATATATCATGATTTGATTCCCCATATAATGTATATGATACTTGTCCCCTCAATCGCATGAGATTCCAAAACCATGATGGGGACAAGTCAATACACACACATGGTAATAAGTGGGGGGTTGGCCCATGCTAGAAAACGGTCGAGTTCGGTTCGTTTCGGACTCCCGTGAGTCCAAACAGATAAACTCCTATTCCGTTCCGATGTATTTATGTCGTTTAATTAATCCAATTAATTAAACATATCAAATACAAAATAACATAATTAATTTCTCCAAGAAATAATTATATTCATGAATTAAATTAATCACCCAGTAATTTATTTAATTCATTAGGCCGTAAATCAATTTATCGATAAATCGATTTAAACATCGAATGTTCCAAAATTAGATATCGATATCTAATATTCATAATGAGAGAATTAGCTCGATTCATTCCGTTGTCAATCCTAATGCGCGACTCGGTAGGTCCATCTCGATCGGCAATGGGAGGAACCAAAGAGTAGTAGCACCACCTAGCGGCTGGTGGCCTACACTGCTGTCTGATCGAGCGAATGATTGGGATCATTCAAGAACCATTCTGTGAATACCAAGATACGTATAAACCCTTCTTTCAAATGTCCCGATCAAGTTATAGGGTCACGGTCGGTCAAACCATATCAGACTTGACGCTATGCATGCGTTAATGCAAATCGAGATCATCGGTGCCGTGTATCTAATATAACTAGCTCCAATGCTTTGGCCAAAGACTTATGATCTCATCGCCAATAACCGCATAGGACATATAACCCGCTCACTAACGGAGAAAGAATTCTATCTTGGTATTCGGTAGGACTGCTACTTACTGTCAAGATGCACGTCGAGGTTGACCCCGCCTTAGGTTTACGAGGGTCGAACTACTCTAATGAAAATCTTGACGTCACAAGCACATCCCTACTAAATCCTCAAGTCGAAGGTTCACGAATACCTATCACAACCTTTCGATTCCGTCATTGGTTGTCGGAGTGAAATCCATGTGACGAATCGAGGGTGAGTCGGTTCTAGTATACTAATCCATTAGCATACCTATAACGTGTGCTCCCACTAACCATTAGTGTTAAGCACTCTCCACGTCAAAGAACACGTCATACAAGTCTTCACATAAACTTAACGCCTGATCAAGTTTCATCGACTTGCGAGCGATTAAGTATTTGAGCTATAACCTTTCCAGTGCCGACCCCCTTATCCAATAAGGAGTGGAACGTTTTGCTCTCAAATACATGGACTAGTTTTTATATGTTTATTTACGAGTTAGGAATGCCAGTAACTACCAGTAAATAAAGAAACATTCATTTGCCTTATATAAATGGTTTACATAATTACAAGTACAATGCTCTCACTCAACAACCTCTGAGTGGCATTCGAGGGCATACTCCTAACAATCTCCCACTTTCACTCAATGCCACACACTATGGTATCTAATACCCATGTTCTCCAGATGACGCTCCAAGCTAGTCTGAGATAGTGGCTTGGTCAGTGGATCGGCGACGTTGTCGGCCGAGTCTACTCTATGCAAAGACAATGTATCCCTTGCGAACAAATTCTCTTACGAGATGATACTTCCTCTCTATATGTTTGGTCTTTGTTGTGAAACCTCGGCTCCTTGGCACGTCTTCTGACTCGTCATTATCGCGATCTGGTAGACAGGCGGCACATGGTATCATTTGAAGTTCTCCTAGAAACTTCTTAATCAGAACCCTTCCTTGGAAGCCTCCGAGGTCGCTTGATACTCGGCTGACAGTGGAATCGCGATCGCGCTTTGCTTGGCACTACGCCAAGATCTGCTCCTCCATTAAGAGTAAATATGTAGCAGTGGACATCGAGTCGTCCTTGATCCTTGGAAGTCCGAATCGGTGAATCCCACCACATCCAAATCTCCACCGCCATACATAAGAACCATATCTCTCGTTCTTCTCAAGTACTTGAGAACGTTCTTACTGATCGATGTTCCCTACAGGTTTGCACGAAACCTACTCACCACGCTTACGGCATGCGCAATGTCAGTCTTGTACACAACATAGCATACATAAGGCTACCCACGGCGAAGCATATGGTATATTACTCATTTCCTTGCGTTGTTCCTCACTTTGAGGACACATCTTCAAGGTGAGTTTTATTCCATGTTGCATCGGTAGGAACCCTCTTTTAGAATCATCCATCTTAAATCGCTTTAAGATCTTATCTATATAGAGGGCTTGGGAAAGGCCTATTGTTCTCTTTGCTCTATCCCGGTAGAGTCGAATACCAAGAATATAGGTTGCTTCTCCCAAGTCTTTCATGGAGAAATTACTCGAAAGCCAAGCTTTCACATAACTGAGCATTCCCACATCATTTCCTATTAGTAGAATGTCATCTACATATAGTACTAAGAATGCGATCTTGCTCCCACTAACTTTCTTATATACACAAGGTTCCTCTTCATTTTGCACGAAGTCAAACTCTTTGACCGCCTCGTCAAAACGAAGGTTCCAACTCTGTGACGCTTGCTTGATCCATAAATGGAGCGTGAAGCTTGCACACTTTCGAATATCGACTTGAGACACAAAGCCTTTAAGTGCTCCATATAGATTTCCTCCTCGAGGAATCCATTAAGGAAAGCCGTCTTTACGTCCATTTGCCATATCTCATAATCGTGGTAGGCGGCTATAGCAAGCATCATGCGAATAGACTTGATCATGGCTACGGGCGAGAAGGTATCGTGTGTCGATCCCTTCCTTACAGGTATAACCCTTTGCCACAAGTCTGGCCTTATAGGCGTCAACCTTGCCATCACCATCAGTTTTTCTCTTGTAGATCCACTTATTCCCAATGGGCACTATGCCCTTGGGGCGGTCTACTAGAGTCCAGACCTGATTTACATGCATCGAGTCTATCTCAGCTTTCATAGCTTCACGCCATTTCGCGGAGTCTACATCCACCATCGCTTGGTCATAGGTCGTCGGGTCGGTCTCTTGGCTATCACTTGGAACCTCATGGAGACCCAGCTCCTCCAAGTGCACAAGCTCATGCCTATCAGGTAAATGAGACACCCTACTAGACCTACGAGGTGGTTGTACTTGTGTTTCAGAAAGTTTGGTTCCAATTTCTTGCACAGGTGTCTCTCGAGGTGTTTCATTGTATTCTTCTAAAGAAATACTTCTACCTGCTCCGCCTTCCTGAATGAACTCATCTTCCAGGAAGTGTGCTTGTAAAGCAACAACGATCCTTCGATCTTCGGGCATGTAGAATAGATATCCCATCGTCCCAGACGGGAATCCAATGAAACGTCCCTTCGCAGACCTAGCTTCCAACTCTTCCACCTTAGTCTTCTTGACATAAGCGGGACATCCCCAAATCCTAATATGATTAAGACTTGGTTTCCTTCCTTCCCACATCTCATGTGGAGTTTTAGGAACGGATTTAGAAGGACATCTGTTCAAGATATACGCGGCGATCAGTGCATACCCCACGGGTAAATCGGCAAGTCGGTATAGCCCGGCATGGAACGGACCATGTTCGCGGGTCCGGTTCCTTCTTTCGACACACCATTTAAGCGAGGAGTACCTCGAGGTGTTAGTTGTGAAACTATTCCATGTTCCTTGAAACTCGTCAAACTCTGTACTCATATACTCGCCACCTCGGTCCGACCGAAGTGCTTTGATATGATTACCGGTTTGTTTCTCGACTAGGGCCTTGAATTCCTGGAATTTCTCAAAGGCCTCGGATTTATGTTTCATTAAGTATACATAACCATACCTAGTATGATCATCTGTAAACGTAATGAAATATTGATATCCGTCACGTCTCGCTTCAAAGCACCACATACGTCGGTATGGATTAATCCCAGTTTATCAGCGGCTCTTTCAAAAGTCCCTGTGAAGGGGGACTTAGTCATTTTGCCTTTAAGGCAAGATTCACAAGTAGGAAAGGGATCCGATCCCAATGGACCCATAAGTCCATCTTTTTCCATCTTGTAAACCTTGGTCTGACCAACATGACCAAGTCTAAGATGCCATTTCAAAACTTGATTGGTTTCATCCCTACCACGTTTTATAGTCATAGTATTCACAACTACTTTGTTGCTGAGATTTAGATGATACAATCCATTCAACAATGTAGCAGTACCCACTAGTTTATTTCTAAAATAAATTTTGCAGGAACCATCACCAATGAAAAATGAAAAGCCTTTTCGGTCCATGACCGGAATGGATACAATGTTTTTGTGCCCCTTGGGCAAAACAAGTACATCTTCTAAAGTCAAAACAAAGCCGGATTCTAAACCCAAAAGAAGTGATACTATGTCGGTTGCCTCGACACTATGCCCGCTACATTTGTGATCATGACTTCTCCACTCAAGCTTCCTACTTTGTTCGAGATCTTGATTCACGGTACAAATATGAGAACTAGCACGAGAATCCGGTATCAGAAGTAGAAAATACGGTAGCGAACAATTTGTTTCCAAAACTAAAAGTTCATGCACGAAGTGCCATGAAGAATCGGACAGTCTCTAGCCCAGTGGCGCAGCTCACCGCACTTGAGACAAGCATCCTTCTTCTTCTTGTTATTTGGAACCATCGGGGCCTTGCCCTTTCCCTTAAGGTCCTTAGCTTGTGTTCCATCCGCTTCTTGGTCTTTTTCTTCTTATTCTTAGACTTAGAAGTCGAGAAGAAATCACAAGTGCGAGACTCCTTCATCCGTGGGGTCTTCATCCGAGGCGAGCGGTCACCGGTTTGTTCATTAGCCCGGCTAAATTACCTGCAATCTCATTGCGGTTGAAGTTCATAACAAGCGTGAGAAGGAATGAGGGAGAGACTGTAGGATAAGGTCGGTTTGGAGAGAAGTATCCATTTTAAAATCAAGAGCCTCCAATCTCTCGATCATGGATATCATTTTGAGGACGTGTTCCCCAACTTTCTCACCTTCCTTCATCCTTGCACCGAGCATTTGCTTGGATATCTCATATCTAGCGATTCTGCTTGTGCTCACCATAAAGCTCGGTTAAGTGAGATAGAATCTGCCTAGCAGAAGTCATTTTCTCATGAGCTCTCTGAAGCTCATTAGACATGGAAGCCAACATATAAGCACGGACTTTCACGTAATCCTTAACCCACTTTTCGTGGTTTTCAATCTCTTCCTGATTGGCTCGGGTCCGCACAGGAGGCGCCGGAATGTCCGTCTCCAAGACGTATCCCAATGCCTCTATACTTAGGACAATCATCAGATTGTGGAGCCAATCCACAAAGTTAGGTCCCATTAAGGTGTTCTTTTCGAGTAGAATTGCGAGTGGATTCATTGTCATATTGAGTTATGTCTGCATTAAGTATAACAGATTAATTAGTGACTTGTTATATTATGTTCTGAGTATAGAATTAAGGTCTTTTCTATTCTTGTTACCCAGCTCCCACTATTTTTATCGGAATAACACACTCCCATGTGAAATCCGGAAGTATCGTCGCTCTACTTCATAGTGGTGATCGAGTTCTTTATAAATCTTAATAGAGGGCAACCGAACAGGTTTCTAGTCTATTAATTTTCATAAAGTGGTGTCCAACACCAACCCATCTAATGGATGATTCGATCTTCTTTTTCCCCTTGTTCACTCCCCTCAACCTATACGGTTTCTATGGTTCGTGAACAAGTTAAGTTTATACCATCGACGCAAATCGGTTTCACAATTGAATCTTATCCGCAACCTATCGGGTTTCTAGGGATAAAATTTGCTCCAACCGAAAGGCATCCAATGCGCTCCGGTAATTTATCCGTCCTCCCGAACGACTACCCGATAACTCGGAAGCATAGCACATCCGGTTTGGATTTCAATTTCCCGAAAACTCGATGGAGGGAAGGAAAACCTTGAAACCTTATAAACTTAATAATTTATTGTGGGAGAATTTTCGCGATTTACGTTGCACTTTGCACATTAATCATATTAACGCGTTTGTGGCATTCATACAATATGAAACAACCATTCACAACCTAGTTGCTACCAACATGTGGTTCATGGACCGTTCCTAGAAAACAAAAACTTCGTAATCTAATTACAAGTCTTCGTCTTGAATCTTCATCTTCTCGAAATGGATCTTCCTCCGGTCTTCGTCATTACATATAAATTTTACATTGAAAATTGCATCCTAGATACAAACATTTCTAGTACAATAAATAGGCTCAAAACGGCCTTTACAACCCAATCGAATAAAACGAACGATTCAAATCTAAGTCCACGAACCACATCCCCATTCAAAAAGCATTCATCCAATAAATACTATATAAATGGAAAGCGTAGAGATACATAGATCCAATCAACAATTCGAACCGATCCAATCGATTCACACAATCGGTAATATGATAACGTTCAAAATAATTCGGTCGACCATAAATATTCCAATTAATCAAATTTCCCTTATAAAATGAAATACCATAAATCATTTTAATCATATTACATCCAATTTAACATGCGGGAGATTAATTTTCAAGAATACACGAAAAAATCGAGCCGGGGCGAAATTGGCCTGCCATGGCCGAGTCATCGCGGCAAAGATGCCGCAGACATGCTGGCATGGCGATCACGATCGGCGACTCTGGCGGGCACGGCCGTGTCTCGACACGGTCGGTGCACTGGCGATGCCTGGGATCGCCGACACGGCCGTGTCACCGGACACGGCGAGTCACCTGGCGACAACACGCCCTTTGTCCGAAAAATCGTCCGACGACGATTCGAGCTCGATTTTCGATAGGATATCGATATCAATATTTTTCAACATTCATATCTTCAATATAAATCATATTTCCAAGAAATTAAGATTTATATTTAGACATAAACTTACGAAAAATATAACTACAACGAACGTAAAAATATATATACCACGATTATGACTAAAATGATTCCAAATCATTCATCATCTAATCAAGCATTCCAAACGCTAATATCGTATATACGATCGCAAGACCAACGCTCCGATACCACTGTTGGGATTCGGTGCCTAAAACGAAGGCCAGTGAGGCGGTAAAACGAAAATTAATTCGATCCGAATCCCTACGAGGATCGATCGAGCTACGTATATACGAATATATAAACGAAAAGCAAGAGTCGTAAGAAACTAACCCTCGAAGTCCGTTGATTAAATGGTAACCTTCTCTTGAGCTATTCCCCAAGCTCTTGAACGATCCAACGCCGAAAGCACCGCGTCTCTACTTGCCACGCGCCGGAGAAACGAACGGAATGACAACACCTTGCTATCCTCCGAGGATACGGCTAGAGCTAGGTGATGAAGCTATATATGTAAAGATTACTACACTCTAAGTGTTTTAATCTTACTCTCTCTTTATGTCTTGATATTTTTCTCTAAGAAAAACAAGAACAAGGTTGAAGAAGAAGATGACTAAAGAGAAAACAATTTTCTCTCTCTCTCTCTCAAACTCAATGATACGTAAATGCCAAGAAGTGTTGTAAGGATGAGAGATCAAAGTCTTCTATATATTCTTATTCAACCCACATGAAAACAAATACATATATCATGATTTGATTCCCATATAATGTATATGATACTTGTCCCCTCAATCGCATGAGATTCCAAAACCATGATGGGGACAAGTCAATACACACACATGGTAATAAGTGGGGTTGGCCCATGCTAGAAAACGGTCGAGTTCGGTTCGTTTCGGACTCCGTGAGTCCAAACAGATAAACTCCTATTCCGCTCCGATGTATTTATGTCGTTTAATTAATCCAATTAATTAAACATATCAAATACAAAATAACATAATTAATTTCTCCAAGAAATAATTATATTCATGAATTAAATTAATCACCCAAGAATTTATTTAATTCATTAGGCCGTAAATCAATTTATCGATAAATCGATTTAAACATCCAATGTTCCAAAATTAGATATCCAATATCTAATATTCATAATGAGAGAATTAGCTCGATTCATTCCGTTGTCAATCCTAATGCGCGACTCGGTAGGTCCGTCTCGATCGGCAATGGGAGGAACCAAAGAGTAGTAGCACCACCTAGCCGGCTGGTGGCCTACACTGCACTCGATCGAGAACGAATGATTGGGATCATTCAAGAACCATTCATCGTGAATACCGGTATACGTATAAACCCTTCTTTCAAATGTCCCGATCAAGTTATAGGGTCACGGTCGGTCAAACCATATCAGACTTGACGCTATGCATGCGTTAATGCAAATCGAGATCATCGGTGTCGTGTAACTAATACAACTAGCTCCAATGCTTTGGCCAAAGACTTATGATCTCATCTGCCAATAACCGAATAGGACATATAACCCGCTCACTAACGGGAGAAAGAATTCTATCTTGTTATTCGTAGGACTGCTACTTACTCGTCAAGATGCACGTCGAGGTTGACCCCGCCTTCCGGTTTACGGTCGAACTACTCTAATGAAAATCTTGACGTCACAAGCACATCCCTACTAAATCCTCAAGTCGAAGGTTCACGAATACCTATCACAACCTTTCGATTCCGTCATTGACTGTCCCGGAGTGAAATCCATGTGACGAATCGATGGTGAGTCGGTTCGAGTATACTAATCCAATTAGCATACCTATAACGTGTGCTCCCACTAACCATTAGTGTTCGACAGGCACTCTCCATGTCAAAGAACACGTCATACAAGTCTTCACATAAACTTAACGCCCAGTCAAGTTTCATCGACTTGCGAACGATTAAGTATTTGAGCTATAACCTTTCCAGTGCCGACCCCCTTATCCAATAAGGAGTGGAACGTTTTGCTCTCAAATACATGGACTAGTTTCTATATGTTTATTTACGAGTTAGGAATGCCAGTAACTACCAGTAAATAAAGAAACATTCATTTGCCTTATATAAATGGTTTACATAATTACAAGTACAATGCCCTCACTCAACAACCTCTGAGTGGCATTCGAGGGCATACTCCTAACACAAACTTCTCTGACTTCTGTAACAACTGAGTCAGCGGTCGAGCGAGCTTAGAGAACCCCTCGAAGAATCTGCGGTAATACCCGGCTAATCCCAGAAAACTGCGGACCTCCTTCACATTCTTGGGCGGCGCCCAATCCAACACTGCCTCTACCTTATGTGGGTCCATGCGAACACCCTCGGCCGAGATCACATGACCGAGAAACATAACCTCCCGTAACCAAAACTCGCACTTTGAGAATTTCGCAAAAAGATGCTGAGTTCTCAAAATGTCTAACACAATATGTAAATGACGGGCATGCTCCTCCTCGTTCCTCGAGTAAATCAGAATATCGTCGATAAATATGACTACACATTTATCGAGGTACTCGATAAAGACTTTGTTCATAAGTTGCATGAACACGGCTGGGGCGTTGGTTAGCCCAAAAGGCATAACCACAAACTCGTAGTGTCCGTATCTCGTCCGAAAGGCCGTCTTCGGAATATCGGTATCTTTCACTCGGAGCTGATAATACCCCGATCTCAAATCAATCTTTGAAAACACGGTTGCTCCTTGAAACTGATCAAACAAGTCATCAATCCTCGGGAGCGGATACTTTTTTTTGATGGTCACTTTGTTCAACTCTCGGTAGTCGATACACAAACAAAGTGACCCATCCTTCTTCTTCACAAACAAGACCGGTGCGCCCCAAGGTGAAGCACTCGGTCGAATATACCCCATGTCTAGCAACTCTCCCAACTGTTTCTTCAACTCAAGCATCTCGGCAGGCGCCATACGGTATGGCGTCTTAGAAATCGGGGCTGTCCCCGGCTCTAAATCGACGGTAAACTCAACTTCTCGATCCGGCGGCAAACCCGGAAACTCGTCTGGAAAAACATCAGGATATTCACACACTACCGGAATAGACGAGAGCTCGACTCCCCCTTCTTCCGATCTCAAAGCGTAACACCAATAGCCCGTGCAACCTCCTCGAAGGAGTCTCACCGCCCTCAAGGCGCTGATCAGTAATCTCTGGCTACTCCGCTTACGCCCCACAAAAGAATGCTCGGTACCGTCGGAGGCTAACATCGAAACGGTTCTCGTTCTATAATTCATGATTGCTCCATGACGGTCCAGCCAATCCTTACCTAAAATCAAATCCTCGTCTCTAATATCTACCGCAATCAGATTAGAAGGCCAAACCCTTCCCGCGATACTTACTGGAAAATCCCTAATCTCACGATCCCCCACGATGCTATCCCCGCTAGGAAGTTTAACAACAAAAGGCTCACAAGCAACAAGGCAATCAACATGAAGACGACGCACACAATCCATAGACATAAAAGAATGCGTAGCACCAGAATCGAACAATACGGAAACAGGATGATCAAGGATGTGGACGGTACCTGTAGCCACCGTCGCGTCAGGATCTACGGCTCGCCTCATCTCATACACACGGGGCGGAACAGACCCCGCACTAGAATCTCCCCCTCTAGAAGGCTGACCACGACCTCGACCTCTACCAAAACTTTGCTGCGGCTGAGGAACTGTCGGTGCCTGATTCACACTCGGCTCTCCCGCAGCTGGGGCTAATATCTGAGTAACTGGAGCCCGAGATGCATCCGTACAAAACTTGGCACGATGACCCATACGACCACAAACAAGACACTGAATCGGAGGCCTATCACACTCACTCATCATGTGGCCCGGACGACTGCAGTTGAAGCACCTAGGACCACGAACGGAACCAGCAGGAGCAGACCTAGAACCGTTTCCTCGACCAACTGATGGCGGCCCGACTCAAGACTCGCGAACCGGACCGAGCCTTCGGATACCCTCTGACTTGCCTCCCGAAATCGACCGGAGGTCTTCGCTTCTTTCCTTCAATCGCCGTCTCTGTCGCAGAAAACGACATCTCGTAAGCCATCGCTTTATTCTCGATATTCCTTCAAAGTCGTGCACCCTGGACTGACATGTAGTGGCGCACCCTCGGTTTCATCCGCATATCAAAGTGGCGGATCTTATCAAGCTCATCTCGGACTTGGTTTCTCACATAATGCAACTGTTGATTGTAGTCTTTGATAGCTTGAGATATAGGAATATCTTGGGGTTTAGCCTCAAAGAAGGCTCGGATCCTCCTCTTTCACTGGCCAAGGACAAGTCGTCTTCCATCGATCCCGAAACTCGCCCATATAGCCGCTCGGTCACGCGGTTTTACCGCTTGCCACCACGTTGTCGCCTCCTTGGCGAGGAAGTCTTGAGCAATGGGTACTTTCCTCTCCTCGGAACAATTAGCGACCTCAAACACTTTCTCCATCTCGAATAGCCAATTCTCCCAACCGGAAGGGTCGGAAGCACCTTCAAGCTGCGGAGGACGATACGAATCACGCCCTAAAGTAGCTTATCATTACCGGATCCAGTAGGCGGAACCGGGTTGGCATTAGCTTGGCCGACTAGAACGGCCCGAGTTAGTAGCGTCATCTGGTTCGCTACTGCCGCAAAATGTTGGCCACTCCAACATTCTCATGTGCATTACCGGAGCTAGCAGACTGGTCCTGCTGACCTCCGGAACTAGGGGGAACACTGTTCGACAAGGAAGGCATCGCCGAACCAGTTCCCGAGTGATCGGACATGGCCGCCCCACCGGCTGCGCCACGTCCCCTACCGCGTCCGCGTCCTCTACCAAAGGGGAATTCTGAAGAAGCAACGGGTAAGTACAATTCAAACGCAAAACGCAACAAGATACCAAGACAGGAATAGAACATAACGATGAAATGAGTCAAGTTAGGAAAACTCACGAGCACCGGCGTACTGAGATGATGGCATAGCAGTGATACTGTCTCAAAAACGACACTTAACTAGACCCAAATAACCGACAGCCTAGGTATCCATAAACCTAAGCTCTGCTACCATATTCTATAACACCCCCAAGACATTCAGGGCATATTACAGCGCCGTGGACTCCACACTATGGAATCCACCAGGCTAACGTACCAACAAGACATTTGACAACGACAAACAATCATCAATGATACGACAATTCAAATAAAATTACAATCCGACAATAAAATCCAACATCAATCCATTTCCCAAAACAGGAACACAATATTAATGATTTTGAAACAAGAAGTACTAGAGTACTTAAATCAATTTTATAATACAAAAGTCCCAAAACAAGACATCAAAAGTAATAGACTGAACTGAACACCAACAAATGACTACTGATCAGTATCACGCTTGCCCATCATCCTCATACGGCTCAAGTGCTCGTTTGTCCCCACGATCGATACCTGAAATACAAAAAAAAGTATTTCCCCCATTTAAGGGGTTAGCGACAACTGCTAGTGCAAGTACAATCCATTTGAACTACATTCTAATCAGATGAATATATGCGCCAAAAAGTCATTTTAGAAAACATTTTATATTCCGGAATATTTATGATGTACAAACACAAAACACATTACCTCCAACAAATCATAATTCAAAGTTAACCGTTGGCACGAGACTCACGGCCACCGTACCCCGCAGAGCCCCGTCGGACATCCCTAGGTGGCTAACCACAGTCCACGATACGCACACTCACGGCAATACGTATCCCTAGAGGCCCCGTCGGACCATCCCTAGGTGAACATACACATAACCATCCACAACAACCATGATACAGCCATAATTCAAATACTAGAACATGTAAACAAATGTAAAGTACTTGCCTTTGAGACATTCTTGAAGAAACGGAAGTGAAACACGACTACGAACGGTCCGGGTGGAAAACGACGGTTCCTAAACGAAGGATCAACATAGTTCAGTCCCAACGGACAACAATAACCGATCGGAATACACCCATAATCCCCGATTACATAATACGACAATGGACGATCAATTGATACGAGCGAGGGTTTACGCAAAATCTCCCCGTATTGATAATTCGAGGATTAAAATCAAGGAAATTGGATTTGGAATCACTCAATAATAATAATCAGTGAGGAATATCACAACATACTAGAATAATTCGAGTCCAAATAGCAAAACCCGGAAAACCCCCAAATTTGACGAGTTAGGCTTCTAGACGAAAATACCTTGAATTCGGATGATGGATGATGATTATGCTGATGATAATATGTTAACACGACTCTACGGTGATGGAATTTGAAGAGAACTCCGATCAGGACTGGTGGAAATCGCCTCTGAGGTCGCACGTCGAAGAAACGAAGGGAAAAGAATAAAACTGCTGCTCTGAAACTGCCCGCTGGGCTTATATAATTGTGAAGTTAGCGCACGCTAACTGCCATATGTAGCGTGCGCTAACGGGGCCGTGACAGGTCTAGTGGCTACTGCCACCATTCGTTAGCGTACGCTAACAATAGGGAGTTAGCGTACGCTAACTGCTTATCGGTAGCGCACGCAAGGGAACAGGGGTAGCGTGCGCTACCTACACAGCAGTTGAGCACTGCTCATGTCACATCAGCAGTGAGCTGCTGTCGAGGGTATAAAACACGAAACGCACGACGAGACCAGAATCCAGGAACATAGACGCAAAGCATACAAGACAACGGAGCTAAGCGCTGAAGGAAAATACAATTCCGACCACCGGAGGGTCCGTAATACGACAACGAAACTAAGATTCCCTAAACTATTAGGAAATTACAAAAATGGCCCAAGTGCCCGAAAATCACGAAACGACGTCGGATTTTCAAACCGAAAGTCTCCACATGACCAACTCAACCATACGAACTTGTACAAACCAAGAAACAACGAAAACGAACGAGTTTTACAAGAATCGAACGTTCATGCGGCAAAACATGCCATAAAACGAAATTACATGAAAACATCATCAAAACTCATCCAAATGGAAAAACTCCAAGAACAAAATAGATTCAAAATGTCGAAACGGTTACAAGCGAGTCGATAAAAATAGACATACACTAAAAATGGAAACTGCTAAAAATGGAAAAATTTCGGATATTACATACATAGGGTTTAAATATCATATGGATTCAACGCCCTTGAATCTTCGTAAATGTTACCCATCTCTTCTAGACCTAGTAAATATTATAAAAAGAATTTATCGAGTTCGACTCGAAAGATTAAGGGTGCTAATGAAAAATGACATCCCAGAAGATATTCGATGGTTGATTGAAGCACAAGTTCGATTATCTGGAGAATTTTTAGATTCATTTAAGTACATGCCAGGTACATGTAGGAGTAGTTTTGCAAAGAAACGGAGAGCAAAAAGAATAGGCAGATGCTATAAATATGCTCGGTGGACATGTGACACACGATGAAAATTTATGGGGTTTGTATCCAAAAATCAAGAAAATAAAATAGCATTTATCAAGGATGGATTGAGTAAGGAATCAACGGATCATGATATCCAACACATTCTTGGAACATATCCCGGTGGATACGTTCACCGTGAACTTATGGCTCTGTGGACACAATTTAAGGATGAACGGGAACGTTATAGTCACGAGAAAATAGTCTCAAAAGATCCAATTTGTAAGTCCGTTCTGTCAAAATTGGTATAAGGTAAATAGCAAAATAATGCAAGTTAATGAATATTGTTTTACAATATTTAAATTTCTCAGTTGTCGATCGATAACGTTATTTTCATTAAAAAAATATAATCTCATATCAGTCGTTTTCTTTTGCAATTCTGTCAAAAATAAAATAGTAAAAGTAGTGACTTATCTGCCGCTCCTTTTTCAATGAAAATATTGAAGTCGTTTGTCTTCTAGTAAGAAGTTTATTCTTTAAATTTGGAATCCATAAATCATAACATATCTTATAAAGGTATTTTGAAAGTACAGTGTAGAGAGATGGAGTTTTCAGAATCCTCATATAGATCTTATCTAATTAAAACTTTATGTATTTCAGCTGGATCCAAACTGATAGGTCATAGCCAGTGTACAAATATGGCTTATCAGCTAGTAAAAGAGTTGTGAAAACACAAAATTGATATACTGTATGGAGGGAGTAACCATATATTTTTGGGTTATCTTTTAAAGTCTGCACAAAATGAGGAAATAAGAGTAACAAGTGCCACACATCCTCGCAGTTCAAACTAGTATTATAACGTGTTCAACTAGATTGATGCTTCAAGCACAGGCTATTTATGCCAATATGATATATATAATGATGCCTTTATTGTTCGTCCATGTGGCTATGGCACACTCAGTGAAATATTTAATATCATGTTACGGGCTGAGCAGGACTTCCATACCAAACTAGTAAGTTTGCTAAATATTAATAATTTCTTCAACGATTTGCTTATTTTTATAGATCAAGGAATAGATCACATGTTTATCTCTCATTTAGCAAGAGAAGTACTTTTCTCTGCCAACATAGTTGCTGATCTACTTATATAGTTTCAAGCATCTATTTCAATTCAGAATTTAGAAGTCGAAGTTCACCAGCCACAGACTATTGGTGTCATACTCTCGAGACGCACCCCTCCTCTTTTTATGGGTTTCATATGTATTTTCTTTTCGCGTTTCATATTGTCTAGTGTTTAATGCCTTTCATCTAGTTTCGATATTTTTCACTTCGACTGTTTTATGCTTCTCTCTGAGCAATAATAAGATAATTTTTTATTTATACAAATATAATATATATATATATATATATCTGTAGCATATGCTTCTCCATGAGCATTTTATTGTCATATCAAGGAGACTTCATATGATCTCACCATGTGATATAATTATAATCAACATGTGATTTACTGATCAATTATTTTTAGTGATGTTTTTATATCACTAGCCAGATGATCCCATCATGCGGTATAACCGCCGTGAGATTTTCTTTAATTAATCGATTATAGCTCTTGGTATTATTTACTCAATTTTCTCTATTTGTATTTAATAATCATGGAGATTGGATATCATTTCCATCAACTGCTTCTTCTCCAAGAGCAAAAATTGAATCAGTGATCAACTACATTTGAGTCAGTTTTATAAACTTATCCATGATTGATATTGATATATTTCACCCGTAATTATGATCTACTCTACTTATTTTGGCTTATAATTATTAATTTTAGATAATTTTATTTTTATGGGATGAAGATACAAATTTATCCTTAATCGGATTGAATTATTGATTCACTCAAGAAATAATATTTTTATAAAAAATTCTCTTTATTGAGTTTTTAGGTATTCATGTTGTAGAACTTTACGAGACGAGTTCGGCAGTCTTTTCGGATTCAAAATCAGAGTTACATATTAAAAGTTATCATCTGAATAAGATTTGGGGCTAAAACGCAAGAGTCAAAGAAATTCTGGGCTAAAAATAAATTCTAAAAATGCAATACGGCCGTACAACTATCTATACGGTCGTATAACACTTAGCAAACAAAAGATCAAAAGCCATAGCTTAGTTACTGCCGTAAAGGTGCAATGTTACGGCCGTATGATGTGTATGTTAGGACCGTAACTTCTTAGTGTTACGGACGTAATTTTGATAGGTTGTATGATCTTATCATCTTTCACACTTTTGGACCTATATGGAGAGAATGACTGGCCTTGATCCGATCTAATATGATAATGTTGGAGTCTTGAAGCTATTAGATGAGCTTGGATGTATAAATAGACCTCTTTGATCCACTCATAATCCTCCTTCATCTTACATTTTCTCAATTTGAAGTATAATACATTGTAATTTTTCATTTTGTGTGAGGAGCACACTTGTGTTCTTGAGAGTTTATGTAAGTGTATTGAAGTTTATGTTGTGGAAGAAGTTTTTTGGTTTTTTCTCCTTTATCTAAAGGGAGTTAGTATCAAGTCTCTCACTTTTTCAACTAATCATGGTTAGTAATTCATGTAATATGTTGAATAAAGCCACCATAGGCTAAGTTTTCTTTGTTGAAATTATAACAAAGTTTGTCATGTTATTTAAGTTTGTATAAAAAATCTATTTTGGATTACTTATTATTGTGTGTGATTTTTATTGTTTTACAATCTTTATTTATTTGACTGATAAATGATGATATTTATGGTCTTCATATATTTTGAAAGAAAATATGTTGATTTGGTCAAATGATTTTCACTCTAAGTTCTTCTAGAGGATAGAAATATACCTCCAAATCTTAGATGATTCCTTGAGTTATTTTCATAAAACCTAATATTATTTATTGAATCCAATCAATATAGAAATATAGTAGATTGAATAAATATATAACGGGCGTTTTGACATTCGAAAGAGGAATCATCTTTTTAAGGAAAATTGAATCTACACAACCCAATAAATAATGCATCTTATGATCTCATATACATCTTTTATAACTAATGCTCAATTGAGTTTGTAATACCAACTATTTTATTTTACATCTTATAATTCTATTATTTGTGCAATCATTTATTTCTTTAAATTTCTAGAACTATAATTGCAATTCCTTGCAATTTGCAAACACAACTTTTAAATTGTGCGTTTCATTCATCTTAATAACTATAAAAAAATAAAAATAATGTATAAAACAATCGACTAACCAGACTCAAAAGTCCACTTACTACTTTAATGCGATATCAAGCAAGAGGCGGCCTGGACGAGGAACGATGAAAGTAAGAACATGAGAGAAAGCAGGAGAAGCCGCAGTGAAATCATCTTCTTCCTTGAGTTGCAAAAACTATGATGGTGGCGATGGTTGACAGTGTTTACGCCGAGAATATTGGTGGCGGGGTGGCAAATGATTGCGTAGAGCAGCCACATGTGAGCCACCATCAACAGAATTTCTTTCCCTATCTAAAGTTGTATGGAATTTGTTTTAATTATTATTATTAATTATATATATATATATTTACCATATATCATAAGAGTGTATGTTCCGTTGTCCGGCTCCTGCTTCCTCATGTGCACCGTCCACCTTTCATGCCTTCTTCACCTCTCTGCCTCGCCATTCCGATTGACAGCACCTTCTTTACTCGTCTTCTTCTGCGGTGTCTTCCCTTCATTCTTCATTTCTTTCTTTCTTCTTCGGTCGCTCCTGCCTTCGCAAAGGTACGTTTCTTTCTTGGATTTGGGGTTTTTTTTGGGCATGGGTTTTGCTCTTAGTTGGTGTTCCATCGATCGATTTGGGGTTTATCCTTATGTTTGTTGCTTCTTCTGTGCCGTCGATCGACCTAGGGTTGGTGTTCCATCGATCGATTGTGTTTACTGAAAGATGATGTTGATGAGGATGGACACCCTTTGGTCAGGTTCGACTCTGCACCAAGATCAGCTGGATGCTCTTGCAGAGGTTACCGCTTCATCTCTATCTCATGCGTGATCTTCACCAAAAGCTGGTCCATTTAGGTCCCACGAGAAAACCAGGTTTTGCAAAAGGTTGTAATACGTCAATTGGATTATTGGGGTTGCAACCAAATGACTTCTTAGGCAGGATACAACCTTTGTTTCCATATCTTAGGAGAAACTTTGACCGTGCAGGACGCAATTTTAGAATAGGTTAGTGATGCAAATTTTATTTCCGAGGATGCAGATTTTACCTTTTAGTTGTCTTTTATCTGATAGAACTAAACTGTAGGTTCTGAAACTTGTCAAGAACACTGGATAAATCAGTGTAGTTTGGCTGCAAACCCAGATATAATCAACACATGTATATCTGCAACACCATCTCTGACTTCTATTCAGTTTTTAAAGAGACTCTTCTCTGCTTCGGCAAGGTGATTCTGACAGCCATATTTCACTTTAGTTTACTTGTATCTCATTATATTGATTTTCCAAATTATTAAACATTTTTGGCACTCCGGTTTCCTATGTATAGATGCTTCATCTACCAGATCTTCTGAAGGATATTACCCTCCTATCACATCTTCTTCAGGCCTTCCAACCAATGGAAACACCTGATTGCTTTTTCCAAGGACTCCAGCTGATTCATTTACCAGGGAATATGGACTATTTATATTGTGGTGCTTATATTTTTCTCGGAAATGTCTTTGATGTGGGTATGTCGTTTAGTGTCTCCTTTGTTTTTTTATAATTGAATTAGGTAGTAAAAAAAATTAGGGTTATATATACTTTTGTTTTTGGCAGCAATGAACTTTTCTTTTACACTGGCTTCCGAAGTCTTGCTGACTTTAGAGTTTGTGATTACATCGATTCGTATATTCCTTAGTGGATCTCTATGTCAAAATGGAAAGGACACTTACATGGGATTTAGCAAGGATCGTTCCTTTTCTCTGCAACAAACTAGGGAGTTACGCTAGGAAGCTCTTGACGCACAGGTGTGACAAGGATGATGTTGATGGTAGTTTGAAAACTAAAGTGAGTTTGGTTTCTTATTGTTATAAACATGATTGATTTCATTGAAGTCATTCACTATATTAGAAGGTTCAAAGAAATTAAAACAATTCTACTCATCATTGCAGGGTGAAATGATCCAGAGGATACTCTATATCTACTTGGGGAATTTCCAATCAACTACTGATTCATTGAATGAGCTTGCCTGTTTTATTTTACCGAAGGTGCATAATTTATTACTGAAGTTCTAAAGGTGCAGTGATACACAAACACACACACACACACACACACCATATATATATATATATATAGATATATTGTAGCTTATAATATAAGAGCCCTATTCTCGTCGCCCGCCTCCTGCCTCCTTTCACTTCCTTTCACCTGCTTCCTCTGCCGTCTCCTGCTTCTTTTTCCTCTTTTTTTTTTGTTTTTGTTTTTTCGTGAGATTTCCACCTCCATGCCTGCTTCGGCTTCCCTACTGCCAGCTCCATCTTTATTCTTCTTATTTGTGCAACCTCTCCGCTTCGACGACCCGCGTGATAGCTCCACCTTCATTTCTCTACTTTGCGTGGTCTTCTCTTCGTTCTTTCTTTATTTCTTTCTTGTTCGCTCAGTTTGTGCTTGCCGATTTGTGTTTGTAGGAGTACCAAACCAAAGTCTTTTGCAGGTTCAGGAGCAATACAAGTTCCAATAGAGTTATGTTATCGGTACACTTCTTTAAAATTTGAGTTTTGTTTTATTTGGCCTCGGGTCTCTGTTATTGACTTACTTAGCTCCTGTTGTAAGATTACATGCTCGATTCAGCTGATTAGATTAGATTTTTTTTTGGAAGTCAAATTTCCTGTATTTACATTGCTCCTCCGTTTCTCTTCTTTGCGTGGTCTTCTCTTCTTTCTTTTTTTCTTTCTTTCTTTCTTGTTTACCATATATAATAAGAGTGTATACCGTCGTCCGTCTCCTCTCTCTTTCACCTCCTTCATTCATGCCTATTTCACCTACTTAGTTTTCTCCGCCTATTATCTAGGGCTTTCGATTTATGCCTCTTCACATTCTTACACCTACTTACCTGCTTTTCCCACCACCTCCTTTATTCTTCCCCTCCTTCTTTATTGTTTGTTTCGCATCTCTTTGTGTTCAATCTCTTTCTCCGCCTTCGAAACTAGGGTTTCGTTCTTATTCGGCAGGTATCTTTTTCTTTTTTAAATGATCTTTTTCCATTTTTTCTTTCTTGTTATAAATTTTTGTATATTCTTCCAGATGTTTTCTGATTTAGGGTTTGGGTCTTAATCGGCAGGTATTTCTGCCTATTGAGGAAATCGGATTTGCAGATTTTAGTTTGACCTCCGTGCTTCAGATTTTGCAGGTAACTTGTCTTTTTTGCTTATTTTTCTTCGATGCTTTTGATCGTTTTTGCTGAGTGTAGTTTAGGGTTCTTTTTTTTATATTTTCGGTCAGGTTATTGTAATTTCGGGTTTATGATGCAGAGTTTTTAAATTTTTATATTTGTGATTTTTGGATGAAATGGTTGTTGTTCTTTGCCGTGCTGTTTAGTTTATTTATTTTTCAATCCGTTACTGTTATTGTGTTTCTTTAACTTCATGTCTGCCACATGATTTGTTGTTCGTGTGTTTTTGAACTGTTTACATCTCCCGGCTGATAGTTCGCTGTGCCAACTCAACACCTTGGAGATGCTTTCTGTTTTGGCCTGTGGGTAATGATTTTTTTCATTCTTTTTTTGGGAGTTATATTTTATGTGGTCCTCTGTGTAATCTGAAAAAAAAAATAGACTCGATTCCCACCTATTCAGGAAATCAACTTTGCAGTTTTCTTTGGTTTGCAGGTAACTTTACTTTCGGCTCATTTTCTTCCGTGCTTTCGATGCTCTTTTTTCTTCTTCATTTTTGGTCACTGTATTTTAAGGTTTGTTGGGTGATATGGGGTGTTTTGGTTTGTGGGGTTTGAAGATTTTGGTTTACATTTTCCGTAATTTTATCGTTATTTTGTCAGATTCAGGGTGCACAGGATATTATCGTTGATAAATTATTGTCGTGGTTTCCAATCGTGCGCTGAGAATGAAGTGGATTGATGGTTTATATGCGTATTTGACTATTTGTTAGTATAATGATCATGTCTCGGGAGTGCTGAGAATTTTGGATTGGAGGATCACTTGTAAGAGGCCGGACAGTTTTGCCAGTACTGGGCAAACACGACGGTGAACACAGTATTGGGAATGTTGTGTCTTGTGCTGCGTGTAAACTGGTGCTGTTTGTGCTGGGTGCTTGCGACATCTGCCACGGGAACCTCTTTGGATGCTCACTGTACTACACACAATGAGTGAGATGCGTGAGATTGGTGCGCGAGTTTTTGCCATGTGGTTGCATCATCTTGTACAACGAAGACCGTGCTAGATGCACCGTGTCTCGCCGTGTTTGCTACACGGGATCAGAACTATAAATAGGACACTTACCAGTTTTGCTTCGCTTTTTCATCCCAAAACTCACAAATCTCGGACCCCTCTCACTCTTCTTCAATTTTAACGGTTTTTGGGGTATTGTTCATCTGAACGTCATTTTGGAGACAATATATCAGGTTCTTTTCAACAATCCATCCATTTTTCGCTCGAATTGAGATAAGTTTTGCCATAACCCTATTTTTGGGATGTTGGGAATTTTCTTTAAATCATGATACTTGGTTAGGTCCGAGAGGGGGAGCCTCGGCGCACCAGTTGAGGTGTTGCCGTGTGACCTTGAGGTCACGGGTTCGAGTTATGTGCAAATAAACATATCTGTCAAAATGCTGTGTAAATATATCTGTCAAAATGCCGCAGGTTGATCCTTGTTTCTTTGCTCGAGCCCATTGTCGCTCATTGTTGAGTGGTAAATGTTTATATATTTTTGTAGTAAATCCTTTCGGCATGGCTTAATCACTTTTTTTTCGCATTCTGAGGCTCTGAGCAGCATACTTACTTGTGTTTCTCCTTCTGTGCAATAAAACAAATGTGAGGTAGATGATAAAATAAGCAAGGATATTACACTTTTAATATCAGGATTACAAACTAGACATTGTACATTATATATCAGCTCTCTAATATGCATAATATATACATATCCTTTACATTAGCATCTGGAAATTTGAACAACCATTACAGAAGTGATTTTAAAACTATTGACGGAAAGCTCAAACTCAAAGGGTGAAAAAAGAAGAAAAATCAGGAAAAGAAAACCTCAAAATGGATTTCAACTTTATTTCCAGAATTATCAACTTATTTAGGAGAATGATGGCTTTGCATGTGATGATTTGCCAGTAATGGCTTTCTTTACTTTGGCAGTTGCATGCTTCACTTTTGATCCAACGCCTGACAGAATGTTGTGTGATTTCCTATGAGCAACTTTCTCGTCTGCATCTCCCATATCCACCATGATCGGAGCTTCAGAACACCACTCCGATATTTTCTGTTCACTTGGTTCATGTTCGTCATATTTTCCTTCATCAGTTTTTTTGTCTTCATGATCAACCTCATCAGTTTTTTCTGCTTGCAGGTCTTCGCTGCGAGGAGTTTGCTCTTTTTCATTGGCAGATTGATGTTTTGTTTGTTCAGAATTTTGCGTAGATTTTGTTGTTTCCTGGGTTGTTTGTTCTTCATGTTCACAGCTTGTTCTTTTTTTTTTCCTTAAATTTATCTTTCGCTGTTCTGAAATGGATTAAAGTTAGCATTATACTTTTTTCCTTTTTGTGCTTTCGACCTAGGGGTTTGCGGGGGAACAACCTACAAGGCTCACTCTCTCCTGATATGTGTCAGCTAACCGGCTTGTGGTATTTCTAATTATTTTATTTTAATTTTAATAATTTTATTTATTATTACTTTCCTAATTGATTTTGGAGCATATGTGAGCGCTTTAGGCAAAAGCCAGGATTCTTTTTCAGATTTTGTTAATTTTAATGTAATTCTTCCGTTGATTGACAATTAATTGCTTCGCACGGACTGCATCAAAACTAACTAATTGTTTTAATTTCAGTTCCATTGTACAAGTGGTTATGATGGTGGTGGTCAAAATTATATTTTATGCTTGTATAGGCAGATTTAGTAATTGCAATATCAGACTAAATTAGTACGGAGAACATCATACTAAGAAATCATATGATTTTGCTATGTTGTATTTCGTTTAAGAATCGCTCTTTATGATTTTTCTACTTATTATGTTATATTTCACCAGGTCTTCTTTTGATTGCAAGGAAATATCAATTGCCGCCAACTTACCACAAAAGGAGATAGGGAAGTACATCAAGATTCTAGGAGAGGCTCTACAACTCGGTGAACCGATTAATATCAATTCGATATCAGTCCACATGCCCAGATTTTGTACACTTCTCCAACTGAACAAATCTACTCAGGTACTTTCTTGTTTTCTACCTTCTCATAAAGTAATTTTCAAATTTTCCACCATACCTCGACATGTAGCCTCGAAGCTCCTGCAAAACGATCATTTCAACATTTCTTGAATGCATCATGTTGTAGAAACTCAACTACGGTTTTCCTAACAGTGGCGTACAGACGAAGGGAAAAAATAAGCAAAGCAGTATAACAGGTTGTTTCAGGTAACCACACAATATTTGCATGCCATAAATATAACAAGGACTTATGGTAAATTAGATTAAAAAGTCAAAGCACATTTGAAGCAATAACATACATAAGCCCTTAAAGAACCGGATTCAAAATAAACCTGACCTGACGGAACTGTATATCCATCAACGAAAATCGAAACCCCGCTAAATATAGATTTTCCAGAAGTGGACGCATTGTGAGACGAGCATGAAGCAGCGGCATCGAACTGTTCACGAAGTTTCTGATTCTTCACAGCCATGTAACTGAACCAAACACCAATAAACATCAAAAAAGAGAAGCAAGAATTTGTTCTATATGTTATCAACAAACCACCAAATGGGATGGAAACATGACTGGAGCCACTAAATAGTCTCACCACACACAACATGCATATATCAAGAAGCATAATGCTAAATCAAGGACAATATATTAAATATTCGAAAAAATAAAATTAATCTACATATCAACATAATGTTATTGGGTGTTTCAGGAAAAAAAAATACAATATACATATGGAAGAGGGGAAAACCTGTTTCTATATTTCTGATGTTTGGATGAAATGGTTGTTGGTCTTTGCCGTTCTGTTTATAAGAGTGTATCTTTCGTCGTCCGTCTCTTGCCTCTTTCACCTGCTTCCCGTTTTCTGCTTCTTCCTCTTCTTCCACCGAGCTCTCTGCTCTGGCCACTCGGGTGATATCTTCATCCTTCTTTTCATTCTTTATTCTTTGTTTCATGGTACTTCTTAGCTCACTTTTCATTGTGCTTCGCCTTCCAAACTAGGGTTTCGGTTTTCCCATTTCCAGTTCTCTCTCAATCTCTCGCTGCCTCTTGATCTCTTTCTTCAATTCCTGGCAGCTGCAAATTAAGGTATCTAACTTGTAATTCTTTCCTTAGTTCCTGCAAATTTAGTTGTAGAAACTTGTAAAGTTCTACCCATTTTCTTGTTCTCTTTGTTTGATGAATAGAAGTCTTGATAAGGATGTTAGTAGTGTGATATTGGGTATTTGAGGAAGATGAGACCATCGGAACAGTAGTGGTGGTGGCGGCGGGGGCGGCATGGTGGCTGCTACCATGGGATCTTTGTTTTTGTGTATGCCCTGATTCTTTTGACAGCAACATGGTCCAGGCTTGCAGCTCGTTTTTCATCTGTTTTTGGAAACCAAAACCAATCAATATAGGTACCACTAGAAAGATATTGTCGTTGGCTTTCTTACGGTACCTTTGGAATTTCAAACCGACGCCCAACGATGAAGTTATGGGCTGTCAAATTTAAGAGTATCAGGTCTTCTATACGGGGCCAGTTTCGTCTATTTTCAGTATCCTAATCCTATCAAATTAGGTACCATTTGAAATCTCTCTTTGTTGTATTCAAACGATACCTCCGATTGGTAAATCGGACTTAGGCTGAGAGAGATATAAGCTAATGAATTGGGGTGTCGGTTGAATTGGGGTGTAGGTTCAGCGCGCTGCTGTTGCAGCGTGAGTTGAGTCAAAATTACGGCATCGAATCGACGCCGAATAGCGGAAATAGTTAGGTGTTTGGTAGTTCAGGTTGTAGAGAGTCCAACCATAGCTTCACTTCCAAGTTCCAAGAATCAAACACTGTAGTGGTCGCGATTGACGTCGGGAATAGGGTGCTGTAGAGTTTTTAGTTTTGATTTCTAGATTCGAACTTGTGTTATATATTGTAGCCGTATAATAGAGGCAGGGATCTTTTGGTCGCTCTTCTCCTGCTTCTCCGCTTTGCCTCACCTCTTCTCTTCAGCTTCTTCCTTCATCTCCTTCGCATACGTGTCGCCCTGCGGTTTCTCCCTATTTTCATTTCGACGGTTGTTGCTCTTGGTTTGTTGCATGCTCTTGCTTGGGTGTGGATTGACAGGTAGCCCTTTTTTTCCTTCAATTTGTTTTCCGTTTTTCTTTTTTGGGGTGCTGCTGCTTGCAGTCGGCGTTGTTTCTTTTGCAGGATACGGTGTGCTTTTTGGAAATCGGACTTCCTCTGTTGAAGGTTTGATTTCTGGGCTGCTGGAGGATTTTTATGCCGCATATCATTATATGTAGAGGTTTGTTTTTTGGGTTTCCTTTTTGCCATGTCATTATATGTAGATGTTTTTTCTCCGGGTGTTGGATGTATTTTTCGTCGGCCTTCTCTTTTGCTTTGTTTCTCTATCGAAATTCTTCTCTTTTTCTTGTGTTTTATGTTTAATTTTTTAAAATATTTGTTTCTTTTTTCGTTTCTGTGCCGGTCTTTTGTGAAGAAGGATTTCAAAAGAATCTAGGTTGTCTTTGAAATCCATTCAATCAACTCCAAAAATAGTTTTAAGATTGGAACAATTTGGTGAATGAATTGTATCCAACAAACTCAATGAAGTTGTTATTATGGCTTCAAATCAATCCAGACAGAGCCTTGGTGTCCAAATTCTTTTGGTGTAGTGATAATTTAGTGGGCAACGTGCTTTTATTGTTTATTGTTTCCCAACAAGCTTTGAGTTTTGGACTTCATAAACTCAATTGTAACGTATAATGTAATGAATATACATCTTTTTTCTATATGCTGCACAATATTGAGAGAGAGAGAGAGAGAGAGAGAGAGAGAGAGAGTACCTGGTGTAGCAATGTTGTCTCTATTTTATAAAATCATATAATTTTCTGTGTTTGTAGTTGGCACTCTGCTGGTACTTATGATCAGTGCACCAAGACTGGAGGTCCATTCGGGACCATGAGATTGCAGGCTGAGCAAAGTCATGCTGCCAACAATGGTATTGACATTGCTATTAGACTTTTGGAGCCAATCAAGGAGCAATTCCCCATCCTTTCTATATATATAGAGTATTGTCACTTATGTTATTTTGGTGCATTCAGTTGGCTGGAGTTGTTGCTGTTGAGGTTACCGGAGGACCTGATTTTCCGTTCCACCCAGGAAGACCGGTCAGTTTAATTCCATCTTCTTTTTCTAGATATATCCTTCTAACCGTATATATTTCTTATGCTGTATTTTGACATTCTATCAATATGAACTTCTGATGTAATGCATTAAAACTCGCAATTAAAGCTTGCAACATACTTGGTTGTGCTGTATTGCTTTTTTGGTGATAGTGATGGTCTATCATTCTTTAATCTTAAGAGAGAAACCCAAACTATTCACCCAAAATAGTTTTTTTTCACTCTTTTAATTCGAGTGCCTGTATTGTTTCTTAAATTAATTGGCTTCTCTTCTCCCATGTGCTTTTTGGTTTATTTGTTTTGGTGAGTAGCTTTATCTGTTAAATTAATAAATGCGAATCGTCTTGTTATTTAAAATCTCAGGACAATGTGGAGGCACCTGTCGAAGGTCGCTTGCCTGATGCTACCAAGGGTGAGTAGACTCGTAACAATGTTTTCCCTTTCTTTTTCTATAAATAACTGTGAGAAAAAATGCTCATTTTCATACAAACAATTATTTTGTATTTGAATCTCTTCTAATCTTTACAAGCAATCTTATCCCTTCATGCTATTGCAGGATCTGACCACCTGAGGGATGTTTTTGTCAAACAAATGGGTTTGACCGACAAGGATATTGTTGCACTCTCCGGTGGACATACTCTGCTTTGTATTATTATTACCATCATCTTTTAGTTTCTTACAGGATAATACTACTAATATATATATATATATATATATATATATATATATATATATATATATATATTCATGCATTTATGCATGTAGGGAAGATGCCACAAGGAACGGTCTGGATTTGAGGGACCATGGACTGCTAACCCTCTCATCTTTGATAATTCTTACTTCAAGTAAGATCTTTGTTTGAAACTCTAATCTTTGACATATTTATTTGGTTTTGTGTAATGTGTGTTTGGTTTTGTTTTATGAGATGGAATTGAAATGAGAGATGCCAACTATTCTTGCTTCCTTATAAGCATGATGACTTGGGAGGCTCCCCTTTCTTCGGCGGCATATTCATCAAGAGGGTCCAAATCAATCCACAACACAGCCCATTTGAATTTATAATTTACGCCCAAGAAACCTCATTGACCCCCTCAAAATTACCAGGCATATTCCAGTATTATTTGTATTTGATTTAAATCTCATTCTCTGAATTATATTATCAACAGTGTGTGTACGTCGCACAATATTTTTCTCTTAATCAGTATTTTTGCATTTCAATGTATCTTCCAGAATTTATAAAATAGTTCTTATAGTAACAGTTGCAATTTTTCCCTTTTCTTCGTAAATTCACACAAGAAACCTTACTTCTTTTTTCCTCAAATATTGAGTTCATTACTAAAAAAATATAGCATATAAAAAAAGCATACTTTTTTTTTTTTTTTAAACAATATATAATAAACGGCAAACAACACTCATGGACATCCCGTGCATCGCACGGGGCCCAAACCTAATATATATATATATATTCTTGGGGGACACCTCTCATCTACTGTGCTCTTCCCTTCTTCTTCTCTCCCTTTTTTATGTATTTCCACAAAAGTCAACTTATCCTTTCAAGACTTCAGTGAAGATCTTCCAAAGGTTTGCGGATCAGAACATTAATTGAGCATAATTTTTTACAAAACGGGAATGGTAAAGGAAGAGACATTGGGAACAACACATCATTAAAGCAACTTTGGATTGTTTGAGATTTTTTTTTAAGAATAATTTAATTTCTCATAAGATGCAATGGTAGAACACATATTATTCAAATAACTAGAGACTCATGCTGATAATGTTTTATAGAACTGCATAGTATGTAGAGATAATAGAGTGTATGATTTTCAGGTATGATTTTCATTAATAATTGGAGTCCTATTCCTATTTATAGGAAAATTTTAGATGACACAATCGTAATTAGATACTTACATAAGGGGCATAATAGTCATGAAATAAATAATGCCAAATATCACTTTCACAAAGAACAGTAATTCTACTATTTTGGTTTGTGAGTATATTTATAACAGTTTCGTTTTATTTAGGTTGTTTGATTAGTTAATTAGTAGTGTCCAACCCGTCGTAATTCTGGAAATTATACTATGTTGTGATTTATAAGTATAAATAAAATAAATAAATTATTATTGAGCTAGAGTTAAATCACCCAGAATCGTTTACCACGGTGAACGATAATGAATCGAAATAATAAGGCTAGAGTTCGGCAACCAAAACCTATTTAAAATTGATATACTTGTACCTATCTCAACTCAATTAAAGAGTTATTTACTACCTGCTTATGTTCTAAACCATATAGTAGTACTCGAAATGGAGTATAACGTCCAGTTACTCAGATCTCTTCAAAATTTATATGTCCGTATTCGTACCAAATCAATTTTTAATGTGATTTTACCACTCGTTCCCATCTCATTCACATATAGTAGAACCCACTAATTATTCAAACTTATCTAAATTTATAAAATATTTAAACAATCAAATATAAATTGTTACAAGAATTGAGTATCCATCTCGATAAAAATCTGAACATTAAAATATAAATATTAAAATAAACAGTATAACTCATAAAAGATAAAAAATGAAATTTGAATTACTAATTTGTAAGTATTTACGAAATCCATTTAAAATTTATATACTCATACCCATCTCAAACTTAGTTAAAAAGTGAGTTACCCATTTCTTCTGAAATACGTATAGTAATACCTGATAATTATCTGAACTCGTTTCAATTTATAAAATATCTAATTACCATAAAAGGTAAATAAAAGTTTAGATTAACTTTTTTGGTCCAAAGTGTTGGTTTTGAAAAACTTAGGTATAAGATTTTTTCACCTAGAAAGAATACTAAATATCTTGATTCGTTTAAATCTATAAAATATATAATTGCCATAAACAAAAATAGAAGTTTAGATAAATTTTTTAAGTCCAAAATGTGGACTTTGAAAAAGCTGGTAGATGCGCTTTTTTTACCTAGAAAGATTTGTGTATATAATTCAAAATGATAATTGTATCATGAAATAACCAAAAATTATATCCTTGACGTAAGAGTTTCAAAAAGTACTTATAATTTTGCATATAAAATTTATTTACAACTAATTTAATATTTAACTACTATCAATATTTATATATTTACAATATAGTTTCAAATAACTAAGGTTTTTATAAGATTAATTTGTTATTCAATAAATTCACCATATTGATTAGAATTATTAACCAAATAAATATTTTAATATCCTTATTATTATTGTTACACAACCAAGCAATTATCATTATCATGTGTTACTAAATATATATACACGAATAGCTAATACTATCAGGTAGTTAAATCCGATATCATGTATCAGCTAATACAATCTGCTAATCAATTATCCGTTAATCGCCAAATATGGCCATATTCTTATTTTTTGTATACATAAAAGAACAGTTATGGATAAAACACAGATTGTATTTAATATATAAGATATGTATAAGGATGAAAATATATAAGCACTCATTTATTGATTGAGATATAATATATTTTATCAATTTACGGGTATACATACTCAAGCGGGATTAAAAATATTTTAATATTTTTATTTATATATATCATGAACGCCACCGTCAAGAATCATTATTAATGCCTCATAGCTATAGTGGATTGCAAAAGGAAATTTGGACAACCTTTATTATTAATGTGTTGATGATGCTCATTCCAATTTTATTGGATTATTATTCTGCCACTAACAGAGGGTTTTCGGAGATCTATATATTACCCAAATTTTCAATTGTTGCATACTTGATAAGTATATAATTTTTGCAACTCCAATTATTGAGTTGGATGATTTGACACAACTCTCTATTAATTGTTGAGAATTTAAATGTATATACAGAATTTAGGATATAATTGTATATTTTTTATAAATATATTATATATTTATCCAAATATTGCATACTTCTTATTATGGGTGTTATATTAAAATTATTTAATTGTGAATTTATGATATTTAAATTAATAATTCATTAATTAAGTAATTACTCATATAAAAAAATAAAAAATAAAAATTTAGTAAGTTTATTTTATATTTGATAACTTACTAATTAGCTAAAGTTAAATTAAAAATTAAATATCAATGTTACTACACAATATTTGAGTATCCTTCAATTTGAATTACTATTTTAACGAAATTTTTTTTGATCATTGAATATACACTCTTGTGTATTTTTTTTTTTTTTTTTTTTTTTTTGAGAATACACTCTTGTGTATCTTAATTACTAAAAATTTTAATTACCAAAATCAAATCCAAAATTAAATATTTTAATTACAAAACATCCATAATTTTAGTTATCAAAATTAAAAATCCAAAGATCTTAAACTAAATATCAATCTTAATAAAATATTTTAATTAATATAATTGAGCATTGAATATTCAAAATTATATGCCTTATTCCAAACATATAATAATCAAAGTACATTAATTGTTATTTTTTATTTTGATAACTATAATAAGATTTTTATCCATAGAATATGTTCCATTTCAATTTAATATAAATTATAAATAAATTAACTATTATGTGGCAATAAGGAATGACATGTAATAATCATGAGATTTGATTCGACAATAAATATAAATTGGAAGATGAACATACAATTTTTTGACATGTGTTAAACTTGTAATACCCGGATAATTATTGTGTCTTTAATCTGTATTTGAAACTTGTAGCATTTTATCATGTGATATTAATAATCAAAGTGTGATTTTCCCCGTATTCGTATTCCTACATTCATTATCATGTTATGAAGAGTTTCCAAATTTATGCAGGCATTCTGCACGTCATAACGTACGTTAAGAGTTGAACATAACGTACATTAAGAGCTGAAAATAACGTACGATATAGGCAAAGAATAGGGTACATAACAGGCAGTCAAAGGCAGATAAGTCTGGTCGGTGTATGGGGCCAGTTGGGGATATTGTCGGGTAAGGATTTCCCGCGTGAACCGGGACAACTTTTGATAAAGCAAGTCAATGAGACATAACGTACGTTAAGAGGGAAGGATAACGTACGTTATGTTGGTCAAGTTACGTACATAATAGTTTTCGTTAACGTACGTTAGAGAGTTCATAGAACGAGGCAGTGAGCTAGTGTCAGGAGATAGTGTACGTAAGGAGCTGTGGTTGTTGGGATTCGGTGCCTAAATCGAAGGCCCAGCGGAAGCGGTAAAACGAAAATTAATTCGATCCGAATCCCTACGAGGATCGATCGAGCTATGTATATACGAATATATAAACGAAATCACAAGAGATGTAAGAAACTCACCCTTGTAGTCCGTTGATTAAATGGATTCCTTCTCTTGAGCTATTCCCCAAGCTTTAGTTGTAAATCTCTACGATCCAATGTGCTCTAAGCCCTTGGATGATCCAACGTCGAAAATACAACGCCTCTACTTACCACGCGCCGGAGAAATGAATGGAACGACAATCACCTTGCTATCCTCTAAGGATACGGCTAGAGCTAGGTGATGAAGCTATCTTATCAAGATTACAACACTCTAAGTGTTTAATCTTTGATCTCTCTATCTCACTATAATTTTCTCCAAGAAAATATATGAAAAAATGAAGAAGAATGTTGAAGAACTCTTTGAGAAACACTTTTCTCTCTCCCTTACACAATACTCACGATGTGTGTGTGTATCAAAGTGTATCTCATCAAGATGTGTCTTCTCATTATATTATCCATTTCATAATATAAAATAACCCCAACCATATCATGTGCATGATGCTTGTCCCCTCAACACATGAGATTCCAAACATCATGATGGGGACAAGTCAATACACACACGTGGATATAAGAGGGGGTGGCCAAGATTAATAATAGGAAGAATTCGGCCCGTTTCGGACTCCCGTGAGTTCAAACAGATAAACTCTGATTCCGTTCTGATGTATTTATATCGATTAATTAATCCAATTAATTAAACATATCAAATACAAAATAATATAATTAATTTCTCCAAGAAATAATTATATTCATGAATTAAATTAATCACCCAGTAATTTATTTAATTCATTAGGCCATAAATCAATTTATCCAATAAATCGATTTAGACATCTAATGTCCCAAATTAGATATCCAATATCTAATATTCATAATGAGAGAATAAGCTCGATTCATTCTGTCGTTAATCCTATTGCGCGACTCGGTAGGTCTGTCTCAGTCAGCAATGGGAGGAACCAAAGAGTAGTAGCACCACCTAGCCAGCCTGGCGGCCTACACTGTACCCCAACTGAGAACGAATGATTGGGATCATTCAAGAACCATTCTGTCATGAATACCAGTATACGTATAAACCCTTCTTTCAAATGTCCCGATCAAGTTATAGGGTCACGGTTAATCAAACCCTATCTGTACTTGACGCTATACACACGTTAATGCAAATCGAGATCATCGAGCTCTCGTGTATCCAATACAACTAGCTCCAATGCTTTGGCCAAAGACTTATGATCTCATTTGCCAATAACCGCATAGGACATATAACCCGCTCACTAACGGGAGAAAGAATTCTATCTTAGTATCCAGTAGGGCCTGCTACTTGCCCGTCAAGATGCACGTCGAGGTTGACCCCCATCTCCTGGTTTATAGGGTCGAACTACTCTAATGAAAATCTTGACGTCACAAGCACATCCCTATTAAATCCTCAAGTTGAAGGTTCACGAATACCTATCACAACCTTTCGATTACGTCATTGACTGTCCCAGAGTGAAATCCGTGTGACGAATCGAGGGTGACTCGGTTTGAGTATACTAATCCAATTAGTATACCTATAACGTGTGCTCCCACTAACCATTAGTGTTTGACAGGCACTCTCCATGTCAAAGAACACGTCATACAAGTCTTCACATAAACTTAACGCCCAGTCAAGTTTTATCGACTTGCGAACGATTAAGTATTTGAGCTATAAACCTTTCCAATGCCGACCCCCTTATCCAATAATGAGTGGAACGTTTTGCTCTCAAATACACGGACTAGTTTCTATATGTATATTTACGAGTTAGGAATGCCAGTAACTACCAGTAAATAAAGAAACATCCATTTCCTTATATCAATAGTTTTCATAATTACAAGTACAATGCCCTCACTCAACATCCTCTGAGTGGCATTCGAGGGCATACTCCTAACAGTGGTTAGCGTACGTTAGAAGGCTAACATACTTAATGCTTCATGGATATCGTACGTAATGTATAAAATTCTATTTATAGACCTCAGCCCCCTTTCATTTCACCCACACCCCTTAGCCGATTTCTGCAACTTGATAGCTCCCCAGCCCCATAAATCCCTTGCACCAGCCTTCTAGTCAGATTTTTGGAGATTATAGGACATCTTGGGGTAGTGTTCAAGCATTCGATGTTGAGTTCTATCAATTTTCACGACGTTTCTTTTGAAGTAAGGTATGTTGATACTATTCCAACCTTGAATTCATATTCTTAGGAATGTTATGAGCATGCTACTGATATTATTCAATTCCATGGATGACTTATTAACCGAACACCATGTTATAGGAGGATTGGTATGATTATACTTAGGTTGTTCCCTTGTTAAAAGGATTATAAGTCAAGCCTTGTTATGTTGAACATTAGGGTGAAGTTTTCTGAGATTATAACAAATATTAATTAATGTTTTCAAAATGCTCTTACATCGAAGGACTTGTTAATGTTATCACCTATGATAGAGGAATGCAACAGGATGAATATTGAGGGTTTTCATCAAGTATAAAATCATGTCTTGTAAGGGTTGTTTTGATTAGGTAATCTTCGTAATATAGTTAGAATGAAGTGATGATGTTGGTAACAAATGTATCGATCGTAGAATAGCCGAACCATATATTAGATTTGATAATCGAGATTGGTGTAACACCCCAAATCTATTGTGGGTAATTACACGCCGTAGGACCCACTAGGGCCTACCAGGCTGACGTCACACACACATGAACAACAACAATAATAGATATACAATCCAAAAACATAAGTTGGGCCTTGGCCGCGGCCAAAATATGTGAGTTTAACACCATTGAACCAAAAACACAAACATCACATGACATATCACATCGAGACCAAATATTGTAACACCCCCAGAATACGATCGGGAATGTCACACACCGTAGACCCTTATCACAAGGATCTACCAGGCTAAACTCCAAAAGACTACTCAATGATTGACCGACCGGGGTCAAAATTAAATACAAAGCAGACCGACAAGGTCATTAACCAATTCAGAAACTAACGACATTCACATTACAATGACAATAATAAACTTGAACACAGAAAAGAATGACAACTGAATTTAATAAATGAAAACTACACCCATGCAAGGGTGAATACTCGAACGACAGAGAAATACCGACCAAAATGAAACAAAAGAAAAGATTCTGACTCTGGTGTGATTATCATCATTGTCCCCCATCTCTTTCCAAGCCAATCCTGTGACTGCTCCCGAGCTGCCAAAACCTGAGCGCATAACAGGCACCCACCCCCCGAAAACTCGGGGGTTAGCAAACTGGAATTTTGATAGTGCAAGTACATAATATACAAGATATACGAATAATAACAACACAAAACTCAACAGTCGTGAAGCCTTAACACAAACCACACATTCCCATCGTCGACACAAAATAGCATCACATACACAAGGTGAAAGATAATCACATTGTCACATTCTCTTTACGGAACATAACACCAATGAAACTTCAAACGAGCCCAAGGAGTCAGAAAAATCCCTTTTTATAAAAGGAAAAGTATTTTGATAAGAAAATTTGAAGACATTATTATTGACTCGGGCCATCTTGGGGTTTTGAAAATCGAATGGGAATACTTTTAGGAAATACTTCAAAAGCTCTCGGGTCCTCGACCCAACATGTGGAAAATAATTTGCAAGAAAACCATTACAACGTTATTCGGGGTCCTCGACCCAATGCACAGAATAATCATCAGAGTACAATCAAAGGCACAGCCTCTCATTCGACAATTCCTGCTCAAGACCCCTGATTAATTAACCCTCGGAAATCTCGTCAAATATCCTTGGTTAATTAACCCTGATACCAACATTTGAAACAAGCTGAAATGAACTTTCAGAAACACGAATCGCGATCTACATCAAGACCAACATTTTAAAGCGAGTTGCAAGAACTTTGAATTACGAAAAAGATTTGGTAACGGGGTCTTAGCTATCACTCAAATATCCGTTACCAATAAGCCTGACAGGCGCCTCCCTTGCACACCTGTGCACCGACTTTCACTCCACTATGTTGGCCGCCGCTTGAACATGTCACCGCGCCGGCGATCACTCCCAAAAGAGCCGCCCCTTGCACGCGCATTAGGTAACACTGGTGTTCACCAATCATATGGAGCCGCACATTGCAGCGTACACCAGGCCGGAGTACACGCCCCGCCCTCAGAGGTTCCCGGATACGACGTTTCTCACAACAAGTATCCATATTGTTTCAAACATCAAGCACACAGACAAACGTTACAACAATTATCAACTCAGTACACCAAATCACACAATTTATCCGCCAGTCCGTAACCACAAAAATAAACAATAACACGCACGTTATCAATCAAAACTCATTCACAATAAGCCTTCAGGCATAACCAACCAATGCGGCACATATATCCCTATATTGCGACTCAACCGAATATATATATATATATATATATAACCTTACTACATTATACCTATAAGTATGGTTCATCCATCGACCCAAGTTGAGTACGTCAACTAGTGTTAGCATTCATCACTCGACATTCACCGACATATGTATGTATTTATCTATATACATGTATACATACATACATACATACATATATATATATATACATACGCATATCTATATACATACATATATTTAACATATAAATATATATATGTATATGTATATTAGTAAAATAATTCACACACTTCGGCGACAATGATTTCACGTAGTTATAATTCATATATCAAGGTACTTGCCTTGGTAATCTCTCACGAATACTTTCGAAAAAATGGTTGATTGGAGAAATCCGGAACTCCAATGAAAACGACGATCGAAAAGGGTCAACACCAGATTTTCATAGGGAATTCATCCCTAATATCCTATCATCAAATAAACAATAAATCACACGAGGAAAAACATCGCAAAATGACCAAATTTCTCTCTGCGGTATTTTCTCGGACACCTTGAAGGCGTCAAACGAAAGTTCATATAAACGACGAATCGAAAATGATAAAACCGTGGAAAGATGATGAAAATGATAGAACACAACTCAATCTTCGATTACCCATCAGAAATATGAGTTAAAACGATCAAATCGGACAAAGTCAACTAAAATCCCTAAAACTAGATTTTTGGAAATCATACCTTGATTCGATAGATCGAAGAAGGTTATAGGTTGATTAATCGATGCTATGAACTCAAAAACGATGTGGATCGGTAGTTATACACCATGCCTTCGTGTTCTCCAATCCTTGGCCGCGGAGAATATGAGTTGGGGGAAGAAAATGGGTGAAGAACACGTCTGCCGGGTCATTATATAGATCTCGCACGACGCACGAGCAGACACGCACGAGCACCGGCCGTGCGTGACTCGTGCGCCAAGAACCTGCCGGAACACATCTGGGAGTCTTTCGGACACGCACGAGCATGATGCTCCGGCGTCCAGTCGTGTGGCCTTCTCGTGCGCGGCACTGCCTGGCCTCTGCCGCACCGCACGAGCACCGCGCACGAGCACTGCTCGTGCGCGCCTGCTACTTCCTGCCCAGTGCTGCACGAGCGCCGGCCCGTGCGCCTTGCTCGTGCGCCCTGCTCATGTGCGGCCCCCAGGGACTGCCCAGCAGTCCCGCACGAGCGCCACACGAGCGCATGTCCGTGTGGGCTGCTCGTGTGTACCTGGCCGATCACTGCCGCACCTGGCCGGCCGGTGCCCAGCCGCCATGACTCGACGATCCGATTTTCCGAAATCGCTCGGAAACGAATATGAAGAAACGCTCGCGGGCAACAATACAACAAATCACCACATATGGTCATAAACACAAAATCAATCGTCGAGAAAAATAATATGAACGCTCGACAACCGAGAAATTTCCGGTCTAAAAAGAAAAAAATTCAAATTAATCAGAATAAAAATCTCGGGTATTACATTCTACCCTCCTTAAAATAAGTTTCGTCCCGAAACTTAAAATAGAAAGCGGCGGAACAATCAAGGAAATAACTACTTGCTCAGCCCCAAAACATCACGAGCAATGCGCGAATGCGAGGTTCTAGAAATATAATGAACGAACCTAGCAAGTATCTGGTACGTGAGTTGAGACGATAAAAATGTATGTGAACACGATCAGTCGAGGTGGAGGAGTATGAATTTGGAGACAAAAGCTCCAAGAGTTAAGAAAATCACAAAACGGCTCATACGTCCTGAAACCATGTTTCGAGCTCGACCAACCGCGTCCAAGCTCATGACACATTCGGAAATGTTAATTTCACGCGTGGGAATATTAGTTTCGACCAAAATTTTGCAAGGATCAAGTTCAGATGTGGAAAGACCACAATAATCCATGGAGTCTGACAAAACAAATTTGAAATTCATTCGGAGGACGGTAGGCTAGGTAGAACATGGTAGTTTAAAATCGTCGAGAGGGTCACAATTGAATTACCAATAATGAAAGGTCACACAATACCGGAAATACTAAGAAAAGTACGGGTAATACACTCCCCCATACTAAAAAGACATTAGGATCCCGAAACTTAGAACAACAAGAGATGGAAACGTAAAACAATGAAACGAAAAACGATCGAAGTCACGATTGTTGGAACCAGCAACGATTAAGACACAATACAAGATCTTCATTCTCCTGTACTAGAATCTTCGGAAGGAAACATAGTTTTTCGGGACACTCTCCGGTCACTTGCTCTATTCTCCAATAGGGTAGCATTCTTAGAATAACGGTAATATCGTAAAGCACAAAGTTTTCTGAAGTCAATTTCTAGTTCTCCGACTAGGACGGTCATTATCTGTATGCACTTAATGAAACCAAATTTATGAAAAAGAGGACGAGTCACGTTACGCCCAAAACTTGTAAATGCTGTCCTTTATTTTGGAAGAGGAAGTTTATACAACGACTTTTAATTATTTTCGAGAAAATTGAAAATTAAATCGTAACTAATTTGAAATATTTCAAAAGTGTTGAGTTCCAAATACCACAAATTGAAAATCTTTCCTCCTCTATCAAAGTGTTTAATCGAAAGAATTTTCACCGAAATACGTGACCATTTGCCATGATGACATTAAATCGTAGATTTTTAAAATGTTAGAAGATTTCAAAACACCACTTTAAAATGTTCGTGATATTACAGCGCCGTGGGCCCCGTGCCGGAACCCACCAGGCTAAAAATTATTTTTAGAAATGTTCAAAATGCCAAAAAGGCCGATGTCGGTAATATTCTCAAATACTCACAAAAGTCATTTATAAAATATCAAATACTGTCATAAGAATACCATCAAAACGTGCAAGACCAAAATATTAAGACTCGGTTTGGGGAATCGGTTTTCGGAAATAAAACTTAGTTTGCAAGATACCAAAAGCCATCTCAAAATACTCACGCAGCGGATAAAATTAACACTCAATGATTTACTCTAATGAAATGTAGACACCGATAAATATGCTCGACTTCCGAAGCATACTACATAACCATTTTTACTCGGACCGTATAAGCATGCTATATCCTAAAACAATAATATCACCAACAAGTTCCAATCCCTAGTTCACATTAAACACATTAGCACAATATAATCAAATACGTATATAAAGGGACTTACGATCGGGAGACTTACCATCACGGATTGCCTGAAGATGATGTCGGAACCACGATACTAATCACAACTCTGATGCGCGTGACTTACACCGGACATGGACTTGACCCAACGGCCTAGGTTTTTCGCAAACCTAAGCTCCGATACCATATTTTTAACACCCCCAGAATACGACCGGGAATGTCACACGCCGTAGACCCTTATTACAAGGATCTACCAAGCTAAACTCCAAAAGACTACTCAATGATTGACCGACCGGGGTCAAAATTAAATACAAAGCAGAACGATAAGGTCATTAACCAATTCACAAACTAACGACATTCACATTACAATGACAATAATAAACTTAAACATAGAAAAGAATGACAACTCAATTTAATAAATGAAAACTACACCCATGCAAGGGTGAATACTCGAACGACAGAGAAATACCGACCAAAATGAAACAAAAGAAAAGACTCTGACTCTGGTGTGATTAGCATCATTGTCCTCCATCTCCTTCCAAGTCAATCCTGTGACTGCTCCCGAGCTGCCAAAACCTGAGCGCATAACAGGCACCCACCCCCCGAAAACTCGGGGGTTAGCAAACTGGAATTTTGCTAGTGCAAGTACATAATATACAAGATATACGAATAATAACAACACAAAACTCAACAGTCGTGAAGCCTTAACACAAACCACACATTACCATCGTCGACACAGAATAGCATCATATACACAAGGTGAAAGATAATCACATTGTCACATTCTCTTTACGGAACATAACACCAATGAAACTTCAAACGAGCCCAAGGAGTCAGAAAAATCCCTTTTTATAAAAGGAAAAGTATTTTGATAAGAAAATTTGAAGACATTATTATTGACTCGGGCCATCTTGGGGTTTTGAAAATCGAATGGGAATACTTTTAGGAAATACTTCAAAAGCTCTCGGGTCCTCGACCCAACATGTGGAAAATAATTTGCAAGAAAACCATTACAACGTTATTCGGGGTCCTCGACCCAATGCACAGAATAATCATCACAGTACAATCAAAGGCACAGCCTCTCATTCGACAATTCCTGCTCAAGACCCCTGATTAATTAACCCTCGGAAATCTCGTCAAATATCCTTGGTTAATTAACCCTGATACCAACATTTGAAACAAGCTGAAATGAACTTTCAGAAACACGAATCGTGATCTACATCAAGACCAACATTTTAAAGCGAGTTGCAAGAACTTTGAATTATGAAAATCATTTGGTAACGGGGTCTTACTTATCACTCAAATATCCGTTACCAATAAGCCTGCGAGGCGTCTCCCTTGCACACCTGTGCACCGGCGTTCACTCCACTATGTTGGCCGCCCCTTGAACATGTCACCGCGCCGGCGATCACTCCCAAAAGAGCCGCCCCTTGCACGCGTATTAGGTAACACCGGTGTTCACCAATCATATGGAGCCGCACATTGCAGCGTACACCAGGCGGGAGTACACGCCCCGACCTCAGAGGTTCCCGAATACGACGTTTCTCACAACAAGTATCCACATTGTTTCAAACATCAAGCACACAGACAAACGTTACAATAATTATCAACTTAGTACACCAAATCACACAATTTATCCGCTAGTCCGTAACCACACAAATAAACAATAACACGCACGTTATCAATCAAAACTCATTCACAATAAGCCTTCAGGCATAACCAACCAACGCCGCACATATATCCCTATATTGCGACTCAACCGAATATATATATATATATATATATAACCTTACTACATTATACCTATAAGTATGGTTCATACATCGACCCAAGTTGAGTACGTCAACTAGTGTTAGCATTCATCACTCGGCATTCACCGACATATGTATGTATTTATCTATATACATGTATACATACATATATATATATATACGCATATCTATATACATACATATATTTAACATATAAATATATATATGTATACGTATATTAGTAAAATAATTCACACACTTCGGCGACAATGATTTCACGTAGTTATAATTCATATATAAAGGTACTTACCTTGGTAATCTCTCACGAATATTTCCGAAAATACGGTTGATTGGAGAAATCCGGAACTCCAATGAAAACGGCGATCGGAAAGGCTCAACACCATATTTTCATAGGGAATTCATCCCTAATATCCTATCATCAAATAAACAACAAATCACACGAGGAAAACCATCGCAAAACAACCAAATTTCTCTCTGCGGCATTTTCCCGGATACCTTGAAGGCGTCAAACGAAAGTTCATATAAACGATGAATCGGAAATGATAAAACCGTGGAAAGATGATGAAAATGATAGAACACAGCTCAATATTCGATTACCCATCAGAAATATGAGGTAAAACGATCAAATCGGACAAAGTCAACTAAAATCCCCAAAACTAGATTTTTGGAAATCATTCCTTGATTCGATGGATCGAAGAAGGTTATAGGTTGATTAATAGATGCTATGAACTCAAAAACAACGTGGATCGGTAGTTATACACCATGCCTTCATGTTCTCCAATCCTTGGCCGCGGAGAATATGAGTTGGGGGAAGAAAATGGGTGAAGAACACGTCTGTCGGGTCATTATATAGATCCCGCACGACACACGAGCAAACACGCACGAGCACCGACCGTGCGTGACTCGTGCGCCAAGAACCTGCCGGAACACATCTGGGAGTCTTCCGGACACGCACGAGCATGATGCTTGGGCGTCTGGTCGTGTGGCCTGCTCGTGCGCGGCACTGCCTGGCCTCTGCCGCACCGCACGAGCACCGCGCGAAACCTTGCTCGTCGCGCTGCTCCCTCTGCCCGGTGCCGCACGAGCGCCCGGCCGTGCGCCTTGCTCGTGCGCCACCTTTCGTGCGCGGCCCCTAGGGATCGCCTTGCTGATCACGCCCTGCACGAGCACCTGTCCGTGTGGGCTGCTCGTGTGTACCTGGCCGGTCACTGCCGCACTTGGCCGGCCGGTGCCCAGCCGCCATGACTCGACGATCCGATTTTCCGAAATCGCTCGGAAACGAACATGAAGAAATGCTCGGGGGCAACAATACAACAAATCACCACATATGGCCATAAACACAAAATCAATCGTCGAGAAAAATAATATGAACGCTCGACAACCGAGAAATTTCTGGTCTAAAAAGAAAAAAATTCAAATTAATCAGAATAAAAATCTCGGGTATTACAAATACAACGTTAAATATTAAATCCAACACCGACATTACAAAACATCCACTGACTCGAGCTCCTTAACATCCAGTCTGCCCGTCAGCTCCGCGTGCACCACGTGTAGGCTCCTGAACCTCGAGTGTTGAGGCAATATCGGAATATGCGCCATTTGTGCGGAAGCGTAAATTAAATGCGCGGAAAATAAAAATCACAAGGATTTATAGAGGTTCGGCCAAACGTACCTACGTCCCCTCTCGCTGTATCTTTTTCTATAAATTGAAGATCAAAACCTCTGCACCTCTCTTCTATTGGTCGAGGGATTACCGTTACAAGCTTGTCTTCTATCGGTCCGAGTAAAACCGTTCTCTTACTTGTCTTTTTGTCGGTCCAAGTTAAACCGTTTTCCTTTTCTATTGGACAAGGAATTAACCACTCTAGCTTTTTATCGGTACTAGATAAACCTCACAAAGATAGCGATTGCAATTCTAACAATGCCGGATCCTTGATCCTAATAACACCGAATCCAATCGTATCTTTTCTTTTTCTCACTCATGTATGATTTAGTGTATCACACTCAATCACTCTAAATTAAGCTTAAGAACAACAACTATAATGTTTACAATGATATCTCAAGTGTATATGAATTTCTCAATGTTGTTGTGTGGTTTGATACCAACTCACTTGGTATTTATAGCCTTCTTCCACAAACTATCCGTTACTGCCAGTTGATATTAGCATGCGCTAGGCTTCTTCCGTAGCGTGCGCTATCGCGTGTAGCGTCAGTCCATTGGCTACTGTCTCTCTTCCTTAGCATGTGTTAGCTTCTCCGTTTCATACGTTAAGTACTTATATTAGCGTGCATTAAGCTCTCTTCGTAGCGTGCGCTAATCATATATCCGTTGCCTTCATTTGTTAAACTATCCGTTCCAACTTTATGACTTTGACCGGCTTTTTCCAACGTTCTGATTTGACTTGAATTCAAAACTCCTTAGCGTGCGCTATTCCTCAATCTTAGCGTGCGCTATGATTTCGTCATTGCTTGCGTCATTCTGAGTTTGAATATCTTCACACCTGCAATTATCCTTCGATAGCGTGCGTTATGCTGCATGTGTAGCGTGCGCTATCTTCACCTGCTAGCGTGCGCTAGTATTGATATCTAGCGTGCGTTAGCTTTATCAGGTAAGTCCTTCAGGTAGCTTTGTAACTCGTCTGATTTGCAGATAACTCCCGTTAGCGTGTGCTAACCTTCATCTCTTGCGTGCGCTAAGCATGTATTTTATTCAGCTTTTTGCGTCTTCGTCTGCTTCGATGTTTTGCTTTGCCTCGATGTTGTTTTGCTTGTTTAGAAACTTAATCATCAAAGCACTATTTATTAATATGTGGAATAAATATTCCAACAATCTCCCCTTTTTTGGTGATTACAAAACAACCCTTGAATTGGATAAAACATGTAAAATAAAAATATATATATATATATATATATATATGTACGTTTCAAAGTTTTTGACTTTGATCGTTTCGTTAGTTTCACCCATTCTTTTCTTTTTCTGTCATTTTTGACTACTTCATTTCGTACTTTCAACTCCTTCGTTTCTCACCCTTTTTGTATGCTTTCTTCTCCTTTTCGACTTCTTCGATTTTTATTATTTATTTTTCTCGTCATATCTTTCATGACGCTTTTATCCAATTCAACTTCTTCTCCCCCTTTTTGTATTCAGCAAAAAGTGTAAAAAAAAAATATAGAGGATACCAATTATTGAATATGCATGATACCAAATTGATGAATATAATTATGCATGAATAGGAAATAACTGCCCCTGAAAATATTATCTCCCCCTTTGTAAAATATCAATTTAAAAATTAATTTTTGGGGATCCAACCTAAAGTCGGTTTTTGTTTTGAGACATAGACGATATTTGAAACAATTGTTCCTTTAGGAACCCAATTTTTCTTAACTTTAATCGTCCGTCTTGGGCTCTTACAGTTTGAAATATGATGCCCGATTTTCAAACATTTTTCACACCGGGGTATTTTGAAATTTACAGATTCGTTTTTAGATCATGGTTTGAATCCTAACCCCTCCTTATTTAACATGTATTTTTGAACCGATAGCATATTTTCAAATTTCTCGTTTCGGAGAGAAAATTTCTTGTTAAATTTTTGAGCTCGGTTTGAATTTTAACAAGATCATCCTTTAAAATATTTTCATTCTCAATGCATTTAGAATGATCGATTTCAACAGATTTTCCCTTCTCAAGAATTTTGGAATTTTCAATTTCCAAAGATTTATATTTAGTTTGAAGGGATTTGATTTCTTTTAAAGCATTTTGATAATCGGTATGTAATAACTCGAATGCTTCAAATAACTCATCTTGAGATGACATACTTACCCGGCTTTTGACATCACTTTCGTCGAGTGTACTTCGGGCCATAAGAGCGAGATTTTGATTGAGATCATCATCTTCATCTTCATCGCTCCATGTTGCTTGATATGTTCCTTCGTGAGTTGCCTCTAACTTATTCCAAATTTCTTTGGCACTATTACACGAGGAAATATGGTCGAGATCTTCCGGATTTAAGGCATAATAAAGCATTTGCATTGCCTTACAATTTTGGTGGTCGTTCTCCCAATCCATATCATCATATTCTTCAAAGCTTTTTATAGTCCCGTTGGAATTCGTGGGAATTTTCGGACCTAGACATATGATCTTCCAAAGCTCAATATCATAAGCTCGGATGAAGATTGACATCTTCCTTTTCCATTTCATATAATTTGATCCGTCGAAGAATGGAGATTGGTTCGACACAAGATCTTCATTCGGTGCAAATTGGAACGCCATTTGGATCGACTCCTCGGATGTTAAGCCGCTTATTGGAGGTACCTCTCCGATACCAATTGTTGGGGCAATATCGGAATATGCGCCGTTTGTGCGGAAACGTAAATTAAATGCGCGGAAAATAAAAATCACAAGGATTTATAGAGGTTCGGCCAAACGTGCCTACGTCCCCTCTCGCTGTATCTTTTTCTATAAATTGAAGATCAAAACCTCTGCACCTCTCTTCTATTGGTCGAGGGATTACCGTTACAAGCTTGTCTTCTATCGGTCCGAGTAAAACCGTTCTCTTACTTGTCTTTTTGTCGGTCCAAGTTAAACCGTTTTCCTTTTCTATTGGACAAGGAATTAACCACTCTAGCTTTTTATCGGTACTAGATAAACCTCACAAAGATAGCGATTGCAATTCTAACAATGCCGGATCCTTGATCCTAGTAACACCGAATCCAATCGTATCTTTTCTTTTTCTCACTCGTGTATGATTTAGTGTATCACACTCAATTACTCTAAATTAAGCTCAAGAACAACAACTATAATGTTTACAATGATATCTCAAGTGTATATGAATTGCTCAATGTTGTTGTGTGGTTTGATACCAACTCACTTGGTATTTATAGCCTTCTTCCACAAACTAGCCGTTACTGCCAGTTGATATTAGCGTGCGCTAGGCTTCTTCCGTAGCGTGCGCTATCGCATGTAGCGTCAGTCCAGTGGCTACTATCTCTCTTCCTTAGCGTGCGTTAGCTTCTCCGTTGCGTACGTTAGGTACTTATATTAGCTTGTGTTAAGTACTCTTCGTAGCGTACGCTAATCATATATCCGTTGCCTTCATTTGTCAAACTATCCATTCCAACTTTATGACTTTGACCGGCTTTTCCCAACGTTCTGATTTGACTTGAATTCAAAACTCCTTAGTGTGCGCTATTCCTCAATCTTAGCGTGCGCTATGATTTCATCATTGCTTGCATCATTCTGAGTTTGAATATCTTCACACATGCAATTATCCTTCGATAGCGTGCGTTATGCTGCATGTGTAGCGTGCGCTATCTTCACCTGCTAGCGTTCGCTATCTTCACCTGCTAGCGTGCGCTATCTTCACCTGCTAGCGTGCGCTAGTATTGATATCTAACGTGCATTAGCTTTATCAGGTAAGTCCTTCAGGTAGCTTTGTAACTCGTATGATCGGCAGATAACTCCCGTTAGCGTGCGCTAACCTTCATCTCTTGCATACGCTAAGCATGTATTTTGTTCAGCTTTTTGCGTCTTCGTCTGCTTCGATGTTTTGCTTTGACTCGATGTTGTTTTGCTTGTTTAGAAACTTAATCATCAAAACACTATTTATTAATATGTGGAATAAATATTCCAACATCGAGCATACCTGAAATGTATAAACGTTCCACCCCAACAAGGGATTAGCAACAACCGCTAGTGAAAGTACAATATTACAACAATTTAATAGGCAAGCATTTCTAAATCTTTCCAAAAACTCAAAGAAGTTCATTAATCATGATATTCAGGAATATCCAATATCAATCATCTGTAAAAAAAACATCGCTCGAAGGTAATTCTCGTGACAAGACCACCCGGCCAAGTCCCTGTGTGCCCCATCAAGCAATCCCCAGGTGAGAATACCGCCACCCCGAATGTAACCCTCGCGCAAGACCACCCGGTCAAGTCCCTGTGTTCCCCGTCGAGTAATCCCCTGGTGAGAGTACCCCGAGAACATCCTCACAACACACAACTATCACAAATTTATCTCCGAAATGCATGCCATAAACTAGTGCAATAAAGTACTTTCCTGGATTTCTAACACAGGAAGGTATGATGAACGAAAAAGGCTTCGGTCCGAACTATCTTCCAAAATCCGTTCCTAACCAAAATATCGAGATTAAATCAACTGCAAATCTCTTGAAAACTAAGAATTATCCTAAGTTCTACGCTTAGGAGCAATTTATCGCACACTATGGAGGCATTCTAAATTATATACGATCCACGAAGGAAAACTCAGAATAAACCCATAAAACTTCGAGGAAAACCTGAAAACATGGTTATACAACTATAATATATCATTAATTCGAAGCTACATCCATTTGAAAAACAAAACCCACCAAAACCCCCAACTTCCCGAATTTAGGGTTCTAAGAAATATTACCTCGGATCTGAAGGTGAAAGATGTTAGAAGGTTGATAAATCCTTGCTAGGAGTTGAGAGGAGTTGATATCCAACACTATTCAATCGAGATCTTCGACTTCTTATGTCTGGACTCTCCCACGCCGCCGGAGGAGAAGAAAGGAATGTGAAATGAGAAAAGTTGACATACTCAGGCCCTTATATACTCACACGCATTAGCGTGCGCTAAGGCCCTACGGTTAGCGTGCGCTAACCGGCCATCCCAGGTCCAGAACCTTCGGCCAGGACCCATTAGCGTGCGCTAATGCTCTACGGTTAGCGTGCGCTAACTGTTCTTCTACCGAGTCCAGAAATATTTTGCCTCTACTGTCCGGCCGAAATAGCGTGCGTTATCTCGGTGTAGCGTGCGCTACTAAAGTAGTGTAGCGCGCGCTATTATAAGGCGTAGCGTGCGCTACATGTTCAGTCCGTCCTGAGTCTAGAACCTTAAAAACATTATGCCCTTACTGGAGTACCGAATTAGCGCGCGTTACCAAACATATCTAGCGTGCACTAATCCACCACCATAGCATGCACTAGTCTACAGACTTAGACTACGCTAAATTTCCCATGCACAACACAACTATCTGAATCAATCGAAATATTACACAACAACAGATCCATTACATAGTAGTTCTCGCGAAAACGACAAAATGAAAATTACTAATAATATCAGAAAAACATGAATACTACATTCTCTCCCTCTAACAAAAAGTTTCGTCCCGAAACTTTAAGACACGAATAACTCCAGATACCTCGACCTCATACTGTCCTCAGTCTCCCATGTAGCTTCCCTCATTCCATGCCTTGACCGTCGTACCTTCACCAAAGGAACAATTTTGCGTCTAAGCTGTTTTACTCTACGCTCCACAATCTGAATCGGTTTCTCTTCAAATGTGATGTCGGAACCTAACTCAATCTCCCCAAAATCGATAACATGGCTAGGGTCTGGCACATATTTCCTCAACTGGGAGACATGGAACACATTATGCACATGACTTAACGATGGCGGAAGACTTAAATGATAAGTGAGTTCCCCGACTCGCTCTAAAATCTCAAATGGCCCGATATATCTCGGACTAAGCTTACCCTTCTTCCCAAAGCGATAAACTCCTCGAGTTGGAGAAACTTTCAACAACACATGGTCGCCAACTTCGAACTCTAACGGACGATGTCGATTATCGGCATACGACTTTTGTCGGCTTTGGGTAGCTAAGAGTCTCTCACAGATTAAAATAATCTTCTCTCTGGTCTCCACTAACATGTCCGGCTCTGTTCCGATCAATTCGGATGAATCATCCCAACACAATGGTGATTTACATCAATGTCCATATAAAGCCTCAAATGGTGCCATCTTAATAGATGCATGCCAACTAACGCAAATTCAATTAGAGGCAAGTGCGTTTCCCAATCATCTTTCCAATTTAAGGCACATGCTCGCAACATGTCCTCGAGAGTCTGAATTATCCGTTTGGACTGCCCATCTGTCTGAGGGAGGTACGATGTACTGAGCCTCAGTTCCATTCCCAAAGCTCTATAAACGGACTGCTAGAAGTGTGATAAACGAACCTACCATCTCGATCAGAAATAATACTCTTCAGAATCCCATGCAACCTAACGACTTCTGCAATAAACACACGGGCTAACTTCTCGGATCCCCAAATATATTTAATTGCATGAAATGGGCTGACTTGGTTAGTCGATCGACGATAACCAGATCATGTTCATCCCTATTCGTGTCTTTGGCATATTTGTGACAAAACCCATAGTAATATTCTCCCATTTCCATTCTGGAATTGGAAGCGATTTTAGCAACACTGCAGGTCGTTGATGTTCAATTTTGGCTTGCTGACATGTCAAACATTTCGACATAAACTCTTTAACATCATTCTTAATATTACTCCACCAATAATTACTCCTCATATCCTTGTACATTTTGCTCATTCCAGGGTGGAGAGAATACGGTGTAATATGAGCTTCTCTCAGTATGGCCTGTCTAAGCTCCGCGTCTGACGGAACGCATAGTATGCCTCGAATCTCAAAACTCCGTCATCCTGAATCATAAATCCAAGATATCTTCCTCTAACTACATCCTCTCTTAGCTGGACTAGTAATAGATCCTCCAATTGTTTCGTTTTAATCTCATCAATAAAAAATGACGTGATCTCTAAAGTGCATAATTGGCCCTGAACTCTCTGAATCCAAATCTCTATATTCTATCCAATTATGTCTCGATGGATCTCCAGTTGATACGTAAGTACTTCCAGCATTTGAAGCATTATCGGCTTCCAACTCAACGCGTCTGCTACCACATTAGCTTTCCCAGGATGGTATAGTATCTCTAGATCATAATCTTTGATCAACTCTAACCATCAACGATGTCTCATATTTATATCCTTCTGGATAAATATATACTTTAGACTCTTGTGATCAGTGTAAATTTTACACGCCGAACCATAGAGATAATGTCTCCAAATCTTCAGAGCAAAAACGACTGCTGCTAACTCCAAATCGTGAGTAGGGTAATTCATTTCATACGGTTTCAATTGTCGAGAGGCATAAGATATCAGTCTACCTCTCTGCATTAAAACACAACCCAAACCAATTCCCAAAGCACCACTATAAACTTCAAAATCATCACTACCTTTAGGTAACGCTAATACTGGCGCCGAAGTTAACCATCTCTTCAACTTATCAAAGCTATTCTGTCTCTCGGCATTCCATTCGAACTTCTGGGATTTCTGGAGCAATTGAGTAAGTGGTCGAGCTATCCTCGAAAATCCCTCGACAAACCTACGATAATACCCAGCAAGTCCCAGAAAGCTCCATGTATCCTTCACATTCTTGGGCGGCCCCCATTCAATAATTGCTGCTATCTTCTGGGGATCCACTCGAACTCCATCTGCCGAGATTACATGCCTAAGAAAGGTTACCTCTTTAAGACAAAACTCGCACTTAGAAAACCTTGTGTAAAGTTGCTCCGTTCTCCAAGTGTTCATTTCAATATGAAGATGTTGTGCATGGTCCCCCTCGTTTCGTGAGTAGATAAGAATGTCGTCGATGAAGACGACCATGAACTTATGAAGATAATCAATAAAGACTTTGTTCATCAGTTGCATGAACACGGTAGGAGCATTAGTTAACCCAAACGGCATAACTACAAATTCGTAGTGGCCATATCGAGTACAAAAAGCATACTTCGGAACGTCAGAATCCCTAATCCTCAGCTGATAATACGCCGACCGCAGATCAATCTTAGAAAAAACAGTGGCACCTTGAAGCTGATTGAACAAGTCATCTATACGAGGCAACGAATACTTGTTCTTAATGGTCAGCTTATTTAATTCCCGATAATCAATACATAGTCGAAACAATCCATCCTTCTTCCTAACAAAAAGAACTGGTGCACCCCAAGGCGAAGCACTCGGTCAAATATACCTTTTATCAAAGAGTTCGCCTAATTGTTTCTTCAATTCCAACATCTCAGCAGGTGCCATACGGTATGGCGCACGAGATAAAGGAGCCGCACTCGGCTCAAGATCAATGGAATATTCTACGCCTCTAGATAGCGGTAATCCCATAAGATCATCCGAAAACACATCAGGATATTCATTCACAACTGGAATCGATGATAGATCAATTACGTCGTCACCAGTACTCATGACATAGCACCGATAACAAATACCGTCTTGTTTCAACAATTTCATTGCCTTGACGGCTGGAATCACTCTGCCTGAACTGCCCATTTTACGGCTGAGATAGATCATGTCCGATAGTTCATAATAGCACCGTGCCGACTCAACCAATCTTCTCCGAGGATTACATCCTCTCCCTTCAGATCTAACGCGATGAGGTCTGAAGGCCAATCCCGACTCCCAATAAACACAGGACAGTTCTTAACCTCACGGTTACCAATCAAACGCTCTCCACTAGGAGTACCCACAATAAATGGTTCGCACTCGATCAAACCATCAAGACCCAAACGTTTTACACAATCAAGAGCAATAAAGGAATGCGTAGCTCCTGAATCAAATATTATTGATACATGTTGAGAAAGTATCTGTGAGGTACCTGCACCTACTAGAGCCTCAAGGTCATCTGCGCATCTCATCTAATACTCTCACAGCTGAACTGAACCCACACTCGATACAGCCTGACGGTCTGACCGACCTCAGCCTCTACCTCGTTCCAAAGCCTGTGGTGGCTGACCAGTTGTATTCCCCGAATTTACACGTGGAGTTGGTGCCGAATTCTGATGTTTGGCGAACCTGGTGGCGGCCTCACAATAAGCAACCCTATCACCAGTCTGTCTGTACGTAAAACAGGTAGTAGGAGGAAAGGGACACTCTCTGAATTGGTGGCCCGCTTGATTAAAATTAAAATATTGCCCTTTGCCAAATACAGAAGACTGGCCTGGTTGAAAACTTGGAGCACTATTAACTTGATGAATTGGCTTCCCAATAGTAGAATGAGAAGCCGGAGGTTTGCGAAAGCCACTACCCTTACTTCCCGAGAAACCACCAGTCGTCTTAATCTTCTTACTCTCGGTACCTAATCCTGATGCAGAAATAACCATCTCAATAGCCAAGGCACGATCTTGGTATTCTTTCAAAGTAGCATATCTGAGGCCCGCCATACTCTCCCGGATCTTGGCTTCATCCTCAAATAAAAGTAACGAATCTTATCCGCTTCGGCCCTCACCTACTCACGAACATGACTCAGCTACTGATTATATGTAACAATGGCTTCAGTGATAGGTACATCCTGTGGAGTTGCAGTAAAGAAGTCTGCAATTCGTTTCTATTTAACTGGCCAAGGAAAATACTCCTCCTCTACCACAGCTTTAAACTCGGCCCAAGTGGCCACACGGTCACTAGGTCCAATAGCTTCCCACCAATCCACATATTCCTTGTCCAGAAAGTACTGCGCAATAGGAACTCGTCTCTCCCCGGGGCATGCGATGGCATCGGAAATCTTGCCAAACTGGAACAACCAACCCTCCCAGCCCAACAGGTCAGACGCACCCGCGAAACGTCGAGGTTGCATCTTCATCACTCCCTGGAGCCACTTAGTATCCCCAAAAATCTCGTCTGCGGGTTGATCACGGTGCTCGGCCTGGTTTAACTGAACTAACTGTGTTGCTACTTGCTGTAGTATAGCGGCTATGCCGGCATCCACATTAGGACCAGCTGACGGTCCTTGATTAACAAAAGGATCTGGCTGGCCGCCAGAGTTCAAAGGAATGGTGTTCGGTTCTGTACGGGATGCCGAGTTAGATGCGGCATTAGAAGATGTAATAGATTCATTAGCGGCACCACATCCATGGCCTCTGCCGCGTCCACGTCCGCCACGACCTCTCAACATGCTGAGAGTTAAAAGAGTTAAAGTCATCAGAACAGTTCATAAATCCAAGAAATTCAAGTTTTCCATCATGAAAGCAATAAAACGCAAGAAGAGTTCAAGAAGTCTTACTACCACGGGTCACACGGTCCAACGGCAGCACATGTTGTTGAGCTCGATCAGTTTACATGACTCATATAACCCGACAGACCCAATAACCAACGACCTAGGTATTCCTGAACCTAGGCTCTGATACCATAAATGTAACACCCCAAATCCATTGCGGGTAATTACACGCCGTAGGACCCACTAAGGCCTACCAGGCTGACGTCACACACACACAAACAACAACAATAATAGATATACAATCCAAAAAGATAAGTTGGGCCTCGGTCGCGGCCAAAATGCGTGAGCTTAACACCATTGAACCAAAAACACAAACATCACCCGACATATTACATCGAGACCAAATACAACATTAAATATTAAATCCAACACCGACATTACAAGATATCCACTAACTCGAGCTCCTTAACATATGGTCTACCCGTCATCTCTATGTGCACCACGTGTAGGCTCCTGAACCTCGAGCGTACCTGAAATGTATAAACATTCCACCCCAACAAGGGGTTAGCAACAACCGCTAGTGAAAGTACAATATTACAACAATTTAATACACAAGCATTTCTAAATCTTTCCAAAACTCCAAGCAGTTCATTAATCACGATATTCTGGAAATATCCAATATCAATCATCAGTAAAAAAACATCACTCGAAGGTAATTCTCGTGACAAGACCACCCGACCAAGTCCCTGTGTGCCTCATCGAGCAATCCCCAGGTGAGAATACCACCACGCCGAGGGTAACCCTCGCGCAAGACCACCCAGTCAAGTCCCTGTGTGTCCCGTCGAGCAATCCCCGGGTGATAGTACCCCAAGAACATTCTCACAACACACAACCATCACAAATTTATCTCCGAACTGCATGCCATAAACTAGTGCAATAAAGTACTTGCATGGTTTTCCAACACACGAAGGTATGACGAACGAAAAAGGCTTCAGTCCGAACTATCTTCCAAAATCCGTTCATAGCCAAAATATCGAGACTAAATCAACTACAACTGGAAAACTAAGAATCATCATAAGTTCTATCCTTAAGAGCAATTTATCGCACACTACGGAGGCATTCTAAATTATATCCAATCTACGAAGGAAAACTCGGAATCAACCGGAAAAATTTGAGGAAAACATAAAAACATGGTTATACAACTATAATCTATCATTAATTCGAAGTTGCATCCGTTTGGTAAACAAAATCCACCAAAACCCCCAACTTACCGAATTTAGGATTCTAAGGAATATTACCTCGGATCTGATGGTGAAAGATGTTAGAAAATTGATAAATCCTTGCTAGGAGTTTAAAGGAGTTGATATCCAACACTACTCAGTCGAGATCTTCGACTTCTTACGTCTGGACTCGCCCACGCCGCCGGAGAAGAAAAAAGGAATGTGAAATGAGGAAAGTTGACCTACTCAGGCCCTTATATACTCACACGCGTTAGCGTGCGCTAAGGCCCTACGGTTAGCATGCGCTAACCGGCCAGCCTAGTTTCAGAACTTTCGGACAGGATCCTTTAGCATGCGCTAATGCTCTACGGTTAGCGTGCGGTAACTGTTCGTCTACCGAGTCCAGAAACATTCTGCCTCTACTGTCTGGTCGAAATAGCGTCCGTTATCCCAGCGTAGCATGTGCTACTAAAGCAGTGTAGCACGCGCTATCATACGGCATAGCATGCATTACCTGTTCAGTCCGTACTGAGTCGAGAACCTTAAAAACATTATGCCCTTACTGGAGTACCGAATTAGCGCGCGTTACCAAACATCTCTAGCGTGCGCTAATCCACCACCATATCATGTGCTAATCTACAGACTTAGCATGCGCTAAACTTCCCATGCACAACACAACTATCTGAATCAATCGAAACATTACACAACAACCGATCCATTACACAGTAGTTCTCGACAAAACAACAAAATGAAAATTACTAATAATATCAGAAAAACATGAATATTACAATTGGAGTATGGAATTATGATGACATGATTATCCTTGAATTGTAAATGTAACACCCCCAAGTTGTTCAGGGTATATTACAGCGTCGTGAGCCTCGCTGTGGGACCCACAAGGCTATTTATGCGCGGAACTATACACTTTGACCAAAGAGGTCCAATACACTGAATTGAAAGATAATACAAAGGGTATTCAAACCATATCCAACATATATCCAGATACAATACATCCCAATACAATACCTCGGCAACACGGCCGAAACATCAAGGAAACTGAAAACAATACTCAAGTATTCAAAAACCATTCCGGTACAACAACACTGAATGGAGGAAGCATAAAATATAACCGGAGACAAGACAGTATCACACTTGCCCATCATCTTCATGCCGACCCAATACATGCCTATCCGCTCTTCTGGAACCTGAAATACATGAAAAGTATTTCCCCCATAAAGGGGTTAGCCGTAAAATAGCTAGTGCAAGTATATTGAAAATGAAACACAATACCTCTCGACAATAAAGTAAAAGCAACCATCAATTCATCATTTCAAGACTAGTATTCCGGAACAACTAAATCTCATAGCACCACATCAATACATACATGATCAACCGTGTAACCGCACCAGAGGCTACGGAACCCTCAGAGGACCCGTCGGTCCGTCCCAGAGTGGTTAATCCAAATTATCTGTGGAATCGCACCAGAGGCTACGAAACCCTCAGAGGAACCGTCGGCCCATCCGATAGTGGATATAAACAATCATGCCAATCATATATCTTACTTTCAAAGTTGAGAATGTACAATCATAAATATATACTTGCCTTTGAGACATCGAGAATTTGGAAGGAAAAGAGTTTGGGTTAGGTAGGTCCAAGAATGCACTTCTCGCACCTAAACGATTTGTAAGGGATACGATAATTAATAATCGATACACAAGTCACACGTAGAAACCCATTAACGACTCCCCCCGATTACAATATCATGTGCATAGGGTTGGGAAACACCCAAACCCTCTCGAATCCGCAACACCACTCAAAGTAGAACATGAAATTATAGGCTTTACATATATACAAGTGAGATTAATCATAAACCCAAGATTTCCATGGTTAAAAACGGATTACACGACCGAATCGGGTAAAAACCCCCAAAACTACCCAAGGTAGGGATTCACAGAGATTTACCTCGATTTGAAGGAGGAAAAATGGGATTGCGGTGATTAAATCACGCTATGAACTCAAGATGATGATGATTGATGAATTCCCGTCGATTTTACACCTTGGAATCGCCCAAATCGCACCAAAGGAGAAGAAGGAAGGAGAGGAAATGAAATCCTATCCAAAACACCCGCACATATAGGCTGGCTGACCCGCGTGCCGCAGCGCAGGTGGAGTGTGCCGCGGCCCGCGACCAAAATCTGCAAGCAGGCCTCCAGGCCGTGCCGCGGCCTGGCAGGTGGTGTGCCACGACGTGCGGTACAACAAGATCTGCCCGAGTCACGCAAGGCCATGTCGTGCCGCGAAGCGCGGTACAGTCAGCCCAGGTTGAGTCACGCAAGGAGTGTGCCACGGCACACAACCCCTTGTGCCGCGGCGCACACTGTTCGTGCCCAAAAAGTGATGAAAAACGACCCACGAACATGATACACTTGATCGAATCATAGTCCTGACCATTTAAAGGCCTGAACGAACTATCACAGACCCTCGTTTAGTGAGTTCGCATAAATGGTCGGTCCTAACACGACGGTACCATCAAATGACCCAGAAAGAGAAAAAACGTAATTGAACCCCCAAACTTTGGAAAATTACCAAACGGCCCAAAACATCCGGAACACACGATACATGATCGAAACAACATATGAAAGCTCAAAACATGCATAACAACATGATATGGATCTGCGGAAACCCCGAGACGACGGTTCCGAACAACAATTACGAGAATCGAACGAAACAACGACGGAAAGGCAACAAACACGGGATTGAGTAAAACAACTCCGAAACAAGCTCGGATGACAAAAAGTACAGTATTAAATATTCCCGAAATATTAATACGGTTACAAACGAGTCACTAAAAATGAAAGATACACCAAAAATGAAAATACCGGGTAAAGAAAAATGCGGATATTACATTCTCCCCCTCTAAAACAAGTTTCGTCCCGAAACTTAAGAAATAAAAAGCTTGGGGAATTCTGATCGTATTTTATCTTCCGTCTCCCAAGTCGCTTCTTGAACCCCACGTCTCGACCACTGCACTTTAACCAACAAAATGATTTTGTGCCGAAGTTGCTTCTCACGACGTTCAAGGATTTTCACCGATCTCTCCGGAAAGGTAACGTCTTTGGCTACATTGATCTCACCATAGTTGATAATATGACTTGGATCCGGCACGTACTTCCTCAACTGAGAAATATGAAAAACGCTATGGACATGACTCAAAGCTGGGGGCAACGCCAAGCCGAGGCTAAAAGGGCATCCAGAAAGCGATCTTTGCACGATAAGCTAAATCTCCAACCCTGTCCAAAATTTCAAAAGGTCCGATATACCTCGTACTAAGTTTCCCCTTTTTCCGAAGCGGAAAACCCCTCTGGTCAGCAAAACCTTGAGTAGGACATGATCTCCCACTTCGAATTCTAGGGGTCGACGATGAGTATCAGCATAAGATTTCTGACGGCTTTGGGCAGTCCACAACCGGTCTCGGATAATAGAAATCTTCTCCTTAGTCTCCAATAACATGTCTGGTTCTGTTCCGACTAGCTCCGAGGCCTCGTCCCAACATAATGGCGATCTACATCGCCTACCATAAAGTGCCTCGAACGGCGCCATTTTGATCGACGCATGCCAACTATTATTGTAGGCAAACTCGATCAACGGTAAGTAGAGCTCCCAATCATTACTCCAGTCTAAGGCACAATCCCGCAACATATCCTCCAATGTCGGAATCGTCCGCTCCATCTGACCGTCTGACTGGGGGTGAAAAGACGTGCTCAATCTCAACTTGGTGCCTAAAGCTTGATGAACGGCTTGCCAAAAATGCGATACAAAGCGACCATATCGATCGGAAAAGATAGTCTTAGGGGAACCATGCAATCTCACAATCTCGACTATAAAAGTTCGAGCCAATCTCTCCGGTCCCCAAGTATCCTTAATACCCAGGAAGTGTGACGACTTAGTTAACCGATCGACGATTACCAAAATCATATTTATTCCGGCTCTAGTTCTCGGCATTCCAGTGATGAAGTCCATAGAGATACCTTCCCACGTCCACTCGGGAATGGGAAGCGGCTTCAACAACCCCGCCGGTCGTTGATGTTCAATCTTAACTTGTTGACACGTCAAGCATTGAAGCACAAACTCTGTGACATCTTTTTTCATATTATTCCACCAAAATATTTGCTTCAAGTCCTTGTACATCTTACTCGTTCCGGGGTGGATAGAGTAAGGTGTAGCATGGGCTTCTCGAAGAATTCTCTGCCTCAACTCTAGATCATTCGGAACACAAGGCCTGCCCTGAAATTTCAGAATACTATCCTCATGGACCATAAAACCAAGGGCTTTTCCTTCAGTTACATCTTCCTTCAGTTGAGAGATCATCAGGTCACTCCACTGTTTCCCTTTGATGTCGTCAACCAAGGACGAAGTAATATCGAGAGTACACAACTGTCCTTGCACTCTTTGGAGCCAAACTTCTATTCTTTGCTCGATTAAATCCTGACGAATCTTCGTTTGAGATGTAAGGACCTCGAGCATCTGAAGCGATGCCGATTTGCGGCTCAAAGCGTCCGCGACGACATTGGCCTTTCATAATCCTTGATCAATTCCAACCAACGTCTCTGTCTCATATTTAACTCTTTCTGAGTAAAGATATACTTCAAACTCTTGTGGTCGGTATAAATCCGACACGGAGAGCCATATAAATAATGCTGCCAAATCTTAAGTGCGAAGACAATTGTGGCCAACTCTAAATCATGAGTAGGATAGTTCATCTCATATGGCTTCAACTCTCGTGATGCAAAGGCTATCGTCTTATCATGCTGCATAAGCACATATCTAAACCTTTGTCCCGAAGCATCGCTATAAACTGCAAATCCTTCGCTACCCTGAGGTAAAGCTAAAATCGGCACTGAGGTCAAACGTCTCTTCAGCTCATCAAAGCTCTGCTATCTCTCGGTAGTCCAAACAAACTTTTCTGTCTTCTGGAGTAATTTCGTAAGCGGCCGAGCGAGTTTCGAAAACCCTTCGACAAACCGATGGTAATACCCAGCAAGACCCAAATAAGAACTTCTTTAACATTTTTAGGCGGTGCCCAGTCTAGCACTGCCTCAATCTTTTGCGGGTCTACACGAACCCCTTCGGCCGAAATCACATGGCCGAGAAACATAACCTCTTCCAACCAGAACTCACATTTCGAGAATTTCGCATAGAGGTGCTCGGCTCTCAAAATATCTAGTACCAAATACAAGTGCCGGGCATGTTCCTCCTTATCCCGAGAATAAATCAAGATGTCGTCAATAAAGACGACCACATATCTGTCAAGGTACTCGATGAATATCTTGTTCATTAGTTGCATGAACACTGCCGCTGCATTAGTCAAACCAAAAGGCATGACCACAAATTCATAATGTCCGTACCTCGTCCGAAATGCAGTATTTAAAATGTCGGACTCTTTCACCCGGAGCTGATAGTATCCTGATCTCAAATCAATTTTTGAGAATACTGCGGCTCCTTGCAACTGATCAAACAAATCATCTATACGAGGCAAATGATACTTATTTTTAATGGTCACTTTGTTTAGCTCACGGTAATCAATGCATAAAAGTAGTGAACCATCTTTCTTCCTTACAAAAAGAACAGATGCGCCCCAAGGCGAAGCGCTCGGTCTGATGTACCATTTCTCCAATAATTCTCCCAATTGGCTCTTTAATTCTTACATCTCGGAAGGTGCCATCCAATACGGCGCCTTAGAGATCGGAGCCGCGTCAGGATCTAAATCCACAGAAAATTCTATTTCTCGATCCGGCGGTAATCCTGGGAGGTCATCTGGAATAACGTCGGGATATTCATTAACAACTGAAATTGAAGAGAAATCGGCTTCTTTTCCTTCCGTCTTCAAGGCTTCAATAGCCCGTGCAACCTTTATTTAAAAGTTTTACGGCCTTAATGGCACTAATAAGCAACTTAGGTTGGCCCAATTTGCATCCTAGAAACGAGTACTCGGAACCGTCTTCCGTCATCATAGTGATAACCTTGGTGCGGTAGTTCATAATCGCTTGGTGACTATCAAGCCAATCCTCGCCGATGATCACATCCTCATCTTCCATGTCAACCACAATCAAGTTCGAGAACAATCCACCCCGGCTATATTCACCGGGAAATCTCTAATCTCCCGATTCCCCACGATTCTATCCCCGCTAGGTAGTTTCACAATGAAAGGATCGCAAGCAGTCATACAAGTTATATTCAAACGACGTACACACTCCAAGAAAAAGAAAGAATGTGTAGCACCCGTATCAAAAAGTATACGAACTGGATGATATAGGATATGAATAGTATCTGAGGCCACCACTGTGTCGGGTTCGTCTGCTCGATGCATCTCATAAACTCATGGCTATACCGAACCGATGCTAGAATCTCCCCCTCTAGCGTTCTGACCCCGTCCCCGGTCTCTGCCGTAACTCTGCTGCGATTGTCCAACTGCTTGTCGTTGATTCCGATTCTGATCTAAAGGCGCTGGGGTAGAAACCCGAGTGTCCATAGTCTGATCTTACTTGGGGCAATAAGCTGCCCTATGTCCCATCTGTCCGCAAGTGTGACACTTCAGAATTGGGAAGTTGCACTCCAGATTAACGTGGCCTGGGCGACCACAATTAAAACAAGTTATCGAGCGAGTTGAGGTGCCTGGAGCAGAACGAAAACTTCTCTTTCCTCTAGCAGAACGTGATGACTGTCCGACAAAATGATTCGTCCTCTGAGGCCTCTGGAAATGGCCACCTTTAGAACCAGAAAAGTTACCCACAGTCTTATGCTTCTTCGGTTCTTCCGTGGTATCATTGATGGGACTCAACATATCATATGCTAAGGCCATGTCTTGGTAATCTTTCAAGGTAGTACAAGCAAACCCGGCCATATAACGCCGTAAATCCATAATCATCCACATGTCAAAGTAACGTATCTTGTCACGCTCGTCTCACACTTGATTCTTCACGTGGATCAACTGTTGGTTGTACTCCACAATCGCCTATGAAACTATAATATTCTGCGGTTTCGCTTCGAAAAAGGCTCAGATTCTGCCTTCTTGCAATGTCCAAGGACAAGACTCGGCCTCTAGTAGCTCTTTAAACTCTTCCCACGTAGCCGCATGATCCTGTGGCTTGATAACTTTCCACCATGTCGCGGCTTCCTTGGTATGGAAGTACTGAGCAATCGGTACCTTCCTCGCTTCCAGACAATCAACCGCTTCGAAAACTTTCTCTAACTCCGCTAGCCAATCCTCCCAACCTAATGGGTCTGTGGCACCGCTAAATTTCGAAGGGTGCATACGGATCACATTCTGAAGCAAGGCATCTGTTGTTGGGTTTGGATTGTTCAACTGAACGGCTTGGGCCAAGATGGTCATCTAGTTAGCTAATTGTTGAAGGACATTCCCAACTCCAACATCTGCGTTGTTTCCTTGGCGATCATTGGTCATGCGACTTCGGTGTCGGGATGCCTTTGAGTTAGATAAGGCGGGGTGGTCGACCCGCAATGGGCGGGGAAACGGCCATGACACGTCCTCGTCCGCGTCCACGACCACGGCCTCGTCCTTGACCCCTACCAGCAGACATTCTGAAGAATACACAAGGCATGCAAGTACAATTCAATCGTACGTCATCGAAGTGACCGATTCCCCAAAAATACCAAATCAGAAGCAAAGCGATTAAGGAAACACCAGAAGAGTAAGAGGTCTTACAAGTACCAGTCGCACTGTGATGATGGCAAAGTAATGATACTGTAGACAAACGACGACTCAATCGACCTAAATGACTGATAGCCTAGGTATCCATAAACCTAAGCACCGATACCATATTCTGTAACACCCCCAAGTTTTTCAGGATATATTACAGTGTCGTGAGCCCCGCCGTGGGACCCACAAGGCTATTTATGCGCATAACTATGAACTTTGACCAAAGAGGTCCAATACACTGAGATGAAAGAAAATACAAAGGGTATTCAAACCATATCCAACATATATCCACATACAATACATCCCAATACAATACCTCGCCAACACGGCCGGAACATCAAGGAAACTCAAAACAATACACAAGTATTCAAAAACCATTCCGATACAACAACACTGACTGGAGTAAGCATAAAATATAACCGGAGAGACACAGTATCACACTTGCCCATCATCTTCATGCCAACCCGATACATGCCTATCCGCTCTCCTGGAACCTGAAATACATGAAAAGTATTTCCTCCATAAAGGGGTTAGCCGTCGAATATCTAGTGTAAGTATATCGAAAATGAAATACAATACTTCTCGACAATAAAGTAAAAGTAACCGTCAATTTATCATTTGAAGACTAGTATTCCGGAATAACTAAATCTCATAGCACCACATCAATACATACATGATCAACTGTGCAACCGCACCAGAGGCTACGGAACCCTCAGAGGACCCATCGGTCCGTCGCAGAGTGGTTAACCCAAATTATCCGTAGAATCGCACCAGAGGCTACGAAACCCTCAGAGGACCCGTCGACCCGTCCCAAAGTGGATATAAACAATCATGCCAATCATATATCTTACTTTCAAAGTCGAGGACATACAATCATAAACATATACTTGCCTTTGAGACATCGAGAATTCGGAAGGAAAAGAGTTTGGGTTCGGCAGGTCCAAGAATGCACTTCCGGCACCTAAACGATTCGTAAGAAATACGATAATTAATAATCGATACGAAAGTCACACGTAGAAACCCATTAAGGACTCCCCCCGATTACAATATCATGTGCATAGGGTTGGGAAACACCCAAACCCTCTCGAATCCGCAACACCACTCAAAGTAGAACTTGAAATCATAGGGTTTACATATATACAAGTGAGATTAATAATAAACCCAAGATTTCCATAGTTAAAAACGGATTACACGACTGAATCGGGCAAAAACCACCAAAATTACCCAAGGTAGGGATTCACAGAGATTTACCTCGATTTGAATGAGGAGAAACGAGATTGGGTGATTAAAGAACGCTATGAACTCAAGATGATGATGATTGATGAATTCCCGTCGATTTTACACCTTGGAATCACCCAAATCGCACCAAAGGAGAAAAAGGAAGGAGAGGAAATAAAATCCTCTCCAAAACACCCGCACATATAGGCTGGCTGACCAGCGTGCCGCGACGTAGGTGGAGTGTGCCGCGGACCACAACCAAAATCTGCAAGCAGGCCTCCAGGCCGTGCCGCGGCCCGGCAGGTGGTGTGCCACGGCGTGCGGTACAGTCGGCCCAAGTCGAGTCACGCAAGGACTGTGCCGCGGCGCACACTGTTCATGCCCAAAAAGTGATGAAAAACGACCCACGAACATGATACACTTGATCGAAGCATAGTCCCGACCATTTAAAGGCCTAAACGAACTATTACACCCCCTCGTTTAGTGACTTCGTGTCAAAACGGTCGGTCCTAACACGACGGTACCATCAAGCGACCCGGAAAGAGTAAAAACGTAATTGAACCCCAAAACTTTGGGAAATTACCAAACGACCCAAAACATCTGGAACACATGATACATGATCAAAAGAACATACGAAAGCTCAAAACATGCATAAAAACATGAGATGGATCTGCGGCAACCCCGAGACGGCGGTTCCGAACAACAGTTACGAGAATCGAATGAAACAACGACGGAAAGGCAACAAACACGGGATTGAGTAAAATAAGTCCGAAACAAGCTCGGATGACAAAAAGTCCAGTATTAAATATTCCTGAAATATCAAAACGGTTACAAACGAGTCACTAAAAATGAAAGATACACCAAAAGTGAAAATATCGGGAAAAGAAAAATGCAGATATTACAGTAGACGTCGACATTTTATCCCCGTTATGATCCGTCGTTTCACATGTAGTATGTGATTCATTCGACGTAGAATTCTTTAAGTAATTACCTAAAAATCGGCCGTATGATGATAGCTAGTTCGGTCACTTTTGGAATGTTTAGCGTGTTCGTGTGACAGTCTTGTTACGTAAGTTGAATTTGTCGTTATTTCCTTTTGTGTAAGGTTTGAGCTTTGCTAACGGTTGATCGAAGGGGCGGCTTCCGAGTTGTTGAAGTCGTTGAAGTATTTATTTCTTGCCATCTTTCTAAGGCAAGTACTTTAATTATGTCTATCCGTGTTGATGTCGGTTATATTGTATATATCGTGCATATGTGTTGTGATTGTTTTGTCCACCATGTGTTGGTCTGACGAGATCATCATGGGAATCTATAGATGTGTGCGCTTGATCGTTGGACGGGTACTTCCACCATGTGTTGGTCCGACGGGATCATCATGGGAATCTATGTTGTGTGCGTTGAATCGTTGGAATACCACGAGTATGTTGAGATTGACACGTTGTGTTGTGCATAGTTTGTTTTTGTTTCTCGTTAGGGAAATTTGTTGGTATCACTATTGATATTATTGATGTCATTATTCAGGGGTCGCTGAATAAATCATTGTTGTGCAGTTATCGTACTTGTACTAGCATCGTTGTGCTAACCCCTTCAGGGGTGAACACTTATTTTATGTTCAGGATCCAGGAGGGCGGGGAAACAACCACTAGAGCTGCATGATGACGAGGGTGCAGAGTGATGTTTATGGCCGGGAAAGTTTGTCAATTGTGTTTTGGTTTTAATAAAGTACTCGAGTACGTTGCCGTTTTTGGTTGTATTTGATATTTATTATCGGTGTTTGACCGATTGACATTTTTTCAGACTTATAATGTAATAATAAATTTTTTTGTTGGTAATTAATAGTGTTGTCTTAAATTTCTTATCTGAGTAAATCCTCATATCAATGATTTATGGCACTGTAATAATCTTAAATATATCGGGGTGTTACAGAATATGGTATCAGAGACAAGATTTATGGATATCTTGGCCGTTGGGTTAAATTAGGGTTCAGATGTGTCTTTCCGGAGTTACCCGACCGCGAATAACATCATTGTACTACCTACATCTTTATGTGAGCGGTGGTTGTAAGTTTCCTAAACTCTATCTTGTCCTTTACATATTATGTCCTTTTCGATAATTGAACGATAGAACGATATTGGTTCCTGTATATTGAGTGTTGGGATAAAACAATCCTTATATCGAAGGTTTTGATAAAGTGAAGTTTTGATAAAGTGCCAACCCAGCATACAACAAGCTGCTGTTTCAAAAGTCGATCGAAGTTGCTGATCCTGTATCAAAGACTTCTCATGATGCCATCATACAGCAACAGAGTCTAAAAAGCGCCAAGTATGGAAGCTGTCTCCTCATAAAACAACATTTCATACAGCGACTACTCCAATTTAGCCTACAGCATAAATGGATACATCATTCAAGCTGTAAAGTATTGAGATCTTCAATACCTATCGAAACAGGACTGAAGACCGTTTGAAAAGGAATCTTTGTTATTCGCTAAAGTCAAGTCTCGTTTGGAAAGAAGTATTTAAATACTGAAAGGATAAAGTATTTAAATACTAAAACCGACAGAGATCTTTAAACAACGCAAAATCCGGATCTTGGTCTATACAAGTCAACCATCCAGTTGTAATGGATCTTTCTCAACGGATCTATTCAAAGGCTATATATATCCCCAGAGTTTGAAGATAAAAAACACGAACAAATACAAAAGCGCTTACACAAATATATACATCTGAGCAAATATATTTCTTCAAGCATACTGCCTATTCTGAGAGAAGAAATATAAAAGTGCTCAACCTTGAACAACACATCATTATCTCAAGCTCAAGAAAGTTAAGCTGTTGTTCAACAAATGTTCTTTCATTGAACAAACCCATCAGCCCTTTGTGGACTAAGAAAGCCTTGCTTTTCCTGAACTGTGTGTGGCGGATCTACATTGAAGAGACAAAGCTTCGGAATTGTGTGTGAAGAAGTTAGTCAAGTGAAAGCTTTGACCAATCTGTGTGAACGGTTGAAAGCTACGATCTTTGTATCAATCTGTGTGAATGATACATTGATAGGTTTGATTATAAATATGTAGTTGTGTACATAGTATTTATAATAAACATTTTCACTCCTGTGTGGAGGACCAGTGGACGTAGAGGGGTTTACCTCGAACCACTTTAATTACTGTGTCAATTACCTTCTGCATTTACTATTTCAATAATTGTGATTATTTTAAGTATACACTGCATACCGAATTGCTGTATTTATAGCAACTTACTTTTACAAGACTTCCGCTACGCACTCTAACTTGAAAAATGTATAGCTTTTTGCTTAAACACTTTCCAAGCTGTATTCTGTATACTTAGTGGCCAACAAGTGGTATCGGAGCGGTTGATTCTAAAAAGAATCAGTCGTATTTTTAACCGAATCAGATCCAAAATCACTTATTTTTGTTTAAAACAGTCTATTTCTTCCCTATATTCTTATATGGATACATCAATGATCAATAAAGTTTCTATGTTTTCTATTAACGAGTTCGACGACTGGAGAATTAGGATGGAGGCTCATCCTGTAGCAATGCACGAAGAGATGATTTTTGTTATACAGGATGGCCCCATAAAGATCATGAAGGTAAATCCAGCCCCAAGGATTGAAGGCCAAGCTCATGCCGAGATGCTCGAGAAAGAGCGCGAACAATGGACTTCTGATGATAGAAAACGAGCCAACCTCGACAATCTTGCGAAGAATGCGATATTTGTCACTCTTGACAAAGGCACGTTCTCTAAGGTAAAGAGCTGTAAAACAGCCAAGGCTATATGGGATAAACTCAAGTTAATTTGTGAGGGAATCGAGCTCTCAAAAGAAAACAAAATTTCAAAATTGACTAAGTAATTTTAATCTTTTGAAATGAAACCAACTGAAACACTTGAGGAACTTGACCTCAGATTCACTGGCATTGTTGGTGAACTTGAAGTATTATGCAAGATTTATACCCAAAAGGAGAAGAACCTAAAAATTTTCAGATCTCTCCCTGCCCGATGGGACATTAAGACCACAGCTATGCGTGCGCCATGCAATCTTAATGAAATATCTACTTTTGATCTCTTTTCTGACCTCAAAGCATTTGAGTATGACATAGACAGGAGAGAGAAAGCTAAAGAATCTCCCGCAAGGACTACAGCATTAGCCGCTATATCCAACCGACGACACAGCATGCCGAGCTCATCAAAGCCCATTCACAAGAATGCTGACAGCGACGACGACATCCAGTCACAAGATGAAATAGCGCTCCTCATGCATAAGTTCAAGAAGTTCATCAAGCAGTCGGTAAAAACTCCATACAAGCCCAAGCCTGTTCACAAGGTAAGTACCGAAACTTCCTCTGGTGATGCTAACCTGTGTTATAATTGCAGGAAACCAGGATATTATGCAAATAAATGTCCTCATCCTAAAGTTCAAAGGTTTTCGGAAGCCGAGCAACAAGAAAAAGATGAAAGAAGACGTGCTTGGAAAAACAAGCTCAATGCCCTGACTGGTGAATCAGAAGCCTCTTCCACAACATCAAAGTCCGAAGAATGTCTTCAGGTAGTCACTGACAGTGACTCATCTGATGATGATTTCGAAGATAAAGCCTATATGTGCTTTATGGCCAAAGACATTCCGGAAGATGAAGAAAGCGATGATGAGGTAAGCTCAACCTCAGCTATTCCTACCAATGCATCTCATACTTTGAAAACATGATGAATGAGTTTAAGAACATTCAAAAGGCTCATGAGACATTGAAAATGAAAATATGCAGCTCCAACTTTCTAACCTAGAGTTGAAAGAAGAAAACGACTTGCTGAAAGTAAACTATGAAAATATGTCTGTTGATTGTGAAAATAGAAAAGTCGATCATGAAAAACTCATGGAGAGCAATCATCAACTTGCTCATGAACAAAGTGAGACTAAATCTCAAAGTGAAAGCAAGATAAATGATTTTGTTCTGCTTCAAGCCAAAGTAAAAACTCTCGAAAAACGAGATGGAGAACTTGAGACCATTCTGAAATCTTTCGAAAAATCATCTAAAAGAATGGAAGAAATTCTAAGCACTGGGCAACATGTTCATGATAAAAGTGGCTTAGGATACAACTCATTTTCCAACAAAGGGAAAACTAGTACCGTGTTCGTCAGGGGTGTGGAACACATTTCTGTATCGGAAGAATCTCCAAGTCCTATGAAGGAACCTGTTGCATCGCGAACAGCAAACGCTGCTATTCCGCCACCGTAGTCATATTCCAGACAACGGAATCACCAGCCATTCATACATGTAAGACATACTCAACAGCATGCTCCCCGAGCATATCAACAGCGCCAACAGAAGGTTGTATCCAAATATCAAAGGCCCGCACGGCAGTACTTTCAGTACCGCACGTCTAGGTATTGGATACAAGAGCCTCGTTATCCCTCGCGAAAGCAATCCGCACAGTATCAACAACAGCTTTGGGAATCCAACTGGAAACCCAGAAGGCAAGCTGTAAGGCCAAAGAAAATGGCTCCACCTCCAAGACGGCATTCGTACTGGATTAATAATAATAACCCTGAATTTTACATGCATAATAATTATCATGGTTATAGCGACTACATACATGCCCCACGTAGACATCGCAACTACGGACCTAAAGCATCCTACAGTAAATAAATTGCTGTCAGGAAAATCTGGGTACCTAAAGGCACTAACATCCATGGACCCAACAATCAAAGGGGACCTAAATCTACTTAATTTATTTGCATACAGGACATCTTAGAGAAGGACGTCTCGTACTTCGACAGCGGATGTTCTCGGCACATGACAGGAGACAAAAGCAAGCTGTCAGATTACGTAGAAGATCGCGGTCCAGAAGTACGCTTCGGTGATAAATCTAAAGGAAGAACAAGAGGGAAGGGAAACCTGCTTGTCGGAAAATTCAAAGTCACCAATGTAGCTTATGTTGAAGGCTTACAGTACAATCTACTTAGTATTATCCAGTTCTGTGACAAACAGTTCTCGGTGAAGTTCTATATAGATCACTGTAGAGTCAAGAACATCCTAACCAAAGAAGTTCTGCTCACAGGAAGCAGATAAGGTAATATGTATATTGCTGACTGGAGGCCTACGAGCTCCACAATTCCTTGTTTTGTTGCCAAAGGCACTGCAGATCTAAGCTGGCTATGGCACAAAAGGATGTCTCACGTCAACTTCAAGACTATCAACAAGCTTTCCAGATAGGGAATGGTTAGAGGATTGCCCAATGTTTCATTCCAAAAAGACAGCGTTTATGGACCCTGTCAGAAAGGCAAGCAAATCACGACCACCCTGAAGAGCAAATCCTACCTTTCCACTCACAGAGTTCTAGAAATGCTACACATGGTTTTATACGGTCCTATAGACCCGGTAAGCTTGGGAGGTAAGAAATACTATCTCGTTATTGTTGATGACTTTTTCCATGTATGCTTGGACAATCTTCCTAAGCAAGAAGAGGAAACAACATCAAAGCTGCCCGAGCACCTAAAAAAGCTTCAGAATGATAAAGGGTTGAGTATCGTGTCCATTCGTTCTGACAGAGGTACAGAATTCACTAATCGCTTTATAGAGCAATACTGTTTGGAAAATGGGATACAACACGAATACTCAGTTGCCCGTACACCTCAATAAAATAGTGTTGCTGAGCGAAAGAACAGGACGCTGAAGGAAGAAACAAGGACAATGATTGCCGCAAGCAAGTTGCCACAGCGTCTCTGGGGCGAAGCCACCAATACAGCGTGTTATACACAAAACCACTGTATCATCAACACAATCCACAACAAAACAGCATACGAGGTATGGAACAACAAAGCTCCGTTAGTTTCGTACTTTCACATATTTGGATGTAGGTGTTACGCTTTGAACAACGGGAAGGATCAACTTTGAACCTTCGATGAGAAATCGGATGAAGGGATATTTGTAGGATATTCCTCTATTAGCAAAGCTTACATGATCTTTAATAAAAGGAAGCTGACAATTGAGGAATCAGTTCATGTAGTGTTTGACGAACCTCACCATGATCCTACCGGAGTAGAAGAACTTACTCAGAACATCCAACAACTTTCCATCATTGATCCACCAACTCCTATAGAACCTGTCGTTGACTTAGAAATCAACCCCGTAGCTGTAAGAATTGAAGTAGATGAAGCCGATGTTGTACAAGCTGAAGCCGAAACTACATCAACTCAATATACAGTACGGGACCCCAAATTAGAACCTGACTGAAGATGGTTGAGAGATCACCCACAGGAGTTTATCATAGGAAATACTGATGCTGGAGTATCTACCCGTAGGAGAATACAGAGTACACAAGGAAATGTACTATGTGCGCAAGAAGAACCTGAATTTGAGAAATCTCCATTTCCTGTATGGAAATCTCAATCCGAGCTTAGAAGACTCAATATGTGCACTATTGCTGTATTCTTAGCCCAATCCGAACCTGTTTCTACCAAAGAAGCTCTAGACAACTCTCATTGGATTACATCTATGGAAGAAGAGCTTAATAGATTCGAAAGGAATAATGTATGGTATCTTGAACCCATACCTACGCATCAATCCGTAATTGGAACCAAATGGGTATTTAGAAACAAGAAGGATAGAAATTGACTCATTATCAGAAACAAATCCCGACTAGTCGCCTAAGGCTACAAACAGGAAGAAGGCAAATACTACGATGAAACATTTGCCCCTGTAGCCAGACTAGAAGCCATTAGAATATTTTTAGCCTTTGCCGCCCATAAGAGCTTCATTGTATATCAAATGGACGTCAAGAGTGCATTCCTAAATGGAGACCTTGCTGAAGAAGTATATGTTCAACAACCACCAGGGTTTGTCAATACAGAAGGCGGAGACCTCGTATACATGCTAAGGAAAGCGCTGTATGGACTTAAGCAAGCCCCTAGAGCATGGTATGAGACTCTGTCCCAGTATCTAACCGATAATGGATTCGAGAAAGGTGCTGTGGACAAGACCTTATTTAAAATACAGGAAGGTGATACCTCCTGATGGTTCAAATATATGTAGATGATATAATATTAAGTTCAACTAACATTGCTTTGTGTCAAAGGGTCTCTCATCTCATGCAAAGTAAATTTGAAATGAGTATGATGGGAGAACTTAGTTATTTCCTAGGATTGCAGGTAAAGCAGTTGCCTACAGGGATATTCATCAACCAAGAATAATACAGCAAGGAGCTTCTCAACAAGTTTGGAATGAATACATCCAAATCATCGTCAACCCCCATGAGCACTTCCATGCAAATTAGTGCTGATGACACTAGAAATCCGGTTGATCAATCACTCTACAGGAAGCTTATTGGCTCACTCCTGTACCTAACGGCTAGCAGGCTCGATATCCAGTTTGCTGTAGGAGTGTGTGCGCGATATCAAGTATCACCTAAAGAATCACACTTCGCAATAGCCAAACGAATCTTGAAATACGTCAAAGGAACAGTCGATGTAGGACTGTGGTATCCTAAAGAAGGCGGATTCGATTTAGTTGGCTACAGTGACTCGGATCTCGGAGGTTGCAATCTAGATAGGAAGAAGACAAGTGGAACTTGTCACTTTCTTGGACTTAGACTTGTGTCTTGGTTTAGCAAGAAACAATTGGCAAACTCGCTTTCAACAGCTGAATCAGAATACTATGCTGCTGGTAGTTGCTGTATGCAGATCCTTTGGATGCAACAACAGCTGTCAAACTATGGAATTGAAGCCAAAGAAACGTCGATAATATGCGATAGCATGAGTGCAGTTGCAATAACGCACAATCCTGTATTGCACTCGCGTACAAAGCACATCAACATGAAGCATCACTTCATCAGGAATCATGTTGAGAACAAGGATGTTAGGCTGGAAAAAGTTCATACAGATATCCAGTTAGCCGACATCTTTACCAAACCTCTCGACACAGCAAGATTCTGCATGCTTCGACAAGAATTGGGATTGCTACAGCCTGACTCCCTGTAAGTTTTTAATGCTTTTACTCAACAATTGAGGGGGAATGCTGTAAGACCCAAGAATACAGTATCCACCGTTAGTTATCTGTACACTCAGACTATCAGAACAGCACTGTAGGAACAAAGAGACAAGAATTATTCTACAGCTGACGTGTGCAATAATTAAGGGGGAATACAGTATGACCCATGAATACAGCAGTAATCCGAAAGTTGCTGTATGGAATTGAAACCCGTATGTACCTTTTAAGGGGGAACACTGTATTTTCGCGGATACATCACATACTATGGGAAATCAATTAATATGTTAATTCTTTTAAAACTATTTTTAGTCCACGTGCCCTGTTATAATTAAAAAATATTTTGCATTAAATACTTTACACGACATCTGGGCATTAGTATCTCAAAAGCCGCAATGTTTCAAATTATTTTATAATTTCACACCGCCAATTCGGGCAATAAGGGAAATTGATACATCAGATGTGGGACCCGCTCTCATTTTAAAATTAGATGGATAAGCTATACCCGTTACACTGAGGCCATTCTGATCGTTCATTTTAAACAAACGGTTCCCATCCCTTAAATCTGACCGTTCATTATCTGAAAACCCTTCACCGCCACCCACTATAAAAGGACTGTTAATGCCTCTTCAGACTCTTTACGCTTTCTGCATATTGAACGAGTCTTTAAGCATACAGCCTACAAGTTTTATTGCTTTTACTGAAATTTTCTTTGAATCTTCCTCACTTTTTCTTCAAGAAACAACAATGGCATCTTCACAGACTTCCCCTCTCTCTCTCAAGAAGACCTCAAACATCATTGATGGACGGATCTTTGCTAGATCTGTAGTGCTTGAACGTGTTCGTTATGAAGGTGATGACGTTGAATCGATGGAGTATGTCATTACGAGGATTCGTCAACAAGGCCTCTATCACATTGGGAGTCACACCACTGAGCGTTTCGATGCTCAAATGGTTGAGGAATTTTACCTTAATGCTGCTGTCCGTTTCTTCTCTCTTGCTCAGGGAGGAAACGTCACCGACATCACTGCTGTCATTCGCGGAATGGAGATCCGCATTAACTAAGAACTGCTGAAGAATATTTACAGGCTACCTGCTGATGGCCTTTCCATGGAGGAACTTGAGACCTTTGGGTCCCAAGAAATCCTAACCAGATACTATGGCTTATTCACCGGTTCAGCATCGGTTGAAATGGTTCACACTTTTTGCCACAAGAAACTCTTTTATCTACCTTTTGTTTACTTACACGATTTTTGTTGTCGTGTAATTGAGAATAGAACAGGTGCGTTTGAGATGTGCACCAAATTGAGATCCAGGATGATGGTCGCCATCATGACTTGCGAAAAGGTCAACAGGTGCCAGATTATTCTCAAGAGGCTGCAGGAAGAAATATCCAAGCCTGCCTCACAAAATAAATCCTTTGGTTTGTTTCTGAATTACATTCTGACGAAATCGGTGTTCCGCAAGCTAAAGAAGCAAAGAAAATAAACTCTCGGATATACTTTGGAAGCATGAGGCCCTCTGTTTTTAATAAAGAAACCCTGATTGGGAATAGACCTTTTGTCTGAACTTTGCCCCCTTCTGCCGATCCGAGGGACGTGTCTTTGAAGTCCCAGAGCGAGGAGACCTCGAAGAAAAGGAAGAGATCTCACAGCAAAACTCCCATTGCTGGTGAGAAGCCGAAAAGGAAGCTAAGGAGGCTCACAAAAGTCAAAGCTATAGAAATCTCCAAGGATGCTCCTTCAATGGCCCAACCCATTGTATCGAGCCCCCAGGACGCAACCCCTGCGGAAGAGATGACTGCTACTGTAGCGACAACAGATCCCGAGCCTTTGGCGGCTACGACGGATACACAAACATCTGCCAACTTAAAAGACTCTGGCGAGTCGGCTGCCTCTTTGGAGCCAATAGCCACATCTCCTATACGGGATTCCACACCCGTGCAGGATCCATTTCCACTCAGGGTACCAACCCCTGTTCTATAACACCCCCAATATATTGAGGAATATTACAGCGCCGTAAATCCTTTACAAAAGAATTTAGAAGGCTAAAGAAATGAAAAGACAATAACAGATACCAGCATATGAAAGTAACTGAAATAAAATACAACAGCTCTGGGCCAATACCGAAAATACAAATATCCAAATGAAGAATATTAATACATCACCAAATACAACATCACAAACGACGACGTACTCGAGTACTTATCAAAAACAACACAAACAACAAACAATTAAACCCGTCCGGAACATCACTATGAACCCTTGTCGTCATGCAGTTCCAGTGGTTATTTCTCTGCTCTCCTGGATCCTGAACATAAAAAAATGTTCACCCCCGAAGGGGTTAGCACAATAATTCTAGCACAAGTACGATAATTATACAACAATGATTTAATCAACAATAATCATGACAAGTTTCTCCAACGAGAAATAATAACAACACATATCACATCATGACAGTCTAAACATACTCATGGTATTCCAACGATCCAGTGCACACAGCTATAGATTCCCATGATGATCCCATCGGACCAACGCATGGTGGAATTACCTATCCAACGATCCAGTGCACACAACTATAAATTTCCATGATGATTCCTGTCGGATCAACGCATGGTAGACAATTAATCACAACACATGTACACAGTACGATCATAACCGACATAATACGAACAATTCTAATTAAAGTACTTGCCTCGAATTGATGACAAGAATAAAACTTCGATGAATATCAATACACTCGAAGGTCGCCCCTTTGATTAATCACGTTGCAAAGATCAAACCTTAAACAAAAGAAATAATATAGAATACATCTCATGTCGTACGAACATCTAACAATCCAAATTACGGTCGAAAGTTCATAAATCATATCCTGTCTGACCTGCATAACGTACGTTACATACCCTTTGTAGCGTATGTTAAGCCTACTCATTAGCGTACGTAAGCTACGAAGTCTAGTGTATGCTAACCATGCATCGATAGTTCCTCTCTGATTAGTCGACTGACTCATCTGATGATATAATGTACGTTACGTAGCGTACGTTAATTCTGCCTGGTAGCGTATGTAAGCTACAGAGCCTAGCGCATGCTAAACACACATGTGACAGTTTCTCACTGAGTAGATGACTGTCTCGATTGGTGATGTAGCGTACGAAATCCTCATTGATTAACATACGTTATCCTCATACATATCATGCTCATACAGTTATGAATGACCTTACAGATTAAAACATCTTCGAATTCAAGGATACATATATCATCACAACACTATATTCAATCTCGATTACAATTCTCATATGAAGTTCGGGTGATCTAAGGTTGATGCGCTTGTTTCCAATATCATCATTACATTCAAACTTTATCTTAAAGAAGAACTAACAAATCTAACTTATAAGAAAGGATACAACCTTCGATGATTCTTTCTTAAGTCCATTAAGCAAAAGTGATATCAACTCCAAGTCTACGATCAATATGGCAACACCATTCAGTATGGATTATCCAACTCAAAACACTACTCTTATTGTTTGTCGTAACAAGGTTCCAACTATAATGTTCTCAACAAATGTAACTTAAGCATAATCATCCCAACTTCCTAAACATGATGTTTGGTTGAATAAATCATCTATGGAACTTAATATCCTTGGTAGCATGATCATAATATCCTTAAGGACACAAATCCAAGGTTGGAGATAGCATAACATACCGTAAGATGAAGAAAATGCTGAGATAATAGGTAGAATCCAACTCCGGTTGCTTGTATGCCAATTAAAGATGATTCTACACTTCAATGATCAAGTATAAGTAATCTCCAATCTTCAATGACCAAGTATTAAGTGATTTAAAGGTGTTTAAGGTGGCTGGTAACTCTCTAGGGTTGAAGTATATTGAAATCCAAGTGAAAGAAACGAATGAAATGAAATGGGGTGCTGTACCATTTATAACTTTCTGACCATAACGTACGCTAGCCTTTGCTTATAGCGTACGTTATCGTCCAAAATAGCTTACAGTCTTGTTTCTGAACTTCATTACGTACGCTACACTTATCATGTTACGTACGTAACCAATACCATTAGCGTTCGGTACATACTTACCTTAGCGTACGTTAGTATCCGTTGACTTAAAAAGTATCCAGGTTCATGCCGTGCGAAGCTGGTAAGTATCTGGCCGAGCCCACCACCAGTTGCTCATGTGCTAGCCACCCTGCTCAATTATTGGTTGTCTTACATACGCTACGCTTCATTCGTAGCGTACGCTAATCTTGGCACAAAACATACGTTATGCTCACTTCGTAGTGTACGTTATCACGTGTTTGCATGTGAAAATACATATGTTGATATTCTCATGCACATGGATGCGAATATGAGAAATGTCATACTTCGATTATCGATATCACAAATCCGAATGATACAGGGTTCAATTACAGATGAAATACTCAATAATTAATCCGGATATTACATGTTCGTGATCCAGCTTCAACACAGAAACCCAGGTCTGTAGAGGAACCTTTGCATACAGCGGACCCATGCGCTGTACGCAGTCCCTCCCCTGACACCATAATCAACAAAACATTGCTTTATGTGCAAATCGAGTAGGCTTATGAACGTTTTGTCCAGTGGAAAGCCTACAGGCTCGCTCCGTACAACTCTTTGTACAATTGGAGCGAATGGTGCGAAGAAGAAAGGTTTGTGCTGGAAGTGACAGACTCTCAAGATGTTGAAGCCCTGATCCAATGGGACAGCCTTTGCTGTAAGAAGCTAATATCGAGCCACCTCATGGACAAATCCGATGCCCACAAGAAAGGAAAAGCCAAATCCACTGACTCAGCACCCCATAGTCCTAAATCTGATCATGACTCGGACGACGACGATGACAACTTCCAGGCAGGCATGAGAATGAGTCGTGAGGAAACTCAACACCAACCGGATCAAGGGACCTCAAGCCAACATAATGTTCCCAACAGCGAGGATTCAGTCCCTCCTGTCGCGGAGGAACAACCAGCCACTCAATAGGCACCTGCGCCTGTCACCACAGACGACCAGACCCATGCCATCCTACACGAGGAATCAGTCCCTCTGCAGGAGAAAGCGGGTGCTGAGAGACAACATGAGGATTCAATCCCTCCTATACCTATGTCTTCAGAACCCATTTCAGAACAGGAGGATACAACCACCCATGTTGTCGAGTCCACATCGGATGCTCCCGCACCTTCAACTGTATTGGAATCTTACGACGGTATGAAACCTGAGGATATCTAATTCGAGTCACGTCACCATGTGAACTTGAGACAGCTGAATGGAGCTGAAGATTTTGCCCAGCCTGACTCTCCACGAACCATCGAGAAGAAAGGGCAATTACATGCTCTTGGCCACCAAACCATTTTCCTGCAGGACGTCGTTAATGCCCTGTCTGCTGTTGAAAAGGAGATTGATTGGTTACATCGACCGTAGTTGAAGAAATGACCGGTATGAGGCATGAAGTCTCAAAAGTGGAAGAAGCTTTCCGCATCCCGCCTACCGTCTTCAAACAGCACTCAACCAGTGCAGCAGATCGGGATCGATCACGATGGAAGAACAATCAAAGCTTCGTGTTTCTGAGGCCAAGACAGCATCCGCTCTTATTGAATCAGGTTTCCAGCTTCAAGCCCACGACAAAGAGATTCAAGATATGTGGAAGGTGCTCAACTCCCTAGTGAATAAAATGACAAGTTTTGAGACCAAACAGGATGCTGCTATGCAAATCCTGGAACGCTTGGATGAAAAGGTCTTTTATCTTGATCATGCCAAAAAGGGGGAAGAAGCTAGAGAAACTGCGAGGAGAACAAGGATCGAGCAAGAGAAGGAGATGGAAGCTACATTTGGAGACAGCATCACTGCTGAAATTTCTCGATTAACATCTCCGACTCACAACATCAGGATACAGGGAGATCGTCCAGTATTCTAGGACCCTAAGTTTCCATGAAAAAAACTCGTATAAAAGCCGCAAGCAATAAACCTCCCGGCCAACCGACAGCCAACTACCGACGAGATAAAGAATTGTAGGAAGAATGAACTGTTAAGATACTTCGTAGTTCTTATCAGGGATTCCACCATATTCAATAGTTGTAAGACTGTGCAGGAAGCCGCCGCGGAATTCAAGAAGAGGTTGGACAAAGGAACGCTCTGCATCGTGAAGATGAAATCCAAGCATTAGCAAGGTGACTTAGTTACCCACCCAGAAGATTAGATCCTGGTGTTCGATAAATCCTATGAAGGTCAAGCTATCTACCTAAATCGAAATAGGGACGCTCATCAAAATTGGTGGAAGGGTACCAAGAATGACCCTAGAAGGCCTTGGAGGCATTCGATTATAGGAGCTAGATTCCTTCTGTATTCCTGTATTCTTATCTTTTATAGCAAAAACATTGTAATCCTTGTTCAATATCAATAAATTTTTTCTCTCTTGAAAGATTATAACTCGTAATCTACTGTGTTTTTGCAGTATTACGATATTCAATCTATTTGCTAAATTAATACAAGAATAAAAACTTGTTAAGCTGTACGAACTTTTCTGCGAACAGTTCATAGATTCAGTTGTATGTATCTAGATAACACTGTGTTGTGCAGCAATTTAACGCCTCGATGGCGATCAGTATAAGGGCCGAGTGACCGAGTTCACGACCAAATGAGCTACGGCAACCTTGTCAGAACGAAGGTAACAGTCCACCTTCGAGTTTCTAGCGATCGACTCCCAAGGCGATCGACTTTTGGCACCTAACGATTGGCTCTGGTGCCCGAACTAGGACGACTGTCCTATGCCATGAACAAGGCCTTCGTCCGTCAAAGTCTACGAAGACTGGATCACGAAGCAAGCACCCATGTGCAAATCCGCGAAAGGCGCCGCAGAACGTGGATCGTTGACTCCAGCCTATCAGCAGCTGTCATTGACAAGGACGGCCTCACCTACCGACAGACCCGCCGAAAGGTCCCATGTAGGGCCTCCCAAGACAACGACATGAACGCGTGTTGGCCTCTCATTGGTTCGCAGTTCTGGCAGCCAGCAACTTATTCGGACTTTAAGGAGACCAACCCATGTGCTAAATACGATCGCCCGCTTATTATAATACAGCAGAGGCGATCGCCAAACAACTCCCAGTCCTATAAAGAGAGAACCTCCAGCAACTGGAGAAAGGTTCCGAAAAACGTTTAGACATTCCTCTCCGAAAATACACACATACGTACACACTTTCAGACTCTCGGCTTCCTCTCTTGAATCTATCTCAGGATTTCTCTCTCAGCACCTCTCAACCAGAAGACGGTCGGTAGAGGCAAGAACTCCCTACAGTACAGATTCGAATAGACTCGCAAGCCCAGGAACTCAGACATACAACTAATACATACTGTGAGAGACCGTCGATTTCTCACAGTCGTCACTGCACCCCATCATTGTTACAAGAACTCACAGAGCCTCGTATCTGGTTCTTCCGGCAATCTTCACGCTCAATAGATAAGATAACTAGGGTCTTTACACTCATTGTAATCGTACTCTAACATTAATATTTGTACTCCAAAGTATTTGTATTAATAATATCTCGCGAGATCATTCAAGCCCGGGACTAATAACCCCGGCAAATCTTGTGTTATTTAATTTCCCCACAGACGTGCTCTCGCATTTGTTTGTTACTCGACCAATCCAGCAATATCATCTCCGGATAATATTTTCGGTAACAACAATTGGCGCTAGAAGGAGAGGGCGTGGATCTTAACCTTCATTTTCATTCCGACCGTCCCGAAGAACACTCACTGTTCTCCGGGGCATATACTTGAAGAAACACTCACTGTTTTTCAAAGAAAAACCTCCAGAATAATGACGTCTGCCACCACATCGAAGAGAGCCGCTCTCCGAACCGCCGGACATCATATTCCGGCTCGATCCGAGCCCCAGCCGATGGTAGAGGGTAGCCGCGGCGACGCAGGACTCTCGATCCCGCACCTGAGGGACGACCCCAACCTTTCGCTCGACCAGTTCCAAACCGCGGAACAGATCGAGGAGGCTATGGCCATCCTAAAGGAGCGTCGGAGCGGCGCCCGCTGTAACTCCCTCGGCCATCCGCCGCATAGCCAAACGGAAGTTCAAAGGGTTACTGGCCGAGCGATCGTCAGAAATTCGTGAGAAAAGGCTCTCGCAAGGCGGGATAGTTCCGTTTTCAGCCTCTTAGATGACGGAATCCGAGTCCGTCACCAGGAGTTCGGCGTACCCAACTCCCAGCCAAATACAGGACAGCCGTTTGGCTCTCTTCCGCTGAAGAGTCAAGCCACGCGGCAAGGACATCATCAACAGTGGAGCCAGGGGGTCAGTACTTGATCGCCTCGGCTCCCGCTCCGAGTGCCTAGCCGCGAGCAGCCAGGCCGCGGCGATGGCTGTTATGCAACGCCATCTCGACGAGATGAAAGCGCTCTTGGATACTGGGGCAAGCGCCAGTAGAAAGATTGTCGGACCGACTGAGCCACTCGCGGTCCACATGGAGCTTGCCCCTGTGCAACCAAGGATTGCTCCTCCCAAAACACCTCTGTACGAAGGGAGATCGGACCCCGAGACCCACCTAAGCAAGTTCCAGATCTACATGACTGGGTGTGGGGCATCAGATGCGACCAAGTGCCGAAATTTCCCATTAACATTGGGCGAGCTGGACCATAGGTGGTACGTCTCACTACCACCGCGATCGATCATCTCCTTTGAGAAACTGGCGAGTGACTTCACGACATACTTTGCCGCCAAGGTCGCCAGACCAGAAGGCCCCCATCGCATGATGAAAATCAGGCAGGGGGAACACGAATCCGACGCAGATTAGATCAACTGGGTGGATGAAATAGTCCTCACTGGCGAGCCCATCAGCGACGAGATCGCTCTCTACTCAGTCCTGGGAGGATTCTACAGTCATTCTCCCATGCTTAGGCATATCTCAAAGGACATCCCCCCAACCTACGTGATCTTCCGCGCTAAGGCTGCCGACTTTCTGGCCAGGCAGAGGCTGCTCACCCTCTGCCTAGGCGAGGGAATACCACCTCCTATCTGAAAGACGGCGATCGTCAAAACCAAAAAGGCGGTCGCCAAGCCACCCGGCGACCTCAAGGCCTTCGAGGATGTGGAAGCCCATCTCCTCCACAAGTTCAACCGAACTCCGGCCCACATTTTTTACGCCATAAAGGGGCGCGAACTGCTAAACAAGCTAAAGGCGATAAGGGATAACGATCATCTAGACCGCAATCAATATTGTGCTTACCACAAGAGTCCCGACCACAGCACCAACCAATGCCGTGACCTCCTCAGACAACTCTGGAAACTGTTCGAGGAGGGCAAGTTGGACAGTTTATTGGCTTAGCCGGAGCCCCATCGATCTCCCAACACGGTCGCCCGAGTCGAACGTGAACAGGCCAGAAAGCTCATACGAGATGACCCCTCGATCAACCTCGGCGACCGGATCTACATGCTTCAATCAAGAGGAGGAAACTTCGGAAGTCTCTCCCCGATTCTCGCCTCATCAAACCAAAGGCTACTGCCTGAGCAAACGCTTCGAAAAAGAGGATGACTCGCTCGGCCTCTAAAGTTCGTCATCAACATGATGGACCTAGGCAGTGATCGCCTCCCCTAGCACAACGTATACCGTCGGGGACCATCATCTGACATGATGGTCCGAGGTAGAAAAGTGCCGCCATGGTCGTGAAAATCGATGAAACCGACGATCCGTCCATGCAAGGTTCCTTTGGGCTTCGATCGCTCGCCCTTCATTTAAATACGAGGCGGGCATAGCCTAAGGACCCTCCAAAAACAAATCAGAACATGACTCGCTCGCCCTCTAAAGTTCGTCATCAACATGAAGAACCTAGGCCAGAGATCGCCTCCCCTTACACAACGTATACCGTCGAGGATCGTCATCTGACATGATGGTCCGAGGTAGAAGAGTGTCGACATGGCCGTGGAGGACGATGGAACCGTTCTCTGTGCCCGTGCAAGGTCCCTTTGGGCCACGATCTCTCGCCCTTCGTTTAAATACGAGGTGGGCATAGCCGGAGGGCCCTCCAAAACAGATCTGTGGACACGTTCGCCCGCCCTCAAAGGTCCATCACTAAACATGGTGGATCCTTCCCGGACAATGCGATGCGTCCCTCCCCCCGTCACAACGTATACCATCGAGGGTCGCCATCTTAATAGCAGTCCGAGGTAGAAAAGTGCTAACAAGCCACGGTCTTGGAGTCGATTAATCTGACGACGCCCCGCACAAGGAATCCTCCAGACCAAGACCGCACGCCCTTCGTTTAAATACGAGGCGAGGCGCAGCCTACGGAGGACCCTCACAATTAAGTGAGTCGCGAGAACTTAGCCATCACACGGAATGTCTCTCGCGCACAAGACACAGTCATGGAGATCGGTCCATCGAACTCCGCGATCGTGCACGGTTCCTCAAGACCGAGATGGATGGCCTTCCTCGAGGAATCTGCAAAATTGAAGACCTCTCACTCAATGATTTATTTTCGTCCCCTTACTTTCACTAAGTGAACAAAAATAAGGGGGAAGGGCGGATCTATGTATACGACGATCGTCCCTATTCAATTACATATGGAGATCGGCATTTTTCAGATGTACGTGCAACGATCGAATTTGTTGTAAAAGTTATCTATATGAGTTTATTAATTCACTTGGAGATATACACGCAACAATCTCTCCTCACACATTTGTACAAAGTCATGCAAAGACTCAGAAAACAATCATTCATCAAGCAATAAATCGAAGAAGCAAACTTTCATTTCATTTCTTGGAATATCGAAGTACATAAACGGTCGCCCGTAGGCCTAAGTACAACAAAGCTACAAAATTACAAAGCTAAAACAAAATAAGGACGTAGAGCTTCTGGCCCCTGCCTGGCCTTCGCCTTCAACCACTGGATCGGCCCGCAACCCTCCGCCAGCCTCCAGAGCTACCTCCCCGTCCTCCGGAGCATTTGGATGAATAATATTTTCGGGAGTCGGATACCAGCTCAGGTATATGCCGATTTCCGAGAGGTCCGAGATCGGTACAAAGAAGGCAGGATGAAGAGGGTGCTCCAGCGCATATGCCTTGAAGTTTTCAGCGAGAGGGCCGACCTCCAGCCCTCCCTTCTTAGCAGCACGGAGCGAGTCAGCGAACGCCATGTAATAGGCAAACTTGCTGACGAACTCCACGTTGAGAAAGGGATTGGCCTCGGTCGCCTCCAGCTTCCCTTTCAACTCCGCGACCGCCTGTTGCGTACCCTGGAGCTCGGACTCTTTAGCGGCCGTCTCTCCCCTCGACGAGGCCAGCTCGCTAGTCAGCCAAGCGACAGTCACCTTCAGCTGATCGACCTCCTTCTGAGCAGCCGCGCGCGAATGACGGGCCTCTGTCATCTGGTCCCGAAGGCGGTCGACCGTCGCCCGGGCTCGCTCAGAATCCTGTCTCGCCAGCTCAAGATCCTGACTTGACCATTTGTCCGCATCCAAGGAGTCCTTCTCCATATCCACGATCCAGTCAGCAAACTCGGAGTTCTATTTCCGAGCAGCCTCGAGGTCTGCCTGGAGACGGGAAGTAGAAGGACACCCTTCGAATTCCTTCACAGCCTGGGCAGCCATCGTCGCCGCCTAGAGAGAGAGAGAGAGCGAAAGCATCCTGCATCGTGTTTCCGGATCGCTGGCGAGTGATCGCATCCAAGTCGGTCGTCCCGGCCTTCGGCAAAGCAGAAATGGCCCGGTTGACGTATAGCGAGACATCACAGGTCTGGCGAGGATATCGGCTCGCGAGGAAATCCAATACCAGCAGCGAGCAAGCTGGGTTAGTGCTATGGATCCTGCATCAAACAACAAAGAGTTAGCACATCTCCCACGCAAGAGACGAAACTCAGCAAACAAGCAAAGTCTACCTCTCGGCTTTCTCGGGGTCCCGACCAAAGTACGGTTTCCCGCGAAGGGTCTCGGCCTCGGCGATCGCCATGGCTTGCAAGAAAGCTGACGAAGGCGTAGGCTCATCCACCGGGGGGACCGCGGTGAGCGGAGGCGCGGCGATCGGCACCTCACCAGCAGGGGCAGATATTGGAGGTTCCCCCGACCTATGCCGCTTGCGGTTAGACCGTAGCCCCTACTCCCAAACCTCCTCCTCCGCTACGATCGGCTCTACATTAGGCCTCACCTCCAGAATTAGAGGTAGCGCCACCGGAGGAACCCTACTCGACTTCTTCTGGCGCAAGCGACTCAAAACTCTGGGGTTCGACATAGCAATATCCGGCGGAGGCTCCAAGAAGCGAGGGAAGCAGAACTCTGCAAGAAGGAACAATCAAACAACAGTTAGACATATTCCTCAAACAGGACGATCGCAAAGCAAAAAGGAGATCGGAGAAATTCATACCTGGGACCGAAAGGTGTAGCGGAAAACGGAATAGCCGAGCTGACAGCCAATGGCTCTCTTTGTTAATCCGGCGAGCATCTAAGTCGTCGTCCGGAAGACTTTGTATCCGCTCCCAGACGACCAGAAAATCAAAAGGTAGCTCGTCGGCCGCCGGAATATGGAAACCTGCAAAAGGAAGACCAAATTAGATCAGTTCAGAACATATCCAAACAAAGGGAGAGTCATAACCCTTACCCGGATTCCTCTCCCAAAAGCTAGTGGGAATAATCAGCTCGCCCGTGGTATTGTCGCTCGCTGATGCCTTCCATGCACCGCCGACCCAGAACCATTTCGCCGGATCACCCCGCACCTTGTTAGGAACCCCAAGGATCACCCGACCGGAACGGCCTTGGATATGATAGCCGCCAACAGACCCCTTCTGAACCGTCAGCTTGAATAAGTGGTTCATCTCCGATGGCGAGGGATGGCGGTATAGTTGGTGACCGCCGAACAAGGTGAGGGCACAGACGATCTGGAGCCAGGCATTCGGCGTTAGCTGAAGCGGCACCACGTTCCAAACGGCCAGAAAATGGGAGACGGCAAACAATGGAGGGAACCGTAGCCCGGCCTTCATTATCGCCTCATTCACGGCGACCATACCCTCCGGGGGTTGGTCAGCTCGCTCGTTCTCGGCCGGCGCGAAAAGATCCACATTTAAAGGGATATGGTACCTCGCCCTCCAGACGGCCAGGTCCTTCCTGGTCGCCGAGCTCCTGATCTGGCCGAGGGACCAATGAGAGCGCTGCACGGCCCGAAACAGCGACCGCTTCGCCGACTGATAGGGATGGGCGATTGAGTACTCCCGATAATCGAACTTGGGGCACGGACCGGCCTACCTCTCCATGATTTCTGCGAAGGCCAAATAGGCTTGGCCAAAGGCACTATGCTGCTCCCAATACGCCCTCACTACCAAATCCTTCTCCGCCTGCAAACGTTTATGCTCATCTGCCGCCTCCCTGGCAGCGTCGGCCTCGTTGAACAGTGCCTCGACTTCCGCGGGATCAATACCGGCGCGGATAGCCTCAACAGCCATCTCTACATGGAATTCCGCGGAGGAGCCTCCCCGGACAATCGAAGTCCCGACGGAAGAGGCGATGTCCATTCCAGATGATGGAGATTCCCCAGACATTCTCGAAAAAAGAAGAGGAGAAAAGGAGTGTTTCTTACCGAACGGTTGAGTCGATCGACGATCAGCAGGCAAAAGCTTTAGAAAATTTTCGACTATCTTCTTCTCCGGTGAAATCGCATAAGGTTCTTAAACACTGCAGCCCAACCCCCTTATATAGGAGAAGGCATGGGCCTCCGCGCAAATAAGGAGAATCCCAGGGGCTGAAGTGCAACCGTCGCAATTAATGCCTCCCTTGAAACCCACGTATGCGTCGTTTCAAGGACACGCCATACGAGGAGTCGTAACTAACCATCGGTCTCCCCCAATAAGAATCCGACACGTGCCCCGGAGACTTTTCCACGACCGCTATCACTTCCCGCTCATTTCAGCGACCGACCTGGTCGTCCATATTCAAAACCAATCCGCTCAAATACAATCGTCACCGCCGAAAAATGCTGAGTCACTCGTCAAAGTTAAGCGATCTCCAGTAGAACCACCTCACCCCACGTTTCCAACATCGGAGCGAGCTGGGGGGCAATTGTTGTGCGGCGATTTATACACCTCGACGGCGATCGGTATAAGGGCCGAGTGACCGAGTTCACGACCAAATGAGCTACGGTGACCTTGTCAAAACGAAGGTAATAGTCCACCTTCGAGTTTCTAGCGATCGACTCCCAAGGCGATCGCCTTTTGGCACCTAGCGATCGGCTCTGGTGCCCGAACTAGGACGACCGTCCTGTGCCACGAACAAGGCCTTCGTCCATCAAAGTCTACAAAGACTGGATCACGAAGCAAGCACCCATGTGCAAATCCGCGAAAGGCGCCGCAGAACGTGGATCGTTGACTCCAGCCTATCAGTAGCTGTCATTGACAAGGACGGCCTCACCTACCGACAGACCCGCCGAAAGGTCCCATGTAGGGCCTCCCAGGACAGCGACATGAACGCGTGTTGGCCTCTTATTGGTTCGCACTTCTGGCAGCCAGCAACTTCTTCGGACTTTAAGGAGACCAACCCATGTGCAAAAGACGATCGCCTGCTTATTATAATACAGCAGAGGCAATCACCCAGCAACTCCCAGTCCTATAAAGAGAGAACCTCCAGCAACTGGACAAAGGTTCTGAAAAATGTTCAGACGTTCCTCTCTGAAAATACACACATACGTACACACTTTCAGACTCTCGGCTTCCTCTCTTGAATCTATCTCAGGATTTCTCTCTAAGCACCTCTCAACCATAAGACGGTCGGAAGAGGCAAGAATTCCCTACAGTACAGATTCGAAGAGACTCGTAAGCCCAGGAACTCAGACATACAGCTAATACACACTGTGAGAGACCGTCGATTTCTCACAGTTGTCACTGCACCCCATCGTTGTTACAAGATCTCACAGAGCATCATATCTGGTTCTTTCGGCAATCTTCACACTCAATAGATAAGATAACTATGGTCTTTACACTCATTGTAATCGTACTCTAACATTAATATTTGTACTCCAAAGTATTTGTATTAATAATATCTCGCGAGAGCATTCAAGCCCGGGACTAACAACCCCGGCAAATCTTGTGTTATTTACTTTCCCCACGGACGTGCTCTCGCATTTGTTTGTTACTCGACCATTCCAGCAATATCATCTCCTGATAATATTTTGGGTAACAACACACTGTAAGATTGTGCCTTCGCGCCAATCCTAAGATTAAAGATGTAATACTCTTTTCTTTTAAAGTTGAACTCGCCTGCGAGCAGTTCATACTGTTAGTCTAATTGCTGAAGGCCAGAACATTCGAAAGAAGACCAAGAAGTCTGCCCTCCTGGAAGATGTTAGGTGCCAAGGTTTTGGCATCATCAAGGATTTTTGGAAAACATCAAAAGGATTTAAGGAGACTTGGCAAACTATCAAAAAGGGGGAAATTGTTGGGATAAAACAATCCCTGTATCGAAGGTTTTGATAAAGTGAAGTTTTGATAAGGTGCCAACCCAGCATACAGCAAGCTGCTGTATCGAAAGTCGATCGAAGTTGCTGATCCTATATCGAATACTTCTCATAATGCCATCATACAACAGAAGAGTCTAAAAAGCGCCAAGTATGGAAGCTGTCTCCTCATACAGCAACATTTCATACAGCGACTACTCCAATTTAGCCTACAGCATAAATGGATACAGCATTCAAGCTGTAAAGTATTGAGATCTTCAATACCTATCGAAACAGGACTGAAGACCGTTTGAAAAGGAATCTTTATTATTCGCTAAAGTCAAGTCCCGTTTGAAAAGAAGTATTTAAATACTGAAAGAATAAAGTATTTAAATACTAAAACCGACAAAGATCTTCAAACAACGCAAAATCCGGATCTTGGTCTATACAAGTCAACCACCCAGTTGTAACGGATCTTTCTCAACAGATCTATTCAAAGGCTATATATATCCCCAGAGTTTGAAGATCAAAAACACGAACAAATACAACAGCGCTTACACGAATATATACATCTGAGCAAACATATTGCTTCAAGCATACTGCCTATTCTGAGAGAAGAAATATACAAGTGCTCAACCTTGAACAACACATCATCAACTCAAGCTCAATAAAGTTAAGTTGTTGTTCAACAAACGTTCTTTCGTTGAACAAACCCATCAGCCCTGTGTGGACTGAGAAAGCCTTGCTTTTCCTGAACTGTGTGTGACGGATCTGCATTGAAGGGACAAAGCTTCGGAATTGTGTGTAAAGAAGTTAGTCAAGTGAAAGCTTTGACCAATCTGTGTGAACGGTTGAAAGCTACGATCTTTGTATCAATCTGTGTGAACGATACATTGATGGGTTTGATTATAAATACATAGTTGCGTACGTAGTATTTATAATAAACATTTTCACTCTTGTGTGGAGGACCAGTGGACGTAGAGGGGTTTACCTAGAACCACTTTAATTATTGTGTCAATTACCTTCTGCATTTACTGTTCTAATAACTGTGATTATTTTAAGTATACACTGCATACCGAGTTGCTGTATTTATAGCAACTTACTTTTACAAGACTTCCGCTATGCACTCTAACTTGAAAAACGTACAGCTTGTTGCTTAAACACTTTCCAAGCTGTATTATGCATACTTAGTGGCAAACATTGAGTATGTATGCTTACAGTATGTTGAGAGGAGTACGTGGATGTGGTCGCGGTCATGGACACGGGCGTAAAATGCTGAGAGGAAAGCTTCACCCTCTGTTCTTGATTCGCTGTCAGATCAGGACAACTACAGTTCTGGCGAACAATAAGAGTCCGCCAACAATGAACGAGAGCAAACTGTGGAAACGAATGCCAAACCTGTTGTTCCTGGCATCCTGCGTCAAGTGGTTAACCAAATTACCTAATTTGCTCAAGTTGTGGACAGAATGCAAGTGGCGGTAGGATTGCAGCTGGGGGAAAGACAGCAAGGCATCCCACACTTGGGAAATCGAGGAGACAAATGGCTACAGGAAGTGGCGAAGATGCAACTGCCGAAGTTCGATGGTTTTTCTGAGACGCCGACATGGGTTCACTGGCTAGAGATCTGGAGAAAGTGTTTGTAGGGATTAACTGCCCGAACGATCGGAGAACCCCCATTGTCCAATATTTCCTGACGGTAGAAGCGTCTGAGTGGTGGGAAGCCATCCGACCTATTGATGATGATGCCGATTGGGGAGAGTTCAAACTGATGATGGAAGCCCAATACTGCACTCGTCCAGTGAGGGAAGATAAAGTTCAAGAGTTCTTCTCCGCACAACTGACGGATGAATCTGTAGCCCAAACGATTAAGACTTTTAATTAACAACTGGCATTTGCTCGACACCTGGTCAGAACCGATGCAGAAATGATGATCCACTTTGATATGAGAATGAAGGCGGAGATACAGAGGTACATGTCAGGTTTTGAATGCACCACTCTCCGCCATTATCAAGACAAAGCTTTGGCATATGAAATGAAAGAAGCAGCTATGGAAAAGTTTTCTGAATCCAAGAAGTAAAAGGTCATTGGTGGTTTTTCAGAACATAAGAATAACAGGCCCCGCAAGGCTCAGTCATCTTTCTACTCATTCAAGAAGCCTCCACAACCATCCAAAAGCGTAAGGAACCCCTGATCTGTACGAGCCTTTACTGATGCGGCAAAACAGTGTTTTAATTGTGGTCGCCCAGGACACTTGTGGCGTGACTGTTTTCGTTCTCTGGTGACATGTTACGAATGCAGATAGGAAGGGCATCGAGTGATGTTCTGCAAGGATGCCACTAAATTATTTGGATCTCGTACTACGCATCCGGCGCCTAGAAAGAGGCGAGTGGTCCGCAGATGCAATAGAGTGTCCAGCCACCCCAGTGTTTTGGTCGAGGAAGAGGCAGAGGACAGTTCGACCGAAGGGGAGCATCGAGTGCTGGATCCGCTTGTTATGAGATAAGGAGGGTAGATGATCACAATGCAACCGTCGCATCAGGTACCGTTCAGATCCTTTCGCAACCAGTTAGTGTTTTGTTCGATACAGGGGCTACACAGTCGTTTATATCATTGTCTTGTGTTAATCGTTTGAACATTTCTTATTTCATAAATGTGAACCTTATATTGTGGATTTACCGAGTGGGGAAAGAATTATGTGGAATTTAGAAACTAGAGATTTTCCTGTATCAATTGGAGGCAAAGACTAGCCTTCAAATCTGATTGTAGTAGAGATTCAAGGAGATGACCTAATTCTTGGAGAGGATTGGCTTAACCGATATGGAGCTATTATGAACTACCGGAAGAGGAATATCTCAATGATACCTTATGGATCTGAATTACTATTCTAAGGATGGAGACCAGGAAGCTCAGGGAAAGTGATCAAAGCTATGAAAGTCGTCAAACTACTAAAGCAGGGCTGTACCAGTTATTGGTGTTATGCGATGAAGAAAGAAAAAGGAAGAGTAGAGCTTTCATCCATTCCTATTGTGAGCAAATTTCCATACGTGTTCCCTGACGAATTACCTGGACTACCTCCATAACGAGATGTAGATTTTACCATCGAGCTAGGACTGGGAGCTATGCTGATTTCTAAGGTGACGTATCGTATGGAACCTACAAGATGTATGAATTTAAGAAACAACTGGAAGAATTACTGGACAAAGATTATATTCAGCTTAGTGTTTCGCCCTGGGGTGCACCAGTTCTTTTTGTTCGAAAGAAAGATGGATCGCTTCTATTGTGCATCGACTACCGAGAGTTGAACTATATGATGATCAAGAATAAGTACCCATTGCCAAGGATTGATGATTTGTTCGACCAGTTACTGTAATATCTGGATAATTGTTGAGTATTTTCATCTGTATTTGAACATTGTAATATTCGACTTTGTGGTATCAATAATCGAAGTGTGATTTTTCCCGTATTCGTATCGACATCAATGATCATATTAGGAAGAGTTTCAAATTCATGCATGCAGCTACGTCATAACGTACGCTATACAGTGAGCGTAACGTACGTTATATATAGCGTACGCTATGAACGAAGCTTAGCGTACGTAAGGTAGTCAATGAAAGATAGCTTGGTTTGCACATGGTCCAGTTGGGGTCACGATCAGACATAGATTCCCCGCATGAACCTGGACAGCGTTTTGATAAAGCAAGTCAATGAGACTTAACGTACGCTATATATTGCCGATAACGTACGCTACGTTGATCAAATTACATACGTAAAGGTATTTGTTAACGTACGTAAGAGAAGCCAGAAACGAGGCAATGAGCTATTACCAGACGTTAACGTACACTAAGGATGGGAAATAACGTATGCTAAGGCGATAACGTACGTAAAGCCTTGTTGTTAACGTACGTAAAGTTCAGAACATTTTAAATGGGACAGCACCCCATTTCATTTCACCTCATTATCTTTCACCCCTTGTCCGATTTCTGCAAGACCAGAGAGCTTCTCCCACCACTTAAACCTCATTTTATCATCTCTACTTAGTTGTTGAAGTTGGTAAGCATATTGGATTGGTACTCAAGCTTCCAGAGTTGGGTTTTCATCAAGTGATTTTGTCATTTCCTCCCGCAGTAAGGTTGGTACTCTAGCCGTCTGGAATTCATGTTCTACGATCGAACAACATGTATAGGGGAACTAGATGGATGGAACTTAGGGTTTATCCTTTGTATAAGAAGATGATGAACATGTTGAACCTAGTAACGAGTTTTATATGATGATTGTGTTGTTCTTCAAGTTAATTCCAAAATCATGCTGCGTTGGATTGTTGATGAGTATAGTTAGGATCCTTGTAAGACGAACTATCATGAGGTATAATTGTAGAATTCAATTGAAAGATGTGTTTAGTCTTGATTGGAACATTATGAGATTATTGTTCGGATAAGTAACGTAGTGATGATTCGATCGGTATGGCTTGGGGTAGATTAGCGTATTTATCATAAGCGTATAGATTATGCCGTTTCATGTTCGTTTAAAGCTTAAGGTTCGGTATTGTGAATTGATCAAGTGAGAGTTATTCGAACGAGTTGAAAGTTTTTGGAAGTATCGATCTTTGTCGTCATTTATGAGGCAAGTACCTTAATTTGATTTTGGTTTAATGTTGATGATTTTGATCATGCATATTCTCATTCATGTTGTTGAACATGAGGTCGTCCAAGTTGATTTGTCATAATGTCGTTCATGTTATGATTTATATGTTGTTCACGTTGATGAACATAGTGATTTTCATATGTGTATGCATAGTTTTATTGTATATGTTGTATAGATCCAATGGGATCATGTGTCTGTACTGAGGGCGTTGGATCAGTTGTTCACCTCGTGTTGGTCCGACGGGATCATCTTAAGATCTATGCTGAGGGCGCTGGATCATTGGACGGGTTTTTCCACCTCGTATTGGTTCGACGGGATCATATTGGGATCTATGCTGAGGGCACTGGATCATTGGATTACCCTGTGTTGTGTTTATGGAATCATGTGGATTTGCATCATTGGATTCCGCTATAGGAAGTCCATGCTTTGTGTTTTGTTATACATTGTTGTTGTATATCTGATTTCGTATAATTATTGGTACTTGTACTAGCATCATTTTGCTAACCCCTGTGGGGGTGTACATTTGTTTAATGTTCCGGTAGACAAGGAGCGGGGAAGCAATCACAGTGTCGGCATGATTACGAAGGGGCACAATGATGTTAACCGTCTGAATTGTTTTGGCATTCTGTTTTTGTAATAAGTACTCGAGTACGGTGTTCTTTATGGTGATTTGAGAACTTTGTATTAATGGGTTGTTTTGAATGATTAAATCGGTTATTAAATTACGCACTATTGGTGGTATTATTCGTATTGATCAGTTTTCTTTTAATTTAGCCTTGTAAATTCGTATATAAAGGGTTTACGGTGTTGTAATTATTCCGAATATCTCGGGGTGTTACAGAATATGGTATCGGAGCTAAGATTTATGGATATCTTGGAAGTTGAGTTTAGTTGGGTCTGTTTATGTCGTTTGATTTGTCAGCTGCTCATGACATCACTGTACAATCAGCGTCATCGTGTGAACCATGGTTGTAAGTTTCCTAATCTGAGATGCTATCATTTCAATTTTTGCGCATTTTGTGGATATTGACAAAATTTCGAGAGATTTTTCTCTGGGTATCGGGTATTTGTGTTTACAGTATGTTAAGAGGAATACATGGACGTGGACGCGGTCATGGACGCGGACGAGGACAGGAAGATTCAACATCTGTCCCAGATTCGTTGTCTAATCAAGCTGATTTTAGTTCTGCAAACAGCAGGAATCAGTTAATAATGACCGAGCACGAACTGAGGAGGCAGATGCAAACCCTAACATGCCTGAAGTGCTCCAGCAAGTGGTCACTCACATGACCCAATTTTCTCAAGTGGTTGACCGCATGCAAATGACGATGGGCCAACAGCGTGACGAAGTAAATCGAGGGGACAAGTGGCTTTCAGAAGTGGTCAAGTTACATCCACCAAAATTTTACGGTTCTTCAGAGATGCCTACATGGTACCACTGGCTCAAAGAACTGGAGAAGGTATTTGCGGGAATTAATTGTCCCAATTACCAAAAAGTTCCGATCACTCAGTATTTTCTGACTGGGGAAGCTTTCGACTGGTGGGAAGCCATTCGACCGGAGGATCATAATGCTGACTGGACAGAATTCAAATTAATGATGGAAGCACAATATTGTCCTCGTCCAGTTAGAGAGGCTAGAGTCCGAGAGTTTTTCCCACCACAAAATCTGGAGGCATCTGTGATAGATATGATTAAGACTTTAATCACCAGCTGACCTTTGTACGACATCTGGTCAGAACCGAGGCATAAAAGATTTTTCACTTCGACATGAGGATGAAGCTGGAGACCCAACAATATATGTCGGGATTCGAATGTACGACTCTCCAAAAGTATCAGGATAAAGCCCTAGCTTATGAGATGAAAGTGAAAGAAGTGGAAAATTTGCGGAATTGAATAAGCAGAAAGTGTCTGGCAACTTTACTGAGAGCAAGAGTAATGGGGCCCCGCAAGGGCCATTCCTAATTCCATTCATCCAAGAAGCCTCTGTATCCTTCCCAAGGCGGAAAGAAGTTCAGAACGGCATCGACGGTTTCAGATGCAGCGAAGAAGTGTTATAACTATGCACGACCAGGGCATGTTCGGCGTGATTGTTACGCTCATTTGATGACCTGTTTTGAATGTGGTTAAGAAGGGCATCGTGCGACATTTTGCAGGAATGTGCCTAGATCGTTTGGAGCTCGTACTTCAGTTCCAGTTCTGAAAGAGACGAGTGTGGACCTGACACAGCAGAGTGGTCTACAACAGCAAAATCTTGGAAAAAGAGAGTCATCCAGTGCTGGGTCCGTTCCTCCGCGCCTTTATGAGATGAGGAGGTTAGATGATCAGAACACTGTTGTGGCATCAGGTACGATTCAGATTCTTTTGCAATCAGTTAGTGTTTTATTCGATTCAGGAGCTACACATTCTTTCATATCACTAAACTGTGTTAATTATTTGAAATTCTCGTGTTTACATGATTGTGAACCTTATGTTGTGAGTCTGCCGAGTGGAGAGAGAATTGTGGAAAATGTAGAAGCTAGAAATTTTCCCGTGTCGATAGGAGGGAGGAATTAGCCATCAAAACTTATTGTGGTCGATATCCATGGTGACGATTTAATTCTTGGAGACGATTGGCTCAATCATTATGGGGCTAGTTTGAATTATCGAAAGAGAGTTATCTCGATTATTACTGATGACGGATCTGAACATTTATTCGAAGGATGAAGACCAGGAAGCTCAAGGAAAGTGATTAAAGCCATGAAAGCGATTAAATTGCTCAAACGGGATTGTGCCGGGTTTTGATGTTATGCCATGAAGAAGGAAGAAGGAGTAGAGCTCTCATCTATTCCAGTTGTGAACGAATTCTCAGATGTATTCCCTGACGAACTACCCGGATTACCTCCGCGTAGAGCTTTAGAGTTTAATATTCAATTGGGACTAGGATCCACACCTATTTCCAGAGCACCATACCGTATGGCGCCAACAGAGTTGTATGAGTTAAAGAAACAGCTTGAAGAATTGTTGCAGAAGAGTTACATTCAACCTAGTGTTTCTCCTTGGGGTGCGCCCGTTCTTTTTGTTCGAAAGAAAGACGGATCAATCGGACTGATGACTTGTTTGATTAATTGCAGGGAGCGACGGTATTCTCGAAGATCGAGTTGAGATCAGGATACCATCAGTTGAGGATTAAGGAATCTGATATACCGAAGTCCGCATTCAGATCTCGGTATGGGCACTATGAGTATATAGTAATGCCATTTGGTCTTACTAATGCTCCTGCTGTGTTTATGCAATTGATGAATCGAGTATTCTTAGAGTACTTGGATAAGTTCGTGGTCATTTTCATTGATGACATCTTGATTTATTCGAAGAATCCAGAAGAGCATGCAGAACATTTGCATATTGTTTTGAATACTTTGCGAAAAGAACAGTTTTATGCAAAACTTTCCTAATGTGAGTTCTGGCTTAAGGAAGTAACGTTCCTTGGGCACGTGATATCAGTCGATGGAGTTCAAGTAGACCCAAAGAAAGTTGAGGCAATCTTGGAGTGGGAATCTCCTAAGAACGTGAAGGAAGTCCGAAGTTTCTTAGGCCTTGCTGGGTATTATCGTCATTTTGTGGAAGGATTTTCCAAAATCGCTCGTCCGCTTACTTAGTTGCTGCAGAAGATTTAGAAATTCATGTGGAATGAGAAATCTCAGATTAGTTTTGATGAACTCAAGAGGAGACTGACAACGGCGCCAATATTAGCACTACCAGACGAAACTGAAGGATTCATAGTTTACAACGATGCTTCAAATCAGGGTCTGGGTTACGTGTTGATGCAGAAGGATAGGTTGATTGCCTATGTGTCTCAACAGTTGAAACCGTGTGAGGTTAACTACCCAACACATGATTTAGAGTTAGCAGCCGTTGGCTTTGCTCTGAAGATTTGGCAAAATTATTTGTACGGTACTCACTCTTAGATCTTCACATATCATAAGAGTCTCAAATATATTTTCAGTCAGAAGGAATTAAACATGAGACAGATGAGATGGCTGGAATTGATTAAAGATTATAACCTGGAAATTCTTTATCATCCAGGTAAAGTGAATGTGGTAGCTGATGTTCTAAGCCGCAAACATGTTTCTATTCGAATGTTGTAAATGCTTACGTCTCAGTCCATCAATCAGCGAGAGTTGATTCGTGAAGGAATTGAAGTATGGTTACAAGACATTCAAGGACAATTATGTGTGATGGAATTAACTTTATCATTGATCGATGAAATCAAATCTAAACAGTTAGATGACCCCCTGATGATTCGATTACGTGATGAAGTGGTCAAGAGAAACACCCCAGGATTTGTAATTTATGATGATGGAGTCTTGAGATTCCAGAGTCGAATTTGCATCCCCAATGATGATGTTTTGAAGCAGACAATCATGAAGGAAGCTCACAGTGCGCCCTATTCTATTCATCCGGGCACCAGTAAGATGTATAAGGATCTAAAGCAGAATTTCTGGTGGGGAAACATGAAGAAGGACGTAGCAGAATACGTCTTGAAGTGTTTAACTTGTCAATGTAATATCTGACTGTAATTCTTCATTTTTATCTGTCGTTGTATTATTCGAGTAATTTGAACATCGTGGATCATTTCATTCAGTATTATGTTGAGGTGTTATAGATCTGAGCTTCGTATGATTGTTATTTCATTTCATACTTGATGATTCAATGTTATGGGAGAGTTGCATTTGTTTGGGCCTTTTCTGGCGGTGTAGCGTACGCTACGTAGCAGGATTAACATACGTTAATCTTGTGCCTTAACGTACGTAATGCTTTCTCTGTTGCGTACGCTAAGAGAGAATCTGACATCAGTTGACTTCCACACGTGAACCTATTATCCGTTGGCATGCATGTGTATGATGTCTGGGCTGTCGTGTCGGCCAGAGTCAACCTTTAATAGCGTATGTAACACCCTTTTAATTAGCGTACGCTAATGGCCTGCGGATTCAAGACAGTAGCCACTGTAAGCCGCTTACGTACGTAACTTTAACCGGTTAGCGTACGTAAGAGTGTTAACGTATGCTAAAATTGTTCGATAGCATACGTTAAGCCTATGTAGTCTATTTATAGGACCATCCCTTTTTTCATTTCTTTTTAGTTTCAACTCGATTTTCTCTCCGTATATTCCCTCTCCTGCCCCCTAGACCGATATTAACCTCCTCCACCTTGGTTTTGAGTCTTGTAACTTGGATTGGAGCTCATTGATTCGAAGTTAGAAGGTGTTCTTGAGCTTGAAGTGTGTTTCTTGTGGTGTTGAGAGTTGTTCTTCGTTTCTGGAGGTATGTATATGTTTATCCTCTATATTTTTCGTATATTAATGTTAGTATTGTAGAATACTTCACTTAGAGTTTAATCAACCAAGTAGGACATGGTTATAATTAAACTTTTTAAACATTTCTTGATGAATATGATAAATGAGGGTTTAAATAGGCGTGTTCTTGATGCTATGGTGATAGTAACTATGATATAAATGTTATACTCATCTTGCTAGACGAAGTAACCTCAGCAGAACATAGATAATCATCTAGCTTCTTCATAACTGGGTTTGATCGATGGAATTGTTATCATAAAGTGTTAAAACACCATACTTGATATTCATTTACCTTGGGAAGAACATGACAATATTTAAGATAGAATGATGTTCTCTTATTCAGAAACCTTAGAAGTTTTAACATCATTATGGTTCAGATTCACAAGTCCATGAGGAATGATTAGAACACCTTGTTGAATGTTAGAAGATTAGTGTGGTAATTCTAAAACCTAAACTAGGTGATTTCATAAATGATATTAATGGATCTTCCAGTTTTGTAAGGATGGTTTTGACAATCTTCATGAATATGGTGTAATCTCATAACTAATATAACCTTATTATAAGCTTAATATTCAATTTATATGAGATGTATTGATGAACTTAGTTGTGCAGATTTTTACATTTCAACATTGTAATGTTTTTGGAAAGTTTAATCAACATAAGATGATATTGACACCATAAGTGGTTGTTTAACATGTTCTTAATAAATTCTTAGTTATGAAGAATCATGCAAACATTTGGTAAATGTCTCGTGAACGGATTTTAAGGTTGAATTTGTAACACCCCGATATATTCAGGAATATTACAGCGCCGTAAATCCTTTACATAAGGATTTACAAGGCTGAAGAATTGAGAAGACGTTGACAGGTACCAACGTATGAAAATAAAGGAATTAAGATACAACAGTTCTGACCAAATACCGAAAAATACAAATGCTCAACGTAAAAGTATTAATACATCACCGAATCCAAATCATCATAAACGACTACATACTCGAGTACTTATTGAAATAACCAACAAACAACAGACACATAAACCCGGCCGGAACATCACTCTACACCCTCGTCGTCATGCAGCTCCAGTGGTTGTTTCCCCGCTCTCCTGGATCCTGAACATAAACAAAATGTTCACCCCCGAAGGGTTTAGCACAGCGATGCTAGTACAAGTACCACAACATATTATCACTAGTACAAATATGCCCTTTACTGACACTAAAATAGTGTCAGTAATTATTTTTACTGAGACTTTATAATTGTGTCAGTAATGCTAAAGCCAGAAAATACTGACACTAATTTTTAGTGTCAGTGATACAAGTGTCAGTAAATACCGATACTTAAATAGTGTCGGTAATTATTTCTACTGACACTAAAATAGTGTCAGTAATTAATTTTACTGACACTAAATATTAGTGTCAATATGTTCTGGCTTTAGCATTACTGACACTAATATAAAGTGTCAGTAAAAATAATTACCGACACTATTTTAGTGTCAGTATATGTTCAGATTTGTGAAAAAAATTATTTTTATCTCAATTCTGTTTTTATCTTAACTACATTTTTTGGTTTATTTACATGAAAAAAATTACCATAAATTAAAATTATTAAACAGACAATTCACTTATAAATGCATTATTAAATTGAATAATCAACATCAGTCGATGAGCAAACACCAAAAGATGTTTTAGGAAGTAAATTAATAAAACATAAATCTCTGAAGTCAAGATGAGCAAACAAAAAAAGACATTGCGCAGCAACGGAGCCTAATACCAGATGAACACAATAGCTAAGACACCAATAGCAGCATTCCAAAAAAAAAAAAAAGAGTTCAGAGTTGGCCGTTTGCAAAATCAATTCAGTCTTATTGCGAGTGTCCATACCCTTAGTAGTCATACCTGCAGAAAAGGAAAATGAATTTCATAAGCATTCAGACTTCATTTGCATCACTTTGCTAGTCTCAATTAATTCATTGCAGAAGATATGACGCTGAAACTTATTCAGTGAATATAAGAGCTCTATAAAAGAACACAAACCGTGATTTTCAAAACATACTGTCGAGCAAAATTCCAAAAGATACCTGTGGCAAGGACCTTTGCACGAACGAACAGCCATTCGCTCTTCTTCCGAAAGGGTATTGAAATATTTACATTAAAAAACATGTATCATGGACCCACAATGACATAAATGTTTAATGAGTGCCTTGCAAGGAGGACACTGCCCAAGGTGACATGGCAGGGGGCAAGGATGTGTACATGCTGGATATCTCTTCTGAAAGACGAAGAACATAAACAAATAAGAAAAAGACCAATGAATTCAGTATGTGATGACATCAAATAAAAGTTTCTGATAATCAGATGTATCGATATGTTGAAAGTGGTAGGGTTTGTGAGATAGATTCTTCTAAACTCTAAAGTGGCAGGCTTTGTGAGAAAGGTGCCAGAAGAATAATAACCAAGCCATAAAATTATGTCCAAAATAAGAGAAGCAATCAGATAACTCAATGGTTTTGTTGGAGTCCATAACTCAATTGGTATGAGAGAGCCAGAGCAAGAACTTACCTTTTCACAAGGGAGATTGCACTCTTCACATGATTCGCCTGATTTTGAAGAATGACTTTTAAAGGCATGGCATACATAAGTACAATAATGATTGCCACAAGGGAGAGGATTTCCGCACAAATTATCACAAGAAAACTCTGCCCTATGTGAACAAACCATCTGAAACAGGACAGAAGGGCAGTAAACTATGTAATCAATAAATCATGGAAATATCCTCATAGAGAATGAGAATTGTATGACTAATCCCCACCTCCGGAAGGACAGATCATTTTGACTACAAGAAATAAAAAAAGGGCGTAATTACAAAGTTAAAAAACAAACCATCCTCTCTGCTCCAAAATGATAGCCAACACAAGACCTCAGCACAAGTTCTGGACAATGAGGACATGAGGACCCAGGAGTCGCATCACTCAAATGATTCGACTTCTTCTTTTGGGGTTTCAAAGTAAATTCAGGAAGAGGAGGTGGTACAGGCCCATGGCATCTACATATGACATTAAAAAATAGAATTTATGAAGCACTACACCCCTGGGGAAGCTACTACATGAAGCACAAGTATTAAGGCAAACCTTAATTTGCATTTGTGGCTGCAAGAGTACTCTTCGTTGCAAACTAGACGACACGGGGGGCAAGCACCATAATGGCACCTGTGTGGCTGGAATACGTAAACAAGAATTATTTCCAAACAAAGTTGTACACAATTAGTAAATAAATTTAGTAAGAATTCACAATCAACAATGAAATCAAAATTTGTAAATCTTGTCTAATAGTCCAAAATTAACAATAGAGTGGTGAGTATGAGGAGACAAACAGTCCTTTCACAACCTTGCAAATTGACCCATGCCCGCACAGAGTAGCTACACGACATAGTTTCCGGCACTTGGGAGGTTTTTGTTCATTCTCCGTGCCACAAGGAACCTGATCACAAGTTGAATTAGTGGTAAGAAAATAGTACTAAAATTTCATACTATAACCATCACGGTACTATTCACATTTTCCTCCAACTTTTTTCTATTATTCTCAATTCACATTAGTTTCCATGATAATATACAGCATTATCGATATATGATCAGCAAGACGTTCTTTGTGCTCATAATATACGGATAGATGTTCTAAAGCAATTAGGTTTACACATATGTTTAAGAAATGCACCAATATGACGACCCAATCAATAAAGAGGGTAAGTTGTTCAGTAATTACGATGAACGGAGATTGTTTATTGACAAAAAGTGTTACTATGAAATCACCCACTAGTAAGCCTTCACACAGAAAGCATGACAGTTGGTTATATTAGAAATTCTAAGATAACATGACAACATCTGTTCCATTCATGACTTGTGAGGTGATTTAGTGCTTACAAAACTTTGGTTACTGCTGTATAAACCAATGTTCCAATTTCTAAAAAGAAAAGATAGAAAAGAGGACAACGTCTTAATTGTTTTATGGAAAAGAGAATCCAGAAACAGCAAACCAATGTGTTAACTACAAAGAACTACCAATTAATGCTAACCTCAAACTGTGTTTCCCCACATGAACATGAAATTCTCACCATCAATGGACAGGGAGCACAAGCACCTCTACACGAAAAATATGACAATAATCATACGCCATTATGTGGTGAGAAGAAATATGCATTTGACAACCACATTAAATTATATGGACCTCGTCTATAGATGTTGTGCATGAAAAAGAACATCTGACTTCACTGTGTACACTTTGTTAATATTTTAATTTAATTAATTCTTTAATTTAATAGTGTCCATAAAAGTTGGGCGATATTTTTAATCAACCCAAAGATGCAATGCCAATAAGAACCATATGTTTATTAGTTAGAGAAAAAAGATGCATATTCCATCTCGCCGGATCCCGTAGACTAGAGTACGGTTCACAGAATCAGTTGGCATCACTAATATTAAACTCGTTGCAAGGGCGACATATCGGGTAGAGAATCAGATATGGGAGATTGAAAGCTCTCATCTTCAAAATTCCCATATTAGAAAAAACTACAGATTAGATACACCGAAAGGGCTAAAACCCCCATCCAATCAAGTAAATATATAACAAATAAAACAAAGATGCAGAAAGAAATCAAGCAACAAAACATGATTTTTAATCCTTGATTCCAAGATCAATAACACTTACTGGAGTCAACTCTACTCCAGAAAATTTTGAGGTAGATAATATATGATAATCTTAACTCCCACAAGAAAGCTTGAGACTGTAACTCAAAAATCAATAACACTTACTGGAGTCAACTCTACTCCGTCCGAATTCACATATCTGGTGTATTCATCCCAATCATTCCCGCTACCATCAAAGCCACCTATAGACAAATGGACAGGTTAGGCCAACAAGAAGACTACACAAATAAGTGTTCCATATCTATAAGTGGCATAAAGTATCAACACTCATAATTGATATTCATCAACGACTATAAACTGGAATGCATTCAAACTACAATGGATTTCTGAATTTCCCATACACGCCTTACCACTATAATAATATGCAGAAGGATATCCATTAGGAACATAGCATATTGTTGGATCCATAAAATCAGGTAATATAGGTGTTACGGACCGATCCGATTGAATCCCATTAACATTGCTAGAATTAATGGATGCCTGCAACACAAATCCCAATACAGAACTCATAATTAGCCTAGCGATAAAGCTTTTAAATCATCCAAAACCTGTAGAATTACTAGTACCTTTTTGGTAGCACCTGGGATTTCAATAGTCTTTGTCTGAGAGTCCAGAGATAACTTCTGCAGTTCCTGAAACATGAACATGTAAGGTTAGCTAGTTCTGCAGTCCAGAGATAACTTCTGAGAGTCCACACAAATCTCCCACCTATCATTGACCTCAGTTATCCTGAAACATGAACAGGTAAGGTTAGCTAGTTCCTCCAGGTGGGCAAGAAAATTGTAAACAGGCAATTTCATAACAATCACCTTGTATCACAGTTGCCGTACGGAATAACATTTCACATATGATTGATATACAATAACACACTAACACCCTCTAATGAACATAAGATTGATATACACAACCAAGATAAACGCCAAAAACAAATACACAACAAAGCCCATTCAAGAAACAATAGAGCCTTCTAATGCCCCTTTATATAAGTATATAAAGCCCTAATATACCTGCTCATACTTCTTCAGCCGCTGTTTCGACATTGAACTCCATCGAGAATATATTAGTTAGCTTGGCTCCATATCCATATCCACCAGCTTAACCCACATCTCATTTTTCAGAAAGCCACCAAACATGAACCTTCAAATTAAATCACATAAACACACACCCTTCAAACATCATAAATCTGACCCAAATCAGAAAAATTATCCCATAACTTTAACCTTACCTTGAGCCAGAAATTTAAAACTCACATGAACTGAACCTACATATTTCCCTTTCCGTAGACGCCGTGTGCGGCCAATAATTAGGGCCAAAACCCGAATGTCAACTGCCGACCAGGAGCCTGAAACCCAGCAGGCCTGTTTGTGACCCTGTGTCTCATCGTCGCGCGGTTGTAGACCTCAACAGGCGCCATTTGAGTTCGACATCGTGGGACACTCGGGAACCAGAGTGGAACCCTAATATTTTGTCAATTTGCCTCAGCCTCTGACCATCACGATGTGCAAAAGTGAATATATGTGCGTGTACAGGTGTGTGTGCGCTTTGATTCAGATTTAGCATTTCTTGAGTGTGTAGAAACAGAGAGATCGAGATTTTATAGAGAGGGAGAGAGATAAAAAAGCCCAAAAATCATAGAGAGGGAGAGAGAAAAAAGGAATCGATGGGAGGAGAGAGAGTGAGAAATATATCTATAATATTTCTAAAATATAACTAAAGTGTCAGTATCTTGTGATACAATTATGTTAAAAACAAAAAATGAGTCAAATGTATGAAGTTACTGACACTTTTAATAAAGTGTTAGAAACTAAGTGTCAGTAAATGCTGTTTTTGTAGTAGTGTATTCAACATCTCACGAAGAATAATAATAATAATAATGTAAATGACAAAATACCAATGAGTCTTCTCCTGCTAGAAACTCATAAATAACATACACAACTGATAATCACAACATGATATCATAACATATACATGGTAATTCCGACGATCCAGCATTCACTGCCTAGAACCCACGATGATCCCATCAGACCAACCCGTGGTGGAAAAGCCCGTCCGATGATCCAGCGCACGCTAGCATAGATCCCCCGATGATCCCATCGGACCAACACGAGGTGTACATACAACAACGACATACATGCACGACAATATGTATAATATCAATACGTAAAACAAATAAGGTACTTGCCTCGATTCGAAGATAAGAACAATACTTCCACGAAAACCAAACACTCGAAGGTCGCCCCTTCAATCAATCACGTAACAAGCTCGAACCTTAACAAAAGAAATAATATAGGATTTATCTTACGTCGTACGAATGTCTAACAATTCGATTTACGGCCGAAAGCTCATAAAATGTAATCTGTCTGAACTACTTAGCGTACGCTAAGTATTATGCGTAGCGTGTGTTAAGTCTGTTCGTTAGCGTACGCAAATAACGAAGCCTAGCGTACGCTAACTACGCACGGTTAGTAACTCACTGATCATCCGACTGACTCGCCTGATGGCCTAACGTACGTTACGTACTAAACATAGCGTACGTTAACTCATGCTCGATAGCGCACGTTAATCTACATAGCTTAGCGTGCGCTAACCGTGTATGGCAGTTCACTACTGGGTAGCAGATTGTTCTAATGGTGATGAAACTCATGAAATCTTCAGTGTTAATGCATGTCATATCCATGAATATCATGCTCATACGGTTTATGAATGATCTTTCGGATAACAACTTCAGAAATCAAGAATACGTATTATCATCACAACACCATGATCCATCTTGATTACAATTCTCATGTTGTTGACGTCTGATTTGGTCAACGTCACGTGTGCTAATCTGGACGAATGGATCGAAGCCCCATAGGAAATAATAAACAAGATGAACAGGATTGGATCACTAAATTTTATTAATGACCTTAATATAAAATAGATCCGAGCTGAATATTTTTGTGCCGGTCTATCTGTATTTTCTCAGTTATTACATATTCTCACTTTTTTCTCTCTTGTCTCTATTCTCATAAATACCAAAAGCCAAAAGTCCTCTCTTACTATATATTCCTTCTATATTTGCAATCTCGGCCAGTCAAGAGATGACAGCTGGCGAATGTTGGGGAATATGCCCAAAACACTTGTCAGACTGTAAATGTGCCTTAGACACGTGGTGGCCTCTGAGGATTGCTTCGGGAAGAGACATGACATCATGCGTTAATTGGCATGCGGGCCTGTCCCGCATGCTTCTGGCGACGTTTATCCACTGGGGTCGGTCCTCGGGTCTCCCGCCGTTCAGGTCGGCCTTGTTGTAATCTTGAATCGGAGCATTTTTATCTTCGGTCTGCTCGGCCCTCCTGGATCGGATCTCGGGTCGGCTTTGACGTCTTTGTCCGGTCCGGTTTTAACGAGCCTAGGAGAAAATGGGGTTCATACCCGGTCCGGCTTCAGGCTCTGCTCGGCCGGTTCAGCTGCCTGGAGTGCTTACGTGGATGCCAAGGTGGATGGGCTATCAACAAGGGCCCCCGAGTCCAGGGCCGTGCCGGGTTGGCCGGGGCTGGGGTCGTTTCACACTGAGGCCGATCCGGCTTGTGGGAGGATAAGATCTCTCGAAGGGACGCCTCTTCGAGAGTCGCATCGATTTGGTTTCAGAGTTACTAGGTGTCATGATGAGGGAGATGCGTGGTGGAATCTGATTTGACGATGCGTTCACGCGCTTTCGATTTTCGCGACGGTTCAGTATGAATCGTCGCGCCACGCGCTGGGCATTTAATGTCTCTCTTCCCTTATAAATATAGGACGTCTCCTTCTTCATTATTCCCTCCACCATTTTTGTGTGTTAGTGCAGAGAAGAGAGAGAAAATTTTCTGGCGTATTTTTCCTGATTTTAGAGAGAATTTCCTGGTAAGCCTTTTCCCTTTTTCTATTTTACGATGTCGGAGCTGAGGGATGAGACAGTAGCGGAGTTGACCGTGTCGCCGGACCGCACGGGAGTGGCGGATCTGTCGGTAGGCGGAGTTCCTGTCGACTGGAGTGTCGAGGAAGAAGAAAGCGAGGTCGCGAGGTCGCCGGGATCTGGAGAGGTGGAGATGGCGGCACCGTTGACGGTCGTCGTCGGGATTCTGGAGGAGGAAGTAATTGGGTCTTCGACGTCTTGGATTTGGCCTCGGCCGTCCCCTTTCGTAGAGGCCGGGTGGGATTCGGCCTCGATCCGCAGCACCGTCACCGAGGGGCAGTTGAAGGCTTGGAGAGAGCGGCTTAAGATACCTGTTGTGGTGCGGATGTTCGTTCCAAATCCCGAGTAAAGGCCACACACTCCGTCCGTCGGTTGTACGGCGGTGTACTACCGCTCTCTGCTAGCTGGGCTGAGGTTTCCGCTCCTGTTAGCTTTTTCCCGGTGGCTAAGGCAGTGGGGCCTTCCTATTCCCAAATTCATCCGAATTCCTGGGCTCGGGTGGTGGGTCTTTTCATCCTTTTCAACCAAAGATGGTCGGCCCGAGCCTGACTTTGAAGAGTTCAATGCCTCTTCCTATGGAGGTCGGTCGGCAGATCCGGCTCTACCGGTTTTACCCGATGACCGGCATGCCATGCATAAAGAATTGGTGGATGTTCCGGAGACCATCCATACCTGGAAGGAGCAGCGGTTCTATATAGGGGGACCTTGTAGGAGCTCGGCGGATGAGTGGGAGCCTGGTGTGATAGATGCCGAGCTTTGGGTCCCTGAGCACTTCATTGCAAAAATGAGTAAGTGTCCTGTTTTCTGTTCTGTTCTTCTTTTGTCTAACGCTCATCATTTGCTTTATGTGCAGAACGCATCCCGGCGCAAGAGACCTCCTCCGAGTTCGACGACTGGGTTGAACAGCTTTTGGATCTTCCCACTGAGGAGAGGAAGTCTCATCTTCTGGTTACCGAGGAAAACCTCTGGGCGGACGGACTTCGAACAACTGATTCGAGTATTATGTCTTCATCAGGTATTTTTTTTTAACATGTCTTCTTTTTCCAGTTCATAGGGTCAAGACTCCATCCGGAAGGAAAGAGACGCCCGCACAGCGTGTGGCGAGACTGGCTGATGAGGCCGCCGAGCGGAGGGAGCGTGTGGGCAAGTGAAAGAGGGTAGAGGCCGAGCCTGAGGATAGTGCGACCAAGGAGGAGGGCCCGTCCGTTCCTGAAGTTACTATATCCGCCCCGAGCCCTATCCGGACGGGTCGTGCGACCGGTGGTGAGCCCGTAATTGACTTGGAGGGCCACTATCTCCTGGTTAACAAGGATCAGGAGGAACCGTGTGCCCAGATGAAAGGACGACGGCCGCACTGGTTTTACGTCCGGGCAGCCACCCCAACCGCTGAGATGCTCAACCGGGTTCCCCCGGCGGTGGTTGAGTCCAGTCATGTCCCGATTAGAGGCTGGACGCCCAAGATAGAGATGGTGACCAACGACATGGGTCCGGATGAGCAGATCCAATTCGGAAATGCTCTGATCGTCCGTGCATTGTGCACTTACTTAAAGGCTACCGATGAGCTGATGGCCCTGGTCGAGAAGCACAAGAAGGCAGAGGCCGATCTCAAGGCCTTGCAGGAGGAGCACCATCTTTGCCCTTCGCTGATCAAGTCTCTGGAGGAGGAGATGACCTCCATGAAGGGTGAAATGGAGATTTTGGAAAGTCGGGCCCTCGAGGCCGATATTTGGAAAGGAAAGGCCGAAGAGATGACTACGGTGGCCGAGCAGGCGCATAAACAGTGGTTAGACACCAGGTCTGAGCACGAGGCTTATTTGAAAGAAACCAAGGCCCAAGTTGAAAATCTGACCGAGCGTGTTAATACCTGCGAGGCTTCGGGCTACGCCAAGGGTCTTGCCGAATGGGCGGCGGACTTTAAGGAGACGCCTGAGTTCGAGGAGCTGATCAATCTGAATTATGTCTCCACCTGCTACGAGATATTAGATCTCATGAAGGGAGGTAAGACCTTTCAGGAGATCGAGGCCTACATAGCATCCTAGGCGACCAATCTGCATGTTGATATCCATGGACCTGATGAACCAAAGGTCGCCGAGGTTGAAGATCCCGGGTTGGCTCCACACGGCGAAGGTGAGGGACAGTACTTCCAGGCGGCCGGCCAAGAGGGTGGGGCCGAGTAGTTTCCTTTCAAATTTCGTTTCCTGCATGGCCTGCGTGCCAGTCTTGCTTTTCTTTTGTTTTTCACATGTAATTTGTAAAAATGTTTCCTTGGATGAATAAAATCTTTTTCTTAGCGTTTCTTTAGCTGCTCTTTTTTTTGTTCATCTCTTGTTGGTTTTGCCGAGGCGAGCTCGGTCTTATAGTGCCGGATGAGACGGTCTTATGAGGTGCCGAGGCGAGCTCGGTCTTATAGTGCCGGATGAGCCGGTCTTATGAGGTGCCGAGGTGAGCTGGGTCTTGTAGTGCCGGATGAGCCGGTCTTATGAGGTGCCGAGGCGAGCTCGGTCTTATAGTGCCAGATGAGCTGGTTTTATGAGGTGCCGAGGCAAGCTCGGTCTTATAGTGGCGGATGAGCCGGTCTTATGAGGTGCCGAGGCGAGCTCAGTCTTATAGTGCCGGATGAGCCGGTCTTATGAGGTGCCGAGGCGAGCTCGGTCTTATAGTGCCGGATGAGCCGTTCTTATGAGGTGCCGAGGCGATCTCGGTCTTATAGTGCCGGATGAGTCGGTCTTATGAGGTGCCGAGGCGATCTCGGTCTTATAGTGCCGGATGAGCCGGTCTTATGAGGTGCGGAGGCGAGCTCGGTCTTATAGTGCCGGATGAGCCGGTCTTATGAGGTGCCAAGGCGAGCTCGGTCTTATAGTGTCGGATGAGCCGGTCTTATGAGGTGCCGAGGTGAGCTCGGTCTTATATTGCCGGATGAGCCGGTCTTATGAGGTGCCGAGGCAAGCTCGGTCTTATAGTGCTGGATGAGCCGGTCTTATGAGGTGCCGAGGCGAGCTCGGTCTTATAGTGCCGGATGAGCCGGTCTTATGAGGTGCCGAGGTGAGCTCGGTCTTATATTGCCGGATGAGCCGGTCTTATGAGATGCCGAGGCGAGATCGGTCTTATAGTGCCGGATGAGCTGGTCTTATGAGGTGCCGAGGTGAGCTCGGTCTTATAGTGCCGGATGAGCTGGTCTTATGAGGTGCCGAGGCGAGCTCGGTCTTATAGTGCCGGATGAGCCAGTCTTATGAGGTGTCGAGGTGAGCTCGGTCTTATACTGCCGGATGAGCCGGTCTTGAGGTGCACCAATGCTGAAAATGGAATAACGTTAAATTTTATTGATAATACCTCTTTAAATACATAGCATTCCATGGATAAGTTAATCCCTGGCCGTTCAGATATTCCAGCTAGTAGGCTCCGTTCTGAACGACTTCGCTAACCTTATACGGTCCTTCCCACTTCGGCTTAAGTGGTCCGGGATCCGGCCCCAATACCCGTTTAAGAACGAGGTCTCCGACCTGGAAACTCCTATGGTGAACCTTGGAGTTGTAATATTTTTCGCTTCTCCTTTTGTAGACGGCGTTCCGCATTTCCGCCTGGGCCCGTTTTTCGGCAAGGATGTCTAGGTTTACTTGGAGGGCCAAGTCGTTATCTTGCTCTCCAAAATGGGCTATTCGGTAGGTAGGAGCTCCGATTTCGACTGGGATGACCGCTTCCGAGCCGAAAGCTAAGGAGAAAGGCGTTTCTCCCGTGGTGGACCGATGCGTTGTTCTGTAAGCCCATAAGGTTCTGGGGAGTTCCTCGGGCCAGGAACCCTTGAGTTCTTCGAGGCGTGTCTTGAGATGCTACTTTAGGTTTTGTTGACCGCCTCGACCTGCCCGTTGGAATGCAGATAGTATGGTGTGGAGAAGTTATTTCGTATCTGGTGGCCATCGCAGAAGGCCCGAAACTTCTTATTGTCAAATTGTTTTGCATTATCAGAGACAATAGATTGAGGGATCCCGAACCGGCAGATGAGTGACTTCCATATAAAATCAATTATTTTCTGCTCGGTTGTTCGCACCATAGGCTCGGCCTCTGCCCATTTTGTGAAATAATCGACTGCGATGATGGCGTATTGTACTCCTCCCCGTCCTTTAGGTAAAGGGCCGATCAAGTCGATCCCCCACTTGGCGAATGGCCATGGGCAATATATGGAAGTGAGGGTTTTTGGCTGGGATCGGATTTGCGGAGCGAATATTTGGCACCGGACGCACTTCCGTACGAGCGTGATGGCGTCTTTATTAAGATTTGGCTAATAATATCCTTGTCGGATCAATTTATAGGCCAACGCCTGTCCGCCGGAATGATTACCGCATATACCCTCGTGTACCTCTATGAGGGCATACTCTGCTTCTGACTCGGATAGGCATTTTAGCAATGGAACCGAATATCCTCTTTTGTATAAAGTTCCATCCACGATGGTGAACCGGGCGGACTGAGTTTGTAATGATCTCGCCTGGGCTCGGTCCTCGGGTAAAATGACGTTTTGAGGATATCGGATTATAGGCTGCATCCATCCTTGCGGTTCTGCTTGTTCGGCTGCCCGGACTTCGGCCATTTCCAGAGCTGATGAGGCATGATATCCTATGCTAACCTCGTCTATATGTTCGGCTCCGGAGCTGGATGCGAGTTTGGCCAAGGAGTCGGCTTGGATGTTCTCAGTTCTGGGGATGTGTCGTATAGTTCCCCAAAAATCTTGCAGCCGGGCCCACGCTAGGCTGAGGTACTTGACCAGCTAGGGTTCCTTGGCTTCGTATTCGTCGTTGATTTGGTTCACCACTAATGGAGAATCACTCAAAACATTGAGGCGAGCAAGACCGAGGGAGGTCGCCATTTCTAAACTGGCCAAAAGAGCTTCATATTCTGCCTCATTGTTGGTGGTCGGAAAACCTAAGCGAATGGCCGAGCAAATGTTTTCACTGCTGATGCTGCTTTGTCCATTGCCTAGTCTTTTGTATAGGTGGCTGCCTTGAAAATCTTGGCTGCTGGCTATACTGTTGAATGAGATGTTGTCTCTTTTTAAATACAGGTTTGTTTGTAGGCTCAACAGTCTGAACAAGCGTTTCTCCCTTAATGAATGTGATTTTTGAACTTGAGGGAGTATTTGGGTCATATCCAAGGTCTGATTAAAAAAAGTTGCCTTTGGTTTATACACAAACCATCTAAAATTATAAATGCTTTTAAAGATGTTATTTCTTTAGCCTATGTATTACTCAGTTGTGTTAGTTTAGAAAACTCAGTTTCGATATGAGCAAGTGCAGCTGATTTTTCACTGTTTAAAGTAGCCAGCCTCTTAGTCTCAATTGTGGTAATTTTGTTGGAATATTTATTCCACATATTCATAAATAGTGTTTTGATGATTAAGTTGCTAAACAAAACAAAACAACAAAGAGGCGACGCAAATCAACGAAGAAATCGAAGACGCAAAAAGTTGCAATCTGGACATGATTAGCGCACGCAAGAGCTTCAGGTCAGACAAGTTATGAAGCTACCTGAAGGATTTACCTGATGAACTAACACACGCTAGATATCGAGACTAGCGCACGCTAGAAGGTGAAGATAGCGCACGCTACACATGCAGAATAATGCACGCTATCGAAGGCTATTTTACCGTTGTGAAGACATTCAAACACTGTATGATGTAAGCAATGATGAAATCACATCGCATGCTAAGATTGAGGAATAGCGCACGCTAAGACGTTTGAATTCAAGTCAATCAATCCGTTGGGAAGATTCTGAAGCAAAGTCAAAAGTATAAATGGATATATGACGCATGCAATGATGCAAGATTAGTGCACGCTACAAGGAAATTTTAGCGCATGCTAACTATCATGGACAGTAGCCACTGGACTGGAATTACAAATCATTAACATATGCTACATGGATTTCATAACGTACGTTAAGGCAAAAATGCGTGATAGCGCACACTAAGAAGAAGAGCTAGCGCACGCTAGCAAGTCAAAAGTCAGCAACGGCTAGTTTGAAGAAGAAGGCTATAAATACCACATCCTTGGTATTAATCCACACAACAACTTCAAGTATTCAAGACATTGATCTGACATTCATATACATTATATTATTGTTGTAATATTGAGCTTATATTGATAGTTTGAGTGTTTAATACATTCAACACATACACGAGTGAGAAAAAGAAAAGATACGATTGGATTCGGTGTTATTAGGATCAAGGATCCGTCATTGTTAGAATCGCAATCGCTATCTTAGTGAGGTTTATCTAGTACCGATAGAAATATAGAGTGGTTGATTCTTTGTCAAATAGAAAAGGAAAACGGTTTAACTTGGATCGACAAAAAGACAAGTAAGAGAATGGTTTTACTCGGACTGATAGAAGACGAGCTTGTAACGGTAATCCCTCGGACGATAGAAGAGAGATGCAGAGGTTTTGATATTTATCCGATAGAAAAAGATACCGAGAGAGAGGACGTAGGCACGTTTGGCCGAACCTCTATAAATCCGAGTGTCATTTAATTTCTGCACTTTATATTTACGCTTCCGCACAACGGCGCAAATACCGATATTGCTCCAATAAATTTTAGCTGAGTTTTTCAAATTATTATCAATCTGTTTTTCAAACTCAGATCTGATGTTTTCTAACTCTAGGCTGAGTTTTTCCAAATCATTTTTCAGCTGCCTATTATCATTCTTCAGCTGTGTATTCTCAACTATCACAGTTAAATGTGCAGTTTTCAATGTTTCAAAATCTTTCAAAAGCTGATTTAAAGATTTATAAAGATTAATATCTTCAGACATGTCTGAGCTGACATATCATGAAGTTTGAGGTTTAGATGTGACCTCTTCATCAGCTAGGTTGGCCATCAAGCAGTTGTAGTTGTCATCATCATCTGAAAAGAATCCACTGCTTGATTCTACTCTCTTGGATTTGATCCTCACTAATGAGACCTTTTCTGTTGTCTTCCTTTCTGCCCATGTACTTCATAGATTCATATTTCTTGAGATCAGGGCAATCAAACTGGATATGTCCTCTCTTATGACAGTGTAGCATCCTACTTTCCAATTTCCAACTTTTTTGTTCCTCCTTGGGTTCTCCTTGTAGTTCTTTTTATATTTTGAGTAATTCTTCCTGAAGTTGCTGAACTTTTGCATGATGAAAGCCATTTCTTCCTCAAAGTTTAGAGGACTTGGAGGTTTAACTTCAGCTTGGATTTTTGCATGTGGCTCTGCTGCAAAATCTATTCCTTTTTCAACTTGCTCACTAGATGATGAGCAGGGCAGCTCGAACTCAAATGCCTTAAGGTATGAGAATATTTCTTATATCTTTATCTTGTTAATATCCTTGGATTCCCTCATGGAAACGACGTTCATGCTCCATTCTGGGGTAATAGACCTTAGTACTTTTAGAGCCATCTCTCGATTGCCACAGGTTTTACCAAGAGAATTTATTTCATTGATGATCTTAGTGAATCTGGTATCCATATTATCAATTGTCTCTCCATTCTTCAATCTTGAAGTTGTTAAACTTTTGAGTAGCAATTGATAACTTGTTTTCTATGTTTATCTCAATTCCCTCATACATTACAGCTAATGTGTCCCATATCTTTTGGCATTTTTGTAATTCTTGATCTTTACCATGGTGGATTTATCAAGAGTCTGATACAAGATATATCTCGCCCGGTTGTCAAGGTTTGCCAGCTTCCTTTCTTCTGTTGTCATCTCTGTTATTCTTTTGGAATCTGCTTTGGTTTTTGGCCGCAATTTCCTCATCTGTATTATCCTTCAGGAAGATCAATGGTCTATCCTCAATTATACACCACATATCATCATGAATAGATGATAGATGTGACTGCATTCTTATTTTCCATAAGTCATATTCATCAACAGAGAAAACAGGTAATCTAGAGCATATGTTGCATGTGTTTCGTTTTAATGAGAGATTTAAATATATATACTCAAGTATATGGACCTGGTTAGGTAAAATTGAACCAACCTCTCCGATACCACTTGTATATCACAAGGCGTTAGGTATAAGTCTAGGGGGGAACAGACTTATAAAATATTTTGCTTAAATAACCGTTTTCAAAAACACGGATGTAGTAAATGGAGCTAAGATTACTCGTCTGAATGAATGCAGTTAGCCTTTGTCAGCTGTAAAATAGTTTTGCAGAATGACAGCTAACTTTGAATGCAACAGTTAATATGAATGCAACAATTAAGTATGATGATTAAAACAGTAAATCACACAACACTTTATAGTTGTTTCAGAGGTGGGGTAATCCTCTACTAGTCCACTTCTCTCCAAACCAGTTGGAGATAAATTCACTATAACTTTCAACCAGTGAAATTAATGTTACAATGAATTATGTTACAAGATCTTCCAACTAGTGGAAACCCATGTCCATTGCAACTCCTTCCCTTGGTTGCTTAACACCTCTTGATCAAAAACCCATGGATGCTTTAACAACTCGCCAGCTTCCTATCACCTTCCAATCAAGAACCCTTGGATGTTTTACAACCTCACACTTTCAAGAACCTCGTTCAAGAAAGTACCCTTTTACTCAAACTTAAAGACAAGAGTGTTTTCTTCTCCAACTTTAAGATCTTCTCAGTATTAGCTTTAAGATCTTGCTCTTCACGATGCCATATATTTTCTTTGTATTTTCTTTGATTGCTTTGATCGCTTGTAAGTGTTGTTTGCTTCGTACTTCTGCTCAAACTTTCTTCAGATATTTATAGTACGATCTTTGTACTCTTCATAGCCGTTGCATCTTGTAACAATTCTATCTGTTGGAGAGTGGATTTCATTATTTAACTTTTTATCTCTTGCAAGGCATTGTCTCTTTCTTCAAATCTGATCGTTTGAAGATGTATGTCCCCGTTGTACTACTTTTCTTTGATTACTATAATTAGAAAGTATTCAGGGCGCGAATCTCAATGAATATTCTATTTCTTAAATTCTGGGAATCAATCACTTTGTCTACTTAGATTTTATATCTGCATGTGTTTTGCCATCACTGTTGACTTTTCAACATGTGCTGACGTCGACAGTTGATATCAAAAACTTGGATGATAATCCGTCTGATACACTTCAGCTGATATTTCCTTTGGTCAAACCTAGCTGATATGTTGGTCAAACCTGGCTGATGTTCTGCCTGGACAAAAGCTGTCTGATATTCAATTTTTGAAGTTTAACTGCTATTTCCCGTGATCAACCTCATCTGATATTATGTTTTGACCGAACTTGGTTGATGTTTGTTTGGTCAACCTTAACTCATATTTCGCTTTAACCAAACCTGACTGATATTTTAGCTGTTTTGTACTTAGCCAAAATTGTCTTCAGAGATACTCAGCTGTACTTATGGCTTGGTCAAACCCGGATGATATATTCCGTTGACCAAAACTCGGCTGATAGTATTCCTGTTCTATACTTAGCCAAATTTCTTCTTGATTAATATGATCAATACTTAGCCTAATCTTTTAAAGGCCTATAGAATATACTCATTTAGTTCTTCTTTACAATTCCAAGTACATACATTTGAAGTAATCTTGAATACGGGTATGACATCATCAATGTCTTAAAATTATATTCCTACGACAACCATCATCACAAACAATACAGAGTCAACAAAACATATTCAATGATCAACACACTACAAAATACACATCCACGTGCATTACAAACTAGCACAATCACCACAACAAACACAATTCCTCAACAATGAACATTCGAGAATAGCATAAACAACATAAAATATCCATGATAAACAATTCATAACCAATTCACACGAACCACGTTCAAGAAGGTAAAAGAATCATTAAAACCAAACACATAACTTCCATTCACAAGATACAAATTGTATATGCAAAATACTTGCCTCGAAATTAATACGAGAATACTCCAAGGAACACGGTCCGAACGGAGAGTCCCGAAACCTACAACTTTCACGAGAAAGCAACAACAACATAATCACTACGAAAATTACAACCAATATTGACGGAAGACACACCCAACACTTGGAGGAAACTCATTGAAACATTAATCAAACATTAAATATCCAATATTTCCCAAGAACACTCTAATCTTCAATCGAGTTAGAAAAACTCGAAATATGGATTTATAATCCATAGAATGATTAACAATATCATATAACACTAACCAATTCATAGGAATCGGGTTAGAATTCAAAACCATGAGTTTAACCGAAAAAGTTAACCCTGAGAGATTGAGGAAAAATACCTTGATACGATGAAGAACAACTGATTGGATGATGTTAATCACGGAAAAGACCTCAATATATGATGATAATTTGCCTAAGGATTGAAACCCTTGTCAAATCGCCCAAAGCAGAGAGAGAGAAGTGAAATGGGGCTGAAAAACGCGACAAACCTATTTATACACCTGGACAAAACGGACCAGAACACGGTTCGAACATCACCGTGTTGACCTCCATATTCCATATATCGACTTAAACCTGAAGGAACCGTCCCAAAAACATGGCTCAGAATGCCGCGCATTCAGCACCGTGTTCCAACAAACGGTGCAACACCCGCGCCAGACACGGTCGTGTGTCTCGGTCATGTCCTGCCTTGCGATTATAGACACTACACACACACACACGACGCGCAACACGACTCGCACACCCAGCCCTTAATCGGCCATGTCACAAACGGCCCAACACACGGTGCAACTAGCGCTGTGTTTACCGCTATGTTCCTCCTGAACCGGCAAAAATGCCTCTGCGAGTCGACAAGTTGATATGAAACGAATCAACGATATCACACAAGATACAATGACATGAATACACATATGAGTCATCATAGGACTAATGCCAAATAATTCATGTTAACGACAACATGACAACACCGTCTCAATATAGGCAGTCAACGAATAAAAATAATCACTAATCAAGGAACATTAAACATAAAATGATAAATAATTCAAAACAACCGAAAACAAAAATCTCGAGTATTACATTATAACCCACAAAAAATAAGTTTCGTTCTCGAAACTCAACACCAGAATATCAAAGCACCACATAACAAAACAAAAGCATTCAAACAACAAATAACAAATATCCACATGAGATTCATTCTACAAAACAACACACGAACCACCCTCACCGGGTACGCTGACCCCTCCAGAAGTAGGAATGGAACCCCCATCTGAGCGACGGTATCGCACTGCTTGGTGCCCCACTTGGCCACACTTGAAAAGTTAACCTACGATGAACGATAATTCTTATGGGTAATCATAACATGGCTATAGTTGAAACATGTTTTCGTACCGCTCACCTTATTTGCTGTAGGAGTAAGACTATTAGATTGCTCAAACGATCGAGAAGTCTTCCCAAAAAAGTGATGTGAAACCACAGCCTCTCGAAACTCACTATTCTGACCCTCTTAAAAACTTCCAAAGGTCTTTTATCTCTTACTTTCTGGACCAACCTCTATCACGAAAATGGCTATCTCGATGGCTAAGGCTCGGTCTTGATACTCTTTCAAAGTAGTACACATGAGAAGGGCCATGCTCTATCGTATACGTGGTTTCATATGCATATGAAAGTAACGAATCTTGTCCGCTCTACTTTTCACTTGCTTTGGAACATAACACAACTACTGATTATAATCGACTATAGCCTGGGATATCGACACATCATATGGTGTAGCCAAGAAGAATTCAACAATCTTGCCATCTCGGACAGGCAACAGACTATATTCTACCTCCACGGCAATACTAAACTCAATCCAGGTAGCTATCAGGTCTCTAGGTGATACAGCCTCCCACCAGTCTGCAGCTTCCTTGTCGAGGAGGTACTGAGCAATAGACACCCTCATCTCATCAGGAGTGGCTACAACATCAAACATTCTTCCCAATTGAAAGAGCCATTTCTCCAAACCTAACAAATCTGAAGAACCCCAAAATGAGGTAGATGCATTCTCATCGTGTCTTGGAGACACTTACTAGATCCATTATCCACAATTAGGGGCTCATTTTGATGCTCAACCTGATTCATCTGCGCCAATTGGTCTGCCACCTGTTGAAGAATGGTGGCGACACCAATGTCAATGTTATCTCCAGTTGATTGCCTCTGATCATGCGACTGGCCTTCAAGACCATCTGTACTGGGTTTATCGGGGCTCGATAATGAATGAGTCACCACACCACGCTCATGGTTATGACCACGACCATGACCTCGACTTCTCGGCATACTGAACATACAACCACTCAGTACAATAAAACACAACATCGCATAACATACAAAAATTACCTACTCATGCATCATAATAACATATGGAAACAACTAGTAACCCAACAAAAATATCTACTCAGGTCAATTAAACGAACGCAAGAACCACGACTATAGATGGAACATACGACCGTAACTAACGAATCATACAATCGTAACAAAAGAAGACTTATAGCCGTAACTGACGAATCATACGGCCGTAACAAAAGATGACTTACTATCGTTGCTCAACTACTCAGACAACCATAAACAAGCTGCTGAAAAATAGGGATAGTTCGGCCGCTCCGAAACAGCTCCGAACGACAGTCACGACATAAAAGTACAAAAAGTCATGAAGCACTTACATACATGTGCAACATACAGGTATAAACGCTTCCATATCGCACAAAAATGATATCATACAAGTCACGAAACAAATCCAAAACATGCAACACGCATTTAAGAACGCAACCCAAAATTCTTTAATGAGAATGGCAACATAACAAATATGTCAAAACGACTTGGACTATCATACAAATGCGTCAGTCCTAACTCTATACTGCCTTAAGCAATATATCTACATCATGAACACATTGTATGATATCTAAATTATAAATATATTCATTTCGAACATGGAAGCCATTTTACAAATCTTAAAATTTTTAAATCCGATCTTGAAAGTTTAAGTTGAATAAAATCGTGAAATGCTTTTCCTTCAACACACGGGAACTTCACCATTATTCCAGAATAAAACAACGTCACTAATTAAAATAAAAGTTTTTATCTTTCAACCTTTTTAAAAGAAATCACATTTTTTTCAAAACACCAAAAATTCGTACGGTGCGAAAGATTCTCAAATCATATTCTTGAGTTATATAAAAATAAAACCAATCAGAAAATCATTCCCCAAATTCTTTCAAACATGCCGGTATATTACTGATGATAACATCTTTTAAAGAGCCCAAATACTTCCCAAAGTACATTTTTCATACACCGTCATACGGAGACATTTGAAAATATAAGGCCAGCTTGCCAAAATATAAGCAATTTTCAATATACACGTTAAGCCGCCGCTTACATGCACCGTCAAAATATTTTAGGGCATTGAATTCATTTTAAAGTACGCATGCAGTGAAAGAGAATAACTGATCAAAATGCTCAAATACCATCCACACAACTATCCGATATCCAAAATTACGAGTTCAACAAGCATAACTAAACACCAAATTCATACAAAGGTCAGAATAATCTGTCCCGATTGTCAACAAACTCTATTACCGACACACCTTTTAAAATACATCAATGTCCATAAATTCCCATTACATTAGAGCTTCTCCAACTTTAATAGCTTCTGAGTATTAGCTTTAAGATCTTGCTCTTCAAGATGCTATAGATTTGCTTTGTGTTTGCTTTGATTGCTTTGATCGCTTGTAAGTGGTGTTGGCATTGTACTTCTGCTCAAACTTTCTTTAGATATTTGTAGTATGATCTTTGAGCTCTTCACAGCCGTATCATCTTGTAACAATTCTGCTCGTTGGAGAGTGGACTTCATTGTTTAAGTGTTTATCTCTTGCAAGGCTTTGTCTCTTTCTTCAAATCTGACCATTTGAAAATGTATGTTCCCATTGCAACGCTTTTCTTAGATTACTATAAGTAGAAGGTCTTCAGGGCGTGAATATCAATGGTTATTCTATTCCTTAAATTCCGGGAATCGATCACTTTGTCTCGTGGCTTTTACGTTTGCATGTGTTCTGCCGTCATTTTTTACTTTCAATGTTTGCTGACATGGACAGTTGATATAAAAAACTTGGCTGATAATCTGCCTGATACACTGCAGCTGATATTTCCTTTAGTCAAAAATAACTTATATGTTGGTCAAACCTGGCTGATGTTCTGCCTGGACAAAAGCCCAGGCAAAAGCTGTTTGATATTTGGTTTTAGAAGTTTGGTTGCTATTTCCCTTGGTCAACCTCATATGATATTATGTCTTAACCGAACTTGACTGATGTCTGTTTGGTCAATCTTAACTAATATTTCGCTTTGACCAAAGCCAAAATTATCTTCAGAGATACTCAGCTGTACTTCTGGCTTGGTTAAACCCGGCTGATATTTTCTGTTGACCAAAACTCGGCTGATAATATGCCTGTTCTATACTTAGCCAAAATTCTACTTGATCAACATGATCAATACTGAGCTTAATCTTTTAAAGGCCTATAAAATATACTCATTTGGTTCTTCTTTACAATTCCAAGTACAATATATTTGAAGTAATCTTGAATACGGGTATGACATCATCAAAATCTTAAAATTATATTCCTAACAAATTCCCCCTATTTTGATAATGGCAAAACACAATGATCAAATGTAGTAAAATCATCACCCAAATACAGACTTAGTCTGTTTGAGACAACTAGAGGTTGTCATTTAAGCCGACTGTAATAAACTTTCAATAGTTGAGATTACAGTATAGCCCTTAATGAAAGATTACAAAAAAATACAAGTAAAGATTACAAGTGATTGACAGATAAAAAAAACTTAAGTTCTACCACTTCCTCTTCTTCTTCCTCTATTCCTTTCTGGAGGTAGAGACTTCAATGGCTTCGCTCCAATGGGCCTTTGAGTTACTGGGATTAGCCCATACTTCTTCTTGACTATGGTGGATGCAAATCTTTGATCTTCAGAGGAGGTATACTTGTTCTTCATGCAAAGACTCTTTATTTCCCCCTGATGTGCTTCATCATCCAATTTTCCAATTATGTCAATTGGAGGGTCTTGTGGATTGAAATCAGGGATTCTAGGATAAGCATTGAAGGTTTCTTCAGCAACCCTTTTCAGAATTTCCCACAGATTTGGCGAGTTTTATCTCCATGTAGCCAATGAAGATTTGTTGAGGAGTTCAGTCAGGGTCTTGGAGGATTTCCCAAAGGTAATATTTTTCAATGAATTCTTTCTTGGAAGTGCCTCATTTATTTCCAGCTTCCATTGAAATAAACTCCTCAACATAGTATAGATCTTGGCCTTCCCAGCCCAGAGGCACATCTGGTTCTTGCCTTGTTCTTTTATTCTTAGCTGTAGGTGCTTCTGATGGTGCATTTGTACTTTTTGTTTTTAAGGAACTTGAAGTTCCTGCTTCAGGATAATGGATGATGTGATGTGAGCTTTTGGGGAGTAAGGATAATGCCTCCTGCTTCCATTTAGATCTCATTTCTTCCCCCTTTCTTCCAGCATCAATGATATGTGCCAGCTGCTGCTCCACCTTGTTCATGAAGTCTCAAGAGGCATCCTTGAAGATATTGGTGGTCAGCTGCAATTGGATCAACTTCAGCTATGGTAGGATCATCTATGGTTGGTGATCCTGACTGATCTCTATTTCGGTCTTCATCAGCTTGATCCATCAACCTTGTGTAATTGATGATGACTTCTTCTAGAGAGGTGTCTTTGAGATTTTTCTCAATTTGGTCCACATATTCTCTGTACTTAACATTAGATTCATAAAAGACAACATGAGGTGTTTCTTCCACAACTGTAATATCCGGATTTATTACAGTGTATTTCATCTGTATTCAAACCATGTATTATTTCGGATTGGTGATTTTGATTATTGGAGTATGATATTTAGTGCATTGATATCATTATGCATAAGTATAGAAACATGCAAAATTGCTCAAGCAACCTTGTGATAGCGCATGCTAAGAATGTATCTTAACGCGCGCTATCGGGCCATTATTAGCGCACGCTATGCAGGTAGGCGTAACGTGCGCTAAGGACTCAATTATTGAGCGGGACGGCTAACACATGCGCCAGCCGGGACATGGGTCCGAATAAGATTCCCGCTAACGCACCCGGACAAATTCTGAAGTCAACCATTATTAGCGCACGCTAAGGGATGATTAGTAGCGTGCGCTAACTTGTCAATAATGCAGAATATTATAAATGGGACATCAACCGTTTTGGCTTTCATTTCTTTCGCCCTTTATTCATCCTTGAGATTTCAGAGAGCTGTAGTAATACTCCTATACACTTAGAACTCATATTGTTGGTGTTTATACATTGGTTATCACTTGGGAATGTTCATGGAAGTGGAATAGCACCTTGGAGTGGCATACAACCAACCGGAATGGGATTCTACCTTACGGTTCAGTGATTTTCGTCATTTTAAGGTATGTTCAATCTATCTCCAGACTTAGAGTTGGATTCTAACGATTTGGATGATCATGTTAACAAGATATGGATTTTCATAGATGAATTATCCAAGTATATCATGTTTGGAATAGTGAGATGAATAAGACTTAAATACCTTGATTATAATCATCATGATTCGAATCTTAGTACACTGAATATGTGAAGAGAAGCTTCTATCATTGGTAAACCGAATCTAATAGATGATTTCATAGTAATCTTGGACTAGACGTTAACATCCTTATTGTTAGATAAATCTAAAGGTTTGATCATGGAAGGATTTATCTAGTATGTATAAGACGTTTATCAACTTCAGTATGATAATATGGATTGATATAGAGGTGTTGATATCAACCGATAAGCTTTTCGAATTGTTGTATGAAGATTTGAAGTTGGAATGGAATATGGTTTTATATTGGTATGCATATCCTTGAATCCGAAGTTGTCTTTATCCGTAAAATCATTCATAAGGGTATGAACATGGTATTCATGGAAGTAACATGAATTATCACGAAAGATTTCATTATTTCGATCATGGCAAGAACAGTTTACTGCTCAGCAGTAAACTGCCATGCAGAGATAGCGCACGCTATGCTATGCAGTTTAACGTGCGCTATCGAGCACTAGTTAGCGTGCGCTACGTTTGGTACGTAACGTACGCTAGACCATCAGACGAGTCAGTTAGCTGATCAGTGAAGTACTGACCATGCATCGTTAGCGTGCGCTAGGCTTTGTTGTTTGCGTGCGCTATCGGGCAGACGTAACGCACGCTACACAGAGTGCTTAGCGTGCGCTAAGCTATTCGGGCAGATTGCAGTTTATGAACTTTTGACCGTTAATCGAATTGTTAAACATTCATACGACGTGAGATAAATCCTATATCATTTCTTTTGTTAAGGTTTGGTCTCGTTACGTGATTGATTGAGGAGGACGATCTTCGAGTGTTCATTTTCGTGGAAGTATTGTTATTGTCTTCAAATCGAGGCAAGTACCTTAATTGTTTTATGTATTGTTGTTATACATATTGTCGTGCATGTATGTCGTTATTGTATGTCCACCTCGTGTTGGTCCGACGGGGTCATCGGGGGATCTATGCTAGCGTCTTGTTGGATCATCGGACGGGTTTTCCACCACGGGTTGGTCCGACGGGATCATCGTGGGTTCTAGGCGGTGAACGCACTGGATCGAGGGAATTACCATGTGTATGTATTGATATCATGTTGTGATTATCGATTGTGTATGTTATGTTTGAGTTTCGTAGGAGAAGACTCGTTGGTATTTTGTCGTTTACGTTATTATTATTCACCGTGAGATATGAATAATATGTTGTGGTACTTGTACTAGCATCGTTGTGCTAACCCCTTCGGGTGAACATTTTGTTTGTGTTCGGGATCCGGGAGAGCGGAAACAACCACCGGCTGTATGGTGACGAGGGTGCAGTGATGTCGGCCGGGTTTATTTATCATTGTTTATTCGTTATTTCAATAAGTACTCGAGTACGAAGTCATTTGTGATGATTTGAATTTGGTGATGTATTATTGAGTTCATTTGAACAATTGTATCTTGTTTACGTATTTGGTCGAGGCGATGTCTTGTAATTCCGTTATTTCCATTCGTTAGTACCTTTTTATGCTTGTTCAATTCTTCAGCCTTGTAAATCCTTATGTAAAGGATTTACGGCGCTGTAATATTCCCGAATATATTGGGGGTGTTACAGAATATGGTATCGGAGCAATTGTGAACTATCGAAGGAGGAATATCTCGCTGATCGCTGACGATGGCTCCGAGATTCTGTTTGAGGGATGGAAACCGGGAAGCTCAGGGAAATTGATCAAGGCGATGAAAGCTGTCAAATTGTTGAAACAGTACATCTGCAGATGCTGGTGTTACGCAATGAAGAAAGAAGACGAAATTGTGGAACTTTCATCCATTCTGTTGTGAACGAATTTCGGATGTGTTTCTGACGAGTTACGGACTACCTCCACGAAGGCATGTGGAATTTACCATTGGTGGAACCGGAGCTACACCAATTTCCAAGGCGCCGTATCGTATGGCACCTCTTGAGATGTCTGGCGAAGAAGCGGTGGAGGAGTTCTTGGACAAGGGCTATATTGACAAGCGTTTCACCACAGGAGCGCCAGTTCTTTTCGTCCGAAAGAAGGATGGATCGCTCCGACTGTGTATTGACTATCGAGAGCTGAACAAGATGACGATTAAGAACAAGTATCCGTTGCCACGGATTGATGATTTTTTTGACCAGTTACAAGGGGCAATGGTATTTTCTAAAATCGATCTGAGATCAGGATATCATCAGCTGAGGATTAAGGAATCTGACGTTCCAAAATTAGCGTTCAGAACTCGCTACGGGCATTATGAGTTTGTAGTGATGCCGTTTGGTCTCACGAACGCACCTGCTGTATTTATGCAATTGATGAACAGAGTGTTCATTGAATTTTTGGACAAATTTGTGGTCGTGTTTATTGATGACATTCTGGTGTATTCTAAGAGTCCGGAAGAACATGCGCATCATTTGCGGATTGTATTGGGACTTTTGAGAAACGAACAATTGTACGCCAAACTTTCTAAGTGTGAATTCTGGCTAAAGGAAGTAATGTTCCTCGGCCATGTAGTGTCAGCTGAAGGAGTCCGAGTAGATCCTCAGAAGATCGAAGCAATTATGGATTGGGAACCTCCAAAGAACGTGAAAGAAGTCCGAAGCTTCTTAGGACTTGCTGGATATTATCGTCGATTCGTGGAAGGGTTTTCTAAAATTTCCCGCCCACTTACTCGACTTCTGCAGAAAACTCAAAATTTTGAGTGGAACGAGTCGTGTCAGACTAGTTTTGATGAGTTAAAGAAGAGATTGACGACGGCACCGATTCTCTCACTTCCGCGAAGGCGGAGGATTCATAGTTTACAGTGATGCTTCGAACCAAGGACTTGGGTGCGTGTTGATGCAGAATGATAAGGTGATCGCTTATGCGTCGCGACAACTGAAACCTTATGAAGTGAATTACCCGAAACATGATTTGGAGTTAGCAGCAGTGGTTTTTGCCTCGAAGATCTGGAGGCATTATCTATACGGGACTCACTGTCAGATCTTTACGGATCACAAGAGTCTCAAGTACATATTCAGTCAGAAAGAGTTGAACATGCGGCAAAGAAGATGGTTGGAACTGATTAAGGACTATGACTTGGAGATTTTATATCATCCAGGCAAAGCGAATGTAGTGGCCGATGCACTTAGCCGCAAGCCTGTCTCTATTCAGATGCTGGAGACGCTGACCTCCCAACTTAGCCTTCAGCGAGAGATGATTCGTGAAGGAATTGAAGTATGGTTACAAAGAGTCCAGGACGGTATGCGTGATGGAGATAACTTCATCATTAACCGAAGAAATCAAATCTAGACAGTGAGATGATCCTCGATGATTCGGTTACATGATGAAGTGATCCAAGGAAAGGCCCGGATTCATAATTCATGACGATGGAGTTTTGAGATTTCGAGAACCGACTCTGCGTTTCCGATGTTGATGTTAAAGCAGACGATTATGAAGGAAGCTCATAGTTCACACTATTCTATCCACCGGGCACCAAGAAATGTATAAGGACTTGAAGCGGAATTCGGTGGGGAAACATGAAGAAAGACGTAGCGGACTATGTTTGAAATGCTTGACTTGTCGGCAGTTAAGATCGAGCATCAACGGCCTGTAGAATGTTGAAGCCGCTCCCGATTCTGAATGGAAGTGGGAGGACATATCGATGGACTTTATCACTAATATGCCAAAACCGGGACAGAATGAACATCATTTGGGTGATAGTTGATCGTTTAACCAAATTGGCTCATTTTCTAGGCATTAAGGATACGTGGGGACCAGAGAGGTTGGCACGAGTATTTATTTCGGAGATAGTTCGATTGCATGGTACGCCGAAGACCATTGTTTCCGATCGGGACGGTCGTTTTGTGTCTCACTTTTGGAAAGCGATTCATAAGGCCTTGGGGACCGAATTGAACTTCAAGATGACTTATCACCGCAGATCGACGGACAACTGGGAGAACTATACAAATGGTGGAAGACATGCTAAGGGCACATGCCTTAGATTGGTCAAACGATTGGGAAGTTCATCTACCGTTGATTGAATTTACCTACAACAATAGTTGGCATGCTTCTATTAAGATGGCACCGTTTGAGGCATTATACGGAAGGAGATGCGAGATCGCCCTATCTTTGGGACGATTCATCGGACTTGATCGAACGAACCCGAGTTGATCGAGCGGACTCGAGATAAGATAGCCTTAATTCGTGAGAGGCCGTTGACCGCCCAGAGTCGCGAAATCCTATGCGGACGCACGCCGCCGCCCATTGGAGTTCAAGATGGAGATCACGTACTTTTGAAGGTTTCTCCTACTCGAGGAATCTTTCGTTTGGAAGGAAAGGAAAGCCGAGTCCGAGATATATCGGACCATTTGAGATCCTCGAGAGAGTTGGGGAGTTGGCATACGATTAGAATTGCCGCCGTCATTGTGCCATGTTCATAACGTGTTCCACGTATCCCGATTCTGGAGGTATATACGAGATCCGTCATATCATTGATTTCGGCGAGATCGAAGTCGAGCAGGATGGGACGTTTGAAGAAAGACCAGTCAAGATACTCGAGAGTCGAGTTAAGCAACTGAGGAACAAGTCAATCGTTTTGGTCAAAGTTCAGTGGTCACGTCACGGAATGGAAGAAGCCACCTGGGAAACGGAAGCTGATATGAAGTCTAGATATCCCGAGTTATTTTCGTCTTGAGTTTCGGGACGAAACTCCTTTTTAGTAGGAGAGTATGTAATATCCGGATTTATTACAGTGTATTTCATCTGTATTCAAACCATGTATTATTTCGGATTGGTGATTTTGATTATTGGAGTATGATATTTAGTGCATTGATATCATTATGCATAAGTATAGAAACATGCAAAATTGCTCAAGCAACCTTGTGATAGCGCACGCTAAGAATGTATCTTAACGCGCGCTATCGGGCCATTATTAGCGCACGCTATGCAGGTAGGAGTAACGTGCGCTAAGGACTCAATTATTGAGCGGGACGGCTAACACATGCGCCAGCCGGGACATGGGTCCGGATAAGATTCCCGCTGACGCACCCGGACAAATTCTGAAGTCAACCATTATTAGCGCACGCTAAGGGATGCTTAGTAGCGTGCGCTAACTTGTCAATAATGCAGAATATTATAAATGGGACATCAACCGTTTTGGCTTTCATTTCTTTCGCCCTTTATTCATCCTTGAGAGTTCAGAGAGCTGTAGTAATACTCATATACACTTAGAACTCATATTGTTGGTGTTTATACATTGGTTATCACTTGGGAATGTTCATGGAAGTGGAATAGCACCTTGGAGTGGCATACAACCAACCGGAGTGGGATTCTACCTTACGGTTCAGTGATTTTCATCATTTTAAGGTATGTTCAATCTATCTCCAGACTTAGAGTTGGATTCTAACAATTTGGATGATCATGTTAACAAGATATGGATTTTCATAGATGAATTATCCAAGTATATCATGTTTGGAATAGTGAGATGAATAAGCCTTAAATACCTTGATTATAATCATCATGATTCGAATCTTAGTACACTGAATATGTGAAGAGAAGCTTCTATCATTGGTAAACCGAATCTAATAGATGATTTCATAGTAATCTTGGACTAGACGTTAACATCCTTATTGTTAGATAAATCTAAAGGTTTGATCATGGAAGGATTTATCTAGTATATATAAGACGTTTATCAACTTCAGTATGATAATATGGATTGATATAGAGGTGTTGATATCAACCGATAAGCTTTTCGAATTGTTGTATGAAGATTTGAAGTCGGAATGGAATATGGTTTTATATTGGTATGCATATCCTTGAATCCGAAGTTGTCTTTATCCGTAAAATCATTCATAAGGGTATGAACATGGTATTCATGGAAGTAACATGAATTATCACGAAAGATTTCATTGTTTCGATCATGGCAAGAAACAGTTCTTGCTCGTGAAAGATCGCCATGCGAGATAGCGCACGCTATGCTATGCGATTTAACGTGCGCTTATCGAGCACTAGTTAGCGTGCGCTACGTTTGGTACGTAACGACGCTAGACCATCGACGAGTCGATTGGCTGATCGGTGAAATCGACCATGCATCGTTAGCGTGCGCTAGGCTTTGTTGTTTGCGTGCGCTATCGGGCACGTAACGCACGCCATACGAGTGCTTAGCGTGCGCTAAGCTATTCGGGCATTGCGCTTTATGAACTTTTGACCGTTAATCGAATTGTTAAACATTCATACGACGTGAGATAAATCCTATATCATTTCTTTTGTTAAGGTTTGGTCTCGTTACGTGATTGATTGAGGAGGACGATCTTCGAGTGTTCATTTTCGTGGAAGTATTGTTATTGTTTTCAAATCGAGGCAAGTACCTTAATTGTTTTATGTATTGTTGTTATACATATTGTCGTGCATGTATGTCGTTATTGTATGTCCACCTCGTGTTGGTCCGACGGGATCATCGGGGGATCTATGCTAGCGTGCGCTGGATCATCGGACGGGTTTTTCCACCACGGGTTGGTCTGACAGGATCATCGTGGGTTCTAGGCAGTGAACGCTGGATCGAGGGAATCACCATGTGTATGTATTGATATCATGTTGTGATTATCAGTTGTGTATGTTATGTTTGAGTTTCTCGTAAGAGAAGACTCGTTGGTATTTTGTCGTTTACGTTATTATTATTCACCGTGAGATATGAATAATATGTTGTGGTACTTGTACTAGCATCGTTGTGCTAACCCCTTCGGGGGTGAACATTTTGTTTGTGTTCAGGATCCAGGAGAGCGGGGAAACAACCACTGGAACTGTATGGTGACGAGGGTGTAGAGTGATGTCCCAACCGGGTTTATTTATCTGTTGTTTATTCGTTATTTCAATAAGTACTCGAGTACGAAGTCATTTGTGATGATTTGAATTTGGTGATGTATTATTGAGTTCTGTTGAACAATTGTCAAGCTTCGTATTTGGTCGAGCGATGTACTGTAATTCCGTTATTTCCATTCGTTAGTACCTTTTTATGCTTGTTCAATTCTTCAGCCTTGTAAATCCTTATGTAAAGGATTTACGGCGCTGTAATATTCCCGAATATATTGGGGGTGTTACAACAACTAATTCTATTTTACTAACGAATCTATTGTCTTGTTTATCTGTGAGTATCCCATAAAGAGACCATCATCAGTTTTTGCATCAAAGTCATTTAGTTGGGTTTTGCCATTGTTGTGGCTGAAACACTTACAACCAAAGATATGAAAGTACGAAGCAATTGTATTCTGACATTCCAAAGCTCATAGAGAGTTTTACTGTGTCTCCCTACTATTATACTTCTGTTCTGAGTATGACATGATGTGTTGATAGCTTCAGCCCAAAACTTTTTTGGAAGATCAGTCTCAGCAATCATTGTCCTGGTTTCTTCCTTGAGGGTTATGTTCCTTCTTTCAGCTACACCATTTTGTTGTGGTGTTCTTGCAACTGATACTTCGTGCTAAATTCCATTTTGATCACTATACTCAATTATGGCTTTGTTTAGATCCTTTGTCTGATCTAATCTTTATGATTGATAAAGATTTCTCATTTTGAAATTTTCTTAGTAGCTCAGTTAACTTGGTTAGAGTTCCACTCTTCTTGTATAGAAACACTGTCCAAATGTATCTTGAGTATTCATCCACAACTACTAAGGCATGCTTCATTCCACTCAGAGTTCTTGGCTTGATAGGACCAAATAGATCCATGTGAAGTAGGTTCAAAATTCTATGGGTATGAGTGGTAGGTTGAACTGATTTGAAAGACTCTTTTGTTTGCTTTCCCTTCTGTCATGCATCACATAAAGTCTCCTTCTTTAATACTTCATTTGTAAGCCATATGACCAACTTCTGTGAGCTTATGTTGTTGAGAGCTTTGAAGTTCAAATGACACAGTCTCATGTGCCAGAGCCATCCATTTTTCAGCTATTGTTCTGGATATGAAACAGGTATTGGGAGTGCCTGTATTTCAATCTATCATGTAGACATCCCTTCTTCTATAGCCTTGCAGTTTCACTTCTCCAGATCATATATGAATTACCATACATTTCCAAATAGTGAAAACTACTAGGTTCTTTTCGTCACAGAACTGGCTTATGCTCAACAGGTAGTATTTGACTCCTTTGACACACTGCACTTTTGATATGATAATGTTTCCTTTGTGCAGCTCCCCATAACCTTTTGTTTGTCCACAAGACCTATCTCCAAAGGTTATATCTGGACCTCTTTCTTTGATGTAGTCAGAACTTTCTTGTTTCATGTCATGTGTCTTGAGCATCCTGAGTCCACAAACCATTCTTCACCTTATACTCTTGAATTTGAGGTCACTGGATGGTAGTCCTTCCATCTTTTCTGCAATTAGACAAGCAGATATTTAGGTACCTAAATTTGAGTGGGTCCTTTAGGGTTAGGGGATTTCCTGGAGAACTGATTTCTCTTGGTGTTTTGGAAATGGGGTTGGTTATTTCTATAAGGTGAATAGTGTCTTAGTCTATATCATTGATTTTGTTTGTATATAGGATATGACTGATATTGGTTTTGATGTGTGTCGTTCCTAAATCTTGGCTGAGACCAGTTATTAAGGTTTTGAGGTCTCCACACCTGGTAATTTTGAAAATTTGGACTACCTTGAGGTTTCCATTTACCACTCCCATTGTGAAATCTACCTTGTGGGAGTCTTTGGTAATAAGCAGAATAATGTTTTGACTGTTGATGCTGTAACACCCGATTGTAATTCAGTCATTATCATTCAGTAATTATCGTTCAGTAATTGTCACTCAGTAATTTTCACTCATTAATGATCATTTGTCACTCATATTCAATCATTGTATTCACCGTTCAGAGTAATTGTATCGTGTATCAATCGTCATTCATCATCAATCTAGTTGGAGAATCGTGCCGTGTTTATCATCATTGTCATCTTCATAGTGGGTTGTGTGTTAGGAGTAGCGCACGCTACGTACTCTCTTTAGCGCGCGCTAATTGAGTTCGGGTAGCGCACGCTACCTCTCAACACTAGCGCACGCTTATGTAGTTCAAGCAGGCAGTCCAGAAGGCACTGGACTGCAGTTGGGTTGTAAGTATAACACGCTACGAATGGTAAGAAGTGCACGCTAGTAGGTCGGAGTAGCGCACGCTATGCAGTCGGTGTAGCACGCGCTAAGGTCGGATCAGGCAGAGTCCAGTGGCTACTGGACTGAATTGGAAAATCCTAGCGCACGCTACGAGTAGATATTAGCGTACGCTAATTGGTGTCAGTAGCGCACGCTGAGTTTTGTGTGTAGCGCGCGCTACCGCGAACAGATCAGAGAACATGAGGTTCTGGACTTCAGTACTGGGCAGTAGATAATTTGTTAGCGCACGCTAACATTTTGATTTAACGCACGCTAAGTATATGGCTGTAGCGCACGCTACAAAAGGTACGTAGCGCACGCTACCGATGCGAACAGAGGGTACTGGACTACCCAGTACACCCGTTAGCGCACGCTACGCACAGGAGATAGCGCACGCTAAACTGGGGTTGCTATAAATAGGACATTTCAGTCTTTTCTTCATCATTCTTCATTTCTTTTCATTCCTTCGTCGGTTCCGGGCGATTTGGAGCTTCTTGAGGAGTTTTCTTCGAGTTGCAATCATCCATCAACATCTCAAAGCTTATAATTCGGAGTAATCATCATTTCATCATCTCCATCACATCTAATCAAGGTAATAATATCTTGGATCTAGAATTTCGGATTTTGGGCATTTTCCTTCCGATTTCTTCGTGTAAGCTTATATTGTGGTTGGAATATGTTAGATATGGACTATCTACCGTGGATAAATGTATTCCTATGGATTTAAGGGCATATATTTAGGATTTCATGAATTGTTGGGGGTTTGATTCAAGAACACTTTAGAGTTGACTTTGATAGTTGGGGGTTTTCGATTAGATGTTGTCGTTAACTCGATTTGTGGATTCCTATGGGATTATTAATATCATTGAAGGTGTTTTGTTGGTTTGAAATACTCATTTTGGAGTTGGTTTTGATATATTCGGGATTGGATATTATCAAAGGATGTATGTTTGCTAAGTATTCGTTAAAATGCCTCAATGAGTTTGGATATTGTTGTATCGACACTTGAGTTGGTTATAATCGTGTTTGATACGTATATTGAGCGTTTGTTGGTAATTGTCATTCAAGGTTGTTCGAGCGGCCGATATACCTTTTAGGACGTTGTTCGAGGAAGGAAATTCTTCACCGGTGTTGTGTAAGTTAATTCTTACTCAGTTAAAAGGATACTCATTCCTTTTGTTGTTGTTCATTCATAATCATAATTCATTCATAATATATTAACCGTATGGAGACTTGTAATAGTCAATTAATCACTTCATTCACGAGGGACGACAGTTCCAATCATTTCATTGAGCTATCATTCATTTCACTATCATTTCATCTCGGTGAGTCATTCTTGACTTTGTCGGATTGTTATTCATTATTATTCTTCATGGTCATTTCTTGTCCATATGAGCTTCTTGGTTCATATTGCATGGCCGGGTGGGGATGTGTGGAATTTTTAGTCGGGCACGTGATGGTCATGTGTTGGGTTCACCGACACAATGGACTGTGCACACGGTAACGTACCTTCGTGAGACTAATTAGGTACAAGGACGGGTGTGTCCAGACAATCGTCTTGTGCACTTTCACATACCATTACGGGCGTACTATGATGCCTCTCTTCAGCGTCATTTCATAATTAAGATATATCATGATTGTGTTTATTCAACTCTTGAGGATTGTTGTTCTGTGTAACTGACCCCGTTGGGGAATGTTGTTTTCAGGTCATGGCAAGGCTAAGGCACGGGAAGAGAACGTTGACGGTGAGGAGTCCCAGTGATACTAGTAAAGGGCCCCAGTCCTTTCAATCTTCATGTTTTCTTCATTGTATTCCGCTGCAGACTTCCATTTAAATACTCATTTTAATTGGTGTTGTATATTTTATCTTCATATAAAATATACATGTATTCTGTTTTATCCTGGGTGTGTTGTACTTGAAACTCCTCATCGGAGTAATTATTGATATACTGTGGTTCGGTACTACAATTATATCACTTAATTCATAAATTTTCATTCGCCTAGTGGGTCCCAGTCGGGGGTACACGGCACTGTAATATTCGCCTAGTTTGGGGTGTTACAGATGCTGCTTTGCCCATTGCCTAGTATTTTGTATAGGTGGCTGCCTTGAAAACCTTGGCTGCTGGCTATACTGTTGAATGGGATGCTGCCTCTTTTTAAATACATGTTTGTTTGTAGGCTCAGCAGTCTGAACAATCTTTCTCCCTTAATGAAAGTGGTTTTTGAACTTGAAGGAGTATTTGGATCATATCCAAGGTCTGTTTTTAAATAAAGTGGCCTTTGGTTTATAAACAAACCATCTAAAATTATAAATGCTTTTAAATATGTTATTTCTTTAGCTTATGCATTACTCAGTTGTGTTAGTTTAGAAAACTCAGTTTCGATATGAGCAAGTGTAACTGATTTTTCACTGTTTAAAGTAGTCAGCCTCTTAGTCTCAGCTGTGGTAATTTTAGCTGAGTTTTTCAAATTATTATCAGTCTATTTTTCAAACTCAGATCTGATGTTTGCTAACTCTAGGATGAGTTTGTCCAAATTATTTTTCATCTGCCTATTCTCATCATTCAGCTGTGTATTCTCAACTCACAGTCAATTGTGCAGTTTTCAGTGTTTCAACTTCTTTTAAAAGCTAATTTACAGATTTATAAAGATCAATATCTTCAGACATGTCTGAGCTGATATATCCTGAAGTCTGAGGTTTAGATGTTACCTCTTCATCAGCTAGGTTGGCCATCAAGCAGTTGTAGTTGTCATCATCATCTGAAAAGAATCCATTGCTTGATTCTACTCTCTCTTGGATTTTATCCTCACCAATGAGACCTTTTCTCTTGTCTTCCTTTCCGCCCATGTCCTTCTTAGCTTCATACTTCTTGAGATCAGGGCAATCAAACTGGATATGTCCTGTCTTATGATAGTTGTAGCATTCTCCTTTCCGGTTTCCAGCTTTTTGGTTCCTCCTTGAGTTCTCCTTGTAGTTATTTTATATTTTGAGTAATTCTTCCTGAAGTTGCTGAACCTTTGCATGATGAATGCCATTTCTTCCTCAAAGTTTAGAGGACTTGGAGGATTAACTTCAGCTTGGCTTTTTGCAGGTGGATCTGATGCAAAATCTATTCCTTTTTCAACTTGCTCACTAGATGATGAGCAGGACAACTCGAACTCAAATGCCTTGAGGTATGAGAATATTTCTTGGATCTTTATCTTGTTAATATCCTTGGATTCCCTCATGGAAATGACCTTCATTCTCCATTCTGGGATAAGAGACCTTAGTACTTTTAGAGCCATATCTCGGTTGCCATAGGTTTTAACAAAAGAATTTATTTCATTGATGATCTTAGTGAATCTGGTATTCATATTATCAATTGTCTCTCCATTCTTCAATCTGGAAGTTGTCAAACTTTTGAGTAGCAATTGACAACTTGTTTTCTTTATTTAGCTCGATTCCCTCACACATTATAGCTAATGTATCCCATATCTCTTTGGCATTTTTGCAGTTCTTGATCTTTACCATGGTGGATTTATCAAGAGTCTGATACAAGATATTTCTGGCCCGGTTGTCAAGGTGTGCCAACTTCCTTTCTTCTGTGGTCATCTCTGTTATTCTTTTGGGAATCTGCTTTGGTTTTTTGGCTGCAATTTCCTCATCTGTATTATCCTTCAGGAAGATCAAGGGTCCATCCTCAATTATACACCACATATCATCATGAGTAGATGATAGATGTGACTGCATTCTTATTTTCCATAAGTCATATTCATAACAGAGAAAACAGGTAATCTAGAGTGCATATGTTGCATGTGTTCCGTTTTAATGAGAGATGTAAATATATATACTCAAGCATATGGACCTGGTTAGTTAAAATTGAACCAACCTCTCCGATGTCACTTGTATGTCACAAGGCATCAGGTATAAGTCTAGGGGGGAATAGACTTATAAAATATTTTGCTTAAATAACTGTTTTTTAAGAACACAGATGTAGTAAATGCAGCTAAGACTACTCGTCTGATATGAATGCAGTTAGCCTTTGTTGGCTGTAAAATAGTTTTGCAGAATGACATCTAACTTTGAATGCAACAGTTAATATGAATGCAATAATTAAGTATGATGATTAAAACAGTAAATCACACAACACTTTATAGTTGTTTCAGAGGTGGGGTAATCCTCTACTAGTCCACTTCTCTCCAAACTAGTTGGAGATAAATTCACTATAACTTTCAACCAGTGAAATTAATGTTACAATGAATTATGTTACAACATCTTCCAACTAGTGGAAACCCGTGTCCATTGCAACTCCTTCCCTTGGTTGCTTAACACCTCTTGATCAAAAACCCATGGATGCTTTAACAACTCGCCAGTTGCCTATCACCTTCCAATCAAGAACCCTTGGATGTTTTACAACCTCACACTTTCAAGAACCGCGTTCAAGAAAGTACCCTTTTACTCAAACTTAAAGACAAGAGTGTTTTCTTCTCCAACTTTAAGATCTTCTCAGTATTAGCTTTAAGATCTTGCTCTTCACTATGCCATATATTTTCTTTGTATTTGCTTTGATTGCTTTGATCGCTTGTAAGTGTTGTTCGCTTCGTACTTCTACTCAAACTTTCTTCAGATATTTATAGTACGATATTTGTACTCTTCATAGCCGTTGCATCTTGTAACAATTCTATCTATTGGAGAGTGGATTTCATTGTTTAACTTTTCATCTCTTGCAAGGCATTGTCTCTTTCTTCCAATCTGATCGTTTGAAGATGTATGTTCCCATTGTACTACTTTTCTTTGATTACTATAATTAGAAAGTATTCAGGGCGCGAATCTCAATGAATATTCTATTTCTTAAATTCTGGGAATCAATCACTTTGTCTACTTAGCTTTTATATCTGCATGTGTTTTGCCATCACTGTTGACTTTTCAACGTGTGCTGACGTCGACAGTTGATATCAAAAACTTGGATGATAATCCGTCTGATACACTTCAGCTGATATTTCCTTTGGTCAAACCTAGCTGATATGTTGGTCAAACCTGGCTGATGTTCTGCCTGAACAAAAGCTGTCTGATATTCAGTTTTAGAAGTTTGACTGCTATTTCCCTTGATCAACCTCATCTGATATTATGTTTTGACCGAACTTGGTTGATGTCTGTTTGGTCAACCTTAACTCATATTTCACTTTAACCAAACCTGGCTGATATTTTAGCTGTTTTGTACTTAGCCAAAATTGTCTTAAGAGATACTCAGCTGTACTTCTGGCTTGGTCAAACCCGGATGATGTATTCCGTTGACCGAAACTCGGCTGATAGTATTCCTGTTCTATACTTAGCCAAATTTCTACTTGATTAATATGATCAATACTTAGCCTAATCTTTTAAAGGCCTATAGAAGATACTCATTTAGTTCTTCTTTACAATTCCAAGTACATACATTTGAAGTAATCTTGAATATGGGTATGACATCATCAATATCTTAAAATTATATTCCTACGACAAGCATCATCACAAACAATACAGAGTCAACACAACATATTCAATGATCAACACACTACAAAATACACATCCACGTGCATTACAAACCAGCACAATCACCACAACAAACACAATTCCTCAACAATGAACATTCGAGAATAACATAAACAACACAAAATATCCATGATAAACAATTCATAACCAATTCACGCGAACCACGTTCAAGAAGGTAAAAGAATCATTAAAACCAAACACATAACTTCCATTCACAAGATACAAATTGTATATGCAAAATACTTGCCTCGAAATTAATACGAGAATACTCCGAGGAACACGGTCCGAATGGAGAGCCCTGAAACCTACAACTTTAACGAGAAAGCAACAACAACATAATCACTAAGAAAATTACAACCAATATTGACGGAAGACATACCCAACACCCGGAGGAAACTCATTGAAACATTAATCAAACATTAAATATCCAATATTTCCCAAGAACACTCTAATCTTCAATTGAGTTAAAAAAACTCGAAATATGGATTTATAATCCATAGAATGATTAACAATATCATATAACACTAACCAATTCATAGGAATCGGGTTAGAATTCAAAACCATGAGTTTAACCCAAAAAGTTAACCCTGAGAGATTGAGGAAAAATACCTTGATACGATGAAGAACAACTGATTGGATGATGTTAATCACGGAAAAGACCTCAATATATGATGATAATTTGCCTAAGGATTGAAACCCTTGTCAAATCGCCCAAAGCAGAGAGAGAAGTGAAATGGGGCTGAAAAACACGACAGTCCTATTTATACACCTGGGCAAAACGGACCAGAACACGGCTCGAACATCACCGTGTTGACCGCCGTATTCCATATATCGACTTAAACCTGAAGGAAACGTCCTAAAAACATGGCTCAGAATGCCGCGCATTCAGCACCGTGTTCCAACAAACGGTGCAACACCCGCGCCAGACACGGCCGTGTGTTTCGGTCGTGTCCTGCCTTGCGATTATAGACACTACACACACACACGACGCGCAACACGACTCGCACACTCAGCCCTTAATCGGCCGTTTCACAAACAGCCCAACACACGGTGCAACTAGCGCTGTGTTTACCGCTATGTTCCTCCTGAACCGGAAAAAATGCCTCTGCGAGTCGACAAGTTGATATGAAACGAATCAACGACATTACACAAGATACAATAACATGAATACACATATGAGTCATCATAGGACTAACGCCAAATAATTCATGTTAACGGCAACATGACAACACCGTCTCAATATTTGCAGTCAACAAATAAAAATAATCACTAATCAAGGAACATTAAACATAAAATGATAAATAATTCAAAACAACCGAAAACAAAAATCTCGAGTATTACATTATAACCCACAAAAAATAAGTTTCGTTCTCGAAACTTAAGACCAGAATATTCAAACCAGTCGGAGATAAATTCACTATAACTTTCAACCAGTGAGATTAATGTTACCATGAATTATGTGACAACAACTTCCAACTAGTGGAAACCCATGTCCATTGCAACTCCTTCCCTTGGTTGCTTCACACTCTTGATCAAAAACCCATGGATGCCTTAACAACTCGCCAGCTGCCTATCACCTTCCAATCAAGAACCCGTGGATGGTTTACAACCTCACACTTTCAAGAACCTCGTTCAAGAAAGTACCCTTTCACTCAAACTTAAAGACAATAGTGTTTTTTTCTCCAACTTTAAGATCTTCTCAGTATTAGCTTTAAGATCTGGCTCTTCACGATGCCATAGATTTGCTTTGTGTTTGCTTCGATTGCTTTGATCGCATGTAAGTGTTGTTCGCATAGTACTTCTGCTCAAATTTCTTCAGATATTTATAGTTTGATCCTTGTGCTCTTCATAGCCGTTGCATCTTGTAACAATTTTGTCCGTTGGAGAATGGATTTCATTGTTTAACATTTCATCTCTTCCAAGGCTTTGTCTCTTTCTTCAAATCTGATCGTTTGAAGATGTATGTTCCTGTTGTACTACTTTTCTTTGATTACTATAATTAGAAAGCCTTTAGGGCGCGGATCTCAATGAATATTCTATTCATTAAATTCCGGGAATCAATCACTTTGTCTACTTAGCTTTGACGTCTGCAACTGTTTTGCCGTCACTGTTGACTTTTCAACAATTGCTGACGTGGACAGTTGATATCAAAAACTTGGCTGATAATCCGTATGATACACTTCAGCTGATATTTCCTTTGGTCAAACCTAGCTGATATGCTGGTCAAACCTGGCTGATGTTCTGCCTGGAAAAAAGCTGTCTGATATTCGGTTTTAGAAGTTTTACTGCTATTTCCCGTGATCAACCTCATCTGATATTATGTTTTGACCGAACTTGGTTGATTTTTGTTTGGTCAACCTTAACTCATATTTCGCTCTAACCAAACCTGGCTGATATTTTGGCTGTTTTGTACTTAGCCAAAATTGTCTTTAGAGATACTCAACTGTACTTCTGGCTTGGTCAAATCCCGCTGATATTTTCCGTTGACCAAAACTCGGCTGATAATATTCCTGTTCTATACTTAGCCAAATTTCTACTTGATCAACGTGATCAGTACTTAGCCTAATCTTTTAAAGGCCTATAGAAGATACTCATTTATTTCTTCTTTACAATTCCAAGTACATACATTTGAAGTAATCTTGAATACGGGTATGACATCATCAAAATCTTAAAATTATATTCCTACGACAACCATCATCACAAACAATACAGAGTCAACACAACATATTCAATGATCAACACACTACAAAATACACATCCACGTGCATTACAAACCAGCACAATCACCACAACAAACACAATTCCTCAACAATGAACATTCGAGAATAACATAAACAACATAAAATATCCATGATAAACAATTCATAACCAATTCACGCGAACCACGTTCAAGACGGTAAAAGAATCATTAATACCAAACACATAACTTCCATTCACAAGATACAAATTGTATATCCAAAATACTTGCCTCAAAATTAATACGAGAATACTTCAAGGAACACGGTCCGACCGAAAATCCTGGAAACCTACAACTTTCACGAGAAAGAAACAACAACATAATCACTACGAAAATAACAACCAATAACGACAGAAGACACACCCAACACCCAGAGGAAACTTATTGAAACATTAATCAAACATTAAATATTCAATATTTCCTAAGAACACTCTAATATTCAATCGAGTTAAAAAACTCGAACTATGGATTTATAATCCATAGAATGATTAACAATATCATATAACACTAACCAAGTTATCGAAATCGGGTTACAATTCAAAACCATGAGTTTAACCCAAAAAGTTAACTCTGAGAGATTGAGGAAAAATACCTTGATACGACGAAGAACAACTGATTGGATGATGTTATTCACGAAAAAGACTTCAATATATGATGATAATTTTCCTAAGGATTGAAACCCTTGTCAAATCGCCCAAAGCAGAGAGAGAGAAGTGAAATGGGGCTGAAAAACACGACAGCCCTATTTATACAACTGGAATAAACAGACCAGAACACGGCTCAAATATCACCGTGTTGACCACCGTATTCCATATATCGACTTAAACCTGAAGGAAACGTCCCAAAAACATGGCTCAGAATGCTGCGCATTCAGCACCGTGTTCCAACAAACGGTGCAACACCCACGCCAAACACGGTCGTGTGTCTCAGTCGTGTCCTGCCTTGCGATTACAGACACTACACACACACGACGCGCAACATGACTCGCACACCCGGCCCTTAATCGGCCGTGTCACAAACAGCCCAACACATGGTGCAACTAGCGCTGTGCTTACCGCTGTGTTCCTCATGGACCGGCAAAAAAGCCTCTGCGAATCAACAAGTTCATATGAAACGAATCAACGACATCACACAAGATACAATAACATGATTACACGTATGAGTCATCATAGGACTAACGCCAAATAATTCATGTTAACGGCAACATGACAACACTGTCTCAATATAGTCAGTCAACAAAGAAAAATAATCACTAACCAAGGAACATTAAACACAAAATGATAAATAATTCAAAACAACTGAAAACAAAAATCTCGAGTATTACATTATAACCCACAAAAAATAAGTTTCGTTCTCGAAACATAAGACCAGAATATCGAAGCACCACATAACAAAACAAAAGCATTCAAGCAACAAATAACAAATCTCCACATGAGATTCAATCTACAAAACAACACACGAACCACCTACCGGGTACGCTGGCCCCTCCATGAGTAGGAATGGAACCCCCATCTGAGCGACGGTCTCGCAATGTACCGCTTGGTGCCCCACTTGGCCACACTTGAAAAAGTTAACCTACGGCGAACGATAATTCTTATGGGTAATCCTAGCATGGCTATAGTTGAAACATGTTTTCGTACCGCTCACCTTATTCGCTACAGGAGTAAGACTATTAGATTGCTCAAACGATCGAGAAGTCTTCCCATAAGAGTGATGTGAAATCATAGGCTCTCGAAACTCACTTTTCTGACCCTCTTAAAAACTTCCAAAGGTATTTTGTCACTTACTTTCTGGAGCAGCCCCTGTCACAAAAATGGCTATCTCGATGGCTAAGGCTCGATCTTGATGCTCTTTCAAAGTAGCACACATTAGAGGAGCCATGCTCTATCGTATATGTGGTTTCAAACGCATATGAAAGTAACGAATCTTGTCCGCTTCACTTTTCACTTGATCCGGAACATAACACAGCTACTGATTATAATCTACTATAGCCTGGGATATCGACACATCTTAGGGCGTAGCCGATAAGAATTCAACAATCCTGCCATCTCGGACAGGCAACAGACTATATTCTACCTCCATGGCAATCCTAAACTCAGCCCAGGTAGCTGTCAGGTCTCTAGGCGATACGGCCTCCCACCAGTCTGCACCTTCCTTGTCGAGGAGGTACTGAGTGTTGGAACATTTAGTTCCATACATAAATTAAAAGTGTTTTAATGATTAATGTTGATAAGCAAAACAAAACAACGAAGAGACGAAGCAAGCATCGAAGGAAAACGAAGTGCAAAAAGCTGGAAAAACACAAAGTTAACGTACGTAATATGTGATCATTAACGTACGTAATGGTAGCAGCTTAACGTACGTAATGGTTGAGAGATAACGTACGTAAAGGAGTTCAAACAAGTGAACGTTGGAGAAGTCAAAGTCAGCAAAGCATACAACGGATATATGACGTCATGAGTGACGTAATGCTAACGTACGTAACAAAGGAAAGGCTAACGTACGTAACTCAAATGATGAAACTCACTGGACTGATTTGTGAAGATGCTAACGTACGTAACCAGCCATGGTTAACGTACGTAATGAAGCTTACGTACGTAATATGAATGTGATAGCGTACGTAATGCAGTGTGCAGCAGCTAACGGCTAGTTTGAAGATGGAGCCTATAAATACCATCCCTATGGTATTGTTTGAGTACAACAACCTTGAGCAAATTGCCTATACTTGTGATATTATTATACACATTCTTGTTGTTGATATTGAGCTTAATTGTAAGTGTTTGAGTGAGAATTCACGAAAACATACACGAGTGGTAAAAGAAAAGATACGATTGGATTCGGTGTTATTAGGATCAAGGATCCGGCATTATTAGAATCGCAATCGATATCTAAGTGAGGTTTATCTAGTACCCATAGAAAGCTAGAGCGGTTGATTCCTTGTCCGATAGAAAAGGAAAACGGTTTAACTTGGACCAACGCAAAGACAAGTACGAGTGGTTTATCACGGACCAATAGAAGACGTGATTGTAAACGGTTATACCTCGACCGATAGAAGAGAGGCGAAGAGGTTGCTATCTTTAACCTATTGAAAAAGATAAAGAGAGGACGTAGGCTCGTTTATAGCCGAACCTCTATAAATCCTTGCGTCTTTTATTTTCCGCTATTTTATTTACGCTTCCGCAAACGGCGCAAATATCCGAATCCCGTACCCAACACTGAGCAGTAGACACCCTCCTCTCATCAGGAGTGGCTACAACATCAAACATTCTTCCCAATTGAAAGATCCATTTCTCCCAACCTAACAAATCTAAAGAACCCCAAAACGAGGTAGATGCGTTCTCATCATGTCTTGTAGCCACTTACTAGATCCATTATCCACAATTGAGGGATCATTTTGATGCTCAACCTGATTCATATGCGCCAATTGGGCTGCCACCTGTTGAAGAATGGTGGCGACAGCAATGTCAATGTTAGCTCCAGTTGATTGCCTCTGATCATGCGACTGGCCTTCAAGACCATCTGTACTGGGTTTATCGGGGCTCGATAATGAATGAGTCACCACACCACGCTCATGGTTATGACCACGACGAACATACAACCACTTAGTACAATAAAACACAACATCACATAACATACAGAAATTACCTAGTCATGCATCATAATAACATATGGCAACAACTAGTAACATAACAAAAATATCTACTCAGGTCAATTAAACGAACACAAGAACCACGACTGCAGATGGAACATACGGCCGTAACTGACGAATCATACAGTCATAACAAAAGCAGACTTATATCCGTAACTGATGAATCATACGTCCGTAACAAAAGAAGACTTACTATCATTGCTCAACTACTCAGACGACCATAAACAAGCTGCTGAAAAATAGGGATAGTTCAGCCGCTCCGAAACAGCTCTGAGCGACAGTCACGACATAAAAATGCAAAAAGTCATGAAGCACTTACGTACATGTGCAACATACGGGTATAAATGCTGCCATCTTGCACAAAAATGATATCATACAAGTCACGAAACAAATCCAAAACATGCAACACGCATTTAAGAACGCATCCCAAAATTCTTTAACGAGAATGGCAACATAACAAATATGTCAAAACGAGTTGGCCTATCACACAAACGCGTCAGTCCTAACTCTATACTGCCTTAAGCAATATATTCATTTCGAACACGGCAGCCCTTTTACAAATCATAAAATTTTCTAAATCCGATCTTAAAAGTTTAAGTTGAATAAAATCATGAAATGATTTTCCTTCAACACGCAAGAACTATCACCATTCTTCCAGAATAAAACATCGTCACTAGTTAAAATAAAAGTTTTTATCTTTCTACCTTTTCAAAATAAATCACAATTTTTTTCAAAACACCAAAAATTCCTACGGTGTGAAAGATTCTCAAATCATATTCTTGAGTTATATGAAAATAAAACCGATCAGACTAAAAAATCATCCCCAAATCCTTTCAAACATGCCAGTATATTACTGATGGTAACATCTTTTAAAGCGCCCAAATACTTCCCAAAGTACATTTTTCATACACCGTCATAAGGATCCATTTGAAAATATAAGGCCAGCTTGCCAAAATCTAAGCAATTTTCAATATACACGTTAAGCCGCCGCTTACATGCACCGTCAAAATATTTTAGGGCATTGCATTCATTTTAAAGTACGCATGCAGTGAAAGAGAATAACTGATCAAAATTCTCAATTACCATCCACACAACTATCCGATATCTAAAATTTCGAGTTCAACAAGCACAACTGCATAAACACCAAATTTATACAAAGGTCAGCATAATCTGTCCAGATTCTCAACAAACTCTATTACCGACACACCTTTTAAAATACATCAATGTCCAGAAATTCACATTACATTAGACCACTCAGAAACCAATACATCACTATATTCTAACCACTTCACGTGCAATATAATACAAGAATCAAGTAAAAATTCCATCTCACATCATAAACAAGGTCATGAAAGTCAAGATATAACACATAAAAGAGGATACTTAAATCTACAGGTCACAAGAAGATGATGGTCGCCCATGATACTAACCTCAACCGATGATGAGGCAACACGATACGATAATATACAACTCTACTCGTCGAACGACAACTCAGATGACGGGGCACGACTTGACTTGACCCGACAGTCTAGGTTTCCACAACCTAAGCTCTGATACCATAAATATAACACCCCCAAAACCACAAGGGAATGCCACACGTCGTAAATCCTTCTCACAAGGTTCTACCAGGCTGGATACTAAAAGACAACATAATATTTGACCGAATGTCAAACTACGCTGCAACTCTTCCATGCCGATTTTGTGACTGCTCCATCAAACTAAGTATACCTGAAACGCATGAAATGCATTTTTCCAATTTAAGGGGTTAGCAATTCGAATTTGCTAGCACAAGTATCATAACTATACAAAATGTAACAAGCAAACATCAATCACGAGTCAGATAATGACAATCACTCAACATATATTCCCGAGAGCTTTAGTGATAAGAAAACAGAACAAACTAAAGTATTCAAAAACAAAATCATCTTCTCGTAAGTTTTAGAAAACGAAAAGCCTTTAGGACTATTTTCGAAAATTTTAGGGCCTCAGCCCAAATCTCATTTTACATCACAAGAGTAAACAGAAAACCTTTTGAAAATCGTCTGGGCTAAAGTCCAACATTCATTTTCACAAAACTCCTTTTAAAAAGCTTTGACCGTCAAAATATGCTCATGACCCGTGATCTCTTGCCCCGTGTCTCCACAGGTTCAACAACCCACACGAATTGAGCTAAACAGTACATCAAACATCGAACATGCTCGTGACCCCGTGATCTCCTGCCACGTGTCTCCATAGGTTCAACAACCTGCATCGATTGATCCAAACACAACAATGACAACACCCAATCCCGACTCCATGATCTCCTGCCATGAGTCACCGTAGATCCCGTCGAACCTGCAAAATTTGACTATGTTGTGTCCTGACCTCATGATCTCCTGTCATGTGTCATCATAGGCCTCGTCAGACCCGCACGATTAGACCTTAGCACCACATACTAAGTTCTGATCCCATGATCCCTTGGCATGGATCCTCGTAGACCCCGTCGAACCTACACGAGTGAACTTAGCAACACAGCACACAACATTCACAAACAAACATACCACATTATACGCAATAGACAACACAATACACCATACCGTCATGACAACCATCATCACAAACAATACACAGTCAACACAACATATCCAACAATCAACACACAACACAATACACATCCAAGTGCATTACAAACCAGCACAATTACCACAACCAACATAATTCTTCAATAGTGAACATTCGAGAATAACATAAATAGCACAAAACATCAATGATGAATAATTCATAACCAATTCACGCATACCATGTTCAAGAAGGTAAACTAATTATCAAAATCCAACACATAACTCCCATTTAGAAGATAGAAATTGCATATGCAAAATACTTGTCTCGAAATCAATACGAGAATACTCCAAGGAACAGGGTCCAACCCTGGATCCTAGAACTTTCACGAGAAAGCAACAACAACACAATCACTATGAAAATATCAACCAATAACGACGGAAAACACACCCAACAACCGAAGAAAACTCATACAAATGTTTAATCAAACATTAAATATTAAAGATTTCAAAAGAACACTCAAACTGTTAATTGAGTTGAACAAACTTGAAATATGGATATACAATACATATAACACGATTAACAACACATAACACTAATCGATTCATCAAAATCGGGTTACAATTCAAAATTATGAGTTTAACCCAAATAGTTAACCCCAAGAGACTTTAGGAAAAATACCTTGATCCGACGAAGAACAACGGATTAGATGATGTTAATCACGAACCACACTTCAATACTAGTAGAATAAACATCAAAGACTTCGGTACATCTCACTTCGGTAATGTATATTAGCAAAGTAAAAACAAACAACAACTTCGCTTTTCAATTTACTGAAGTAAAAAACCCACATAGACGTCAGTAAATGGTACCAAACAGAAAAATAGAAGCTAGTTAGAAATTTTAAGTTACAAAGACTTCGCTAATTTGATAATTACTGAAGTAAAAGGTGTGAAATTTTATTTTTTACCAAAAAAATTTTACAATAGCGAAGTGTATGTCTTGAGACCGAGAATTAATATTTTGAGGTTCAATTTTTTTCATTTGAGCTCAAAAAAACACTAAGCTTAGTTTTTTTCTTTTTTGGAAACCAAAACGTTACTTTAGTAAATGGTATTTCAAAATTTGAAATATTTTGCTTCATCTTGCTTTAATTTGATTTTAGGGATTTAAATTTTGCTATTCTAGTCAATTAATCTGATACAACATTGGAAAAAATGATACTGTTAATTGAGTAGAACTTTTTAACATGCAAAAATGATACTGTTAATTGAGCGTAACTTTTAACATGGGACCGAGAAGTCTGCAAAACTTCCCTTCACACAACACACCACGACCGACAACCCCTCACTTCTCTCCTTTCTCCCCGTGAACTCTCTCTCCTCAAGTTTTCTCTATAAAAAGTTCAATTGCAAAAACCCGATTAATCTCTCCCCAAAATCGATCTCTCTCCCTCTACATACACCAAAGCACGCACACACTCAAGATTACACGCATGGATTAAAGAAGGATGATTAAATAGCATCCGGCTGAGCGGCGAGGGACTTGCGACGGTCGACGCTGGTGAGCTCGGGTTACGAGCTTCCAGTCTGAGAGATGTGGTTCCTAATTTCGGGCCGAGTTGGGTTGTTGGATGCTGGTTTACGGTGGCCTCGATTGACTATAGAGGGGAATTAAAGTCGACTGAAAGTCCAGCAGAATTAGGGTTCCTCCATAACAGATGAAAAATTTCATCTTCTGGTAAGGATTTGAAGAACTTCTTTTTTTTATTCTGTTTAGTTTGAGTGCTTCCAGGCTCAGAATCGGGCCTGATGAGTTCGTGTTAGTGAGTCTTCGTTAGGGTAAAATTTGGGTTTTGGTTGATTTGAATGGTTTTTGAATTGGTGATTAGGGATTGACAAAATAAGTATACGGGGAAGATACAGTGTGGAGAACTTTATGTGTAAGTGGAATGGTGAAAAGCCAACCAAGTTGAAGGTGATTTACAATGAAGAGAATGGACGAGAATTGATTTAAATTGGGATACTAGTTTGTTATAAGTGTAATGAAGAAATGTGATGATAAGGTGCAACTTTTTGATTTTGGATGATATTTTCCATATAAATGGAAAAACCTATGATGTTGACGGTTTTGGAATTTCGTTCTATTTCTCCTTCATATGAAGGTTGCGACAGGAAGGGCATCCGGTGTAAAACTTTTCCACTTTGTTATTTGCATGAGTTATGGTGTTAACTAATTTTAGACAATTAAACGACACTATAATCTTCATGCCACCGACCCCAACATAGTTGGGATTAAGGTGCTGTTGATGATGATGATGATGATGTCTTTTGGCTTGCAGGTTCAGACTGTACGAGATTTTACAAGTTTCCAATCGACAGACTAAAAGCAAGGAGAGGCAAATTGTGTTACCTTGTCGGGGAAAAGTCGAGGTACCGGAGGGGTTGAACGGTTGGGCTGAGACGTCCATTTGAACTTTCGGCTGGAGTCGACTGGGATCATGATTGGGTGACGAACGTCGAGACTGGACTTCCTTGCTTTCTCGTCATGCTCATTCTTTCTTTGTTATGCAGAGGGAATCCATTGCAAACTTATTGTGAAGAACAAGTTTTATATCTTTTATTTAGTATCAAGTTTCTTGTCAATGTATGTAATTTCAGATTGAATTAGGCTGTTAAAAAGTTTCTGCCGGGAGATTCTTACAGCTGTTGAAATTTAATTATTGAAATTCATGGGGATGCTGGATCTTTGGAGGAGTGTTTGGATCAGTTCACCGCCAAAGAATGGCTTCATGGGGATAATTTGTATAAATGTGATGGGTAATTGTTTGTTTTGTAGCATGAAGGCTACATATATTTCACCGCTTTTCAGCCTAGCTCAATTTTTTTTAAGTACTATGCTTTTGAGCATCCTGAATATGAACACATTAGTCGGAAATTATTGTTTTTACCGTCTCTTGGATGGTTGCTGAGTGTGTGAATTAGTTGTCTTTTGTTGCTGCATTATTATAATTCCTGCATCTATTGTGTTGGGTGGCTCGCTTACTCAACTTGATTCCTTGACTAGCAATATTATTTGATGCTTGTGTTATTCTTTTGTTTCATAATGAGTGCTCTTAGATTATAATCTACTTATAGTGTAGAAACTCTTATATTTAATGTTAATTGTGTTGCTTTAACAACTCTGATTGTGTTGTCCTTGCAGTTGCAATGCTTATGTCATGGCATGGAAGCGCACGACCATCCAAATTTGGTTCCATACATTCTTACAATTGCCCTAAAAAGATTTCAGGTATGCTCTTTCAGTTACTGAGCACAAGGTTTTCCGAGCAATGTTTATGTGTTATTCTTGTAATCGTTTGCTATCAAATTTGAATGTTATATTATTTTGTGGATGGAGTTTGCTGAATTGTTGGTTGGATTGGCTGGAATATGTGATGTGTTGGCTGGAATCATGTTCAGGTTGGGTACTTTATTTCGGTTATCATATCCGATGCGTTTGTTTTTTTAATTGTTGATGTGTTACGATTTTTTAAGTTGATATAATGGATTAATCAACCTATAATCAATATTTTACCTACTGAAATTTGTTGTTCTTGTTCATGTATTCTATAGTAGAATCAGAAATGGCGTAGGGTTAGGGTTTCATTTTGTGGTGCAGCTTTGCTTGTAAAGGTGATGGATGCAGTTCTGTTCTTGCATGCGCATATGTATCAGGAATCAGGATATCGACTTCTGAATTGTGCTATTCTTTTTAAGTGTTCCCGGTGAAGCTAATTATCTTCATGTTTTAAGAGTATGGTGGGTTAGGGCGGATAAGGTTGAAGGCTCTCCGGTGATCTTCTTGTCTTGTTGCATTATGGTGTATCCTGGAGTGCCTATAGAGATTTGTATTTCTTTATTTTTGTTGAAATCTACATCATGCCAACTATTGATGGGTCGTCAAATTATACGTCAAGGGCATGTATTTATGTGTGTAAGAGGTATTGTTATATTCAATGTATTCGAAGTTTTATGAGTCAGAAATTGATTGAGCTGAAGATGTTCTGTTCAATATGTCTACATAGATGTCTAGATTGTCACTTTGCTGGTTTTAATGAACCATGTCGGTGCATATATGCTTAAGTTATGAAGAATTATCACATATTGTCGCTATATGAGATAGTGCAACTAACTACCTGCATTATATTCAGGAATTTTCGTGAAGACTCAGGAACTCTATGCAGTTGTCTTCTTGGCTTGGTACCTCGATTTGTTTACTGACTTCATTTCAGTGTATGACACTATAATGAAACTGGTGTTCATTGGAAGCTCGCAATTGTGTGGTGCATGAGGTTTCATCGAATTGTGAGGCGATCTTATGATCGTGAGCTGGACACCTTTAGGCATTACTTTCTTATGGGAAATAGTTTTCTTTTGGCACTTATTATATCTTATCATGATTCGAATAGGAGTATAGGTAACTTTTGATTTCGCAGGAAGCGTAAGAGGGTACTGCTGTTTCTTCGCTTCGATCCGATCCGGAGTTCTTAGAAAATTTCCTTTTTGGGTCGGATTATTCTAAATTTTTTTTTTTTGGTTATTGTTTCGCGGATCGATTGCAGATGGGTGAAGTAGTATCAACTATTCCGAGTAAGTGTGTCCTTTTGCATACTCAATTATTTCTGATATAACGAATCTAGAATGATGGGAGCACCGCATTGTTTCTAACATTTGGTCTGTTTCGTATGAAAGAGATTTTTTCCGACTTCGGATCGTTATTGTTCTTACTGAATTCTGATCTCATACTCGACTTTAAATTTTTGGTGTGTCTATTTGAAGTAGAATGAATTAATGTGGATATATTCCAGAAAGAGAGATGCTTATGGTTGATTTTATGTATATATATTTTCTTTTAATTGCAGCAATTGGATTCAATGTGGAAACTCTGCAGTATAACAACATAAAGTTTCAAGTATGGGATCTAGGTAGATTTATCTGCGCTTGACTGGTTTTTTTTTTTTTTGCACGAGAAATATGTGTTATTCATGAGCGATGACACCTGTGGCAAAAGAACAAAATAAGCTTTCATTCTTGCATATAGGTGGAATGTGTAGTCTGGGTGCATTATTCATATCAATGCTCCTTTGAATGATCCTAAGGAAGATCATGCAGGCTGTGTTGCCTCCGTGTTCACTTTTACCATTTTACTATTGTTGAAAATCATGCTAGCTTACTTGCTATCCTTGTTCATATGGAACTTGTTGATCACTTTATGGAATGGCAATGGAGAATAATGTGATAGTGTTTGGTTTCATAGGCTTTGAGTAAGGTTTATAGGCATTTATTTTTCTTTTAACCTAAACTTTCAGCTTGGGTATTGGATATGTGGAAACCACGGAGGGAAGGTTTTAATCGATCTTCTTGAAACGGTCTAAAAGCGGTGTTTTTTTGGGGTAATTTTGAAAGACGGTTGGATTTGTTTGTAATTAGACTAAACCTCAAGGATATATTTCGTAACCTTGTGTCTATATGCTTGGTGGTGCCCCACATTTGATGGTTTTGTCTTCTTGACTTATCCCCAAGATTCTATAAATTCGGTTTGTTATTTTTTTTTTTTTTTGTAGTTTATCAAGCTTAAACTCCATGCGCGATGTTCTTGATCTCTTGGTGATATGTTGCAAGTGTTGATCCAAGAGACCGCTCGGTATTTAAAATTTCGGGAGCTACCTACTTATCCATGACAAGAATAGTGGTAAATGTTGATTAATATTTTTCCGATTACCTTTGTAGGTGTAAAAGATGAAGTGATAATCGACCTTGTTGAACAATGTCGTGCCAATCAAAGGAAGTTGATGCGCTTGTTGGGGACCACCGGGTTAGCCTTTCTCGTTCGTTCCTTTCATTCATGTTGCCGGTGTACTATTTCAAAATTGTGCATTCCGTTTCCCCTAGGGTTAATTACAAAAATTACCACCGGATACACTCAATTTTAAATAGAAAGGAAAAAAATATCTTTAGAATTTACAAATATTCCTATGACATTTGTTACTCCTTTAACAAATTGCGAAAATCGGGTATTTATAAAGTAAATACGAGACATGTTTGCGACACTTTTAAGGGGGTATTTCTAATTTCCAAACATAATGGGAGTTTTACGTGATTAGGCTAAACTTTAGGGGTAATTTTAATTTTAATTTTGACAGGATGAAGAACTTCGTGTCGTGGTCTTGAACTAAATGACACTGCAGAGTGCGCTCGCAAAACACGACTCGGTAGCTGCAATCCGAAAATTTGTGATGTTGATGCATCTTTTATGAACGTACTTAATCTATTTTTTTGTTTCAATGTGATTTGCTCAAGATCTGGTTCGATCAAAGACCAATACCGCACTCGGGAGCAGATGATGAAGTCGAGAACGAGTGGAGCAAGTTCGTCTACACGTTTGTCGATGGTGCTTATGGCTTCATTGTCGGGAAGTTCTTTGTCTAGTTTCAAATCAGTACTATATGTGTATGGTCTTGGTTGCAACACTACTTGGTACTGGGTGCATATCATTGTTGGTATAGTTAGATCGTAACATGTCGTTTGATCGGGTAAATATGGTGAATGTTTTGTTAATGTGCAGTCCATTAGCTAGACCTATGCATGTGTCTCGTAGACATTGTGGAAGTTTATTTGATGTTGGCATATTATAGTTATGCCCAATGCAAACTTGTGAATCACGCGAATCAATATTTGGCATTTTTGTACGACAGTCGCCATTTATATATGAAATTGTGGTTTATTACTATTATCAATGCTTATGATCTTGTGTTATTGAATTGGGATCTTGTGATTTGAGTTTGTTGGATTTTTAATGAGGTTGATTGATGTATTTGAGGTTGTGTTGTTGAGATCTTGTGAATTGAGGTTTTTATTGGATGGATCATGTTTTTGTACAACAGGGATTCTATATTTACAAATTGAAAAGAAATATGCAATGTGGTTATTTACTTCGGATAAAAACGAAGTCGAGATATATAATTAGCGACATAAAATAGAATAAGCGAAGTAAAAAGGAGTGTAATGCTTGCTAAACAAATAAAAGTGAAGTAAATGTGGTATCTTTAACCGTTACCTATTAATAAGCGAAGTCGATAACATTATTTCACTTCATCTGTATATATTTTATCGGCGAATAGGAAATATACACTTCAGCGATTATAAAATAAGTGAAGTGGAAGGACCTTTTTACTTCGCAAACCCCATATTCGGGTTCTAAAAACCGAGATAGACTTCGGTTATTACGATATTAGACTTCGTCTAATAAGCGAAGTCTAAAGTATACCTTTAACTACACGAACATAGACTTCGGTAATTATAACATTTTTACTTCGGATATTATCCGAAGTCTTTGACGTTTATTCTTATAGTGATATATATGATGATAATCTACCCAAGGATCGAAACCCTTGTCAAATCGCCAAAAACTGGGAGAAACAAGTGAAGTGAGGCTAAAAAATCCGACTGTCCTATTTATACACTGAACAAAATAACCCAGAATACGGCTCAAACATCACCGTGTTGACCGCCGTGTTCCACATATCGGCCTATACATGAATGAAATGACGCACATGTTGGGATTCGGTGCCTAAAATGAAGGCCCAGCGGAAGCGGTAAAACGAAAATTAATTCGATCCGAATACCTACGAGGATCGATCGAGCTACGTATATACGAATATATAAACGAAAAGCAAGATTTGTAAGAAACTAACACTTGAAGTCCGTTGATTAAATGGTAACCTTCTCTTGAGCTATTCCCCAAGCTTTGCTTGATCTCTACGAATCCAATCCGCTCCAAGCCCTTGAACGATCCAACGCCGAAAGCACCGCGTCTCTACTTGCCACGCACCGGAAAAACGACCGGAATGACAATCACCCGATTAACCTCTAAGGTTACAGCTAGAATCAAGTGATGGAAACTTTATATTCAAGATTATAACACTCTAAGTGCTTAATTTATATCTCTCAATTTTATCTCTTGATATTTTCTCCAAGAATATATCTCAAGAACAATGAATAATGATGAAGACTTGAGAAAAAAACTTTTCTCTCTCTCTCTCTTTCTTTACTCACGTATGGAATGGTTGGTGTGGAGAAGTGAGAGTAGTCTTCACATTTATTCTTATTCAAATCCCTCAAAATCTCCTACCTTAGACAATATCACCAAGGGTTGATATTTGTCCCCTTGATTGGTCACAAGTCTACCACCTACAAAATGAAGACCAAGACCAATTGAGGGAGTAGGTGATGGGGAGGCCATATAGAAGGAATCAGACAAGTTCGATTCATTTCGGACTCCCGTGAGTCCAAACAGATAAACTCCGATTCCATTCCGATGTATTTATTTCGATTAATTAATCCAATTAATTAATCATATCAAATACATAATAACATAATTAATTTTTCCAAGAAATAATTATGTTTATGAATTAAATTAATTACCCGGTAATTTATTTAATTCATTAGGCCGTAAATTAATTTATCCAATAAATCAATTTAGACATCCAATGTCCCAAAATAGATATCCAATATCTAATATTCATAACGAGAGATTAAGTTCGAATCATTCCGTCGTCAATCCTATTGCGCGACTCGGTAGGTCCATCTCAGTCAGCAATGGGAGGAACCAAAGAGTAGTAGCACCACCTAGCCAGCCTGGCGGCCTATACTGTACCCCAACTGAGAACAAATGATTGGGATCATTCAAGAACCATTCTGTCGTGAATACCAGTAAATGTATAAACCCTTCTTTGAAATGTCCCGATCAAGTTATAGGGTCACAGTCAGTCAAACCCTATCTGTACTTGACGCCATGCCTGCATTAATGAAAATCGAGATCATCGAGCTCTCGTGTATCCAATACAACTAGCTCCAATGTTTTGGCCAAAGACTTACGATCTCATCTGCCAATAACCGCATATGACATATAACCCGCTCACTATCTGGAGAAAGAATTCTATCTTGGTATTCAGTAGGACCTGCTACTTGCCTGTCAAGATGCACGTCGAGGTTGACCCCACTTCCCAGTTTATAGGGTCGAACTACTCTAATGAAAACCTTGACGTCACAAGCACATCCCTACTAAATCCTCAAGTCGAAGGTTCACGAATACCTATCACAACCTTTTGGTTCCGTCATTGACTGTCCCGGAGTGAAAATCCGTGTGACGAATCAAGGGTGAGTCGGTTCGAGTATACTAATCCAATTAGCATATCTTCAGGAGCAATGGGGATTTATTTATAGCCGGAATATCCGCCAAGAAAATAATAATAAGCATGACCAGTTAACCTTTCTAGCGTTTGACAAATAAAAGGGAAGTGGAAAGTGATCTTTTCTTGTAACATAGTTTAGTTTTCTGTAATCAGTACAGTCTCTCCATCCGGTTTGAATTATGGTTGGAACAAGTTTGTTTTCTTCATTCATGTTTACGGTTATGCCAGATTTCTTTGGAACTACATGAACAGGACTGACCCAAGAGCTATCAGAAATAGGATAGATGATTCCTACATCTAAGAGTTTGATTATTTCAGCTCTTAGAACTTCCTTCATATTAAGGTTTATTCTTCTTTGAAATACTCGAGATGTTTTTTGTATTTTATTCAAGATGAATTCTATGCATTCATATAGAAGGACTAATACCTTTAATATCGGAGATGGGCCATCCTATTGCTTCTTTATGTTCTTTAAAGACATTGATTAACTTATCATCCCACTCTTTGTCAAAATCATATGCTATGATAACAGGTAGAGTTTCTGATGGTCCTAAAAATACATATTTTAGAGACCCAAGTAATGGATTGAGCTCTATTTTTGAATCTTCAATAGGTACTTTCTCATTTATTTAGCTCTCAAGTGGTTCAGTTTTAGCTTTCCATTTATCATTATCTAATAATGGTGTAGACTCTAGTAAGGAATTTACTTCATAATTGAATTGTCGATGTCAAAATTTGAGCCAAAATAAGCAAGACAGCTTTCAAAAAGATCATGAGCCAAAATGAGCAAGACATCTTTCTAATAGATCGTCATCATTAATTTTTGGAAGAAATGAGGACTCATACTCTCTATCATATTTACCTCACAGTCATCATCATGATCATCATGCTGTTGAGAAATTTTAAACATGTTTAGTTCAACAATCATATTCCCAAAAGAAAATTCTATGATAACATTTCTACAATTAATTAATGCATTTGAAGTTGCTAAGAATGCCTTCCTAAAACGACAGGAATTTAATCTTTTGTATTTTTCAACTGGCTCAGTGTCTAGGACTATAAAATCAACAGAAAAATGGAATTTTCTACTTAGATCAGACATCTTCTATGATTCCTCTAGGTATTTCTACAGATCTATCAGCAAGTTGGAGTATCACCAATATTGATTTAAGCTCTCATAATCCAAGTTGTGTATAAACAGAATATAGTAATAAATTCACACTGGCTCCTAAATCAAGCAACGCTTGTTTAATGATGTGATCTCCAAGGAAACAAGATATTTGAGGACAATCAGGATCTTTATACTTGACATGAGTTTTATTCTAGATTATTGAGCTAACATGTTCAGCTAAAATCTTGGGACATTTATTTTTCTTTTTATAGTGCAAAGATCATTCAAGAATTTAGAATAAGCAGGCACTTATTTAATAGTATCAAGAAATAGAATATTTTTACGAACTTGTTTAAATATTTCCAATATATATTTATATTGTGCACTCTTATCTATTGGAATATGTTTTTGAGGAAATGGGGCTTTTGAAATATAAGGCTTTTGTTTTTCCTCAGAATATCTTTGTTTTGATAACTAGGTGATCCCAGCTTAGTCGGACTAATCCTAGTCTCTCAATGAACCCACTCCTAACCCATTGAGAGAAGTAAATCGCAAGTCGCTCGAGCAATTCCAGGGTTCCCAATGCCTTTTCTGTACAGTTCTGCGCAAAAGGAGAAGCCCTTAACTGATTAACAGCGCCTCGGGTTCCCAGCACAGTTCTCGGGAGAACAGCCACTGATTGGTCACTACCTCCGGGTTCCCAGCAAGGAAATACTCCCACACTATCGCTTAACGCGAGATTAAACATTGATTAGCGGTCGCTCGAGCTAGCCCCGGGGAGCTAGAGGATCATAAAGAGAAAAAACCTCCTCTTTCACCTCCTTGGTGGGAATTAAACCCAAGACCTCTCCCAAAGGATTGTCTTAAGTGTAGGCGTCCTACCACTGGACCACCAACCAATTCCCTTGTGGTTCACTTAATTTTTATTCCGGATTATAGTCATGCTTTTGTATTGCTTTGCCACTTGTATGGGTAGTTATGGACTGAACTGTTAGGCATATGCCCTCGGATACGAATCAAAGAATGTATGAGAGAGGGTATTGTACTTGTTATTATGTAAATTCATATCAGAAGACAGATGTTTGTTTCTTTATTTACTAGAAGTCACTGGCAGTCATGAATCATAAATATATATAGAGAAACTAGTCCATGTTTTTGAGAGCAAACATCCCACTCCTTATTGGATAAGGGGATCATCAATAGAAATGTTTATAGCTCAAATACTTAATCATTCTCAAGATGATGAAACTTGACTGAGCGTTAAATTTATGTGGAGACTTGTATAACGTGTTCTATAACTTAGAGAGTGCCTGCCATCACTAATGGTTAGTGGGAGCACACATTGTAGGTATGCTAATGATATTAGTATACTCGAACTGACTCACCCTCGATTCGTCACATAGATTTCACTCTGGGACAGTCAATGATGGAATCGAAAGGTTGTGATAGGTACTCGTGAACCTTCGACTTGAGGATTTAGTAGGTATGTGCTTGTTACGTTAAGATTTCCACTAGATTAGTTCGACCCATAAAGCCGAAACATGGGGATCAACCTCGGCATGCATCTTGGCGGATAAGTATCAGGTTCTACTAAATACCAAGATATGATTCTTTCTCCTATAGGTGAAAAGCTATATGTCCTATGTGGTTATTGGTGGATGAGATCATAAGTCTTTGGCCATAGTATTGGAACTAATTGTATTGGATACATGAGAGCTTGGGGATCTCGATTTGCATTAACTCAGGCATATCATCAAGTACATATAGGTTTTGACTGACTGTGACCCTATAACTTGATTGGTACATTAGAAAGAAGGGTTTGTATGTTTACTGGTATTCACAAAAGAATGGTTCTTGAATGATTCCTATCATTCATTCTCAGTAAGGTTACAGTGTAGACTGCAGGACTGGCTAGGTGTTGCTATAACTCTTTGGATTGTCCCATTGCTTACCGATATTGACCTACCGAGGTGCGCATTAGGGAGATGGCAGAATAATATGAATTGGATCTCTTATTGTGAATTTTAGATATTGGATGTCTTATTTAATTTATTGGATAAATTAAATTGGTCTGGTGAATTAAATAAGTTACTGGGTAATTAATCTAATTCACGAATAATTATATCTTGGAGAGATAATATTTTAATATAATTAATTAATTGGATGAATTAATTGTATTAATTTTTTTTGAGACGAACCAAGGTGCATCAGTCGGACTAGACACTCAACGGGTCGTCTCACGGACCTAACTGAACCAACCACTTATTTTTTTTTCCTTATGCCCCCCCTCGTTTTCTCTTTCCTTGGTGGTGCCTTTTGTCCTCTTATTGGTTAATGGTGAGTTGGTTAGAGAGTGATAAGATAAGATCTTATCATTTTACATCATGGGGTGGGTGTTATACCCATACTTTGTATGAATTGTTGGCGCTGACGTTCCTTCACTATTGTCGTTCTGTAAACACTTGTTGGGATATGTTCGCATTGTTTGGACTTTACAACGGTGTTTTGAGACAGACAGATAGCGTACGCTAGGTCTAAGCTAACGCACGCTATTAATGTTGAGTAGCACAGGCTAGCGTTGGGTCTTAGCGCACGCTAACAGTCCGGACTTGGCAGAGCCAGTAGCTGATTCTGCCCTCTGGACTAGCAGTTAGCGCGCGCTAGGCATGAGCTAACGCATGCTATTCTTGTTGAGTAGCGCGCGCTAGCATCACCCCTAGCACATGCTAACGGGATGAATCGGCAGGGGCAGTGAGGTGTTTCTATTTTCTGGACGAGCAGGTAATGCACGCTGGGCCTGACCCAGCGCACGCTGTAGGTGTTGCGTAGCGTGCGCTAGTGCCCAGATGTAGCACCCGCTAGCGGATTTGGGCAGTGAGTTGGAATTTTTGCAGGATACTAGTTAGCGCACGCTAAGGTGTGGTAGCGCGTGTTAACATCGCAGGTCAGAAGCTACTGGACTACCGAGTGACCCCGTTAGCGCACGCTAACCCTGAATTTTAGCGTACGCTAACCTGGCAGAGTATATAAGAGAGAGTCAACCCCTACTCTTCGTCATTTTACACCTCTTTCACTCATTTCCGATGGGAGAGAACACTAAGGCGATTTGGGGGCATTTAGGGTGATCTTTCATCAACTATCATCATCTTTGGTTGAATAACAAAGATTACACAACATTTAATCCGTTCCTACCTTCCAAATCAAGGTAAATTCCTTAGAACCCTAGTTTTGGGAATTTTTGGGGATTTTCTTAGATTCGTCCGATTTATCCATTTTGGAGCTTGATATCTTTGAGATTATGATGTATCTACCCCGTACCCATGTTTCCCCTACGATTATATAGATGGTTATGTATCTTATTCGGACTTAAGAGGGTTTGTATGATTTCCAAACCTCTAGGTGATTATCCTTGTAGTTTCGTGAATCGTAGGTGGGTTTCAGGAGTTTCTTCGTGTGATTTGAGTATGGATTATCACATTCCTTACGAATCATTTAGGTTCCGGAAGCGCGTTCTTGGACCTACCGAACTTGTATTCTTTTCCTTCCAATTCTCGATGTCTCAAAGGCAAGTATATGTTTATGATTGTATGTTCTCGACTTTGAAAGTAAGGTATATGAATTGTATGATGGTATATATTCACTCTGGGATGAGCCTACGGGTCCTCTGAGGGTTTCATAACCTTTGGTGTGGTTCCGTGAATATTTTGGGTTAACCACTGTGGGAGGGTCCGACGGGGCCTCTGAGAGTTCCGTTGCCTTTGGTACGGTTCCACGGTTAATCACGTCTGTATTGAAATGTGATGTAATGAAATTTAGTTATTTCGGAATACTAGTCTTGAGTTGAGGAAATGATGATTACATTTACTTTATTGTCGAGAAGTATTGTGTTTCATATTCGATATACTTGTACTAGCTATTCGACGGCTAACCCCTTTATGGGGGAAATACTTTTCATGTATTTCAGGATCCAGAAGAGTGGATAAGCACGTACTGGGTCAGCACGAAGATGATGGGCAAGTGTGATGCTGTGTCTTGTCACTGTTATGTTTTGTATTTCCTCCATTCAATGATGTTGTACTTGAATGGTTTTTGAGTACTCGAGTACTGTTTTCGGTTTCCTTGATGTTTTGTCCTGTGTTGCCATGGGATTGATTCTTGGTGTGTTGTATTCGATTTTATTGGATATTACTTTGAATACCAATTTTATTGTCTTCTATTTGATTGTGATTGGACCTTATTGGTCAAAGTTCATAATTCCGTGTGTGAATAGCATTCACAGAGGGGCTCACGACGCTGTAATATACCCCGAATAACTTGGGGGTGTTACAGAATAAGGTATCAGAGCTTAGGTTTATGGATACCTAGGTTGTCGGTCTTTTGGGTCGATTGAGTTATCGTTTGTCTACAGTATCACTACTTTTCCATCATCACAGTGCAACCGGTACGAGTAAGTCCTTTCACTCTTCTTGTATTCTTCCTAATCATTTCACCTTTAAGTTGGTATTCTTGGGAATCAGTCACTTCTTTTTGACGCGCGCTTTGAATTGTACTTACGTTCTTTGTGTGTACTTCAGAATGTCTGCTGGAAGGGGACAGAGGCGAGGCCGTGGACGCAGACGAGGATGTGGCGCGGCCTCTTCCATCAGTTCTGTTGTGGGATCGACTACCCTTAGTTTATCTAACTCAGTGCATCCTGATACCGAGGGTCAACACGACCAATCGACCGGTCAAGGGAATAATGCGGATATTGGAGTTACGAATGTCCTTCAACAATTGGATAACCAGATGACTATCCTGGCCCAAGCCATTCAGCTGAATAATCCTAACCCGACATCGGATACTTTGCTTCAGAATGTGGTCCATATGCATCCTCTGTAGTTCAGCGGTGCTACCGACCCAATGGGTTGGGAGAATTGGCTAGCGGAACTGGAGAAAGTATTTGAAGCGGTTGATTGTTAGGAAGTGACAAAGGTACCGATTGCTCAGTACTTCCTTACCAAGGAAGCCGCGACTTGGTGGAAAGTTATCAAGCCACAGGATCATGCTGTTACATGGGGAGAATTTAAAGAGCTACTGGAGGCTTAGTTTTGTCCTTGGTCACTGAAAGAAGGCAAAATCCAAGCGTTTTTCGAGTCTAAGCCATAGAACATTCCAGTCTCATAGGCGATAGTGGAATACAACCAACAGTTGATCCACTTGAAGAATCAAGTGCGGGATGAGCAGTGACAAGATCCACTACTTTGACATGCGGATGAATATGGATTTACGGCGTTACATGGCCGGGTTTGCTTGCACCACTTTGAAGGAATACCAAGACAGGGCTTTGGCATATGACATGTTAAGCCCCCCACAATGATACTACGGAAGAATCGAAAAGCAAAAGACCGCTGGTAATTTTTTTGGCTCTAAAGGTGGCAACTTCCAAAGACCTCAGGCAGCTTCTGTTAGAGGGAAGAAGAGTTTTCGTCCTGCTCCGGGCACCTCAACTCGCCCAGTAACCTGTTTTAATTGTGGTCGTCCAGGCCACATCAATCTGTAGTGCAACTTCCCACCTTTGAAGTGTCACACTTGTGGACAGATGGGACATAGGACAACTTATTACCCCGAACAAGATCAGACTCTGGAAACTCGGGCTTCTGCCCCAACGCCTATAGATCAGAGTATGAATCAGCGGAAACCAGTTAGTCAGTCACAGCATAGTTACGGCAGAGGCTAGGGATGGAGTCAGAATGCTATAAGGGGATATTATAGCATCGGTTCGGCACACCCATGAGTCTACGAGATGCGTCAAGCAAACGAATTCGATGCTGCAGTGGCCTCAGCTACCATTCATATCCTATCTCATCCAGTTCGTGTACTTTTTGATTCGGGTGCTACACATTCTTTCATCTCCTTGGAGTGTGTACGCTGTTTGAATATAAATTGTATGACTGCTTGCGATCCTTTCATTATGAAACTGCCTAGCAGGGATAGAATCATGGGGAATCGGGAGATTAGAGATTTTCTAGTGAATATAGCCGGTATAGATTGATTGTCGAATTTGATTGTGGTTGATATGGAGGGCGAGGGTGTGATCCTCGGCAAGGATTGGCTTGATAGTCACCAAGCGATTATGAATTACTGCACTAAGGTTATCACTATGATGACTAAAGACGGTTTCAAGTACTCATTTATGGGACGTAAATCGGGCCAACCTAAGTTGCTTATCAGCGCCATGAAGGCCGTAAAACTCTTGAATAAAGGTTGCACGGGCTATTGGTGTTATGCTTTGAAGTCAGAAGGGAACGAAGTCGATTTCTCTTCGATTCCTGTTGTTAATGAGTATCCAGAAATTTTTCCATATGACCTCCTGGGATTACCGCCGGATCGAGAGATAGAACTTCTGTGGACTTGAGCCTGGCGCGGATCCGATTTCTAAGGCGCCGTATCAGATGGCACCTTCCGAGATGCAAGAGTTGAATAATCAGTTGGGAGAACTATTGGAGAAAGGGTACATCAGACTGAGCGCTTCGCCTTGGGGCGCGCGTCTTCTTTTTGTGAGGAAGAAGGATGGTTCACTACGTTTATGCATTGATTACCATGAACTAAACAACTGACCATCAAGAACAAGTATCCTTTTGCCTCGTATAGATGATTTATTTGATCAGTTGCTAGGAGCCACAGTATTCTCAAAAATTAATTTGAGATCAGGATACTATCAGCTCCGGGTGAAAGAGTCCGACGTTCCGAAGACTGTGTTTCGGACGAGGTCCGGACATTATGAATTTGTGGTCATGCCTTTTGGATTGACTAATGAACCGGTCGTATTCATGAAACTAATGAACAATATATTCATCGACTACCTGGACAGATGTGTAGTCGTCTTTATTGATGACATCTTGATTTATTCTCGGGATGAGGAGGAACATGCCCGACACTTGCGTTTGATACTAGATGTTTTGAGAGCAGAACACATTTACGTGAAGTTTCAAAATGAGTTCTGGTTGAAAGAAGTTATGTTTATCGGCCATGTGGTTTCGGCCGAAGGGGTTCGTGTAGACCCGCAGAAGATTGAGGCAGTGCTAGATTGGGCACCACCTAAAAATGTTAAAGAAATAGGTAGCATTTTGGATCTTGCTGGGTACTACCGTCGGTTTGTCGAGGTGTTCTCGAAACTTGCTCGGCCGCTTACGCAATTACTTTAGAAAACAGAAAAGTTTGTTTGGACGGCTGAGAGACAGCAGAGCTTCGATGAGCTGAAGAGACATTTGACCTCAGCGCCGATTTTAGATTTACCACAGGGCAGTGAAGGATTTACAGTTTATAGCGACTCTTCGGGACAAGGGCTTGGATGTGTGCTTATGCAGCATGATAAAACGATAGCTTTTGCATCACGGTAGTTGAAAATGTATGAGATGAACTATCCTACTCACGATTTGAGTTGGCCGCAATTGTGTTCGCACTTAATATTTGGCGGCATTATTTGTATGGCTCTCCCCATTGGATTTATACCGATCATAAGAGTTTGAAGTATATTTTCAGTTAGAAAGAGCTAAATATGAGGCAGAGGCGTTGGTTGGAATTGATCAAGGATTACGATTTGAAAATTCTTTACCATCCGGGAAAGGCCAATGTCATCGCGAGCGCTTTGAGCCGCAAATCGGCATCGCTTCAGATGCTCGAGGTTCTTACATCTCAGACGAAGATTCGTCAGGATTTAATTGAGCAAGGGATAGAAGTTTGGCTTCAAAGAGTGCAGGGGCAGTTGTGTACTCTCAAAATTACTTCGTCCTTGGTTGACGACTTCAAAGGGAAACAGTGGAGTGACACGATGATCTCTCAACTGAAGGAAGATGTAATTAAAGGAAAAGCCCCTGGTTTTATGGTCCATGACGATAGTATTTTAAGATTTCAGGGCAGACTTTATGTTCCGAATGATCTAGAGTTGAGGAAGAGTATTCTACGAGAAGCCCATGCTACGCCTTACTCTATCCACCCCAGAGCGAGTAAGATGTATAAACACTTGAAGCGAAATTTTTGGTGGAATAATATGAAGAAAGATGTCACAGAGTTTGTACTGCAGTGTCTGACGTGTCAACAAGTCAAGATTGAACATCAATGACCGACGGGGTTGTTGAGGCCGCTTCCCATCCCCGAGTGGAAGTGGGAAGATATCTCTATGGATTTTATCATTGGGATGCTGAGAACTAGGGCCAGAATGAAAATGATTTGGGTAATCGTCGATCAATTTACCAAGTCTGCACACTTCCTGGGTATTAAGGATACTTGGGGACCGGAGAGATTAACCTTTATAGCTGAGATTGTGAGATTGCATGGTGCCCGTAAGACTATTGTTTCCGATCTAGATGGTCACTTCGTATCGCATTTTTGGTAAGCCGTTTATCAGGCTTTGGGTATCGAGTTGATATTGAGCACATCTTTTCATCCTCAATCAGACGGTCAGACGGAGCATACGATTCAGATGTTGGAGGATATGTTGCGGGCTTGTGCCCTAGACTGGAGTAATGAATGGGAACTTCGCTTGCCGTTAATCGAGTTTGCCTACAATAATAGTTGGCATGCGTCGATCAAGATGGCACCTTTCGAGGCACTCTATGGTAGGCGGTGTAGATTGCTGTTATGTTGGGATGAGGCTTCAGAGCTAGTCGTAACGGAACCGGATATGTTGTTGGAGACTAAGGAGAAGGTTTCTATTATTAGGGACGGGTTGTTGACTGCCCAGAGCCATCAGAAATCTTATGCTGATACTCGTCGTCGACCTTTAGAATTCGAAGTGATAGACCATGTTCTACTCAAGGTGTCGCCGACCAAAGGAGTTTTCCGCTTCGAGAAAAAGGGGAAACTTAGTCCAAGGTATATTGGACCTTTTGAAATTTTGGACAAGGTTGGAGACTTAGATTATCGCTTGGCGTTGCCTCCATCCTTTAGTCATGTCCATAGCATTTTTCATGTGTCTTGGTTGAGGAAGTAAGTGCTGGATCCAAGTCATGTTATCGAATATAGTGAGATTGACGTAGACGAGGATGTTACCTTTCCGGAGAGACCGGTGAAGATCCTTGAACGTCGTGAGAAGTAGCTTCGGCACAAAACCATCCCGTTGGTTAAAGTGCAATGTTCGAGACATGGGGTCGAGGAGGCGACTTGGGAGACGGAAGAGAAGATGCGATCGGAATACCTCGAACTTTTTATTTCTTAAGTTTCGGGACGAAACTTCTTTTTAGAGGGGGAGAATGTAATGCCCATACTTTATATGAATTGTTGGCTCTGACGTTCCTTCACTATTGTCGCTCTGTAAACACTTATTGGGATGTTGTTGATATTTATTTTAGAGCTTCGTACCTTTCGGATCATGTTCGTATTGTTTGGACCTTACGGCGGTGTATTGAGACAGGCATATAGCGTATGCTAGGCCTAAGCTAACGCACGCTAATAAGAGACAATTAGCGCACGCTACCAAGGCACGTAGCGTACACTATCGATGCAGGCAACGGGTACTGGACTACCCGGTAAACCCGCTAGCGCACGCTAAACTGAGTTTACTATATATTGGACAGTTTAGCCCCATTCGTCATTTCATCATATCTCTTCCTCCTCCCATCGGTTTTGGGCGATTTTGGGCATTTCGTGAAGTGTTCCTCGAGCTGCATTCAACTATCATCATTTTCAAGCTTCTAGTTCGGATTAATCATCATTTAATCTTCTCCATCACACCAAATCAAGGTAACTTTGCTTGAATCTAAAATTTTGGGATTTGAGTGTTTTCATTCCGATCTCTTCAAGTTAGCATAATATTATGGTGGAATATGTTGGATATGGATTATCTACCTTGGATACATTTGTTTCTATGGATTTATTGGTATATTTGTCAGAGTTGTTGAATATTTGGAGAATTATTCAAGAACACCCTAAGGGTTGACTTTGGGATTTTTGGGGTTTCGACTAGATGTTATCGTAATCTCTAATGGAGTATTCCTATTGGATTATTTGATTATATTGATGATGTTTTGTTGGGGTTGAACTACTCATTTGAAGGTTGGTTTCGATATATTTGGGGTTGGTTGTAATCAATGGAAGAATGTTTGCAACGTATTTGTTAGAATGCCCCAATGAGTTTGGTTATTGTTGTATCGACTTTTGAGTTGGTTATAATCGTACTTGATACGTATATTGAGCGTTTGTTGGTAATTATGTTATTCAAGGTTGTTCGAGCGACCGATAATTCTATTAAGGACATTTGTACGAGGGAGGACATTTCATCACTGGTATTGAGGCAAGTTAATTCTTGCTCGGTTAAAAGGATACTCATTCCTTTCGTTGTTGTTCATTCATATTCATAATTCATTCACGGTATGTTAATCATGTTGAGATTTGTAATTATCAAACTAATCATTCATTTCAGGAGGAAGGACGATTCCAATCATTTCAGTGAGCTATCATTCATTTCATTATTATTTCATCTCGGTGAGTCATTCTTGACCCTTGTCGATTTGCTATTCATTGATATTCATCATGGTCACTTTTTTTCTTGTGACCTTCAGGGTTCATATTGCGTGGCCGGTGTAATACCCGATTGTAATTCAGTCATTATCATTCAGTAATTGTCACTCAGTAATTAATCACTCATTAATGATCATTCATCGTTCATATTCATTCATTGTATTCACCGATCAGAGTATTTGTATCGTGCATCAGTTATTATTCATCTTTATACCTAGTTGGAGGATCGAACCATGGTTATCATCATTATCTTCGTCGTAATGGGATGTGTGTGAGGAGTAGCGCACGCTACATACTTTCTTTAGCGCGCGCTATTTGAGTACGGGTAGCGCACGCTGCCTCTCATCATTAGCGCACGCTAGCGTGGTTCAGGCAGACAGTCCAAAAGGTACTGGATTGCAGTTGAGTTGTAGTAGCGCACGCTACGAATGGTAAGTAGCGCGCGCTAGTGAGTTCGGATAGCGCACGCTATGCTAGCAGTATAGCGCGTGCTAAGGCCGATCAGGCAGAGTCCAGTGGGTACTGGACTGATTTGGAGTAATTCATAGCGTACGCTATGAATGGATATTAGTGTACGCTAATGGTGTAGTAGCGCACGCTGCATTTTGGGTGTAGCGTACGCTATCGCGAACAGATTAGAGAACTGGAGGTTCTGGACTCCAGTAACTAGGCATCAGATATCAGTTAGCGCACTCTAACTTTTTGGGTTAACGCACGCTATCGGGAGGAGTTAGCGCACACTAACGAGTCAGTCAGAGCTCACTGGACTGTCCGGTTAACTCGCTGGTGCATGCTAAATATGAGGGCTTAGCGTGCGCTAAGCTGGAACAGTATAAATAGGACAGTCAACCCAGGTTTCGTCATTTCTCACTTCTCACTTCGTTTTTGGGCGATTCCGGGTGTTTTTGGGTGATTTGGAAGAATCTCTTCGAGCTGAACCTATCATCATCTTCAAGTTTCTGAGTTGGATTAATCATCATTTCATCCTCTTCAACACATCAAATCATGGTAATTATTTCTTGGATCTAGAATTTCGGATTTTGAGTATTTTCCTTCCGATCTCTTCGTGTAAGCTTGGATTTATGTTGGAACATGTTAGATATGGATTATCTACCTTGGATAAATGTATTCCTATGGATTTATTGATATGTTTTTCGGATTTGATGAACATTTGCAGAATTAATCAAGAACCCTTGATGTTGACTTTAGTTATTTTTGGGGGTTTCCGATTATAATTGTCGTAACTTCGAGTTGTGGTTTCCTATTGGAATATTGATATCATTGAAGGTGTTTTGTTGGATTGAACTACTCATTTTGGAGTTGATTTCGATATATTTGGGTTTTGTTTATAATCAAGGGTTGATGTTCGCTAAGTGGTTGTTTGAATGCCTCAATGAGTTTGGATATTGTTGTATCGACCTTTGAGTTAGTCGTAATTCATGCTTGATACGTATATTGAGCGGATTATCGGTAATTGTGTTATTCAAGGTTGTTCGAGCGACCAACATCTCATTTTAGGACGTTGTTCGAGGAAGGACATTCTTCACCGGTGTTGAGTAAGTTAATTCTTACTCGGTTAAAAGGATATTCATTCCTTTCGTTGTTGTTCATTCATAATCATAATTCATTCATAATGTATTAACCGTATTGAGACTTGTAATTGTCAAATAATCACTTCATTCACAAGGAACAACGGTTCCAATCATTCTATTGAGCTCTCATTCATTTCACTATCATTTCATCTCGGTGAGTCATTCTTGACTTCGTCGGATTGTTTCATTAATATTCTTCATGGTCATTCTTGTCCATATGACCTTCTGGGTTCACATTGCGTGGTCGGGTGGGGATGTGTGGAATTTTTAGTCGGGCACGTGATAGTCATGTGATTGGGTTCACCGACACATTGGACTGTGCACACGGTAACGTACCTCCGTGAGACTAATTAGGTACAAGGGCGGGTGTGTCCGGACACTCATCTTTTGCACTTGCACATACCATTACGGGTGTACACTACAACAAAAAAGGTCTTTGACAACATTTTTTAAACGTTGTAATAGGTTTTTGACAACGTTTCTTAAAACGTTGTCTTAGGTCCATCTATATGACAACGTTCTTTAAACGTTGCGGAAACGTTGTTGTAATAGTGATTCCGTTTTTTGTTAAAAACCTTTAACAACGTTTTGTAAACGTTGTTACTAACTTCAACAACATTTATTTAAACGTTGTAATAGGTTTTTGACAACGTTTTTTAAACGTTGTTAATAAGTTCCACAACGTTTTTTCAAACGTTGTCTTTGAGTATTCACAATGTTTGTATAAAACGTTGTATAAAGTTATTTTTCTAAAAAAAATATCCACCCCCAAATTCACCTATTGCACCTACTACATTTTTTTAATTTTTTCTCCTACTTGCTTCACCAATAGATTTCAAAGCAAAACAAAATTGTAACAATTAGTTTACCAACACCAGTAAAAAAATTGATGTAACAAAATGCATTAAATGGTTCACTTAATTTTCAAGCTCAAAAGACATAACTAGCTGCATGTCAATTGAACATCATAAACAAAAAGAAAACTCATAAAACCGGAAGATTCGGTCGTATTAAGCTACAAAAAGTATAGCTACGAAAGAATCAGTTTAAAAACATATGCTTATGTATAAGATTGACGGAGAAGAAGGAACCCGTTTCAGCCGAGGATGTAGATGAGGTCATGGCCGCAACCCTCGAGGCAGTCTATATTGAAACCAACTTGTCTGATTGTTATAGTCTACTCAAAAGAAAACCATTAGCTGCCATCGCGAACTGATTTTTAGGATGTGCTGTTAAACACGCTAATAACATTCATAGAGCTCCAGAAAACATAAACAGAAGTCCTAACAAGACAAAACTAGATGTAAACTTAAATTAAAAGTTCAGTAACAAAATATCATACCATAATCAGACTTCTCCAATCGGTGTGAGAGCCGACACAGCTCAATTTTGTGGAACACCTTGTTCTCATACTCTTCGAGCCGTTTCTGAATCGCTATGACAAAATGAGGGAAGGAGAGAGAAAGACAAAGTTATCCTAATGCATGCTGCAGACAGAAAATCATGAAGACAAAGATAACAAGAATCGTACCATAATATTCGTCATCACGAACGAGCTGAGCAAACCTTGGGTGCTATTATACCTTTAAGGGACCAAGCATGGAACAAACTATGACTACGGGGCTTCAAAAATAGTGTTCTAGGCGCACACACCATTAGGATACCCTCGGAAAAGGCCACTGAGATTATCAACAGTAACTATATATTTTAGTTTACTAGTTCATTATGAAATTCTCTGACAAACTGAATATTTTTAAATCATACATTTTAGTTATTTTCATAACTGACACGATCTAGAAAGTGACGCGATTATTTTCTAAACCGGTTCCGAAATAATCGATTTAGAAAGTGAGTTTTCTACATTGGTTTCTTGCAACCACTACAGCATCCAGTCATATGAAATAACTCCCACTTCCTCAAAGCTAACCATACTACCTGCTTAGGCTGACCATTCTTGCCACCTATAGTTGTCACAATTATGTGCCCCGTCTCCGTCCCATTACCATCTACTACTGTTGCTTCCATTTCCTGCAACCAACATCAACACTAAAAATGATTATATCAGCAGGTAAAAGTTACAAACACCATAGAGAAAATCTTCGAAGATTAAACCTTCTCCACTTTCTCATCCTTGATTTTCATCTCATTGATTTCTTCTGGGAGTTTGTCCACAAGCATTGCATCGCATTTCGGCTCCTCAGCCGCAACACCAACCGTAGCCATACCTCGAAACCCAAAAATCTCACACTTGTACACTTTAGCTCAAATTAAAACTCCTCCGCTCTCAAACCCTAACACGAACCAAAAAAAAAATAATGAACACATAAATGAGAAATCAGAGACAAAATTTCACCAAATTAATCTTTATAACGAACAATGCATGACCAAAACATAACGCTAGAGTAGCATTTCATGAAGAAATTCATGAAAAAAACAAGAGGCGCATGTAAAAATCTCGAGATATTGTTTCCCTCGACAAAGACAAATTTTTCGAACTCATCGTCGTCATAGTAGTACTACTTTTCATCACATCTTCATCTCTTGGCCTTTTTTTACCTAGTAGTAGTAATTTCTTCTCCCCCTCCTCCACTTGCATTTCCTTATCCAGTAAAAATAACTGATTCTGCTCTTCTTGTTTAGCCTCAAATTCTTTTGAAGAATTGCAAAACAAAATCTCTGCAAAACGAAACCAATAAACTTTATGAACTATTGTTCAAGATACATATTTGATCATATAATGGCATCGGCCAAGTGACGCGCCAACTTGATGCGCTTTGGCGCCACATTCATATTCCACTGCCGTTGATGAATGACAAGTGTACAAGATGATATCACAATCGTCTTGTGTTATTCATCCAATGCAGTCGAATATATAATTTTGGGTGATGATTTTTTTTTTTTTGGTAATTAGACAAAAAAACCTTTGAAGTAGTTTTCTCTAACAATTATACACATTTACCTGGACTTAAAGAATGGTTTTGGCCAAGTTCAAGAGATGAACAAAAAGGATCATTATATAGAAACATCTCTGCCAGAGGATCGGCATCGACTACACTATTTTCCGTCTTAAGAAATTGATCACAGTCGAAATCCCACTAACTCAAATCATAAAGTCCATTGGTTTCAACCCTGCCAAATACAATACAAACACAAGTTATAATGTTGTTACACAGTTTATTTTTTATTTTAGTTTTATTATGGACTAATAATAATTATTATGTCTCGAAGTTGATAAATTAAACAGGATTGAGACATTATCAGTAGTATATCAGCACCTGAAATCAAGAGAAGGCAGTTGGGAAGGAAATGAGAAAGCATCTTCTTCGCACACTCCTTGTTTTGCAGTAAATAGTTGGTTATAACTTGACCATATACTCATATTGTTGTTCACACCACCATAATCAGTTTCCATCTATCTATCTCGTGGAAATTTGGAAATAGATAGTCTCTCTCTCTCTCTCTCTATGTGTGTGTTTGGTGTGATGTTGAAAATTCTGGTTGCATGATTAAAATAAAATGCTTGCATGATTCCACAGAAACCGTACTATTAAAACCAACCAAGGTACAAAGTATACCGCTCTAGGGTAAAGGCGAACATCAGCCTCCATGTCACTACCCTCGGAAATGGTCTATGCAGATTGTGAATTGCCATCTGATAAAATTGTCTCCTCGGAAGTGGCTGATGCGGCCTGGGCTGATTGCCAGACAGTATTGGCCACCTCAGCTTCGGCAGCCGACGCCTCAGCCAGTTTCTCCATAGAATTTCTATCCATACTGCAGGAAAATAAAACTAAATTAAGTAATTACTGCGATCACTTCATATAAACCAGAAATAAGATGGAATGAACAATATATATGATTTATATGCCTGACATCCTTTGCATGAGAACAGATAATGTCACAAGGCTCATGCTTTGGCCTGTTTACAAGCAAGATGGATATAATGAAAGTAATATTTCATCTCTTTTCAGGATAAAGAGTGAACTACAAAAACTACCTTAATTAGAAAAAATAATTAGAGGTTTTGGAAAATTATAAAAACCCTTGAAGTTTGATTCTCTATTATACTTATCCCTTCATAAGCAAAAGTATCTCAAACATCCCCCGACCGTTTGTCAAATTATTACATCTAGCCCCTTTACATTTAACAAAGGATCAAACCTTAGGGGTCATTTTTTTTAATTTTAGAACTTCTTTAGATTTTTCTTTGTGATTATCCCAAACCTCAGGAGTAGTTTTGTTATTCACCCTTAAATATATAACTAACCAGTATTCTTCTGTCATTTCTTTCAGGCGGGTTTCAAGCTTTTGGAAAACTTGAGTTTTCTCAAACTCCTGTTTGTTGTGGGTAGGCTCAATAAAATTTGCTTCTAAAACACCTGCCATGTATGTCATTTAGCATAATATTGATGCAATCTGGACAAAAGATAAAAAGCGACGGCAATATATAGAATTCTTACCCACAACCCCTCTGCCTCTGCTGTCGGCAAACGTTACGACATGCCAAAATGGCTGCAAGGGAAGAGACAAGGACAAGGATGTATGATGTAGACCAGTAAAGTAAATTACAAGCTTAGTAATCTTTCTAGTTCTTTTACATTTGGCTTTTCTCCCTTTTTAAGAAGTCAAAAGGACCAGGACCAATCTTTAGTCATCATTGTAGACATTGTAGAGCAAAAATATAACTAGATTTCATTAATCATACACCATTACCTTTATCTTCAGGAGAATATCAACCATATTAACAGAACACAGTTCAGGTGGCTTTTAACTTAAGAGGACAGAGAAAGGTTATGAAATATTAAGAGTGCTTTTTAAGCCATCTGATTTCCCGCATCATAACCTTTTAAAAACAAACAACCAAAGAAAAAAATTATCTTGTATATAATGAAGTGAACTTTCTAATAGATGGGAGGAACAGAAATAACACCAAGTGGACTAGAAAGTTGATATACCTTTCCCCTCATCCTTTATCCGGGCTTGGGACCGGCAATGCAATGCAATATATAACAATTGCATTGGCGGAGTTAAAAAGGGGTTAGTTAATAAGTCGGGCAAACATCTTAAAAAAACAAGTAATACCAAGTTCTAAATGTTTAACAATAAACCAACATAGGACACATATTGTGCATCAAAATAGAAATCCGAAATAGAAGTCCAGACATAAGATTCTTAACTAATTAAAAGAAACGAATTCCTTAGGCCATGCGGTCGTACTCCCAACTGCATCCGCGATGACTGACATATCTGAGTTAGGCCTCCACAAATCAGCATTAGGAACCAAAGCTACTTGAACCCAAACCTTCCAAGCATCATTTCCAACGGGAACACCGTGCACCATAGCATTAGGATCCGTGGATGCAATTGTAGCTTCAGCAAGAACCTTCTTTCGCCAATCCAATAATTTGCATTTGCGATCAACAGTGAAACTTGTACGGGCATCTATTGAAGTTGAACCATAACAATCACGAACATTAGAGCTACCATTATGTGACGACGGAGTGGGTGACTTCCCATTCAAATTTTCCCTTGAACCAATACTATGCAAATGCGGAGAGGCCATGTTTGAATTTGCTTTCTCCTTTGACGCGAAACCCTAGGAACAATCACGAGTTAACATGTAAGTGAAAACTATAAATAACTCTAAAAACAATGTGATTGGCTACAAAATACTTGCCTGCATACGCATAAAGTGTCTCATCTCCGCCATTTCATTTTCTAAATGTTCAAACTTCTCCATTTTTTTATTCAGTTCTGAAACTTGATTCTCAAGTGCTTGGACTTTCTTTGAACTATGCATGTGGATACCTATTTTTGATGGGGTAATACCAAATCCCATCCCTCTAACTCTTCCATTTCTCTCGGGCCCGAGTATTTGAGAGAGTGCGTCCTCATTAATTGATGTCAAATGGGAGGTTTGAGAGGATGTGATCTCTTGTATTTTACTCTTGAAAATTAGTAAACAAACAAGTAATAATTGATAAATTAGGCAAAATACTCCCTCCGTCCCAAAATAATCTTATATTTTTTCTTTATTGTTACTACAATTGAACTTTGAGAAATAAACATGGATTGATTTGATTATAATATCAATAACAAGTTTTTGTATTTTTAATAGGATAGTTAAATCAACCTAAAATAATTACTCAAAGTTCATTCGTAGTAATGACATAAAAGATTGGCATTTTGGGCGGAGGGAGTAAAAAAATAAAGTATGATTTAGTTGAAATGTCACTTACCACACAATCGGCAATAAATGGAGTTGGTACTTCACCATTCTTTTTAGTGTGTGCTTTACACCAAATATCTTCTCTCCTTAGAGGCTTTTCTAGATTCTCCTTTCTCTAAAAAGAATAAGTACTATTTAAGTTAAAATACAAAACTGAAAATATGTAATAATCACGTGAGGTGGGATGGAAGGAGTATTGATCAATTTATAGAAAGTTACCATTTCATCCTCTAGTCGAGCATACCCCTTCCGACTCATTGTATGTGGGGCATGATTGTTCGCCCTAATCTCCTTATACATTTTGCTCTTCACCTACGCCATTTCTTATGTTACAAACAAAAAATATACAACATAAACTAATTATAAAAAACTGATTTTACCTCAAATTCATTTGATAACTTTTCTGCGATAAAAGTGCTCCACTATTCAAGAGATATGTTATCTGGTTTAAGGGCTGCAAATTTTGACCTTTATCTCGCATTTTTGATGCATCTCTAAGGGATTCTATCAGCTTCGATTTAGACTGCCTCCAACGAGTGCCCATTTGTTGAATAATAAGCTTCTCGTGCATGTCATCAATCTTGAATCTCCCCTGTACATAAACATCATATCACAAACAAGGGAACATGTACACTTTAATTTTTATGTTCAAACCCAATTAAATATATTATCATTACCTTGACACATGTCCACAAATCTTTCTTTGTTTCATTAGGAACTTTCCTCCAATCATCAATATTGACCGGTACAAATTGTCGTGCTAAAGCACCCAAGAATGAAGATAACCACTCGGAATGCTCACCGATAGGCTGTCCTCTTTCATTGAAATCCACCTCTATTAGTTCCGTAGGATTTGAGCATAACTCTCTCAACCTTGTTGGGCCTCTTTTTTTCTTTCCCAATGCCTCTTGTTCTTCAACCAACTGCTCTTCACATGTATATTCATTAGGAACTTCAGTAGAAACACGTTCAGGAGAGGGATTCGACCCTCTTTCACAAATTCGAATGCATTCGTTCCCTTGTTGTTGCGAAATTGCAACCGATGCTAAATGTATTTTCTTCAAGCGCCTAGTCCCCTTTCTTGAACTCTGCATAGATCATTGTAAAGTTAGTAAACACAATATTTGTACGTATATATTTAATAACTAATTCAGTTTAAATCTGCATTGAAAGTGTACTGTTTAAATCTGCATTGAAAAATCTGGGACATGGAACTGATTTTCAGTGTCTAATGTGAAATATCTGCATTGAAAAATCCCCTTTCTATCTTGGACATGGAACTGATTTTAAAATCTGCTTTGAAAAAATCTGGGACATGGAACTGATTTTCACAGTGTACTGATTTTAAAATCTGCTTTGAAAAAATCTGGGACATGGAACTGATTTCACAGTGTACTGTTTAAATCTGCATTGAACAATCTGGGACATGGAACTGATTTTCAGTGTCTAATGTGAAAAATCTGCATTGAAAAATCCCCTTTCTATCTTGGACATGGAACTGATTTAAAATCTGCTTTGAAAAAATGCAATAAACAAACATAATGACACTATTGTTAGCATTTGGGACTGAGGGAGTATATATTTTATAACTAAAAACAATGACATACACATGTAAAATCATTATGGTAACACTAACTCTTACCTCTATCCCATCATTACCCATTGTGATCACGTCGACAAACTTTGATAGAGTTATCTAAAGATCCTCCTACTCAGCCTCTACCTGTTATATGGAAGAAAAGCAATCAAATAATTTTGTAAATATGTTAGTACAAGTAATGTAATAAACAAACATAATGACACTATAATTAAGAAAAAATAGTCATAATAACATAAATACTTATCAAATATACCAATTTGTCATCACATCCCACTCTTGCGCAAGTACTATCTTGGCAATCATCGGTTTTATCAAGCAAAGATACATCAAGTGGATTACACGACAATTCATTATTCTCATCATCACTCTTATCATAGATCTCCATATCATGATAGCCCCTTGGTGGTGGTCTGACAGCAACTTGCCAATTAGATGTTTTGCTTTCTCTCCAATAGAATACTTGTGAGGCTTGCGTTGCTAGTATAAAAGGATCTCCTTTAAATTGATCTTGAAATTGAGCAAAGTTGACTAATGTAAATCCATCTTCAACCTTCACTCCATGATAGATATTTTCCCAATCACACTTAAATAAGGGAATCTGAAACATAAGATAGTCCAACACTATAATGTTACGCAAGATCCCGTAATGACCTATTGTGTTGCTACTAGATTGGCAATTCTCATTTGGACCAGATTGACGTATTGTAGTTGCTTCAAGTGAAACACCACTATTCTGTGTGGACTTTTCGGTGTCCTTGGTACGAAATCGACGACCATTTATTATATAGCCAGAAAATGAGAGCGCTTGCATTCTAGGCCCATATGATAACCACTTTATTGTTTCAGGAACTTCTACTTCGCCTGAGGCTATTTGGTCTTTAACCTGTATATTTATTTTAAATAAATAACATACTTATTCACAATGTATAAACTAATAAAGTCCAAATAATATGTAAAAAAACCTTTTTTGTAAACGAACTAGAGAAAGTGTCTGAATGCATCTTTGAAAGTTGATCATCGGATAGATCAGTATGTAACATCTTCAACTCTTCCATATGCATCCTAAAAACAAATAATGTGAAAATATTCCTAAGAAACAAACTAGACAAAATTGCATATAACTTAAACTTACACTTCATATGGTTCCACTTCTGCCGTATTAAACAACACATATCGATGACCATTTTGCATGTCTTCATTAGATAATGTAGTATGCTCTCCTTTAGAAATTGGTCGTCCTTCAAATGTGTTTTCATTTTGGTATTCCTCATTGCGTTTATGTGTTTCAAATAGTGCACAACTTTCCTTAATGTACTCACAACAAAATCGTATGGATTCTTCGGCAAGATAGCCTTCACATATGCATCCTTCGGGTCGTGCAGGATTTCAAACATATTCCTTGCACGGCTTCATAAATCTAAAAATATTGGATATAAATTAGGAAGGAAAATATCATTCAAGCCTATTATCAGATAATAAATGGATATCAAATACCTTTCAAACGGGTACATCCAATGAAATTGATTTTATCCACAAAGACGAGTTTCTCGGCCTAAATGTATTGTCAAGTGAATCATAATATCAAAGAATGAAGGAGGAAAATATCTTTCAAGCATGCACAATGTATCAATTATCTCCTGTTCTGCAGCTTCAATTTTTTCGACATCAACCACTCGTTGGCTTATATCATATAAAAATGAACAGAAACGAAGTAATGCATTTCTTGGCCCTTTTGGTAGAAGTCCTATCAATGCGACCGGCAATAACTGTTGCATCAATACATGGTAATCATGGGACTTGAGTCCAAGTATCTTGTCATTCTGTGCAAAACTGTTTGCAATATTAGAGCTATACCCGTCGGGAACTTTCAAATTTCTTAGTCGCCAATAAAATGTCTCTATCTCAGAACTTGTTAACGTATGTTGGCCTGGTGGAAGGGCTAACTTACTATTCTCATCAAGCCTTGGGTGCAACTCTGGCCGAATTCCCATACTTTCCAAGTCTTTACGAGCACTATGGCCATCTTTTGATCTTCCTTTTATATCAAGCAAAGTGCACAGCAAACTCTCACCACAATTTTTTTCGATGTGCATTAAATCCAAACAGTGACGTACCAACAAATGCTAAAAAATAAGATATTTTATTAGTTATCACCTAGCTATTAACTATATCATTATATTGAATTAACATTAAAGCACAAAATTTGTTATACCTCGTAATATGGCAACTCAAAAAAAATTGATTTTTTCTTCCAATTCAGGACATTAACTTTCTTTATAATCTTCCTCCTCCTTTTCTTCTTTCTCTTACCTTTTGCCCTTCCTTGTCTCGGTTCTTCATCACTGCTCATTTCATCCCATTTTCCAAAATCATTTTCAATCCCATTAACAACTGCTAAAATTTCAGAACCAGACAATATATCAGGTTTCCCCCTCTTCTCATGGGTTCCATCAAACCAACTCTTCTTCTTTCCGTAAGGATGATTGGGTATAAGAAACCGTCGATGACTCATATACGCACACTTGTGACTGTGAGGTAGATAAATTGAACAAGTATTAGCACCACAAATAGGACATGCCATCTTACCCTTAGTAGTGTAATATCCGCATTTTTTTTCTTTCCCTTGTAATTGTATTTCCGGTGTAATTCTCGATTTTAGTGACCCTCGTGTATCCGTCAGTGTAACTTTTCCGTTATCTTTTAATCTGACTCTCGTAATTGTTGTGCGGAACCGCCGTTTCGGGGTTGCCGTGGATTCATTCTATGCTATGATGCGTTTTGAGGTGTTCCGTTTGACGTTTCGTTCATATTCCGGTATTTTGGGTCGTTTATATTCTGTATCTAGCGCACGCTAAATTTCCTGTATAGCGCACGCTAGAAATCCATTAGTAGCGCACGCTACGGGTGATGCGTAGCGCACGCTAACGATTTAGCCCTGGGAGTGGCAGGTCAACTCCCCGCCCTCTGGACGCTCGGATTAGCGCACGCTCTCTTGTCTAGCGCACGCTAATGTCGGGAGACTAGCGCACGTTAAGTTGTTCAAGCGCGCGCTAGTGTATTTGTCCAAGATCTTGGGCGGTTTACTACTGAACTCAATCAGAGGCTAGTTAGCGCACGCTACGCCTATATGGTAGCGCACGCTAACGGGTCAGGTGAGTTTGGGCATTTGGCTACTGGACTCGGCTGATGTCCAGGTAGCGCACGCTATTGGTCCATAGCGCGCGCTACCGAGAGGTTATTAGCGCACGCTACGTTTCGAGTAGCGCACGCTAACGGCCAAAAGTTTAGCTACCGGATCGACGCTAATTAGTTTGGCTGTAATTTCTCCTCGTTAGCGCACGCTAACCTTAAAGGATTAGCGCACGCTAACACTCCCTGGCTATATAAACCAGGGAGTTGACCGAGATAGTCACAAATCCTCATTTCTCTCCTTCTTCCGCGGCCGAGCGACTCCAGAGGCGATTTGAGGCGATTTTCTTCTTCCAATCACTTCAGAGATTCTTTTGCTTGAATTCTTGGTGTAGATTAACATCATCCACTTGTGTTTCTCATCCTAAATCCAAGGTAAATCTCTTAGAACCCTACTTTTCGATAAATTGGGGGTTTTGGGATTTTCTTCCGATCCGTTCCGTTTTGTTGATGAAATCATGCGGAATATGATTAATCTTGTTGGTATTCTTAGTTTCCCTATGGATTCATGGTATATTTCGTGATTTTTACGGAATCGAGAGGGTTTGGTTGTGGTCCGCCCTCGTTGTTGTTTATATACGAATATATATGAATCGTAGGCGGGTTTTCGGGTGTATTCCAATTCCATATTCGTTTAGAAATGGTTGTGATTGTATTCTTCGAATCGTTAGGTTCGGTTTCATTGGTTCCTAGCGTTCGTCGGTGACTTTCCTTTCGTTCTTCGCGTCGTCATTAATTCAAGGCAAGTATTCTTTTGGAAACCTTTATGCTTAACATGAAATGGTAATGTATATTGTGTGTGCTTTGCTCACCCTGGGAGGGTCCGACGGGGCCTCGGGGGAATCTATGACTTCACTCTGGATTCATGAGTTTGTTTCGCTAGCCAGCTCGGGAGGGTCCTTAGAGGCCTCGGGTGGGATTCGTGGCTTCGTCCCGGTCCTAGGCGATGCCTGTGCGTGATTTGTTTTATGAAATGGCCAGCTCGGGAGGGTCCTTAGAGGCCTCGGGTGGGATTCGTGGCTTCGTCCGGTCTAGGCAAATTGTTTATTTGTTTGTTTAGGAAAAGACATGTCTGGTTTTGACTTTTGAAATGATATTGGTGCATGTACTATGAAATGTGTAAGCGATTGGTTTGCCTTGACTACTTGTACTAGCGTAATTGCTAACCCCTTTGGGGACCCGTTTTGGGGAAATTCTTGTTATGGATTTCAGGTCATAATTATCCGGACGAGCGAGCACCGGGACAGTACGAGGATGTTGGCCAAGGCCGTTGACATGTGCATTTGGGTCGTCTTATTTCCTTTGTCTAATTCGATATGGTTGTTTCCTATATTTCTAAACTTATAGACTCGCGAGTACGTAGGTTTTTCCTTCTGCTTGTGTTTGGACTTCGTTGGAGTTACCATATTTGTCGGTTGATGTTATTATGCCGGTTGTACTGGACGTGTTGTTTTATGTTCTTGTTGTTAATATTATTGTCTCCTTGCTAACCGAGACGGTTAGTCGAGAGGTGTTCTCTTGTGTTAGCCTGGTGGATTCCATGTAGGGGTCCACAGCGCTGTAATACACCTCGAATATCTTGGGGGTGTTACAGAAAATGGTATCAGAGCGCTCTAGGTTTATGGATACCTAGGCTTGCTGGTCATTGGGTCTAGTCGTGTTTTGTTTTGCACATTGTCACGCCGCCGCCAGCATCCCGATACTTCCAGTGCTCGTAAGTTTTCCTATTCTGCTCTTTTGTTTCTTGCATTGTATTTCCACTTTTGAATCTTAGTTGTTTTTCCTCCCTTACTCATCATCGATATACTTCTGTTATCTCTCAACATCAGTATGGATGCCGGAGGAAACCGTGGTCGTGGTCGTGGTCGTGGTCGTGGACGCGGCCGAGGACGTGGGGCAGCCGGTGGGGCGGCCACGTCGCATTCTTCGAGCCGCGATCGGTGACCGTCACGGTCATGCTTCCTCTCGGGAGCGCGCCGATCTTGGTATTGCGGGCATTATGCGGCAAATGGTTAACCAGATGGCGGCTATAGCTCAGGTGGTCAGAACCCCGATCAGGCCAATGCTAATCGGGCGGAGCGGATCGGCGCTTCGAGGATGTCATCAAGATGCATCCTCCTCGGTTCTCGGGAGCTTCGGACCCGATCGGTGGGAAGGGTGGATCAAGGAGATATCCAAAGTCTTCACTGCTACCAATTGTCAGGGACCGTAAGGTCCCTATTGCTCAATACTTTCTCACGGGAGATGCTACAGATTGGTGGGAGGCCGTTAGTCCCAAAGATCATGTTGCTTCGTGGGCCGAGTTTGGAGTTGATGGAAACGAGTATTGTCCGTGGCCGGTCGGGCAGGCTCGAGTGCATGCTTTCTACGATGCCCAACCTCGGGATATTCCCGTATCCCAAGCCATTGCTGATTTCAATAAAGAGTTGGGTTATGTGAAGACCCAGTTGTCGCCGAGAGCGACAAAATTTTCCATTTTTCGGGAGAATGAAGCGCCCATTCGGGACTATATGTCCGGACTTGTATGTACTACCACGAAGGATTATCGAGTCGAGCTCTTGCCTACGACATGTCGGTGGCGGCCCGGTCTGGCGGTTCGGGAGAGTAAGAAGCGTAAATCCGGAAATTTTTCGGGTCACAGAGGTGGAGGCCAGCGAAGTCTCGGTCTGTGAATATTCCCGGAGGTAATTCGCTCGTTTCTGCAGGGAAATCGGGAATGCTGCCGTGCCTCCGTTCGGGATGCCAAATGCTTTAACTGCGGCGGCCGGACATCGGCAGGAGTGTCTCGTCGCCTCTAACTTGTCACACTTGTGGTCAGTCGGGCCACAAGGCCTTCTTTTGTGAGCGGGTAAGAAAGCTTCCTGGTGCTCAGGCTTCTTTTCCAGCACCTTTAGAGCCAAGTGTGAATCAGGGTTCTTTTGCTCCGCCGCCACCTCCGAGTGCCGGTCGAGGTAGGGGTCGGGGTCAGCCCGCTAGAGGAGGAGCTTCCAGTGTCGGCTCTGCCCAGCCGCGTATCTACGAGATGAGGAGGGCCGATGACCCAGCAGCTACTGTGGCGACAGGTACCGTTCATATTCATTCTCATCCTGTCAGTGTGCTTTTCGATTCTGGTGCTACGCATTCATTCATTTATCTAGAGTGTGTACGCCGTTTGAGTCTCGACTGTTTGTCACCTTGCGAGCCTTTCATCGTTAAACTTCCTAGCGGTGATAGAATTGTCGGTGATCGAGAGGTCCGAGACTGCTCTGTGATTATTTGTGAGAGAGCTTGGCTCTCTAATCTTATTGTCGTTAATGTTGAGGGTGAGGATCTAATTCTCGGGGATGATTGGCTCGAGCGGCATGGCGCAATCATGAACTACCGCACGAGAATCATCACTATGTTAGCCGAGGACGGCACCGAGCACTCGTTCGCGGGGCGAAAGAGGGGAAACTAGAAGTTCGTTATTAATGCCTTGAAGGCGATAAGTCTCCTGCGAAAGGGGTGTACTGGTTATTGGTGCTATGCCTTAAAGACGGAAAATGGTGGAGTCGAGCTTGGTCGATTCAGGTCATTAATGAGTATCCCGATGTTTTCCCGATGAGTTACCGGGATTGCCACCGGATCGTGAGGTCGAGTTTGCTATAGAGTTAGAGCGGCGCGGCTCTGTTTCAAGGCGCCGTATCGCATGGCACCTTGAGAGATGTCGAGTTGAAGAAGCGATTGAGTGAGCTTCTTGAATCGGGGTATGTTCGACCGAGCGCCTCGCCTTGGGGCGCGCGGTCTGTTTGTGCGGAAGAAGGATGGTTCACTACGTTTGTGTATCGACTATCGCGAACTAAACAAGGTAACCATCAAGAACAAGTATCCTTTGCCGAGGATTGATGATTTGTTCGATCGATTCTGGGAGCTGCGGTATTCTCGAAGATTGATTTGAAATCGGGGTACTATCGGCCGGGTGAGAGAGTCCGACGTGCAGCGACTTTTCGGACGAGATACGGACATTATGAATTCGTAGTTATGCCTTTCGGGTTAACTAATGCGCCGGCGGTGTTCATGCAATTGATAAACAAAGTCTTTATCGAGTATTTGGATAAGTGTGTCGTCGTCTTCATTGACGATATTCTTATCTATTCGAGGAATGAGGAAGAGCATGCCCATCATTTGCGGATAGTGTTAGACATTTTGAGGACCGAGCAACTCTATGCGAAGTTCTCGAAATGTGAGTTAGTGAAGGAAGTGATGTTTTTGGGTCACGTGATTTCAGAAGGGGTTCGTGTGGACCCTGAGAAAATTGAGGCGGATTGGATTGGGCATCGCCCACAAATGTGAAGGAGGTCCGTAGTTTCTTGGGTTTGGTGGCTACTACCGTAGGTTCGTCGAGGTTTCTCAAAACTAGCTCGGCCACTTACTCGGTTGCTCCATAAATCCGAGAAGTTTATGCGGACCGATGAGAGGCGATCGAGTTTCGAGGAGTGAAGAAGCGTTTGACTTGACTCGGTTTTGGCGTTGCCATGTGGCAACGAGGATTCGCCGTGTATAGCGATGCTTCGGGTCCGGGTCTTGGATGCGTATTGATGCAGCACGGCAAGACCATTGCCTATGCGTCGAGACAGTTGAGGCCGTATGAGCTTAACTACCCTACTCACGATTTGGAGTTAGCGGCGGTTGTCTTTGCACTCAAGATTTGGCGTCACTATCTTTTCGGCTCTACATGTCAGATTTTTACCGATCATAAAAGTCTGAAATACATATTTACTCAGCGGGAGTTGAATATGAGGCGGAGGAGGTGGTTAGAGCTGATTAAAGATTATGACCTTGAAATTCTTTATCATCCGGGCAAGGCGAACGTCGTGGCCGACGCCTTGAGTCGGAAACCGGTGCGTTGCGAACGCTTGAGGTCCTTACGCCTCGGTCCCGAGCTTGGCGGGCTTTGATCGGGTTAGATGTTGAGGTTTTGTTGCACGGAGTGTCGGGCAACTTTGTGCTTTAGAGATTTTCGTCTTTGATCGATGAAATTAAGTGAAACAATCGAGAGGATCCGATGATTACTCAAATCGAGAGAACGTTCTTAAGGGAAAGTCTCACGGATTTGTGATTCACGAGGATGGTGTTTTGAGATTCAGTCGGCTTTGTGTGCCGAACAATCCAGAGTTGCGACAGAGCATTTTGCATGAGGCCCATTCCACACCTATTCCGTTCATCTGGTTCGAGTAAGATGTACAAGGACACGAGGAGGAACTTCGGTGGAATGATATGAAGGAGGAGGTCGCACGGTTTGTAGCGAGATGTTTGACTTGCCGGCAGTCAAAATCGAGCATCGGCCATTTGAGTTATTGCAGTCACTTCCCGTTCCGGAATGGAAATGGGAAGACTTATCGATGGATTTCGTTACGAGTTTGCCGAGATCGAGGTCGGGCATGAACATGGTATGGGTGATTGTTGACCGTCTGACCAAGTCGGCACATTTTCTGGGCATCAAGGACACTTGGGGCCCGGAGAAGTTAGCTCGTGTGTTTATCGCGCAGATTGTGAGACTTCACGGTACTCCGAAGTCTATTGTTTCGGATCGTGATGGCCGTTTCGTATCGCATTTTTGGCAGGCGGTGCATAAGGCGTTAGGTACCCGTTTACATTTGAGTACCTCTTTTCATCCCCAGTCAGATGGACAGTCGGAACGCACCATCCAGACATTCGAGGACATGTTGCGTGCTTGTGCTCTCGATTGGGGCAACGACTGGGAGGAGCATTTGCCATTGATCGAATTCACGTACAACAATAGTTGGCATGCGTCGATTCGGATGGCACCATACGAGGCACTTTATGGGCGGCGATGTCGGTCACCGATTTGTTGGAATGAGGCGTCCGATTTGGTCGGGACAGAGCCGGATGTCGTTTTAGAGACGAGGCGGAAGATAGAATTAATTCGAGAACGGATGTTGACTGCCCAGAGTCGACAGAAGTCATATGCCGATGTCCGTCGTCGACCTTTAGAATTCGAGGTGGGAGACCACGTTTCTTTGAAGGTGTCGCCGACGAGAGGAGTTTTCCGTTTCGGGAAGAAGGGAAGTTGAGTCCGAGATTTATTGGACCCTTCGAGATTCTCGGCGAGTCGGTGGGTTAGCATACCGTTTGGCGTTACCCCCGGCCCTGAGTCATGTTCATAACGTTTTTCATGTTTCCCAGCTGAGGAAATATGTCCCGGATCCTAGTCACATCATCGACTATGGGGATATTGACGTTGCCGAGGATATTACTTTTGAGGAGCGTCCTTTGAAGATTTTGGAACATCGTGAGAAACGATTGAGGCATAAGACCATACCTTTGGTCAAGGTGCAGTGGTCGAGACACGGTGTCGAGGAGGCGACTTGGGAAACCGAGGATAGCATGCGTGCTAGGTACCCCGAGTTGTTTGTTTCTTAAGTTTCGGGACGAAACTTATTTTTAGAGGGGTAGAATGTAATATCCGCATTTTTTTTCTTTCCCTTGTAATTGTATTTCCGGTGTAATTCTCGATTTTAGTGACCCTCGTGTATCCGTCAGTGTGACTTTTCCGTTATCTTTTAATCTGACTCTCGTAATTGTTGTGCGGAACCGCCGTTTCGGGGTTGCCGTGGATTCATTCTATGCTATGATGCGTTTTGAGGTGTTCCGTTTGACGTTTCGTTCATATTCTGGTATTTTGGGTCGTTTATATTCTGTATCTAGCGCACGCTAAATTTCCTATATAACGCACGCTAGAAATCCATTAGTAGCGCACGCTACGTTTGATTCGTAGCGCACGCTAACGATTTAGCCCTGGGAGTGGCAGTTCAACTCCCGACCCTGCGGACTATCGGATTAGCGCACGCTATCTTGTCTAGCGCCGCGCTAATGTCGGGAGACTAGCGCACGTTAAGTTGTTGATGGCGCGCTAGTGTATTTGTCAAGATCTTGGGCGGTTTACTCGAACTCAATCGAGGCTAGTTAGCGCACGCTACGCTGTATGGTAGCGCACGCTAACGGGTCGGTGAGTTTGGGCATTTGGCTCTTGGACTCGGTGATGTCGGGTAGCGCACGCTATTGGTCCATAGCGCGCTACCGAGAGGTTATTAGCGCACGCTACGTTTCGAGTAGCGCACGCTAACGGCCAAAAGTTTAGCTCTTTGGATCGACGCTAATTAGTTTGGCTGTAATTTCTCCTCGTTAGCGCACGCTAACCTTAAAGGATTAGCGCACGCTAACACTCCTGGCTATATAAACCAGGGAGTTGACCGAGATAGTCACAAATCCTCATTTCTCTCCTTCTTCCGCGGCGGCGACTCCAGAGGCGATTTGAGGCGATTTTCTTCTTCCAATCACTTGAGAGATTCTTTTGCTTGAATTCTTGGTGTAGATTAACATCATCCACTTGTGTTTCTCATCCTAAATCCAAGGTAAATCTCTTAGAACCCTACTTTTCGATAAATTGGGGGTTTTGGGATTTTCTTCCGATCCGTTCCGTTTTGTTGATGAAATCATGCGGAATATGATTAATCTTGTTGGTATTCTTAGTTTCCCTACGGATTCATGGTATATTTCGTGATTTTTACGGAATCGAGAGGGTTTGGTTGTGGTCCGCCCTCGTTGTTGTTTATATACGAATATACATGAATCGTAGGCGGGTTTTGGTGTATTCCAATTCCGTATTCGTTTAGAAATGGTTGTGATTGTATTCTTCGAATCGTTAGGTTCGGTTTCATTGGTTCCTAGCGTTCGTCGGTGACTTTCCTTTCGTTCTTCGCGTCGTCATTAATTCAAGGCAAGTATTCTTTTGGAAACCTTTATGCTTAACATGAAATGGTAATGTATATTGTGTGTGCTTTCCTCACCACAGGAGGGTCCGACGGGGCCTCGGGGAATCTATGACTTCACTCTGGATTCATGAGTTTGTTTCGCTAGCTTGCTCGGGAGGGTCCTTAGAGGCCTCGGGTGGGATTCGTGGCTTCGTCCCGGTCTGGCGATGCACATGCGTGATTTGTTTTATGAAATGGCCAGCTCGGGAGGGTCCTTAGAGGCCTCGGGTGGGATTCGTGGCTTCGTCCGGTCCTAGGCAAATTGTTTGACTGTTTGTTTCCGGAAAAGACATGTCTGGTTTTGACTTTTGAAATGATATTGGTGCATGTACTATGAAATGTGTAAGCGATTGGTTTGCCTTGACTACTTGTACTAGCGTAATTGCTAACCCCTTTGGGGACCCGTTTTGGGGAAATTCTTGTTATGGATTTCAGGTCATAATTATCCGGACGAGCGAGCACCGGGACAGTACGAGGATGTTGGCCAAGGCCGTTGACATGTGCATTTGGGTCGTCTTATTTCCTTTGTCTAATTCGATATGGTTGTTTCCTATATTTCTAAACTTATAGATTGTACTCGCGAGTACGTAGGTTTTTCCTTCTGGTTGTGTTTGGACTTCGTTGGAGTTACCATATTTGTCGGTTGATGTTATTATGCCGGTTGTACCGGACGTGTTGTTTTATGTTCTTGTTGTTAATATTATTGTCTCCTTGCTAACCGAGACGGTTAGTCGAGAGGTGTTCTCTTGTGTTAGCCTGGTGGATTCCATGTAGGGGTCCACGGCGCTGTAATACACCTCGAATATCTTGGGGGTGTTACAAGTAGTACACCCAGCTAGATTTCCATAAGCCGGAAAATCATTAATCGTCCACATGAGAATAACCTTCAGATTGAAAATGCTCTTCGTAAATGCATCGTACACCTCAACCCCACTTATCCATAACTCTTTCAAATCTTCAATCAATGGCCTTAAATATACATCAATATCATTTCCTGGTTGCCTTGGACCAGGGATTAGCAAAGTTAACATCATATTTTCCCTTTTCATGCACAGCCAAGGGGGGGATGTAATTAACAAGCATCACGGGCCAACAACTATGTGTAGAACTAAGATTACTATAAGGATTAAATCCATCTGTGGCAAGTCCAAGTCTTAAATTCCTAGGATCAGATGAAAAACAAGGCCACCTACTATCAATAGACTTCCACTGTGGCGAGTCAACAGGATGTCGCATTTTGTTATCGTTACTATGATGACTGATATGCCACAATAATTGTTCAGAATTATCTAATAATCTGAACATCCTTCTAAATCTGGGAATAATAGGAAAATATCTAAACACCTTGGCTGGTACCCCCTTTTTAATTTTACGCTCATCTCCTTTTCCTACCACTTTCCACTAGATTTCCCACACCTTGGACAATTGTCTAGATCTGCCAAGTCTTTTCTAAATAAACAACAATCATTAGCACATGCATGTATTTTTTTCATAACCCAAGTCAAAGCTCTTAAGTAATTTTTTTGCAGTATATGTGGAACTAGGAAGTACATTCTTCTAGGGCAACATGTGACCTAAACTTTTGAGAAGATCAGTAAATGCTTTGTCAGAAACGCCGTTAACGGCTTTATGTTTGAAAAGCACAACTGTCGCTGTCAACTTTGTATAGTCACTACAACCCATATATAAGGGAGTTTCTGCATCTTCTAATAATTTTGAAAACCCCTCATCTCCCATTGCTTCAGTATAATTTGGAATCGTTTCCTCGTTAACACGTGCATCGATGAACATCCTATATGTATCTGATATATCATCAAGATCAAATGTCCTATTGGAGGAAGTGCTAGGACGTTCTTCCCCGTGAAAAATCCAAACATCGTATGTCTTATCCATACCATATATAACCAAGTGCGAGACTACATCATCACTAGATGGTAATCCAAATTTGCATCGAGTACGGGGACATCTAATTTTAGAGGGATTTCCTAGACTTTCCAAACTTACTGCTACAAAATTTCTTACTCCTTCCCTGTAAGCGGCGGTTGGCCTACAAACAAAATTATACATATTACATAGGCGGCATAAGACAACAAGCGGCTATGAAACTACTATTTAAGCTTAGAGTGAAAACACAGGGAAGATTCACCCACGATTTATCCATCGATATGAATTATGAGTACACCGAGAACACTACAAGAGATAATAATATTAGCACAGTTTGAAGAATTAATAATTTAGTACATCTCATTGTACCTTAACGCTAGCCCAAAGCTAACAAAAAATGTGAAAACCAGAGATAATAATATTTAAACTCCGATGTTTGATGGTTCATACGTATGCATTGTGATTATTATTTCTATGACCTTCAAATTCGATTTTTTGTTAAATCGACCTAAAGTAAATTGAAAACCAGGTAATCGGCCAGATAAGTGAAAAATATAAACATCAAACATACATGCGCATATGATGGATCCACACAGTGTTCCATAACTGTGTTTCAACCAATACAGCAATGTTATGCAATGAAATAGCAAATAAAGATTCAAATCACGTCAAATTGGAAGCTTAAATTAATAAAATTGGCACGAGTAAGAATACTCCAATCATCACCCACGATTAACATCCATATACTCAAACTCAAAAGTGCTCTCTGAATTATTCACTACCAACAAAACTTCCCACTCTAAGTTCCCCTGTTCCTCTGCTAATTCATTTAAAGAAATAGCGGATGAAACAGATACTTCCTCTATTCCATTGATCACCATATTTAAGTTATCTCTCTCATCAAAATGAATTCTCTCACTCACCTCCTCCCATTCAAACTCCTCTCTTTCGTTTTCACTAGTAGGATAGTTGTTATTATCGTGATTATCATCGTCATTATTTACAAACCCTAAATTTACCTCAGAATCAGACTCTGAATCAATGCCCGCTCAAGATCTCAAAATCATGAGGGCTAGGGTATAGGGGAAACAAACGGGGAAGGAAGAGAGATGATACAATGTTGTTGTTGTTGTGGAGAGTGTTAAGAGTAGCGCCGCCTCCGACCAGTATCGCTGCCGATGCCCAAGAACCTTTGCTTGACTGCGTCTGTGGGGAGAAGCCGTTCTCCTTTTACAGTTTTTGTTTTTCTTTTTTTCCTTTTTCTAGTTTATTGTATTAAGATTTTAGTGAAACAATAATACAACGTTTATAAAAAAAACGTTGTAGTATTTCTCTTTTCACAACGTTTAACAATTAAACGTTGTAATATAATGCAACGTTTCTTCACTAAACGTTGTCTATTTCCCTTACCACAACATTTCTTTTATAAACGTTGTCAAAAGAGAAATACTACAACGTTTTTAAAATAAATGTTGTCGAAAACCTAAATGACAACGTTTTTTTAAAAACGTTGTTAAAAAAAACGTTGTCAATGCCTCTTTTTGTTGTAGTGGTACTATGATGCCCCTCTTCACCTTAATTTCATAATTAAGATATATCATGATTGTGTTTATTCAACTATTGAGGATTGTTGTTCTGTGTAACTGACCCTGTTGGGGGATGTTGTTTTCAGGTCATGGCAAGGCTAAGGAACGGGAAGAGAACATTGACGGCGAGGAGTCCCAGTGATACTAGTAGGAGGCCCCAGTCCTTTCAGTCATTCATGTTTCTTCATTTTATTTCTACTGCAGATTTCCGTTGGATGTTCATTTTCATTTGGTGTTGTATATTTTATCTTCATTTAAACTATACTTGTATTCTGTATTTTCCTGGGTGTGTTGTACTTGAAACTCCTCATCGGAGTAATTAATGATATAATGTGGTTCGGTACTACAATTATATTACTTAATTCATTAATTTTCATTCGCCTAGTGGGTCCCAGTCGGGGGTCCACGGCACTGTAATATTCGCCTAGTTTGGGGTATTACAGAGTTGGTATCGGAGCGTGGTTTTGAATACTACCTCCCGAGTCATATCTCATTTGAAATCATCATTCATCAGACTAGTATCATTGGACTTTCGCGTCACGTGTGACCTGTGCAAGAGCCGAGCCCCTCAGACCAAACAACAGTAAGATTTCTGACGCCATGGTATAATTTCTGGCCATAAGAATCACTCATTCATCATTCAACAGTCAACAATCCTCATTCATCATTTTCATTTTGATCATATCGATCATGTTAACTCATTAATCACTCAGTTCATTTCACTGTTCAGTTGTTGATCTTGAGGATCGTATCACTAATCTTGTTAACTTGTTCAAGATGATCATTTCAAGAATTTCATCAGATAATCACGTCACTTCAGTTGATCACTCATGTAATCATTGTGTTTGAGCGCGTATACTCATTTTCATCATTTCATAATGTAATCATAATGTGATATTCATGCGAGATATATAATCATCTTGTGACTTTCCCACTTCAGTATGGAAAGAGCTGGCAGAGTACGCGGGGGAAGGGGCCACTGTGCGGGCCGAACTCCGAGAACTCATGTGAATACACGTGTGAACTCAATAATGCTAATTCATCGAGTAGCGACGCTGCCACTCATTCTCCTGGAAATGATCATTCACTGTCAGGGAGTCATACCCGGGACACACCTTATTCAGAAGGTGTTCGGGTTGATCCACTCGCGTTTATGCACGGCATGATGGCCCAGATGACTCAGATGGCACGCCTCATGGAGACGATGCAGAACTCAGCAGGCTCCTCTGCCGCCACCTCAGAGGGAAGAGAGTAGTGTGAGCAGTATTATTGGAGACATCTCTCGCTAAATACCACCTACTTTTGAGGGCTCATCCAAGCCGGCGGATATTGTTCGCTGGCTTGAGCATTTCGAGAAGTTGTTTGGTATGGTAGAGTGTCCCGAAGGGCACAAAGATTCAGTCGCGGCTTACTATCTGGGTAAGAGCGCTCATTCATGGTGGTTATCGTTGAAGCCCACCGACGGATCTTGTACTTAGGATCAATTCAAAACTCTCATGATGGAGAGGTATTATCCGACCCCACTCAGAGAGGCCAAGTTATCAGAATTACTCACCCCCGACCTCAGCGGACGATGATGTTCTCGCCATCGCCGAGAAATTTCAGGAGCTTCTTCCTTTCACCTCGTCTATTATTCACTCCGAGGCGGACAAGATCAAGTATTTCAGCAAGAGGTTGAAACCTCGTATGTGGATGCAGTTGCTTAATCACAATTGCACCACTCTGGACGAATTCATCGAGAAAGCTCTTACTTATGAGCTTACCGCTAAGGAGATAGCTAAGCAACAACCTTCATCTGCTAGCAAGAAGTCAAAGAATCGTAATTAGTCTGAAGGCAGTTAGGCAACCTTCAAAAAGCCTCGTGCGGGGCCTACTTTTTCTGAGTGACCTCCTATGGCGTCTAGACCCGCGGAATCTCAGTCCCGAGCGGCTAGTTCGGCCATCACCTGTTTCAACTGTGAAGAATAGTGTCATTTCAGCACCAAGTGTCCGAGGCAGACTGTCACGTGCCATAACTGTGGGATTGCTGGGCATAAGGCCCGTTTTTGCCGAAGAGACTCTAAGCCTACTCCGGCATCATCTCAGGCCCTGAGACAGTCAGCGGTTTAGAATCATGCCACTCAGTCCGCGTCATTTAAGATGACGGGAGCAAACAAAGGCGGAGCGAAGAGCTATCAGATGGGAGCATCCGGTTCGGGGGCCGGCAAGCCCCGAATTTATGAGATGAATAAGACCGACGATCTGGAGGTCCAGATGATCTAAGGTACACTCGAAATTCTATCTCAACCTGTGTGTACCCTTTTTGATACTGGTGCATCGCATTCATTCATTTCCGAGTCATGTTTGAGTAGACTACGTCTCGGTAGTGCTACTAGTTGTGAGCCTTATGTCATTAGTCTACCTAATGGTAGAAGAATTATCGGGAATCATGAGATTAAGGATTATCCGATTCAGGTTCATGTCCGCGATTGGTTAGCAGACCTAATCGTGGTAGATTTATCGAGAGACAACGTCATCTTGGGTATTAATTGGATGGATCGTCGCGATACCGTCATTAGTGTCCGTAAGCGTATGGTCACTATCATTTCAAACGATGGGGTCGAATGTGTATTTCAGGGAGGTAATCCCAGCTATTCCGGGAGATTCATCAACTTGATGAAAGCAGTGAAATTACTCAATCAAGGGTGTGTCGGTTGTTGGTGCTATATGAGTAAGACCGAGAAACCATTAGTAATGTTGATGGATATTCCTGTAGTGAGAGAATATGCCGATGTATTTCCAGACGAGTTACCTGGTTTGCCTCCACAGAGAAATGTGGAATTCGATTGAGTTGGAGCCTGGTACGTCCCCAATATCGAAGGCACCGTACCGGATGGCCACGACCGAAATGTAGGAGTTGAAGAATCAATTAGATGATTTGACCAAGAAGGGTTATATTCGACCGAGTGCGTCCCCGTGGGGAGCACCAGTGTTATTTGTCATGAAGAAGGTTGGTTCGTTTCGCTTGTGTATTGATTACCGGGAATTGAATCGGGTGACGATCAAGAATAAATATCCTCTACCCCGTATCGATGATATTTTGGATCAACTTCAGGGAGCTTCAGTATTTTCCAAGATCGACTTAAGATATGGATATCATCAGTTACGAATTCGAGAGTTGGATATCGCAAGGACGGCGTTCCGAACACACTATGATCATTATGAGTTTGTGGTAATGCCGTTTGGATTAACTAATGCACCTGCGGTATTCATGGAGTTAATGAATCAGGTTTTCATCGACTATTTGGATCAGTTCGTGGTTGTCTTCATTGATGACATTTTAATTTATTCTCGTGACCGGGAGGAGCACGAGTTTCACCTTCATCAGGTGCTGGACGTGTTGAGACGAGAGCAACTTTATGGAAAGTTTTCCAAATGTGAGTTCTGGATGTCCGAAGTGACATTTCTCGGACATGTAATTTCATCAGACGGAGTCCGTTTCGACCCTCTGAAGACGGAGGCGATCTGAGATTGGCAACCTCCGAAGAATGTTAAAGAAATCCGAAGTTTCCTCGGATTAGCTGGTTATTATCGGCAATTTGTGGAAGGATTTTCTAAAATTGCTCAACCCATGACAAACCTTTTACGGAAGGATAAGAAATACACGTGGTCCGATGCGTGTCAACAGAGTTTCAGCACCTGTCCTTTCTTTACCGCAAGGGACGGAAGGATTTGTGGTTTATAGTGATGTGTCCGGACAGGGTCTCGGATGTGTACTAATGCATAACGGGCATGTTATTGCTTATTCTTCACGACAATTGAGACCTTACGAGGTTAATTATCCGACCCACGACCTGGAGCTAGCAGCCGTGGTGCTCGCATTGAAGATTTGGCGTCATTATCTTTATGGCGTTACCTGTCAGATATTCACCGATCATAAGAGTTTGAAGTATATATTTACTCAGAAGGAGTTAAATATGCGACAGAGGCGGTGGTTGGAACTAATCAAAGATTATGATATTGATATACCTTACCACTCGGGCAAGGCGAACGTTGTCGCCGACGCCTTGAGTCGTAAGTCCGTTCAGGAGCAGATGCTTGCTTGATTAACTGTTCAGAAGGAACTTCAGCAGGAATTTCTGAGACCCGAGATCGAGGTCTGGTTACAGCGACTACAAGGGCAACTTTGTACGTTAGAGATTTCATCGCTACTTGAGGAGGCTATCATGGAGAATCAGGGTTCAGACCCATTTTTGTTACGCATTCGAGATGATGTGACTCAGGGGAAAGCGGTGCCCCAACAAACTTGAATATTTCACTGAAGCAACACCAACCATCCGATAGGAACACGCCATCTTTAAATATTAGGGACAAGGGACCAATCAACCGACCGAGCATTTCAAGAGCAATACTTCGACTCAAGAACATAGCACTCCACTCCGATGTCTTACCCAAACAAACGACCGCCTCACCATGCTCGCCCAACCACCAATTAGGTTATCGAATGCCCACGTACCGGTACGTCATTTGCAAAGGCTACCCACCAAAGTAGCTCACTGAAATCTTGATCGCAACATTGCCAAAAAAAGCCCACGAGCAAAAAGGGACCGCACTACCGAACCGACGGAGCATTTCAAGAGCAATGCTTCGACTCAAGAACATAGCACTCCACTCCGATGTCTTACCCAAACAAACGACCGCCTCACCATGCTCGCCCGACCACCAATTAGGTTATCGAACGCCCACATACCGGTACGTCATTTGCAAAGGCTACCCACCAAAGTAGCTCACTGAAATCTTGTTCGCAACATTGCCAAAAAAGCCCACGAGCAAAAAGGGACCGCACTACCGGACCGACGGAGCATTTCACTAGCAACGCATCAACTCAAAGAACATAGCTCTCCACTACAATGTTCTGCCCAAAGAAACGACCGGCTCACCGTGCTTGCCCGACCACCTAGGTTATCGAACACTCACGTACCGGTACGTCGCTCCCTCAGGCTACCCACCGAAGCAGCTAACTAAAATCTCGGTCGAATAATTACTAGGAAATGCCCACAAGCAATGGGGCACCGATTTACCGAACCCACCGAGCAATTTCCGAACATACATCTAATCGCAGAACATGGCAGCCCACTACGATGTTTTGCCCCAACAAGCGACCGCCTCACCATGCCCGTCCGACGACCTAATAGGTTATCAAACGCTCACGTACCGGTACGTCGCTCACTGAGTGCCCACCTAAGTAGGTTACCAAAATCCCATTCGAGACAATGCCAGAAAAAGCCCAAGAGCGGCGGAGGTTACCGCTCGACCGAACCAACCAACTCACGGACAACATCTCAAATACAAAATCTAGCTTCTCTACTGCGATGTTTGCACAAGCAAGCAACACCCACACCATGATCGCCCGACTACCAGGTTGGTTATCGAACGCCCACGTTAGAGAATGCCGCTCGCTCACACTACCCACCGGAGCAAGTCGCCGGAATCTTGTTCTCGACACTGCCGGAAAACTTTCTTGTGTGTTTCTTTAGAGGGTGACTACTGGACTCGGCCCTTGGAAGTTAATCGCAAGTAAGCAGCCAGCTTGCTGACACCCTCTCACGCACGCTATCGGGAGGAGTTAACGCACGCTAACGAGGCAGTCATAGCTCACTGGACTGTCCGGTTAACTCGCTAGTACATGCTAAATATGAGGGCTTAGCCTGCGCTAAGCTGGAATAGTATAAATAGGACAGTCAGCCCAGGTTTCGTCATTTCTCACTTCGTTTTTGGGCAATTCCGGGTGTTTTCGGGTGATTTGAAAGAATCTCTTCGAGCTGCACTCACCTATCATCATCTTCAAGTTTCTGAGTTGGATTAATCATCATTTCATCCTCTCCAACACATCAAATCAAGGTAATTATTTCTTGGATCTAGAATTTCGGATTTTGAGTATTTTCCTTCCGATCTCTTCGTGTAAGCTTGGATTTATGTTGGAACATGTTAGATATGGATTATCTACCTTGGATAAATGTATTCCTACGGATTTATTGATATGTTTTTCGGATTTGATGAACATTTGCAGAATTAATCAAGAACCCTTGATGTTAACTTTAGTTATTTTTGGGGGTTTCCGATTATAGTTGTCGTAACTTCGAGTTGTGGTTTCCTATTGGAATATTGATATCATTGAAGGTGTTTTGTTGGATTGAACTACTCATTTTGGAATTGATTTCGATATATTTGGGTTTTGTTTATAATCAAGGGTTGATGTTCGCTAAGTGGTTGTTTGAATGCCTCAATGAGTTTGGATATTGTTGTATCGACCTTTGAGTTAGTCGTAATTCATGCTTGATACGTATATTGAGCAGATTATCGGTAATTGTGTTATTCAAGGTTGTTCGAGCGACCAACATCTCATTTTAGGACGTTGTTCGAGGAAGGACATTCTTCACCGGTGTTGAGTAAGTTAATTCTTACTCGGTTAAAAGGATATTCATTCCTTTCATTGTTGTTCATTCATAATCATAATTCATTCATAATGTATTAACCGTATTGAGACTTGTAATTGTCAAATAATCACTTCATTCACAAGGAACGACGGTTCCAATCATTCGATTGATCTCTCATTCATTTCACTATCATTTCATCTCGGTGAGTCATTCTTGACTTTGTCGGATTGTTTCATTAATATTCTTGATGGTCATTCTTGTCCATATGACCTTCTGGGTTCATATTGCGTGGTCGGGTGGGGATGTGTGAAATTTTTAGTCGGGCACGTGATAGTCATGTGATTGGGTTCACCGACACATTGGACTGTGCACACGGTAACGTACCTCCATGAGACTAATTAGGTACAAGGGCGGGTGTGTCCGGACACTCGTCTTGTGCACTTGCACATACCATTACGGGCGTACTATGATGCCCCTCTTCAGCTTAATTTCATAATTAAGATATATCATGATTGTGTTTCTTCAACTATTGAGGATTGTTGTTCTGTGTAACTGACCCCGTTGGGGGATGTTGTTTTCAGGTCATGGCAAGGCTAAGGAACGGGAATAGAACATTGACGGCGAGGAGTCCCAGTGATACTAGTAGGGCGCCCCAGTCCTTTCAGTCATTCATGTTTCTTCATTTTATTTCCGCTGCAGATTTCCATTGGATGTTCATTTTCATTCGGTGTTGTATATTTTATCTCCATATAAACTATATTTGTATTCTATATTTTCCTGGGTGTGTTATACTTGAAACTCCTCATCGGAGTAATTAATGATATAATGTGGTTCAGTACTACAATTATATTACTTAATTCATTAATTTTCATTCGCCTAGTGGGTCCCAGTCGGGGGTCCACAGCACTGTAATATTCGCCTAGTTTGGGGTATTACAGAGTTGGTATCGGAGCGTGGTTTTGAATACTACCTTCCGAGTCATATCTCATTTAAAATCATCATTCATCAGACGAGTATCATTGGACTTTCGCGTCACGTGTGACCTGTGCAAGAGCCGAGCCCCTCAGACCAAAGAACAGTAAGATTTCTGACGCCATGGTATAATTTATGGCCATAAGAATCACTCATTCATCATTCAACAGTCAACAATCCTCATTCATCATTTTCATTTTGATCATATCGATCATGTTAACTCATTAATCACTCAGTTCATTTCACTGTTCAGTTGTTGATCTTGAGGATCGTATCACTAATCTTGTTAACTTGTTCAAGATGATCATTTCAAGAATTTCATCAGATAATTACGTCACTTCAGTTGATCACTCATGTAATCATTGTGTTTGAGCGCGTATACTCATTTTCATCATTTCATAACGTAATCATAATGTGATATTCATGCGAGATATATAATCATCTTGTGACTTTCCCACTTCAGTATGGAAAGAGCTGGCAGAGGACGCGGGGGAAGGGGCCACTGTGCGGGCCGAACTCCGAGAACTCATGTGAATACACGTGTGAACTCAATAATGCTAATTCATCGAGTAGCGACGCTGCCACTCATTCTCCTGGAAATGATCATTCACTGTCAGGGAGTCATACAGGACACACCTTATTCAGAAGGTGTTCGGGTTGATCCACTCGCGTTTATGCACGGCATGATGGCCCAGATGACTCAGATGGCACGCCTCATGGAGACGATGCAGAACTCAGCAGGCTCCTCTGCCGCCACCTCAGAGGGAAGAGAGTAGTGTGAGCAGTATTATTGGAGACATCTCTCGCTAAATACCACCTACTTTTGAGGGCTCATCCAAGCCGGCGGATATTGTTCGCTGGCTTGAGCATTTCGAGAAGTTGTTTGGTATGGTAGAGTGTCCCGAAGGGCACAAAGATTCAGTCGCGGCTTACTATCTGGGTAAGAGCGCTCATTCATGGTGGTTATCGTTGAAGCCCACCGACGGATCTTGTACTTAGGATCAATTCAAAACTCTCATGATGGAGAGGTATTATCCGACCCCACTCAGAGAGGCCAAGTTATCAGAATTACTCACCCCCGACCTCAGCGGACGATGATGTTCTCGCCATCGCCGAGAAATTTCAGGAGCTTCTTCCTTTCACCTCGTCTATTATTCACTCCGAGGCGGACAAGATCAAGTATTTCAGCAAGAGGTTGAAACCTCGTATGTGGATGCAGTTGCTTAATCACAATTGCACCACTCTGGACGAATTCATCGAGAAAGCTCTTACTTATGAGCTTACCGCTAAGGAGATAGCTAAGCAACAACCTTCATCTGCTAGCAAGAAGTCAAAGAATCGTAATTAGTCTGAAGGCAGTCAGGCAACCTTCAAGAAGCCTCGTGCGGGCCCTACTTTTTCTGAGTGACCTCCTTTGGCGCCTAGACCCGCGGAATCTCAGTCCCGAGCGGCTAGTTCGGCCATCACCTGTTTCAACTGTGAAGAATAGTGTCATTTCAGCACCAAGTGTCCGAGGCAGACTGTCACGTGCCATAACTGTGGGATTGCTGGGCATAAGGCCCATTTTTGCCGAAGAGACTCTAAGCCTACTCCGGCATCATCTCAGGCCCTGAGACAGTCAGCGGTTTAGAATCATGCCACTCAGTCCGCGTCATTTAAGATGACGGGAGCAAACAAAGGCGGAGCGAAGAGCTATCAGATGGGAGCATCCGGTTCGGGGGCCGGCAAGCCCCGAATTTATGAGATGAATAAGACCGACGATCTGGAGGTCCAGATGATCTAAGGTACACTCGAAATTCTATCTCAACCTGTGTGTACCCTTTTTGATACTGGTGCATCGCATTCATTCATTTCCGAGTCATGTTTGAGTAGACTACGTCTCGGTAGTGCTACTAGTTGTGAGCCTTATGTCATTAGTCTACCTAATGGTAGAAGAATTATCGGGAATCATGAGATTAAGGATTATCCGATTCAGGTTCATGTCCGCGATTGGTTAGCAGACCTAATCGTGGTAGATTTATCGAGAGACAACGTCATCTTGGGTATTAATTGGATGGATCGTCGCGATACCGTCATTAGTGTCCGTAAGCGTATGGTCACTATCATTTCAAACGATGGGGTCGAATGTGTATTTCAGGGAGGTAATCCCAGCTGTTCCGGGAGAGTCATCAACTTGATGAAAGCAACGAAATTACTCAATCAAGGGTGTGTCGGTTTTTGGTGCTATATGAGTAAGACCGAGAAACCATTAGTAATGTTGATGGATATTCCTGTAGTGAGAGAATATGCCGATGTATTTCCAGACGAGTTACCTGGTTTGCCTCCACAGAGAAATGTGGAATTCTCGATTGAGTTGGAGCCTGGTACGTCCCCAATATCGAAGGCACCGTACCGGATGGCCACGACCGAAATGTAGGAGTTGAAGAATCAATTAGATGATTTGACCAAGAAGGGTTATATTCGACCGAGTGCGTCCCCGTGGGGAGCACCAGTGTTATTTGTCATGAAGAAGGTTGGTTCGTTTCGCTTGTGTATTGATTACCGGGAATTGAATCGGGTGACGATTAAGAATAAATATCCTCTACCCCGTATCGATGATATTTTGGATCAACTTCAGGGAGCTTCAGTATTTTCCAAGATCGAGTTAAGATATGGATATCATCAGTTACGAATTCGAGAGTTGGATATCGCAAGGACGGCGTTCCGAACACACTATGGTCATTATGAGTTTGTGGTAATGCCGTTTGGATTAACTAATGCACCTGCGGTATTCATGGAGTTAATGAATCAGGTTTTCATCGACTATTTGGATCAGTTCGTGGTTGTCTTCATTGATGACATTTTAATTTATTCTCGTGACCGGGAGGAGCACGAGTTTCACCTTCATCAGGTGCTGGACGTGTTGAGACGAGAGCAACTTTATGGAAAGTTTCCAAATGTGAGTTCTGGATGTCCGAAGTGACATTTCTCGGACATGTAATTTCATCAGACGGAGTCCGTTTCGACCCTCTGAAGACGGAGGCGATCTGAGATTGGCAACCTCCGAAGAATGTTAAAGAAATCCGAAGTTTCCTCGGATTAGCTGGTTATTATCGGCAATTTGTGGAAGGATTTTCTAAAATTGCTCAACCCATGACAAACCTTTTACGGAAGGATAAGAAATACACGTGGTCCGATGCGTGTCAACAGAGTTTCAGCACCTGTCCTTTCTTTACCGCAAGGGACGGAAGGATTTGTGGTTTATAGTGATGTGTCCGGACAGGGTCTCGGATGTGTACTAATGCATAACGGGCATGTTATTGCTTATTCTTCACGACAATTGAGACCTTACGAGGTTAATTATCCGACCCACGACCTGGAGCTAGCAGTCGTGGTGCTCGCATTGAAGATTTGGCGTCATTATCTTTATGGCGTTACCTGCCAGATATTCACCGATCATAAGAGTTTGAAGTATATATTTACTCAGAAGGAGTTAAATATGCGACAGAGGCAGTGGTTGGAACTAATCAAAGATTATGATATTGATATACTTTACCACTCGGGCAAGGCGAACGTTGTCGCCGACGCCTTGAGTCGTAAGTCCGTTCAGGAGCAGATGCTTGCTTGATTAACTGTTCAGAAGGAACTTCAGCAGGAATTTCTGAGACCCGAGATCGAGGTCTGGTTACAGCGACTACAAGGGCAACTTTGTACGTTAGAGATTTCATCGCTACTTGAGGAGGCTATCATGGAGAATCAGGGTTCAGACCCATTTTTGTTACGCATTCGAGATGATGTGACTCAGGGGAAAGCGGTGCCCCAACAAACTTGAATATTTCACTGAAGCAACACCAACCATCCGATAGGAACACGCCATCTTTAAATATTAGGGACAAGGGACCAATCAACCGACCGAGCATTTCAAGAGCAATACTTCGACTCAAGAACATAGCACTCCACTCCGATGTCTTACCCAAACAAACGACCGCCTCACCATGCTCGCCCGACCACCAATTAGGTTATCGAATGCCCACGTACCGGTACGTCATTTGCAAAGGCTACCCACCAATGTAGCTCACTGAAATCTTGATCGCAACATTTCCAAAAAAAGCCCACGAGCAAAAAGGGACCGCACTACCGAACCGACGGAGCATTTCAAGAGCAATGCTTCGACTCAAGAACATAGCACTCCACTCCGATGTCTTACCCAAACAAACGACCGCCTCACCATGCTCGCCCGACCACCAATTAAGTTATCGAACGCCCACATACCGGTACGTCATTTGCAAAGGCTACCCACCAAAGTAGCTCACTGAAATCTTGTTCGCAACATTGCCAAAAAAGCCCACGAGCAAAAAGGGACCGCACTACCGGACCGACGGAGCATTTCACTAGCAACGCATCAACTCAAAGAACATAGCTCTCCACTACAATGTTCTGCCCAAAGAAACGACCGGCTCACCGTGCTTGCCCGACCACCTAGGTTATCGAACACTCACGTACCAGTACGTCGCTCCCTCAGGCTACCCACCGAAGCAGCTAACTAAAATCTCGGTCGAATAATTACTAGGAAATGCCCACAAGCGATGGGGCACCGATTTACCGAACCCACCGAGCAATTTCCGAACATACATCTAATCGCAGAACATGGCAGCCCACTACGATGTTTTGCCCCAACAAGCGACCGCCTCACCATGCCCGTCCGACGACCTAATAGGTTATCAAACGCTCACGTACCGGTACGTCGCTCACTGAGTGCCCACCTAAGTAGGTTACCAAAATCTCATTCGAGACAATGCCAGAAAAAGCCTAAGAGCGGGGGAGGTTACCGCTCGACCGAACCAACCAACTCACGGACAACATCTCAAATACAAAATCTAGCTTCTCTACTGCGATGTTTGCACAAGCAAGCAACACCCACACCATGATCGCCCGACTACCAGGTTGGTTATCGAACGCCCACGTTAGAGAATGCCGCTCGCTCACACTACCCACCGGAGCAAGTCGCCGGAATCTTGTTCTCGACACTGCCGGAAAACTTTCTTGTGTGTTTCTTTAGTGGGTGACTACTGGACTCGGCCCTTGGAAGTTAATCGCAAGTAAGCAGCCAGCTTGCTGACACCCTCTCACACACGCTATCGGGAGGAGTTAACGCACGCTAACGAGGCAGTCATAGCTCACTAGACTGTCTGGTTAACTCGCTAGTACATGCTAAATATGAGGGCTTAGCCTGCGCTAAGCTGGAATAGTATAAATAGGACAGTCAGCCCAGGTTTCGTCATTTCTCACTTCGTTTTTGGGCAATTCCGGGTGTTTTCGGGTGATTTGGAAGAATCTCTTGTTTGCACTCACCTATCATCATCTTCAAGTTTCTGAGTTGGATTAATCATCATTTCATCCTCTCCAACACATCAAATCAAGGTAATTATTTCTTGGATCTAGAATTTCGGATTTTGAGTATTTTCCTTCCGATCTCTTCGTGTAAGCTTGGATTTATGTTGGAACATGTTAGATATGGATTATCTACCTTGGATAAATGTATTCCTACAGATTTATTGATATGTTTTTCGGATTTGATGAACATTTGCAGAATTAATCAAGAACCCTTGATGTTGACTTTAGTTATTTTTGGGGGTTTCCGATTATAGTTGTCGTAACTTCGAGTTGTGGTTTCCTATTGGAATATTGATATCATTGAAGGTGTTTTGTTGGATTGAACTACTCATTTTGGAATTGATTTCGATATATTTGGGTTTTGTTTATAATCAAGGGTTGATGTTCGCTAAGTGGTTGTTTGAATGCCTCAATGAGTTTGGATATTGTTGTATCGACCTTTGAGTTAGTTGTAATTCATGCTTGATACGTATATTGAGCGGATTATCGGTAATTGTGTTATTCAAGGTTGTTCGAGCGACCAACATCTCATTTTAGGACGTTGTTCGAGGAAGGACATTCTTCACCGGTGTTGAGTAAGTTAATTCTTACTCGGTTAAAAGGATATTCATTCCTTTCATTGTTGTTCATTCATAATCATAATTCATTCATAATGTATTAACCGTATTGAGACTTGTAATTGTCAAATAATCACTTCATTCACAAGGAACGACGGTTCCAATCATTCTATTGATCTCTCATTCATTTCACTATCATTTCATCTCGGTGAGTCATTCTTGACTTTGTCGGATTGTTTCATTAATATTCTTGATGGTCATTCTTGTCCATATGACCTTCTGGGTTCATATTGCGTGGTCGGGTGGGGATGTGTGAAATTTTTAGTCGGGCACGTGATAGTCATGTGATTGGGTTCACCGACACATTGGACTGTGCACACAGTAACGTACCTCCATGAGACTAATTAGGTACAAGGGCGGGTGTGTCCGGACACTCGTCTTGTGCACTTGCACATACCATTACGGGCGTACTATGATGCCCCTCTTCAGCTTAATTTCATAATTAAGATATATCATGATTGTGTTTATTCAACTATTGAGGATTGTTGTTACGTATGGCCGACCCCGTTGGGGGATGTTGTTTTCAGGTCATGGCAAGGCTAAGGAACGGGAAGAGAACATTGACGGCGAGGAGTCCCAGTGATACTAGTAGGGGGCCCCAGTCCTTTCAGTCATTCATGTTTCTTCATTTTATTTCCGCTGCAGATTTCCGTTGGATGTTCATTTTCATTCGGTGTTGTATATTTTATCTCCATATAAACTATACTTGTATTCTATATTTTCCTGGATGTGTTGTACTTGAAACTCCTCATCGGAGTAATTAATGATATAATGTGGTTCGGTACTACAATTATATTACTTAATTCATTAATTTTCATTCGCCTAGTGGGTCCCAGTCGGGGGTCCACGGCACTGTAATATTCGCCTAGTTTGGGGTATTACAGAGTTGGTATCGGAGCGTGGTTTTGAATACTACCTACCGAGTCATATCTCATTTAAAATCACCATTCATCAGACGAGTATCATTGGACTTTCGCGTCACGTGTGACCTGTGCAAGAGCCGAGCCCCTCAGACCAAAGAACAGTAAGATTTCTGACGCCATGGTATAATTTATGGCCATAAGAATCACTCATTCATCATTCAACAGTCAACAATCCTCATTCATCATTTTCATTTTGATCATATCGATCATGTTAACTCATAAATCACTCAGTTCATTTCACTGTTCAGTTGTTGATCTTGAGGATCGTATCACTAATCTTGTTAACTTGTTCAAGATGATCATTTCAAGAATTTCATCAGATAATCACGTCACTTCAGTTGATCACTCATGTAATCATTGTGTTTGAGCGCGTATACTCATTTTCATCATTTCATAACGTAATCATAATGTGATATTCATGCAAGATATATAATCATCTTGTGAATTTCCCACTTCAGTATGGAAAGAGCTGGCAGAGGACGCGGGGGAAGAGGTCACTGTGCGGGCCGAACCCTGAGAACTCGTGTGAATACACGTGTAAACTCAATAATGCTAATTCATCGAGCAGCGACGCTGCCACTCATTCTCCTGGAAATGATCATTGACTGTCAGGGAGTCATACCCATGACACACCTCATTCAGAAGGTGTTCAGGTTGATCCACTCGCGTTTATGCAGGGCATGATGGCCCAGATGACTCAGATGGCACGCCTCATGGAGACGATGCAGAACTCAGCAGGCTCCTCCTCCGCCACCTCAGAGGCAAGAGAGGAGTGTGAGCAGTATTATTGGCGACATCTCTCGCTAAAGACCACCTACTTTTGAGGGCTCATCCAAGCAGGCGGATATTGTTCGCTGGCTTGAGCATTTCGAGAAGTTGTTTGGTATGGTAGAGTGTCCCGAAGGGCACAAAGTTTCAGTCGCGGCTTACTATCTGGGTAAGAGCGCTCATTCATGGTGGTTATCGTTGAAGCCCACCGACGGATCTTGTACTTAGGATCAATTCAAAACTCTCATGATGGAGAGGTATTATCCGGCCCCACTCAGAGAGGCCAAGTTATCAGAATTACTCACTCCCGACCTCAGCGGACGATGATGTTCTCTCCATTGCCGAGGCGGAAAAGATCAAGTATTTCAGCAAGAGGTTGAAACCTCGTATGTGGATGCAGTTGCTTAATCACAATTGCACCACTCTGGACGAATTCATCGAGAAAGCTCTTACTTATGAGCTTACCGCTAAGGAGATTGCTAAGCAACAACCTTCATCTGCTAGCAAGAAGTCAAAGAATTGTAATCAGTCTGAAGGCAGTCAGGCAACCTTCAACAAGCCTCGTGCGGGCCCTACTTTTTCTGAGCGACCTCCTATGGCGCCTAGACCCGCGGAATCTCAATCCCGAACGGCTAGTTCGGCCATCACCTGTTTCAACTGGGAAGAATAGTGTCATTTCAGCACCAAGTGTCCGAGGTAGACTGTCACGTGCCGTAACTGTGGGATTGCTGGGCATAAGGCCCGTTTTTGCCGAAGAGACTCTAAGCCTACTCCGGCATCATATCAGGCCCCGAGACAGTCAGTGGTTTAGAATCAGGCCACTCAGTCCGCGTCATTCAAGATGACGGGAGCAAACAAAGGCGGAGCCAAGAGCTATCAGACGGGAGCATGCGGTTCGGGGGCCGGCAAGCCCTGACTTTATGAGATGAAGAAGACCGACGATCTGGAGGCCCAGATGATCTTAGGTACACTCGAAATTATATCTCAACCTGTGTGTACCCTTTTTGATACTGGTGCATCGCATTCATTCATTTCCGAGTCATGTTTGAGTAGACTACGTCTGGGTAGTGCTACTAGTTGTGAGCCTTATGTCATTGGTCTACCTAATGGTAGAAGAATTATCGGGAATCATGAGATTAAGGATTATCCGATTCAGGTTCATGTCCGCGATTGGTTAGCAGACCTAATCGTGGTAGATTTATCGAGAGACAACGTCATCTTGGGTATTGATTGGATGGATCGTCGCGATGCCGTCATTAGTGTCCGTAAGCGTATGGTCACTATCATTTCAAACGATGGGGTCGAATGTGTATTTCAGGGAGGTAATCCCAGCTGTTCCGGGAGAGTCATCAACTTGATGAAAGCAGTGAAATTACTCAATCAAGGATGTGTCGGCTGTTGGTGCTATATGACTAAGACCGAGAAACCATTAGTAATGTTTATAGATATTCCTGTAGTGAGAGAATATGCCGATGTATTTCCAGATGAGTTACCTGGTTTGCCTCAAAAGAGAAATATGGAATTCTCGATTGAGTTGGAGCGTGGTACGTCCCCAATATCGAAGGCACCGTACCGGATGGCCACGACCGAAATGTAGGAGTTGAAGAATCACTTAGAGGATTTGACCGAGAAGGGCTATATTCGACCGAGTGCGTCCCCGTGGGGAGCACCAGTGTTATTTGTCAAGAAGAAGGTTGGTTCGTTTCGCTTGTGTATTGATTACCGGGAATTGAATCGGGTGACAATCAAGAATAAATATCCTCTACCCTGTATCGATGATCTTTTGGATCAACTTCAGGGAGCTTCAGTATTTTCTAAGATCGACTTAAGATATGGATATCATCAGTTACGAATTCGAGAGTCGGATATCGCAAGGACGGCGTTCCGAACACACTATGGCCATTATGAGTTTGTGGTAATGCCGTTTGGGTTAACTAATGCACCTGCGGTATTTATGGAGTTAATGAATCGGGTTTTCATCGACTATTTGGATCAGTTCGTGGTTGTCTTTATTGATGACATTTTAATTTATTCTCGTGACCGGGAGGAGCACGAGTTTCACCTTCATCAGGTGCTCGACGTGTTGAGACGAGTGCAACTTTATGGAAAGTTTTCCAAATGTGAGTTTTGGATGTCCGAAGTGACATTTCTCGGACATGTAATTTCATCAGACGGAGTTCGTGTCGACCCTATGAAGACGGAGGCGATCTGAGATTGACAACCTCCGAAGAATGTTAAGGAAATCCGAAGTTTCCTTGGATTAGCTGGTTATTATCGGCAATTTGTGGAAGGATTTTCTAAAATTGCTCAACCCATGATGAACCTTTTACGGAAGGATAAGAAATACACGTGGTCCGACGCGTGTCAACAGAGTTTCAGCACCTATCCTTTCTTTACCGCAAGGGACGGAAGGATTTGTGGTTTATAGTGATGCGCCCGGACAGGGTCTCAGATGTGTACTAATGCAGAACGGGCAAGTTATTGCTTATGCTTCACGACAATTGAGATCTTACGAGGTTAATTATCCGACCCACGACCTGGAGCTAGCAGCCGTGGTGCTCACATTGAAGATTTAGCATCATTATCTTTATGGCGTTACCTGTCAGATATTCACCGATCATAAGAGTTTGAAGTATATATTTACTCAGAAGGAGTTAAATATGCGACAGAGGCGGTGGTTGGAACTAATCAAAGATTATGATATTGAGATACTTTACCACCCGGGCAAGGCGAACGTTGTCGCTGATGCCTTGAGTCGTAAGTCCGTTCAGGAGCAGATGCTTGCTCGATTAACTGTTCAGAAAGAACTTCAGCAGGAATTTCTGAGACCCGAGATCGAGGTCTGGTTACAGCGACTACAAGGGCAACTTTGTACGTTAGAGATTTCATCGCTACTTGAGGAGGCTATCATGGAGAATCAGGGTTCAGACCCATTTTTGTTACGCATTCGAGATGATGTGACTCAGGGGAAAGCCCCTAGATTTGTGGTCCATGAGGATGGACTTTTGCGATTTAAGAATCGGTTATGCGTACCGGCGAACGACGAGTTGAAAAACTCGATCTTGAGAGAATCTCATACTACCCCTTATTCCATTCATCGGGGGTCTAGCAAGATGTACAAAGACTTGAAACAAAATTATTGATGGAGTAATATGAAGCGAGAAGTCGCGGAATTTGTTTCGAGATGTTTAACCTGTCAGCAAGTCAAGATAGAACATCAGCGACCAGTGGGTATGCTGAAACTTCTCCCTATTCCAGAGTAGAAGTGGGAAGATATTTTAATGGACTTCATCACGAGTTTGTCGGTGAGTCGTCGTGGCATGAATACAATGTGGGTAATTGTGGATCGTCTAACTAAGTCAGCCCATTTTCTTGAGATTAAGGAGACGTGGGGTCCCGAGAGACTTGCCCAGTTGTTCATCAAAGAGATAGTGAGATTGCACGGTACTCCTAAGAGTATCATTTCTGATCGTGACGGGCGATTCGTGTCAAATTTTTGGAAATCAGTTCATCGTGCCATGGGAACTCAGCTTAATCTCAGCACAACTTTTCATCCTCAGTCCGACGGACAAACAGAGAGAACTATTCAGACTTTGGTGGACATGTTGAGGGCATGTGTTCTCGATTGGAAATATGATTGGGACGCCCAACTACCATTGATCGAGTTCACGTACAATAATAGTTGGCATGCTTCGATTAAGATGGCACCTTACGAGGCCTTGTACGGTCGTCGTTGCCGATCTCCTTTGTGTTGGGATGCCTTATCAGAATCAATCGGCACCTTGCCCGATATGCTTATAGCCGCCCGTGAGAAGGTAGCTTTGATTAGGAGTCGTTTGTTGACCGCTCAGAGTCGACAGAAATCTTATGCAGATAACCTTCGTCGGCCATTAGAGTTTGAGGCGGGTGACCATGTTTTGGTCAAGGTATCCCCAAGTCGAGGCATCTTCCGTTTTGGGAAGAGGGGAAAGTTGAGTCCGAGATTCATTGGACCGTTTTAGATTTTGGATCGAGTAGGCGAGCTAGCTTATCGATTGGCCTTACCTCCGGCGTTGCGCCGAATTCATAATATGTTTCACGTCTCTCAGTTGCGGAAGTATGTTTCCGACCCAAGTCACATACTTCAGTTCGACGAGATCGAGATTGCGGACGATCATTGAGCATCCCGTACGAGTCATAGAGTGGCGAATCAAACCGTTGAGGAACAAGACAATTCCTTTGGTTAAAATTCAATGGTCTAGACACGGAGTCGAAGAGGCTACTTGGGAAACCGAGGATAGTATGCGGGAGAGTTATCCCGAGTTGTTTGACCCTTAGTTTTTGGGATGAAACTCTTTTAAGGGGGGGTGTATGTAATACCCGGTTGTAATTCAGTCATTATCATTCAGTAATTATCATTCAGTAATTGTCACTCAGTAATTATTCACTCATTAATGATCATTCATCGTTCATATTCATTCATTGTATTCACCGATCAAAGTATTTGTATCGTACATCAGTTATTATTTGTCTTTCTACATGATTGGAGGATCGAACCGTGGTTATCATCATTATCTTCGTCGTAATGGGCTGTGTGTGAGGAGTAGCACACGCTACGTACTCTCTTTAGCGTGCGCTAATTGAGTACGGGTAGCGCAGACTACCTCTCATCATTAGCGCACGCTAGCGTGGTTCAGGCAGACAGTCCAGAAGGTATTGGACTACAGTTGAGTTGTAGTAGCACACGCTACGAATGGTAAGTAGTGCGCGCTAGTGAGTTCGGAGAGCGCACGCTATGCTAGAAGTATAGCGCGCGCTAAGGTCGATCATGCAGAGTCCAGTGGGTACTGGACTGATTTGGAGTAATTCATAGCGTACGCTATGAATGGATATTAGCGTATGCTAATGGTATAGTAGCGTACGCTGAATTTTGGGTGTAGCGTACGCTATCGCAAGCAGATCAGAGAACAGGAGGTTCTGGACTACAGTCACTGGGCATCAGATATTAGTTAGCGCACGCTAACTTTTTGGGTTAACGCACGCTATCGGTAGGAGTTAGCGTACGCTATCGGGAGGAGTTAGCGCACGCTAACGAGGCAGTCAGAGCTCACTGGACTGTCCGGTTAACTCTCTAGCGCATGCTAAATATGAGGACTTAGCGTGCGCTAAGCTGGAACAGTATAAATAGGACAGTCAGCCCAGGTTTCGTCATTTCTCACTTCTCATTTCGTTTTTGGGCGATTCCGGGTGTTTTCGGGCGATTTAGAAGAATCTCTTCGAGCTGCACTCACCTTTCATCATCTTTAAGTTTTTGAGTTGGATTAATCATCATTTCATCCTCTCCAACACATCAAATCAAGGTAATTATTTCTTGGATCTAGAATTTTGGATTTTGAGTATTTTCCTTCCGATCTCTTCGTGTAGGCTTGGATTTATGTTGGAACATGTTAGATATGGATTATCTACCTTAGATAAATGTATTCCTACGGATTTATTGATATGTTTTTCCGATTTGATGAACATTTTCAGAATTAATCAAGAACCCTTGATGCTGACTTTAGTTATTTTTGGGGGTTTCCGATTATAGTTGTCGTAACTTTGAGTTGTGGTTTCCTATTGGAATATTGATATCATTGAAGGTGTTTTGTTGGATTGAACTACTCATTTTGGAGTTGGTTTTGATATATTTGGGTTTTGGTTATAATCAAGGGTTGATGTTCGCTAAGTGGTTGTTTGAATGCCTCAATGAGTTTGGATATTGTTGTATCGACCTTTGAGTTAGTCATAATTCATGCTTGATACGTATATTGAGTGGATTATCGGTAATTATGTTATTCAAGGTTGTTCGAGCGACCGACATCTCATTTTAGGACGTCGTTCGAGGAAGGACATTCTTCACCGGTGTTGAGTAAGTTAATTCTTACTCGGTTAAAAGGATATTCATTCCTTTCATTGTTGTTCATTCATAATCATAATTCATTCATAATGTATTAACCGTATTGAGACTTGTAATTGTCAAATAATCACTTCATTCACAAGGAACGACGGTTCCAATCATTCTATTGATCTCTCATTCATTTCACTATCATTTCATCTCGGTGAGTCATTCTTGACTTTGTCGGATTGTTTCATTAATATTCTTGATGGTCATTCTTGTCCATATGACCTTCTGGGTTCATATTGCGTGGTCGGGTGGGGATGTGTGAAATTTTTAGTCGGGCACGTGATAGTCATGTGATTGGGTTCACCGACACATTGGACTGTGCACACGGTAACGTACCTCCGTGAGACTAATTTGTACAAGGGTGGGTGTGTCCGGACACTCGTCTTGTGCACTTGCACATACCATTACGAGCGTATGCCCCTCTTCAGCTTAATTTCATAATTAAGATATATCATGATTGTGTTTATTCAACTCTTGAGGATGTTGTTCTGTGTAACTGACCCCGTTGGGGGATGTTGTTTTCAGGTAATGGCAAGGCTAAGGCACGGGAAGAGAACGTTGACGACGAGGAGTCTCAGTGATACTAGTAGGGGGCCCCAGTCCTTTCAGTCATTCATGTTTTCTGCATTTTATTTCCGCTGCAGATTTCCGTTGGATGTTCATTTTCATTCGGTGTTGTATATTTTATCTTCATATAAAATATTCTTGTATTCTGTATTTTCCTGGGTGTGTTGTACTTGAAACTCCTCATCGGAGTAATTAATGATATAATGTGGTTTGGTACTACAATTATATTACTTAATTCATTCATTTTCATTCGCCTAGTGGGTCCCAGTCGGGGGTCCACGGCACTGTAATATTTGCCTAGTTTGGGGTGTTACAGCTGGGTGGTTATGTATGGTATTTTTAGTCGGGCACACGATAGTCATGTGATGCGGGTTCACCGACACACTGGATTGTGCACACGGTAACCTGCCTCCATGAGACTAATTAGGTACAAGTGCGGGTGTGTCCGGACACTCGTCTTGTGCACTTGCACGTCCCATTATGGGCGTACTATGATGCCCCTCTTCAGCTTGATTTCATAACTGATATATAATGTTTGTGCTTGTTCAACTCTTGAGGATTGTTGTTCTGTATAACTGACCCCGTTGGGGGATGTTTTCAGGTCATGGCAAGGCAAAAGCACGGGAAAAGAACGTCGATAGTGAGGAGTCCCAGTGATACTAATAAGGGGCCCCAGTCTCTTTATTTATTCATGTCTTCTTGTTGTGTATTTCCGCTGCAGTCCGTTTGGATTTCATTTCATTCAGTGTTGTATATTTTATCTTCATATGAAATATACATGTATTCTGTATTTCCGTGGTGTATTGTACTTAATGCTCCTCATCAGAGTACTTGGTAATATAATGTGGTTCGGTACTACAATTATATTATTCAATTTATTAATTTTCATTCGTCTGGTGGGTCCCAGTTGGGGGTCCACGACTTTGTAATAGCCGCCTAATTTGGGGTGTTACAGAGTTGGTATCAGAGCGTGGTTTTGAATACTACCTTCCGAGTCATGTCTCATTTGAAATCATCGTTGATCAGACTAGTATCATTGGACTTTCTCGTCACATATGACCCGTGCAAACTCCAAGCCCCTCAGACCAAGGAAACGGTAAGATGTCTGACGCCATGGTATAATTTCTGGCAATAAGAATCACTCATTCATCATTCATCAGTCAGCAATCCTCAATCATCACCTTCATTTTTTATGTTGTCGATCATGTTAACTCATTAATCACTCATTTCACTTTATTGCTCAATTGCTGATATTGTGGATCGTATCATTAATCTTGTTAACTTGTTCAAGATAATCATTTCAAGAATTTCATCAGATAATCATGTCACCTCAGTTGACCATTCATGTAATCATTGTGTTAGAATGCGTATGCTCATTATTATCGTTTCATAACGTAATCATAATGTGATACTCATGCGAGATCTATAATTATCATGTGACTTTCCTACTTCAGTATGGATAGAGCTGTCAGAGGATGCAGGGGAAGAGGCCGCGGTGCGGGCCGAAACCCGGGAGCTCGTGTGAATACTCATGCGAATGCAAGGAATAATGTCAATTCAACTAGCAGCGACGCTGCCACTCATTCACCTGGAAATAATCATTTACCATCAGGAAGCCATACCCGAGATACAGCTCAATCAGAAGGTGTACGAGTTGATCCTCTTGCTTTTATGCAGGGCATGATAGCCCAAATAACTCAGATGGCACGTCTGATGGAGATGATGCAGAACTCAGCCACTCAGGCTCAACAAGCCCCTCCGCCGCCACCTCAGAGGCAAGAGAGGAGTGTGAGTAGTATCATCAATGACATCTCTCGCCAGAGGCCACCTACTTTCTAGGGCTCATCTGAGTCGGCAGATATTATCCACTAGCTTGAACATTTGGAGAAGTTGTTTGCTATGGTGGAGTGTCCCGAAGGGCACAAGGTTTCAGTCGCGGCTTAATATATGGGTAATAGAACTCACTCTTGGTGGCTATCTCTGAAGCCCACCGATGGATCTTGTACTTGGGACCAGTTCAAGACCCTTATGATGGAAAGATATTATTCGGCCCCACTCAGGGAGGCCAAGTTTTCGGAGTTACTCAGTCCCGACCCCTCAACGGAAGATGATGTTCTCGCCATTGCCGAGAAGTTTCAGGAGCTACTTCCATTCGCCTCATCTATTATCCACTCCTAGGCGGATAAGATCAAGTACTTCAGTAAGAGGTTGAAACCTCGTATGCGGATACAATTGCTTAATCATCATTGCACCACTCTGGCCGAATTCATCAAGAAATCTCTTGCTTATGAGCTTACCGCTAAGGAAATTTCTAAGAATCAAACTTCATCTTCTGGAAAGAAATCGAAGAATCCTAATCAGTTCGAAGGCAGTCAGGCAACCTTCAAGAAGCCTCGTGCAGGCCCTACTTTTTCTGAGCGACCTCTTATGCACCGAAACCTATGGAATCTCAGTCATGAGCGGCCAGTTCGCCATCATCTGTTTCAACTCTGGAGAACAGGGTCATTTCAGCACTAAGTGCCCGAGGCAGACTATCACGTGCAATAACTGTGGGATTGCTGGGCATAAGGCCCGTTTTTGCCGAAGAGATTCCAAACCTACTCCGGCGACATCTCAGGCCCAGAAATAGTCAGCGGTTCCGAATCAAGCCACTCAGTCCGTGTCATTCAAGATGACGGTAGCGAATAAAGGCGGAGCCCACAGCTATCAGACAGGAGCATCCGGTTCTGGGGCTGGCAAGCCCCGAATTTATGAGATGAAGAGAGCCGACCATTCGGAGGCCCGAATTATCTCAGGTACACTCGAAATTTTATCTCAACTTGTGTGTACCCTTTTTGATACTGGTGCATCACATTCATTCATTTACGAGTCATGCTTGAGTATACGTCATCTGGATAGTGCTACTAGTTGTGAACCTTATATCATTGGTCTACCTGACGGTAGAAGAATTACCGGAGATCGTGAGATTATGAATTGTCCGATTCAGCTTCATGGACGTGTTTGGTTGGCGAACCTGATTATGGTAGACTTACCTAGAGATGACGTCATCTTGGGTATTGATTGGATGGATTTCACGATGCCACCCTGAGTGTCTGTAAGCGTATGGTCACTATCATTTCAGACGATGGGGTCGAATGTGTATTTCAGGGAGGTAATCCCAGCTATTCCGGAAGAGTCATTAATGTGATGAAAGCAGTGAAATTACTCAATCAGGGGTGTGTTGGTTATTGGTGCTATATGACCAAGACCGAGAAATCATCAGTAATGTTAGTGAGAGAATACGCTGATGTTTTTCCAGACGAGTTACCTGGTTTGCCTCCACAAAGAGATGTGGAATTCACGATTGAGTTGGAGCCTCGAACATCTCCAATATCGAAAGCACCATATCGTATGGCCCCGACCGAAATGCAAGAATTGAAGAATCAACTGGAGGAATTGACCGAGAAGGGTTATATCCGACCGAGTGCGTCCCCGTGGGGAGCACCAGTATTATTTGTCAAGAAGAAGGATGGTTCATTTCGCTTGTGCATTGATTATTGAGAGCTGAATTGGGTGACGATCAAGAATAAATATCCCCTACCCCGCATCGATGATCTTTTGGATCAACTTCAGGGAGCTTCGGTATTTTCCAAGATCGATTTGAGATCTGGGTATCATCAGTTGCAAATTCGAGAGTCGGATATTGCTAGAACGGCGTTTCGAACACGCTATGGTCATTACGAGTTTGTGGTGATGCCTTTTGGGTTAACTAATGCACCTGCTGTATTCATTGAGTTGATGAACTGAGTTTTCATCGACTATTTAGATCAGTTTGTGGTTGTTTTCATAGATGACATTTTGATTTATTCTCATGACCGAGAGGAGCATGAATTTCACCTTCATCAGGTTCTCGAAGTATTGAGACGAGAGCAACTTTATGGAGAGTTTTCCAAATGTGAGTTTTGGATGTCCGAAGTGACGTTTTTTGGACATGTGATTTCATCAGACGGAGTACGCATCGACCCTCAGAAGATGGAGGCTATCCGAGATTGGCAACCTCCGAAGAATGTTAAGGAAATCCGAAGCTTTCTCGGATTAGCTGGTTATTATCGGTGATTTGTGGAAGAATTTTCTAAAATCGCTCAACCTATGACGAACCTTTTGCGGAAGGATAAGAAATACGCGTGGTCTGATGCATGTCAGCGGAGTTTTGAGAAACTCAAGAGTCGTTTAATTTCAGCGCCTGTCATTTCTTTACCACAAGGGACAGAGGGATTCGTGGTTTATAGAGACGCGTCCGGACACGGTCTCAGATGTGTACTAAAGGTGATTGCCTATGCTTCGCGGCAACTGAGACCTTACGAGGTCAACTATCCGACCCATGACCTAGAGCTAGCGGCCGTGGTATTCGCGTTGAAAATTTGGCGTCATTATCTTTATGGCATCACCTGTCAGATTTTCACCAACCATAAGAGTTTGAAGTATATATTTACTCAGAAGGAGTTGAATATGCGACATAAACGGGGGTTAGAACTGATTAAGGATTATGATATTGAGATTCAATACCACCCAGGTAAGGCGAATGTTGTCATCGATGCCTTGAGTCGTAAGCCCGTTCAAGAGCAAATGCTTGCTCGTTTAACAGTTCAGAAGGAGCTTCATCAGGAATTTCTAAGACCCGAGATCGAGGTATGGTTACAGCGAGTATAAGGGCAACTTTGTATGTTAGAGATTTCATCGCCACTTGAGGAGGCGATAAGAGTTAATCAGGGTTCAGACCCATTTTTGTTGCGCAATCGAGATGATGTGGCTCAGGGGAAAGCCCCTGGATTTGTGGTCCACGAGGATAGACTTTTGCAATTTAAGAACTGGTTATGCGTTCCGGTAAATGACGAGTTGAAAAACTCGATTTTGAGAGAAGATCATGCTACCCTTTATTCCATTCATCCGGGGTCTAGCAAAATGTACAAGGACTTGAAACAAAATTATTTGTGGAGCAATATGAAGCGAGAAGTTGCATAATTTGTTTCAAGATGTCTGACCTGTCAGCAAGTCAAGGTAGAACATCAGCGACCGGCGGGTATGCTGAAACCGCTTCCTATTCCAGAATGGAAGCGGGAGGATATTTAAATGAACTTCATCACAAGTTTGCCGACGAGTCGTCGTGGCATGAATACAATTTGGGTTGTTGTGGACCGTTTAACTAAGTCATCTCATTTCCACGACATTAAGGATACGTGGGGTCCTGGGAGACTTGCCTAGTTATTCATTAAATAGATCGTGAGATTGCACGATACCCCTAAGAGTATTGTTTCGGATTGTGATGGGCGATTCGTGTTGCATTTTTGGAAATCTGTTCTTCGTGCCATGGGAACTCAGCTCAATTTCAGCACAGCTTTTCACCCTAAGTCCGATGGACAATCAGAGAGAACAATTCAGACGTTGGAGAACATGTTGAGAGCATGTGTTCTCGATTGGAAAGACGATTGGGAAGCCCAACTACCGTTGATCAAGTTCACATACAATAACAGTTGGCATGCTTCGATTAAGATGGCACCTTACGAGGCCTTATATGATAGTCGTTGTCGATCTCCCTTGTGTTGGGATGACTTATCAGAATCAATCGGCATTGAGCCTGATATGCTTAGAGCTGCTCGTGAGAAGGTAGCGCTAATCAGGAGTCGTTTTCTGACCGCTCAGAGTCGACAAAAATCATATGCTGATAATCGTCGTCGACTATTAGAGTTTGAGACAGGTGATCACGTCTTGGTCAAGGTATCCCCGAGTCGAGGTATTTTCCATGAGTCCAAGATTCATTGGACGTTTAAGATTTTGGATCGAGTAGGCGAGCTGGCTTATCGATTGGCCTTACCTCCAGCGTTGAGCCAAATTCATAATGTGTTTCACGCCTCTCAGTTGTGGAAGTATGTTGCTGATCCGAGTCACATACTTCAATTCGATGAAATGGAGATCGCGGATGATCATACGTACGAGAAGCGTCCCGTACGAGTCTTAGAGCGGCGAATCAAATAGTTGAGGAACAAGAAAATTCCTTTGGTTAAGATCCAGTGGTCTAGACATGGAGTCGAAGAGACTACATGGGAAACCGAAGATAGTATGCGGGAGAGTTATCCTGAATTATTTGACCCTTAGTTTTAGGGACGAAACTCTTTTAAGGGGGGTGTATGTAATACTCGGTTGTAAATTCATTAATTGTCATTCAGTATATTGTCACTCAGTAATTTTCACTCAGTAATAGTCATTCATCATTCATATTCATTCATTGTATTCACCCTTCGGAGTAATTTGTATCGTGCATCAGTTATTATTCGTCATTCAAACTGGTTGGAAGATCGGGCTGTGAGTATCATCTTTGTCATCTTTGTAGTAGACTGTGTGTGAGGAGTAGCACACGCTACGTACTCCCTTTAGAGTGCTCTAATTGAGTACGGGTAGCACACACTACCTCTTAGCATTAGCGCACGCTAGTGTGGCTCGGGCAAACAGTCCAGAAGGCACTAAAATGGATTAGTGAAATTCATAACGCACGCTATGATTGGAGTAAACGTACATAATGGTGTTTGTATCGCACGCTATCGGTACCAATCAGCGCAAGCTAGCGTATTGGAGCAAACAGTCCAGTGGGTACTGAACTGAGATGGAATAATTCGTAGCGCACGCTAAGAGTGTGTATAGCGTACGCAATGGCTAGTTTGGTAGCGCACGCTAAGCATCGGATAGCGCGTGCTAAGACTCAATCAGACCAGAGGACAGTGGGTTCTGGACTCCAGTGTTCTGGACATCGACCATCAGGTAGCGCGCGCTAACACACGGTTAATGCACGTTAATAAAAGACGATTAGCGCACGCTCCCAAGGCATGTAGCACACGCTATCGATGCAGGCAGCGGGTACTGGACTACCCGGTAAACCCGCTAGCGCACGCTAAGCTCAGGATCTAGTGCATGCTAAACTGGGTTTACTATATATTGGACATTTTAGCCCCATTCGTCATTTCATCATATCTCTTCCTCCTCCCGTCGGTTTTGGGCAATTTTGGGCATTTCGTGAAGTGTTCTTTGAGCTGCATTCAACTATCATCATTTTCAAGCTTCTAGTTCGGATTAATCATCATTTAATCTTCTCCATCACACCAAATCAATGTAACTTTGCTTGAATCTAGAATTTTGTGATTTGAGTGTTTTCATTCCGATCTCTTCAAGTTAGCTTAATATTATGGTGGAATATGTTAGATATGGATTATCTACCTTGGATACATGTGTTTCTATGGATTTATTGGTATATTTATCGGATTTGTTGAATATTTGGATAATTATTCAAGAACACCCTAAGGGTTGACTTTGGGATTTTTGGGGTTTCTACTAGATGTTGTCATAATCTCGAATGGAGCATTCCTATTGGATTATTTGATTATATTGATGATGTTTTGTTTGGGTTGAACTACTCATTTTAAGGTTGGTTTCGATATATTTGGGGTTGGTTGTAATCAATGGAAGAATGTTTGCAACGTATTCGTTAGAATGCCCCAATGAGTTTGGTTATTGTTGTATCGACTTTTGAGTTGGTTATAATCGTACTTGATACGTATATTGAGCGTTTTTGGTAATTATTTTATTCAAGGTTATTCGAGCGACCGATAATTCCATTAAAGACGTTTGTTCGAGGGAGGACATTTCATCACCAGTATTGAGGCAAGTTAATTCTTGCTCGGTTAAAAGGATACTCATTCCCTTCGTTGTTGTTAATTCATATTCATAATTCATTCATGGTATGTTAATCATGTTGAGATTTCTAATTATCAAACTAATCATTCATTTCACGAGGAATGACGGTTCCAATCATTTCAGTGAGCTATCATTCATTTCATTATTATTTCATCTTTGTGAGTCATTCTTGACCCTTGTCGATTTGCTATTCATTGATATTCATCATGGTCACTTTTGTTCTTGTGACCTTTTGGGTTCATATTGTGTGTCCGGGTGGTTATGTGTGGAATTTTTAGTTAGGCACACGATAGTCATGTGATGCGGGTTCACCGACACAATGGACTGTGCACACGGTAACGCGTGCTAACGTCGTAGGTCATAAGCTACTGGACTACCGGGTGACCCCGTTAGCACATGCTAACCCTGAATTTTAGCGTGCGCTAACCTGGCGCAGTATATAAGAGAGAGTCAACCCCTGCTCTTCGTCATTTTACACCTCTTTCACTCATTTCCGATGGGAAAGCACATGAAGGAAATTTGGGGGCAATTTGGGGCGATCTTTCATCAACTATCATCATCTTTGGTTGAATAACAAACATTACACAACATCTAATTCATTCCCACCTTCCAAAACAAGGTAAATTCCTTAGAACCCTAGTTTTGGGAATTTTGGGGGATTTTCTTAGATTCGTCCGATTTATCCACTTTGGAGCTTGAGATCTTTGAGATTATGATGTATCTACCTCGTACCCACGTTTCCCCTACGATTATATAGATGGTTATGTATCTTATTCGGACTTGAGAGGGTTTGGATGATTTCCATACCTCTAAGTGATTATCCTTATAATTTTGTGAATTGTAGGCGAGTTCCGGGAGTTTCTTCGTGTGATTTGAGTATGGATTATCAATTATCATATTCCTTACGAATCGTTTAGGTGTCGGAAGCACGTTCTTGGACCTACTGAACTTGTATTCTTTTCCTTCCAATTCCCGATGTATCAAAGGCAAGTATATGCTTATGATTGTACGTTCTCGACATTGAAAGTAAGGTATATGAATTGTATGGTGGTATATATTCACTCTGATATGGGTCGACGGGTCCTGTAATGGTTCCGTAGCCTTTGGTGCGGGTCCGTGAATATTTTGGGTTAACCACTCTGGGAGGGTCCGACGGGGCCTCTGGGGGTTCCGTTGCCTTTGGTGCGGTTCCACAGTTAATCATGTATGTATTGAAATGTGATTTAATGAGATTTAGTTATTTAGGAATACTAGTCTTGAGTTGAGGAAATGATGATTACATTTACTTTATTGTCGAGAAGTATTGTGTTTCAAATTTGATATACTTGTACTAGCTATTCGACGGCTAACCCCTTTGTGGGGGAAATACTTTTCATGTATATTAGGATCCAGGAGAGCGGATAAGTACGTACTGGGTTTGCATGAAGATGATGGGCAAGTATGATGCTGTGTCTTGTCACGGGTTATGTTTTGCATTTTCTCCATTCAATGATGTTGTACTTGAATGGTTTTTGAGTACTCGAGTACTGTTTTCTGTTTCCTTGATGTTCTGGCCTGTGTTGCCATGGGATTGATTCTTGGTGTGTTGTATTCGGTTTTATTGGATATTATTTTGAATACCAATTTTATTGTCTTCCATTTGATTGTGATTGGACCTTATCGGTCAAAGTTCATAGTTCCGCGTGTGAATAGCTTGTGGGTCCCACGGAGGGGCTCACAGTGCTGTAATATACCCTGAATAACTTGGAGGTGTTACACTGGGGACTTTGGGTGTTTGTGTGAACTTGTCATTAAATAACATCCTCCCCCTCACTTATGGATGAAGAAATCGGCCATCACAAGAAAAAAAGAGAGGGAGTTCATCTTCTTGATATTCTTACGTTCTTAGAGAGAAAGAAGATCAAGATGAAAAGTATATATATCAGTTAGAGTGATCATATTCTTAAGAGATAAAACCAAGAACAAATATATCACTTAGAGTGATTGCATTCTTGAGAAAAAAGTTCCTTCTACTCTTTTCTAGTCGTATCCTTGGAGGATAATTGAGTTGGTAGTTATTTCGATCATCTTCTGGCGCGTGGCTTGTAGCGACGTGGTGCTTTCGGTGTTTGGATCATCAAGGACTTATCAAAACAGATTTGTGGTCATCGGCATCAACATCAACATTCAATCAAAGGACTATAAGGGTATGTTTTTATATCTTTACTCTTGTCCATTTATATTCGTATATATGATGCATGATCAATCCTCTTTAGAGGTTCGATTAAATTTGGTTTTTGCTTCCGTTGCGCCTTCATTCTAGGCATCAAATCCCAACAGTGGTATCGGAGAGAGGTCTTGCGACCGTATATACGATATTTAGCATTTGGAATCCTTGATTGAATAATTAATTATTGGGAATCATAAATGTTTAATCGTTGTATATATTTAATTGTTCGTTGTAGTTATATCTTTCGTAAATTTTATCAAAATATAAATCTTAAATTTGGAAATATGATTTATACTGAAGATATGGATGTTGAGACATATTGATATTGGTTATCCGGTCGAAAATCGAGCCTTTGGTTGCCGTTGGATGGACAACAGTCGGGGTTTTGGGCTGATGCCTAGTGAAACGGCCAGTGACATGGCCGTGTCAGCCTCCAGAATTTTTTCCGGCGTTGATTTTTTGTGTATTCCAGATAATTAATCTCCTGCATTTTAAATTTGATTTAATTTGATAAATATGGAATATGGTATTTCAATTTAAAAGGGAAAATTGGTTTGTTGGAATACTTTTGATTGATAGAGTTACTTTGAATGAATTTATATTACCGATTGTGTGAATTGATTGGATTAATTCTATTAAATAGTAAATTTTGTATATTGGTTGGATCAATATATCAAATTACTCATTTAATACTAAATCCATTTATTTAGTATTTATTGGACGAATGCTTGTGAATGGTGACTTCAAGGTGAAATAGTTGGAAGTCGTGCATGCCGGGAGAAAGAGTCAAGGCTCCCTCCCAGTCTTCAAACTCCAATGCTTTATAGATAAATCTCCAATCCAAGATAGCGCGAGATCCAGAATTGTTGTCTTCTTCAAAGTAGAGGGCTATGTATTGATAATGGGATAGGCGAGCTAGTAGTAGTACAGCCCCGGTGTCTAAATGGGGTCTAAACTGCTGAGAAATATTTACCCTCCAAAAAGAGAAAAAAGGGAGTCTAAATAATTGCCTTCGAGACTACATTTCTTTCTCTTCCGGCAACTGTTGCTTTTAGAGAATTTACCAATTGTTCCAGAGCAATATTTTCTTCATTAATCACTCCTGATGACAAGGGAGCCAACCGAAAGATGGACAAATTCCTTTCCTTTTCTTAAGACTCGCTCTTTTCTGAGGGCTATGGCTCGCTGAAGACTCACCAAATCTTTGATGGATCGAAAGAATTGACGAGAGAAATAAGAGCAAAAATGAGTTGCTTTATCACTGAGCGATCATTTAGGGGGAAGAATTGGAATTCATCAATAGATTTCTCAAAACAAATGAAAAATAAACCGGAGACGCTTACTGCACTTCTTCTTCTGTCAAGATGTAGTTCATGGGCCTAGTTTTGGATCGTTTGTTTTATTTGATTGGCTTGTTAAAACCATTTTTAGCCTACTTATTTTACTAGAAATATGTATTATAGGATGAACTTTTTCAATGTAAAATTTTTATGTAATAACGAAGACCGGAGGAAGATTCATTCGAAAGGACGAAGATTCAAGACTCAAGACATATAATTAAATCAAGGTGTTATTATTCTAAGAACGGTCCATGAACTGCATGTTGGTAGCAACTAAGTTGTGAATATTTTATTCATATGGTATGAATGCCCACAATCGCGCTTAGATGAATTAATGTGCAAAGTGCGAAAATTTTCCCACGACAAAATACTAAGTTTAAAAGATTTCAAGGTTTTCCTTCCCTCCATCGAGCTCTCAGAAAATTGAATTCCAAAACAGATGTGCTATGCTTCTGAGATATCGAGGTTGTCATTCACGGAGGGTCGATAAATTCCAAAAGTGCATTGGATGCCTTAGGTTGGAGCAAATTTTATCCCTAGAAACTTGTTCGGTTGCCGGATAAGATTCAATTGTGAAACTGATCAGCGTTGATGGTATAAACTTAACTTATTCACGAACTATAGAAACCGTATTGGTTGAGGGGAGTGAACAAGGGGAAAAAGTAGATCGAATCATCCATTAGATGGGTTCATGTCGGAAACCACTTTATAAAGATTAATAGACCGAAAACGTGTCCGGTTGCCCTATATTAAAATTTATAAAGAACTCGATCACCACTATGAAGTAAAACGAACAAATACTTCCGGATTTCATAAGGGAGTGTGTTATTCCAAAAAAAATAGAGGGAGCTGAGTTAGATTAATAGAAAAGTCCTTAATTTTCAACTCAGACCATAATCAAATGAGTCACTAATCAATCTATCATACTTCATGCAGACAAAGGAAATATCAACTCTCAAAATGACAATGAACCTACTCGCAATTATACTCGAGAAGACCATATTAACTAGACCAAACTTTATGGACTGGCTCCACAATCTGATGATTGTCCTGTGCTGGGATACGTCTTGGAGACAGATATTTCGGAGGCTCCAGTGCGGACCAGGGCCAGTTATGAAGATGTTGAAATCCATAAAAAATGGGTTAGGGATGACATTAGAGTCCATGTCTATATAATGGGCTTTATGTCTAATGAGCTTCAGAGAGCTCATGAGAAAATAACTTCTGCTAGGTAGATCTTATCTCACTTAATCGAGCTTTATGGTGAGCACAGTCAAACTGCTAGATATGAGATATCTAAGTAGGTTTTCAGCGCCAGGATGAAGGAAGGTGCAAAAGTCGGGGACCACATCCTCAAAATGATCTTTATGATTGAGAGATTGGATGATCTTGATTTTAGGATGCATGTTTCTCTCCAAACTGACCTTATCCTACAATCTCTTCCTGATTCCTTCTCTCAGTTTGTTATGAACTTTAACTGCAATAAAATTGCTTGCAATTTAGTAGGGTTGATGAACAAACTTGTAACCACCTAGTTTCAGATGAAGACTCCGCGGGTGAAGGAATCTGCCCTTGTGATTTCTTATGGATCTCGGTGATCCAAGAATAAGAAGAAAAAAACCAAGAAGCAGATGAGATCATAGGTAAGGCTTTCAAGGGAAAGGGCAAGGCCCCGATGGTTCCAAAGAGCAAGAAGGTGGAAAACTGATGCGTATCTCGAATGCGGTGAGCTGGACCACTGGCGAGAGACTGTTCGGTCCTTCATGGGGCTTCAGGTATGGAACTTTTAGTTTTAGAAACGAATTATTCTGCTACCGTATTTTTTACTTCTTGGATACTGGATTCAGGTGCTAGTTCACACATTTGTACCATGAATGAGGATCTGGAACAAGGTAGGAAGCTTGGAGTTAGGGAAGTGATGGTTACTATCGGAGCGGGAATAGTGTTGCCCCAACTGATATAGGATCACTTCTTTTGGATTTGGAATTTGGCTTTGTTTTAACATTAGATGATGTACTTATGTTACCCAGGGGGTATAAAAATATTGTATCTATTCCGGTCATGGATCGGAAAGGCTTTTCACTTTTCATTGGTAATACTGTTAGGATTTTGTAATTAAAATCGAGTTACTCAGTGGAAAATAAATCGGTCTGACCGTATAAAAACCAAACCCCTAAATCGGGTCGATCAAACATCGTATAAATGAATATAAATTGACGAAGACAAAATTAAAGGAGTCATACCCTCATTGACCTTCGATAATTTCTTCTTGAAGGAAAAACCCGAGCCAAGCTTTTTCCGGTCACCAACATGTACACGAATCTAATTCGTTCAAAATTATGAATGATCAAACATCGAATATGTCGTGTGTCTCTATGTTATCACGCGTCGGATATTGATTGGAAAAATTATATAGCAATTGGTTCTCGAAGAACCTAGGAATTGATATAGTATTTTTTTTCTCCTCTCTTGTTCCTTTTCTTTCTCTCTAAGATCAAATAAGATGAGGCAAAATTTATCCTATTCTCTACTTAGATCTCAGCCGAAGGTAAGTTTTGTGTGTGTGTTTTTCTAGTCTTCATCAAACGAAAGACATTCTCATTTTATAAAATAAAAATAAGATCAAATTATGAGATAAGATATCTCATCCATTTGTCCTCATCTCATAATATAAAACTAACACACCCCACATGACATGAAGTAACATGGAAGCTAAGAGGAAAGGGGGAGGAGGAGGCCACATGGTGGTTGGTGAGAAAATGAGCCAAGCCACCCGGTTCATGTACTGGACGTTCGAGTTCTAGTCCATTAAGTACACTTCATTTTATCTCAAATGTATTTATACTTATTTAATTAATTTTAAAATACAAAATTATAGTAATATATTTTCAAGAAGTAATTTTTTATGAATTAAATTAATCACCTGGTAATTAATTTCAATTCATGAGACCGCTATGATTTATCAAATAAATTAATTCAGATATCCAATATCCAATTTTAATGAAGAGGTAATATATCCATTTTTTATCCATCAAATATCCTTGTGCGCGAGTCCATAGGTCTGTCTTACTTGGCAATGTGAGGAGCCAAGGAGTACGGGTAACACTTAGCCAGTCTACCGCAACCCAACTAAGAACAAATGATCATATCATTTCAAAACCATTATGTCGTGAATGTTGCATACGTATAAACCCTTCAATCATAAGTCCCGGTCAAGTATTAGGGTCACATAAAGTCAAACCCTATTGTAACTTGACACTATGCATTTGTTAATGCACACCGAGATCATCGAGCTTTTTTGTATCAAATACAACTAGCTCTAACTTCTTTGGCCAAAGACTTATTATCTCATTTGCCATTAACCTCATAGGACATTTACCTACTCACTAACTGGAGAGAATCATATCTTGGTATTCAGTAGAAACTGCTATTTGCCCACTAAGTTGGAATTTGAGGTTGACCCCACCAACTGATGATTGGAGTCGAACTACTATAATAACTAAATTAATGTCACAAGCACATTTCTTATTGAAACCTCAAGTCAAATTTCATCATATACCTATCACAACCTTTCGATGCAGTCATTCAAAATCCCAGAGTGATATCCATGTGACTGAATTGAGGTGAGTCGTGTTCGAGTATACTAATCGCATTAGCATACCTATAACGTGTGCTCCCACTAATCGTTAATGAATATAGGCACTATACATGTCAAAGTACATGTTATACAAGCCTTGTGTAAACTTACTGTCCAATTAGGTTTTATCAACATACGAACTAATTAAGCATTTGAGTCTTAAACACTTCCAGTGCCTATTTCCTTATATTCATAAGGAGTGGAATGTTTTCTATCGAATGTAAGGACTATTATTCTATATACCAGATCACGATGTCAATGGTATACAATAATATAGTAATAATAAATGTCTTATTTAATAAATATTCATAATTAAAATACAATGCTCCTACTCTCTCATCCTTCGAGTGGCATTCGATGGCATATTCCTAACAATCTCCCATTTGCACTCAATGCCACAAATTATGGTCTCTAATACCATACTCTCCCGATGTCACTCTAAGACCATCTGAGATAGTGGCTTTGTCAGTAGATCAACAACGTTATCTACTCTGTGTAGTATAACATTCCATTTATGAACCATTTCTCTAAGAAAATGATATTTTCTCTTATGTTTGGTATTGTGGTGAGCCCTAGGCTCCTTAGACTGTGCAGCAGCTTCGCCGTTGTCGTAGAACAACGTCACGGCTTCTATGCATCAGGAACCACTTGAAGTTCCTTAGTGAACTTCTTAATCCAAAAAGTTTCTTTAGCAGCCTCCGTGGTTGCCTGATATTCGGCTTGACATGTAGATATTGCAATCGCGATTTGCTTGGCACTTCTCCAAGATATGCTCCACCACCCAGAGTAAATATATACCTTGAAGTGGACATTTTCGCCTCCATGTCTCCCGAAAAATCGGAATCTGTATAACCCTCCGATTTTAGTTCTCCATCGCCGTACGTAGGAAAGGCAACCCATTTGATTTCTATTCTATCATTCTTTATAAAGTGGTGTCTAACACCAATCCAATGGATGATTCGAGCTTCTTTTACCCCTAGTTCACTTACCCTCAACCCATACGGTTTCTATGGCTCGTTAAACTATCTAAGTTTAAACTGTCAACTCCGATTAGTCTGACAATTGAGAAATTCGAGGAATTTAAGGCCCTAGTCAAAAAGTAAACTGGTATTCATATTAAAGCACTTCGGTCGGACCGATGTGGCGAGTATATGAGTACAAATTTTGACAAGTTCCTAAAGGAGCACGGAATAGTGTCACAACTTACACCTCGAGAAACTCCTCAGTTAAATGGTGTGTCAGAAAGAAGGAATTGAACCTTGTTGGACAAGGTTCCTTCCATGCTTAGCTACACCAACTTACCGATTTATCTGTAGGGTTATGCGCTCCTTACTGCTGCTTATAACTTGAACAGATGTCCTTCCAAGTCCCGTCTTAAGACTCCACGTGAAATATGAGAGGGTAGGAAACCAAGTGTTAATCATATTAGGATTTGGGGATGTCCCGCCTATGTCAAGAAGACCAAGGTAGAGAAGTTGGAAGCAATGTCCGTTAAGGGACATTTCATTCGATTCCCATCTGGAACTATGGGTTATCTATTCCACATGCTCAAAGATCGAAAGATCATTATTACTTTGCAAGCACACTTCCTGGAAGATGAGTTCATTCAGGAAGGTGGAACAGGTTGAAGTATTTCTTTGGAAGAATACAATAGAACTCCTCAGGAGACACCTGTAAAAGAAGTTGGAACCAAACCTTCTAAAACATAAGTACAACCACCACACAGGTCTAGTGGGGTGTGTTATTTACCTGAAAGGTATGGTTTTATGCTTTTGGAGGAACTGGGTATCCATTAGGTTCCAGATGATAACCAAGAGAAGTACCACCCGATCTATGGCCAAGCGATGGTGGATGTAGACTCCGTAAAATGGCGAGAAGCTATGGAAGCTAAGAAAGACTCGATGCATGCCAGTCAGATGTGGACCCTAGTAGACAGCCTCAAGGACATAGTGTCCATTGGAAACAAGTGGATCTACAAAAGAAGGACTGATGGGGATGGCAAGGTTGATACCTATAAGGCCAGGCTTGTGGCAAAGGATTATACACAAAGAGAAGGGATCGGTTACGACGATACCTTCTCGCCCATAGCTATGATCAAGTCTATTCAAATGATGCTTGCTATAGCTGCCTACCACGATTATGAGATATGGTAAATGTACGTAAAGACAGCTTTCCTTAATGGATTCATCGAGGAGGAGATCTATATGAAGCAGCCCAAAGGCTTTGTGTTCGAAGTTGATATTCATAAGGTATGAAAGCTTCAGTGTTCCATTTATAGACTGAAGCGGGCTTCCCATAGTTGGAACCTTCATTTTGACGAGGCTGTCAAAGAGTTTGACTTCGTGCAAGATGAAGAGGAACCTTGTGTATAGAAGCCCATTGAAACATTTAATCAAACATTAAATGTTCAAGGTTTCTGAAGAGCACCAAATCACCAATCGAATTGAGCGAATTCGATATATTGATATACAATCCATAAAATACGATTAGTAACATCACATAAAACTAATTTACTCATAAAATTAAGATTAAGAATCAAAATAAATAAAATCCCCAAAAAAGTCAACTCTAAAGATTCAAAGAAAATACCTCGATCCGACGAAGAACGAAGGATTAGATGTTGTTACAATCATCTAAGACCCTTCAAAACACCTTTGGTAAAATCGGCCCAAGAATCCGAAGCTTAGCCAAAATGCTCCAGCTGCTGTGAGATGGGAGAGAAATGAAAAACACAGAAAGACCTATGTCCGGATATTTGTATTATAATAGTTAGCGTGCATTAACTACAGCCTTAACATGCTCTAACGGACTCTAGTTCCAGCATCTTCTGGACTTTCCATATCATAGTTGACTGTTAGTCTAGCGTGCGCCAACTGACAGTATAACATGCACTACCTGACTGTATAACGTATTCTATGTGACCTGCACATACAGCAAGACTACTCCAAAATATCGACGCGACGAAAAAACTCCTTGATAAAAACAACAATTATGCAACACGCGGCAAAGCACTAACGTATATTCCAACCGATCACAAAGACACGATGAAGCACGACACACAATCACACAAACACATGCATAATACCACCGCACACGCGCCAAATAATCCGTGTTAAATGGTAAATATGACAAAACAGTCTCAACTTATGCCATTTAATTGGAAAATAACGAAAATAAAAATCTCGAGTATTACTTTCTACTCCACTAAAATTAAGTTTCATCCTCAAAACTTAAAATTAGAACACCAAAGTATCAATTAACAAAACAAACACGAGCATGCAACAAATGACAAACCTCTACATGAAATTCAATTCACACAGCGACCCTCAAACAATCCTCATTGGATACCACTAGACCCTCCTAGTGTAGGGGCGAAACACCAGTTCCCAAACATTTTAGAGACGGTCTGGCAATGCACCGCTTGGTGCCCCACTCGACCACACTTGAAACATTTAGCCTACATCGATAGTTATTCTGGGTGTGCCCAACACGACTACAGTTGAAACATGTCTTCACATCGTTCACCTTACTCGATGCAGGAGTAAGACTCTTTGACTACTCGAATAATCGAGGAGTTCACTCAGAATAATGATACGAAGCAACAGGCTCACGAAGCACTTCTGACCCTTTCAAAGACTTCCAGTGGTCTTCTGTCTCTTAGCTTCAAGAATAACCTCTGTCACGGAAATCGCCATCTCAATGTTGAGGCTCAATTTTGATACTCTTTTAAAGTAGTACACATGAGAGTAGCAATGCTCCGCCGAACATGGGGTTTCATGCACATATCAAAGTAGCAAATCTTATCGGCTTCACTTCTCACTTGCTCCCGAACATAACATAACTGTTGATTGTAATCTACTACAACTTGAGATATCAATACATCTTGAGGTATAGACGATAAAAACTCAACTATCATGTGCTCTCAGATAGGCAACAGACAATATTCTGCCTCCACGGCAGTCCTGAACTCAGCCCAAGTGGTTATACGACCTTTAGGCGCTACGGCCTCCCACCAATATATAGCTTCCTTATCGAGGAGGTATTGAGCATTCGATGCCCTTCGCTCACCAGGACAATCTACAGCATCAAAAGTTCTCCTAGGCCAACAAATCAGAGAAACCAACAAAGTGGGGCGGATGCTGTAACACCCCAAACTAGGCGGATATTACAGTGCCGTGGATCCCCGACTGGGACCCACCAGGCAAATGAAAATGAATGAATTACACAAGATAAATGTAGTACCGAACCACATTACAACAGTAATTACTCCGATGAGGAGTTTAATTACAACACACCAGGACAATACCGAATACTAGTGTATTTTATATGAAGATAAAATACACAACACTGAATGAAACGGAGTATTCAAATGAAAGTCTGCAGCGGAAAATAAAGGACAATAACATGAATAACTGAAAGATCGGGGCCCCCTACTAGTATCACTGGGACTCCTCGACATCAACATGCTATTCCCGTGCTTTTGCCTTGCCATGACCTGAAAAACAAAATCCCCAAACGGGGTCAGTTACAAAGAACAACAATCCTCAAGGGTTGAAAATACACAATCATGATTATATAAGAAGTTATGAAATATCTTAATTATGAATTACGCTGAAGAGGAGTACCATAGTACGCCCGTAGTGTTCTGTGAGAGTGTACAAGACGAATGACCGGACACACCCGTCCTTGTACCTAATTAGTCTCACGGTGTAACGCTTTCCCGTGTGCACGGTCCAATCTATCGGTAAACCCAATACATAACCATCGTGTGCCCGACTAAAAATTCCACACAGACACACCCGGCCACGCAATATGAACCCAGAAGGTCACATGAACGAGAATGACCATAATGAATATCAATGAATAATAATTAGACAAGGCCAAGAATGACTCACCGAGATGAAAATAATAGTGAAGTGATTGATAACCCAATGCAATAATTTGGAACCGTCGTTCCTCGTGAATGAAATGATTATTCGACAATTACAGGTCTCAAAATGATTAATATAATGATGAATGAGTTATGATTATGAATGAACAACAACAAAAGGGATGAATATCCTTTTAACCGAGTAAGAATTAACTTACTCAATACCGGTGACAATTATCCTTCCACGAACAACGTCCTAATTGAGATATCGGTCGCTCGAACAACCTTGAATTATACAATATCCAACAATCCGTTCAATAAACGAATCAAACACGAATATAACGAACTCAAAACGTCGATACGAATAAACCAAGTTCATTGAGGCATTAAATCAAACACTTTGTGGCCAACTTCGATTGTTTATAACCAAACTTCAAAAATACCAACATCAAATCCTCAAGAAGTGTTTCAAACCAACAAAACATCTCCAATATGATCAATAATCCATTATGAATATCCAAAATCGTGATTATAACGACAATTAATCGAAAACCCCCAATTTCAACTCGATATTCAAAGTGTTCTTGAATAATTCCTCAATAATCCAATGAATCCTTATACAAACTCATAATCATATACATATCCCTTCATATAACATGATTATAATGTCCAAAACATCATATCTCAACATAGAATCGAAATCCAAGGTGTTGAAGAAATTACCTCTTGAAGATCCAATCACTTCGATCCGAAGACCACGAGTTTAAACGAGTATCCAAGATTCCCAAATGAATGAAGATGATGAAAGTCTAACACTCAAGTGATTGAGGATGGAAAAATCCCTCTCTCAAGTCTCTCTCTCGGAACAAAATGAAGAAAGGAAGAAAATGGTGAAAAAATGTCCCGGCCGAGTTCTTAAATACTGCCGGAAGTTACGGCCGTAACTCGGCCCTCTTACGGCCGTAACTTTCCAAGTCAACGGCCTTACGGCCGTAACCGGCCAACTCGTACGGCCGTAACTCGGCTTCGTCCGAAAGCCTGCCGACAGACTTACGGACGTAACCGCTCCTGAGTTACGGGCGTAACCCGCCTACGTCAAAAACACCCGTCGACAGCCTTACGGCCGTACCGCAGACCTTACGGCCGTAACTCGGATGATACGGCCGTATCCGGCCAACCTTACGGGCATAACCCGCCTTCGTCAAAAATGGCCAGACATCCTTCCTGCAGCGTACGGCCGTATCCGTCCAAGTCTTACGGCCGTACCTGCCTCGACTTACGGCCGTATGCCGCAACCCTTACGGCTGTAAGTCACCCTTGGTCGACAACACCCGAAATTTACGAACACCACTTACGGCCGTATCTCACCTTCCTTACGGCCGTAACTCACCTTCGGCCAAAATGCCTGGGCAGCCTGCTGGACCACTTACGGCCGCAACCGGCCAGCCTTACGGCCGTACCCGCTGAACTTACGGCCGTATCCCAGAACCTTACGGCCGTAACTCGATGCTGGCCAAGGTGAATAAATCCGATAATTCTGATTCCTCGCTACGACTGATGAATGATCCGACATATCATACGAATGTGGAAGTGAACAAGTCTAACACGAGCCAAAGATTATACTCCCAGTACAAGGCTATCAATCACAATGAAAATGATAATACTCCCGTCTCGATCTAAAAACGGAGATAAAATGACGATCGGTAACTGATATACGATTACAACATGCCAACATTGAACGCAAATGAGTGATTCATGAATGATGAGTGATTATTAATGAGTGAGAATTACTGAGTGACAATTACACACAGATAATTACTGAATGAAAATGAATGAATTAGAACCGGGTATTACATACTCCCCCCCTTAAAAGAGTTTCGTCCCCGAAACTAAGGGTCAAACAACTCAGGATAACTCTCCCGCATACTCTATTCGGTTTCCCAAGTGGCCTCTTCGACTCCGTGTCTAGACCACTGAAACTTAACCAAAGGAATCGCCTTATTCCTCAACTGTTTGATTTGCCGCTCTTACACTCGTATGGGACGTTTCTCATACGAATGATCATCTGCGATCTCGATTTCGTCGAACTGAAATATGTGACTCGGGTCGGCAACATATTTCCGTAGCTGAGAGACGTGAAACACATTACGAATTCGGCTCAACGCCAGAGGTAAAGCCGATCGATAAGTTAACTCGCCTATTCGATCCAGAATCTCAAACGGTCCAATGAATCTCGGACTCAACTTTCCCCTCTTCCCAAAACGGAAGATATTACGACTCGGGATTACCTTGACCAAAACATGGTCACCCGTCTCGATCTCTAATGGTCGACGACGATTACCTGCATATGATTCCTGTCGACTCCGAGTGGTCAACAACGACTCCTGATCAAGCTACCTTCTCACGGGCGGCTAATAAGCATATCGGGCTCGGTCTTTGATTGATTCGATGGGTCGTCCCAACACAAGGAGATCGACAACGACGCAGCCGTACCGAGCCTCGTGAGGTGCTACCTTCATCGCGGCATGCTAACTAAGCATGCGTGGACACAAACAACAGTAATTGGGCTTCCCAATCCTCTACTAATCGAGGACGCATGCCCTCAACATGTCCTCCAATGTCTGAAAAGTCCTCTCTGATTGTCCGTCGGACTGAGGATGAAAAACGGTAGTGAGATTCAGCTGAGTTCCCATAGCACGATGAACTGATTTCCAAAATGAGACACGAATCGTCCGTCACGATCAGAAACGATACTCTTAGGGGTACCGTGAAGTCTCATTATCTCCTTGATGAACAACTAGCCAGTCTCTCGGGACCCCACATATCCTTGATTTCAAGGAAATGAGCTAATTTAGTAAAGCAGTCCGCGATCGCTCAGATCGTATTCATGCCACGATGACTCGTCGACAACTCGTGATGAATTCCATAGAAATGTCTTCCCACTTCCATTCTGGAATAGGGAGCGGTATCAGCATACTCGCCGGTCGCTGATGTTCCATCTTGACTTGCTGATAGGCTAAACATCTCGAAACAAATTCCGCGACTTCTCGCTTCATATTACTCCACCAGAAATTTCGTTTCAAGTCCTTGTACATCTTACTAGACCCCGGATGAACCGGATAAGGGGTAGCATGAGCTTCTCTCAAGATCGAGTTTTTCAACTCATCATTCGCCGGTCCGCACAACCGATTCTTAAATCTCAAAAGTCCATCCTCGTGGACTACGAATCCAGGGGCTTTCCCCTGAGCCACATCCTCACGGATGCGCAACAATGAAGGGTCTGAACTCTGATTCTTTCTGATTACCTCCTCCAGTGACGATGAAATCTCCAACATACAAAGCTGTCCCTGAACTCGCTGGAGCCAGACCTCGATCTAGGGTCTAAGGAATTCCTGCTGAAGCTCCTTCTGAACTGTTAGACGAGCAAGCATGTGCTCCTGAACGGACTTACGACTCAAGGCGTCGGCGACAACATTCGCCTTGCCCGGGTGGTAAAGGATCTCAATATCAAAATCTTTGATTAGTTCTGACCACCGCCTCTGTCGCATATTTAACTCCTTCTGAGTAAATATATAATTTAAACTCTTATGATCGGTGAATATCTGACAAGTAACGCCATAAAGATAATGACGCCAATTCTTCAATGCGAACACCACGGCTGCTAGCTCCAGGTCGTGGGTTGAATAATTAATCAACTAATACGAGGAAACTTCGGATTTACTTAACATCTTTCGGAGGTTGCCAATCTCGGATAGCCTCCGTCTTCTGAGGGTCGACACGAACTCTGTCAGATGAAATTACATGCCCGAGAAAGTCATTTCGGACCTCCAGAACTCACATTTGGAAAACTTTCCATAAAGTTGCTCTCGTCTCAACACGTCGAGAACCTGATGAAGATGAACCTCGTGTTCCTCTCGGCTACGAGAATAAATCCAAATGTCGTCGATGAAGACAACAACAAACTGATCCAAAAATTCGATGAAAACCCGATTCATTAACTCCATGAATACCGCAGGTGCAATAGTTAGCCCGAACGGCATAACTACGAACTCATAATGACCATAGCGTATACGAAATGCTGTCCTCGCGATATCCGACTCTCGAATCCGCAACTGGTGATATCCAGATCTTAAGTCGATCCTGGAAAAAAAACTGAAGCTCCCTGAAGTTGATCTAAAAGATCATCAATATGGGGTAAGGGATACTACTCTTGATCATCACCCTGTTCAACTCCTGGTAATTAATACACACACGAGACGAGCTATCCTTCTCCTTGACAGATCACACTGGTGCTCCTCACGGGGACGCAATCGGTCGAAGATAACCTTCCTCGAACTATTCCTCAAGTTGAATCTTCAACTCCTGCATTCTGGTCGGGCCATCCGATACGGTGCCTTCGATAAAGGGGACGTACCGGCTCCAACTCACTCCTGAATTCCCCTACTCTATGTGAAGGCAACCAGATAACTCATCTGGAAATACATCGTCAATCGATGACAATGATACCACGAATGATTGAACATTTCGATTGCCCTAGAATGGTCAATCGATAAAAAGAGATATCAATAATGATTGAACAACTCGATTGCCTTAGAAAGGCCAATCGATGAAGATGATACAATGAATGTTTGAATAACTCGATTGCCTTTGAAAGGCCAATCGATGAAAATGATACAATGAATGATTGCACAACTCGATTGCGGAATCTCTCTGCTTCCGCCATAATAATAATTCTACTGGAACAACGGGGATTACCTCCACGAAGCACACATTCGACAACCAACGACGGAAAGATAGCGACCAAACGCTAACAAACACTGAGGATAGTAACAAGACGATCAAACCAACTAATACCGAAAATTACATCGTCCTAAGATAAAATTCACCACGATTAGGTCCACCAACCAATCGCGGTCATTAAGCTTAATTCGGTATGATTTCCGAAAAATCTTCCATCGTCAGGTAGACCGATGGTATGAGGTCCACAAGAAATAGGACTATCCCAAAATAAGTCTATTCAAACATAATTCGAAAATGAATGAAAGCGGTGCACTAGTATCCAAAAGGTACACACAGGTTGAAATAAAATTACGAGTATACCTGAGGTCATTCGGGCCACCGGATCGTCGATCCTCCTCATCACATGAATCTGGGACTTGCCGGCCCCCGAACCGGACGCTCCCGTCTGATAAATATAAGCCCCAACTCTATTTGCTTCCATTGTCTTAAACGACGTTGACAAAGCGATCGATCGAAAGGCTGATTGCTTCGGGGCCTGAGATGCCGCCGGAGCCGACTTGGAGTCCCTTCGGCAAAAACGGGCCCTATGCCCAGCAATTCCACAGTTATGGCACGAGACAGTCCGCTTCGGACATTTGGTGCTGAAATGACCCTGTTCTTCACAGTTGAAACAGGTGACGGCTGAACTGGCCACTCGGGACTGAGATCCCGCACAACTATGCACCTTAGGAGGTCGCTCAGAAACGATAGGACTCACACGAGTCTTCTTGAAGGTTGACTGACCGCCTTCGGATTGATTACGCTTCGTTGATTTCTTGCTGACAAATGAAGGTTGTTGTTCAGCACTTTCCTTAGCAGCTGGCTCATACGGGAGAGTTCTCTCAATTAATCCAGTCAGAGTGGCGCAATGATGATTGAGCAACTGCACATGGGTCATCATGGCCTGCATAAAAGTGAGTGGATCAACCCGAACATCTTCTGATCGAGCCGAGTCCTGGGCACGAATTCCCGACAGTGATTATTTCTCGGGTTTCGGCCCGCACCGCGCCTCTTCCGTGCATCTCTCGACTCTCTCCATACTGAAGTAGGAAGGTCGCATAATGATTATATTTCCCGCATGATTATCACGTTATGATTACGTCATGAGATGATGAAAATGAGTATACATGCTGTAACTTAGTGATTATATGAATGATTGACTGAAGTGACATGAATATCTGATGAAATTCTTGAAATGATTATTTTGAATAACTTAACAAGATTTATAATATGATCATCTAGATCGGCAACTGAATAATGAAATGAATTGAGTAATTAATGAATTAACATGATCGTCCTGATCATTAACTGGGTAATGAAATGAATTAAGTGATTAATGAGTTAACATGATCGTCCTAATCATAATAAATGATGATATTTGAGGATTGCTAATTGATGAATGATGAATGAATGACTATTGCCATAAATTATACCATGGCGTTAGAAATCTTACAGTTCTTCCGGTCTGATTGGCTCGGCATTTGCACAGGTCACACGTGACGCGAAAGTCCAATGATACTAGTCTGATGATGATGATTTCAAATGAGACATGACTCGGAAGGTAGTATTCAAAACCACTCTCCGATACCAACTCTGTAACACCCCAAACTAGGCGGATATTACAGTGCCGTGGATCCCCGACTGGGACCCACCAGGCAAATGAAAATGAATGAATTACACAAGATAAATGTAGTACCGAACCACATTACAACAGTAATTACTCCGATGAGGAGTTTAATTACAACACACCAGGACAATATCGAATACTAGTGTATTTTATATGAAGATAAAATACACAACACTGAATGAAACGGAGTATTCAAATGAAAGTCTGCAGCGGAAAATAAAGGACAATAACATGAATAACTGAAAGATCGGGGCCCCCTACTAGTATCACTGGGACTCCTCGACATCAACATGCTATTCCCGTGCTTTTGCCTTGCCATGACCTGAAAAACAAAATCCCCAAACGGGGTCAGTTACAAAGAACAACAATCCTCAAGGGTTGAAAATACACAATCATGATTATATAAGAAGTTATGAAATATCTTAATTATGAATTACGCTGAAGAGGAGTACCATAGTACGCCCGTAGTGTTCTGTGCGAGTGTACAAGACGAATGACCGGACACACCCGTCCTTGTACCTAATTAGTCTCACGGTGTAACGCTTTCCCGTGTGCACGGTCCAATGTATCGGTAAACCCAATACATAACCATCGTGTGCCCGACTAAAAATTCCACACAGCCACACCCAGACACACAATATGAACCCATAAGGTCACATGAACGAGAATGACCATAATGAATATCAATGAATAATAATTAGACAAGGCCAAGAATGACTCACCGAGATGAAAATAATAGTGAAGTGATTGATAACCCAATGCAATAATTTGGAACCGTCGTTCCTCGTGAATGAAATGATTATTCGACAATTACAGGTCTCAAAATGATTAATATAATGATGAATGAGTTATGATTATGAATGAACAACAACAAAAGGGATGAATATCCTTTTAACCGAGTAAGAATTAACTTACTCAATACCGGTGACAATTATCCTTCCACGAACAACGTCCTAATTGAGATATCGGTCGCTCGAACAACCTTGAATTATACAATATCCAACAATCCGTTCAATAAACGAATCAAACACGAATATAACGAACTCAAAACGTCGATACGAATAAACCAAGTTCATTGAGGCATTAAATCAAACACTTTGTGGACAACTTCGATTGTTTATAACCAAACTTCAAAAATACCAACATCAAATCCTCAAGAAGTGTTTTAAACCAACAAAACATCTCCAATACGATCAATAATCCATTATGAATATCCAAAATCGTGATTATAACGACAATTAATCGAAAACCCCCAATTTCAACTCGATATTCAAAGTGTTCTTGAATAATTCCTCAATAATCCAATGAATCCTTATACAAACTCATAATCATATACATATCCCTTCATATAACATGATTATAATGTCCAAAACATCATATCTCAACATAGAATCGAAATCCAAGGTGTTGAAGAAATTACCTCTTGAAGATCCAATCACTTCGATCCGAAGGACACGAGTTTAAACGAGTATCCAAGCTTCCCAAATGAATGAAGATGATGAAAGTCTAACACTCAAGTGATTGAGGATGGAAAAATCCCTCTCTGAAGTCTCTCTCTCGGAACAAAATGAAGAAAAGAAGAAAATGGTGAAAAAATGTCCCGGCCGAGTCCTTAAATACTGCCGGAAGTTACGGCCGTAACTCGGCCCTCTTACGGCCGTAACTTTCCAAGTCAACGGCCTTACGGCCGTAACTCGGCTTCGTCCGAAAGCCTGCCGACAGACTTACGGCCGTAACCGTTCCTGAGTTACGGGCGTAACCCGCCTACGTCAAAAACACCCGTCAGCTTACCTTACCGCACACCTTACGGCCGTAACTCGGATGATACGGCCGTATCCGGCCAACCTTACGGGCGTAACCCGCCTTCGTGAAAAATGGCCAGACATCCTTCCTGCAGCGTACGGCCGTATCCGGCCAAGCCTTACGGTCGTACCTGCCTCGACTTACGGCCATATGCCGCAACCCTTACGGCCGTAAGTCACCCTTGGTCGACAACACCCGAAATTTACGAACACCACTTACGGCCGTATCTCACCTTCCTTACGGCCGTAACTCACCTTCGGCCAAAATGCCTGGGCAGCCTGCTGGACCACTTACGGCCGTAACCGGCCAGCCTTATGGCCGTACCCGCTGAACTTACGGCCGTATCCCAGAACCTTACGGCCATAACTCGATGCTGGCCAAGGTGAATAAATCCGATAATTCTGATTCCTCGCTACGACTGATGAATGATCCGACATATCATACGAATGTGGAAGTGAACAAGTCTAACACGAGCCAAAGATGATACTCCCAGTACAAGGCTATCAATCACAATGAAAATGATAATACTCCCGTATCGATCTAAAAACGGAGATAAAATGACGATCGGTAACTGATATACGATTACAACATGCCAACATTGAACGCAAATGAGTGATTCATGAATGATGAGTGATTATTAATGAGTGAGAATTACTGAGTGACAATTACACACAGATAATTACTGAATGAAAATGAATGAATTACAACCGGGTATTACAGATGCATCCTTATCACCTCTTAGAGCCATCTACTAGCACCGTTATCTATAACCGGGGTTGATTCAGATGTTCACCCTGATTCATCTGCATCAACTGGGATGCCACCTACTGAAGAATGATGGCAACACCAATATCAATATTACTCTGCGTGTCTCTGACCGAGCAATTGGTCCTCACGACCATTTCTGCTAAGCCGATTGACACTCGACGACAAATGGTTTGCCTCAACACGACCATCGCCATAATCTCTATTAGGATAAACATTCATTTTTTAATAATTGGCAACATACAACAAAGGAGTCTCAAATGAGTCAGGATTTTGCTAAGTATGGAAGCTGTTAGAACTCTTCATACTGCCCGACCATACAGCAAAGATATCTACAGTCCATCCTACCAATTCTACATATAACAAAGAGACTACATGTTAGATACAACATACAGACTGAAGGTGTTTTACATAGGAAAAGTAAAACACTTCTAACAGGACTAATCATAAGAAGCTTTTAATTGTTGCAAAATAAACATTTGTTTATTCATAAGGTATTCACGGTTAAAGGAGCATTTATTGCTGATGGGACAGTATTTAATGCAGCTGGAGAGAGACAAGTCTGAACGCCCTGAAGAGCATTTAATGCAAAGACAGAAAGTATGTCTGAAGCATTAAATGCGATCTGTGTGAGAAGAAGCGAGTCAAGAAAGAGCTCAAGTCAATCTGTGTGAATGGCCCAAAGCTTTAGTCCCTGTATCAATCTGTGTAAATGATACAGAGACATGTTTCGTTAAAGTCACGTAGTTGTGTGTGTAGTGATTTAATAAACTATTTTCTCTTGTGTGGAAGACCAGTGGACATAAAGGGGTTTACCTTGAACCACTTTAAACTGTGTGTCATTTACCTTCTGTCTTTACTGGTTTCATTACACTGTGATTTATCTAGTATACATTGTCAAACCCTGTACGCATCAAGCAAACAGGAAAATACCTAGTTGTTGTACTTTACAGCAACTCACACAACAAACTTCCGCTACGCAAACTAACATCGAAAAACATACATCTTATAGTACCCTTACATTTTAAGCTGTCTATTGTATACTTAGTGGCCAACAAGTGGTATTGGAGCGGTTTATTCTAAAAAGAATCAGTCGATTTTTAACTGAGTCAGATCCACAAATCACTAGTTTTTGAAAACCTCATTTTATACTTTCAACATTCTATGAATAAAATGGACTCATCTATGATAAACAAGGTCCATATGTTTTCGATTAATGAGTTTGATGACTGAAGAATCAGGATGGAAGCCCATCTTGCGGCCATGCACGAGGAAATTATTTATGTCATTGAGGAAGGACCTGTCAAGATCTTAAAGGTGAACACAGCCCCAAGGATGGAAGGGCAACCTTATGCCGAGATGCTCGAGAAATAGCGCATTCAGTGGACGACTGATGAGCGCAAGCGAGCCAATTTGGACAACGTCACCAAGAATGCGCTATTATTCTCTAAGGTAAAGAGATGTAAGATAGCTAAGGGAATCTGGGAGAAACTCAAGCTGATTTGCGAATGTACTGAACTCTCGAAAGAAAATAAAATTTCTAAACTTACTCATCAATTTGAATCATTTGAAATTAAATCTTCTGAAATGCTTGAGGAACTTAACCTCAGATTCACTGGTATTGTCGGTGAACTTGAAGCATTGGGTAAAGTGTATACCCAAAAGGAGTAAAAATTGAAAATCTTTAAATCACTCCCTGCCCGTGGGACATTAAGACTACAGCAATGCATGTATATTGTAATCTTAATGATATTTCTACATTTGATCTCTTCTCTGACTTCAAAGCTTTTGAGTATGATATTTACAGGAGAGAAAAATCCGAAGAGTCACCTTCCAAGACTACAGCACTAGCCGCTGTATCTGAAAGGAGACACTGCTCTGCACCCAGCACATCCAAATCCCACAAAAGACTGTATACAGCGATGACGATATCCTGTCACAAGATCAAATGGATCTGTTGATGCACAAATTCAAAAAGTTCGTCAAACTGTCTGTAAAGACTCCATACAGGCCCAAGCCTTCTCACAAGGTAAGTTCTGAATCTCTCTCCTTTGGTGATTCTAACCTATGATATAACTGCAGGAAACCTGGAAACTACGCAAATAAGTGTCCGCATCCGAAAGTTCAAAAGTTGCCAGAAGCTGAGCAACAAGAAAATGACGAAAGAAGGCGTGCCTAGAAAAACAAGCTCAAGGCCCTAAATGGTGAATCAGAAGCCTCGCCTGCGTACAAGACCTAAGAGTGCCTTCAGGCTATCACTGGCAGTGACTCCTCCGACGATGAGATCGAAGATAAAACATATATGTGCTTTATGACCAAATAAATATGAGATGATGAGGATAGCAATGATGAAGTAAGTTCAAATTCAACTATTCCTGTAAATGCATCTCATACCTTTGAAAACATGATGAATGAATTAAAAAACATTTAAATGGCCCATAAGACTCCAAAACGAGAAAACATAGAGCTCAAAATTTCAAATTTCGAGCTAAAAGATGAAAACAACTTGCTGAAGAATAATTATGAAACATGTCTATTGATTGCGAAAACAACAAGGTCACTTTGGAAAAACCATGAAAAGCAATCATCAACTTGTCCACGATATAAATGAGACTAAGTCTCAAAATGAGAGCAATACAAATGATTTGGTTCTCGAAGCCAAAGTAAAAGCTCTCAAGAAGCGAGAAGGAGAATTAGAGACCATCCTAAAATTATTCGAGAAATCATCTAAACGGATGGAAGAAATTCTAAGCATTGGGCAACAAGCTCATGATAAAAGTGGCTTAAGATATAACTCATTCTTCCATAAGGAAAAAACTAGTATGGTATTCTTCAGGGGTGTGGAACCCATTCTTGTACCTGAAGAGATTCCAAGCCCTGCGAAGGCTATAGCTGCCCCACGAACAGCAAAGGCTGTGATTACGCCACACAGTTCTTATCACATACAGCAGAAACATCAGCCTCCCAGACCTGTAAGGCGTGATCAACAGCATGCTTCCTGAGCATATCAAAAGCGCCAACAGCCATTCAGAAAGAAGGTTGTATCTAAGTACCAAAGGCAAGCGCCTCAGTTATATCAACAGTATAGTGCACCTAGATATTGGATACAGAAGTCCCGGTATCCATCTAGAAATTACGTCACTGTGCAGTATCATCAATAGCTATGGGAATCCAACTAGAGACCCATAAGGCAGGTTGTAAGGTCGCCGAAAATGGCCCCACCTCCTAGACGGCAATTGTACTGGAACTATAGCCCTAGGTTTTACATGCATGATAATCAAGGTTACATAAACTATCGACAAAAAGTAACCTACAACAAATCTATTACTGTCATGCAAATTTAGGCACCAAAAGGCACTAACATACATGTACCCAACAATCAAAGGGGACCTAAATCTACTTAAACTCTGTGCTTACAGGATATCAAAGAGAAGGACGTCTGGTACTTTGAAAGCGGATATTCTCGGCTCATGAAAGGAGATATCATCAAGCTGTCAGATTATGTAGAAGGTCGCGGTCCAAAAGTGCGCTTCGGTGACAAGTCCAAAAAAAGAACAAGAGGGAAGGGAACCATGCTTGTAAGAATGTTCCAAGTCACTGACGTAGATTATGTTGAAGGCTTACAGTACAATCTACTTATTATTAGCCAGTTCTCTGATAAACAGTTCTCGGTGAAATTCTATATAGATCACTGTAGGGTAAAGAACATCAAGACCAAATAAGTCGTTCTAACATGAAGCATGTCAGGTAATATGTATATTGCTGACTGGAATCCTACGAGCTCCACTATTCCTTGTTTTCTTGCCAAAGGAACTGCAGATCAAAGCTGGCTATGACACAAGAGGATGTCTTATATCAACTTCAAGACGATCAGCAAACTTGCCATACAGGTAATGGTAGAGTCTTGCTTAATGTGTCATTCCATAAATACAATATATGCGGTCCCTGTCATAAAGGCAAACAAGTCAAAACCACCCTGAAAAGCAAATTATATTATCCACCCACATGGTTATGGACATGCTAATGATGGATCTACACGGTCCTGTAGACCCTGTAAGTTTGGAAAGTAAGAAATACTGTCTCGTTATTGTTGACGATTATTCCAGATATGCTTGGACAATTTTTCTTAGCAAGAAGAAAGAAACAACAACAAAGTTTCCAGAGTACCTGAGAAATCTTCAAAATGAGAAAGGATTGAGTATCGTGTCCATTCGTTCCGACAGAGGTATTGAATTCACAAATTGCTTCATAGGGCAATACTGTTCGGACAATAGAATACAACACGAATACTCAGCAGCCTGGACTCCTTAGCAAAATGGTGTTGCTGAACGAAAGAACAGAACACTCAAAGAAGCTAAAAGAAGCATGATTGCCGCAAGCAAGTTGCCGCAGCGGTTCTGGGGCAAAGAAACAAATACAACATGCTATATAAAAAACCAAAACAAGCATCATAACAAAACATCCTATGAGGTATGGGATAATAAAACTCCATTAGTTGCATACTTTTACATCTTTGGTTGCAGGTGTTATGTTTTAAATGATGGGAAGGACCAACTCAAAACCTTCGATGAGAAGTCGGATGAAGGAATATTTGTAGGATATTCCTCTGTCCGCAAAGCTTTGAGAATCTTTAACAAAAGGAAGCTAACAATAGAAGAATCTGTATATGTAGTGTTCGATGAACCTCACTTTGATCCTATAGGAGTAGAAGACTTGACCCAGAATATCCAAACACTCACCATTGATGACCCTAAAACTCCAATAGAGCATGTCGTAGACTTAGAGATCAATCCCACAGCTGTAAGAACAGAAGTAGTCGAAGCTGATGTTGTACAAGCTAAAGCTGAAACTACAACACCACCAGATACAGTACGGGATGATGAACTAGAAACAGACAGGAGATGGTTGAGAGATCACCCACATGAGTTAATCATATGAGACATTGATGATGGTGTATCTACCCGAATAAGAATATAAAGTACATAAAGAAATGTACTGTGTGTGCAAGAAGAAACTAAATCTGAGAAATTTCCTTTTCCTGTATGGAAATCTCAAGCTGAACTTAGAAGACTAGCTATGTGCACCCTACCTATATTCTTAGCTCAATTTATACCTGTTTCAACCAATGAAGCTTTGAATAATTCTCACTGGATCACTTTTATGGAAGAAGAGCTTAATGATTTTGAAAGATACATTGTATGGTATCTAGTACCCAGGACATAACATCAAGGTGTAATTGGGACCAAATGGGTATTTAGAAACAAGAAGGATGAGAATGGACTTGTTATTAGAAACAAATCCCGTCTAGTCACACAAGGCTACAGACAGGAAGAAGGCATAGATTACGATGAAACATTTTCCCCCGTAGCCAGACCAGAATCTATCAGGATATTTCTAGCCTTTTCCGCCCATAAGAGCTTTATAGTATATCAAATGGACGTTAAGAGCGCATTCCTATGGAGACCTTGCCGAACAACTCTATGTTGAACAACCACCAGGGTTTGTCAACACTGAAGGCGGAGACTTAGTATACAGACTACAGAAAGATCTGTATGGACTTAAGCAAGCACCAAGAGCATGGTACAAAACCCTGTCCCTGTACCTTACTGATAATGGATTTGAGAAAGGTGATGTGGACAAGGATCTATTTAAGATACAGGAATGAGATGACCTGTTAATGGTACAAATATATATCGATGATATTATATTTGGTTCTACTAACATTGCTTTATGTCAAAGGTTCTCTCATCTCATGCAAAGTAAATTTCAAATGAGTATGATGGGCGAAATTAGTTATTTCCTAGGATTGCAGGTGAAATAATTGCCTACAAGAATTTTCATCAACCAAGAGAAGTACAGCAAGGAGTTGCTCAACAAGTTTGGGATGATTAACTTCAAATCCTCATCAACCCCCATGAGCACTTCCATGCAAATTAGTGTTGATGAAGCTAGAAAGCTGGTTGATCAATCACTCTACAGGAAGCTTATTGGCTCACTCATGTACCTAACGGCTAGGCCTGATATCTAGTTTGTTGTAGGAGTGTGTGCTCGGTATCAAGTAGCACCTAAAGAGTCACACTTCACAACAGCCAAATGAATCCTTAAGTACGTAAAAGGAACAGTTGATGTAGGATTATGGTATCCTAAGGAATGAGAATTCTATTTGGTTGGATACATCGACTCGGATCTCGGAGGCTGCAAGTTGGATAGGAAGAGTAAAAGCGGTACTTGTCACTTTCTTGGACCTAGACTTGTGTCATGGTTCAGTAAGAAGCAATTGGCCAACTCATTTTCTACAGGTGAGTCAGAATACTATGCCGCTGGAAGTTGTTGTATGCATATTCTCTGGATGCAACAACAGCTACAAGACTATGGAATCAGTACAAGAGAGACGCCAATCAAGTGCGATAGCACGAGTGTAATTGCAATAACGCACAATCATGTATTGCACTCGCGAACTAAGCATATTGATGTGAAGCATCACTTCATCAGGAATCATATTGAGAATAAGGATGTTCGACTCGAAAAGTTTCATACAGACATTCAGTTGGCCGACATGTTTATAAATCCTCTCAGCACTACCAGATTCTTTATGCTTCATTAAGAATTGGGAATGCTACATCCTGACTCCCTGTAAGTTTTTACGCTTTTACTCATCAATTGAGGGGGAATGCTGTAAGACCCAAGAATACATTATCCACATTAATTAACTGTACATTCAGAACCAGTCAGACAATAATGTACGACAAAGAAGGCATGAAACCTTCCTACAGCTGACGTGTGCATTAATTAAGGGGGAATACAATACGACCCATGAATACAGTATTAATCTGAAAATCGGTGTAAGAATTGAATCGTCTATGTACCTTTTAAGGGGGAACTCTGTATTACTCGCGGATACAGCACATACACTGTAGGATGTCAATTTATATTATATTACTACTATAGTCGTTCAGATAATGTTTTAGGTCCACGTGCCCTGTTTACATTTCAAACATTTACCATTTAATACTTTAATGACATATGAACTTCAATGCATCAAATACCACGGTTTTAATAATTTCAAAGCCATCGTTTCGTGCAAGGGAAGACGGACAGTCAGAAGTGAGACCGGTTATCATTTCAAATAAAGATGGATAAGACGTACAAGTTACTCTGAATCCATCCTACTCGTTTGTTTTAAAAAGGACGGTTCCCATCCCTTAAATCTTACAGTTCACTGTATGAAACCCTAATCTTCCCTGCACCCTATAAAAGGACTATATTTTGCTCCCTTAGACTTTTTACGCTTTATGAAAATTTAAACGAGTCTCAAGCAAAACAGCCTACATACTTCTCTGTACTTTCTGCATTTTTCTACGATATTCCCAGTTTTCGTCTAACTCTTTTTCTGCAAGAATGTCGACTTCCCAGACTTCCTCCCTTCCCTAAGAAAAGAAGGAGACAATCATTGACGGGTGTATCTTCGCCAGGTCAGTTGTCATGGAGAGAATCAACCTCGAAGGTGAAGACTTTGATGGAATGGAGGTGGTTGTTTCTCGTGTGAAACAGCAATGGTTGTATCGCCTTGCCAGTCGTCCTGCCGAGTTGTCTGATGAACATATTATTGAAGAATTCTATTTGGATGCATCGATCGTTTACTCGTACAAAAAAAAAGGAGGTGACGTTTCTGATATTTCTACCATTATTCAAAGGATTCAGGTCTCTGTGAACATAGATTTGTTGGATAAACTTTACAGCTGCCATCTAATGGCCTGAAAATGGAACAATTGGAGACATTCAGGTCAGAGGAGTTGTAGAATTCCTACTGGACACTAGTATAAAAAGTGGTACTGGTTACTCCAGAAATGTGTGACGATATGCATATAGTCACACATGTTCTTTTTGATGTGTGTCACCAAAGGTGGCGCCACCGTAGGTGCCCTACGGTGACATTGTTGAGTTTGTAGCCTTTTTCATTGAAAAAGAGTGACCAAAACCCGAATATGTGCGACAAATTAGGCACAAGTTTTGTTGGATTAATCAGTATTAGTGACCGTAAACCCTTTATAGTCACACGAATGGTTTTTAAGAGTAACTATTGTTCGTCCTTTGGCCACATAAATATATAATATATGTGACATTTGAGATGATTTATTCAAGTAAATGTGTATTTTGTGTGACTATTTCGCGTCCTGTGGCCACATGAATATATAATAAATGTGACGTTTGTGATGATTTAGTCACACAACGGGTGTTGTTTTTTTGTAGTTAGTCACATACAATTTAAAACAATTTTGCCAAAAGTGTTAATAAGTGTGACCATATGCTGTTTAAAGTGAAGAAATATGTATTTTGTGTGACTATTGTTCATCCAATGGCCACTTGAATTTTATGTTTGTGTGGCCTTTTGTAATATTTAGTCACACAAAGCATGTTTGTTTTGGGTATTTAGTCACATACAATTAAGCAAAAAGGGGCCAAAAGTGTTAATAAGTGTGACCATATGTTGTTTAAAGTGAAGAAATGTGTATTTTGTGTGACTATTGATCATCCAATGGCCACATGAATTTTATGTTTGTGTGGCCTTTTGTAATATTTAGTCACACAAAGCATGTTTGTTTTGGGTATTTAGTCACATACAATTAAGCATAAAGTGGCCAAAAGTATTAATAAGTGTGACCATATGCTGTTTAAGTGATGAAATGTGTATTTTATGTGACTATTGATCATCCAATGGCCACATGAATTTTATGTTTGTGTGGCCTTTTGTAACATTTAGTCACACAAAGCATGTTTGTTTTGGGTACTTAGTCACATACAATTAAGCATAAAGTGGCCAAAAGTGTTAATAAGTGTGACCATATGCTGTTTAAAGTGAAGAAATGTGTATTTTGTGTGACTGTTGATCATCCAATGGCTACATGAATTTTCTTTTGTGTGGCCTTTTGTAATATTTAGTCACACAAAGCATGTTTGTTTTGGGTATTTAGTCACATACAATTAAGCATAAAGTGGCCAAAAATGTTAATAAGTGTGACCATATGCTGTTTAAAGTGAAGAAATGTGTATTTTGTGTGACTATTGATCATCCAATTGCCACATGAATTTTTTTTTGTGGCCTTTTGTAATATTTAGTCACGCAACGAATTAAGCAAACAATGACCAAATGTGTTAATAAGTGTGACTATATACATCTTTTAGTAACATTTAAGAAATCAATATATATCAAAACAAATTCATATATATATATATATATATCAAAACAAATTTAAATACAATAAAATTGGAATGTATATAACTGAACCAAATATAAAATTCGTACATAACTCTATACACTAGGACCTCCTTTTTTACACCAATGAGTCCTAGTCGGCTTACAATACTTTCCTAAGTATCTATAATCTTTCCCATAAACAACTAATGCATATCATATAAACAGTACTAACTATATGAACCAACAGTACTAACTTATAACTAACAGTTGTAACTAATACACTAGCAATATTAACTTCAAGCAGTCTTAATCTCTGAGCAGTCTTAACTTTGTACTTGAAGTACTAACTTTCACTAGCAGTAGTAACTTTTGTACTAATCTCATCATCTGGATATTCTCCATCTCTGTTTTAATTAGAAAAGACAAAAGTTAGAAGCACAGACAATATCTTTTCTTGCCATCGATGACTGTGTTTGGTTTGTATCTGTATGTGCATGTGCTTGCATTTAAGAGATAAGCAAAAAATTACCAAGAGCCGACGTAAAAAGTGGTCTGATGTGTCATCTGCTTTCAAATACCCATTTTGCCACAGTTGTAGAACAAAACGAGCAGACAGTTGATCTTTCACACCAGGCAGTTCATATATCAGGTACAATTCAACAAATAGCTGAGTAACCTGTTAACAACGGAAGTTGCATGCTTAGTTCTTTAGACAATCTATATACTCAATATTTTTGCCTTAACCAAATAAACACCTAATAGCAAACATGTATATTCACATTTAGAACAGAACTTCTCATCTTATTGTAGCTCTTCTTAACCCATTATAACAAAACAGCAACGATTTCATGGGAAAGAGTGTGTTATTCACAGATAATATGAAATCTACACGTCTATGCATCAGTCTTTTCACAACTTTAAATGTTTACAACTACGCCATACAAAAGAGTTGAATACCATTGTAAAAATTATAAACATGGATTCTCATTCCAGCTAGAAGAAATTGAGGACTACTCTTATGATAAATCCTCACTTATTGTAATATCCGCATTTTTCATGCCCTTGTATTTTCATTTTCGGTGTATTTCCCGGTTGTAGTGACCCTCGTGTATCTTTCAGTGTATCTTTTCCGTCATCTATTGATCTGATTCTCATTATTGTTGTACGGAACCGCCGTTTCGGGGTTGCCGTGGATCCATTCTATGTTATGATGCATTTTGAGATGTTCCATTTGACGTTTCATTCATTTTCCGGTTTTTCGGACTGTTTATATTTCGTACCTAGCGTACGCTATCTTTTCTGCATAGCGTACGCTAGAGGTCTCTTAGTAGCGCACGCTACGTCTGTTTCGTAGCGCGCACTAGCGAACTCACCCTGGGAGTGGCAGTGCTGATTCCAGCCCTCTGGACTGACGGATTAGCGTACGCTACGTAGTCTAGCGCACGCTAATATCGGGGATTAGCGCACGTTGAGATGCCCGGTAGCGTGCGCTAGCGTGAATGTCCAGTATTGGACAGTTTGCTACTGGACTCGACTGATGCCCAGGTAGCGCACGCTATTAGTCGATAGCGCGCGCTACCGATACACTTTAGCGCACGCTACATTTGGTCTATAGCGCGCACTAACTGGATCAGGTGTGTTCTGATAGTTGCTTCTGGACTCGGCTGATGTCCAAGTAGCGCACGCTATTGGTCGATAACGCGCGCTACCGAGAGGTTATTAGCGCACGCTACGTTTCGAGTAGCGCACGCTAACGGCCAGAAATCTGGCTACTGGACTGGGATGCTAACTGCATGGACTGGAGTTTTGTCCCGTTAGCGCACGTTAACTTTGAGGATTAGCGCGCGCTAACACTCCCTGGCTATATAAACCAGGGAGTTGACCAAGATGAACGTATTTTCTCATTTCTTCCTCCTCTCCGCGGCTGAGGCGATTCCGGACGATTTCTTGGCGATTTCTTCCTCCAATCATCTCAACCATCAAATTCCTTGAGTTCTTGGTGTATAATAACAACATCAACACGAATCTTTCATCCTAATCCAAGGTAAAATCTCTTAGAACCCTACTTTTGGATAAATTGGGGGTTTTTGGATTTTCGTCCGATTCGTTCCGTTTCATTGGTGAATTCATGATGAATATGATTAATCTTGTTGATATCATTAGTTTTCCTACAGGTTCATGGTATATTTTCATGCTTTTGCGAAATCGGGAGGGTTTGGTTGTGGTCTGCCCTCGTTGTTATTTTTTATACGAATATACATGAATCGTAGGCGGGTTTTCTGGTGTATTCCATTTCCGTAATCGTTTAGAAGTGGTTGTGATTGTGTTATTCGAATCGTTAGGTTCATTTCTACCGGTTCCTCGCGGTCGTGTTTAATCCTTCATTTCCGTTCGTGTCGCCGTCCATTTGATCGAGGCAAGTACCTTTATGAACTTACAATCTTGACATAGAAGTACTGTATGAGAAATGGTGTGTGTATGCTCACTACGGGTTAGATCCGACGGGGTCTCGGTAGGGGTCCACAAAGACGTGGATCGACGAGCTTGCTTTTAACCACTACGGGTTAGATCCGATGGGGTCTCGGTAGGGGTCCACAGAGACGTGGATTGACGGTTAATTGTGGTGCATTGTACAATGTGATTTGATTATGGCATTTCCGGAAATGAGTGCTTTGGAAATATGTTTTCACGATTTCATGCTTTGACTATATGTGTAAGATGTAAGTTGTTCATTTGGTTACTTGTACTAGCGTAATTGCTAACCCATCTGGGGACCCGTTTTGGGGAAATTCGTTTTATGAATTTCAGGTCAGGTTCATCGAGACGAGCGGGTGCTGGACCAGTACGCGGATGATGGCTGTGCGTGATGATTGTGCACGAGTGGTGTCTTATTGTCTTCTATCTTTTTACCTTTTGTGGTTTTTAAACTAATAGAAGTACTCGAGTACTTAAGAGTTCTTAATCATCCGTATTGTATTGTTGTCTATTATGTTTGTGTTGGATGATGGTGTTATGTTTGACCGGTTGAACCGGGTGGATTATTTTGTTTTGCGTCTTTATGATGAGGTGTTATTTTGTTGTTTCCGCGAGTCGATGAGTATGATGTTCATCCAGCCTGGTGGGTCCCATATAGGGATTCACGGCGCTGTAATATACCTCGAATATCTTGGGGGTGTTACAGAAAATGGTATCGGATCTCTAGGTTTATGGATACCTAGGCTTGTCGGTTTATTGGGTCTTGTTATGTTTTGTTTTGCACATTATCGCCACGCTGCCATGATTCCGGTACTACCAGTGTCCGTAAGTTTTTCCTTACTATGTTCCTTGTTTCCTTGTATCGCACCTTTGATTCTCGATTGTGATTGTTTTTCTTCTTGTACTTACCATCGTTTGGCCTTTGCTACTTCTTTAACACCAGTATGGATGCGGGAAGAGTCCGTGGTCGTGGTCGTGGCCGTGGACGCGGCCGGGGACGTGGGGCAGCCGGTGGGGCGGGCACGTCGCAGTCTTCGGGAGCCGGCAGTACCGGCGACCGTCACAATCATGCTTCTTCTTAGGAGAGTGCCGACCTTGGTATTGCAGCCGTTATGCAGCAAATGGTGAACCAAATGGCGGCGATAGCTCAGGCGGTTCAGAACCCGGATTAGGCCCATGCTAATCGGGGCGGAGCGGACCGTTGGCTCCAAGATGTCATCAAGATGCATCCTCCTCAGTTTTCGGGTGCATCAGACCCAATCGGCTGGGAGGGGTGGATCAAGGAGATATCTAAAGTCTTCGTTGCCACCAACTGTCCCGAGGACCGTAAGGTCCCTATTGCCCAGTACTTTCTCAGTGGGGACGCTACGGATTGGTGGGAGACCGTTGGGCCCAAAGATCATGTTGCTTCGTGGGCCGAATTTCAGGAATTGATGGAAATTGAGTATTGCTCGTGGCCGGTTAGACAGGCTCGAGTCCATGCCTTCTATGATGCTCAACCTCGGGATATTCCCGTATCCCAAGCTATTACCGATTTTAACAAAGAGTTGGGTTATGTGAAGACCCAAGTTGTGGAGGAGAGTGACAAAATTTTCCATTTTTGCAGACGGATGAAGTTGTCTATTCGGGACTATATGTCGGGGCTCGTCTGTACTACCTTGAAAGATTACCAGAGCAGGGCCCTTGCTTACGATATGTCTGTGACGGCGAGTGAGGCGGCTTGCGAAAGCTAGAAGCAGAGATCCACCGGGAATTTTTCGGGCCACAAGGGTGGGGGTCAGCAGAAATCCCAATCTGCTAATTTCCCCACCGGCGGTGGTCCAGCTCGTTCCACTGGGGGTTCTCGTGGAACTACCAGTGCTCCTTTCCGTGATGTGAGGTGTTTTAATTATGGTCGTACAGGCCACGTCAGTCGTACTTGTTTGAACCCTTTGCTGACGTGTAATCAGTGTGGCCAGCCGGGCCACAAGGCTGCTTTCTGTGCTGAGAGGGAGAGAATCCTTGGTGCCCGGGCTTCCATTCCAGCGCCTAAGGAACCAAGTGTGAATCAAGGATCATTTGCTTCTCAATCCCCGCCGAGTGCTAGTCGAGGGAGAGGTCGGGGTCAGCCCGCTAAGGGGGGAGCTTCCAGTGTCGGCTCAGCCCACCCGCGTGTTTATGAGATGCGGAGAGCCGATGACCCAGCGGCTACTGCAGCGACAGGTACCGTTCATATTCTTTCTCATCCTGTCAGTGTGCTTTTCGATTCTAGTGCTACGCATTCGTTCATATCTCTGGAGTGTATGCGCTGTTTGAGTCTCGACTGCTTATCACCTTGCGAGTCTTTCATCGTTAAACTTCCTAGCGGTGATAGAATTGTCGGTGATCGAGAGGTCCGGGACTGTTCTGTGTTTATTCGTGAGAGGGCTTGGCTCTCTAATCTTATTGGCATGGGTATCGAGGGTGAGGATTCGATTCTCGGGGATGATTGGCTCGAGCGGCATGCGCAATCATGAACTACCGTACGAGAATCATCACTATGTTAGCCAAGGATGGCACCGAGTACTCTTTTGCGGGACGAAAAAGGGGAAACCAGAAGTTCGTTATTAACGCCTTGAAGGCGATGAGACTCCTGCGAAAGGGGTGTACTGGTTATTGGTGCTATGCCTTGAAGGTGGAAGATGGTGGAGTCGAGATTTCGTCGATTCCAGTCGTTAGTGAGTTTCCTGATGTATTTCCTGACGAGTTGCCCGGATTGCCACCGGATCGTGAGGTCGAGTTTGCTATAAAGTTAGAGCCGGGCGCGGCTCCGATTTCTAAGGCGCCGTATCAGATGCACCTTCAGAGATGGCCGAGTTGAATAAGCAGTTGAGTGAGCTTCTTGAGTCGGGGTATGTTCGGCCGAGCACCTCGCCTTGGGGCACACCGGTCCTGTTTGTGCGAAAGAAGGATGGTTCACTGCGTTTGTGTATCGACTATCGCGAACTAAACAAGGTGACCATCAAGAACAAGTATCCTTTGCCGAGAATTGATGACTTGTTCGATCAGTTGCAGGGAGCTGCGGTATTCTCGAAGATTGATTTGAGATCGGGGTACTATCAGCTCCAGGTGAGGGAATCTGATGTGCCGAAAATAGATTTTCGGACGAGATACGAACATTATGGGTTTGTAGTTATGCCTTTCGGGTTAACTAATGCACCGGCGGTGTTCATGCAGTTGATGAACAAAGTCTTTATCGAGTATTTGGATAAGTGTGTCGTCGTTTTCATTGACGATATTCTTATTTATTCGAGGAACGAGCAACTCTATGCGAAGTTCTCGAAATGTGAATGCTGGCTGAAGGAAGTGATGTTTTTAGGTCACATGATTTCATCCGAGGGGGTTCATGTGGATCCGCAGAAGATTGAGGCAGTGTTGGATTAGGCACCGCCCAAGAATGTGAAGGAGATTCGTAGTTTCTTGGGTTTGGCTGGTTACTACCGTAGGTTCGTCGAGGGTTTCTCGAAACTAGCTCGGCCACTTACACAGTTGATTCAGAAGTCCGAGAAGTTCGTCTGGAATGACGAGAGGTGGTCGAGTTTTGAGGAGCTGAAGAGAAGTTTGACTTCATCCCCGATTTTAGCGTTGCCGTGTGGCAACGAGGGTTTTGCTGTTTATAGTGATGCTTCGGGTCAGGGTCTTGGGTGCGTATTGATGCAGCACGGCAAAACCATTGCCTATGCGTCGAGACAGTTGAGGCCGTATGAGCTGAACTACCCTACTCATGATTTGGAGTTAGCGGCAGTCGTTTTTGCGCTCAATATTTGGCGTCACTATCTTTTCAGCTCTGCATGTCAGATTTTTACCGATCATAAAAGTCTGAAACACATATTTACTCAGCGGGAGTTGAATATGAGGCATAGGAGGTGGTTAGAGCTGATTAAGGATTATGATCTCGAAATCCTTTATCATCTGGGCAAGGCAAACGTCGTGGCCGACACCTTGAGTCGGAAGCCGGTTGCGTTGCGAACGCTTGATATCCTTACGTCTCAGTCTGAGCTTCGGCAGGCTTTGATCGAGTTAGATGTTGAGGTTTTGTTGCCTGGAGCTGTCGGGCAACTTTGTGCTTTAGAGATTTCGTCGTCTTTGATCGATGAAATTAAGCTGAAGCAGTTAGAGGATCCGATGATTACTCAAATCCGAGAGAACGTTCTTAAGGGAAAGTCTCCTGGGTTTGTGATTCACGAGGATGGTGTTTTGAGATTCCAGAGTCGGCTTTGTGTACCGAACGACTCAGAGTTGAGACAGAGTATTTTGCGTGAGGCCCATGCTACACCTTATTCCGTTCATCCTGGTTCGAGTAAGATGTACAAGGACCTGAGAAGGAATTTCTGGTGGAATGATATGAAGGAGGAGGTCGCGCAGTTTTAGTGAGATGTTTGACTTGTCAGTAGGTCAAAATCGAGCATCAGCGACCGACCAGGTTATTACAGTCACTTCTCATTCCAGAATGGAAATGGGAAGATATATCGATGGATTTCATTACGAGTTTGCCGAGATCGAGGTCGGGCATGAATATGGTATGGGTGATTGTTGATCGTCTGACCAAGTCGGCGCATTTTCTGGGCATCAAGGACACCTGGGGCCCAGAGAAGTTGGCTCGTGTGTTTATCGCGCAGATTGTGAGGCTTCACGGTACTCTCGTGATGGCCGTTTTGTATCGCACTTTTGGCAGGCGATGCATAAGGCGTTGGGTACTCGTTTGCGTTTGAGTACTTCTTTTCATCCTCAGACAGATGGACAGTCGGAACGCACTATCCAGACGTTCGAGGATATGTTGCGTGCTTGTGCTCTCGATTGGAGCAATGACTGGGAGGAGCATTTACCATTGATCGAATTCACGTACAATAATAGTTGGCACGCGTCGATTCGGATGGCACCGTATGAGGCACTTTATGGGCGGCGTTGTCGATCACCGATTTGTTGGAATGAGGCGTCCGATTTAGTCGGGACTGAGCCGGATATCGCTTTAGAGACAAGGCGGAAGATAGAATTAATTCGGGAACGGATGTTGATGGCCCAGATTCGACAAAATTCATATGCCGATGTCCGTCGTCGACCTTTGGAATTCGAGGTGGGAGACCAAGTTTTACTAAAGGTGTTGCCGACGAGAGGAGTTTTTCGTTTCAGGAAAAAGGGGAAGTTGTGTCCGAGATTTATTGGGCCCTTGAGATTCTCGAGCGAGTCGGTGGGTTAGCATACCGTTTGGCGTTACCCCCGGCCTTGATTCATGTTCATAATGTTTTTCATGTTTCCCAGCTGAGGAAATATGTCCCGGATCCTAGTCACGTCATCGATTATGGTGAGATTGATGTCGCCGAGGATATTACTTTTGAAGAACGTCCCTTGAAGATTTTGGAGCGTCGTGAGAAGCGACTGAGGCATAAGACCATCTCTTTGGTCAAGGTGCAGTGGTCGAGACATGGTGTCGAGGAGGCAACTTGGGAGACCGAGGATAGCATGCGCGCTAGGTACCCTGTGTTCTTTGTTTCTTAAGTTTCAGGACGAAACTTATTTTTAGAGGGGTAGAATGTAATATCCGCATTTTTCTTTCCCTTGTATTTTCATTTTCGGTGTATTTACCGGTTGTAGTGACCCTCGTGTATCTTTCAGTGTATCTTTTCCGTCATCTATTGATCTGATTCTCGTTATTGTTGTGCGGAACTGCCGTTTCGGGGTTGTCGTGGATCCATTCTATGTTATGATGCGTTTTGAGATGTTCCGTTTGACGTTTCGTTCATTTTCCGGTGTTTCGGACCGTTTATATTTCGTACCTAGCGCACGCTATCTTTTCTGCATAGTGTACGCTAGAGGTCCCTTAGTAGCGCACGCTACGTCTGTTTCGTAGCGCACGCTAGCGAACTCACCCTGGGAGTGGCAGTGCTGATTCCAGCCCTCTGGACTGACGGATTAGCGTATGCTACGTAGTCTAGCGCATGCTAATGTCGGGGGCTAGCGCACGTTAAGATGCCCGGTAGCGTGCGCTAGCGTGAATGTCCAGTACTGGACAGTTTGCTACTGGACTCGACTGATGCCCAGGTAGCGCACGCTATTGGTCGATAGCGCGCGCTGCCGATACACTTTAGCGCACGCTATATTTGTTCGATAGCGCGCGCTAACTGGATCAGGTGTGTTCTAACAGTTGCTTCTGGACTCGGCTGATGTCCAGGTAGCGCACGTTATTGGTCGATAGCGCGCGCTACCGAGAGGTTATTAGCGCACGCTACGTTTTGAGTAGCACACGCTAACGGCCAGAAATCTGGATACTGGATTGGGATGCTAACTGTATGGACTAGAGTTTTGTCCCGTTAGCGCACGCTAACTTTGAGGATTAGCGCGCGCTAACACTTCCTGGCTATATAAACCAGGGAGTTGACCGAGATGAACGTATTTTCTCATTTCTTCCTCCTTTCCGCGGCTGAGGCGATTCTGGACGATTTCTTCCTCCAATCATCTCAACCATAAAATTCCTTGAGTTCTTGGTGTATAATAACAACATCAATACGAATCTTTCATCCTAATATAAGGTAAAATCTCTTAGAACCCTACTTTTGGATAAATTGGGGGTTTTGGGATTTTCGTCCGATTCGTTCCGTTTTGTTGGTGAATTCATGATGAATATGATTAATCTTGTTGATATCATTAGTTTTCCTACGGATTCATGGTATATTTTCATGGTTTTGCGAAATCGGGAGGGTTTAGTTGTGGTCCGCCCTCGTTGTTATTTTTTATACGAATATACATAAATCGTAGGCGGTTTTTTGGGTGTATTCCATTTCCGTAATCGTTTAGAAGTGGTTGTGATTGTGTTATTCGAATCGTTAGGTTCATTTCCGCCGGTTCCTCGCGGTCGTGTTTATTCCTTTATTTCCGTTCGTGTCGCCATCCATTTGATCGAGGCAAGTACCTTTATGAACTTACAATCTTGACATAGTAGTATTGTATGAGAAATGGTGTGTGTATGCTCACTACGGGTTAGATCCAACGGGGTCTCGGTAGGGGTCCACATAGACGTGGATCGACGAGCTTGCTTTTAACCACTACGGGTTAGATCCGACAGGGTCTCGGTAGGGGTCCACAGAGACGTGGATCGACAATTAATTGTGGTGCATTTTACAAATGTGATTTGATTATGGCATTTCCGGAAATGAGTGCTTTGGAAATATGTTTTCACGATTGCATACTTTGACTATATGTGCAAGATGTAAGTTGTTCATTTGGTTACTTGTACTAGCGTAATTGCTAACCCCTCTGGGGACCCATTTTGGGGAAATTCGTTTTATGAATTTCAGGTCAGGTTCATCGAGACGAGCGGGTGCTGGACCAGTATGTGGATGATGGATGTGTGTGATGATTGTGTACCTTTTGTGCTTCTTAAACTAATAGAAGTACTCGAGTACTTAAGAGTTCTTGTTCATCCATATTGTATTGTTGTCTATTATGTTTGTGTCGGATGATGGTGTTATGTTTGACCGGTTGAACCGGGTGGATTATTTTGTTTTGCGTCTTTATGATGAGGTGTTATTTTGTTGTTTCCGCGAGTCGATGAGTATGATGTTCATCCAGCCTGGTGGGTTCCATATAGGTATTCACGGCGTTGTAATATACCTCAAATATCTTGGGGGTGTTACACTTATCAAAGTTTTATTATATTAATTATTTTTCAAAATTGTGTATTGATTAGGATACAGTCACTTTCTATTGGTATATATTTCTAAGCTTCTGAGAACAGATCACAAGTATGAGACCTATACAACAGGTTAGCAAGTATAACCACCATGTAGACACCCTAAATAAACTTACATGTTATATTGAAGGTAAAAGGTTCTTAATTTGATGACAGATGAATGTATCTATATAATGCGTGTAACAAGCATCATAAATACCTTTTGAACACGAGCAGTCAGCCTTGTCATTGCACTTTTCAGTTTACGAACCCGATCCAAGTTACGGCCACTAATCTACCAATCAGAACAGCCATGATATACAAAAGTATCAATACATATTCAAAAAGATACGAAGCAGCATATGATGCACGAACAATCAAGTCATATGCAGTCTCAAGTCATATAATGCCACGCTAGCAGCAGAAGATAGATTTCAGGGGAATGAAGTTTCTGAAGGAGAGATAAAAGATTTTAAAGAATTCATGGAGACAAATGATTTACATCCTTTGAGAATAATAGGAAGTAGATATTCATGGAGCAACAACCAAGATGGGGAAAATAGAATCATGTCTCTCATTGACAGAAGTGTGGAAAATATATCCTGGCACAACTCTTTTAGTAATGTGGTTGTGGAACTCCTTGCAAGGAATATGTCAGATCACAATCCTCAGCTTCTCCACTTTGGAGAGAAAAAAGGAGCAAGAAACTCTCCATTTCGGTTTTTAAATGTATTTGCAGAAAATGACAGCTTTATGGAAATAGTGAAGAGAGAGTGGGAACACAGAATCCATAAGAACCATCTGGTGGTATATGGTTCAAGCTCAAGAATATGAAAAGGCCATTCAAGCAGCTTAATAATAGTCAATATCAGAATATTACAGCTAGGTTGGAGGGTCTTAGAGACACCCTGAAGCAAACTCAATTGCAGCTAGCAATTAACCCTCACAATCCTGATTTGATTCAAGCTGAAAGGACTCAATTGACTGATCTTGAAAAATGGAGTGCAATAGAGGAAAACATATGGAAACAGAAAGCAAGGATAGATTGGATCAGATTGGGAGACTCTAACACCAAATTCTTTCATGCCTATGCCAAAGCAAGGAAGACAAATAAGGCCATTAAATTCCTAATAAGACAGGATGGCACTAGGTGTAATACTCAAGAACAAATAGTGGAGGATATCAGTACTTATTATAAAAATCTTATGGGAAGTGCAGCTGACACATTACCTATAGTGGACAAGGAAATTGTGAAAAGAGGCAAGGTGGTCTCTCATGATCAACAGCTTAAGCTATATGCTCAATTTACAGAGAAAGAAGTAAAAGATGCTCTATTCAGCATGGATTCTGAAAAAGCCCCAGGAGTGGCTGGCTACAATGTTTTCTTCTTCAAGAAATCATGGAATATAATTGGTGAAGAGATTGTGGCAGCAGTACAATAGTTCCACCATACAGGTTTCTTACCTAAGTCTATAAATGTTGCTTTGCTTACTCCCCTCCCTAAAACCTCAAATGCTTGTGCTGCAAAAGACTTTAGACCAATAGCATGTTGCTCTGTTATATATAAGATTGTATCTAAAGTTATTGCAAATAGACTCCAAATTGTGCATGATGATGTGGTGAGTAGCAGCCAGTCAACTTTTATAAGAGGCAGGGTTATATTTGATAATATTATGTTGAGCCATGAACTGGTGAAGGGTTATGGAAGGAAGGGTATATCACCTAGGTGTATGGTTAAAATTGATCTCCAAAAGGCTTATGATTCGGTGGAGTGGCCTTACTTGAAGTTTCTGATGCTTGAACTTGGTTTTCCTTCCCAATATGTAAAGTGGATAATGCAGTGTGTCACCACTGTCACCTATTCAATATGTATAATGTAACACCCCCAATCCGCTCACGGATATTACACGCCGTAGACCCTTTCCTCAAGGATCTACCAGGCTGGTAACAACATAGAACAACTCAAAAATGCCTTTAAGGCCAAAATGACTTAGTAGACCGATTTGGTCTTTCAATGATTACATACAACTCAAACTCATTACATGCCCACGCAGGGGTCAAATACAACACACTCCCGTACAACGGGAAAGAATACTACAGCGGAAAATAAATTATAACTATACCAATGACCTCATACGGATCCTCGTGTGATTAGTATCGTTCATCTTTCATCATCCTCCATGCCGACCCTATGTTATGCTCCCAAACCTGAATGCAAAAACAGACATCCACCCCCCGAATACTCGGGGGTTAGCAAAACTCCACTGTTTTGCTAGTGCAAGAACAAAGTGCAAATACGAGCCATACAATTCACATTTCACGAATAACAATAACCAGGAATCCTCAAAAATACAAACGTAACGAAAAGTACCTCCCGAGGCATGAGTTTAGTAAACATTTCTCAAAACCGAAAGATCACAAATAAAAGGGAAACCATTTATAAAACAGTTTTAAAGATGCCATCGAGAGTTTTAATAGAAAACAATTTGCAAGAAAGCCACTCAATCAACACAAACGAGTCTTCACAAATATTTCCACGGGATTCTCGATCCAAAACCAAATAATATCGACACAAGATCAAACATCTCAACATCACATGGGGTTCTCGACCCAAATCCAGATAATATCAACACGAGATCAATCATCTCAATATTCCACATGGTCCTTGACCCAATACACAGAATTGCACCACAATACAATCAAAGGTACAATCTCTCATTCGACATATCCTGCTCAAGACCCCCGATTAATTAACCATCGGAGGTTTCGTCAAACCTCCTTGGTTAATTAACCCTGATACCAACGCTTTAAAAATAAGTTGAAGCAATCTTTCAAAAACACGAATCGCGGTCTATATCAAGACAAACATTTAAAAGTTAGTTGGAAGAATTTGAGAAACGAACATCGTTCGGTAACGGGGTCTTAGCTATCACTCAAATACCCGTAACCAATAAGCCTGCCAGGCGCCTCCCTTGCGCACCTGTGTACCGGCGTTCACTTCCATCATGTTGGCCGCTCATTGAACATGTCACCGCACCGGCGTCACTCCCGCAAGAGCCGCCCCTTGCGCGCGCATTAGGTAACACCGGCGTTCACCACCCATATGGAGCCACACATTGCAGCATACACCAGGCCGGAGTGCACGCCCCGCCCTCAGAGGTTCCCAGATACGACGTTTCTCACAAAAAGTATCCACATTATCACAAACCTCAAGCGCACATTCAATCGTTGTAACAATTATCAAATCAATACACCAATTCACATAATTTATCCGCCAGTCCACGACCACACGAATAAATAACAACACGCACGTCAACCATAACACGACAGAAAGAAACAATATACGTACCCACGCATTATCAAGCGCAACATCAACACTAAACATATCCAAGGGATTCATGTAGTCACTTACAACCCACACAATTTACAAAACACACGCGTTTTGAAAGTGAGCCTTTAACGAGGCTAGCCGAGTCTTTTGAAAACTCATTTCAAACAAATAAACAAACACACCAATATGATCACCAATTATCATATCCATAAAATAAGAAAAGTATGGGCAAGGTACTTGCCTCGAATAACCACAACGCGGAGAATCGGCCGAAGTAGGTTGGCACGAACCGACTATGAACTCGCCGACTCCACCGAACGACAATCCACAACAATGAACTACGAACGAAAACAATAACAACGAAAATGAATTCCAAAGTACGACCCAAAGCCGCTGAATTCAAAGAACAAATGACGAAGGTTCAAGGATTTCCCCTAAAACGGCCAAGAACACGATTCGTTCCTTCAAATCATGAAAACGGAATTCCAAGTTGAAATATGGATATACAATCCATAGAATATGTTTAATAACATCATTTAACCATAATCGATCCATCGAAAACGGATGAAAAACGAGATCGAGGACAAATCCCCCAAAAAGTCAATTCGAAGGAAATCAAGAAATATACTTCGATTCGACGAAGAACAATGGATTAAATGATGTTAAACACAAGAATACTACCAAGACTAATCATACCCATCGTGTATTAATCAACAACATGGAACGAATCGGACAAAAACGCAAAAACCCCAAATTTTCAAAAATATGGTTCTAGGAAATCTCACCTTGATTCGCTGGATCAAAGGAGGTTATGGAGGGATTAATCGATGCTATGAACTCCCAATCTTCGTGGATTAGTTGCTTGACAACATGTCTCCTGGATCGCCAAGTCTCCAGCCGCGGAGAGGAAAAGATGGAAATGAAAAACGGGTGAAAATATGGCTACTCTGTCATATTTATACAGGCACGGCCTAGCGTGCGCTACACCTTCCGGACTAGCGCGCGCTAACGGGCAGCCTCGGCCGATAAGCCGCAAGGCCACATGCGAAGACTCAATCACTGCCGGATCTGCTGCCGGCCGCGATAAGCGCGGCTGTGAGCGCTAGCGTGCGCTAGCCGATCTGTCGAGAACCCTGCAGGTCGAATCGCTGGCAGTAACGTCGCTAGCCGGCCGACAGCGTGCGCTACGCCTGCCGACTAGCGCGCGCTACGCTCGGCGTAGCGTGCGCTACCTGTCGATCCTTCCCGATCTAGAACCCCAGAAACCCCACTGTCCGGTCCGATAGCGTGCGTTGGTCGACCAAGCTAGCGTGCGCTATACCTGTCGGTTAGCGCGCGCAGCCTTACGGCCGTAGCGTGCGCTACGCCGGTTCTGCCCGCACTGATCCGGCGGTGCCCGCAATCGTCCGGCGATCCATAACCGTCAAGCGATGCGACCACGAGGCTCGACGACCCGATTTCAAAGCGTACGGAACGAACACGACGAAAAGTTCGCGGATAACATCAACGACCCGGAATGAAAACATAATACCATAATTAGTCATACGCGACCAAGAAACGGGTCGAGACAACAATTACAGATACGGATACCCGTAACTTTCAAGAAATTACAAAATGGCCCAAAATACCCGGAAATCACGATACGTGATCGAATAACCAAACAGAAGTTCACAACACGTCTAACAAAGTTAAACGGACTTACAGGAAACTCGAAACAGTTTGAGCGACGTCGCAAGAATCGAACTCAAGCGCGGAAAAGTCGCTAAAAAGCACGGAACTCAACAAAACAACACCGAAACGAACTCGGATGTCAAAAAGTGTAGAATTAATCATTCTCAGAACGACGAAACGGTCATGAGAGAGTCGTCAAAACGGACTCCGACCGAAAAAAGAAATTTACCGAAAATCGAAAATTGCGGATATTACATTCTACCCTCCTTAAAAGAAGTTTCGTCCCGAAACTTAAAACAAGTAGGGAGAAGCAATATCCCGCCAGGAAAACTCAACGAGATACGCAAGAAACGCTTAACTAACGCCCAACGGTGAAACGTTACAAACAATGCAACGGAATATACGGTGTGAAAACACGCTCCACGACGACCAACACAACGTCGCCGTTAGGGATATCATAAAACAAACAAGTGACAAGCGTCATCAAATGGATAATACAATCAAGTCAATTATCCGAACAATCACAAAACACAACGAATGAAAATCAATACGATTGACCAACCCAATGGTACATCAATCAAAACGCAAGCCAATCGCTGAACAACTACAGAATTCCACCGCCCAAGGGTTGAAAGATCGAAAACGAGACTAATTTCCCGATCTTAAGGGAATTAGGAAGGAGCCTGAATGCTCAACAATCATGAAACGAGAACAAAAACCGAACAAACAAACGATCGAGACAACAAAAATCGAACAATCATGTCCGAAACACGAAGGATAATAAAATTCAAACAACAACTCCCAGGATGATCTGGTGAGAACTACAAGACATGAATTCCCATAAGATCCACAGGAAAGGGAATAGAGATTGAAAAGTCACAATGACAAACGAGTTATTCCGAAATAATACCACACTCGTTCGATCAACAAAAGTAAGAGGCAGGACAAGCTCAGAAAATGTCAACGAACATAAACGAGTCGACAGAGTCGAAAACAATGGAGTTCCAAATCCGATCCACTTCGAATAAAAGAACTAATAGAACCACATGATGTCAATCCCGAACAAGGTTCACAAGAATCGAACTGAACCCGAAAAAGTCACATCGATAACCAGATCGACCCACAACAAGATCACAGCTCGTTCGGACGATGAAACCGAAATACAGAACAAGTTCATAAAGTATCAACGAACATGAGCGAATCGATAGACTGGAGAAAGAGAAAATACAGAAGTCAAAATAGTACGGGTATTACCTCCGACCTCGTCCACGAAATTCACAAAAACAGGAGCAAGGTAACAAGACATTAAACAACCGACACATAACGGAACGATCACCGATGCACACGGTCATACCAAACCAAGCTCTAACAGCTCGCACATGCGCGATAACGTAGAAATTACCACGAGATGGCAACATTCAATACCAACATCCCACCTCTCACAGAGGGCTAACACAACAAATGTGTGGAAAACAACTCAACGCTCACGCCGCCAACTCGATCATACTCGGGGGCAAACATCAAAATGACAATGCGAACATCATACATACATACCCAGCCCTCAAACGGGAATGGATAGGTTTTAAAAACGAAAACCTCATTTTGAAAATAATTTAGAAGAACATCGATTGATCTTGAGTATCACCTTTCAAAAAGTACAAACGTGAAACATCGTTATCGAGACTTTGGAGAACCATTTCGCATTTGATAAAAATGAGGACACTTTCTCTTAGTGAAAAATTTCAGAATATTCGACCCTCGGGTCTAAATAAAAGTGCTTCTAAAACATTGAAAATATCTCAAAGCATTTTGGTCCTCGGGGTAGAAAATTTTTGAAATATATTGTGGCACCTTGGATGTACCACAAGAAAATAACTCATTTGAAAAGTATGTCTCGAAATTTATTTTTCTAAGATACTCAAGGTTTTCAAAAATCCAATAGGCCAGAATGCCCAAAACTCACACATATCGACGTTCACTAAAACAACTCCTAGTACACGCATCAAAACGTTTAAAATCAAGACAATACATGTCTTTAAACGGAAATAAACGATAGAGTACCACAGTCGAAGACCGCCTAGGATTCAGAACAAAACCACTGACCCCATTTGAGGCCTCTAAGGACCCTCCCGCCCTGGCTAGTGAACAAGTCGAACGTGTATAAGCACAAAGCTTCCACAATAGAACTTGTAAAACGTGCAAATCGATTCGAAAATCATCAACAACGGACAAAAACAACAATAAAAAGACATCACAAGCGATGACACTCCTCGTATAAATCAAATACGAGAGTCGACTAAATACATATCGTGAAATCAAAATCCACATAAGGATTCAACCACTTAACAAATAATCATAAAAATAGCCCGTGTCACACGAGGCACAACACAAACAAGGGAGACTTACTTCCACAGGTCGCACGAAGATGATGATCGCCCCACGATACTAATCACGACCAACAAACTCAGACGACGCGTCGCAACACGACTCCGTCAGACAAAATCCGACGAGAGACAACTCAACAGACACCACTGACCCGACAGCCTAGGTTTCCACAACCTAAGCTCTGATACCATAAATGTAACACCCCCAATCCGCTCAGGGATATTACACGCCGTAGACCCTTTCCTCAAGGATCTACCAGGCTGGTAACAACATAGAACAACTCAAAAATGCCTTTAAGGCCAAAATGACTCAGTAGACCGATTTGGTCTTTCAATGATTACATACAACTCAAACTCATTACATGCCCACGCAGGGGTCAAATACAACACACTCCCGTACAACGGGAAAGAATACTACAACGGAAAATAAATTATAACTATACCAATGACCTCATACGGATCATCGTGTGATTAGTATCGTTCATCTTTCATCATCCTCCATGCCGACCCTGTGTTATGCTCCCAAACCTGAATGCAAAAACATACATCCACCCCCCGAATACTCGGGGGTTAGCAAAACTCCACTGTTTTGCTAGTGCAAGAACAAAGTGCAAATACGAGCCATACAATTCACATTTCACGAATAACAATAACCAGGAATCCTCAAAAATCCAAACGTAACGAAAAGTACCTCCCGAGGCATGAGTTTAGTAAACATTTCTCAAAACCGAAAGATCACAAATAAAAGGGAAACCATTTATAAAACAGTTTTAAAGATGCCATCGAGAGTTTTAATAGAAAACAATTTGCAAGAAAGCCACTCAATCAACACAAACGAGTCTTCACGAATATTTCCACGGGATTCTCGATCCAAAACCAAATAATATCGACACGAGATCAAACATCTCAACATCACATGGGGTTCTCGACCCAAATCCAGATAATATCAACACGAGATCAATCATCTCAACATTCCACAGGGTCCTTGACCCAATACATAGAATTGCACCACAATACAATCAAAGGTACAATCTCTCATTCGACATATCCTGCTCAAGACCCCCGATTAATTAACCCTCGGAGGTTTCGTCAAACCTCCTTGGTTAATTAACCCTGATACCAATGCTTTAAAAACAAGTTGAAACAAGCTTTCAAAAACACGAATCGCGGTCTATATCAAGACAAACATTTAAAAGTGAGTTGGAAGAATTTGAGAAACGAACATCGTTCGGTAACGGGGTCTTAGTTATCACTCAAATACCCGTAACCAATAAGCCTGCCAGGCGCCTCCCTTGCGCACCTGTGTACCGACGTTCACTTCCATCATGTTGGCCGCTCATTGAACATGTCACCGCACCGGCGTCACTCCCGCAAGAGCCGCCCCTTGCGCGCGCATTAGGTAACACCGGCGTTCACCACCCATATGGAGCCACACATTGCAGCATACACCAGGCCGGAGTGCACGCACCGCCCTCAGAGGTTCCCGGATACGACGTTTCTCACAACAAGTATCCACATTATCACAAACCTCAAGCACACATTCAATCGTTGTAACAATTATCAAATCAATACACCAATTCACATAATTTATCCGCCAGTCCACGACCACACGAATAAATAACAACACGCACGTCAACCATAACACGACAGAAAGAAACAATATACGTACCCACGCATTATCAAGCGCAACATCAACACTAAACATATCCAAGGGATTCATGTAGTCACTTACAACCCACACAATTTACAAAACACACGCGTTTTGAAAGTGAGCCTTTAACGAGGCTAGCCGAGTCTTTTGAAAACTCATTTCAAACAAATAAACAAACACACCAAGATGATCACCAATTATCATATCCATAAAATAATAAAAGTATGGGCAAGGTACTTGCCTCGAATAACCACAACGCGGAGAATCGGCCGAAGTAGGTTGGCACGAACCGACTATGAACTCGCCGACTCCACCAAACGACAATCCACAACAATAAACTACGAACGAAAACAATAACAACGAAAATGAATTCCAAAGTACGACCCAAAGCCGCTGAATTCAAAGAACAAATGACGAAGGTTCAAGGATTTCCCCCAAAACAGCCAAGAACACGATTCATTCCTTCAAATCATGAAAACGGAATTCCAAGTTGAAATATGGATATACAATCCATAGAATATGTTTAACAATATTATTTAACCATAATCGATCCATTGAAAACGGATGAAAAACGAGATCGAGGACAAATCCCCCAAAAAGTCAATTCGAAGGAAATCAAGAAATATACTTCGATTCGACGAAGAACAATGGATTAAATGATGTTAAACACAAGAACACTACCAATACTAATCATACCCATCGTGTATTAATCAACAACACTGAACGAATCGGACAAAAACACAAAAACCCCAAATTTTCCCAAAATAGGGTTCTAGGAAATCTCACCTTGATTCGCTGGAATAAAGGAGGTTATGGAGGGATTAATCGATGCTATGAACTCCCAATCTTCGTGGATTAGTTGCTTGACAACATGTCTCCTGGATCGCCAAGTCTCTAGCCGCGGAGAGGAAAAGATGGAAATGAAAAACGGGTGAAAATATGGCTACTCTGTCATATTTATACAGGCACGGCCTAGCGTGCGCTACACCTTCCGGACTAGCGCGCGCTAACGGGCAGCCTCGGCCGATAAGCCGCAAGTCCCTGTATTGAAGACTCAATCTGCCGGCCGGATCTGCTGCCGGCCGCGATAAGCGCTGCTGTGACGCTAGCGTCGCTTAGCCGATCTGTCGAGAACCCTGCGGGTCGCGCCGGCCAGTAACGACGCTAGTCGGCCGACAGCGTGCGCTACGCCTGCCGACTAGCGCGCGCTACGCTCGGCGTAGCGTGCGCTACCTGCCGATCCTTCCCGATCCAGAACCCAGAAACCCCACTGTCCGGTCCGATAGCGTGCGTTGGTCGACCAAGCTAGCGTGCGCTATACCTGTCGGTTAGCGCGCGCAGCCTTCCGGCCGTAGCGTGCGCTACGCCGGTTCCTGCCGCACCTGTCCGGCCGGTGCCCGCAATCGTCCGGCCAGTCCCGCAACCGTCCGGCCAGTACCCGACCACCAGGGCTCGACGACCCGATTTCCGAAAACGTACGGAACGAACACGACGAAAAGTTCGCGGATAACATCAACGACCCGGAATGAAAACATAATACCATAATTAGTCATACGCGACCAAGAAACGGGTCGAGACAACAATTATAAATACGGATACCCGTAACTTTCAAGAAATTACAAAATGGCCCAAAATACCCGGAAATCACGATACGTGATCGAATAACCAAACAGAAGTTCACAACACGTCTAACAAAGTTAAACGGACTTACAGGAAACTCGAAACAGCAGTTTCGAACGAGATTCGCAAGAATCAAACTCAAGCGCGGAAAAGTCGCTAAAAAGCACGGAACTCAACAAAACGACACCCAAACGAACTCGGATGTCAAAAAGTGTAGAATTAATCATTCTCATAACGACGAAATGGTCATGAGCGAGTCGTCAAAACGGACTCCGATCGAAAAAAGAAATTTACCAAAAATCGAAAATTGCGGATATTATATATAAATGGTGAGATCACTAAACCGTTTGAAGCTAGGAAAGGGTTAAGACAGGGAGATCCCATCTCTCCCTACCTTTTTGTAATATGCATGGAATACTTACACAGATGCCTCCTAGAGCTTAAGGAAGATAAAGCTTTTCATTACCATCCCAGGTGTAAGAAATATGACATTATACAAATGTGCTTTGCTGATGACTTGCTCATATTTTCAAGAGGAGATTTGCCATCTCTTAGAAGACTGATGCAAGCATTTAGCAAATTCTCAATGGCTTCTGGACTACAAGCAAACGTAAGTAAGAGCTATGTGTATTTTGGAGGTGTATCTGGAGAGCAACAGGAGATTATACTGAGAGAGCTTAAAATGAAAAAAGGAGAGCTTCCCTTTAAATATCTAGGGGTTCCACTGTCAACAAAGAAACTATCTGTAGTACAGTGTCAGCCCCTAATCTCTAAAATCATAGAGAGGGTAAACTGATGGTCTGCTAAACTTCTTTCATATGCAGAGAGGCTTCAACTAATAAAAATAGTGCTTTTCAGTTTACAGACCTACTAGTGCCAAATTTTCCTACTTCCTCAGAAAGTAATCAAACTCATTCAAGCAGCATGCAGATCTTTCCTTTGGTCAGGAGGAACAGGAATAACTAGAAGAGCACTAGTGGCTTGGGAATAAATGAGTGATCCTATGACAGCAGGTGGATGGAATCTAATCAATATCCACATATGGAATAAAGCAGCATTGTGCAAACTATTATGGAACTTAGCTCACAAGAAGGAGAAATTATGGATTCAATGGGTACACGGGTATTATGTAAAGGGCAAGAAATTGGATATCATGGCAGTCCCTTCCTAGGCCTCATGGGTTATCAAAAAAGTCTTAGATGCCAAGGATTATGTGAGGAACTCTATTGAGGGACTAAGACTAATGGCTTCAGCTCAATTCTCTATAAGGAAGATGTATTGTATCCTTCATGGCAACAGGGATAAGGTAACATGGCATAAAATTCTGAGTAACAATATTGCTGCCCCCAAGTGTCTGTTTATCACTTGGCTATGTATTCTTAATAGACTGGTCACAAGTGAGAATCTTGCAAAAATTGGGATTCGGGTGGAACACAAATGCAGCTTGTGCACCAAAGGAACTGATACAGTGGATCACATGTTCTTCCAATGTGAGTATGTTGCTACGGTTTAGAGTAGATTGAAGGTGTGGTGTGGTTTTGTAGGAGGAGCTACTAATTGGGAAAAAGAAAAAGAAGATTTGATTCGGCATTGTAGCTCAAACACAACGAAACAGAGACTATATAGGTTGGCGTTCTCCACAACAATTTACTACATATGGAGGGAAAGGAAATATAGAAGATTTCGAGGAATATCTACAAGTGAAGAAACTGTAATGAGACAATGTAGAATGGAAATAGTTGTGCGATGCATGAGAGATAGGAAATTGACTGCATTTCTATAGCAGTTGAATGTTCTTGTTTTTGAGTTGTAGAGCATGTAATTGTTGTACTTTCACGATATTTTGGTTAATAATATAAAACTATTTTCCAAAAAAAAAGAAAACAGCAAAATCATATGATTGAGCATATGGAAACAAGAATATTATCACCTAATAGTTTCCTAGAAAAATAAGTACCTTAGATGTAAGCTCATCCAATGCTGGGTAAGCATCATCTTCTAGTTCTGTCGTACGAGCGGCATGAAAGATGCAAATCGCCTCTAGGAAAACCTCTAGTGATCAGAATTAAAATGGAAACTCTGCATGTATTATTAAGCAGCCAAAAAATAAAGATGCTTGAGCAACAGAAAAGAAGCTATTTCTTTCAAAACCCAAGAAATACAAAAAGAAATATAAAACTGAAACTGAAATTTTGCACAAACAGAAACTAAGGTAGAATTTAAATGCAATACCATACCATCTTCTTTGCCAGTTTCAACATCATTCTGACCAACCAATTCTCCTTGATTTGCATTTATAACAGGCAATCTCCTCCATAGCTCCTCAACAACTGTTATCACATTATCATCTGAAGGATCTCGAAGCAATACCTGCCCCAGAAAATTAAAATAATGGTTTAGTAATCATGTAACAAGGCCAGGCTGTTTTGCTGAACCTCCATATGCAATTGATCAAATTCTAGGAACAAAGCAAGACAGAAAACCAATATAATTTCATGTTGGGACTAGTATATGAAGCATCTTCTATATAATTCTATTGTAAACCGAACCAAACACAATCCCAAAATCTGACTCAAATAATCTCAGCTTATTAAGAACCAAATGAGCCATATGCATAGACAATAAGCAAATCCAATCCAAAATCGGGACCAAATGGGCTCGACCCAAACCCATACGGTTTTTTTGACCCGACCCATTTGCAAAATAATTAAATCAAACAACATAAACGATTACCACCACACGAATTTATAATCAAAAACATGTTTTAGGCTAGTTTTAATCCACGAAAATCAATATAGATCATTTTATATTCGATTATACATTTAAGAAAATATAAATTAAATATGTGTTTGAGCATACCCATGATGAGAGTAGGATAGGTGAGATGAGGGTGATGGTGGCTCGACTGTGATGGTGGTGGATGTGGTGGTTATCTCGAACCAAACAACCGAAGCAAACAAACTCACCCCTTGCCTCCCTTGTCTTGATTATGGTGATGGTGTGGAGGAGCGATGGTTGGTGGAGCGACGGCGAGATAAGGCGGTGAAGTGTGGCGGTGGTGTGAGTCGGTTCCAGAGAGAAGGAGAAGAGATGAATTGTTGGAGAGAGAGAAGATAGATATGACTATCTGTTTTTGATAATGATTAGGGTTTTGATTTTGGGGGGAAAAGGGGCGGGATCTTGAGCGGGAGATTGAAATTTTGGGGAAAGATGGGTTTTTATTGTTTAAGTAAAACTAGTAATACCCATCGTCCGATGCATGGACTCTAGTTTAAATTCTGTAAATAGTTGAGATATTTGCACATTGAGAGAGTTTAAATAATTACGAGAAAAAAATATTAAGATCAATATAACACAGTGTGATATATTTAATGTTGTCTGAGATAAATGAAAATAACAATTTTTACAAATTGCGGAAGACCTCCCTATAGACGACATTTCTTGTTGTGGTAGATTTGTTGTTCTCTTTGTCGCCCATCAAGACCCTTTGAATGAGTAACCCTTGACAAAGCCACATGTAGTTGGCCGTGACAAAAAACTCATTTCCTTAGAAATAGTCCAACGTGAGTCAAAGATTGACCTTGGCTCTTATTTATGGTCATTGCAAATGACACAATCAAGGGATATTATCTTCTTGTGAATTTGACTGGTAGCCTGGGATCAGAAGGTGTCAACGATATTAATAAGGTAGTTTTATGTTAGTGATTAAAGTAGTGGACAATATGGTTGTTGTGGATAGGAAGACATAAATAGTTTTTTGTAAAACCGTCACCCCTAATAAAACCGCAAATTCTAAAAAAACCACCAATTCTAATGAGGCAGTTTTTTGATAAACCGTCATTGAAACTACTATACAATAACCTGCTAGTGAAGAATGTGGCTGTGATGATTTATTGTAATCAAGTTCTATATTTTTATCTTTAAATTTATTGCTTTTATTAATTTTTTTATTTAATTTTTTTTGCGACGGTTTTATTCATAAAACCGCCATTAGGCCTACAATACATTAACTATAATTTGGGCAGGAAATCCCATATTTTTATCTTCAAATTTATTACTATACACATCTTTACAAATAAATCGAGCTTTTCGAGTCAAGCTCAAGCCGAGTTCAAACTTTCTCAATCCCGGATAACATGATCGGGAGGTCCCTGGATACTTGCTTCTTAGTATCTGTGACAAACAGTATACACCTACCAAGCCGGTGCAATCCATGCATGACCGCCTTTAATAACTTCAAATACAATTCATATAAGCTCCACACTATAACTATACACCTACCAAGCCGGTGCAATCCATGCATGACTGGTGATAATGGCTAATTCGCATGGGTCATGGGTCAAGTGGATTAGGTTATCACTGGTCACATTCATTAATGGGTATTTGACATCATATGGGTCATATGCATTGGGTTATAATTGCTTAGAGTGTCATGTTACGACACATCCATGATTGTTGACAATGAGTAATTAACATGGGTAATGGGTCATGTGCATTGGGTTGCAGTGGCTTATAGTGTCATGTTATCGACTAATACATGACTGGTGATCGACAATGGGTAATTAACATGGGTCATGGGTCATGTGCATTGGGTTGTAGTGGATTATAGTGTAATGGAACCCATGCATGACCGGTGATAATGGCTAATTCACATGGGTCATGGGTCATGTGCATTAGGTTTTATAAACTAAGACAAATACTATACAACAATTTTATACATTTTGTATTTTTTTACGTTTTCATCCGTTTGTAACGTTTTTCGTCCCTTTTTGACCGTTTTCAATCGATTTTGACCGATTTCGCTAGTCTTCGACCGATTTTGACAATTTTTGATAGATTTCGATGGATTTAGACCGTTTTAGACCGACTACGGCCGATTGCGACTGTGTTCGACCAATTTCGACCTTTTCGACCGATTTCATCCATTTTTGAACATTTTTGGCAATTTTCGCTCGTTTTTATATGTTTTCAAGCTTTTTTGAACGTTTTCCTCCGTATTAAAATGTTATGAAACATTGATTACGTTTTCGTACATTTTTGTACGATTTTTTCATTTTCATACGTCCTTCTCCTTTTTTCTTTGTTTTGCTACGTTGTGTTCGCTTTCGTACATTTTGTACGCCTCCATACGATTTTTTTTAGGAAAACGTTAAACTACATATGTTTTTTGCTACGTTGTGTTCGCTTTCGTACATTTTGTGTCCTTTTAACAGTTTCACCACGAAAGAAATTTTAGTGAACTTCTTGCATCCGTTATACAATGGTTCACCGACGAACAATTGATGTACTTTTTTAAGGTTATTTTAAGGGATATTACTTTACACGTTGCATAACATCTCATCAATATTATCACGATGGTTATCGCTATTACTATCATTCTCCTCGTGATTAGTATCTGAAACAAATGTGTAACTGTCAACTTGCGACTCACCATGAAATGTCCAACAAGTATATTCTTTGTCAACCCTTGTTCTATGAGATGGCGTCTAATCATGTTAGGATCGTCAATGCATACACGTTATTTATACACTCTTTACAAGGACAAGAAATCTTTGTTTCTCCTGTCTTTTCTCGATGATTCTCAGCGCATTTAATAAATTCAAACAACCCTTTCATGTATTCTCGGGTAAAACGTTATATCTTGTACATCCATCTATTACGATCCATCTTACAAAAGAAAAAAAAAAAGAAACATGTTTTAATAAGATGCAAGTGCATGATATGATCATTAATTTCACGTTAAAATCTCAATACATAACAACTTTTTTTTTAAAAAAAATAAAACAAGTGAAATATAAGCAAAATTCATTAACTAAATAAAAGTGGCATATATCTAACCTTGATAGTTGATACATGCCCTCCTAACTTTTAGGGTTGGGCAAATTCCCATTTTTCTCATTCCCTTCTAAATTTCTCATTTTTTCCCTCTAAAAAATCTCAAAAAAACTTTGATTATTATCCCTTCTAAATTTCTCATTTTTTCCTCTAAAAATCACAAAAAAATTATCATTTTTCCCTCTATACAGATAGATTACTCTCATTTTCCCCTCATTTTTCCCGCTAAAAACTTTATCATTCCCTTCCCTCTAAAAAATTTATCATTCCCTTCTATCTCTGTTGCTACCGTCACACCTCTTAACCGTACGTCTGCCGTCGACTACTCTCATAAGGTTTAATTCTTCTATCGCCCCAATTAATTACTATTTCAATTGTGTTTGGGCTGTTTATAATACAGTTAGACCTACTTTAGATGAAGTCAATTTATGAAATAAAACTTGTTAATTTTTTAGACCTAATTGAAATGAAGATATTTGTGTAATTGTACCTCTGTTTATGAAAGTGAAACATGATACTTATAGGTTGATTATTTCAGTTTATTGTTGCCTTAATTTTGACTAGTGTTGAATGTGATTAGTTATTTTTTTACATTAGATTTTGTTTGTAGTTTGCATCTTAAGTGTGTGTATGGAGTAGCATTGTTTACATTTTATTGTTGAGTTTCAATATCCAGTAAAGGATTCACAGTAGTACTCAAATATATTTGAATCTAATTGAATACAAGGTGCTTGATGAAATGCTTAAGTGATATATGACAATCATATCCATGGATCTTACCTGTCCGTAGCTGTTAGTGCACGGTTTTTATTAGTGATATTGCAACATCTTAGATTATATGAAGAACCTTGAAACACTTTCTACTTCGTTCATAACTTTTTTGGTACAAGTCTATAAATTTAGATGCTTAATCTGTCCCATTCAATTGACAGGTAACAATGGTCGTAAGAAAAAAAGAATATAGTCGAATATAGTCTTCTAGTTGCGGTAGAAATGCATGGAATTAGCAGATTCCTTGCTATGTATTACCTTTTTAGCTTCAAAATTTTGTAGCTTGTGCAAAAGTTCAACTATATTAATTTACTGTTCACTCAAGTCCTGTTATTTACGCAAAGTTGATATTTTTGTGTAAATTTTATATCATTTATGATGACCACTTACTAATGATTGAAAGATTAACATGTGGGTTTGTAAATGTGACTTTATTTAAAATTTTACAGGGAGCAACTCTTTTGGACCAGACTATATGCATAATGTGTTGGGGGCAAATATCAGAAGAGCTAGAAATCACAGCTTCCCATTTAGTATTTCCCAAAACTTGCAAAGATCTTTCTAGTTGGAAGAAAATTTTAGATTTCCCAACCACACAAATCCTTAATCTTGCAAACCATGAAACATAAGTTGTCCTAGCAAGATACATTCATAATCGCGCAATTCTATCCTAACATCATTCTACGAGCCTAGAAAAAAAGAAGTGTGTCACCTGTTTGAAAAAAGAAGGCACAACAAGCAATCGATGACGTTGAAGCAGAGAGTGAACTAATGACATAGGCCTTGTTAAACTCATGGGTCGAAGCACAGGCCACATTATTATAAGTGCAACCCTAAGCAGCCGTGATGTTGATTGTTGTTTGATTTCCAAAAACGAGTTTTACCATGAGGCAAAGGTGGTCTGTTTCAGTTTCTTGGTGATCATTTAAAGCAAAATGGGCATGCTGTTGTGGTTGTTGCAGAAGGGGCTGGACAAGATATTATACCAAGAACTGATGCATAGAAGCAAGAACGAGATGAATCTTGGAATCCTGTGTTTTTAGATGTCGGGGTATGGTTGAAACCTGAATTGAAGAGTTGTTGGGATATGGATCATAAAGATGAGTTTTTTACGGTCAAGTATATAGACAAAACGTACATGATTCATGCCGTAACAACCAACACTGCAGATGACCTGTATTTTACACTCTTAGGACATTCCGCTATTCATGGTATTATGGCTGGTTATACGGGTTTTGTAGCACGTCCGATCAACAAAAGATGAACGAAATTAACTCGATTATAACAGGTTTAATAATCCACGTCCCCCTCGGTAACTGGATTTTGTCATTATTTGAATGTTTATATTACATACTCCAGTTTGATCTTGAATGCTTTGAATGGTTCTATTTGAATTGTAAATTGAATGCTACTTTTCTTATGTGAATAAATTTCATAATTGATATGTGATACTCAATTATCCATTTGATTTATTGGTTTCTTCTAAGCTATTCTAAATAAGGACTCCTTAAATATGCCATTTAACCTGTGTGCAGGCATTTTTTTTTTTTTGGATATTCCAACTAACTATTTCCCAATGTGACCCCTTACCGATAGCAGTTTACGACATATATATCGACAACTGGAAAAAACATGACAACCTAAAAAACATGTTTGGAACAGAGTTAACACCACAGCTGAGTTTTCTAAACATCTCCACAGCTAAACGAATATAAGTGTAGACTAAGAAAAAGCTTACCGTAAACAATGATCAACAAGCCTTTCACCTAATGCTAAATTCGCTGCTGCCCTCCCTGTCTTCAAACGTTTCTCTGGTTCAATATTTACGACCTATATAACCAAGTATGGGCATATAGATAGACTATAAAATCCCATATCTAACCCCTCAAAATTATATAAGTTATCAGAAATGTGTGACCATATATATCGAGTTGTGACTACACTTAAATAATGTGTGACAAAATATGACTCTATGATTTAGACACCTAAATAAATACTTAATGTGACCATATATAACATCTTGAATTTAGTTACACAAACACTCAATATGACTAATATCAAGGTTAATGATAACTGAGTTCACATTTTGCGATAAATAATAGTCACATGAATATTTCACAATGTGACTATTTTGAATGTATTGGTCACATATAATACCCTTATCATGTGGTCATAAACATAATTTAGATACAAATTTGTGATATGGTGTGACTATTGTAAAGCCTATAGTCACATGATCGTGCTACAATTAAATGTGACTACACACATTAGGTTTTGGCAAGCAAACACACACTAAACTTTATACACACATATTAACTTACGTGACCATATGTATTACACTTAATCATGTATGTCTATGGTTTAGTGTAACCATATATGACATTTGGTTACACTGTTCAAGTGTGTGACATATATTTGTCACTTTTAAATGCATATCGTGACTAATGCTTCAAACTTACTTTTCAGTTGTCACACATTTCAAATTCATATGTGGCTAAATATTCAGCAAAAAATAGCAGTCACTTTTAAATAATGTGTGACAAACTTGACTATATGATTTAGCCACATACACAATTACTTCATGTGACCATATATGGATTTTGGTCACACAATTCAATTGTGTGACATATATTTGTCACATATGTATATATATAGTGTGACTAATGTTTCAAACTTATTTGTATCTGTCACACGTCCCAAATTATAAGTGACTAAATAATCAAAAAAAATTACCAGTTACCTCTAGTCACAAAAATATTCAAATGTGTGACAATGAAATTCCGAAATGGTCGCACAAGTCGGATCAAGTGTGGCTGTTTATTTTATTCTGGTACATTTAGTCAGATAAATATCTGACTGTGTGGCCGTTCAAAAAACAACATGTGTGACGAAATCCCAGATTTGTACTAGTGTGAAGGCTGTTCACCGGTAATGAGAATGCGCAGAATGTTCATCCCTCATGCCACAAGAAGAACTTCTTCCTGCCCTATGTCTACCTGCATGACTTATGTGCCCGGGTTGTTGAGAACCGGACATGAGCCTTCGAGATGTGCACAAACCTTCGCTTTCAGGTGATGGTAGCCATCATGTCCGGAGAAAAGATTAAATGGTGCCAGATTTTGTTGAAAAGGATTCAGGGGGAGGCTGCCAAACCCGAGTCTTCAAAGAAATCTTTCGACCTCATTCCGAATTATATCCTAACCAATTGTGGAGTCAAAGAATCCGAGAATTGGAGGGATGACTTCCACATTGTTCAACAAGTCTCCCGTGATCGCAAAAAGGCCGAACCCCAAAATCCATGCCTATATAAAGTGACCAAAGGGACGTCACTGAGTGGATCGCGAGCATGGAGAAGTCAAAGAAAAGAAGTGCCTCTGACATCCAAGAACCCCGTGCTGTCGAGAAGAAGTCCAGGAAGTCTTCCATGTCCGAGGCTAAAGTGACTACAGCGGTCACTGTAGATGTTCCTACTATACCAATCGTTGAAACTGTCCCATAGGGCACAACCTCTATGGAAGAAACAATTGCTGCACAATCTGCAAATCCCGAGCCTGTGGAGGATATGACAGATGAACAATTGTTTGCCAAGCTGGAGGGCTCAGTAGAGTCAGCTGCCCCCTCGGATCCAACAACTGCAACTCCTGACAGGGTACCCACCCCTGTACAGGATCCCTCTCCCCACAGGGTATCATCCCCTGTTTGGGATCCCTCTCCGAAACAGGCTCCCATACCTGTTGCAGACCCATCTGTGCTGTAGACACAACTATTGTACGGAGTCCCTCCCTAACATATGTAATAAATAATACTCTCCTTTAGTTTCAAATAGAGAAAGCGTTTGAACGATTCGATATATGGAAGTCCTACAGGGTCGCCCCATACGACACCCTGTACAACTGGGCTGAATGGAAGGAAAAGGAACTATTTATTCTGGAGGTCATGGACACCCAGAATGTCGAGGTCTTGATCCGCTGGGAGGATCACTATTGCCACGAGCTGATCTCCAATTATTTCAAGGCAAAAGAAAAGACCAGACTAAAAGGGAAATCACCGTCCGACGACAAAGCTCCATCGAAAAGCCACTAATCCTACCCTAACTCGGATGCAGACGACGATGCCCTACCGGCAGGTCTGAGGATCAGTTGAGAATAGTATTGGGGATGAGACATGGTCAATCACCAAAGGCTACACGGTCAGGGGACATCTAACAGACATCAGTCCCCTCCCCCGCAACAGGAAGCTACCGAAGATCAACAGGAGGAATCAGTCCCTCCTATCTTTTCTGAAGAGTAAGCAGCTCCTGAACAGGAAGCCCAACCTGTCCTGGACTCTGAATATGCCGCCCACACCATCCGCCAAGAGGATTTAGTCCCTCTTCTGGAACAGGCGGAAGCTGGGAGTCGGTAGAAGGATTCAGTACCCCCTGTACTTCCGAATTTCAAACAAACTGAACAGGAGGAATCAGTCCCTTCTGTCCCTGAGACTGATTTTGTTACACCTTCTTCTGAAGCTCCAGCTTCCGAAGTGCCCGCTCAAGATTCTTCTGCATCTCCTATCTCTGTGAGCTCCGACTCTGATTCCGATGACAGGTTCTTACTGGAAGACAGACCACGACGCCCTGGTCATAATGTGTTTCTCTGTCAACTAAACGAGCCTGAGTATTATAAGATCGCGCACCTTGGCTCCCCGCGCACTGAAGCCCACATCAGGCAACTCCATACAATCGGCCATCAGATAATGTTCATGCAAGACGTAGTGAAGGCACTGTATGATGTCGAAAAAGAGCTCGATTGGATGCAAGAAACTGCCTAGGATGAGCTCCCCAAGTTAAATTCTGCAATAAATGATGTTGAGGATGTGTTCTGCCTAATTCCTAATGCATTGTGGCAAGTGCTCAATTAACTTAAGCAGTATCAGAAGAAAATCATTCGGCAAGAACAGTAGAAGCTCAGGATTGTGGAGGCTAAGACAATTGCTGCCCTTCATCATACGTCAACCAGGCTGACAGACCATGATCAAATGATAGACAATATGTCTCTGGTGCTTAGTTCTCTGGTTGATAAAATCGATATGGAGACCAAACAGGACAACACTATGAAGATCCTAAAGGAGAATCATACAAAGGTATCAGATGTTGATGATGCCAAAAAGGGGGAAGAAGCCAAAGAGGCTGCTCAGAGATGGAGATTAGAGAGAGAGAGATGGAAGCATCATTGGAAGAAAGTGTTGCTACTGCAATAGGCCGCCTGGCCTCACTTATAAGAGGATACAGAGTGTCTGGATCTCGACCTGAGTTCCATGATCCCAATGTTCCTTAGAAGAACAATGTACACAATCCAGTTGAGATTCTGCTACCCACGGACAAGCAACCTTCAGCCGATGATCTGAAGAACTAGAAGAAAAACGAAATGATGAGATACTTCGTTAAGATCATCATGGATTCTGCCCTGTTCAACCATTTCAAGACATTGGCTGATCCTGTAGATGAGTTATCGAGGCTGTTAGTGGAAGGAAAGCTCCCTCTGCAGATGCTGATGAAATCCAGGCACCAAAAAGGTGAACAGATCACCCACCCTGAAGACTGGATACTTTCTTTCGATCAATCCCCTAAAGGAAGAAGTATTTATCAGGATCAAGGCAAGGACTCCCTAGTCAATTGGTGGAATGGAACCGAACATGATCCTTATAGGAGGCCTTGGAGGCATTCTCAGTACAGAAGATAGCCTATCTGCCCTTTTTCGTTGTACTCGTTTTCTTCTGTACGCTTACCATTGCAGTATGAAATTTCTCTATATCTTTACTCTTTCAAGAACTTGTAATTTTCATGATTATCAATAAAATTTGTTCTCTTGAAAGATTACAGCTCGTAATTTAAGCTTACTGTTTTACTATTTGGTTACGAAGATTTTGTCATATTTAAACAAGTATAAACTTGTTAAGTCATAAAGCTGTAAGGACTTGTCTGCAGACAGTTCATAGTTTGAGTTGTATTCAACCTAGACCACACTGTAAGATTGTGCCTACGCGCCAATCATAACTTCAAGTTGTAATACACAGTCATGTAGGATTCTTCATTTTAGAACTTGCCTACGAGCAGTTCCTTTTTAGACTAACTATTGAAGGTCAGACCAATCGGATAGAAGACTCGAAGACAGTCTCTCTGTGTCCAGATGAAGACATCTAAAGAGAGTTTTGGCATTATCAAAAAAGGGAAAATTGTTGGGATAAACATTCCTGTTTTTATAACTGCCAAATACAGCAAAGGAGTCTCAAAGAAGTCAGGATTTTGCTAAGTATGGAAGCAGTTAGAACTCTTCATACTGCCCGACCATACATGAAAGATATCTACAGTCCATCCTATCGAGTCTACATACAGCAAAACGACTACATGTTGGATACAACATACAGGCTGAAGGTGTTTTACTCGGAAAAAGTAAAACACTTCCAATAGGACTAATCATAAGAAGCTTTTAACCGTTGAGAAATAAATATTTTTTTATTCATAAAGTATTCATGGTTAAAGGAGCATTTATTGCTGATAGGATAGCATTTAATGAAGCTGGAGAGAGAGACAAGTCTGAACGCTCTGAAGAGCATTTAATGCAAAGACAGAAAGCATGTCTGAAGTATTAAATACGATCTGCTTTAGTTCAAACATTCAGCAGCCGCCAATCAAGAATCAGATGTCAACATCTCACCAACCAGCAACGGCTTCATTTATAACAGATAAATTTCCAAAGGTTATAAGTATCCCGAAGCAATAGGACTAACACATATAAGTTATTCAATGTCGTGAAAGTTCTGACAGATTGCTCTGATATTCTAGCGATTACGAGACGTATATTTCGTGAGCATACAATAGTATCCAAGCGAAGAAATATACTAAGTCCTCAACGCAAACAGCACAGCATATAACGATTGTTTATGAGAGATAAAGTTGTTGTTTGAAGATTTGTTCTACCCTTACCGTTGAGATTATCATTAGCCATGTGTGGACTAAAGATCCTCACATATTCCGACCTATAGGAAGAATAGCATTGAAGACGAAGCTTCAATCTGTGTGAGAAGAAACGAGTCGAGAAAGAGCTCAAGCCAATCTGTGTGAATGGCCCAAAGCTTCAGTCCCTGTATCAATCTGTGTGAACGATACAGAGACACGTTTAGTTAAAGTCACGTAGTTGTGTACGTAGTTATTTTAATAAACTATTTACTCCTGTGTGGAGGACCAGTGGACGTAGAGGGGTTTACCTCGAACCACTTTAAATTGTGTGTCATTTACATTCTGTCTTTACTGTTTTCATTACACTGTGATTTATCTAGTATACATTGCCAAACCCTATACGAATCAAGCAAACAGGAGAATACCTAGTTGTTGTACTTTACAGCAACTCACACAACAAACTTCCGCTATGCAAACTAACTTCGAAAATCATACAGCTTATAGTACCCTTACATTCTAAGCTGTCTATTGTATACTTAGTGGCCAACAAGTGGTATCGTAGCGGTTTATTCTAAAAAGAGTCAATCGATTTTTAAATGAGTCAGATCACATGAATCCATATCCATTTCTTATTTGATCATATTTTTATCAGGTTGGATTTAATTTAATATGTCCCATATTCATTTACTCTTTCCATTCACAAGCCTAAGGCGATGTAAAGGAACAGAGGAACCTAATAGGAAAAAAGATATATGTACCACTAGCTAAAAGGGAGAAAACATAAATACAATACAACCCCGGGAGCTCAAAAATGTGGTCTCTCAGTTGAGTTTATAAATTAAGTAATTGATGAGGCACATGACAACAATTACTTAATTTACAAACTCAACTATGTATACTTAATTGTTGGATTGAGAAATTAGTTTGAAATATACTTAATTTAGTGATGAGGCACTATGTACTAATTGTTGTCATGTGCCTCATCAATTACTTAATTTATAAAGGTGACAATCCGAACAACACTAATGTAGCGATGAAGATAAATTCCAAACTAATTTCTCAATCCAGCATAGCTTAAAAACATATGCTTCTGTTTAAATTTGAAATAAGAATTATAACCTAACCAATATGTCCAAGTTTGTATAGGAGTATGAATTAGAGGGCCAATTGTCCTCCTATTATTATATGGTATATAATAGAGATGATACGATGAAGATAAAGGTCGTGAATGTCACATTATTTAGCAATAATAGTATTATGGTCCATATAATATGAAAAGAATAATTTTATACTAAGGGGTTTAATTGATGGTTATTAAACATTAAAGTATATAATTATTGGGTGTTATTACAACCCCCCTCTTCTCCTCATTAATCTAATCAATAATACAAATAATTGCGACCTTTAGTAGTCTAGAACTTTGGTGTCACTACAACTACTATATAAAGGACCTTGTACATTATTGTTATGGATCGAGTTTATCAGAGGTGAGGGAAAGCAAAAGCGGGGCGGGCTCAAAAGTCGGGCAGCGAACAGGGCTGCAGAAGTGAAGGTTGCGGCTGATTATTATTATTATTATTATTATTATAATTATTATTATTAGTTCTTTTAAGTAATTAGGGTATTATTATTATTATTATAAGCCCATTATTATTACAGGCCCCTGTGTGGGTATAAAAAAGTGATGTAGGTCTTTATTTCTGAGGCATTGAAAAACCTTAGTAAGTTTATCGGCACTTGGTGCTTGGACAGCAGAGTCTCCTGATTTTGTCATCTTTTCTATCAAATTAATCTTTCAATTCCTCTTTACTATATCAACTTGGTGGGGTGAGCGTCTGTTAATGCCCAATACATGATCAACTACACGAATGGACTCAGAAAATCGATTGGCAGCAATGGAGAAGAGGAGCGAAGAATTATCCACGGAGGTCCGAACCCTAGCGGCCAAATTGGACAACATAGTCGCGCTACTGGCCGACGTAGCGCGCGGCGGGCGTCGCGCGACCGAGCGCGACGTGCAGCAGGACCGAGAATCGGTGTACAGCCAGCCAAACAGCAACCGCGGCATAAGAGGGCCAAGTGATGATTCCTCAGACCTAATCGCAGTTGGAGTGCCGCTGCAGGGGGACCAGGTCGTGGCGGAGACAGTCGCGGCAGTAGGCTGCATTTCACAGTCGATGTTCGACAGCTCGAATCCCAAAGGTTGGTTGGCTTAGGCAGAACAGTATTTTCGGCTACACAATACGCCAGAAAAGCACAAATTAGACGTAGCCCTTATCGCGATGGAAGGGGGGGCTTGCACTGGTTTCAGTGGACACAATCGCGCTTCCCGCACATGACCTGGGCACAACTGAAACAAGAATTACTAAGAAGGTATGGCGACGATCCTATGGCCAATACCTTTTAAACCCTTTTGTATACACGTCAAACAGGCACAGTGAGTGAGTACGCGAACCTCTTCATTTCGTGATTGGTACTGGTCCCGGGTATTGCGGACAATTACTACCTTGGGATGTTTCTGCATGGGTTGAAAGATGAAATCCGACTGAGAATTCGTTTGAGAGATGCACAGGACTTGTTTGACACCATACACTTGGCACGTGAGATTGAACGAGAGCTAGGATCCGTGAGAGGGCTTAGTCGTTCCACGATTACGACGACTTTCAAACCAAAAAGGGGGCATAAATTATCCATTGCGAGAGGAAACAAGCCAAAATAATAAATATACGAATCAAAAAGGGAATTTTAGTAGAGAGCGGTCAGTAACAGCAGTCGGCAGTACCGGGTCATCTAGACCACGGAATATCAGCTCGTCAACTTCCTCAGTCAACCAGTCGGGAGGACGACCACCACGGCAATTGTCACAAAAAGAATATCTCGAAAAGAGGGCTAGGGATGAGTGTAACCGCTGCAAGGAATGCTATTTTCCAGGGCATAAATGCATAGATAAGGCTCTTCATGTCATTGTTGTTATCGAACCCGAGGATGACCCACCACCAGCATCAGAATTGGGATAATCGCCGATTATTAGGTTGGATAACGCATTGACATGGGATCCCAAGTTGCAAGTATTAGAATTGTCACATGTTACAGCTCGAGGTATAGATGGACTGCAAACTATGAAAATGACAGGGAGGATAGAAGGGACCGAGGTATTAGTTATGATTGACAGTGGGGCTAGCCACTGTTTCATGATACCAGAAGTTGCTTAGAAATGAAGCTTGATCGTGGATGGGCGGAAGGGTCAGATTGAAGGTGTGTGTCGCGGGGTATCGATAGTGCTGAATGGGGCGGAGTTCTTGACTAATTGCTATGTATTTCCTTTGGGAGGGGTAGACATAATCCTAGGTATCTCATGGCTAGAGACCCTCAGAGAAGTAAGGGCAAATTGGAGGGACATGACAATGAGGTTCGTTTACGGCGAGCGAGAGGTGTATCTTTGTGGGGAGCCTTCGTTGGTTCGCCGTGAAATCTCCGCAGCTTGCCTGCGAAAGGAGCAGGATATAGTTGAGGGATGATGGATTTGGGTGTTGGAGTTGGGGAATATTACGAGAATTGAGGAGAGTGGAGAGTCGTTAGAGTCGAGCACCTTGTTCTGGTATATGGCGATCGAGTTTCTGTCGGTTATGCAACCGCCGAACGGGTTCCCCCCGAGGAGGGATGTTGATCACCACATCACGCTCCAGCTAGGAGCTCCACCCGTGTCCGTCCGAACCTACTGCTACAGTCACACGACCAAGGATGAGATGGAGCGAATGGTGTAAGAAATGTTGGAGTCGGGAATAATATAACCCACCTCTAGTCCATTCTCGAGCCCCGTGCTTCTGATATGCAAGAAAGATGGCAGTTGGAAGTTTTGCATCGATTACAGGGAATTGAACAAGAGTACAGTGTCGGACAAATACCCCATCCCAGTGATCCAAGAGATGTTAGATGAGCTCTGTGGTGAACGTTGGTTTAGTAAGCTCGATCTCCGTTCCGGCTATCATCAGATACGAATCGCACCGGAAGATATTCCCAAGACAGCTTTCAGCACTCACTCGGGACATTATGAGTTCTTGGTTATGTCGTTCGGACTGACGAATGCACCTTCTACCTTTCAATCAGCCATGAACGATCTATTGCGCCCGCATCTACGTAAGTTTGTCCTAGTTTTCTTTGATGACATCTTGGTATACAGCGTTGACTGGCAGACACATGTTGATCAGCTCTGAATCGTCCTGGGGTAATTGCGGGATCATACTATTGTAACACCCCAAACTAGGCGGCTATTACAGTGCCGTGGAACCCCAACTGGGACCCACTAGGCAAATGAAAAATAATGAATTAAATAATATAATAGCAGTACCGAACCACATTATATTACCAAATACTCCGATGAGGAGCTTAAGTACAATACACCAGGACAATACCGAATACTAGTATATTTTATATGAAGATAAAATACACTACCCTGAATAAATAAACATCCCAAACGGAATTCTGCAGCGGAATACAAATGAAGAAAAACAAGAATGCTGAAGAGACTGGGGCCCCCTACTAGTATCACTGGGACTCCTTGCCGTCAACGTTCTATTCCCATGCTTTTGCCTTGCCATGACCTGAAAACAAAATCCCCAAACGGGGTCAGTTACACAGAACAACAATCCTCAAGAGTTGAATAAACACAATCATATATGCTGTATAAACCACAAGTTCGATCAAAATATCAAAACGTCGAACACATGCGATCAAAAGTGAATCGGTCAGAATATAACCCAATCTTGTTGAAAACATACGCAATCAAACATGCTGTATGAATCAACTAATGGTACGACTCAAAGGGTGGCACCACACTACGCCCGGGATGGATATGTGTCCGTGCACAAGCCACCAACGAGTATCGATCGAATACACGTGTGGTCTTGTACCTAATCAGTCTCACGGAGCAATCGGCTCGTGTGCACAGTCCAATGTGAGGCCAACAACCAACACACGAATTAAATGTGCCCGACATGAAAATCCTACACATACCAACCGGCACGCCAGTATGACCCGGAATGCCACGAGATAACAAAAGTGACATCGAAATCAATAATGACTCACCGAGCTGAAATGACAGTGAAATGAATGATAGCTCAATGAAATGATTGGAACCGCTGTTCCTTGTGACTGAAGTGATTAATTGACAATTACAAGTCTCAATACGGTTAATACGTTATGAATGAACTATAATTATGAATGGACAACAACGAAAGGAATGAATATCCTTTTAACCGAGTAAGAATTAACTTACTAAACCGGTGAAGAATGTCCTTCCTCAAACAAACGTCCTACAATGAGATGTCGGTCGCTCGAACAACATTGAATGACAATTACCAAAAATGCTCAATATACGAATCAAACACAGTTATAACCGACTCAAACGTCGATACAACAATATCCAAACTCATAGACGTATTCTAACAAATAGCAAACACACATCCCTCGATAATATCCAGTTCTATAATATATCAAAACCAACTCCAGAATGAGTATTTCAAACCAACAAAACAACTTGAATGATGTCAATAATCCCATAGGAATCCACAATTCGAGTTAACGACAACATCTAATTGCAAACCCCCAAAAATATCAAAGTTAACTCTAAAGTGTTCTTGAATCGAACCCCAATATTCATGAAATCCGAAATATACGACGATAAATCCATAGGAATACATTTATCCAAGGTAGATAATCCATATCTAACATATTCCAACAACAATCCAAGCTTACACGAAGAAATCGGAAGGAAAAACCCAAAATCCGAAATTCTAGATCCAAGAAGCTTATTTCCTTGATTTGATATGATGGGGATGATGAAATGATGATTAATCCGAATGATAAGCTTGAAGATGATGATTGCTGATTACACGTCGAAGAACACTCTCCTGTAGGTCACAAGTCGTCCAGAAACAAGTCTAGAGGGGGGGGTGAATAGACTTGTTGAAACTCTTGAACTCTTTTTCTCGAAGAGTGAGTTTCTTCAGCTGATGATCAAACAAATGACTAGGAGTCGTTTGTTCTTGGATATGTGCGGAAGTCAGCTGATGACGAATATAAATTAACTTAATGAAGCACTTAACAATGGATGCAGCAGTTAGAGTATGATGCAGTAAAATAGTAAATAACACAGGCAGTTATAGTGGTCTCAGAGGTGGGGTAATCCTCTACTAATCCACTTTTCTCCAAACCAGTTGGAGATGAATTCACTATAATTCTCAACCAGTGATAAATATTACAGTGATTCACTACACACTACAACAGCTTCCAACCAGTGGAATTCCGTGCCGTTGTACACACTTGACTGCCTTGCACCTCTTGATCCTCGATCCTCGGATGCCTTTACAGTCTGCTACTTCAACCAGTGAAGTACCCCGTACTCAAGATTTAAAGACAAGAGTGTTTGTCTTCTCCAACTAAAGAGCTTCCTTGAATATGAACTTTTGGATCTGCTCTTTTTCACGATGCTATTTGTTTGCTTGAGATTGCTTTGTTTGCTTTGATCGCTAGAGTATATGTTATGCCGGTAGTTTGCTCGATTTCAAATCTCTGGATATATATAGATCACGATCTCGAGCTTCTTCCTTGTAGCCGTTGCAAATCTTTGAACAAATCCGTCCGTTGGAGAGAGACTTCATTGTTTAATCTTTTACGAGCGTTGCAAGGTGGATTCCCATTATTTCATTTCATCTTCCGACCGTTGTGATGACTTCTGCATGTGAGCGCCGAATCTTTTGAATATAAAAGGATTAAAGTCTTCACGGTGGGTCAGGATGATTTAAATAAATCATATCTCTTGCGGGAATCACTCCAATTTGTCTCTTCACGTTGCATGTGAGCTTTCCGTAATATTTGACTTTTCAAAGCATGCGACGTGGACTTGGAGTACTAGTTTGTAGTTGAGTAGGTGATGTGCGGCTTACTTCTCTGCGGGTAGGTCGTCTCTACATTCCTTTGTTTGAGACTTGTCCGATCGGGTGACTTCCCTGAGGTACCTTGGCTGCGATCTGGTCAAACTTCTCTGATAAATTTTAGTTGACCAGGGCTACTCTGATTGGAGTCGGCTGTACTTCTCTGATAGACTAGACTGTACTTTAGTACTTAGCCGATTTTCAGCCTAACTAACTTTGGCCTACAGAAGACACTCATTTGGTTCTTCTTTACACTTTGCCAATTTTATACTTTAACACATTTTGGCTTATGGAAGATACTCATTCGGTTCTTCCTTACATTTTGCCAATTAATAAGCAATTGATTTTAAATTAATGACATCATCAAAATCTAACAAGTATTCCTAACAAATTCCCCCTATTTTGATGATGGCAAAACTAAGTAAGAAATCAAATGGCGAAGTCTGCACTTAAGTGCAAGACAAAACTGAAATCAGTCTAATATTGAGACAACTGGAAAATTGTCATTCAACAGACTGTTCATAAAATTTTCTGACTTATCATTGAAATTATACAAGATTGTTTTAAGTACAGAAAAATGAAATTACAAGTAAAAAAATAATTAAAAGGTCATCTGCCTCTTCCTCTGCCTCTTCGAATAGGCTGCTTGGCAGGTCTGAATGGTTTGGCTCCGATAGGTCTTACCTTGACTGGAGCAAGGCCATACTTTCTCTTCACAACTAGAGCTGCGAAATCCTGCTCCTGCTGCGATCTGAATTTGTTCTCAAGGCAGACTCGCTTGATTTCCTCCTGGAGTTGTAGTTCATCAAGTTCACCATCCATGCGGATTGGTGCTTCTTGACTACGAATTTAGGGATCATGGGAAAAGCTTTTTGATCTTTTGCGTACTTCTTTAGAAACGACCCAAAGCTTAGGATGAACCTCTTCCATCCAGTTTATGAAAATCTCTGTGGGGAGAGTTTGTCATCTTGAAGTAGTTCCCAGACATAAAAGTCTCTGATGAACTTCTTCCTAGCAGCTCCCCACATTTCAAGAGCTTCAAGTGGGCAGAAATCTTCAACATACCATAGCTCCAGACCTTCCCATTCAAGAGTAGGTTCAAAGCTGCCTCTGGTCCTTCTGCGCTTCCCTTCAGGCTGGTCAGCCTTGTCTTCTTGATCTACAGCATCCTTCCTTTTTAGGCTAGAGGGTCCTTCAATCTGGGGGACATCCTGCTTTTTCTTACTTCTGATTTCTCTCTCTTCCCCCTGAATCCTCTCTTCCCCCTTTTTGCCAGCATCAATGAGGGTTGTTAATTGTTGCTCCATGCGGCTCATCCAATCAGACATGCCAAAAGGCATTCTGTTGTTTGTAGGAGGAGGAGGCTGAGGGATCTCTCTGACGGGGTGTCAATCTTGGCATTAATGGTGCGAAGGTCGGGAGTGACTGTGTTGATAGCGACTCCCCAATGGTGTCTCGACAATTTGCTTGATCGGCTCGGTCATGGTAGGTGATAAGCGAGGCGATGGGGAGTGTTCTCTGATCCTTGACAATGGAGCCACTAGGCTGAGACTCTGGGCTGCCGGTAGGTCAGATTGAGTCTTCTCCGGGGTCCCTGACCTGGAGTCCTCTGCCAGCTCAGCGTCTAGGCTGGTGTACAGGGGAGGTACAACAACCCTATCTGCAGCTTCGTTGGTAGGATCTGGCTCCTTCTCTGGCTCCTTTTCTCTTTCTTCTTCTTTCCCTTCTTCTTCTTCAGATTTCTCTTTTTCTTTTTCTCCAGATTTTTCTTTTTCTACTTCTCCAGATTTTTCTTTTTCTTTTCCAGTAACCACACCAGCTCCTCCTTCACCTCCATCATCATGATCATCATCATCATCATTCTTAGCATCATCTTTTTCCTTCTCTCCTTCATCATCATCATCATCATCCTTATTTTCTTCTTCTTTTTCTTGCTCCACTTCTTCTCCTTCTTCTTCATCTTCCTCATCTTCCACTTCTTCTGTTTTTTCAATTTCCTCTGTCTCCTTTTCAACTGGTATGTTTTCTTCTTGTTCTTCTTTTGCTTCTTCATCCTCCTCAACCAAATTGATAATTTCATTCTCTTCATCAACTTCTTCTATCCTAATCTCCTTTTCTACTTTCTTTTACTCCTCTTCTCCAAAAGTACCATCAAAAATACTTAGCATTATAGAGTGGATAAAATGGTCCATGTTTGTCTCAAAATGTGACATAAACCAGTTATCCTGTAGGAGTAAGGCTAAATCTGACTCTTTGCAAAAATCAGTCAGAACATCCTCCGTGGCTTGGGGGTATTCCCAACCACTCGTTTCAACAAAAATTTGAAAATTTGTAAAGGACATGGTTTTAAGAGTTTTCCACTCCTTAAAAATATTGACAAAGGAATGTTTTTCTGCTTGTGGCTTGACAAGTGAAGTTGTTCTATTGAAAGATTAAAAGTGTTATTTTCCAAAAGATTGAATGTGTAACTGCTTGAGGATAGATATAACAAGACTGCTTCCTCTTCTTCGGTCATGTATACTGGAGGAGTAATGACAGTACAATTCTTGTTTCGGTATCTGCAGTGCGGTGGTCGGATGAACTGGAGGCCAATCGATGGGTAGTAGTGCTCAGCCGTTCTCCTTACGACTGCAGCTTCCTTGGCCTCTTTGGAGAGGGTTCAGGTGATGATTGCAGGTTGGAAGGTCCTTCTGGGGCTGGTCCCCTTCTCTTGAAACGGATGGCGATAGGTGTATCGTCAGACTCATTCTCGGACTCGACTGCAGTTCCGACCTCAGCTGCAGGTTGGTCCGATTCTGATAGATCGTATCTTGGGCAAAAGCTTGAGTCTGGCAAATCCTTCAATATCTGGGCTGCCCTCCCAGTGACTCCAACCTTCTTCTTGTCATGGTCCATATGACCTAACCTCTTGTTTGGGTGGAAAGGGTCAATGTTTCCCTTAGCCACTCCGGTCTGCTCCAAGAACCAACTAAGATGCGTTCCGAACGCCAACTTAGTCTTGAACTTCTTCTCTCCCTCGAGCCATTCGACCTTGTTCACCTCGCGAACAAGTTGCCTAAAAGTATAATCGGCCCAATCAACTTCCTCTCGTTGAATTAACGCACCCAACACCATGAATTTTGAAGATGATAGTTGGTCATAGCTTCCTGCCATTCCCATGACTATCTTATTTGTGATGTCCAAAGCGACTCGATAAACTCTTTTCAACTCATTTCTCTTCGCCGTAAACTTCAACTTCTCAGGGACATTTTCGAGCTTAATCGTCTTCCATGTTTCGGCGGGTGATTGTTTGAGCGCTTCGACCTCCAAACCGCGATTTTTCATCCCGAATACAGAGCGAATCTTCTCTGTATCTATGGTGACTGGTAATCCACCGACTTTGCTCTGAATCCCGTGCTGAATCAGGTAAGCGTTGCGATAAAATTCAACCACATCTTCCTTGAACAAGTGTTGAGGGTTGATGTCAAGAAACGGGTAGATTCCGTTCAGCTTCATCGCCCGGATTAAGTCGAGCATATCAAAGTCCTCTAGATTTGCTTCCAGTAATCCTTCGAAATCGACGACCATGGAGAAGATGACCTGGTCCTTCATCGCCTTCAAGTTTGCTCCGTCAAAAGATGCCATTTCTGCAAAAAGATTTTAGGATTTAGTGTGTATTTTGCTCTGTAAATTTTAGGGTTTCTGAAAGCGTAAAGAGAAAAGTGAAAGGGTTTTCTTCCTTATAAAGAAGATGAAAAGACGTTTGGATTAGTTTATAAATTCAAACGGTGGTACGCCTTTTCATATTCTTTTGAATTTCAAATTTGAATCGGTGGCCCCATTTAAAATTGACGGTTGATTCTGATTGGCCACCGTAGAGGTTAATTAAATGGGCGTGTGACGCGTGTATTTAAAATTGCCACTTGGCTTATAAAATGTATTTTTAAATGCTATTTCTTAAGCCAAAATAATATTATAAATATGACAGATAATAATTAAAAATTAGAGATCAGTTTAGAGAACTTAGCTGGTCTGATTCGTTGACTGTTGACCACTCTGCTACAGGTGAGTTTGACTTCTACTTTGGTATTACATCTGACTAAGTTGCTTCGACCGGCCTTCGTCTTCTACTTTGCATCGGCTTAGCCGATTAAGGGGGTTCGTCCTTCCTTCAACTTGCTTAAGAACTAGATTCCCAATCTAGTAATCCAAGGTCTCTGCTCAGCTCTAGGAATCTTTCTTCTGGTAGGGGTTTGGTGAAGATGTCAGCTATTTGGTAGTCTGTGCTGACTCTTTCAACTCTAACCATTTTGTTAAGCACATGGTCTCGAATGAAATGGTGCTTAACGTCAATGTGCTTCGTCCTTGAGTGCAAAACCGGATTGTTGGTTATTGCAATAGCACTATTGTTGTCACACCATATAGGAACTTCGTTGGCAATAATATTGTAGTCCCTTAAGCGTTGTCGATCCATAGAATTTGTACTGCTTGACTACTGCGACTAGGTATTCGACTCTGTAGTGGAGATAGAGTTAGAATCATTCTTCTTGCTAAACCAGGATATCTGTCTTGTTCCTAGGAATTGAAATCTTCCACTAGTGCTCTTCTATTGATTTTGCATCGTGAAATCCGCATCGAAGTATCTGATAGCTCGAAGTTGTCATCCTTGGGATACCACGGTCCAACATTAATGGTAGACTTTAGGTACTTGATTATTCTCTTGGCGCATCTAGGTGTGATTGCTTCGGCTTGGGTGGAATCTTGCACAAACTCCAACCGCATATGAGATGTCGGCACGCTTGCGTTAGGTACGAAGAGATCCGATGAGTCCTCTGTAGTGGGTTGAGTCCACCGATATTCTGCCTAAATGCGCATCCGGTGAGTACTTGTGCTCATTGGAATTCTTTCGGGTTTGGTGATTCCATTCCATATCTCTTGATGAGATCTCGGGTATACTTTGCTGGTTGATGAAAATTCCTTTTTCCATCCGCTTAACTTGTAATCCGAAAGAAGTTAAGCTTTCCCATCATACTCATCTCGAATTCTCCTTGCATGAGGTTGGAGAATTTCTCACATAGTTCTGGATTGGTTGACCCGAATATGATGTCATCCACATAAATCGAACTATTAGAATGTGGCCTTCGTGCTCCACTCTGAATAGGGTCTTGTCCACTTTTCCTTTGAAAAATCCATTTTCTCAAGAAACGAGACAGTGTTTCATACCATGCTCTCGGTGCTTGCTTGAGTCCATACAGAGCCTTCAATGACTTATAGACTTTGTCTCCTTTGACAAAACACAGGGGTTGCTCTACATAGACTTCTTCTTCTAGGATTCCATTCGACGCACTTTTACATCCATTTGGTAGACTTTAAAATCCTTGAATGCGGCATATGCGAGGAATAGTCGATGGCTTCTAATCTTGCAACAGTGCATAAGTTTCATCAAAATCTATTCCCTCACATTGTGCATATCCTTTTGCTACGAGTCGGCTTTATTCCTAACAACGGCTCCGTCTTCATCACTCTTGTTTTTATACACCCATTTGGTGCCAATAACTTTCTTGTGATTGGAGTGCATGCATTAGTTCCCAAACTTTGTTTCTCTCCATCTGCTCCAATTCCTCTTGCATGGCATTAATCCATGAATAATCTTCCAAGGCTTGTTACGTCGTCTTGGGTTCAATTTGTGACATGAAACATGAGAACATCGCCGTTCTGCTTGGTAGAGTTGATCTTGTCTTGACTCCATCGACCAACTTTCCGATTATTTGCTGAATTGGATGATCCTTGAGCCATTTGGGGATCTCGTCCTCTTCTGGGTTTGTTCCCCTGTTGGATTGCTCGTGGTTGTCTACATCTGCTGGATTCAGTGCAACTGGATCGGCTAACGCCTTGTCATCTGCAGCTTGGTTACGAGGCTGAGATGAGTCTTTATCGACTCCAGGTCTTCTTGGCAAGCTGGATCGAGATAGGTTTGTTGATCTGTCGATCTGCATTGGGTCTTCATCAGTGCGGTTGGATCATCAGCCGATCTGCATGTGAGTCCACCATTCCAGTGTCATGTACAATGACTTCTTCAAGGGTTGCTGATTTGAGCTTGTTCTCAATTTGCTCAAGTTGTTTCTGTACTCAACGGTAGATTCATCAAAAACAACATGGGGTGTTTCCTCCACAACTAAGGTTCTTTTGTTGAAAACTCTATATGCCTTGCTTCTTTGGGAATATCCCATAAATAGACCATCATCAGTTTAGCATCAAAGGCATTTAGTTGTGTTTTACCGTTGTTGTGGATGAAACACTTACAACCAAAAACATGAAAGTAAGCAACGGTAGGAGTTCTATTATTTCAAACCTCATAGGAGTTTTGCCATGTCTCCCTACTATCATACTCTGTGCAGGTGTGACAGTGTGTTGTGACTTGACCCCGAGAACCTTTGGGTAGGTCCGCTCGCAATCATGGACCTTCTTTGCTTCCTTCGAGTTCTGTTCCTTCTTTCGGCAACACCATTACTTGGGCGTCACAGGCTGCAGAGAGCTCATCTTGGATCCCATTCGATCGCTGAAATCGATTATCGCCTTGTTGATAAACTCTCCTCCTGCATGCGATCTGATCTTGATTATGGAGAGGGATTTCTCATTCTGGATCCTTCTCATGACTCGGGTAACTTGGTCAAGGTTTCACTTTTCTTGTATAGAAAAATGATCCAAGTGTACCTTGAATAATCATCTACAATCACAAGAGCATGCTTTCGCCGCTCAAAGTCCTTGGCTTGATAGGACCAAATAGATCCATGTGGAGTAGATCTAAGATCCTTGTTGTGAGCGTTGTGGGCTGACCGGCTTGAACGACGCCTTGAGTGCTTTCCCTTCGACATGCATCACAGTGCTTCCTTCTTGAATGCTTCATTTGGAAGTCCTCGACCCGACTTCGAGAGCTAATCTTGTTGATGGCTTTGAAGTTCGGGTGACATAGTCTTTTGTGCCACGACCATCCATTCTCATTCTGATCTTGGATAGAAAACAGGAGTTAGGTGTTCTGTGTTCCAATCAATCATGTATACATCTCTTCTTGAAACCTTGTAGCTTTATATCTCCGGATAAGATGTCTATCACCATACACTTCAAGATGGTGAAGACTACTAGATTCTTCTCGTCGCGAAGCTTATGCTCGGGAGGTTGTATTTGAGACCTTTGACATAATGGACTTTGGATATGACAATGTTTCCTCGGTGCGACTCTCCAAAGCCTTTTGTCTGTCCTCTAGAGCTATCTCCAAAGGTTACATCGGGACCTCTTTCTTTGATATATTTGGTCGCATCTTCTTGTTCCCGGTCATGTGCCTTGAGCATCCAGTCTACAAACCATTCTTCACCTCCAAAATTTGAGCTTGAGGAGATGTGGTTGTAGTCCTTCCACCTCTTACGCAATTAAACAAGCGAGAGATTTAGGTACCCAAATTTGTGTGGGTCCTTTGGGGTTAGTTGATTTCTGGAGAATTGATTTCTCCTTGGATTATAGGAATTGTTATTATTATTATAACCCTTATAAGGTGCACGTGGTCGAGGTCTAAATCTCTGGTTGGATTGTATAGGATATTCCTCAAAATAGTGTGAGCCATTTCTAAATCTAGTGAGACCATTTATTAAATCTTTGTGGTCTCCACACTTGTTCGTTTTGGTAATTTGGATAACCTTGAGGTTTCCATCGCCCCTCCCATTATGAAATCTATTTTTAGGGAGTTGTTGGTAATAGTGGGCATGTTATGCAGGCCTTTGCTTTTGCACAGGCCTTTGCCTAGTCGCTGTCTAGGTGGTCATGCAGTGTAACATTGCTGACGGCTGAGCGTTTGACTCATTTGTTGTTTTTGAAAATCGGTTTATACGCAGGCTCGTGATCGAGACCATTGTTTCTCCCTTGATGAAAGTGGTTTTAGAACTAGAGGGAGTGTGGGGATCATATCGAGGCACGATCGGAATATAGTGGCCTCTTGTTAGTACACAATTCGTCCCGAGTTAACGACGCTTTCGGGGAGGTTATTTCCTGCGCTGAGTTTTATTTATACGTGCCCGACTTAACTCGGCTTTGGCATGAGCAAGTGCGGTGACTTTTCTTTAAGTAAAATATTTAGCCGGTCTATCTCAATTTGTATTGGCACTTGCACAGTTTTTAAAATCACTGTGTTTGTCTCGGTCTTATTTAAATCTAGGTGAGTTTTTCAAAATCATTTTTCACCGCCTATTCTCATCTTGCGACTTAGTCTTCTCTCTTGTCTGACTTGGTGTGCGATTTAAGTGTTTCAAAATCTTTGAACAACCGATTTACCGATTCATGTAAATCCATATCTTGCGACATGGTGAGCTATTATTAGAACCGGTAGGTTTAGAGGTTACCTCTTCATCGGCCAAGTTTGCCATCACGCGGATCATACTCCTCGTCGTCATCGGAAAAGAAGCGCGCTTGATTCGACATGCTCTGGTCTTCTCCGATGAGAGCTTTTCTTGTCTTCCTTTACGGCCACCTCCTTTTTGGTTTCATCCTTCTTGAGCTCGGGACAATCCATTTGGATGTGTCTATTTTATAATGATTATAGCATTCAACTTTCCGACTTCCACCTTACGGTTCCTTCTTGGGTTCTCCTTGTAGTTTTTCTTATACTTGGAGTAGTTCTTTCAAGTTCTTGAACCTTTGCATAATGAAAGCCATTTCCTCCTCAAAATCTAGCGGATTTGGAGGTTTCACATCAGACAGGCTCTTAGCAGGGGACTCGGTGCAAATGCGATTCCCTTCTCTGCAGGCTCGATCGAGGATGAACTCGGAAGTTCGAACTCATAAGCCTTTAGATCGAGAACTGACTCCTGAATCTTTATCTTATTCAGGTCTTTGGACTCTCTCATAGCTACTGCCTTCATGCTCCATTCGGGATTGAGTGATCCGAGGACCTTGAGTGCCATTTCCTGTTGCCATAAGTTTTGCCCAGGGAGTTGATCTCGTTGATAATTTCGGTGAACCTTGTGTCCACTTGGTCTATTGATTCACCATTCTTCATTTTAAAGTTGTCAAACTTTTGGATAGCTATTGACAACTTGTTCTCCTTGATTAGCTCCGTTCCTTCACACATTAGAGCTAATGTGTCCCATATCTCTTTGGCATTCTTACAATTTTGATCTTGACCATTGTGGATTTGTCAAGAGTTTGGTATAGCACATCTCGGCCTGTTGTCAAGATTGGCGACTTTCTCTCTTCGGGGTCGGCTCGGTTCTCTTCTTAGGAATCTTTTCGGGCCTCCCAGTGCGATTTCCTCGGGTGTGTTGTCCTTCTCGAAAATGAATGGACCGTCTTCAATGATGCACCACATGTCGTCATGGATTGAAGATAAATGTGCTGCATTCTTATCTTCCAGAGATCATACTCGTCAGCGAAAAGACGGGTAGTCTAGAGTGCATGTGTTCCATTATAACGTGAGAGATAAGATATATATCTTAATATAGATGCAGTTCGTGAAAAAATGAACCAACCTCTACGATACCACTTGTAGGTCACAAGTCGTCCAGAAACAAGTCTAGAGGGGGTGAATAGACTTGTTGAAACTCTTGAACTCTTTTTCTCGAAGAGTGAGTTTCTTCGGTGATGATCAAACAAATGACTAGGAGTCGTTTGTTCTTGGATATGTGCGGAAGTCGGTGATGACGAATATAAATTAACTTAATGAAGCACTTAACAATGGATGCGGCGGTTAGAGTATGATGCGGTAAAATAGTAAATAACACAGGCGATTATAGTGGTCTCAGAGGTGGGGTAATCCTCTACTAATCCACTTTTCTCCAAACCAGTTGGAGATGAATTCACTATAATTCTCAACCATGATAAATATTACGGTGATTCACTACACACTACAATGACTTCCAACCGGTGGAATTCCGTGCCGTTGTACACACTTGTTGCCTTGCACCTCTTGATCCTCGATCCTCGGATGCCTTTACACCGCTACTTCAACCGGTGAAGTACCGTACTCAAGATTTAAAGACAAGAGTGTTTGTCTTCTCCAACTAAAGAGCTTCCTTGAATATGAACTTTTGGATCTGCTCTTTTCACGATGCTATTTGTTTGCTTGAGATTGCTTTGTTTGCTTTGATCGCTAGAGTATATGTTCGCACGGTAGTTTGCTCGGTTTCAAATCTCTGGATATATATAGATCACGATCTCGAGCTTCTTCCTTGTAGCCGTTGCAAATCTTTGAACAAATCCGTCCGTTGGAGAGAGACTTCATTGTTTAATCTTTTACGAGCGTTGCAAGGTGGATTCCCATTATTTAATTTCATCTTCCGACCGTTGTGATGACTTACGCATGTGAGCGCCGAATCTTTTGAATATAAAAGGATTAAAGTCTTCACGGTGGGTCAGGATGATTTAAATAAATCATATCTCTTGCGGGAATCACTCCAATTTGTCTCTTCACGTTGCATGTGAGCTTTCCGTAATATTTGACTTTTCAAAGCATGCTGACGTGGACTTGGAGTACTAGGCTGTAGTTGAGTAGACTGATGTGCAGCTTACTTCTCTGCAGGTAGGTCGTCTCGGTACATTCCTTGTTTGAGACTTGTCGATCAGGTGACTTCACGAGGTACCTTGGCTGCAGTCTGGTCAAACTTCTCTGATAAATTTTAGTTGACCAGGGCTACTCTGATTGGAGTCGGCTGTACTTCTCTGATAGACTAGACTGTACTTTACTACTTAGCCGATTTTCAGCCTAACTAACTTTGGCCTACAGAAGACACTCATTTGGTTCTTCTTTACACTTTGCCAATTTTATACTTAACACATTTTGGCTTATGGAAGATACTCATTCGGTTCTTCCTTACATTTTGCCAATTAATAAGCATTTGATTTTAAATTAATGACATCATCAAAATCTAACAAGTATTCCTAACAGCTCCAAATCGCCCGGAATCGCCCAAAACCGCCGAAGAAACGAAGAGAAGTGATGAATAACGTTAAAGGACTGGACTGTCCTATATATAGAAAATCGCAGTTAGCGTGCGCTAGCTCCTGTGCATAGCGTGCGCTAACGGGTGAACTAGGTAGTCCATTACCCTCTGTTCGCAATGATAACGTGCGCTATGTACCTTTTGTAGCGTGTGCTACAACCATTTAATTAGCATGCGTTAACACCAATGGTTAGCGTGCGCTAACGAATTATTGATGCCCAGTACTGGAGTCCAGAACCTACTGTTCTCTGATCCGCTCTCGGTAGCGTATGCTACATTCAATATTTAGCATGCGCTACAACACCATTTGCGTACACTAAATAACACTCATAGCGTGCGCTATGAATTAATCCAATTCAGTCCAGTACCAACTGGACTCTGCCTGTCCGACCTTAGCGCGCGCTACACCAAATATTACCGTGTGCTACTACAAACCACTAGCGCGCTACTTACCATTCGTAGCGTGCGCTACTTATAACTCACCTGCAGTCCAGTGCCTTCTGGACTGCAGCCAGGACAACATTAGCGTGCGCTAATGCTGAGTGGTAGCGTGCGCTACCTGTACTCAATTAGCGCGCGCTAAAGAGAGTACGTAGCGTGCGCTACTCCTCACACACAGCCCACAATGAAGATGACAATGATGATACGCTCGGCCCGACTATCCAACCGGGTTGAATGATGAATAAAACTGATACGCGATACCAATATACTCCGAACGGTGAATACAATGAATGAAATGAATGATGAATGATCATTAATGAGTGAAAATTACTGAGTGACAATTACTGAATGATGAATACTGAATGATAATGACTGAATTACAACCGGGTATTACATACTCCCCCCTTAAAAAGAGTTTCGTCCCCAAAACTAAGGGCCAAACAACTGGGGATAACTCTCCCGCATACTGTCTTCGGTTTCCCAAGTAGCCTCTTTGACTACGTGTCTAGACCACTGGATCTTTACCAAAGGAATCGTCTTGTTCCTCAACTGTTTGATTCGCCCCTCTAAGACTCGTATAGGACGCTCCTCATATGAATGATCATCGACGATCTCGATTTCGTTGAACTGAAGTATGTGGCTCGGGTCGGCAACATACTCCCGTAACTGAGATACGTGAAACACATTATGAATTCGGCTCAACGCCGGAGGTAAGGCCAATCGATAAGCTAACTCGCCTACACGATCCAAAATCTCAAACGGTCCAATGAATCTCGGACTCCACTTTCCCCATTTTTCGAAACGGAAAATACCTCGACTCGGGGATACCTTGACCAAAACATGGTTACCCGTCTCGAACTCTAATGGTCGACGACGATTATCTACATATGATTTCTGTCGACTCTGAGTTGTCAACAAACGACTCCTGATCAAAGCTACCTTCTCACGGGTGGCTATAAGCATATCGGGCTCGGTGCCGATAGATTCTGATAAGTCATCCCAACACAAAGGAGATCGACAATGACGACCGTACAAGGCCTCGTAAGGTGCCATCTTAATCGAAGCATGCCAACTATTATTATACGTGAACTCGATCAACGGTAGTTGGGCTTCCCAATCGTCTTTTCAATCGAGGATGCATGCCCTCAACATTGTTGTGTCGAGAATTATACGTCTCAACAGGAGATCGCCTTAGAGACCGGGCGACCGAGCCAGAGTCCAACAGCCAAGGCAGATTGGCCGACCGAAGGTCCCAGGACAAGTCCCGGTGCCGAGCGATCGACACTTAAGGCGATCGTCTCTCGGTACTTGGCGATCGACCCCGGGTGACCGACCAGTGATGACCGTATCATGCCACGCAAAGCCAACGATCATCCAATCGGCAAAGGCCTAAGCTCGGGGCAGGAACCCACGTGCAGATCCGGAAAAGGCACCGGAAAACATGGATCATTGACCACAGCCTGTCAGAATCTTTCCACCAACCGACAGACCCGCCGAAAGTTGTACAGTGGGACCGCCGGGGACAGCAACTCAGGACGCGTTCCAGCTCCTCATTGGACCGCACAGCTGGCTGCCAGCAGCATCCGTGGACTTTAAGGCAGACAACTCATGTGACATAAAGACAATCGCCTCTTATTATATTACATGAAAGGCAATCGCCCGTCAGTAAACGGAGCACCTCAGCTCCTATAAATGGAAGGCTGCCTACACTTGGACATCACTCGGATTTTTCACTCTGAAACTCTCTGATTCTGGATGACTCTTTACTGCTTCACGTCCAGTTCAGAAGCTCAACTCATAAGTTGGCTTTCTTACTCTTGGCAACAGCTATCTCTCGGCTTAACAAGAACACGCAAAGCTTCGCTCAGGAGCTAGATAAATAGGATCTTTTACACTCATTGTAATCGCATTCTTACATTAATACTTGTATCCCCGAATATTTGTATTAATAACATCTCGCGAGAGCATTCAAGCCCGGGCCTAACAAACCCGACAAATCTTGTGTTATTTCCATTCCCTCGGACGTGCTCCCGCAACTTTGTTTGTTGTCCATCCATTCCAGCAATATACATCTTCGGATAATATTTCGGGCAACAACAATTGGCGCTAGAGGAAGGGTATCTACCCTCAATTTTTATTCCGACCGTCTCGAAGAACACTCACTGTTCTCCGGGGCATATACCTGAAGAAACACTCACTGTTCTTCAGAGAAAAGCTTTCAGGATTATGACTTCTGCCTCTGCATCGAAGAAAGCCGCTAGTCGATCCACCAGAAGCCTCATTCCGTCTCAATCCGAGCCACAACCTATGGCGGAGGGTAGCCGCCGCGGTACGAGATTCTCGATCCCGCCCCCGAGGAAAGACCCGAGTCACTCGCTCGATCAGTTCCAAACCGCGGAACAGATCGAAGAGGCCATGGCCATCCTACAGGAGCGACGGAGAGCTTTCGACGCGCCGCCCGGTATAACCCCCTCGGCCATCCGCCGCGTGAGCAAACGGAAGTTTAAGGGGTTACTGACCGAGCGATCGCCAGAAGGCCACGATTCACATGAAGAGGCGCTCGCCAGCCGGGGCACCTCTATTTTCAGCCGCCTAGGCAGCGACCCATCATGGCGACTGGGGCAGTCCGGCCCCAGCCACGAGACGAAGGAGCCCGAGTCCGTCACCAGGAGTTCGGCATACCCAACTCCCAGAAGGCAGGCCAACCATCTGGTTCCTCCTCGCCAAAGAACCGAGGTCGGCGACTGCGGAGCCAGGAGATCGGTACACGATCGCCTTGGCTCCCGCTCCGAAAGCCGAACCACAAGCGACCAAGCTACAGCGATGGCCGCGATGCAACGCCAGCTCGACGACATGAAGGCGCTCCTAGAAACTGGGGCAGGCGCCAGTAGCACGATCACCGGGCCGAGCGATCCACTCGCGATCCACATCGAGCTCGCTCCCGTGCAGCGCAGGATCGCTCCTCCCAAAACACCTTTGTACGAGGGGAGGTCAGATCCCGAGACTCACCTGAGCAAGTTCCGGATCTACATGACCGGGTGTGGGGCATCAGACGCGACCAGGTGCCGAATGTTCCCGCTAACGCTGGGCGACCTGGCCCACAGGTGGTACGTCTCGTTGCCACCAAGATCCATCAATTCCTTTGACCAACTGGCGAACAACTTCACAGCATACTTCGCCGCCAAGGTCGCTCGACCAGAAGGTCCCCATCACATGATGCAGATCAGACAAGGGGAAGAAGAGTCCGACTCGGACTACATTGACCGGGTAGACGAGATCATCCTCAACGGCGAGCCCGTAAGCGATGAGATCGCCCTCTACTCGGTCCTAGGGGGATTCCATGGTCTTTCGCCTATGTTCAGGCATCTTACGAAAGACCTTCCCCCGACCTACGCGATTTTCCGTGCTAAAGCCGCAGATTTTCTGGCTAGGCAAATGTTACTTTTCAACCTATGAGTAACGCGATCGGAAACCGAACGACGATCACCAGTCTTCCAGCCCGATCGCCATTATCAAACGACATCACCAAAACCGGAGGACTCGTTCTCCATCCACAGTTCATCATCTAACATGGTGGACTACGGCACGAGATCGCCTCCACCGCACAACGTACACCGTCGAAGGTCGGCATCTACATGACAATCCGAGGTAGAAGAGTGCAACCATGGTCCTGGTAGTCGATGGAACCGACTGCTTCGGCCATGAAAGGTCCCTTTGGGCCAAGATCGCCCGCCCTTCGTTTAAATACGAGGCCGGCGTAGTATGAGGGACCTCCAAAACTAATCAGTGGTCACGCTCGCCCGCCCTCAAAGGTTCATCATCTAACATGATGGACCCGGACAATGCGATGCGTCACTACCCCCGTCTCAACGTACACCGTCGAGGGTCGCCATCTTCATGGCGGGCTGAGGTGGAAGCAGAGCTAACAAGCCGCGGAAGTGGAGTTGATTAATCCGACGACGCCCCGCGCAAGGACTCCTCTAGACCAAGACCGCATGCTCTTCGTTTAAATACGAGGCGAGGCGCAGCCTAACAGAGGACCCTCACAATAAAATGAGTCACGAGACAGACAATGTCGCTCGCGCATAAGACACGGTCATTGAGTCGGTCCATCGAACTCCGCGACTGTGCACGATTCCTCAATGACGAAACAATCAGCTTTCTACGAGGGATCGGCCAAAATTGTTTATTGCAGGTACAAGACCGAAGATAGCTAGCCAATCGACCATATCGCCCAAGTCCGAAACCAAAGTCCACTCAACGGATCTCCCATCTTCATCCTACACGATCGCCAGCAAGAACCACCTCACCCCATGTCTTCAACATCGGAGCAAGCTGGGGGGCAATTGTTGTGTCGAGAATTATACATCTCAACAGGCGATCGCCTCAGAGACCGGGCGACCGAGCCAGAGTCCAATAGCCAAGGCAGATTGGCCGACCGAAGGTCCCAGGACAAGTCCCGGTACCGAGCGATCGACACCTAAGGCGATCGTCTCTCGGTACTTGGCGATCGACCCCGGGGGACCGACTAGTGACTACCGTCTCATGCCACGCAAAGCCAACGATCGTCCAGTCGGCAAAGGCCTAAGCTCGGGGCAGGAACCCACGTGCAGATCCGGAAAAGGCACCGCAGAACATGGATCGTTGACCACAGCCTGTCAGAATCTTTCCACCAACCGACAGACCCGCCGAAAGTTGTACAGTGGGACCGCCCCGGACAGCAACCCAGGACGCGTGCCAGCTCCTCATTGGACTGCACAGCTGGCTGCCAGCAGCAGCCGCGAACTTTAAGACAGACAGCCCATGTGACATAAAGACGATCGCCCCTTATTATATTACATGAAAGGCGATCGCCCATCAGTAAACGGAGCACCACAGCTCCTATAAATGGAAGGCTGCCCGCACTTGGACATTTTTCGGATTTTTCACTCTGAAACTCTATGATTCTGGCTGACTCTTTACTGCTTCACGTCCAATTCAGAAGCTCAACTCATAACTTGGCTTTCTTAGTCTTGGCAACAGCTATCTCTCGGCTTAACAAGACCACGCAAAGCTTCGCTCAGGAGCTAGATAAATAGGATCTTTTACACTCATTGTAATCGCATTCTTACATTAATACTAATATCCCTGAATATTTGTATTAATAACATTTCGCGAGAGCATTCAAGCCCGGGCCTAACAAACCCGGCAAATCTTGTGTTATTTCCATTCCCTCGGACGTGCTCCCGCAACTTTGTTTGTTGTCCGTCCATTCCAGCAATATTCATCTTCGGATAATATTTCGGGCAACAACAATGGGCGCTAGAGGAAGGGTATCTACCCTCAATTTTTATTCCGACCGTCTCGAAGAACACTCACTGTTCTCCGGGGCATATACCTGAAGAAACACTCACTGTTCTTCAGAGAAAAGCTTTCAGGATCATGACTTCTGCCTCAACATCGAAGAAAGCCTCTGGTCGATCCACCAGAAGCCTCATTCCGTCTCAATCCGAGCCACAGCCTATGGCGGAGGGTAGCCGCCGCGGTACGAGACTCTCGATCCCGCCCCCGAGGAACGGCCCGAGCCACTCGCTCGATCAGTTCCAAACCGCGGAAGAGATCGAAGAGGCCATGGCCATCCTACAGGAGCGACGGAGAGCTTTCGACGCGCCGCCCGCTATAACCCCCTCGGCCATCCGCCGCGTGAGCAAACGGAAGTTTAAGGGGTTACTGACCGAGCGATCTCTAGGAGGCCATGATTCACATGAAGAGGCGCTCGCCAGCCGGGGCACCTCTGTTTTCAGCCGCCTAGGCAGCGACCCATCATGGCGACCGGGGCAGTCCGGCCCTAGCCACGAGACGACAGAGCCCGAGTCTATCACCAGGAGTTCGGCGCACCCAACTCCCAGAAGGCAGGCCAACCATCTGGTTCCTCCTCGCCAAAGAACCGAGGTCGGGGACTGCGGAGCCAGGAGATCGGTACACGATCGCCTTGGCTCCCGCTCCGAAAGCTGAACCACGAGCGACCAAGCTACAGCGATGGCCGCGATGCAACGCCGGCTCGACGACATGAAGGCGCTAATAGAAACTGGGGCAGGCGCCAGTAGCACGATCGTCGGGCCGAGCGAGCCACTCACGATCCACATCGAGCTCGTTCCCGTGCAGCGCAGGATCGCTCCTCCCAAAACACCTTTGTACGAGGAGAGGTCGGATCCCGAGACTCACCTGAGCAAGTTCCGGATCTACATGACCGGGTGCGGGGCATCAGACGCGACCATGTGCCGAATGTTCCCGCTAACGCTGGGCGACGTGGCCCATAGGTGGTACGTCTCGTTGCCACCAAGATCCATCAATTCCTTTGACCAACTGGCGAACAACTTCACAGCATACTTCGCCGCCAAGGTCGCTCGACCAGAAGGTCCCCATCGCATGATGCAGATCAGACAAGGGGAAGAAGAGTCTGACTCGGACTATATCGACCGGGTAGACGAGATCATCCTCAACGGCGAGCCCGTAAGCGATGAGATCGCCCTCTACTCGGTCCTAAGGGGATTCCATGGTCTTTCGCCTATGTTCAGGCATCTTACGAAAGACCTTCCCCCGACCTACGCGATTTTCCGCGCTAAAGCCGCAGATTTTCTGGCCAGGCAAAGGTTACTTTTCAACCTATGAGTAACGCGATCGGCAACCGAACGACGATCACCAGTCTTCCAGCCCGATCTCCATTATCAAACGACATCACCAAAACCGGAGGACTCGTTCGCCATCCACAGTTCATCATCTAACATGGTGGACTACGGCACGAGATCGCCTCCACCGCACAACGTACACCGTTGAAGGTCGGCATCTACATGACAATCCGAGGTAGAAGAGTGCATCCATGGTCCTGGTAGTCGATGGAACCGACTGCTTCGGCCATGCAAGGTCCCTTTGGGCCAAGATTGCCCGCCCTTCGTTTAAATACGAGGTCGGCGTAGTCTGGGGGCCCTCCAAAACTAATCAGTGGTCACGCTCGCCCGCCCTCAAAGGTTCATCATCTAACATGATGGACCCGGACAATGCGACGCGTCACTACCCCCATCTCAACGTACACCGTCGAGGGTCGCCATCTTCATGGCGGGCCGAGGTGGAAGCATAGCTAACAAGCCGCGAAAGTGGAGTTGATTAATCCGACGACGCCCCGCGCAAGGACTCCTCTAGACCAAGACCGCATGCCCTTCGTTTAAATACGAGGCGAGGCGCAGCCTAACAGAGGACCCTCACAATAAAATGAGTCACGAGACAGACAATGTCGCTCGCGTATAAGACACGGTCATGGAGTCGGTCCATCGAACTCTGCGACTGTGCACGATTCCTCAATGACGAAACAATCACCTTTCTACGAGGGATCGTCCAAAATTGTTTATTGCAGGTACAAGACCGAAGATAGCTAGCCAATCGACCAGATCGCCCAAGTCCGAAACCAAAGTCCACTCAACGGATCGCCCATCTTCATCCTACACGATCGCCAGCAAGAACCACCTCAACCCATGTCTTCAACATCGGAGCAAGCTGGGGGGCAATTGTTGTATCGAGAATTATACGTCTCAACAGGAGATCGCCTTAGAGACCGGGCGACCGAGCCAGAGTCCAACAGCCAAGGCAGATTGGCCGATCGAAGGTCCCAGGACAAGTCCCGGTGCCAAGCGATCGACACTTAAGGCGATCGTCTCTCGGTACTTGGCGATCGACCCCGGGTGACCGACCAGTGATGACCGTATCATGCCACGCAAAGCCAACGATCATCCAGTCGGAAAAGGCCTAAGCTCGGGGCAGGAACCCACGTGCAGATCCGGAAAAGGCACCGGAAAACATGGATCGTTGACCACAGCCTGTCAGAATCTTTCCACCAACCGATAGACCCGCCGAAAGTTGTACAGTGGGACCGCCCGGGACAGTAACTCAGGACGCGTGCCAGCTCCTCATTGGACCGCACAGCTGGCTGCCAGCAGCAGCCGCGGACTTTAAGGCAGACAGCCCATGTGACATAAAGACGATCGCCCCTTATTATATTACATGAAAAGCGATCGCCCATCAGTAAACGGAGCACCTCAGCTCCTATAAATGGAAGGCTGTCTCCACTTAGACATCTCTCGGATTTTTCACTCTGAAACTCTCTGATTCTGGCTGACTCTTTACTACTTCACGTCCAGTTCATAAGCTCAACTCATAACTTGGCTTTCTTACTCTTGGCAATATCTATCTCTCGGCTTAACAAGAACACGCAAAGCTTCGCTCATGAGCTAGATAAATAGGATCTTTTACACTCATTGTAATCGCATTCTTACATTAATACTTGTATCCCCGAATATTTGTATTAATAACATCTCGCGAGAGCATTCAAGCCCGGGCCTAACAAACCCGGCATATCTTGTGTTATTTCCATTCCCTCGGACGTGCTCCCGCAACTTTGTTTGTTGTCCGTCCATTCCAGCAATATTCATCTTCGGATAATATTTCGGGCAACAACAATTGGCGCTAGAGGAAGGGTATCTATCCTCAATTTTTATTCCGACCGTCTCGAAGAACACTCACTTTTCTTCAGACAAAATCTTTCAGGATCATGACTTCTGCCTCTGCATCGAAGAAAGCCTCTGGTCGATCCACCAGAAGCCTCATTCCGTCTCAATCTGAGCCACAGCCTATGGCGGAGGGTAGCCTCCGCGGTACGAGACTCTCGATCCCGCCCCCGAGGAACAGCCCGAGCCACTCGCTCGATCAGTTCCAAACTGCGGAACAGATCGAAGAGGCCATGGCCATCCTACAGGAGAGACGGAGAGCTTTCGACGCGCCGCGCGCTATAACCCCCTCGGCCATCCGCCGGGTGAGCAAACGGAAGTTTAAGGGGTTACTGACCGAGCGATCTCCAGGAGGCCATGAATCACATGAAGAGGCGCTCGCCAGCCGGGGCACCTCTGTTTTCAGCCGCCTAGGCAGCGACCCATCATGGCGACTGGGGCAGTCGGGCCCCAGCCACGAGACGACAGAGCCCGAGTCCATCACCAGGAGTTCGGCGTACCCAACTCCCAGAAGGCGGGCCAACCATCTGGTTCCTCCTCGCCAAAGAACCGAGGTCGGGGACTGCGGAGCCAGGAGATCGGTACACGATCGCCTTGGCTCCCGCTCCGAAAGCTGAACCACGAGCGACCAAGCTACATCGATGGCCGCGATGCAACGCCGGCTCGACGACATGAAGGCGCTCCTAGAAACTGGGGCAGGCGCCAGTAGCACGATCGCCGGGCCGAGCGAGCCACTCACGATCCACATCGAGCTCGCTCCCGTGCAGCGCAGGATCGCTCCTCCCAAAACACCTTTGTACGAGGGGAGGTCGGATCCCATCGGGAGCGGTAAAATGAAAATTAATTCGATCCGAATCCCTACGAGGATCGATCGAGCGACGTATATACGAATATTAAAATGAAATACAAGAGATACGAGAAACATACCCTCGTAGTCCGTTGATTAAATGGATAACCTTCTCTTGAGCTATTCCCCAAGCTCTTGAACGATCCAACGCCGAAAACACCGCGTCTCTACTTGCCACGCGCCGGAGAAACGACCGGAACAACAATCACCTTGCTATCCTCCGAGGATACGGCTAGAGCTAAGTGATGAAGCTTCCAATATGAAATTATAACACTCTAAGTGTATAACTCACAATCTCTCTTTTATGTCTTGATGTTTTCTCCAAGAAAAACCAAGAACTTGTGATGAAGATGAAGAAGGAAAAGGAAGACTATATAAGAAAACAATTCTCTCTCTTTATCTCACTTATACGTATGATGCCAAGAGTGAAGTGAGGATGAGAGATCAAAGTCTTCTATATATTCTTATTCAACCCACATGAAAACAAATACATATATCATGATTGATTCCCCATATAATGTATATGATACTTGTCCCCTCAATCACATGAGATTCCAAAACCATGATGGGGACAAGTCAATACACACACATGGTAATAAGTGGGGGGGCGGCCCATGCTAGAAAACGGATGAGTTTGGTTCGTTTCGGACTCCCGTGAGTCCAAATAGATAAACTCCTATTCCGTTCCGATGTATTTATGTCGTTTAATTAATCCAATTAATTAAACATATCAAATACAAAATAACATAATTAATTTCTCCAAGAAATAATTATATTCATGAATTAAATTAATCACCCAGTAATTTATTTAATTCATTAGGCCGTAAATCAATTTATCCAATAAATCGATTTAAACATCCAATGTTCCAAAATTAGATATCCAATATCTAATATTCATAATGAGAGAATTAGCTTGATTCATTCCGTCGTCAATCCTAATGCGTGACTCGGTAGGTCCGTCTCAGTCAGCAATGGGAGGAACCAAAGAGTAGTAGCACCACCTAGCCAGCCTGGTGGCCTACACTGCACTCGACCGAGCGAATGATTGGGATCATTCAAGAACCATTCTGTCGTGAATACCAGTATACGTATAAACCCTTCTTTCAAATGTCCCGATCAAGTTATAGGGTCACGGTCAGTCAAACCCTATCTGTACTTGACGCTATGCATGCGTTAATGCAAATCGAGATCATCGAGCTGTCGTGTATCTAATACAACTAGCTCCATGCTTTGGCCAAAGACTTATGATCTCATCTGCCAATAACCGCATAGGACATATAACCCGCTCACTAACGGGAGAAAGAATTCTATCTTGGTATTTAGTAGGACCTGCTACTTGCCCGTCAAGATGCACGTCGAGGTTGACCCCCGCCTTCCGGTTTACAGGGTCGAACTACTCTAATGAAAATCTTGACGTCACAAGCACATCCCTACTAAATCCTCAAGTCGAAGGTTCACGAATACCTATCACAACCTTTCGATTCCGTCATTGATCGTCCGGAGTGAAATCCATGTGATGAATCGAGGGTGAGTCGGTTCGAGTATACTAATCCAATTAGCATACCTATAACGTGTGCTCCCACTAACCATTAGTGTTCGACAGGCACTCTCCATGTCAAAGAACACGTCATACAAGTTTTCACATAAACTTAACGCCCAGTCAAGTTTCATCGACTTGCGAACGATTAAGTATTTGAGCTCTAACCTTTCCAGTGCCGACCCCCTTATCCAATAAGGAGTGGAACGTTTTGCTCTCAAATACACGGACTAGTTTCTATATGTTTATTTACGAGTTAGGAATGCCAGTAACTACCAGTAAATAAAGAAACATTCATTTCCCTTATATTAATGGTTTACATAATTACAAGTACAATGCCCTCACTCAACAACCTATGAGTGGCATTCGAGGGCATACTCCTAACAATCTCCCACTTGCACTCAATGCCACACACTATGGTATCTAATACCCATGTTCTCCAGATGACGCTCCAAGCTAGTCTGAGAAAGTGGCTTGGTCAGTGGATCGGCGACGTTGTCGGCCGAGTCTACTCTGTGCAGCACAATGTATCCCTTGCGAACAAATTCTCTTACGAGATGATACTTCCTCTCAATATGTTTGGTGCTGTTGTGAAACCTCGGCTCCTTGGCCTGCGCTACAGCTCCGTCGTTGTCGCAATACAGCGGAACAGGCAGCTCAGCACATGGTATCACTTGAAGTTCTCCCAGAAACTTCTTAATCCAGAACCCTTCCTTGGAAGCCTCCGAGGCTGCTTGATACTCAGCCTGACAGGTGGAATCAGCAGTCGCGCTTTGCTTGGCACTACGCCAAGATATTGCTCCTCCATTAAGAGTAAATATGTATCCAGAAGTGGACATCGAGTCGTCCTTCAGTCCTTGGAAGTCTGAATCAGTGAATCCCACCACATCCAAATCTCCACCGCCATACATTAGAACCATATCTCTCGTTCTTCTCAAGTACTTGAGAAAGTTCTTTACAGCAGTCCAATGTTCCCTACCTGGGTTTGCCTGAAACCTACTCACCACGCTTACAGCATGCGCGATGTCAGGTCTTGTACACAACATAGCATACATAAGGCTACCCACGGCCGAATCATATGGTATATTACTCATTTCCTTGCGTTGTTCCTCACTTTGAGGACACATCTTCAAGGTGAGTTTTATTCCATGTTGCATCGGTAGGAACCCTCTTTTAGAATCATCCATCTTAAATCGCTTTAAGATCTTATCTATATAGAGGGCTTGGGAAAGGCCTATTGTTCTCTTCGCTCTATCCCGGTAGAGCCGAATACCAAGAATATAGGTTGCTTCTCCCAAGTCTTTCATGGAGAAATTACTCGAAAGCCAAGCTTTCACAGAACTGAGCATTCCCACATCATTTCCTATTAGTAGAATGTCATCTACATATAGTACTAAGAATGCGATCTTGCTCCCACTAACCATCTTGTATACACAAGGTTCCTGTTCATTTTGCACGAAGTCAAACTCTTTGACCGCCTCGTCAAAACGAAGGTTCCAACTACGCGATGCTTGCTTCAGTCCATAAATGGAACGCTGAAGCTTGCACACTTTCTGAATATCGACTTTGGATACAAAGGCTTTAGGCTGCTCCATATAGATTTCCTCCTCGAGGAATCCATTAAGGAAAGCCGTCTTTACGTCCATTTGCCATATCTCATAATCGTGGTAGGCAGCTATAGCAAGCATCATGCGAATAGACTTGATCATGGCTACGGGCGAGAAGGTATCGTGGTAATCGATCCCTTCCTTTTGGGTATAACCCTTTGCCACAAGCCTGGCCTTATAGGCGTCAACCTTGCCATCACCATCAGTCTTTCTCTTGTAGATCCACTTATTCCCAATGGGCACTATGCCCTTGGGGCGGTCTACTAGAGTCCAGACCTGATTTACATGCATCGAGACTATCTCATCTTCCATAGCTTCACGCCATTTCGCGGAGTCTACATCCACCATCGCTTGGTCCTAGGTTGTTGGGTCGATCTCCTGGCTATCACTTGGAACCTCATGGAGACCCAGCTCCTCCAAGTGCACAAGCCCATACCTCTCAGGTAAATGAGACACCCTACTAGACCTACGAGGTGGTTGTACTTGTGTTTCAGAAAGTTCGGTTCCAGTTTCTTGCACAGGTGTCTCTCGAGGAGTTTCATTGTATTCTTCTAAAGAAATACTTCTACCTGCTCCACCTTCCTGAATGAACTCATCTTCCAGGAAGTGTGCTTGTAAAGCAACAATAATCCTTCGATCTTCGGGCATGTAGAATAGATATCCCATCGTCCCAGACGGGAATCCAATGAAACGTCCCTTCGCAGACCTAGCTTCCAACTTTTCCACCTTAGTCTTCTTGACATAAACGGGACATCCACAAATCCTAATATGATTAAGACTTGGTTTCCTTCCTTCCCACATCTCATGTGGAGTTTTAGGAACGGATTTGGAAGGACATCTGTTCAAGATATACGCGGCAGTCAGGAGTGCATACCCCCACAGGTAAATCGGCAAGTCAGTATAGCCCAGCATGGAACGGACCATGTTCAACAGGGTCCGGTTCCTTCTTTCTGACACACCATTTAACTGAGGAGTACCTGGAGGTGTTAGTTGTGAAACTATTCCATGTTCCTTAAGGAACTCGTCAAACTCCATGCTCATATACTCGCCACCTCGGTCCGACCGAAGTGCTTTGATATGATTACCAGTTTGTTTCTCGACTAGGGCCTTGAATTCCTGGAATTTCTCAAAGGCCTCGGATTTATGTTTCATTAAGTATACATAACCATACCTAGTATGATCATCAGTAAACGTAATGAAATATTGATATCCGTCACGTCTTCCAAAGCACCACATACATCGGTATGGATTAATCCCGATTTATCGCGGCTCTTTGAAATGTCCTGTGAAGGGGACTTAGTCATTTTGCCTTTAAGGCAAGATTCACAAGTAGGAAAGGGATCCGATCCCAATGGACCCATAAGTCCATCTTTTTCCATCTTGTAAACCTTGGTCTGACCAACATGACCAAGTCTAAGATGCCATTTCAAAACTTGATTGGTTTCATCCCTACCGCGTTTTCTAGTTATAGTATTCACAACTACTTTGTTCTTTGAGATTTAGATGATACAATCCATTCAACAATGTAGCAGTACCCACTAGTTTATTTCTAAAATAAATTTTGCAGGAACCATCACCAATGAAAAATGAAAAGCCTTTTCGGTCCATGACCGGAATGGATACAATGTTTTTGTGCCCCTTGGGCAAAACAAGTACATCTTCTAAAGTCAAAACAAAGCCGGATTCTAAACCCAAAAGAAGTGATCCTATGTCGGTCTCCTCGACACTATGCCCACTTCCGAATGTGATCATAACTTCTCCAGCTCCAAGCTTCCTACTTTGTTCTAGATCCTGATTCACGGTACAAATATGAGAACTAGCACCAGAATCCAGTATCCAGGAAGTAGAAAATACAGTAGCAGAACAATTTGTTTCCAAAACTAAAAGTTCTGTACCTGAAGTGCCATGAAGAATCGGACAGTCTCTAGCCCAGTGGCCCAGCTCACCGCACTTGAGACAAGCATCCTTCTTCTTCTTGTTCTTTGGAACCATCGGGGCCTTGCCCTTTCCCTTAAGGTCCTTAGCTTGTGGTCCAGTCCGCTTCTTGGTCTTTTCCTTCTTATTCTTAGACTTAGAAGTCCGAAGAAATCACAAGTGCGAGACTCCTTCATCCGCGGGGTCTTCATCGAGGCGAGCGGTCACTAGTTTGTTCATTAGCCCGGCTAAGTTACATGCAATCTCATTGCATTTGAAGTTCATAACAAGCGTGAGAAGGAATCGGGGAGAGAGCGTAGGATAAGGTCGGTTTGGAGAAGTATCCATTTTAAAATCACGACCCTCCAATCTCTCGATCATGGATATCATTTAGAGTATGTGTTCCCCAACCTTCTCACCTTCCTTCATCCTTGCACCGAGCGATTGCTTGGATATCTCATATCTAGCGATTCTCTTGTGCTCACCATAAAGCTCGGTTAAGTGAGATAGAATCGCCTAGCGAAGTCATTTTCTCATGAGCTCTCTGAAGCTCATTAGACATGGAAGCCATCATATAAGCACGGACTTTCACGTCATCCTTAACCCACTTTTCGTGGTTTTCAATCTCTTCTGATTGGCTCGAGTCCGCACGAGGCGCCGGAATGTCCGTCTCCAAGACGTATCCCAGTGCCTCTATCTTGAGGACAATCATCGATTGGAGCCAATCCACAAAGTTATGTCCCATTAAGGTGTTCTTTTCGAGTAGAATTGCGAGTGGATTCATTGTCATATTGAGATTTGTCTGCATTAAGTATAACAGATTAATTAGTGACTCATTCAATTATGTTCTGAGTATAGAATTTAAGGTCTTTTCTATTCTTGTTACCCAGCTCCCACTATTTTTTATCGGAATAACACACTCCCATGTGATATCCGGAAGTATCGTCGCTCTACTTCATAGTGGTGATCGAGTTCTTTATAAATCTTAATAGAGGGCAACCGAACAGGTTTCTAGTCTATTAATTTTCATAAAGTGGTGTCCAACACCAACCCATCTAATGGATGATTCGATCTTCTTTTTCCTCTTGTTCACTCCCCTCAACCTATACGATTTCTGCGGTTCGTGAACAAGTTAAGTTTATACCATCGACGCAAATCAGTTTCATAATTGAATTTTATCCGGCAACCTATCAGGTTTCTAGGGATAAAATTTGCTCCAACCGAAGGCATCCAATGCGCTCCCGGTAATTTATCCGTCCTCCCCGAATGACTACCCCGATAACTCGGAAGCATAGCACATCCGGTTTGGATTTCAATTTCCCGAAAACTCGATGGAGGGAAGGAAAACCTTGAAACCTTATAAACTTAATAATTTATCGTGGGAGAATTTTCGCGATTGACGTTACACTTTGCACATTAATCATATTAGCGCATTTGTGGCATTCATACAATATGAAACAACCATTCACAACCTAGTTGCTACCAACATGTGGTTCATGGACCGTTCCTAGAAAACAAAAACTTCGTAATCGAATTACAAGTCTTCGTCTTGAATCTTCGTCTTCTCGAAATGGATATTCCTCCGGTCTTCGTCATTACATATAAATTTTACATCGAAAATTGCATCCTAGATACAAACATTTCTAGTAAAATAAATAGGCTCAAAACGGCCTTTACAACCCAATCGAATAAAACGAATGATTCAAATCTAAGTCCACGAACCACATCCCCATTCAAAAAGTATTCATCCAATAAATACTATATAAATGGAAAGCGTAGAGATATATTGATCCAATCAACAATACGAACCGATCCAATCGATTCACACAATCGGTAATTTGATAACGTTCAAAATAATTCGGTCGACCATAAATATTCCAATTAATCAAATTTCCCTTATAAAATGAAATACCATAAATCATTTTAATCATATTAAATCAAATTTAACATGCGGGAGATTAATTTTCAAGAATACACGAAAAAATCGAGCCGGGTGAAAACTGGCCTGCCTGGCCGAGTCACTGCCGTTCAGACACGGCCCGTGTCACCAGACACGGTCGGGTCATGCCGGCAGTGTCCCAGACATACCTGCCAGACACGGCCGTGTCGCCTGACACGGTCGAGTCACTTCCGGAAGCCTTCCGGCGACACGGTCGGGTCTCCAGTGATGCTTTGGCAGTGCCAGGACACGACCGTGTCACCTGAGGACACGGTCGAGTCACTCTCGGCAGTTACCCTTTTGTCCAAAAAGTCGTCCGACGACGATTCGGGGCTAGATTTTCGACCGGATATCCAATATCAATATTTTCCGACTTTCATATCTTCAATATAAATCATATTTCCCAGAAATTTAAGATTTATATTTAGACATAAACTTACGCAAAATACAATTATTACGAACGAAAAACATATACCACGATTATGACTAAAATGATTCCAAATCATTCACCATCTAATCGAGCATTCCAAATGCCAATATCGTATATACGATCGCAAGACCTACGCTCCGATACCACTGTTGGGATTCGGTGCCTAAAACGAAGGCCCAGCGGAAGCGGTAAAACGAAAATTAATTCGATCCGAATCCCTACGAGGATCGATCGAGCTACGTATATACGAATATCAAAATGAAATACAAGAGATACGAGAAACATACCCTCGTAGTCCGTTGATTAAATGGATAACCTTCTCTTGAGCTATTCCCCAAGCTCTTGAACGAACCAACGCTGAAAACACCGCGTCTCTACTTGCCACGCGCCGGAGAAACGACCGGAACAACAATCACCTTGCTATCCTCCGAGGATACGACTAGAGCTAAGTGATGAAGCTTCCAATATGAAATTATAACACTCTAAGTGTATAACTCACAATCTCTCTTTTATGTCTTGATGTTTTCTCCAAGAAAAACCAAGAACTTGTGATGAAGAAGGAAAAGGAAGACTATATAAGAAAACAATTCTCTCTCTTTATCTCACTTATACGTATGATGCCAAGAGTGAAGTGAGGATGAGAGATCAAAGTCTTCTATATATTCTTATTCAACCCACATGAAAACAAATACATATATCATGATTGATTCCCCATATAATGTATATGATACTTGTCCCCTCAATCACATGAGATTCCAAAACCATGATGGGGACAAGTCAATACACACACATGGTAATAAGTGGGGGGCGGCCCATGCTAGAAAACGGACGAGTTCGGTTCGTTTCGGACTCCCGTGAGTCCAAACAGATAAACTCCTATTCCGTTCCGATGTATTTATGTCGTTTAATTAATCCAATTAATTAAACATATCAAATACAAAATAACATAATTAATTTCTCCAAGAAATAATTATATTCATGAATTAAATTAATCACCCAGTAATTTATTTAATTCATTAGGCCGTAAATCAATTTATCCAATAAATCGATTTAAACATCCAATGTTCCAAAATTAGATATCCAATATCTAATATTCATAATGAGAGAATTAGCTTGATTCATTCCGTCGTCAATCCTAATGCGTGACTCGGTAGGTCCGTCTCAGTCAGCAATGGGAGGAACCAAAGAGTAGTAGCACCACCTAGCCAGCCTGGTGGCCTACACTGTACCCCGACTGAGAACGAATGATTGGGATCATTCAAGAACCATTCTGTCGTGAATACCAGTATACGTATAAACCCTTCTTTCAAATGTCCCGATCAAGTTATAGGGTCACGGTCAGTCAATCCCTATCTGTACTTGACGCTATGCATGCGTTAATGCAAATCGAGATCATCGAGCTATCGTGTATCTAATACAACTAGCTCCAATACTTTGGCCAAATACTTATGATCTCATCTGCCAATAACCGCATAGGACATATAACCCGCTCACTAACGGGAGAAAGAATTCTATCTTGGTATTCAGTAGGACCTGCTACTTGCCCGTCAAGATGCACGTCGAGGTTGACCCCCGCCTTCCGGTTTACAGGGTCGAACTACTCTAATGAAAATCTTGACGTCACAAGCACATCCCTACTAAATCCTTAAGTCGAAGGTTCACGAATACCTATCACAACCTTTCGATTCCGTCATTGGTGTCCGAGTGAAATCCATGTGACGAATCGAGGGTGAGTCGGTTCGAGTATACTAATCCAATTAGCATACCTATAACGTGTGCTCCCACTAACCATTAGTGTTCGACAGGCACTCTCCATGTCAAAGAACACGTCATACAAGTCTTCACATAAACTTAACGCCCAGTCAAGTTTCATCGACTTGCGAATGATTAAGTATTTGAGCTATAACCTTTCCAGTGCCGACCCCCTTATCCAATAAGGAGTGGAACGTTTTGCTTTCAAATACATGGACTAGTTTCTATATGTTTATTTACGAGTTAGGAATGCCAGTAACTACCAGTAAATAAAGAAACATTCATTTGCCTTATATTAATGGTTTACATAATTACAAGTACAATGCCCTCACTCAACAACCTCTGAGTGGCATTCGAGGGCATACTCCTAACAGAATGTTCCCACTAACGTTGGGCGACCTGGCCCACAGGTGGTACGTCTCGTTGCCACCAAGATCCATCAATTCCTTTGACCAACTGGCGAACAACTTCACAGCATACTTCGCCGCCAAGGTCGCTCGACGAGAAGGTCCCCATCGCATGATGCAGATCAGACAAGGGGAAGAAGAGTCCGACTCGGACTACATCGACCGGGTAGACGAGATCATCCTCAACGGCGAGCCCGTAAGCGATGAGATCGCCCTTTAATCGGTCCTAGGGGGATTCCATGGTCTTTTGCCTATGTTCAGGCATCTTACGAAAGACCTTCCCCCGACCTACGCGATTTTCCGCGCTAAAGCTGCAGATTTTCTGGCCAGGCAAAGGTTACTTTTCAACCTATGAGTAATGCGATCGGCAACCGAATGACGATCACCAGTCTTCCAGCCCGATCGCCATTATCAAACGACATCACCAAAACCGGAGGACTCGTTCGCCATCCACACTTCATCATCTAACATGGTGGACTACGGCACGAGATCGCCTCCACCGCACAAGGTACACCGTCGAAGGTCGGCATCTACATGACAATCCGAGGTAGAAGAGTACAGCCATGGTCCTGGTAGTCGACGGAACGGACTGCTTTGGCCATGCAAGGTCCCTTTGGGCCAAGATCGCCCGCCCTTCGTTTAAATACGAGGCCGGCGTAGTCTGGGGGCCCTCCAAAACTAATCAGTGGTCACGCTCGCCTGCCCTAAAAGGTTCATCATCTAACATGATGGACCCGGACAATGCGACACGTCACTAACCCCGTCTCAACGTACACCGTCGAGGGTCGCCATCTTCATGGCGGGCCGAGGTGGAAGCAGAGCTAACAAGCCGCGGAAGTGGAGTTGGTTAATCCGACGACGCCCCGCGCAAGGACTTCTCTAGACCAAGACCGCATGCCCTTCGTTTAAATATGAGGCGAGGCGCAGCCTAATAGGGGACCCTCACAATAAAATGAGTCACGAGATAGACAATGTCGCTCGCGCATAAGACACGGTCATGGAGTCGGTCCATTAAACTCCGCGACTGTGCACGATTCCTCAATGACGAAACCATCAGCTTTCTACGAGGGATCGGCCAAAATTGTTTATTATAAGTACAAGACCGAAGATAGCTAGCCAATCGACCAGATTGCCCAAGTCTGAAACCAAAGTCCACTCAACGGATCGCCCATCTTCATCCTACACGATCGCCAGCAAGAACCACCTCACCCCATGTCTTCAACATCGGAGCAAGCTGGGGGCAATTGTTGTGTCGAGAATTATACGTCTCAACAGGCGATCGCCTCAGAGACCGGGCGACCGAGCCAGAGTCCAACAGCCAAGGCAGATTGGCCGACCGAAGGTCCCAGGACAAGTCCCGGTGCCGAGCGATCGACACCTAAGGCAATCGTCTCTCGGTACTTGGCGATCGACCCCGGGTGACCGACCAGTGACGACCGTCTCATGCCACGCAAAGCCAACGATCGTCCAGTCGGCAAAGGCCTAAGCTCGAGGCAGGAACCCACGTGCAGATCCGGAAAAGGCGCCACAGAACATGGATCGTTGACCACAGCCTGTCAGAATCTTTCCACCAACCGACAGACCCGCCGAAAGTTGTACAGTGGGAACGCCCAGGATAGCAACTCAGGACGCGTGCCAGCTCCTCATTGGACCGCACAGCTGGCTGCCAGCAGCAGCTGCGGAAGTTAAGGCAGACAGCCCATGTGACATAAATACGATCGCCCATTATTATATTACATCAAAGGCGATCGCCCGTCAGTAAACGGAGCACCTCAGCTCCTATAAATGGAAGGCTGCCTGCACTTGGACATCACTCGGATTTTTCACTCTGAAACTCTCTGATTCTGGATGACTCTTTACTGCTTCACGTCCAGTTCAGAAGCTCAACTCATAACTTGGCTTTCTTACTCTTGGCAACAGCTATCTCTCGTCTTAAAAAGAACACGCAAAGCTTCGCTTAGGAGCTAGATAAATAGGATCTTTTACACTCATTGTAATCGCATTCTTACATTAATCCTTGTATCCCCGAATATTTGTATTAATAACATCTCGCGAGAGCATTCAAGCCTGGGCCTAACAAACCCGGCAAATCTTGTGTTATTTCCATTCCCTCGGACGTGCTCCCGCAACTTTGTTTGTTGTCCGTCCATTCCAGCAATATTCATCTTCGGATAATATTTCGGGCAACAACAAACATGTCCTCCAATGTCTGAATAGTCCTCTCTGATTGTCCGCCGGACTGAGGATGAAAAGCGGTACTGAGATTAAGCTGAGTTCCCATAGCACGATGAACTGATTTTCAAAAATGTGACACGAAGCATCCGTCACGATCGGAAATGATACTTTTAAAAGTACCGTGCAGTCTCACTATCTCTTTGATAAACAACTGGGCAAGTCTCTCGGGACCCCACTTATCCTTAATCTCAAGGAAATGAGCTGATTTAGTTAAGCGGTCCACAATTACCCAGATTGTATTCATGCCACAGCTACTCATCGGCAAACTCATGATGAAGTCCATTGAAATATCTTCCCACTTCCGCTCTGGAATAGGGAGAGGTTTCAGCATACCTGCCGGTCGCTGATGCTCTATCTTGCCTTGTTGAAAGGTCAAACATATCGAAACAAATTCCGCGACTTCTCGCTTCATATTACTCCACCAGTAATTTTGTTTCAAGTTTTTATACATCTTGCTAGACCCCGGATGAATGGAATAAGGGTAGCATGAGCTTCTCTCAAAATCGAGTTTATTTTTTAACTCGTCATTCGCCGGTACGCATAACCGATTCTTGAATCGCAATAGTCCATCCTCGTGGACCACAAACCCGGGGGCTTTCCCCTGAGTCACATCCTCTCGAATGCGTAACAGAAATGGGTCCAAACCCTGATTCACCCTAATCGCCTCCTCAAGTGGCGATGAAATCTCCAACGTACAAAGTTGCCTTTGTAGTCGCTGTAACCAGACCTCGATCTTGGGTCTCAGAATTTCCTGCCGAAGTTCCTTCTGAACTGATAATCGAGCAAGCATCTGCTCCTGAACGGACTTACGACTCAAGGCGTCGGTGACAACGTTCGCCTTTCCCGGGTGGTAAAGTATCTCAATATCATAATCTTTGATTAGTTCCAACCACCATCTCTGCCGCATATTTAACTCCTTCAGAGTAAATATATACTTTAAACTCTTATGATCGGCGAATATCTGACAGGTAACGCCATAAAGATAATGACGCCAAGTCTTCAATGCGAACACCACGGCTGCTAGTTCCAGGTCGTGGGTCGGATAATTAACCTCGTAAGGTCTCAATTGTCGTGAATCATAAGCAATAACTTTCCCGTTCTGCATGAGTACATATCCAAGACCCTGTCCGGACGCATCACTATAAACCAAAAATCCTTCCGTCCCTTGCGGTAAAGAAAGGACAGCTGTTGAAATTAACCGGCTCTTGAGTTCCTCAAAACTCCGCTGACACGCGTCGGACCACGTGTATTTCTTATCCTTTCGCAAACGGTTTGTCAATGGTTGAGTGATTTTAGAAAATCCTTCCACAAATCGCCGATAATAACCAGCTAATCCGAGAAAGCTTCGGATTTCCTTATCATTCTTCGGAGGTAACCAATCTCGGATAGCCTCCGTCTTTTGAGGGTCGACATGAACTCTGTCTGATGAAATTACATGCTCGAGAAACGTCACTTCGGACATCCAGAACTCACATTTGGAAAACTTCCCATAAAGTTGCTCTCGTCTCAACACGTCGAGCACCTGATGAAGGTGAAACTCGTGCTCCTCCCAGTCACGAGAATAATTTAAAATGTCATCAATAAAGACAACTACGAACTGATCCAAATAGTCGATGAAAACCCGATTCATTAACTCCATGAATACCGCAGGTGCATTAGTTAACTCAAACGGCATTACCACGAACTCATAATGGCCTTAGCGTGTTTGGAACGCCGTCCTTGCGATATCCGACTCTCGAATTCGCAACTGATGATATCCAGATCTTAAGTCGATCTTGGAAAGTACTGAAGCTCCCTGAAGTTGATCCAAAAGATCATCAATACGGGGTAGAGGATACTTATTCTTGATCGTCACCCGGTTCAATTCCCGGTAATCAATACACAAACGGAACAAACCATCCTTTTTCTTTGACAAACAACATTGGCCCTCCCCACGGGGACTCACTCAGTCAGATATAACCCTTCTTGGTCAAGTCCTCTAATTGATTCTTCAATTCCTGCATTTTGGTCGGGGCCATCCGGTACGGTGCCTTCGATATTGGGGACGTACCAGGCTCCAACTCTATCGTGAATTCCACATCCTCGGTGGAGGTAAACCAGGTAGCTCGTTTAGGAGTACATCGTCAAGCGATAACAATGATACCACGAATGGTTGAACACCTCGATTGCCTTAGAACGGCCAATCGATGACAATGATATACGGAATGATGGAACATCTCGATTGCCTTAGAATGGTCAAGCGATGACAATGATATAATAAATGATTGAATATCTCGATTGCCTAAGAACGGTCAATCGATGACAATGATATAATGAATGATTGAATATCTCGATTGCCTAAGAACGGCCAATCGATGACAATACTACCAAGAATGATTGAACAACTCTGATTGAGTAATTTTACGGCTTCCATCATATTAATCATTCTTCCGAAACAATGGGGATTACCTCCCTCAAGTACACACTCGACTCCAACGACGGAAGTGATAGTGACCATACGTTTACGAACATTGAGGATGGTATCATGATGATCCATCCCACTAATACCCAATATTACATCGTCCTTAAGTAAATCCACCACGATTTGGTCCACCAACCAATCGCGGTCATTTAAGCTTAACTCAGTCACTTCTTAACCTCATGATTTTCGAAAATTCTTCTACCGCCAGGTAGACCAATGATATAAGGCCCACAATTAATAAGACTATCCAAGTTAAGTCTATTCAAACATGATTCGGAAATGAATGAATGAGATGTACCAGTATCAAAAAGGGTACACACAGGTTGAGATAGAATTACGAGTATACCTGAGGTCATTCGGGCTTCCGGATCATCGGTCCTCTTCATCGCGTGAACCCGGGACTTGCCGGCCCCCGAACCGGACGCTCCCGTCTGATAAATATGAGTTCCGCCTTTATTCGCTTCCGTCATCCTAAACGACGTTGACAGAGAAGTCTGATTCTGAATCACTGATTGCTTCAGGGCCTGAGATGCTGCCGGAGTCAGCTTGGGGTCCCTTCGGCAAAAACGGGCCTTATGCCCAAAAATCCCACAATTATGGCACGTGATAGACGGTTTCAGACACTTAGTGCTGTAATGACCCGGCGCTCCACAGTTGAAACAGGTGATAGCCGAACTGGCTCCTCGGGACTTAGATCCCGCACGATTATGCGCCGTAGGAGGTCGCTCAGAAATGTTAGGGCCCACACGAGGATTCTTGGAGGTTGACTGACCGCCTTCGGACTGATTACGCTTTGTTGATTTCTTGGTGACAGATGAAGGTTGTTGCTCAGCAATTACCTTAGCAGCAGGCTCATACGGGAGAGTTCTCTCAATTAAATCGGCCAGAGTGGCGCAATGATGATTAAGCAATTGCATATGGGTCATCATGACCTGCATAAAAGTGAGTGGATCAACCCGAACATCTTCCGATCGAGCGGAGTCTTGGGTACGGTTTCCTGATAGTGGGCGATTATTCCCCGGGTTTTGGCCTGCACCGCGGCCTCTCCCCGTGCATCCCGTGATAGCTCTCTCCATACTGAAGTAGGAAGGTCGCATGATAATCATAGATCTCGTATGAGTACCACATTATGATTTAAGTCATGAAATGATGAAAATGAGCATACGCGCTCTAACACAGTGATTACATGAATGATTAACTGAGGTGACATGATTATCTGATGAAATTCTTGAAATGATTATTTTGAACAAGTTAACAAGATTAATGATATGATCTTCAAGATCAACAACTGAGTGATGAAATGAATCGAGTGATTAATGAGTTAACATGATCAACATGATTAAAATGAAATTGATAAATGAGGAAATCTTACTGTTCTTTGGTCTGAATGGCTCGGCTCTTGCACAGGTCACACGTGACGCGAAAGTCCAATGATACTAGTCTGATGAACGATGATTTCAAATGAGACATGACTCGGAAGGTAGTATTCAAAACCACGCTCTGATACCAACTCTGTAACACCCCAAACTAGGCGGCTATTATAGTGCAGTGGAACCCCAACTGGGACCCACCAGGCAAATAAAAATTAATAAATTAAATAATATAATAGCAGTACCGAATCACATTATATTACCAAATACTCCGATGAGGAGCTTAAGTACAATACACCAGGACAATACCGAATACTAGTATATTTTATGAAGATAAAATACACCACCCTGAATAAATAAACATCCCAAACGGAATTCTGCAGCGGAATACAAATGAAGAAAAACAAGAATGACTGAAGAGACTGGGGCACCCTACTAGTATCACTGGGACTCCTTGCCGTCAACGTTCTATTCCCATGCTTTTGCCTTGCCATGACCTGAAAACAAAATCCCCGAATGGGGTCAGTTACACAGAACAACAATCCTCAAGAGTTGAATAAACACAATCATATATGCTGTATAAACCACAAGTTCGATCAAAATATCAAAACGTCGAACACATGCGATCAAAAGTGAATCGGTCAGAATATAACCCAATTTTGTTGAAAACATACGCAATCAAACATGCTGTATGAATCAACTAACGGTACGGCTCAAAGGGTGGCACCATACTACGCCTGGGATGGATATGTGTCCGTGCACAAGCCACCAATGAGTATCGATCGAATACACGTGTGGTCTTGTACCTAATCAGTCTCACGGAGCAATCGACTCATGTGCACAGTCCAATGTGAGGCCAACAACCAACACACGACTTAAATATGCCCGACATGAAAATCCTACACATACCAACCGGCATGCCAGTATGACCCGAAATGCCACGAGATAACAAAAGTGACATCGAAATCAATAATGACTCACCGAGATGAAATGACAGTGAAATGAATGATAGCTCAATGAAATGATTCGAACCGTCGTTCCTTGTGACTGAAGTGATTAATTGACAATTACATGTCTCAATACGGTTAATACGTTATGAATGAACTATAATTATGAATGAACAACAACGAAAGGAATGAATATCCTTTTAACCGAGTAAGAATTAACTTACTCAACCGGTGAAGAATGTCCTTCCTCGAACAAACGTCCTACAATGAGATGTCGGTCGCTCGAACAACCTTGAATGACACTTACCAAAAATGCTCAATATACGAATCAAACACGGTTATAACCGACTCAAACGTCGATACAACAATATCCAAACTCATAGAGGTATTCTAACGAACACTTAGCAAACACACATCCCTCGATAATATCCAATTCTCGAATATATCAAAACCAACTCCAGAATGAGTATTTCAAACCAACAAAACAACTTCAATGATGTCAATAATCCCATAGGAGTCCACAATTCGAGTTAACGACAACATCTAATCGCAAACCCCCAAAAATATCAAAGTCAACTCTAAAGTGTTCTTGAATCGAACCCCAATATTCATGAAATCCGAAATATACGACGATAAATCTGTAGGAATACATTTATCCAAGGTAGATAATCCATATCTAACATATTCCAACAACAATCTAAGCTTACACGAAGAAATCGGAAGGAAAAACCCAAAATCCGAAATTCTAGATCCAAGAAGCTTATTACATTGATTTGATGTGATGGGGATGATGAAATGATGATTAATCCGAATGATAAGCTTGAAGATGATGATTGCTGATTACACGTCGAATAACACTCTCCAAATTGCCCGGAATCGCCCGAAACCGCCGAAGAAATGAAGAGAAATGATGAATAACGTTAAAGAACTGGACTGTCCTATATGTAGAAAATCCCAGTTAGCATGCGCTAGCTCTTGTGCGTAGCGTGCGCTAACGGTTGTACTGGGTAGTCCAGTACCCTCTGTTCGCAACGGTAGCGTGCGCTACGTACCTTTTGTAGCGTGCGCTACAACCATTTAATTAGCGTGCGTTAACACCAATGGTTAGCGTGCGCTAACGAATTATTGATGCCCAACACTGGAGTCCAGAACCTACTGTTCTCTGATCCGCTCTCGGTAGCGTACGCTACATTCAACATTTAGCGTGCGCTACAACACCATTTGCATACGCTAAAAACCACTCATAGCGTGCGCTATGAATTAATCCAATTCAGCCCAGTACCAACTGGACTCTGCCTGTCCGACCTTAGCGCGCGGTACACCAAATATTAGCGTGCGCTACTACAAACCACTAGCGCGCGCTACTTACCATTCGTAGCGTGCGCTACTTATAACTCACCTGTAGTCCAGTGCCTTCTGGACTGCAGCCAGGACAACATTAGCGTGCGCTAATGCTGAGTGATAGCGTACGCTACCTGTACTCAATTAGCGCGCGCTAAAGAGAGTACGTAGTGTGCGCTACTCCTCACACACAACCCACAATGAAGATGACAATGATGATACGCTCGGCCCGACTATCCAACCGGGTTGAATGATGAATAAAACTGATACGCGATGCTAATATACTCCGAACGGTTGTTTAGTATATTTTGAGTAATATTTTTATTAGTATTTTATATATATAATTGTGTGTTGTATGGTAATTTATTCATTTTACCATATATTTATATTATTTCATTTTGTTAGAATTTTCTATAATTTTATGTCATTTTTGGATAATTAATTGGAATTAAATTATATCTGCAGGTTAACCAACCGGTACAAGACAGATCAATTGGTTCAAGGGCGATATTTTTACAAAATTCAAATATAGTCACGACTGGTCTCACTTTATTCGTCTCGTCGATACGATCGTTTTAAAAAAATTCATCCGAATCCGAGTTCGTATGAAGAAGTTATGACCGTTCGAAGGACAATTAAATAGACGGACCATATTGTGCCACGTGTCAACACCTGATTGGACCGGAATTTCAACTCTGTGTTGATGTCATCCGTGACATCAGCACCCATGGCAGCCGTGTATTATTATTGAAGGTGGGATTTTAAAATTGTAAAAATGATTATTTTATTGATTTTGAAGTAGTATAAATAGGGGATGAATGTGTAGTGTTTTGGGGAGGAGAAAAAAAGGAGAAAAAAATAGAGAGATATTATTGTAAAAGAGAGAAATAAAAATATTGTGTAATAAAATTATATTTGTGTAATAATATTATGGAATATTTATTTATTTTTGTTGTTATTATGAGTGAGTAATTTTCTTTTACTGGGGTTATGATGAAACCATGTCTATATTATTATTAATATTTATATAATAATTCCAAATAAATGTTTTTAACGATTATGATTTTTGCTTCAATAGGGGAATATTATTTCATCAATTATATCATGTATTTTTGATAGTTATAATTTCCCCCTGCTTTGTGATTATTGATATTAGTTAATTTCTTTGATTATTTGTTTTCCATTAAATTGGATACATATAATGCTTAGAAATTACATTTTTCAAGCTAAGGAAAATCTATATTTGAATTATAATTTTGTACTTATTGTCAAATCTATAGGGAAATAGTGAGATTGATTTCAGAATCTATTCCCTGAATTTCTTGGAATTAGAATATAAATTATATAATAAATAGACATTGGTGGATTCTAAACCCTAGTAAATTATTTAAAATCAATTTATCTAAAATCTACTTAAAAATTAATGTTATTTGTTGCAATTATTATAACCATTCTAAAATCAAATTATTTGGGACTAGGTTAGAATTTAATATAATTTGGTTCAAAACGACAGGACTAATTTGACTTCACTATTATAGTCCTCCCTGTGGAATCGACCTTGCACCGCATATCTACATCGAACAAATCGTGCGCTTGCGAGTATAAGACTAAAGAATCAACAAACAACAAGTTTTTGGCGCCGTTGCAGGGGCGCATAAGCAATCTGAAGACCGTAAATCACCAAGTTAGTTGAATTCTTCTACTAGTTATTTATTTTACTGCTTTTCTTTATTATTATCTGTTTTTTTTTTAATATCGTTAGTAGTAGAATTTATTTTCTTTTTATATGTATAAAAAAAAATCTGAAAAATAATAATAACTTTTAATATAAGTAATTATAATAAAAGCTACTGTTCATTTTCGTAAAAATAATAATAAAATAATAAAAAAAAATTAAAAAAGTCTAAAAATATATAAAAATATAAAAAATCTAAATGAATTTAAAAAAAATCAGAACTTATTTATTTTTATTTTTACAAAAAGATCTGGAAAATAATACAAAAAAGTTTCAGAATTTAATGTCATATTTTTGTAATTTTGAAATATTAATATTAAAAAAATCAAAAATTTTAATTTAAATTCGAAAAAAATAAAAAAATAATAAAAATATATTAAAAAATAATCTGGAATATTGTTTTCCATAATAAATAAAAATCGGAATTATTTTATTTTATTTTTAAAAGTAAAACCTGCTAGTTTTATTAAAAAATTTAATTTTCATAAAAATCTAAAAAAAAAATCAGATTAAGAATTAAAAATTTAAATAATCTGGAATATATATAATAAAATAAACTTTTTGAACTTTGAATTTTTTTTAATAAAAACGGAAATTTTTAAAATAAATTACAATATTTTAATAAAAAAGGGAAAATACTAAAAAAAAATTAAAAACCTGAAAAATTTATAAAAAAAAAACAGAAACCAAAATTTGTAAAAAAAAAAAATTTTTTTTTTGTTTGCATAAATAAAATAAAGATTGTAATTTTTATTTTTTTTACAAAAAAAAAAATTTGAATTTTTTTTTATAAAAAAGTAAATAATATATCTGGATATATATATATATATTAGCTCAATATTATTAGTCTTAAAATATAATAAAATTATAATAAATATAAAAACTAAAAAAAAAATATATAAAAAAAAAAAATCTGAATAGAGATAAGCTTCCGTAGACATTGCTAAATGTTTCTAGCTAAATGTTTTTAATAAATAGAGAAAATTTAGTTTTAATAGAATCTTCTAGTGGTAAATTTAGATTGTGTTTTTAGTTGTTATTTTTTATTTACAGTATTCTTAGACATTTAGTTTAGTTGCAATATTTCTCGTCGTACATTTTAGTTTATCAGTAGATATTGCTTCCGTAGATCAATTAGTAAATTTATTCCTTTGCAATCTATTACATCCTATAATTTTAGTAATAATTGTAATAATTATCATTATTATTAATAATAATAATATAAAAACTCAAAAAAAAAATAATAATTAAATAATAAAATCCTTTAAAAGATTCAACAAGGGATTGATATTTTTCACTCACTACTTTGTTCGATTCGAATAGAGAAAAGCTAAATATCAATCTTGTACAAACTAATTTTGAAAATCGATTGAATTTTGGCAAAAAGGCCTCTGTTGTACATGCCGAAGAAAGTTGGATTTTAAGTGCGACCGTTGTGACGCCTCCAACGATCTGGACGTTCGATCGACTATCATAATTTGGTTTGTATGCAAAGTTAAAAAAATTGTAATATCGGTGAATGCAAGTTTGGCAACGAAATAATAAAGGTCGATTAACGAGAAGAAGATTGTCCTTAACTAAAACTGAAGTTCAACAAACGAAACCAATACCAAAAATGGACGAAATCGAAAATCGGAATAATCAAGTTGCAAAAGAAAAAACTTTAATAGAATATTTTTCTCCAGTGAGTGCTAATTCTCCCTCTTGCATAGTGTTGCCTACGACTAATGCAACTCATTTCGAACTTAAACCATCAATAATTCAACTTCTCCCATCTTTTCACGGTTTGGAAAGAGAAGATCCGTATATGCATGTCAAGGAATTTCTCGACATTTGCTCTACTTTCCGATTCCAAAATTTCTCTGATGAATCTGTCAAACTTAGATTATTTCCATTTTCTCTCAAAGATAAAGCAAAATTCTGGCTAAATTCTCTTCAAGCAAGAACAATTACTAGTTGGGACCAACTAGTGAATAAATTTCTCGCAAAATTTTTTCCAATGTCCAAAACTGATAGTCTTAGAAGAGAAATATCCGAATTTTTCCAAAAAGAAAATGAAGAATTTTACGAGTGTTGGGAAATATTTAATGATTTAATCCTTAAGTGTCCCCATCATGGTTTTGAAATATGGCGTTTGGTAAAATATTTTTATGACGGTTTAACTCCAAGCAATCGCCAATTAATCCAATCAATGCATGGTGGAAAATTTCTTCACCTTATTGGAGACGAAACTTGGAATGCACTTGAAAATATGTCAATTAATTCACAACAATGGAATTCACTCGACTCTAGAGCCAAATCGATGCATACGACCCCAAAAAAAGGTGGAATTTACGAGGTTAAACAAGATGTTGAAATAAAATCTACTATAGATGATTTAGTACGAAAAGTGGATGTGTTAGTCTTGAAGCAATCCATCCCTCGTCAAACTCAAAAAATGAATTTTGCATTTCATGTGCGAAATCATTTCATTCATCTCAATCTTGTCCCTCTGGTCCACAAAATCAAGAAATTTTTAATGAAGAAGTCAATGTGTTACATTCATATGGAAAATCTTCGGATAGTCCATTTGCTCCAACTTATAATCCAAATTGGAGGAATCATCCAAATTTTTCCTGGAAGCAAAATATGCCTCCAATGAATCAAGGAGGACATCAAATGAATATGTCAAATCAACAAAATGTCCGTCCTAATCAATATCCTCCAAATACCTATCAGTATCCTTCTATAGTGCCAAAGAAACCATCTTTGGAAGATACGTTGCAACAATTCATGCAATCTACTCAACAAATGTTCCATTCAACTCAGCAAGCTGTACAATCAAACTCACAGGCTATTTCTAAGCTTGAAACACAAATTGGTCAACTTGCAACAACTTTAGTTGAAAGAGAAAAGGGAAAATTTCCGAGTCAGTCCATCCCTAATCCTAAAGGACAATATGAAGTAAACTCTTCTAACGCAGAAGTTCAGTCCATAACTACCCTTAGAAGTGGAAAAGAAATACAAAAGCCTGAATATGATCCGGAAGAAAAATCAAATGAACCACAAGTTTCAAAACCAAAAGATTCTAAGGAAAAGAAAAGCCTTACGTTCCAAAAGCTCCATTTCTGAAAGACTTATTCCAAAAGATAAAAGTGCATACAAAGATATAATGAAAATATTTAAACAAGTTCGAATAAATATTCCATTTCTTGATGCTATTAAACAAGTGCTGCTTATTCTAAGTTCTTGAAAGATATTTGCACTGTAAAAAGAAGAACAAATGTTCCAAGAAAGGCATTTTTAGCTGAACATGTTAGCTCAATAATTCAAAATAAAACTCCCGTTAAGTATAAAGATCCTGGTAGTCCTACAATATCTTGTGTCATTGGAGATCACATCATTAAACGAGCCTTGCTTGATTTAGGAGCCAGTGTGAATTTATTACCATATTCTGTTTATACACAACTTGGATTAGGGGAGCTAAAATCAACATCTGTGATACTTCAACTAGCTGATAGATCTATAAAAATACCTCGAGGAATCGTAGAGGATGTTCTCATTCAAGTAGATAAATTTTACTTTCCTGTTGATTTTATATTCATAGACACTGAACCTGTTGAGAATACCAAAGATCAAATCCCTGTCATCTTAGGAAGGCCATTTTTAGCTACTTCAAATGCATTAATTAACTGTAGAAATGGCATCATAAAATTTTCTTTTGGAAATATGACTGTTGAACTAAATATGTTTAACATTTCTCAACAACATGATGATCATGATGATGTCTGTGAGGTAAATATGATAGAGAGTATGGGTCCTTATTTCTTTCCAAAAATGGACAATGATGATCTTTTTGAAAGCTGTCTTGCTCATTTTGGCTCAGATTTTGACATCGACAGTTCAATTAATGAAGTAAATTCTTTACTAGAGTCTACACCATTATTGGATAATAATAAATGGAAAGCTAAAACCGAACCACTTGAGAGCCAAATGAATAATGAAGTACCTATTGAGGATTCAAAGATAGAGCTCAATCCATTACCTGAGTCTCTAAAATATGCATTTTAGGACCATCGAAACCACACTGTCATCATAGCATCGATTTAGATGAAGAACGAGAAGATAAGTTAATAAATGTTCTTAAAGAACATAAAGAAGCAATAAATTTGGACCATCTCCGATATTAAAGGTATTAGTCCTTCTATATGCATGCATCAAATTCACCTTGAAGAAAATGCGAAAACTTCCCGAGAATTTCAAAGAAGACTAAATCCTAATTTGAAAGAAGTTGTAAGAGCTGAAATAATCAAACTCTTAAATGTAGGGATCATCTACCCTATTTCTGATAGCTCTTGGGTCAGTCCTGTTCATATAGTTCCAAAGAAATCTGGCATAACTGTAATCACGAATGAAGAAAATGAACTTGTTCCAACCAGAATTCAAACTGGATGTAGAGTCTGTATTGATTACAGAAAATTGAACTCTATTACAAGAAAAGATCACTTTCCACTTCCTTTTATTGATCAAATGCTAGAAAGGTTAGCCGGCCATGCTTATTATTGTTTTCTTGATGGATATTCCGGCTATAACCAAATTCCCATTGCTCCTGAAGATCAAGAAAAAACCACTTTTACCTGTCCTTTCGGAACTTTTGCTTACCGACGAATGCCATTTGGTCTGTGTAATGCACCTGCTACTTTTCAGCGGTGTATGATGAGCATTTTCTCTGACATGGTTGAGCGTTTTTTGGAAATTTTTATGGATGATTTTTCTGTATTCGGGTCTAGCTTTGATGAATGTTTACACCACTTAACCCAAGTGTTGGTTAGGTGTAAGGAGAAGAATCTTGTCCTAAACTGGGAAAAATGTCATTTTATGGTTAAAAAAGGAATTGTCTTAGGACATGTGATTTCTGAAAAAGGAATTGAGGTGGACAAATCTAAAGTTGATTTAATATCCAGTCTTCCACCCCCACGAACGATTAAAGAAATTCGGTCATTCTTAGGCCATGCTGGTTTTTACCGTCGATTCCTCAAAGATTTTAGCAAAATTTCAAGGCCATTATGTAACTTACTTTCAAAAGACACGCCTTTCGTATTTGATGATCATTGTCTAAAAGTTTTTAAGACACTCAAATCTATGTTGAGCTCTGCACCTATCATCAAATCTCCAAACTGGAATCTTCCTTTTGAAATAATGTGTGATGCATCCGACTATGCCATCGGTGTAGTATTGGGTCAAAGAGAAAATAAATTGCCAACTGTAATATATTATGCAAGCAGAACTCTAAATGATGCCCAATTAAATTATTCTACAACTGAAAAAGAATTGCTTGCAGTCGTTTTTGCTTTAGACAAATTTCGACCTTACTTGATTTGTTCGAAAGTCATAATTTACTCCGATCATGCTGCATTAAAATATCTTCTTTCTAAGAAAGATGCTAAACCTCGCTTGATCCGTTGGATTCTATTGTTACAAGAGTTTGACTTAGAAATTCGAGATAAAAAGGTCTTTGAAAATGTTGTTGCTGATCATTTGTCTAGGCTAATCGTGAATTTTACTGATAAAGAACCTCCCATTAATGAAACTTTCCCTGATGAACAACTCATGTTTGTTTCTCAAATACCTTGGTATGCATACATTGTCAATTATCTTGTCACTGGTAACATGCCATCTCATTGGAATAACCAAGATAAAACAAAATTTTTAAATGAAGTAAAAAAATTCTTTTTGGATGATCCATATTTATTCAAATATTGTCCTGATCAAATCATTAGGAGATGTGAGCCACAATCACAACTACTGTACATACATGTGAGTATCTTTACTTTTTGTCTTTTTTTTTAGATTTTCTGAATAAAAAATGTGATACGCAATAAATGCATTCATTATTCTATTGAGTAGTTGAAGCGCAATTAACGCGGTCACAGATTTGATAAATTTTTTTACTTTATTTTGCATCTATAAATAAATATTGCAGTTGTTTCTTTTCTGCATCCCTCAAACTTGTATTCTTTTCATTTTCTCTCTAAATAATTTTCCTTTTCAAAAAAAAAAAAATGGAATCATCATCTTCCACAAAAAGATTTAACTCCATTTGCATTTTAGGTGGAGCTAGTCATGGGAAAGAGGCTTGCTTTACTGAAGCAGCCCACAACTTGGGTCGTACCTTAGGACAAAAATGCATTCATGTAGTTTACGGAGGAGGAAGTCTAGGATTAATGGGACGTGCTGCTGCTTCTGCCTATATGGAAGGAATAAAAGTGTTGGGAATCATTCCAAAACCTCTGGCTGAAAGTAAAATCACTGGAGCAACCATTGGAGATGAGTTCAGAGCTGTGAATATGCAAGACCGCATAACTCACATGATAAATAATGCTGATGCCTTTATCACCCTTCCTGGTGGTTTTGGCACTCTTGAGGAACTTTTTCATGTGGTTACCAGAGCCCAGCTAAATGTTCATACGAAACCAATAGGTCTGCTAAATGTCAATGGTTTCTTCGATGGTTTACTATCTTTCATCAACTACTCTTGAAAAAGGTTTTATTTCGAGCGTGCTAAGCGAATCATAGTTGTTGCAACAACACGGAAGAGCTGATCAAAAACTTATTGCATTTGTTCTGAACTGCACTCTAGCTAATATTGTTTGGATGGAAGATTTCACGTGCGGAAATGCAAAATTGATACATTCCTTTCCTCGATATCCCAATTCATCCCTCGTGTTGTTTTTACTTTTTAGCGAGTGTAAAAATCGTGAAAATGATGGCAGCTTAAGGAGTTTTCTTTTCGATCTCTTGACGCGCATCTATCCACGATTTATGTATTGTTATTTCTATTACTGTACTTTTTCTGTTTGTTTTTAATAAAAGCATTGATGGCAGCGTAAGGCGACTCTTCGGACTCTCTTGAAGCGCATCTAGGTTGTTTGTGTTATACTTCTGGGTATATATTTTCTTTTGTTGTTTTGCCACACTTATTTCTTGCAGGTCTAAAAAAAAGGCTTGAGCGAAGCGTCGTCTTTCATAAACAGGGAAGCCTTATTTAAACCCTTACTCCATTGTTCTTTTTACACAATAAGGATATTGTTTATCATTAAGTGTGGGGGAAGGTCTATATCTATATCTATATCTATATATATATATATATATGCAATAAAAAAAATGTTGAAAATCACGACACCATTTTCTTGAGAAAACGTTAGTGAAAAAATCATTTTTGGGATGTTTCACTGGTTTTGATAATGGATTTGGATGAAGGTGTATGGGATTCAGTACACAACACCCTTTTTGTGAGTTTTGAGCCTTAGAGCAATCCTTATATATACGCTCTATATTTTTTGTTGTGTGGTCAAACATATTGTGTTCATTCTAGAACTTGCTCATTTATACATTTCGAGACTACATTCATAAACTCTTGCATTAAGATGATAAAGGCAATTAGGATTAACCCCTTGTTGGCTTATATTTTCCCACCCATTACATTTTATCCTTAGAAGCCCCATTGAGCCTGAGCCTATTTATTTGATCAAGCACATTACTTTAGCCATTATCCATTCTTGTTGATGACTCATCCATTTGCACCCTTTAGTCAAAGATTTAATTGTGAACTAGATGTGTGACAAATAGGGGCCGATGTTCATAAGAGTATTGTGGAGATTAAGAGCTTTTGTTGAAAGTGAAAGGGTGTGAAGTACATTGAAGTATTGAACCGAGAAAAAAAAATATAAATAAAGGCCAAATAAAAAAAAAGGGGCCTGAAATAAAAAGAAAAAAAGAAAAAAAAGCGGGAGGTCAAGTGCGAAAATCATCACTATATATATACATAAAATAGCACTTGAACTATCCCTTGAGTGATACATAATTCCTTCCAGAAGATCCATTGCATACTTTTCCTTACACAAGAGTATGACCTTACCAGATGAATATTCAATTACCATGAACAGAATAACTTGGGGATGATGGTTTGAGAGTTTTCATTACTGAAGGGGGGTGTTGATTGTTATTTGTAGGATTTGTTATGCATCTAAATTCACAATTGATCTTGGCTAGCAAACCTCATAATTTTTCCTTTATCCTACCCATACCCAAAGCCACGTTACAACCAAAAGAAAGACCTTTTGATTTATGCATGAGTTTATTTTAAGTAGTGGAGATTTGATTTTTGACCAAGCATATGGTAATGACACATTATGCTTTGATATGAGTGAAATCTTCTCGAATATCCCGTATATACACTTGAGTAAAGAGTGATATCCACCGTGAGGGTATTGAATCTTTTTGCATTCGATTCTCAATGAAGTTGTTAGAATTTGGTGGGCATCCTATTTTTCTCTGATCTCATTTGGGTCATGATCACTTGTTCTCTCTTGATATTGGTTTTGTCATGAATTTTTCAGCATATGAGTATTATAACTCGGGTATAAGATTTGCCCGAGGACGTGCAAAAGATAAGTGTGGGAGAATTTGTTTAGTATATTTTGAGTAATATTTTTATTAGTATTTTATATATATAATTGTGTGTTGTGTGATAATTTACTCATTTTACCATATATTTATATTATTTCATTTTGTTAGAATTTTCTATAATTTTATGTCATTTTTGGATAATTAATTGGAATTAAATTATATCTGCAGGTTAACCAACCGGTACAAGACAGATCAATTGGTTCAAGGGCGATATTTTTACAAAATTCAAATATAGTCACGACTGGTCTCACTTTATTCGTCTCGTCGATACGATCGTTTTAAAAAAAATTCATCCGAATCCGAGTTCGTATGAAGAAGTTATGACCGTTCGAAAGACAATTAAATAGACGGACCATATTGTGCCACGTGTCAACACCTGATTGGACCGGAATTTCAACTCTATGCTGATGTCATCCGTGACATCAGCACCCATGGCAGCCGTGTATTATTATTGAAGGTGGGATTTTAAAATTGTAAAAATGATTATTTTATTGATTTTGAAGTAGTATAAATAGGGGATGAATGTGTAGTATTTTGGGGAGGAGAAAAAAAGGATAAAAAAATAGAGAGATATTATTGTAAAAGAGAGAAATAAAAATATTGTGTAATAAAAATATATTTGTGTAATAATATTATGGAATATTTATTTATTTGT